>CP136062.1:32798917-34098353 GCA_032622095.1 Siphonodentalium dalli
TCAGGAGGATGCATGTAACGGGATCAGGAGTTCCATTTATTTGCAAGCACCTATACACTTGGATATTCTAGCTTTGTCCGTGGCAAAATACAGGACATTATACACTTGATATAAGTGGCGTTACACCCATTTGTTTATGTCAAAATAGCATATACTTAATTATTATACATATATTATATGTCTATATCAGTTCGCCCTAACATCATACAGGTATAAGCATGTTCCACTGATAGTTGAACGCTCGTAGAGTATGACCTACTGGCCGGCAACAGTAAATTGTCATGAACAGTCCCCTTGTATGTAAACCTAAGTACGTCTAAAAATAACATCGAATCACGACAGCGTTCGACATCGCTGACAAGCTGACCTGATAATTGTTGTGCGCTCATCCGATAATCATGAAATGTCCCCACAGGTATCAGTACAATCTCATATCGCTACATAATTAAATACATTTGGCCTCAGCGCTGACCCAGAAACAGTGACCACACTAATGCATGGTTGACCACTTGTACAACTTATTGGATAATAGGACACTGTCTGATATAGTTTTTGGAGTTATCGAACACTACCCGTAACGCAATATATTTTTGCTTGTATATGGTTGCCTATTTAATTGTTTAACATAACTGCATAATACGCCTTGTTGTTGGGTCTCTATAATGTTGGATCCACACGGTGGGTCCGCTGTGGTCGCGACCTTGTGACTGGGCGTATATAATATTATGATTATTTTCAACGCACTTGTGGTGCATTATGTCAATAAAATTAGCCCACAAATATGGACTTACTTGATATTTTCAATTTATTATTTATTATTCCTTTATTTTATATACTGTACTGATTGCATGTACCATACTTACGCGGTCTCTCATGAAACGATAATTCGTTCTACCTTCTATGTCGTATATTGGTAAACAAACAATTATATAGCTATAATATTTGCAGCGGAGAACTCTTAATTAAGGGTGCTCGGTCCGTTCGGGGGACCCTGTATTGCTATTTCCTTGGTTTTGGGTGTGGGGTGTTTGGTTCGGGTCGGGGAGCCCGCCGGTCGGGGCTAGGATGGGTTGGGTGTCGGTATTTGGGGTCTGTTAATTTTCGGGGATCTATCCCGGGAGTTGGTGGTTTCGCGTGGTCGGGGCGGGCGGGTTGCGGGTGTGGGATAGATGTCTCTAGAATCGAGTGATTATTATTGTTAATGGTAGGCACTTGGTTTTGGAGTTGTCCGTCTTGTGCCCGCGATTTGTTCGCTTGGATCGGGTGGTTCTGCTGGCTTGTGGGGGGTCTCCGAGGGTTGGTGGACTTGGGGAATCGATAGCTGATCGTTCTGGGCTTTGATGGGTGTGTTCCTCGACTCGAGTCGGATACCCCCCCCCCGGGCCGGGGGTGGTGTTGCGGGGACCTCTGTTCGGATTGAGTACCTTTAATATATAAACACAATGTTACAAGTAATTGGTCTGATAATTGCGTTGTTGGGAAGATTCGGTCTGGATTTCGCGCCTGGTGTGGTGCCCATAACCGGCAGTGCACGGCCGGTGCTTCCGGGTGTGGGGGTGATTCCGGGTGCGGAACTTTTTCGGAATTTTTTCGGATTATTTTTGTTTTTCGAAACCATTCATGTACATTGTTGCTGCTATACCTATTAATACCAGAATATAAACACTAGCAAATTTTGGATCATATCATTAATAGAATTTACGAAAAGCCTCAATTGATATAAACTAGAAATACGTGTGCTGTCAGCGTAGCATTTTGTTACCAAAGTGACATATACTTAAGTATGGGATATTATACTTGGATCAATAATTGCTATATTTTTGGCATACTGGGCTTTGGGGGAATGATAGTTTACTTCTATTTTGTCTTGATTTTTGCAGATAATACGACATCTTCGGATTATAGGCAATATCGAGTGGGGTACCTGGAGGGTGGATTTTGTCATGCTGGCCTGCTTTGTGGGATAGCGTCGCTGAACTTGCCCTCTGGGGATCTCATTCTGCAAATACCATGCATCATGTTTTGTACCTCAATTACTATATTTGATTTTTATTCATTTAGTTCTAGACATTCAATATTTCACTACAAGTTCACTATAACAATAGACTGTAATTGTTATATTCTTGACAATGGCTGAGACTAATTCAGAAAGCACTGTGGCACTCGGCACGCTGGATGAAGATCCCAATTATAACCTGAAAAAAATTATCTCTGGTCCAGGGGGACTAGACTTTGGTGAACAAGAAGATGAGAATATCTTACAAATACCCAATTGTCAGTATTTTTCTCCAAAATCGTTTCATGATAACGTATCTACAAGTGATGACTGTCTATCTGTTTTTCACCTGAACTGTCAAAGTCTTAATTCGCACTGGGATGATTTTAATACTCTAATGTTTGAATTACAAAATAATAAATCAAAATTTGGAGTTATTGGCCTAACTGAAATCTTCAGGACTCCGGATAGTATTGATTTTCCACTTAATGGATACCATCCATTAATTAAACGGTGCCGTCCGGATGGAGATGACTGTCACGGCGGTGTTGGCATGTACATTCGAAAAGACTTATCTTATAAAATCAGAGAAGATTTAACAACATTTATTCCTCATGTATTTGAGTCACTTTTTGTTGAAGTGTTGACAAATAAAAATAAAACGTATATAATTGGAACAATTTATAGGCCTAATACAGCACCAAAAGCGGACCTAGATAAATTTATCAACCTTATGAATGAGAAAATGGACCAAACCAATAGAGAACATAAAAAAATAGTTTTGATGGGAGATTTCAACATTGACTTATTGAAATACGGTAGACATGATAAAACTAACAATTTTCTTAATTATGTCTTTGCCTCTAGTTTCCTCCCAACAATAACAAAACCAACTAGAGTGTCAAACTTCACTGCTACTCTGATAGATCAGATTTTAATAAATGATCCAACTATTGATTATGAAACGGGTATTATACAAAGTGAGATATCTGACCACTTCGGTACTTTCCTCTGTTATAAGAGTAACACAAATAAATCTTGCCCAAAAGCTAAAATAGAATACTGGCGGAACTATAATGATGAAAATATATCATGCTTTAAAAGACTACTAGGAACGGCTAATTATAATAGTGTTGTAGGACGAACGTGTCCACAGGAGTCATATAAATCATTTATGGAAATTTATTTAAATGCCTTTGAAATAGCTTTTCCATTAAAACGATCACGATCAAAATCCACCAAACAGAAACCATGGATTACCAAGGGAATGATGATTTCATCTGAACATAAAGCTAAACTTTTTACCACAAAGCTTAAGAACCCTTCCGAAAGTAATGTAACAGAATACAAAGAATTTTGTAAACTTTTTAATAAAATAAAACGAGCAAGTAAGACCTTGTACTATAAAAATATGATAAATGAATATAAACATAATATGAAAAAAACATGGAAACTGATTGGTGAGATAATGCAACAAAGATCTAAAAAATTAGAATATCCCATGTCATTCATTATTGGGGGTGTCGAAAGTGGAAATAGGAAAGAAGCTGCTGACGCCTTTAATGAATATTTTTCTACCATTGGCGCTACTGCGGCTGAGAAAATATCACAAACTTGTAACAAATACTCTTCATACTTACCTACACCTTGTAGTGAAACAATCTTTTTTCATCCCACTACACCGGAAGAAATTCATACAACGGTTTCCTTAAGTAAAGGGAAGCACAGCATTGACAAAGATGGTCTTAGCTCTTTCATTATGAAGAAAGTTATCTCGGAAATTTCACAACCCTTATGTCATATTTTCAATCTCTCAATGGAAACAGGAATTGTTCCAGAAGACATGAAGATAGCAAAAGTTATACCCCTCTTCAAATCAGGCGACCAAAAGATAATGGGAAATTATCGCCCAATAAGTATTCTGCCCATTTTTTCTAAAATCTTAGAAAAAATTGTATGTCACAGACTAGTTGTTTTTTTAAATAAACATGATACTCTCTATCATAATCAATATGGGTTTAGAAAAGATCATTCAACAATTCATCCAATTTTGAAGCTACTCTATGATGTGGGTTTGAATAATGATAAGAAGGATAAAGATTGTACGCTATCTGTATTTATTGATTTTTCCAAAGCTTTTGACACAATAAATCATGAAATTTTGCTAAATAAACTTGATTCTTATGGAATAAGAGGCAAAGCCAATGAGTGGTTTAGAAAGTATCTGACAAATAGATACCAATGTGTGGAACTGGAAGGTATGGTTTCTTCTAAACTTCCAATTACATGTGGAGTCCCCCAGGGATCTGTTGCAGGTCCGATTCTTTTTCTGGTCTATGTTAATGATATGCACAGATCTAATAACCTATCACTTTTATCCTTTGCTGATGACACAACTGTGTATTCTTCACATCACAACCTTGATTATTTGTATGACTACTTCAACAAAGAGCTTGAAAAATTGAGTACTTGGTGTAGAGCAAACAAACTATCATTAAATACAAATAAGACTAAATATATGGTGATACAACCAATAAATGGCCCGTATTTAGTTGCAAATAGAATGTTGAATATAAATAAACAGCCGATTGAAAGGATAGGATCCGATTGTCAAGAAAAATCTTTCAAATTTTTAGGTATTCACATAGATGAACATCTGACATTTGAATACCATGTGAAAGCTGTTTGTGCGAAAATTTCTAATTCTCTTTATGCTATAAATCGAGTAAAAAATTTCCTTTCTTTCGATTGTCTTAGAATGCTATATCTTACCTTAGTACATTCTCACATTCTTTATGGAATTGAGTTATGGGGAAATGCAAGTACTCAAAATCAAGTTATTGTACTTCAGAAAAAGGCAATTCGAGCTATTAATAAAAAACGCTACAATAGTCACACCGAACCATTATTTAAATCTAATAACAGTTTGAAGCTGCATGATGAGTATATGCATCGGATATGTCTATTTATGCACGACTGGAAATATGTAAATGTTCCCAAATCATTTGTTAATAGTTTTAGAATATATAAACATCCGAGTATGAGTACTAGGTCCTCAGGAAAAATACAGGAAACAAGGGCTCGCATTAAATTCACTGAAAAACTACCCCTCCATGTGTTTCCAAAAATTTGGAACACTCTTGACGTTACTCTACAGAATATCCAATCGAAGCCAGGCTTTAAGAACAAATTTACCAAATCAATTATTGACAATTATTCTTCGAATATTAAGTGCAAAAACAAGTTTTGTCCAGATTGTACTAAAAAGATTGAATTAACTCTAACTTTTGGAATTGAACTTCCAATAAGGAAAGAAATTATAACTATAAAACGACCTTCTCTCATTAGTAAAATGAATTTAAAAAAATGAGAAGATGTGCCTGATGAATATATATAAATATGTAAATGCATGTATGTGTGCGCTTATGTGTATATATGCATGTAGATTTTTTTTTTGTTTTTGTTTTTTGTTTTTTGTTTTTTTTTTGTTTTTTGTTTTTTGTTTTTTGTTTTTTGTTTTGTTTTTTTTGTTTTTTTTGTTTTTTTTTGTTTTTTTTTGTTGTTTTTTTTTCAATCTTCTGTGTTGTTGAGTGCCTATATTCAGTGCAAATATTAACTATTTGGTGCAAACTGATTAGAACATTGTCTAGTTTGAACAGATTTAGTTTTGAACTTTATAGCTAAAGATTAAAATTTTTTAATCAAATTGTAAACAACGCAGACACACACAAAGCCTCGTGTCATTATTATTTCATTATATTATATGGTTTGAACCCCACCCAGTATGTCAATTTTGCATAAATGCCAATTTTGTATACATTTGTATATCTTCCATATTTTTGTCCATATTTTCCGTTTCCAAATGGTGGCGGCAGGAAGACGACCATATGGTCATGCCACCACCATATGACATATTATTGTTTATTATTTAATTATATATGTGTAACACATTTTATGATGATATGCCATAATAAAATATTTACTTACTTACTTACTTACCGGTATATACTCGGGATTCATAGCAATATGTTACATGTAACCCGTATATATATACTCGGGATTCCTACCAATCTGTTACATGTAACCCGTATATATATACTCGGGAGTCACACCAATATGTTACATGTAAGCGGAATATACTCGGGAGTCACACCAATATGTTACATGTAAGCGGAATATACTCGGGAGTCACACCAATATGTTACCTGTAACCGGTATATACTCGGGATTCATAGCAATATGTTACATGTAACCCGTATATATATACTCGGGATTCCTACCAATCTGTTACATGTAACCCGTATATATATAGTCTGGATTCATACCAATCTATTACATGTAACCGGAATATACTCGGGAGTCACACCAATATGTTACATGTAACCCGTATATATATACTCGGGAGTCACACCAATATGTTACATGTAAGCGGAATATACTCGGGAGTCACACCAATATGTTACCTGTAACCGGTATACACTCGAGATTCATAGCAATATGTTACATGTAACCCGTATATATATACTCGGGATTCATAGCAATATGTTACATGTAAGCGGAATATACTTGGGATTCATACCAATATGTTACATGTAACCGTATATATATATAATCGGGAGTCACACCAATCTGTTACATGTAAGCGGAATATACTCGGGATTCACACCAATCTGTTACATGTAACCGGTATATACTCGGGAGTCACACCAATATGTTACATGTAACCGGTATATACTCAGGATTCATACCAATATGGTACATGTAACCGGTATATACTCAGGATTCATACCAATATGTTACATGTAACCGGTATACACTCGAGATTCATAGCAATATGTTACATGTAACCGGTATATACTCAGGATTCATACCAATATGTTACATGTAACCGGTATATACTCAGGATTCATACCAATATGTTACATGTAACCGGTATACACTCGAGATTCATATCAATATGTTACATGTAACCGGTATATACTCAGGATTCATACCAATATGTTACATGTAACCGGTATATACTCAGGATCCATATCAATATGTTACATGTAACCGGTATACACTCGGGATTCACACCAATAATATGTTACCTGTAATCGGTATACACTCGAGATTCATATAAGAAATGAACGGCGGTTTCAAGGTGGTCATGGGATTTTGACCGCGAGAAAAAATCAGCAAACTGCATGAACCCCGAAGGGGTTCATGCGGAGTTTGCTGATTTTTTAACGCGGTCAAAACCCATGACCACGTTGAATCCGCCGTTTATTATTTATATTTATATACTTAAATTCATTATGAACTAGGATTGTATGTCTTTCCCACTATTTATTCATCTATTTAAACGAACGCATGGAGTTCAGTTCAGACATTTCGAATCCTTGTTTTTTTGGAAAACCAAACATTTTGAGAATTCATTCATGGAGAACGGAAAAAACGCAATTTAACAGTAAAGTATACACATATGACAAGATGTCTTGTTTAGATAGTAGGCCTATCGGTAACTAATGTAGACTTGTTGATTTCAAGAATGATTAATATCTGAAACTAACAATTCAGTTTCGGCTACGGATAAGAAATCGACAACACGCCGTTCTACCATAATGATATATTTGTGAGGTTCGGGGGAATATTTGTAGCGGCAAGGAAAATGATAAAACCCTATTGAGTAGCGCGGTTTTTTTTAACATCAACGCTCAGTAACACAGAGCAACAACACTGATTATAGACCGAAACAAATTTCTTGCCAAATCCGGACGTACTAGATACTCAAGCAGTCGGTAATGTCCGACAATCCCCGGTGATTTCCGGGACCAATGTGTTCATAAACATATGAACGACATTGGAAGTGACGTCACGTTACGTTCATAGGTTTATGAACGCATTGAATAAGGGGGCGTGTCTACCGTAACGCTATGGGGAAATCGGAAGAGATATCAGGTGTATGTAAATATAGCAATATGTTACCTGTAACCGGTATATACTCGGGATTCATACCAATATATTTACATACACCTGATATCTCTTCCGATTTCCCCATAGCGTTACGGTAGATACGCCCCCTTATTCAATGCGTTCATAAACCTATGAACGTAACGTGACGTCACTTTCAATGTCGTTCATAGGTTTATGAACACATTGGTCCCGGAAATCACCGGGGATTGTCGGACATTACCGACTGCTTGAGTATCTAGTCAGCCAATACGCCAATAATTTGATAGCAAACAATATGTAATCGAGGTTCACGATTGGATGGTTAGTGGCATCTAATCGCGAGCACGGGTGGCACGAGACGTTCGATTGACTATCAGAATGTTGGTTATCATATAATCCCATATCCCATAATATGTCAAATATAGCGAATTAATCGAAATATGAAATACAACGTAAAAACGAAATATGAAAATACAGCGAAATAGCACGAAAAATCGAAATAGGAAAATACAGCGAAATAGCGAAATAGGGAGAAATATAGACCGAAATATAAAACTAGAAATTATTTTTATAAACGAAATAACGGAGATATTTGAAAAGTATTTTTGACGAAATAACAGACATATTTGGAGAAGTGTTTTAAAGAGCGTAAGTATATAAATATAAATAATAAACGGCGGATTCAACGTGGTCATGGGTTTTGACCGCGATAAAAAATCAGCAAACTCCGCATGAACCCCTTCGGGGTTCATGCAGTTTGCTGAATTTTTCTCGCGGTCAAAATCCCATGACCACATTGAAACCGCCGCTCATTTCTTATATGTTACATGTAACCCGTATATATATACTCGGGAGTCGCACCAATATGTTACATGTAAGCGGAATATACTCGGGAGTCACACCAATATGTTACTTGTAACCGGTATAAACTCGAGATTCATAGCAATCTGTTACATGTAACCCGTATATATATACTCGGGATTCATAGCAATATGTTACATGTAACCCGTATATATATACTCGGGATTCATAGCGATATGTTACATGTAACCCGTAATATATACTCGGGATTCATATGCCCAATTTAGCCGGTATTCTGAATTCAACAAAAACGCTGCATGCTGCGCAAATTTATAGCACACAATTATACAAATGTTCGATTATATTCCCGGCCAATTGACACATTCTGATGTAATTCAGTCTCGATATACTGAAGTTATGGATTCCACTTCAGCAAATGTGTGAAATCTATATGGCATACATGTAAGTGTAAAACTATTAATTATGTGTGTACCATACTTTCTTAATTGGTACCCATAATTAACCACTCTCTGTTAACTAGGATTCGGGTGAGGGTGGGGTAAGGGGTGACACACTCGTTCATGCGTAATTGGTACCCATAATTAACCACTCTCTGTTAACTAGGATTCGGAGTGAGGGTGGGGTAAGGGGTGACACACTCGTTCATGCGTAATTGGTACCCATAATTAACCACTCTCTGTTAACTAGGATTCGGAGTGAGGGTGGGGTAAGGGGTGACACACTCGTTCATGCGTAATTGGCACCCATAATTAACCACTCTCTGTTAACTAGGATTCGGAGTGAGGGTGGGGTAAGGGGTGACACACTCGTTCATGCGTAATTGGTACCCATAATTAACCACTCTCTGTTAACTAGGATTCGGAGTGAGGGTGGGGTAAGGGGTGACACACTCGTTCATGCGTAATTGGTACCCATAATTAACCACTCTCTGTTAACTAGGATTCGGAGTGAGGGTGGGGTAAGGGGTGACACACTCGTTCATGCGTAATTGGTACCCATAATTAACCACTCTCTGTTAACTAGGATTCGGAGTGAGGGTGGGGTAAGGGGTGACACACTCGTTCATGCGTAATTGGTACCCATAATTAACCACTCTCTGTTAACTAGGATTCGGAGTGAGGGTGGGGTAAGGGGTGACACACTCGTTCATGTGTTCATGTATTGTCGGGTACAGAGAACGTATAAATATAGTAGCTGTATGTTGCCATATCGGATGGGGCTCACTCAAACGTGTTCCCTTGGGGTGGTTAGTCAGGCACACTCAACTTACGTCCTAATATCGGATATCAGGGTAACTCGTACAACGTGAGATATATCAAATAAATTCGACACATATAAGTATGAATATATAATCCAAGAATAAATCATACTTCACATGTAATTTCTCTGTTTTTTTTTGGTATATGGTTATATTGGCTACTTATATGTTTATTTATATCGGTAGTCGTGAGTGATATATCTTCTATATCTATATTTGCGAATGTCTGTCTGTCTGTCTGTCTGTCTGTCTGTGTTCTATAGAAATTCACAGGGGACCATCTAGATGATGCCAAATGGGTCTACTATGAGTAGCTTTTTACGAGAAAGATAATGGTCGGGGTTAGAATTTTCTAAAGTGACGCCGTTGTTGTCAGGGGCAGAAAAGGGGGAGGGGCAGAAAAAAAATTGTCGCCGATTGCCACCAAACTTATATGTAATCATCCCCATAATATGAGGAATCTAATGGCGTGGTTTAAATATGGCAAAAGTCGCGCCGTTCGCGTCAGGGGTGCCCGGAAGGGGGGGGGGGGGGGGCAGATTTTTGTTCTGTCGCTGATTGCCACGAAACTTACATAATTATAATCATCCCCATGATATGAAGAATCCAACGGTGTGGTTTAAATATGTCAAAAGTGGCGTCGTTTGAGTCAGGGATGAACGGAAGGGGAGAGGGGCACCAAAATTAATAAAACTAATTTTAGCGCCGATTTCCACCAAATTGATATATATTCTTCTTCATGATACAAGGAATCTAATTGTGCTATTTACCAACGCCACATTGTTGTTTTTGGATGAGAGATTGGGAGGGGTGGGCACTAAATTTGATAATAAGTCGCCGATTGCCACCACACTTATACAAAATCATCCCCATGGTATGAGGAGTCTACCAAACTTATATATAAACATCCCCATAATATGAGGAATATAATGGCGTGGTTTAAATATGGCAAAAGTTGCGCCGTTCGCGTCAGGGGTGCCCGGAAGGGAGGGGGGGGGGGGGTGGGCAGATTTTTTTTCTGTCGCCGATTGCCACGAAACTTACATATAATCATCCCCATGATATGAAGAATCCAACGTTGTGGTTTAAATATGTCAAAAGTGGCGTCGTTTGAGTCAGGGATGAACGGAAGGGGAGAGGGGCACCAAAATTAATAAAACTAATTTTAGCGCCGATTTCCACCAAATTGATATATATTCTTTTTCGTGATACAAGGAATCTAATTGTGCGATTTAACAACGCCAAATTGTTGTTTTTGGATTGAGAGATTTGATAATAAGTCGCCGATTGCCACCACACTTATACAAAATCATCCCCATGGTATGAGGAGTCTAATGGTGTGGCTTTTATCTGTCAAATGTGGCCTCATTCGAGTCAGGGTTGCATTGAAAGGGACAGGGGCACAAAAATTGATGCACAATTTTTTTAGCGCCAATTTCCACCAAATTGATACACGTTCTTATCCATGATACGAGGAATCTAATCGTGATTTAAAGACGCCATAGTGGTGCTGTTTGGATGAGAGATGGAGAGGGGAGGGATTGGCACCAAATTTGATAACAAAATTATTTAGTCGCCGATTATCCCCAAATTTATAAACAATCATCTCCATGATATCAGGAGTGTAATCGTGTGGTTTAAGGATGTCAAAAGTGGGGCCATTCGAATCAGTGGTGTATAGAGATGAGAGGGACACAAAAAATTACATCTATATGTTTAGTGCCGATTTCCACCAGATTGATACATATTCTTCTCCGTGATACGAGGAATCTTATCGTGTGGTTTAGATACACCAAATTGGTACCCTTTGGGTGAAAGATATGGGGACCTCAAATTACGAATTTGGATACTCGCCAATTTTCACCAATTTCATATATATGCATCTCTAATCTCTAATGAGTCTTAGTGTGTGCAGCTTGAGTCCGAAATATGGACGGGGGGGGGGGGGGGGTCACAAAAACTGATACAAAAATCATGCTGTCTGTCTGTCTTTTTGTCTGTCTGTGTGCGTTCTATATATAACTCCACGCGGTACAATCGAGATGGCACAAGGCGTTCTAAGAGGGGTAACTTTTTATAAGGAAGATAATGGTGCAGGTTAATATTTTGTAAAATGACGCTATTGGTGGGAGGTGAAATTAAAAAAATATGGTGAAATAGTTTTGTCGCTGATTTCCACCAAACGAATACATAATCACCTTCGCAATATGGCGTTGTTCGAGTCAGCGTTGCATCAACAATTGATTTAATAAACCAAATTCCACCAAATTCATACACGTTTTTCTCTAATGATATACCATGAATTAAATCACATTTGGTGTCGTTTGCGTCACGGATGCGAGCAGATATGCACTATCATTGATAAGATTGCTATTCGCCGATATCCACATATAATTTATATACAGTCACCAGGCCATCTCCATATCATTTTAAGTAGTTGGGTGTTCACATTTCACAATCCCGACATATGGTGACCCACATAAGTCACTTGAACAATTATATCTTCTTAACAGTCATATTTATATGGGAATAACAATCAAGGCATTCACACAATGAGCTAGCAAAAAGAGATAACTAGAAGAAGCATTAAACGTATATTTATCATTCTATTGAAGAGATACATATATTCGTGCAAACTGAGAGAACTCGAACCGTCAGAGGATTGCATATATATAATGAACAAATTTAGTCTGTTCCATTCAATACAGTTTCCACAAAAAGTTACAATTTGTCAAGAGATATGGAAGGCCTGTTCAAGAATAGTGGTCACAGTGTGCAGTCAAATATAGTTTCTTCTGATATACAAGAAAATGCAGTTAGTAGCACAAGACTTTTCAGGATCCTACCAATACTGACATCTGACAAGGGTTTTAGAACAGACTCATCGACTGACATAAACAACTCAAACAGTCGCTCTGTGCCTGGCACATGTAGCTGATATATTAGCGCAGCAACATTTCGTTTAAACTAAGAATATTTAGCCAATATATAGCACCATGAACAGAGGAGCACCTGGAAATTTCTTTGAAACATCTGTATCTTCATGGAGATATGATAGCCAGGTGTCCTCGAGTCTTAGTCCAACCCACTAGATTGATTGATACATCTCAATATGTAAAACCCAATTATCATCTTTTATCGAACTAATGTGTTTATGATGTTCATGTGTCATATCATAACGTCTAATGTATACGCAGTTGTAAATAAATAAATACTTCATTATTGGTGGAACGGATTAATCGCGATAAACAGAATGACAATTGACAAGGTGAGCCACTACATATATTCCATGACTGTAATAATCATGTTTTGTGCTGCTATTTGAATATACAATTTATGAGAAAATGTATAACACTTTAAGCAAGAGCATTCTCTATTCCCAACAAATATCCACAGCATACATTAACCTGGGCAACGCCGGGTAACCTTGCTAGTTAAGTGATACGTTCATACACTCACAGGTTGCACGACATTTCAGGGTATATTTTGCAGTCAGAAAACCAAATGGTGCCAGAATAGAATATGAACTGAAACATGCATATAATACAATGCACCCTACCACCGTTAATATTTGATTCAAGTCGAGGAACCCACCCATCAAAGCTTAGAGTGATCAAATATCGATTTTATAAATCTATTATATTTCACGACCAATAATTTGGAGTGGCCCACTAAAAGTCGACGAGAAGACGGTCTCGGACCAAATTGTGGATGAAGATGGATAACTTTAAAATCAGGCAAACTTTCGTTAAACAAAATGTTGATAAATAACAGGTTTTGAGCAATTTTATACCATGGCCGACTGTAGTTAGCATTATTTTTGGGCAACAAATCGATTCTGATAACCAAAACCGCATTTCAAAATGTTATTGTTGTTGTTGAAATCTGATGATATGGGGACCATCGAATCGGATTGAGTACCTTTAACAATTGCAAAACAACGATATTTTAATGTTGAAACCTTTTTTAGGTGTTTTGCAAAACTTTTAATGATTCTATCTTTTCTAATATTCACTTTCTTGCTTTAATCGTCTTATTTGAAAGAGATAGTGTTGTTCGCTGTAAGTGTATATTTTCACATGTACCCCTCCGAATGCATTGAGTGCCTGTAACACAACGGTTGTGGCCATCGTACATATTATAAAACAAATACATGTGGCCAGGTTGATAATACGGAGAGATTATACATCTGCGGAATCAATACTGGATATGTTGGCTACCCGGTAATTATTTCACAGATATAATGATAGTTAGCGGTACATGGGTCATCATCATAGTAGTACTCGGTACCAAGCATGTCCACACAGTTATCTCCGGCCCCGCTATGCCCATGCCCAGAGTGCCAATTAACCCACATATGACTCCCGTCCGAGTGAAGCCAGCTCCCCTCGTGGCCGGCGTCACTGCCGTCTATCCAGTACCAGTGACCTGCAACAGAGAATACAAGAAAACTAAGATGCATGCACCAGGTCGGCCGTGAACTATCTACCATAGAATTGTTGTAGCTATCGATTATACATTTTGGAACACCTGTCTGTATGTATGTGTGTATGCATGAATGTATGTGTGTATGTGTTATAGACTCTAACACTGCTCGACTGATCCGACTCGGATTTGGTATTTAACGTGTCAACTTGACCTCGCTCATAGGCATGTTTCTGGACCTTGACCGATCCGACTAAAAATTTGTGTGTAGGACTACTTCGATCCCGGGAGCAATATGGACGGGTCCAATTTCACGTGGGACCATGTTCTCGAACGTGCTGATGTAGGCATGTTTCTGGACTATTTGGACGGGTCAAATCTTGATCCCGACCTGACTTTGACATTCAAAAAGATCAATTCAAGGTCAAATCTGGTAAAACGGAAGTATTTCAACGAAATATAATACCTACTGTTACTTTTGTCCCAGGAGTGTTTCGGGTGGGTCAAATTATGACCCTGACCTGATCTTGACATTCAAAATTGTCAATTCAAGGTCAAATCGGGTAAAGCCGGGCGGATTTCGACGGGTACTTTTGTCGTGACTTTTGTCCGGGGAGTGTTTTGGACGGATCAAATCGTGACCCGACATGACGTTCACCTTTAAAATGGTCAATTCAAGTTTAAATCGCGCAATTCTCCGAAAATCAGAGGGGAACATCCCGGACGAAGTAGGGTCCACCAGCTACTATTATATATTTCTAGATTTAGTTACAAACTAAATACCTGTATATTGTACAAAGAAATGTTTGACAAATATATCTGTATCAATATTACCATACGGGTCATTAAAATAGATACGACGAAACAAATTTTGAAGGGTGCATGGTATCAGGTAAATTTTTATATTTCAAATGATGACAGGAATGCGGAAAGTTGAAGTACCTACGTAATACTGGCTATCCGAATGAAGAGATATACATGTATATCAAAACCAAAATAGAAGATGACTGCTGGCGACAATGTTTTCCAAAAAAATTCAAAGCATTCGATAGCTCCCATCTAGTTGTCAGCCCGAAGATCAATATAAAGTGTGGTGACTATCAGATGAGGGATATGACTGTACAGTTGCTAAACAATTCAGTCACGCAAAAGAGGATCAAACAGTAAGATACCAAATTGCTGCCTGTGGTAATGTTTTTTAACGAAATTCGGAAAATTAAATTACTCTCCCCCTGGTTATCCAGAAGATCATTGTGGAATCTGGTGACGATCGGACAAGGGGTGTCGTCTGTAGGATCAACCAAATTATTTAGCCATAAAAATAGTAAAATTCAAGATCACCGCTGGCAGTGATGTCTTCACAAGGACAGCTTGAGAACAAAACATGGCTCACATCTAGCGGTGACCCAAACTATCCACATGAGAAAAAGTTTTCCAATAAAAGCTGGCTGCAGGGTGCGCCAATTGATTCAAATTCGAAATTTAACAGGGTGTTCTGCTTGTGGCCATGTTTCCCCCGCAAATTTGATAGACTGATGGACAAAACCACGGAATCCGTTGAATCAATATACATGTATACATGGATTAATGTATATACATTGTTATACACAGTACTGGTATATAAAGGTACTGAAAATAACAATATTACTAGTATACACAAAATAAACCATATATCATGGCTATGGGTTCTAATATCCGAATATGACAGCTGATAACTTGGTGTGAATTGAAGAGTGGTGGTGTCTCACGCATATCTAACCCTCCATGTTAGAAACATGCCATTAAATGTCATAAGTATAATCTAGCTTGAGGACAGAAGTTATCCATAAAAACCCCCCTTAATTCAACCAGGTCCTCGCGCGATGTATGGTCGATCACATGATGATCTAGGGGGGATTAGAATTGTTGTATAAAAACAGCACTGCATGTAAATATAAAATAAAATAGTGCTACATCTTATTACAGATTATTGCCATATATAATCAGTGACTATACAGACAGTCTGACAAAATAAAGTTTCAGTGACACTCTATCCGAAGAGGGGAATAATTCCATCTGTTACAGTCAATGGAGCAATTATGAATCTGGAAAGGTGAAATTTCTAAGTAATACTAGATATCGACATGACGCGATAACATATAACGTAAATGCAATATGGCCGCTGGCGACCATTTTTTCCTATAAAATTAAAAAAATATTTGATAGCTCTCATCTGATAGATGAATATCAAGATAAATATGAAGTTTAGTGATGATTGGATGAGTGAAGTGGACTGTGCTAAACGGTTTAGTAATGCTTAAAAAGATTTTTACCTTAATATTTTTATGTTCACTTTATAAACTTCACTGAGTCATCTTTGTCATGTATTGAGTTTGATATCTTTTGTTAACAGTTTATAAATCATGTATGTCTCATGTTTTTATTTTAATTTATGTGTTTATTATCATTAAATAAAGTTGCATTCCTTAAAAAGATTCTTACCTCAATGTTTTTATGTTCACTTTATAAACTCCACTGAGTCATCTTTGTCATATATTGAATTTGATATCTTTTGTTAACAGTTTATAAATTATGTATGTTTCGTGTTCGTTATTATATTATATACACTTTATAGTGTGTTTCAGAACGAAAACAAAATGAACAAAATCAACAAATTTGTAAATTTAAAAACAATTCAAACGTTGTTGTATTCCATGTCCCAGCCCGGACATATACACCAAATTTCAATAATATTCATTGAGAAACAACGGACCAAACGCCATATAACACCCCGTATGCATCTTTTATTCCGAGTTGGCCTTTTATTCCGAGTTGGCACGCGCCATTGGAGCGAGTTAGCCCTGGGGCGAGTACGCCGATTCCGACACCTTTTCTATTTGCAGCAGGTTAAGTTTACGCGTAATTTAATTTACAAAGTTCCCCAATTGGTATCGTAAATAGAGCGACCTTATTTGACAGAGAATGCCTCTGTTATTGATTATAAAGTTGCTATACATTAAAAACGACAATTCACATGCTCGTTCAAGCGCAGTAGTCTATTTTCCCCATGTTAAAGGACATCCACAAATACTAAATAACGCTAACTTACTGCCGAATGTTTTACACGACAACTGTTAACATATTTGGGCTGAATTCATCTGACGCGGTATTATTCCTCAAAATAAACAACAAAACCATCGTTACTTGGAAATGTAGTTTGGGCTAACATTTACATAAATCCTCCATATCATTATTCCGACACACACGTCAGATGAAAAACTCACATGAAGTAACCGGCCAAATTGGCCGAAATAATGCGACGTAAACTGAATGAGGTCGTATCCACAGCAGCACACAAAGTTTTAGTCATGGTTTATGAATTAATGAACAATAGAACTGTGCTGATTGGGATGAGACTATGTCAGACTTCGCATTTCAAGATACAACAAACTATAACATTCTAAAGGAGCGGGCGTCAAGGGATGTCAGGGGGTGTCATGGGTGTTTGTGGGTGTCAGGGGGTGTCAGGGGTGTCAATGGGTGTCAGGTTGGATATCTGGAGGTACCAGTTATAAAGTTCCAATCGAAGGGGTGACAATGGATTGGTCTGGTTCAAGTTGGTGACAATGGATTGGTCTGGTTCAATGGGTTGACAATGGATTGGTCTGGTTCAAGGGGGTGATAATGGATTGGTCTAGTTCAAGGGGGTGACAATGGATTGGTCTGGTTCAATGGGGTGACACTGGATTGGTCTGGTTCAAGGGGTGACAATGGATTGGTCTGTTTCAAGGGTTTGACAATGGATGTTCAAGGAGGTGACAATAGATTTGTCTGGTTCAAGTGTTCAGTTGGAAATTTCTAGGTATACATCCCACATGCTGAGAACCTCTACGCACGTTCCTGGGAGCAGTACATAAGGTTTCATTCACGGTTTATGAGTTTAATGATAAATAAAATGGGCGGATTTGGATGAGACTATATAAAACTTCGCACTTCAAGATACAACAAACTATACTATAAAATTCTAAACGAACGGGCGGATTCTCTTCAACAATGCAATCCAGTAACTATGAACTACAAAAGAAACACGAAGGCGACGTTAACTGGATGACGTAATATCACGATCAGCACACACTGTTTCATTCACTGTTTATGAGTTTGATCAGGCGGGGGGGGGGGGGGGGGGGTCAGAAAAAAGTGACATGACAGTAGGCTGAAAAAACTGTTTTCCGGCTCTTGGGTACCCACTACCCCCTATTTTAAAGGAAAACATATGTTTTCCAATTGCATGCGGGGTACCCCCCCCCTGTTTTACTCAAAATATGTAGTCTCACACCATTTAAGCTTGATGGTCAGTATTACGGTTACCCTATTTCCGTTTCTGGTTCTTCTAAGTCATTCCAACATCGAGAAGAACCGCATGAAAAATGAATGAAACATAAATTTCAGTCTGAGAACAGATAAGAATCGTATAAAGCTGCACCCAGTGTTGTCCAGATCGTTTTTGTAAACTAATTGATGCATGACAGTATTGACTTGTAAACAAGTTATATGAACATTTGATCAAATTTCCACTGATTTTCAGTAATCACATGAGAACTGTATCAAACTAATAAAATATCAATTTTGGCAACCATTTATGCTAAATAATAATGGATCCACAAGATCTTATACCATCTCACACCATGACTTCTAACAGATTTATCAGCATCCATATGGCTTTGATGTGAAATTTAATTGTGTGTCCATAAACAAACAATAAATACAACTAAATAAAACAAACAAAAATTAACACTGGATGTTGCTTTAAATAGGATTCAATAATTCCTAGCATGATGAGATTTCCATGTTTTTGCCTCTAATTATGTCTGTCTAATCAGGTATAATGAGTAAATATTAATGCTATAAATGAATATCTTTTTTCATTTTATTTACATTAAAGATTATTCATGTGCTACATAACTGTCCATTTTCATCTGGAACCAGTAGCATTGGCACATGGCAATGTGATCAGATGTAAAAGGCGAATTCCTCAGAGTTGGTTCGTAATCTGGATTTTTGAGAAGCATCATGCCTATATCCACACTAACTACCCCCCCCCCTAAGCACTGCCATACGCGTCATACACACCTTAACAATGATGCTGGACACTTTTAGGCAATTATATTGCAGAAATGTTGTAAGAGGATAAAATTGTGACCACTTGGAAAGAAGTGACTTTTTTGCGGCTGAACCACACACCTACCCCGGCCTACTGTATGGGAAAAAGTGAATGACCCCCCCCCTGTTTGATGAGAAATAGAAAGGACCGGCTTATATGGAACTACGTCAAACATTGTACTTTTATGGACCATGAATGGCAGGAAACTCGATGAATGAACTATACTAAATCTGTATATAGACCCCGAGCATGATTTTCGCACATGTGGCCGTCGAATATAATACGGACTATAATATGGCGCGTTTCATATCTTGTTGTCATTTGGTTTAAAGAATATTTATGTCCCTCCCTATATGTGGATATCCATTTATCACATAATTTGACCATAAAAGAAGTTTCATAATTATCGGTAATAGACACGTTTAATATCAGCGCGTGCGATGACGTCACGGCGTTCTTCAAATAACTTGCGATCGCTGTAGTTTATGATTGTTGTTTTCGATGAATATTGCGCGTTGCTTCGGGTTTATTTGATCATGTGATAAAAGGTATCTCAAACTCGTTATATTTTATACGTAATTTATCAACCTCGTCCACTAAATTCTATTTGAGCCTCGGTAAACCTCGGCTCAAATCGAATTTAGTGAACACGGTTGATAAATTCCGTATAAAATAGAAACTCATGTGAGATCCTCTATATATACAATGACACAAGATATAATACACGAAAGAAAGAAACCAAGTCCCTTTATATAGGCATGTAAAGCGTGCCGTCACTCGGATTCAATCGTGTATCTGAACAAGGTTATCACCATGTAATTTCTTCATTGGATGACCAGAAGGACGTGAGAAACCTGTTTTGTGACACAAGTAAAGCTTTTGATAAAATATTTGGCACGATGGTGTATTATCAAAATTAGAAACATTTGGTATTTGTGAAAAATTACATAAAATTATGAACAATTACCTCTCATATAGAGAGCAAAGAGTAATTGTTGGATATTTACCACCTCTAGTCGGAAAATAATCGCAGCCGGTGTACCTCAAGGCCATTCAAGGGTGAATATTAGGGCCTCTTATGTTTTTATCTACATAAAAGATATTGTTGAAAATATTGAGCGTAACATAAGACTTTTCGCAAATGATACAGACATTATATTTAGCGATCGTCGAAAACCCAATATTAGCTGCTGAATTGATGAATAACGACATAAATAACACAGTCAATTGGTCTAGTTGATGAATAACGACACAAATAACCCAGTCAAATGGTCAAGTTGATGATAACGACATGAACAGCACAGTCAAATGGTCTAATTTGTGAAAACGACACAAACAACCCAGTCAAATGGTCTAGTTGATGAAAACGACACAAACAACCCAGTCAAATGGTCTAGTTGATGAAAACGACACAAACAACACAGTCAAATGGTCTAGTTGATGAAAACGACACAAACAACCCAGTCAAATGGTCTAGTTGATGAAAACGACACAAACAACCCAGTCAAATGGTCTAGTTGATGAAAACGACACAAACAACACAGTCAAATGGTCTAGTTGATGAAAACGACACAAACAACACAGTCAAATGGTCTAGTTGATGAAAACGACACAAACAACACAGTCAAATGGTCTAGTTGATGAAAACGACACAAACAACACAGTCAAATGGTCTAGTTGATGAATAACGACGCAAACAACGCAGTCAAATGACCAGATTGATTAATAACGACATTAATTACACAGTCAAATGGTCAAATTGATTAATAACGACATTAATAACATATTCAAATGACCTAATTGATGAATACTGACACAAACAACATAGCCAAATTGCCTAATTCTTGGTTAGTGCAGTTCGACGAGTTGAACACCAAATCATTATTTTCACGAAAAAAATACTTCAATTAACGACATAATTTTAGAGATCCAAAATCATCAACACTATCAGATACTTTCAGTGAAGACGATAAGTGGTCACAACACATTGCAGATATCATCAGTCGACACTCTATAAGATTATCACTTCTCCGTAGAAACAATTATATATAGACAGGAACACGCTCGAGAAAACTGATTTGATAGACGTATGTCCTATAATCGAGTACGCGTTTCCTTTTTCAGAATTGTCGAAAGCAATGCAAACTGATTCAATTTATCAAATTAGTAAAACATTTATCTGCGCCATATCTATTCACTGTATGTCCCACCCATGCTAGACTCCACCCAGTCTTATAACACCAAAACAGACGATGTGATGGCCCCACCCAGGATAGGCTCCACCCAGTCCTATAACACCAGAGCAGACGAGGTGATGCCCCCACGCAGGACAGGCTCCACCCAGTCATAAAACATCAGAGCAGACGATGTGATGCCCCCACACAGGACAGGCTCCACCCAGTCATATAACATCAGAGCAGACGATGTGATGCCCCCACCCAGGATAGGCTCCACCCAGTCATATAACATCAGAGCAGACGATGTGATGCCCCCACCCAGGATAGGCTCCACCCAGTCATATAACATCAGAGCAGACGATGTGATGCCCCCACCCAGGATAGGCTCCACCCAGTCATATAACATCAGAGCAGACGATGTGATGCCCCCACACAGGACAGGCTCCACCCAGTCATATAACACCAGAGCAGACGATGTGATGCCCCCACCCAGGATAGGCTCCACCCAGTCATATAACATCAGAGCAGACGATGTGATGCCCCCACCCAGGATAGGCTCCACCCAGTCATATAACATCAGAGCAGACGATGTGATGCCCCCACCCAGGATAGGCTCCACCCAGTCATATAACATCAGAGCAGACGATGTGATGCCCCCACCCAGGATAGGCTCCACCCAGTCATATAACACCAGAGCAGACGATGTGATGGCCCCACACAGGATAGACTCCACCCAGTCATATAACATCAGAGCAGACGATGTGTTGGCCTCCACCTTGGTACACCGTTAGGGTTCGTTCACACACAGGCAAGTTTGCACGACATTTGTTGCAGGCAACTTCCAACAGAAAACCAGATGTTGCCCGAATATATACGGCAACATGCTTACACAATACATATTTATATTTACATACTAAATGTGATTATCACTAAATCCAGCATTCCGATTGGTCGGCGCCCACGTGACTAGTTGCAGTTTTTTCACGGTGAACGCGCGAGAGCTCATAACTGCAGCCCGTCATTACATCGCCGCGTCATAGGTTTCGGAAATAAGAACGCTTAATGTTTTGGGCGCATTTGGACTCGCGCAGGATGGACTTAATAAGTCATCAGGTTTCAATATAAAGAAATTATTCCTGTTAACTTTTGCCAAGGGTGCTATGGGATATTTTGGGCTGGTTTTGTCACGATACACTTTTCGATTTAAATACATTTACAAAAGCGGCTTTTTCGCTAAATGTATGTAAATATAAGGATTAACTGTCATGTGGACTGTTTTTATGGAGGTAGTTCCACGTGACGGTGCTACTAACACATTGCATTAAGATACCTGTCTGATTGATTCCTGCGAGATAATTGTATGCCGTATACAGACACATTTCGATAGCATCGCTATACTAGTGTAACTACATATATATTTTTACTTCTCGTGTAGTTAGCTTTGGTACAAATGCATTTTATAAGCATTTTTTTCCATTCGGTTTTTGGCACATTGTAGCTTTATAAACAGAAATGATATGGGAAGTAATGCCTGGCACATTGTAGCTTTATAAACAGAAATGCCTGCAAAATAATGCCTGGCGAATTGTAGCTTTATATACAGAAATGCCTGCAAAATAATGATGCCTGGCGAATTGTAGCTTTATGTACAGAAATGCCTGCAAAATAATAATGCCTGGCGAATTGTAGCTTAATGTACAGAAATGCCTGCAAAATAATGGCTGACAAATTGCACTAGAGTTTGAACGTACCCTTAGTTACAAGAAATATGTTCCACCATCATCGATCGATCAGGGATCTTGATTCGGTAATTCACTTCGAATGGGAAGTCTTATCACCTGTAATGATGATTCATCTGGCGACCAATAAACGCAAGATGGGGATCGGACAATTGAAATCGTCTGAGGACGGGCTAGAGGAGTTTATGACAATGTAGCTTGGAGAGAAGTCCTGATGCTTTTCCGCTCCCGACCAGCTAAACCAACATGCTGGTGGGAATACGATGAGTGTGTGACTGCTATATATCCATAGTTTTAAATGTCGTGGTATGTCAGTAAATAAATCCTCATCACCTTAAGTCGACAGAGCCTGATTTTCCCTATCATATATACGCTCGTGGCCAGAGTGGTATACACCAAACCCAAGCTAAACCAAAACGCGTATTCCCGGCCTGCACAATTATATATCGCTGCCGATACAGGCAAGGCTGCAGTAACTTAAATTCCGAAATGACAAAACTCATATACATGTGATCCCAGACGTGCATGTGTAGAACTAGAAACTTCAAATAACTTCTTACTGAAATGTTCTGCAATTACCGAAATTGCTTTGATTAAATTAGTAGCTCATACCTAATACAAACATTGCTTTGTGGATCTGAGATTCGCAGCTACTCGGAAAATATAACCATTTTCAAAGCCGTTCTCAAATTCATAATAACGAAATCAAAACGGTCAGTATATATTTACAATGTACGTGGTCATAAAAAACTATATAGTAAATGTAGTGCATGCTGTATTCATAATGGTGTCAGGCAGAGCTGGTGGAGTGCATGCTGTATTCATAATGGTGTCAGGCAGAGCTGGCGGAGTGCATGCTGTATTCATAATGGTGTCAGGCAGAGCTGGCGGAGTGCATGCTGTATTCATAATGGTGTCAGGCAGAGCTGGCGGAGTACATGCTGTATTCATAATGGTGTCAGGCAGAGCTGGCGGAGTGCATGCTGTATTCATAATGGTGTTAGGCAGAACTGGCTGGAAAAACCCTTAATCAACATAGACATAAACTATTATATTATACTTATTTACATTCTAAATTAATATGCTTACTGGTGAATCCCTACATAACTACAACATTTTCTTCGACCCCTTGGGGCCGTGTGTCGGGAGTCCGCGCTGGGACAGTTGTACATCATAATTAACATAATTGATAATGACATTTCGAGAATCCATGTAGACTTTTAACATCTTCATGAATTGTATCATATGTGAAATTACTGGAAATGGTTTTAATTCATCATTATCGCTTTATGCCAAATCCAATTATTGCTTAATTTGTGCATTACCCTGGTATTAACTGTATGTCTATGGAATGAGAATTTGTTCACGTTCACTGCTTTAAGCAGATTTGAAGCAATGCACACTCATATTGAGTTCATGCCTCCATAAATCTAAATTACATATATCTGGAATAATAAAATATGTTACACTGAGGTTGTCAGGTTTTCATTAGGGTTGGTGGTTTCTATTTTTAGGTTCGTGGTTTCTCGGCGGAATGAACCCACTAAATACGTGATTCTACTCGATCTACACGAAATATTAAACCGACATCCATATCACATGGCAATATGTTGATATAATCTGTTGAGATGTAATTATAAGGAATAATCTATATTTCTTTAAATAATTGCACAGTTTAAAGACATTTGCCAAACCACAAACTGGTATCAATCGCTTCGCAATTTATAAGTTTGTGACTAGGAAAAACCACAGGCCACTGTGGGAAATTACCAGATATACCAATGTAAACTATAACAGTGACAAAGTCCGATTTTTGAAAAAACACAGCATCTATCATATTCCTCCTAGATTCTCAAAATCTTTCTTCTCAGTCACAATATATTTCATTGTGTCTTATTGGCCGTGAAAATTCTTTCTTTTGATATATAATTCGATAGTAATAAACGATGGTAAGTCGGAACATCGTATCGAAAACAAGATAAACCTACCGACGAAAAGCGGTCGTCAGTTTTCCTGTCCGGCAAGTAGTGATTATACACGGATACCAATTCAATTATTACGATCGCAATTGCCGAACTTGCGAATTTCCCGTACGATATGTCGACGTCGGTTAAATTGACTTCGTCAAGTTATGTATCAAACGAAAGAAAACTGTATGCCCTATAACATAAACTAGGGCATATTTTGACAGAGTTGACAATGTTTTAGAATTTTTGAGGATATTAGGCGGACAGGGAGACTGACGACCCGTTTTACTCCCAAATTTCCAGTAGATATTGCAAGTTTCCGGTACCATGTCTCGACTTCCCTTTATTTGATTCAATGGAATACACCAAAAAGAAATGAAATTGCATGGCCAATAAGACAAGATTAAATATATTGTGACTGAGTTGAACAATTTTGAGAATCTATGAGAAATGTAAAAGATGGTGTGTTTTCCCCAAAAATCAGACTTGTGAACCTTGTCACTGGTATAGTATATATTGGTTTCACTGCTATTTTGCCCCAGGGGCCTGTGGGCAAAAGTCATGAAACTACAATTGTACTTATATTTAGTAACATATATTATTGTATAAGGTCCATTTTGAGTCGGACATCGTAACACATTGCTTCGCGTCAGAACTAAACTGTTCTATCCCCATTTTGGCGGGAAAATGATTTGGTATCTTTCGATACGGTGCGGGATTTCCTGTCCGAAAATCACCAGATGTAGTGTCTAGCTTATACCAAATTTGAATGAGATGCTGTGTAAGTTTGTTCCATCTTAAAAACTCACTTTTTTGACAGTGCTATATTGTTCTATCTCCATTGTAGACTAATGAATCTATTTATTTTGTACCACTCCAGGGGTGGTCAGGAAAAAACTTCCGAACACTAGGCACTTTTTTTTAATTTTTTCCGCCCTCTGGGTACTCACCACCCCCTAATTTTAATTTTTTTCCGATTCTGGGATAGGGACCCACCCCCTTCAAACTGCTTCACATGACTATTTTACTCAGTTGTCCTGTTCTTATCCGATCTATGTTCCATATCATGATTATAGAAGCATTCCTACTTTTGATTTACCACTAAGGCTGTAAAGTTTCAAAGCAATTCTCCAATAAATACGGGCTGTTGGTTGTGCTGTTGTATTCACATCTGAAATCCAAGATGGCTGGTGGTGGCTATGTTTGTTTTGAATAAATTTTGGGGGGAAAGTGAGCTTCCCATCTTGAGGTCACCCCGAATATCCATATGAAGATTGGTGATGATTGAATGAGAAATGTGACTTTAAGATGGGGTAAAGGATTTAGTCATACAAAGAGTAAAATCCAAGATGGCCGCTGGCAGCCATGTTTTTAACAGAAAAAAAGTGGTAGGCACCCATTGAGAGGTCACACCAAGGATTCATATGAAGTTTGGTGATGATTATTTGAGGGATAAGCCCTGTATGGTGAGCTAAAGGATTTAGTAATGCAAAGAGTAAAATTCAAGATGACTGCCGGTGGCCATGTTTTTTTTATCGAAAATCATTCCAACTTTCATAGCTCCCATCTGGAGGTGATCCTAGACCATGCATGGTACTGAACAACGTTGGGATCAGTTAAAGTTTGTTTTATGTTTTATTTTGTTATGGTTTTTTGAATAGTCTATTTTCACTTTTAGGATTTACATTTATTTGAAGAATCTATTATTGTGTTATGTTTTCATTTGTATCAGGTTGAATAAATGATTTTAAATATAACTATTTAAACCTGAGCCTTTCCATGTCAATGTGAATTGATATATCTTTGATGAAAACATTGAGCAAACTGACCTTTTATTTACCCATTGGTGTCATCCCTCATTTTTAACTGATAATGAACTCAAAGGGTTAAGTTCATACCTATTACATAATAGAAGCATTCTTTACAACTTTTGTCACATTATTTTGAAGAAAAATGACTACAGGAAAAAAAATTCGGAGTCAGGAAAAATTGTGTTAGCCGGGCTGCTGAACCACTCACCCACCCCCGCCTAGTGTTCGGAAAAAAATTGCAGACCCCCTGTACCACTAGATTAAATTAATTTCAGTCCTAAAATGTATCTCTGACCTTCAATAGAAAGCAATGGAACCCGAACTTGACAGAATGCCAGGGAAGTGACTAGTAGGAAATAATGCTTTCTCACTCCTATGGGCTAATGGGCGTGAACATCTAATTTCTAGGATAATTATTTAATTAAAATAACACAGAAAATGGCGTGATTTGGGATTGATGCACGTTTATAGGATTGAAAAACACGAACACCACTTATGCACGGAAAAAAAGTGAAAATTTTAACATATCGTGTAATTGTCTCTAAAGTGTTTTTTCGTGATTACATATGTGTTGTCTCGAAACTCGTCATATAATCTGATATAATAGTATTTTTACAACAGCTATCATTACCGCTGTGTACTATCTTCCAAAACAGAATGAGAACATGTGAACCGGGGGGGGGGGGGGGGGGGGGGGGGGGGGGGGGTCAACACTTTAAACTCGATTTCCCACAAAATTGAAATTATGGAGATAGAACAGTTTAGTTCTGACGCGACGATTGGGCACATTATTGTGACATCGCGTGTCGTCGTAAACAAATTCCTACGCTCGACTACCACTTCGAAGTGATCCGCCCTAACGTAATTATCCTAGTTAAATACATCTGCTCTTTTCAATTTAATTGCAAAATGATAAATTGTCCACTACTAGTTGAACGTTATTGTAAACAAGGTAGTCCAGGAGATCGGGAGGTAGTGTTGCTCATATTGACGGACAAGCTGCGACCATGTTATTTTTAATGTTTTAGGTATGGTAATGAAGAAAAATCATGATAGCAAGAACAAATTTGTAGCCTTCTTTGGTTTTTTTCGACTTTTTTGGCATTTTTCTACATTTTAAGCCCAAAATTTTCATTTTTTTTTCAATGTGTAAAGATTTCATTTTAGTATGATTTTTGGTGATTAAGTTGAATAAAAAAGTAATTGTGTTAATAATGTTAAATAACTAATTGTGCTAAAAAAAATTGAAGAATTTCAATGTTTTTTTTTTAATTTTTTACCTTTTTACGTTTTTACGCAAAATCGTCCAAATTGCAACCATTTCATCTTAGTATGATTTTAAGGTTAAATTCACCATAATTATTTTAATATTGTTAAATAATTTACAACTTGGCTTCTACAATGTTTTAAAATGGATTTAAGAAGGTTTCTACTTGTTTTCTAAGTTGAGGGGGGGGGGGTCTAATTCAAATCCAATTAAACATTGTACTGTTCAAAATTAGATAAATTCCTTAAGGCGTATGGTAGATATACGTAACTAGTTTTCAAAACGTATACATATGCCTTTCTATCCTGTGCGTTATGCACGCGAGTCGGATTTTACAAATTAAATTATGATGAAAAACCCTGAATTTTGGGTGTGGTCATAATATTCCGATTAGAGAGTGGATGGACATGGGGCATGCGACACTGTGCAGTATATATGTATATAACAAGCATGACACGAGACATTAGTATCTTTCTACTAAACTGTGCTTCCAGAGTTATCAGGAATCGAGTATCGGTGTTATTTCTTACCCACAAAAAATGGTCAATTTTAAAATGGTGTATGTGGGTCAAAGGACCACTGGGAGATAATAGGATGTCCAATGACTCCTATATTTCTATCGTATCACAGTAAAGCTTTTTTTGTAAAATTGGCGCGGTTTACACGATCAAAGTTCGATTTTCTTTACAATTATATGTTACAAGCAACTAATTATATAGAGTTACGCTTCTTGAAACTCGAGTCAGCATAACACAAAATCTGGCTGCTGATTGGTTGATTATCATTGAGGGAAATATCCATAATCGGGAACAGAAAATTATAGCCTACGTAAATATGGTGATCGTGTATGTTTAGATGTCCAGGAAGAGTCTGGTGGTGTCCAGAAGTTACGTGAAGGGGTCTGGATATGTTTATACTGCTGATTTTTGTGCAGTAAATGGGGTAGTTGTGGAAAAGCAAGATTATCGTTTGAAACAAATACCGAAAAGGGCGCATTTGTTGTAACACACTTGTGCAGCGGATGACGTTCTGAAGGAAAATTGACCACTTGAAGTTCAAATAGGCTTAACCCATAGCCGGCGGGACTTTTAGTTAACACTGTCGCCTATGGAAAATAATTAGGTGTTTGTAACCTATAGATACGAAGCTTCAGTACATTAACTATTATTCATATATTACTATATTTAAATCATATTTATGCATACAGTCGGCGTCGAAACAAAAACATGAATGTACCGATTATTCGTGACATTCAAGTTAAATGTTCAATAATAGAAAATTATACTGTGACTGGTTCATGCAACATGAGTTAATCAAGGTGTATCTTTATTAATAACAGTATACAGTACTATTAAAATCAGAAGAAACATGTGGCCCAGATATTAATAATTTCAGATCATAATTAGCATCGCATTATATATTAACCCATCGAGGAATATGTCATAATGACACACTATATTACACCTACTATATAACTGCTCCCTCCCTCCCTGACACAGGGCTACATATAAGAAGTTTATCGATGTCTACTTAATGAGAGTATACAGTTCCGTCAAAATCTGGCAAAAAATGTGACCTCGCATCGTTAACCCCAAATCTGTGGCGATTTTTCATCCATTTACCGAAGCTTCGTGACACGTACCGTCAAATGGCATCAAACGTTGAATGGTCACCATAAACTTCGATGTCATTCATTTCAGATCGTAACTATCATGGAATTATATATTAACCCATGGTGTAATTATGTCAAAATGACATTATATTACACCAACCCTATATAACTGCTTCCTCCCTGACAGTGCTACATACAAGAAGTTTATCCATGTCTACTTAATGAGAGCATATAGTTCTGTCGAAATCTGGCGAAAAATGTGACCTTGCTTCATTAACCCCAAATCTGTGGCGGTTTTCATCCTATGTACCGACGCTTCGTGACATGTACCGAAGCTTGGTGACGTGTCAGAACTTCTAAAATATACCCCATCGGGACATCAAATGGTATCAAACGTTGAATGGTCACCAGAAATCTCGATATTAGTCATTTCAGACCATAATAAGCATAGCATTATATATTAACCCATCAAGAAAATATGTCAAAATGACACACTATATTACACCCACCCATATATAACTGCGTCCTCCCTGACACAGGCTGCATATAAACAGTTTATCCATGTCTACGTAATGAGAGTACACAGTTCTGTCAAAATCGGGCGAACAATTTGGTCTATAAATCCCGTAGTGTGACACATTTAATATAGACCAAAACAATAAACACATTTCAACCCAAAGATAGTTACATTTTAATTGAAAAAATGGTCCAAACATGAAAAGTTAATTTTTGCCGATATTTAAGTCAAGTTTTTGAGAGAAAAGTCCAATATTTTGTTGATGTCAGTGGTGACAATAGTAAAAATTAACCATGGTACATCAGACATGTTAGTATTCAATGTATAGAAGGCAGCATAGCCAATTTTGTACATCATCCACAACTTGTAATCGATTGCAGGACACGCTGGGGCAATATTTACCATTTTCCATATTTTGGCAGCCATTTTGGCAGCCATTTTGAGCCAAAGTAAGACTTTTGGTTCCAGTGAGTTGGAATATTAATAGGTATAATCATATGCATCACTTACATTACAAAGTTCTGTTCATTTCTTGTTAAAATATGACTATAGTCTCAATTGTGATTTTTTGGTGAAATTTTATACCGCGTTCTGTAAATTCGAATCTTTTTAGGGAACGGAAGGGGCTAGGACCCCAAAAAGTGCATATTTAATTGTCCCAATGATCAGTTAATATACAAAATACAAAATAAAGTCGCATTACTCAACCAGTTCCAAACAGCATGAATTGATCTAGAAGATATTTGTAAAAAAAAAGTCATATTTTCAAATTCCGGCGGCCATTTTGGTGGTCATCTTGGATATTGAGTTTCAATTTTGCCCCCAAAAAGTGACATTATGTCTTAGCTTCACGAAAATATATACATTTGTATACTTTTTACAAGATTTTCACCGCTATAATTTGCATAAAACTGACTTAGGGTCTGGTCTGAAAAACGGCGGCCATGATGGACGCCATTTTGTCTGGAGTCTATACGGCCATTTTATTTTCTTGTTAACATTGCTTAAAAGTTGAAGGACATAATAAGGAACAAAATGAGTGGGGAGAAGTTAAGTCCCATGGGGTGCAAGGGTACCCATATTAGATCCCGGACCACTAGTAGTACTATGACGTCGCCGGAAAATTCTTTCATTTTCGGTCGTCGGGTAGGTCAATAAAAACAGGTTTATCGCCAATTAAGCTACAAATTCACCACTGCTATCATGGATTTTCGTAATCTACATATATTTTACTACAAAATTAGACCGGATAGCACTTGTCCGTCAAAATGAGCAACATTTGTTATTTCTTTGGGTCGATCTCCTGGACTAAGGAAAGAATTTCGAATTCCAAAGATGAATCTAATTCTAATTCATGCAAAATGAAGTTCATATTGAAATTAATTAATTCTGCATAACTATGATCCGTGTTACAATTTCGAGATATATAATGTTGAAATTACAAATTAGAGAATACGCACGGATGGTCGGAGGTAGACAGGGTCGTGGCGACAGGGGGTGTGTCTCACTACTACCCCCAGCTTTTGCCAAAATTAGTCAGTAGTTGCACAATTCATGATTGACACAACACTGTAGTAACTGTAGGAACTCACATACCAGAATTAGGTTGATTTAGTCCTGGTAATTTAATAGTCCAACCGGTATTTAACGTGAAAAAATTGGTTTTTAGACGAAAAATGAAATATATTCCTACTTTTCGTCTTTTATTTTTACTGAGAATGTTGACAGACATTTACAAGAGTTAGGTTAGATATGTTCATCAGTTGGAACGATTGAGGAACCAGTACGATGAGAACACTTCACCCATGATAGAAATTGTGGTCGTAAAAGTTAGCGACAGATTGAAATCAACATTCCAAGCACATAAGTTTGCAGACATTCTTTGTTATTCTATTTCACATTGATAGCATAGAGTATAAAATAATTGCTCAAGAGCTAATATGATTCCGAAATGGGAGTGAAGATAAAATGTCCACTACGACATCCTTTCGAGTGAAAACGAGCAGACTCGATTTCAAATTCCAAGATAAAGTTAAAATGGAATGTAAATGTAAGTTGAGTATAGCATCGGATACCGATATTATGTGTTATAAGTTTGATAAACGGTCAGATATCAAAGAACATGTACATGTGCATTGGTCAATAAAAGTTGAGTTAGGTCACCCAAAAGGTCAATTTTGTGTATATCAAACGCTGAGAATGCCTCACACATGATAGATCTTAAAGTAAAACACCTTTTCCAAATCCTTCAGAACCTCTAAGTTCGACACCGTTGCCTTCAAGAAATCTTTCCTTTCCTCATCAAAATAGACCCTGAGAATAATCACGACCCGAACGAAACAAGATACGCATATAACAGCAGAAACAAGAACAAGTGTATAATATATGTGCAAAGTTACATATAAGATACGCATCCCTGGCATCATTCACAATGTCCCTAAATGGTACTACAGAGAGGGAGTTCCCCGACATTAGTACGAAGATAATACCAGATAAACACAAATGCATAACACCCGACTCAGACTCAGCTGCAGTGATTTTAATTATCATAAATTCACAAATGTTATCGCCGACCACCGTACTGGTCATGTGGACAAAAAGAGGACGACGACCATTAGCTCATGATATGATCTGCGATAGATATACATCTGAAAGAAATTCACTTCTCAAGTCATTACACGGTACTTGCGTTTTGACAACCCAAAAGTTGTTTATAAATCCCATGAGTTAACACCCAAAACCAATGCAAAACTTTTCAGAGAAGTACAGAAATACATCGCTCGGACCAAGCGATTCACAAACTCAGTTTGTAAATATCCACCGTACATGATCAAATATTATCAGATTAATACGAACCATGAATCCATAGCAACAACTCGCACCATTATCGATGCCGCTCAGTCCATTGGTATATATGTGCCTGCTTAGTATATTAGAGGTGCATAAATAGTAACGGAGTATGATGGCAGTGTGTTTGGTGGAAGCAGAGCGCTGTTCGTGCCCCTGTTGCCTCTGGTAATTGCAGCTACTTCGAAGCGCCCGTGCGATTTGTCTGTTGTTAGTTGCGTGTGACTAACAATGGGGTAATCATTGAACTATTCCTTCGCCAGCCTTGAGAATCGTTGTGCTTTACCAAAAATCAGGGAACGATTGCAACAATGGGATTGTGCTCTAAATACAATTAAACCATGACATTACCCGCATTGCATTGACCCATCGCACACCGAGAGAACAATAAGCATTTACATGAAACGAGAGTCATATCTAAATTAAAATGCATATCGTAAGGCATATGAACAGACAATCACTCGCTATGTGGGATGGATTTAACATGATTCCCAGAAACGATTCACTTAAGCATAAACGATTGATGTCTAATAAGGCCATGATGTAATTTACTTATTGATGTAATTGCTACTTGTTGTGTATTCATTGAATAAATATTCTGTTTAAACTTCACACACATTTCTGGCAGACATAAAACTGAATGCCCAAGAACACAACTTGTCGGGAGTAAATTTGTTTGAAGAATATATATATAATCAAGACAATGGGCTTTTTTTGTAAAATTGGCGCGGTTTACACGATCAAAGTTCGATTTTCTTTACAATTATATGTTACAAGCAACTAATTATATAGAGTTACGCTTCTTGAAACTCGAGTCAGCATAACACAAAATCTGGCTGCTGATTGGTTGATTATCATTGAGGGAAATATCCATAATCGGGAACAGAACATTATAGCCTACGTAAATATGGTGATCGTGTATGTTTAGATGTCCAGGAAGAGTCTGGTGGTGTCCAGAAGTTACGTGAATGGGTCTGGATATGTTTATGCTGCTGATTTTTGTGCAGTAAATGGGGTAGTTGTGGAAAAGCAAGATTATCGTTTGAAACAAATACCGAAAAGGGCGCATTTGTTGTAACACACTTGTGCAGCGGATGACGTTCTGAAGGAAAATTGACCACTTGAAGTTCAAATAGGCTTAACCCATAGCCGGCGGGACTTTTAGTTAACACTGTCGCCTATGGAAAATAATTAGGTGTTTGTAACCTATAGATACGAAGCTTCAGTACATTAACTATTATTCATATATTACTATATTTAAATCATATTTATGCATACAGTCGGCGTCGAAACAAAAACATGAATGTACCGATTATTCGTGACATTCAAGTTAAATGTTCAATAATAGAAAATTATACTGTGACTGGTTCATGCAACATGAGTTAATCAAGGTGTATCTTTATTAATAACAGTATACAGTACTATTAAAATCAGAAGAAACATGTGGCCCAGATATTAATAATTTCAGATCATAATTAGCATCGCATTATATATTAACCCATCGAGGAATATGTCATAATGACACACTATATTACACCTACTATATAACTGCTCCCTCCCTCCCTGACACAGGGCTACATATAAGAAGTTTATCGATGTCTACTTAATGAGAGTATACAGTTCCGTCAAAATCTGGCAAAAAATGTGACCTCGCATCGTTAACCCCAAATCTGTGGCGATTTTTCATCCATTTACCGAAGCTTCGTGACACGTACCGTCAAATGGCATCAAACGTTGAATGGTCACCATAAACTTCGATGTCAGTCATTTCAGATCGTAACTATCATGGAATTATATATTAACCCATGGTGTAATTATGTCAAAATGACATTATATTACACCAACCCTATATAACTGCTTCCTCCCTAACAGTGCTACATACAAGAAGTTTATCCATGTCTACTTAATGAGAGCATATAGTTCTGTCGAAATCTGGCGAAAAATGTGACCTTGCTTCATTAACCCCAAATATGTGGCGGTTTTCATCCTATGTACCGAAGCTTCGTGACATGTACCGAAGCTTGGTGACGTGTCAGAACTTCTAAAATATACCCAATCGGGACATCAAATGGTATCAAACGTTGAATGGTCACCAGAAATCTCGATATTAGTCATTTCAGACCATAATAAGCATAGCATTATATATTAACCCATCAAGAAAATATGTCAAAATGACACACTATATTACACCCACCCATATATAACTGCGTCCTCCCTGACACAGGCTGCATATAAACAGTTTATCCATGTTTACGTAATGAGAGTACACAGTTCTGTCAAAATCGGGCGAACAATTTGGTCTATAAATCCCGTAGTGTGACACATTTAATATAGACCAAAACTATAAACACATTTCAACCCAAAGATAGTTACATTTTAATTGAAAAAATGGTCCAAACATGAAAAGTTAATTTTTGCCGATATTTAAGTCAAGTTTTTGAGAGAAAAGTCCAATATTTTGTTGATGTCAGTGGTGACAATAGTAAAAATTAACCATGGTACATCAGACATGTTAGTATTCAATGTATAGAAGGCAGAATAGCCAATTTTGTACATCATCCACAACTTGTAATCGATTGCAGGACACGCTGGGGCAATATTTACCATTTTCCATATTTTGGCAGCCATTTTGGCAGCCATTTTGAGCCAAAGTAAGAATTTTGGTTCCAGTGAGTTGGAATATTAATAGGTATAATCATATGCATCACTTACATTACAAAGTTCTGTTCATTTCTTGTTAAAATATGACTATAGTCTCAATTGTGATTTTTTGGTGAAATTTTATACCGCGTTCTGTAAATTCGAATCTTTTTAGGGAACGGAAGGGGCTAGGACCCCAAAAAGTGCATATTTAATTGTCCCAATGATCAGTTAATATACAAAATACAAAATAAAGTCGCATTACTCAACCAGTTCCAAACAGCATGAATTGATCTAGAAGATATTTGTAAAAAAAAAAGGTCATATTTTCAAATTCCGGCGGCCATTTTGGTGGTCATCTTGGATATTGAGTTTCAATTTTGCCCCCAAAAAGTGACATTATGTCTTAGCTTCACGAAAATATATACATTTGTATACTTTTTACAAGATTTTCACCGCTATAATTTGCATAAAACTGACTTAGGGTCTGGTCTGAAAAACGGCGGCCATGATGGACGCCATTTTGTCTGGAGTCTATACGGCCATTTTATTTTCTTGTTAACATTGCTTAAAAGTTGAAGGACATAATAAGGAACAAAATGAGTGGGGAGAAGTTAAGTCCCATTGGGTGCAAGGGTACCCATATTAGATCCCGGACCACTAGTAGTACTATGACGTCGCCGGAAAATTCTTTCATTTTCGGTCGTCGGGTAGGTCAATAAAAACAGGTTTATCGCCAATTAAGCTACAAATTCACCACTGCTATCATGGATTTTCGTAATCTACATATATTTTACTACAAAATTAGACCGGATAGCACTTGTCCGTCAAAATGAGCAACATTTGTTATTTCTTTGGGTCGATCTCCTGGACTAAGGAAAGAATTTCGAATTCCAAAGATGAATCTAATTCTAATTCATGCAAAATGAAGTTCATATTGAAATTAATTAATTCTGCATAACTATGATCCGTGTTACAATTTCGAGATATATAATGTTGAAATTACAAATTAGAGAATACACACGGATGGTCGGAGGTAGACAGGGTCGTGGCGACAGGGGGTGTGTCTCACTACTACCACCAGCTTTTGCCAAAATTAGTCAGTAGTTGCACAATTCATGATTGACACAACACTGTAGTAACTGTAGGAACTCACATACCAGAATTAGGTTGATTTAGTCCTGGTAATTTAATAGTCCAACCGGTATTTAACGTGAAAAAAATGGATTTTAGACGAAAAATGAAATATATTCCTACTTTTCGTCTTTTATTTTTACTGAGAACGTTGACAGACATTTACAAGAGTTAGGTTAGATATGTTCATCAGTTGGAACGATTGAGGAACCAGTACGATGAGAACACTTCACCCATGATAGAAATTGTGGTCGTAAAAGTTAGCGACAGATTGAAATCAACATTCCAAGCACATAAGTTTGCAGACATTCTTTGTTATTCTATTTCACATTGATAGCATAGAGTATAAAATAATTGCTCAAGAGCTAATATGATTCCGAAATGGGAGTGAAGATAAAATGTCCACTACGACATCCTTTCGAGTGAAAACGAGCAGACTCGATTTCAAATTCCAAGATAAAGTTAAAATGGAATGTAAATGTAAGTTGAATATAGCATCGGATACCGATATTATGTGTTATAAGTTTGATAAACGGTCAGATATCAAAGAATATGTACATGTGCATTGGTCAATAAAAGTTGAGTTAGGTCACCCAAAAGGTCAATTTTGTGTATATCAAACGCTGAGAATGCCTCACACATGATAGATCTTAAAGTAAAACACCTTTTCCAAATCCTTCAGAACCTCTAAGTTCGACACCGTTGCCTTCAAGAAATCTTTCCTTTCCTCATCAAAATAGACCCTGAGAATAATCACGACCCGAACGAAACAAGATACGCATATAACAGCAGAAACAAGAACAAGTGTATAATATATGTGCAAAGTTACATATAAGATACGCATCCCTGGCATCATTCACAATGTCTCTAAATGGTACTACAGAGAGGGAGTTCCCCGACATTAGTACGAAGATAATACCAGATAAACACAAATGCATAACACCCGACTCAGACTCAGCTGCAGTGATTTCAGTTATCATAAATTCACAAATGTTATCGCCGACCACCGTACTGGTCATGTGGACAAAAAGAGGACGACGACCATTAGCTCATGATATGATCTGCGATAGATATACATCCGAAAGAAATTCACTTCTCAAGTCATTACACGGTACTTGCGTTTTGACAACCCAAAAGTTGTTTATAAATCCCACGAGTTAACACCCAAAACCAATGCAAAACTTTTCAGAGAAGTACAGAAATACATCGCTCGGACCAAGCGATTCACCAACTCAGTTTGTAAATATCCACCGTACATGATCAAATATTATCAGATTAATACGAACCATGAATCCATAGCAACAACTCGCACCATTATCGATGCCGCTCAGTCCATTGGTATATATGTGCCTGCTTAGTATATTAGAGGTGCATAAATAGTAACGGAGTATGATGGCAGTGTGTTTGGTGGCAGCAGAGCGCTGTTCGTGCCCCTGTTGCCTCTGGTAATTGCAGCTACTTCGAAGCGCCCGTGCGATTTGTCTGTTGTTAGTTGCGTGTGACTAACAATGGGGTAATCATTGAACTATTCCTTCGCCAGCCTTGAGAATCGTTGTGCTTTACCAAAAATCAGGGAACGATTGCAACAATGGGATTGTGCTCTAAATACAATTAAACCATGACATTACCCGCATTGCATTGACCCATCGCACACCGAGAGAACAATAAGCATTTACATGAAACGAGAGTCATATCTAAATTAAAATGCATATCGTAAGGCATATGAACAGACAATCACTCGCTATGTGGGATGGATTTAACATGATTCCCAGAAACGATTCACTTAAGCATAAACGATTGATGTCTAATAAGGCCATGATGTAATTTACTTATTGATGTAATTGCTACTTGTTGTGTATTCATTGAATAAATATTCTGTTTAAACTTCACACACATTTCTGGCAGACATAAAACTGAATGCCCAAGAACACAACTTGTCGGGAGTAAATTTGTTTGAAGAATATATATATAATCAAGACAATGGGCTTTTTTTGTAAAATTGGCGCGGTTTACACGATCAAAGTTCGATTTTCTTTACAATTATATGTTACAAGCAACTAATTATATAGAGTTACGCTTCTTGAAACTCGAGTCAGCATAACACAAAATCTGGCTGCTGATTGGTTGATTATCATTGAGGGAAATATCCATAATCGGGAACAGAACATTATAGCCTACGTAAATATGGTGATCGTGTATGTTTAGATGTCCAGGAAGAGTCTGGTGGTGTCCAGAAGTTACGTGAATGGGTCTGGATATGTTTATGCTGCTGATTTTTGTGCAGTAAATGGGGTAGTTGTGGAAATGCAAGATTGTCGTTTGAAACAAATACCGAAAAGGGCGCATTTGTTGTAACACACACACTTGTGCAGCGGATGACGTTCTGAAGGAAAATTGACCACTTGAAGTTCAAATAGGCTTAACCCATAGCCGGCGGGACTTTTAGTTAACACTGTCGCCTATGGAAAATAATTAGGTGTTTGTAACCTATAGATACGAAGCTTCAGTACATTAACTATTATTCATATATTACTATATTTAAATCATATTTATGCATACAGTCGGCGTCGAAACAAAAACATGAATGTACCGATTATTCGTGACATTCAAGTTAAATGTTCAATAATAGAAAATTATACTGTGACTGGTTCATGCAACATGAGTTAATCAAGGTGTATCTTTATTAATAACAGTATACAGTACTATTAAAATCAGAAGAAACATGTGGCCCAGATATTAATAATTTCAGATCATAATTAGCATCGCATTATATATTAACCCATCGAGGAATATGTCATAATGACACACTATATTACACCTACTATATAACTGCTCCCTCCCTCCCTGACACAGGGCTACATATAAGAAGTTTATCGATGTCTACTTAATGAGAGTATACAGTTCCGTCAAAATCTGGCAAAAAATGTGACCTCGCATCGTTAACCCCAAATCTGTGGCGATTTTTCATCCATTTACCGAAGCTTCGTGACACGTACCGTCAAATGGCATCAAACGTTGAATGGTCACCATAAACTTCGATGTCAGTCATTTCAGATCGTAAATATCATGGAATTATATATTAACCCATGGTGTAATTATGTCAAAATGACATTATATTACACCAACCCTATATAACTGCTTCCTCCCTGACAGTGCTACATACAAGAAGTTTATCCATGTCTACTTAATGAGAGCATATAGTTCTGTCGAAATCTGGCGAAAAATGTGACCTTGCTTCATTAACCCCAAATCTGTGGCGGTTTTCATCCTATGTACCGAAGCTTCGTGACATGTACCGAAGCTTGGTGACGTGTCAGAACTTCTAAAATATACCCCATCGGGACATCAAATGGTATCAAACGTTGAATGGTCACCAGAAATCTCGATATTAGTCATTTCAGACCATAATAAGCATAGCATTATATATTAACCCATCAAGAAAATATGTCAAAATGACACACTATATTACACCCACCCATATATAACTGCGTCCTCCCTGAAACAGGCTGCATATAAACAGTTTATCCATGTCTACGTAATGAGAGTACACAGTTCTGTCAAAATCGGGCGAACAATTTGGTCTATAAATCCCGTAGTGTGACACATTTAATATAGACCAAATCAATAAACACATTTCAACCCAAAGATAGTTACATTTTAATTGAAAAAATGGTCCAAACATGAAAAGTTAATTTTTGCCGATATTTAAGTCAAGTTTTTGAGAGAAAAGTCCAATATTTTGTTGATGTCAGTGGTGACAATAGTAAAAATTAACCATGGTACATCAGACATGTTAGTATTCAATGTATAGAAGGCAGAATAGCCAATTTTGTACATCATCCACAACTTGTAATCGATTGCAGGACACGCTGGGGCAATATTTACCATTTTCCATATTTTGGCAGCCATTTTGGCAGCCATTTTGAGCCAAAGTAAGAATTTTGGTTCCAGTGAGTTGGAATATTAATAGGTATAATCATATGCATCACTTACATTACAAAGTTCTGTTCATTTCTTGTTAAAATATGACTATAGTCTCAATTGTGATTTTTTTGGTGAAATTTTATACCGCGTTCTGTAAATTCGAATCTTTTTAGGGAACGGAAGGGGCTAGGACCCCAAAAAGTGCATATTTAATTGTCCCAATGATCAGTTAATATACAAAATACAAAATAAAGTCGCATTACTCAACCAGTTCCAAACAGCATGAATTGATCTAGAAGATATTTGTAAAAAACAAGTCATATTTTCAAATTCCGGCGGCCATTTTGGTGGTCATCTTGGATATTGAGTTTCAATTTTGCCCCCAAAAAGTGACATTATGTCTTAGCTTCACGAAAATATATACATTTGTATACTTTTTACAAGATTTTCACCGCTATAATTTGCATAAAACTGACTTAGGGTCTGGTCTGAAAAACGGCGGCCATGATGGACGCCATTTTGTCTGGAGTCTATACGGCCATTTTATTTTCTTGTTAACATTGCTTAAAAGTTGAAGGACATAATAAGGAACAAAATGAGTGGGGAGAAGTTAAGTCCCATTGGGTGCAAGGGTACCCATATTAGATCCCGGACCACTAGTAGTACTATGACGTCGCCGGAAAATTCTTTCATTTTCGGTCGTCGGGTAGGTCAATAAAAACAGGTTTATCGCCAATTAAGCTACAAATTCACCACTGCTATCATGGATTTTCGTAATCTACATATATTTTACTACAAAATTAGACCGGATAGCACTTGTCCGTCAAAATGAGCAACATTTGTTATTTATTTGGGTCGATCTCCTGGACTAAGGAAAGAATTTCGAATTCCAAAGATGAATCTAATTCTAATTCATGCAAAATGAAGTTCATATTGAAATTAATTAATTCTGCATAACTATGATCCGTGTTACAATTTCGAGATATATAATGTTGAAATTACAAATTAGAGAATACGCACGGATGGTCGGAGGTAGACAGGGTCGTGGCGACAGGGGGTGTGTCTCACTACTACCCCCAGCTTTTGCCAAAATTAGTCAGTAGTTGCACAATTCATGATTGACACAACACTGTAGTAACTGTAGGAACTCACATACCAGAATTAGGTTGATTTAGTCCTGGTAATTTAATAGTCCAACCGGTATTTAACGTGAAACAATTGGTTTTTAGACGAAAAATGAAATATATTCCTACTTTTCGTCTTTTATTTTTACTGAGAATGTTGACAGACATTTACAAGAGATAGGTTAGATATGTTCATCAGTTGGAACGATTGAGAAACCAGTACGATGAGAACACTTCACCCATGATAGAAATTGTGGTCGTAAAAGTTAGCGACAGATTGAAATCAACATTCCAAGCACATAAGTTTGCAGACATTCTTTGTTATTCTATTTCACATTGATAGCATAGAGTATAAAATAATTGCTCAAGAGCTAATATGATTCCGAAATGGGAGTGAAGATAAAATGTCCACTACGACATCCTTTCGAGTGAAAAAGAGCAGACTCGATTTCAAATTCCAAGATAAAGTTAAAATGGAATGTAAATGTAAGTTGAGTATAGCATCGGATACCGATATTATGTGTTATAAGTTTGATAAACGGTCAGATATCAAAGAACATGTACATGTGCATTGGTCAATAAAAGTTGAGTTAGGTCACCCAAAAGGTCAATTTTGTGTATATCAAACGCTGAGAATGCCTCACACATGATAGATCTTAAAGTAAAACACCTTTTCCAAATCCCTCAGAATCTCTAAGTTCGACACCGTTGCCTTCAAGAAATCTTTCTTGTCCTCATCAAAGTAGAGCCCGAGAATAATCACGACCCGAACGAAACAAGATACGCATCCCTGGCATCATTCACAATGTCCCTAAATGGTACTACAGAGAGGGAGTTCCCCGACATTAGTACGAAGCTAATACCAGAGAAACACAAATGCATAACACCCGACTCAGACTCAGCTGCAGTGATTTCAGTTATCATAAATTCACAAATGTTATCGCCGACCACCGTACTGGTCATGTGGACAAAAAGAGGACGACGACCATTAGCTCATGATATGATCTGCGATAGATATACATCCGAAAGAAATTCACTTCTCAAGTCATTACACGGTACTTGCGACTTGACAACCCAAAAGTTGTTTATAAATGCCATGAGTTAACACCCAAATACAATGTAAAACTTTTCAGAGAAGTACAGAAATACATCGCTCGGACCAAGCGATTCACCAACTCAGTTTGTAAATATCCACCGTACATGATCAAATATTATCAGATTAATACGAACCATGAATCCATAGCAACAACTCGTATCATTATCGATGCCGCTCAGTCCATTGGTACAAGGCATACAATTCGTTCAAAAACCCTAGCAACAACCCACTTAAAAAACCATGACGGCCCATATATGACCACTCTTAGCTCATTCTCTTCTTAATCCTAACGCAGACTTATACCGTGTTATCATTGTATCCTATCAACAGTCTGACCTTAAGCCCCTGTCACACTCAGGTCGGCGCTTGCATTGCGCTGCAAAAGTATCAAAGCGCACATGTAAACGCACTAAGGTCTCCAATAACCGATTGGTGACGCAATGGACACTGGATACGACGGGTGAGGGTCTCCATGGTCGCCCATAGGCATGTGCATGCACAAAACAAGCGCAGAGGCTCTGCGTTCTGACCAAGGCGTAGTAAGCTTACTGCAGTTGCAGAGGAATTCTTGTTGTGACCACGAGTAGCTTGTATCCGTCCTTGCTACGTCAACGGGGCGCTCATGTTGCTCGCTTTGCGCTGTCACCAAACAAGCCCAGAGTCTCGGCGTTCTGACCAAGGCGTATTAAGGTTATTATCAACATTTATATTTTATATATTATTCCAAAAGATACAGATGTCATACGTTCAACATATCTAAATGCTTATAAATTATTTTTATTCTCCTTATTCTAATGTTGTGACTGGAAGCCAAAACAACTGCATCTTTAATAAATAAAAGAAATTTAGGGACCATCACCCCACCCCAAACAAATTTAAGCAATTACTTGATTACACATATCTATATGCATAACTTAGTATGTACAATGTGTGTAATATTATGGTTCTTATGCAGTTATATGTGAGTATTACTATTACCAATGAAAGAACTGTAACGGGCAGCAAAATTATATAATCATGTATGCAAACTTGTATCGGCATCACTGGATATGGCTAACACTAACCGTCATAAAATTATGAAACTTGATCGATGGCTTCCTTAATTGATTAATCAGTGGTTGTAATTATTGATTTATTCATTGGGGGAAGTTGTTGGTCGGGTTCCATGGCTACTGTGATATGGTATACTTTCCATCAGTCAAAAGCATCTACAGTGGGTCGCACAAAGTACTAATCAGATCAACTTGTGCCACAGGAGTTTGTCAGAATGACAATAAATACTATTAATAATAAATACACAAGTGTACAAAATATATTTTAAATTACTTAATTATTTGGTTATTTTATTAAATAATTAAAATAAATTATTTAATTACTTAATTATTTAATTATTTAATTGTTTTAATTATATTTCAAATTAAATTACAAATTATATTTTTATTTACTATCATCTTGTCAAACCCCTGTGCGTGTACCGACATACTCACGAAATCATGGCTACTGTGATATGGTATACTTTCCCTCAGTCAAAAGCATCTACAGTGGGTCGCACAAAGTACTAATCAGATCAACTTGTGCCACAGGAGTTTGTCAGAATGATAATAAATACTATTAATAATAAATACACAAGTGTACAAAATATATTTTAAATTACTTAATTATTTGGTTATTTTATTGAATAATTAAAATAAATTATTTAATTACTTAATTATTTAATTATTTAATTGTTTTAATTATATATCAAATTAAATTACAAATTATATTTTTATTTACTATCATCTTGTCAAACCCCTGTGCGTGTACCGACATACTCACGAAATCACTACCACGAGACCAGTCCGAAATTAAATGTGGATACCATCTCTGTCCATTTTTGTATAAACTGCACCATGCAGTCATACACCCAGTCTACAGACAGACAGACTGTGCAGTAATACATCCAGTATCACACATTTAGAACGCACGCAGAAAACCGGAGAAAATAAAGAAACATGAATATTCTACTCAAGTCTCAGCTCCAGACACTTTATTGACAAAGCATGGACCTGAAATATCGTGTCCCACAAAAGGTGTCCTGACCTAAATAACAAATAAGCAACTCACATGCAATCCCTCGTCATATTTTGCCATCGTCTACTAAAGGTCATGGCCGCACACATCGGAGTTATATGCGACAATCAGATACCAAAATAGTTTCAGGAACAGCCATTTTCATTATGTTCATTATTATATCTATTATTATGTGTGTTTGCTTTATAAATGTACCGTATATGAATTTAAAGGGGGTCTGCACACTAGGTCTGGCTTTGAGTATGTTGGGTGTGTAGGGGTGGTCCCGTAAATGTCCGGATTTGGTTTACCAATTTATTATTATATTAATATTCCATCCACCCCTGTATTACAAAATGACTGGGGAAGAGTCTCATAACGATGACCATTTATAATAAACGAATATCTGAGTGTTATGGCCCAAATGAATAGATCAAGGTGGAAACCCTATTTGCCGAGATGAAGGAGGTAACTCTATTTGCTCCCAAAAAAAAAAAAACACAAATTAGAATGCATGTACAAATGTCCCAAACGGGTACATTTTGTGACCAGTTCAAAAACATGTATTTCAAAATAATGTGAAATTAAAAAAATGCGACTTGAAATTCTCATCGAAATTGAAATGCCAGTTAAATTGTAGAGGGATTAAAGGTAATAATACAATATATGCCACAACGATTGGCACTAAGTCTAACGAACACAAAATAAATTCTAACATACTGAATTCTTTATAATCGGCTTGCTTCATAATTTATAGTGATTAATCAACCCGGGAACAAGCGTGTCATTTTCATGATCACGCAAAATATGTACTTATATATGTTTATTTATACATACATGTATCTTGTTTTTTGTTTGTATTTCGAATTTATGATTGTTTGTCTCACCACTCATCACACTCTTCTAACGAACACACTTGTAGCGACCGCTGTCACGAATATGGTTTCGTACACAATACCCCATTGCCTGCCTGTAAACAGCAACGTGAGTTATTTCCAATTTAATCCGCCATGACATCAAATATAGTGCAATATAGGCAGGCGATAGGGCTTTTCAACTTACGTACCAGTAGGTGCAATGTGGATAAATTTTCCAAAACTCGGCGTGGTAATACTTCAAACATTAAATTGCCTAAATTCGGACACATGCACAAATTACTTGTTCGTACAGTTCTAATAAGTATGCTTTTGATTATGTTGAGCAATGACGTGCATAAAAATCCAGGTCCGCGTGAGAAGGAGACATTATCAATTTTCCATTATAATGTCCGAAGTCTAAGACACAAATTGTCCAAACTAACTGAGCATATTGATGAATATGATATTGTTTGTTTTACAGAAACCCATTTAAATGTTGGTTTTCCAAGCGAAAAAATATTGCTTCCTAATTATCAGGGGCCAATTAGATTGGATAGAAACGAACGAGGAGGTGGTCTAGCAATTTACTTTGCTGACGGTCTCGTATTTAAACATATTCCTCAACTCGAATTTGACGATGAAATACTCTGGTTCGAAATTGGTTCGAAACAAAAAATTCTGCTATGTGTGACTTATCGATCAGAGAAGGAATGTATAGAATCATATTGGAAAGACCTAGAATCCTCTGTTGAAAGCGCTCTTTCGATAAATCCCTCCCTGATTATTGTCGGTGACTTAAATTGTGACCTTTTGAAACAATCAGGACCATTGCACGATATAAAAAGTAGATGGGCTCTAACGAACGCTATCACCAACCCAACTCGTGTGACTGGAAGCTCCTCGACCTTGATCGACCCAATTTTGTTAAGTGATACTCTATCATTCGTTAACGCATCCACTATTGATCTGGGCCACTCAGACCATTATGCGACCACCATAGAACTACTTACACCCAATCGTAAATCAGAGACATGCATTCGTCAGGTATGGAATTATACCAAAGGTGATTACTTAAATATGAATGCAGAGATCCATGCAATAAATTGGACAGATGTTTTATCTGAAAGAGGCACAAACATAAATGTAAATACAATGGTAACCATTTTCACAGACATGTTCCTTAATATTGCAAAAAAGTATATACCATTTCAAACAATTACAATTAGGACAAATGATAAACCATGGTTTGATAGCTCTATTAGATTAAATATAAGAGAAAGAGATCGCTTAAGAAAGAAAGCTTTAAAATCAAATACACAAATGCACTGGGACAAGTATAAACAAATTCGAAATAAGATAAACAACATGAAAAAATTTGCAAAAGAGAAATATTTGTTAAATCTGGATGAAAATTTGAAACTCAACACAGGTCCAAAGCAATTCTGGCATGTCGTGAAACAGCTGCTTAACAATTTTTCTAATAAGAGTAAAATCCCAACTCTAGAGTTTAACAACTCATTTTATGATTCTGATGAAGAAAAGACTGAACTGTTGAACAAATTGTTTATAATGAATAGCACCATAGACAGTTCGGAATCTGACATTCCCAATTTCGCAAATAGAACAGCATCAAATATAAGCTCGATAGAAACATCCGAAGATGAAATTTCAACTATTCTCAAATCTTTATCTACAAATAAAGCCAATGGTCCGGATGGTATCAGTAACAAAATGTTAAAGGAAAACCACAGCTCAGTATGCAAACCACTCAAAATAATATTTAATAAATCGCTGAAGAGCTGTTGTTTTCCGGACACATGGAAACGTGCTGATGTCATACCATTGTTCAAAAAAGGAAAATCACAAGATCCAAATAATTACAGACCCATTTCACTTCTCAGTTGTGTTGGAAAAGTTCTCGAAAGAATCGTTCACAATAAAATGTTTATACATTTGCAATCCAGAGATCTCTTATATTCGCACCAGTCTGGTTTTATTCCCGGTCATGGAACGGAACTACAACTGATAGAAATTATTCATAATATAGTAGAATCGCTTGATAAAGGTGATACGACATGTGCAGTATTCTGTGATATTTCCAAAGCCTTTGACAAAGTGTGGCATCGTGGTCTTATACATAAGCTCGACAAATATGGTATTAAAGGAGATATTCTTAAATGGTCTGTGAACTACCTTGAAAGTCGCAAACAACGCGTACGAATTAACTCCAGTTTTTCCAAATACGCACCTATAACAGCAGGAGTCCCCCAAGGATCCGTAATCGGGCCTCTTATGTTTCTCATATATATAAATGACATTTCGGACAATTTAGAATCCCGAGCTAGACTATTTGCCGATGATACATGTCTCATGAATGCTAACTCTGACCTACAAACTTTAGAATCGACGATAAATAATGACATGCGGAAAATCAATGAATGGGCTGAAAAGTGGATAGTCAAATTTAATAGTGCCAAAACTAAAGTACTGCTGTTTACAAGTATAGAAAATATTATAAAACCAGATATAGTTTTCAATGGAGCTACCCTTGATTATAAGCACAGTCACACACACCTGGGTATTGACATCTCAGAAGATTTATCATGGAATATTTATATCGAAAATATATGTACTAAAGCCTATGCAAGACTTTCCCAAATGAGAAAACTGAAATATCTTCTTAACCGTCAGACTCTCGAAATATTATATTTATCTCACGTCCGTCCATTAATGGAGTATGCTAGTTGTGTATGGTTTGGAGCACCTGCCTATCTATTAAAAAGACTAGATGATATACAAATCGAAGCTGCACGTATAGCTACAGGTTGTACAAAATCGGTCCCCCATAATAGGTTGCTCTTTGAACTCGGATGGGAGAAGCTGGAAAGTAGGCGGTATGTTAAACGAATGAGTATATTTTACAATATTGCAAACGGCAAAGCCCCCGCCTACTTAACTCAGCTTCTTCCGTCAAAGGTTAAGGATAAATGTGATTACGAACTGAGAAATGCATCAAATTTAAATCGTCCCATTTCAAATAGCAAAAGAACAGATAAAACTTTCTTCCCCACATGCGTTATGGATTGGAACAAATTGGATGAAAAAAAAAGAAAGAAACATTCCACTCGATAGGTTCAAGAAAGCACTAGTAACTAAGCCATTAAAACCACCAACATATTTCATATGGTAAACGGCTATTGAACATCCTTCATTGTAAACTGAGGTGTGAATGTAGTAATCTACAAGCTGATAAACTTCAAAATTATATAGCAATTTCTGCTACATGTAGATGTGGACATTCTGTAGTAAATGCTTTCCACTATTTTTTTGAATGCCACCTACACTTTGAAGAAAGAATTACACTTCGTAATAATCTTCTGCGCTTTAATATACATTCAGTTAAAACACTAATATTTGGGGACCCGAACTTAAAACAATTAGAAAATGAACATATCTTTAAAGCTGTGCAAAATTACTTACGAGATACAACTCAAGAGGAAAATCCGACAAAGTTCTATTAAGACGCTCGCATCATTTGAATGCAAATTGTACAAATGTTAACAATGCACCATGAGGTACATGTATCACATTTAAAACAGCTACTTGAAATCATTATTGAAATTATTTAGAATTGGTGGGGTGGTGAGACTATACAAACTATTTTTCAAATAATATACAATGATATACTGTATGTATACACTTGTAAATATGTTATACCTATTGTGTTGACAACCCCAATTATTATGTATCAGTGTTATAACGGCAATTGGGAGAGGGGGTTATGTATAAGTGGATCGCACTTGTCCTCCAATCCCAATGCCAATCTGTATTGTTATATACTTATTGGTAATAAATATGTTTAAACCAAATTAAGGTTACTGCAGTTGCAGGGGAATTCTTGCTGCGACCACGAGTAGCTTGTATCCGTCTTTGCTACGTCAACGGGGCGCTCATGTCGTTCGCGTTGCGCTGTCGTGGCGACGGTACTGCGCCTGGTCAGAACGCCGAAACTCTGCGCTTGTTTTGTGCATGCACAAAACAAGCGCGGCGCTCTGGCGCTCAGAGGTGATCACGGGGACCCTCTCCCGTCCTAGCCAGTGTCAACTGCGACGTTACTGCGTCACCAATCGGTTCTTGGATACCTTAGTGCGCTTTGCTCGGCGCTTTGATAATTTTACAGCGCAATGCAAGCACCGGCCTGATCGCAGCGGAGTGTGACAGTGATTTAATCGGACAGCTAATCTATTGCGGATTGTTGGGTTTATTCCCCACAAACTAAAAACTGACTATGACTGGAGAACGCAGGAGACGCTATTTATACTCTCCGCGCCCGCGCAGAGAACGTTTTGCAAACGTATTGAGAACGTACTAGCATCACAATGACAGCGACTTGAACGCAATAAGAGCGTGAGACTTGACAAAGTAGGAACGCAATAGGAGCATACTTTGTTTTAAAAGTTTGACAATTTTGGACAGTTTTCGGCGCTCCTCCTGCGTGTTACTCATATTTTGGTACTTTTGCAGCGCAATGCAAGCGCCGGCCTGAGTGTGACAGGGGTTTTACATAATATTATGTCGGATTTATAATTATTTAACATATAACTTATTAATAACAAATCACAAACTATATCTAACCAACAAGGTCTACCTTATGTTCTATATACAATTACGCAATGACATTACCCGCATTGCATTGACCCATCGCACATCGAGAGAACAATACACATTTACACGAAACGAGAGTCATATCTAAATTAAAATGGTATATCGTAAGGCATATGAACAGACAATCACTCGATCGCTATGTGGGGTGGATTTAACATGATTCCCAGAAACGATTCACTTAAGCATAAACGATTGATGTCTAATCAGGCCATGATGTAATTTACTTATTGATGTAATTGCTACTTGTTGTGTATTCATTGAATAAATATACTGTTTAAACTTCACACATTTCTGGCAGACTTAAAAATGAATGTCCCAGAACACAACTTGGACGGGTGTAAATTTGTTTCAAGAATAATATATATATATACACAACTCTGTGTGGCGCGGCGCGGCTCCGTTCTTGGCTCCGTGGTATACTAAGAAATGACAAGTCTAATTCTCGAGGCATGATCAACTGCGATGGTATATTATTCCTTGCTTGTACTTTCGTGGTGTTATTGACTCTGACGTCATATATGTTATTTTACCCGGGAGTGCTATTTTACAGGTCCCGTTGCCTTCGGATGTTTTAAAAGGGCACTAAGAATTATGATATATGTATATTGACTAGAGGCGGCCAAACGGCTGGACCATCGGAGCTGAAATTTTTTAAATGTCCGTAATTTGACTGAGGTAACCTTATTATATAGGTCCCGTTGATATCAGATGTCTTAAAAGGGCAACCGTAATTAATTTAACTAAATAATTAATTATATACCTACAATTGTTGCAATCTGGAATGTGAAAATTGACACACTGGGGTAAATTATCCCGTTGGGTAATATGGGTTGTTTCCGTTGATCCCAAGAGCCTTAAAGGGGCAACTATGAGCAATAAAGAGCGTTCATTGTAAGCTTAGACGATATGTAGAAACATTAGTAAAGAAGAAACAATTGACAATATTATTGTTATGGAATAGGTACATTTTACCTCATATAACTTAAAGGGGTAATAAGCAATTGTATGATACGCAAATAGCGTTTATTATTCAGCCCATACAATATGCAAGCAAAGTGGTACACAAAAGAAAAAATTACGTGGGGAATTTCACGGCAGGGTGATGTTGACATCAAATGACATGAAGATGCACTAATTATTAGCAATAAAGAGCGTTTATTATCAATATATTATTCCGATGTGCATTGTGTGCATTTTACTGACCACACTGGGTCCTGAAATTTGGCATGTTCATCGACAGATACCAAATCTCCAATAATCACTCCCATAATCAGGGTCACCACGGGTCACGGATACCTATTGTTACGCAATATGACACCACATTATGAACCCGTGAGAACTTTTATCTCAACTATGGTGACTGAAATTTGGCACTGTCATCGGCATGTACCGACTCTACAATAACCACGAGCCACGCAGTTCGAACTCCTATATTCTGGGTCACCACGAGTCACGGAAACCCCGTTTTACCCAATATGACACTATGACCCAACCTTAAGAGCCCCTGCGCACTTTCTGCTGCACACTGGACACTGAAATTTCGCACACTCGTTAAGATGTACCCACTCTCTCACTTGACCCCGGTGAAATGAAATACAACTGATTGTTTATTAATAACAATGGTAACCTCACACTATACACGGTAACATATGAAACAACTCGGCATTATACCAATACGATATGTATATTCCCTATCAAACGAGGCGGTTTCAACAATGACATATCAATGAACTGAAATGCAAGTAATAATCGCTTAATCCAGTAAACGTTTACTCTAGTGGAAATGAGCGTGCAAGTGTGTCAGCACAATGTGATTATGACAAAAGCGTTGACGGGTATAATACATTATCGCGGTGTGAGGGTTCTATGAAAACTTAATCGGGATCATGATAACCCGTGGCCCGCGTTTAAATAGCATAACGAATTACAGTGTGTTCGTGTGACCAGTGCCTAAGATTGAAAATCTTACATTCCAACTGATCAAATATACACGGAAATTTATAGTGTTTAAATTCAATGCGTGTTTCATACGTGTAAGTTAGAGTTTGCGCGAGGTTTTAACACATCTGCTCGCATATCACCAGACCTGTTGTGTTTATTATCATGATTCGTGTAATACTTACTAGCTAGATGTCCATGCAGCTCCTGAAGCATGCCCGCGTTCTTAATGCGGAGGAGTCTTCCGCACAAACTTTTGCTTTTGCATGTCTGCAAGGCATCATCGTGGCTCTTTTTATCTGTACTGACGTAGACACAGATGCCCGAGTGATTCAGCCATACTCTGCCGCTCCTGGTGCACTCTGTAACAAGACGGAGTATACATGATGTTTATTGTCGGTAACACGTTGATTTCCTATACTTTCAATAGGGAGTGCCATAAACAATGACGAGAAGGACAACCTTGATGTCCGCTGTCTGTGTAATAGTATGTATGGCGTGATAGCAGTCGTATGTCGTGTGTAATACACTTTAAATATGTTTCAATAACTCAATATTTAGAGAGTGCATAATATTAGTATTGAGTCTGATGATAACCCGCGCTTTTGGCGTCCACCCATGCATTTTATGACGTCACGAAAAGTACCCCACCTATTGAAGCTGCAGTACACCTAATACGTTTGTGTATTACGTAACGACCTCTCTGAACAATGGGACGTGTCACTCCCTATGAATGGTGTACGTTCGTAATGTGTGTATGGTGTACGTTCATAATAGGTGTGTCAGTTTATGTATATTATGCGATGACCTCGATGAACAATGGGGAGCTTCCGCCCTGAATTTATGTTCTTAATGGGGTATTACCTCATATTATGTTAAAGGGAGACAATGTATTCACTCAGTTTGTGAATGTTAAAGAGACCAAAGCCACTCACGTGTGTGCATATTAAAGGGACACGATGTAGACCCCGAAGCCACGACAAAATAGTTTTTTTGCGGCTGGCTCAACCGATTTCGTGGCTGGTTAGCTTGCTTAGTCGGCTCACTCGCCACGTTCGAGGCTGACGAAATATGGCAGCTCAGCCGGCTGAGATGTTATCATTTAGCATATTTTCGTTTCAGAATTGTTCCTAATCCCCGGTTATAGACCCCGTTTGTTTTAGAGTTTGTGGTGAACCCGTAGAATTCCAGACCACACGTAATCTTTTGATATTGGGCTTTTCCATTATGGCGAAAATACATGAAGGACTGGCATGGATATATTATGTAGTTTCCCATCTAATCGGTATAATTATGTTACATTTGGACTTCTCTGTCGACTTCAGACTGCTATCACCACTGGAATCTTGTGATATGTGCATGCATCATTGACTGATGAATCCGATTGTAATGATATATAAGGCAAACAAATAATAGCTGTGTTTAGGGTATGTAGGTAGGGATTTTGTTTTATCAAATTTTTTTATTCTGATAATTTCTGAATTGCATTGAGTTATTGACAATTCAACCTAGAAAGCTTCACAATTCAGTTTAATTGGAACGTTCAATACTAAATATTGTTATCTTGTATTAGTCAGAGCACTAGACTAATAAAACTTCTAAATGTTTTATTGGAGACGTTTGAAAATGGTAAGATGCCTTTCGATGACCTTCCCATTGAAAACAATAATATCTCTGTCTACAGTCCAATAAAAAGTTTTGGGTATGCACCTTTTTCTATGGTAGGTAGGAAAATCTTAAACACAGGATTTTTTTTTTGGCCTAATATTTCAAACTATATTTTCTATTTTCTCCTGCAGGTTATGTGCATATATTTACAAATGCCAGGGATGTCTGAGACTGGGTCGTATCGATATAAACAATTTATACTTTAACCATTTCAATGCCGAATGGATGCGCCCATTCAGTTATATGAAAGCGTGCATTGTGATAGTCTATTCCACATTAAGGGACCCGGTGTTCAGATAATATAACAACCATACCGTGTCCATGCGAGTATGCCAATATTAGGCAATGCGTTTTAGTTCTTTGCGATTCACAGTACAGTTGTGCTTGACATATAAGCCCATGCACACCGCTCAGCCATTTTACAATTCCGGCGGCGGAGATTTGTTCATGTGGCTGGCGTTAGAGATAATATGGCTGGCGGCGGTTTGTGGCCAATATGGCTGGCGGCGGAAGCAGCGTGCGATGGCGGCTTCGGGCTCTAACACGAGACAATCTCGGTGTGTAAATGATAAAGGGCGCAATGCACTCAGTGTGAATGTTAAAGAGACACGATGCACTAGCGGTGGGTGAATGTTAAAGCAACATAATGTGTGAATATTAAAGGGAAACAATGCGCTCGCATAGCGTGAATGCTAAAGGGACGACACTCTCGGTATGGGAATGTTAAAGGAACACACGGCACTCATAGGGTGTGCATGAAAGTAAAAATGACACAGAACACAATTTTAAACTTTAGAACTTCAAATAAAAAAAAATTAAAACCTTTAAAAACTAAATTGGATTTCAAAAATAAAACAAATGTTATAAACTTTAAAAACTTAAATTTTATTCCAAAATAAATTAATTAAGTAATGAAAGTGTCAACGACACTGTAGCTCAACTTGGGAAGAAGTGTATTGTTTGCTGAGCAATGAATAGAATGACAAAGAAGAAGGCCAAAACGTTACAGTAAAAGACCTTTATTGTGCAGATGAAAGTATTTTCATTTGAAACATTTCACCAATAAATGTGGGCTTTAGGGTGTGCGTATATATGGATTCAAATTTGAAAACCAAGATGGCTGCTGGTAACCATGTTTTATGACGAATATCGGATATAATCAATGGATCCAATCTAGAGGATGCCACGAAGATAATTCTGAAGATTGGTGACGATTGGATGAGCGATGTGGCCTTTAGAATGTGCCGAAGGATTTAGTCAAGCAAAGAGTAAAATCAAAGATGGCCACTGGCAGTCGTATTATTTAACAAATTTCGGGAATAATCGATGGCTCACATCTTGAGTTCACCCCGAAGATCCATATGCAGTTTGGGGCCGATCGGATGAGGGATGTGGCCTGCAGTGTGTGCCGAAGGGTTTAGTCATGCAAAGAATAAAATCCAAAATGGCCACTGGCAGCCATGTGTTTCTACGGATTTTGAAAAACAAGTCGATGGCTCCCATCCAGAAGTCATCATGCAGATCCACATAAAGTTTAGCGATGATCGGATGAGGGATGTGGATTGTATGGTTTGCCAAATGATTTAGTCATGCAAAGAGTAAAATCCGGCGGCCATGGTTTTCATCGTTCATTGATCAAATTCCAAGGCTCCCATCTAGAGGTAATCCTAAACATGCCTGAAAAGTTCTTCAATAAATGCGGGCTTAGCCGATGGAATCAACTTTAAAATCCAAGATGGCTGCTGGCGGCCATGTTTTTAACAAATTTCGGAAAAAAACATCGACGTCACCCCGAAGATCCGTATGAAGTTTGATGATGCTCGGATGAGGGATATTGCCCGTAGAGTGTGCCGAAATATTTAATCATACAAATAGTAAAATCAATGACAGCTGCTGGCGGCCATTTTGTCAACTAATTTCGGAAATTTCGGCTGCCATCTAGAGGTTACCCCGAAGATCCATATAAAGTTTGATCATGATTCAAATTTGAAATTAAAAATGGCTGCCGGCGGCCATGTTTACCCCCCCCCAATGGCATTCAATGTTGTCAAATTTTACGCTTATTTGAAAGACGTTTCGTACCAATAATGTTTTGGTTCTTTTGCGATCAAATAGAGTGCCATGGGATATATGACGTCAGTTGTCTTAACAGGGCAATAATAATTAAATAAAATGAATAATTAAATATATACCCAAATTTGTTGGAAATTTGTCGTTGAAAAATTTATCCACAGTGGCAAATTGACCAGATGAGTGTCATGGGATTGGTGTCATTGACCTAAGACTACTTAAAGGGCCAATAAGAAACAATTTTAATTTCTGGAAATTTGTATGAAGTATGCAGTGGTGAATTGACCGGGGATCTTAAAGGGGATCTTAACGATTATATTATCATAATTAGCAATAAAGATCGTTCTTTATTAGCTCAACGATAAGTAAGAAACTTATTAAAGATTGGTCACCTGACCAGGGGAATATGATTGGATATGTGCCTTTGACCTATGACGATTTAAATGGTGACTAGTAAATTATTTTAGCATAGATGATCAACGAGGAGCTCAGAATTTATTAGGGGAAATTGACAGACGTAAGTTTACACGGGGCTTGTCGTGGGGTAGATGCGGTTGACATCAGATGACTTAACTTGGCAAAAATAATTAACATTAACGAGCGTTTATTGTCAACTTAAGATACAGAGGTAACCTTATCCGGAGACTGTCATGCAATGGCTAACTAATTATTAATTTAAATGATTGGAAGGGGACTAATAATTTACTCATTGTTTAGCCGAGCAACACTCAGATATATCTGAATATAAGATTGCGAAAATAGTTATTTTAAACCCAAAATTAGTGGTAATCCACCAACATTAGTTGATTTGACCCAATAATTAAGTAATTATTCACCCGAAGTTGGCTACAAAACATCGCCCAACGCAGAAGGGAATTAATATTGGATAAATTGTTACCTTGCGTTGAGTAACAACATTGCCCAATAATGGGCAAAATTGACCCAAACTGGGTAACATATGTTTACCCCCCCCCCCCAAAGTAAAAATTACAAAAAGTTCGCGTGGTGCTATATGCACCATAATGTTGGGTAAAAAGATTTACGCAATGCGATTTAGGAAGCTAGAATCATACATATATACATGTTCAACGATTTTAGTCACTTTTAGGCTACAGTAATACCGACCTTGCTGTTTCGATATTTCGCATGACGAGTGTTCCATGTCGTTCCCCTGACACCAGTTGCCTCCAAACTGCGGCTGGGGATTTCTGCAGGTTCTTGATCGGACTTGAACTCCGTGACACTCATACACTCGTATACACGATTCTGCCCAAATCGTCCATCCTCCGTCGACTAAATGATAGACAAATATACATGTAGTATAATGTTTGCAAAAATGATTGTTTGCAAAATAAATAGAGTCGCCATACGTGCGAAACTCCTTGTACCCTGGAGCATCGGGGCCAACACAAACATCAGGGCACAAGAAGCAAACTATAATGATTAGCTGTGAGTTGGCAGGAAATAATCGGACAGCTATGTTATATTTCGAAACGAAGACCCTGTAACATCCCACAGCGGTTTCGTTATATAGTTTCCAGTGCACGAGACACGGCGCGGGTCATAATATAGCCAGCATTAAATAAGTACGCTTCCTCTGCGTAACAATGGTTTGCATTCAATGCCACCAATGGGTCTACACTCCGTCGCGTAACAATGCTTTGAATTCCACGCACCCATTGGGTACACCCTCCGCCGCGTAACAATGCTTTGAATTCCATGTCACACTTGGGTCCACCTTCCGTCGCGTTACAATGCTCTGAATTCCATGGCACCCATTGGGCACACCCTCCGTCAACAATATGATATAAGGAATTAGAACCGTGCGGATGTTAACACGTTTATGAGCTGTAATGCCCACCCATACAATATATATATACAGCAATACGCTAGCTTCCTCGTGAACTTTCTCGCAACTCCACAAATAATGTGGTATACATGTTTATAAACGAACGAGATTTATAAAGGCTTGTATTTTCACACAAAAATTATCTGCCTTTCATGTCTGGGGAGTATACTGCCAATATAATACCAGTAAATATAACTTTTTAAATACATAATACAACTTGACCTGAGTGCCTCGTCGACCCTGTGTGTTTTGGCAGATAACCCTGACTTCTCCTTTGGAGTGGTTATTTTGCACATTGGTAGATTAGTTTAAGTACATTTTGTCAACCATCGGTACTACTCGGAGTCAGAGTTTTAGAGGGGGTAATTAAGGGATCGGAACACAAGTCATGAAAGTTATCATATCCCTTCGCTCAAAAAAAATGTTGACTTATACACAAATAAAAACATCAGATGAAATTGCAGATATGTACATAAAATAAACAAAATCAACAAGTTACTTTAAACATATTTCAATGTATCGATTAGTGTTAACGCCAGCCAACAATAAAAGAAGCGAAAACTCTCACGGTGACGCCGATAAAATAGAATAATAGCCAGATGTACGGGTAACTTGTAACGTTTGTTGCAACAGTATTTTGTATAGATAAACACATGGTGAGAACATTCACACAATGTTACGGCGTCAAACATTCACGTGTATATATCGGCCAACGTCTATTGAAACGTTAAAATAACAGTTGGTGTTGGGAACAAACAGCAACAATGCGACTACCGATACGCTTAATGGGATTCAATCAAAAATAAGATCCCATTCTCCTGTCGCCTGCACAATTTTGGTCGACTATGTGTATATATTCGGTTTTCAGAACATTGGATTATTTCCCTTTGCAACCAGTTCCGTATGCTATACGTTGGACACAACACTATGTCAAAGGTCAAGTGAGTCACATGACTTTCGTTGGCAAAGGAAATACACGTCACGAGTTACATGTACATCTGACTGAACCTGTCTAATGACACATCCCCCCGTATTTCAATAACAATTCTGTAGATGTGTACTTCTATGCGACACATTTACCATAACAACACGGTATCTGCGCTCCAGTTCTATCGATACATGTGATATATGACTGGATATCCAACCTAATTGGAAACGTGTGGAAATAATAAAATCATTTTTGTGTTGAAAGTCGGCATGTTGTAAAAAAAATGCACATCGTGAACTGGACATACCGAGAACGTGACATGACACGGAACCGTATTCAAGTACTTTTAGAGTGTGTTTATTCCACTTACCGGGACAATTTGTATTGGAACACTCGGTGACTTCTTCGTGCGGACCCTGACAATCTGAGCCGCCGTTCTGTGGTGGGGGGTTCGTGCAGTTCCGTTTCCGCATTGCTATGCCATCACCGCACTGAACACTGCACTTGTTCACCTTCCAATTTGACCAGCCACCATGTACTGCAACATTTTAACAGAATAGGTATTAGCATTCCTCCTTTTTATCCTGCCTATAGATGGACAATTTCAGAAAACAATGGGACCCGCTACGTTATTACGGTAAGCCAGGTCAGTGGACGCATTAGACAAAAGATAAACATATAAACATATATACCTGTGTAGTTGGTTGGAGGTGTCAGCCATGATTTCGCTCTAATTTGTATTCGGCCATTTGCATAGTTAATCTGAGCACAAGAAGTGGGAGTCTGAGTTAATATGGGAATATCAATCCAGTCTGTATACGGTACTAAATAACCCGACTCCCGCGCATCAATAAGGGGTGACATACTTAGGATGGACTCAGTGCTCATTGCATTACACCGCCAAAGGCCGTACAGCGCTGACGAAGCTGGTTCCAACCCCGAAAAGCGCGGATTCGTGATCAATGCAACGTGGTTGAAATCCGATTCGTGTATCTGGTCAAGTTGGTTAGTTGCTTTCTGTGGTTCGGTGCTATATATAAGCTGTATTGTGATTCCGACGCGCCATCATGTATACACCCTACATCTTAAAGTTACACCCTGTACCAACCTGCACAGTCTGGAGTAGAACACCCGATTGTCCTGTTCGATGGCCCATTGCAATCCCTTCCACCGCTTGCAGGCGCTGGGTTAGTACAGCTGCGGGTTTCGATCTGGGTCCCGTTTCCACACGTGACGCTGCAGGGAAGTTTAACCCAGCCCGACCAACCACCATCGATGGCTGTAAAAGAATAAAAGTTAGTCGATCACCTACACGCAAATGTTCGTAACTTACATATAAGTGTCAGCCCATCAACTAATCAGATGGGACATGTAGGTAAGTCAGCATTAAATATATACTAGCTGCTTAATAATCAAATTACTCACTTTTGTGAACCATTCTAGAAACATGTTTAGGTAACTCAGAGCTCCGTATGTGTATAAGCTATATATCAGTTTGTTGACATTATCATGTAAATTCCACTAGTTCATATAAACTATCATCTTACGTTTGATAGAAATGTAGATAATTGTCCTTGCATTCAGCTGATACCACAACGCTTTCCATATATATATATACTGTGGGTAGGCTACTAGCTTTCAACACATAAACTGCCATTGAAAGAATTACACGAATAGTAGACAAGTATACCCATAGTGGGGCTGACGGGTCAGGCTAATATGTTTTAAGATTATGCTCGCAATTTCGTCCAGGAACCAGATTATTTAACAAGAGAAATTGAGTGCCTACCGATAAACAGACATGACGGTAACAAAAACAATTATATAGAATGTTCATTCACTAAATACATGTAGCTACTTTGTGATGCACAGCTGATATTAAAATGTACCTTTCCTTCCATAAAGAGAAACATAGACAGTTGTTGCCTTGCCCAAATAGAATCATCAGCCAGATTCGTAGTGGCCATAGTAACCTGACCATCTATGCTGCAGTAACCTGACACCCTGTTCGTTGTAACCTGACAATTGTTGCCAAAGATTCATACCCACATTGTAGGTTATAAGGTATATTCATAAAATTTTCAACAAAAACAAAATATAAATTTCCCAGAATATCCCCTACATAACCAGCGTGATATCATTTCCCCATGCAAGCTATTACACGAACCAAGCATGTGTTTTGGCTATTTTTTCCGTAATACATTTTAAGCTGATAACATCTTATGACAGTGAACTTAATCTTCACTTTCGAGCCACTGTTGACATATCCATGACATATCAGTTATGCATGCTCCAATTCAACTAGAGTTGATATATTTTGAAAATAAATACACAAAGAAGATATTAACCAGGCCGCAATAGGAAATATTGTGTTATAAATTGCTTATATCTGCAAACCATGGTCATTGTTCACGAAACACAGAATTCCACATGTCTAACTATGTCCTGATTAGTCGGCCAATCAGCCCATTATCTAGCATCATTCCATACCAATTGTGTTAGTCTAGTTGGGCAACTTCAATTATACTAAATGACAAACAGTCACCTTGCCGGACTTGGATACTTTAGGTGTTGCGAGAGTAACATATCATCTGAGTTGATACATAATTATGCCAATACTCACTGATTAGTATGATGCACTCATTGCAGTTATTTTTTATCCATTGATAATCACATTAATGTTTGAGACACAATGATCTAGGCTTAGATGTCCTAGTTACATCAGAACAAGTTTTTATATTCAAGTTTTCATTTCTCGCAGCTTCTTTCCAAAGGGTGTCGGGAAGTTTTTCACCTGGCCGTCCCATGTGCAACTTGCCATAGCTTAATGTCATCTCTACTGAGGCCCATATAATGTCCCAGTAACATGCATATGTTGTTTTTGCAGTTATACTATGTTTTAAACTGTTGCAAATGTCAAACATGGGCACAAACGATATTTAGTAAAAAAAAATGCACGAGGTTGTAAAAAATGCATTGTTTGCCTCTCAGATCCACCCACCACCCGGTAATATATTCCTGAAATGTGTTATTACCACCCGGTCACACAAGAATGCGGAATAAATCCAAAACACAACTAGAATCATAATTCCCCAAGTTAAGGATATAGGTCAAAGGAGGTACAGTTATAAATTCCAAGTATTACACCTCAATGGAGACATTCTAGACAGGTCCCTGTAAATACGTTTTAAATATAACTTTGCTCACCGCAATTCTGATATAGATGGGTCAGCTCTCTTATCTTCATATATTTGTTCCAGCTAATATCGCAGAATTGGGCGTTTTACTGTCGACCGTCCATGGGGTTACTTTCTACAGAATGACTTGTACACTGGCGAGTTCATATTAATCCCATGTAATTAATCGTCCCGTTATCGCGGGCTTTATACATACATCGTCTAAATTGAATAGATCACCTCAATCGTGTCTTCATAATTAAGACGGCCGGTGTGCCTCTTTTTTGGGAGTGATAAACTCTACTCACGAGTGCTCCTCGCTCGTGAGTAGAGTTTATCACTCCCAAGACACACACCGGCCATCTTAATTATGAAGACACTCGTTGAGATTATCTATCCAATACCTATGATATTTTATGGAGTGAATTATTATAAATCAGCGGTACCACATCTGCCCCTTATAATAAGTAATACCGGTATATATTATACATCAGAGACTACCACCCCAAATCCTTACAATAAGGAATAACCGTCTATATGAATTATTATAAATCAGTTGCTACAACCCCTACCCCTTATACCGGTTTATATGGATTATTTCCGTAGATAAGGGGAACCCCCTCATTATTATACCATTATCATATCATTTGCATTCGTTACTTCGGCAACTTTCGCCTCTTTTTGTCACATGTATTATATTCGAGTCGTCAAAAATCCGTCGTTTGAAACCAAGACGGATTTCAGACGCAGCACCGACGAAGATTCGTCTGAATTAGACGGAGATTCGTCTGTGATGCGTCTGAAACGGATCTAATTGTTTCAAACGTCGCATTTTTGACGCATTTAATACCATTGTGGGTTTGGTATTAGATTCGAGTCGACAAAAATCCGTCGTTTGGAGCGGGCTTAAGATGGTCATTGTGTTCAGTATATTTATTCAATTGTAGTAAATTATACATTTAGTATTAAAATTAGTATTCAAATGATCACGACTCATAAACTTACCCTGGCACACAGCTTCCTGACACATGTCGAGTTCTGTGCCATGGCCAATGCAATTCTCGGTTGCGGTTTGGGGATTGTCATTTGAGCAATTTCGCGTCCGGATTAGAACACCTAGTCCACAGCTCACGCTGCACGGACCCTCCTTCCACTGGAGCCATGGGGCGCCAACTGTTGATGTGATATTAAATTCAATACAATTCTTTAATCTCAATAAACCAATACATATGGTATATGTGAGATATACAAATGTAACTACAAATACACGACAAAAGCACATTTAACAGGTTCATACTTATATAATACTAGCTGGTGGACCCGACTTCGTCCGGGCTGTTTCCCCTCTGCTTTTCGGCGAATTGCGACCATTTTGAAGGTCAAGGTCAGGTCGGGGTCACGATTTGACCTTTCCAAAACACTCACTGGCAAAAGTACCCGACAAAAGTACCCGTCGAAATCGTCCGCTTTTACCCGATTTGACCTTGAATTGACCATTTTGAAGGTCAATGTCAGGTTGGGATCACGATTTGACCTTGAATTGACAATTTTGAAGGTCAAGGTCAGGTCGGGGTAACGATTTGACCCGTCCAAAATACTCCCCGGACAAAATTACCTCTAGCCGTCCCGTTTTACCCGATTTGACCTTGAATTGACATTTAGAAGGTCAAGGTCAGATCGGGGTCACGATTTGACCCGTCCAAAACACTCCCTGAACAAAATTATCCCTAGTTATCAAATTTCGTCAAAATTCGTCTGGCAGTTTTCCCGGCCATAGCTAACACACAGACAAACAAACAGACAGACAGACAGAAATCCCAAAATATATATTAGATATAATATATGTAATATTAATATACATATATGCATCAAAGGCATTGACGTCACAACCACCCAGAACTTATGTCATGAAACTTTTAAGTGTGAGCGAAACTCGTCATTGAGAACAGGAGCCCATTCGACAGCATTAACTAACATTCGGGTATGTATATATACTCGTTAACTAACATTCGGCTATGTATATATACGCATTAACTAACATTCGGGTATGTATATATACTCATTAACTAACATTCGGGTATGTATATATACTCATTAACTAACATTTGGGTATGTATATATACTCATTGAGAACAGGACCACGACAGCATTAACTAACATTCGGGTATGTATATATACTCATTGACAATGCATTCCTTTTGTACATGTTCAGGAGTTAAGTTCAATAGACGATCAAACATACATGTAGGCTGTTTCCTAATCTTATTGTCCGAACATTTCGCATATTTAAAAATGGTCTATCTCTTCCTCTATCAATTAATATTGATTTTATTTATAATGTTATGGTATAACATACTTACAATCAATTAATATTGATTTTATTTATAATGTTATGGTATGACATACTTACAATCAATTCATATTGATTTTATTTATAATGTTATGGTATAACATACTTACAATCAATTAATATTGATTATATTTATAATGTTATGGTATAACATACTTACAATCAATTAATATTGATTTAATTTATAATGTTATGGTATAACATACTTACAATCAATTAATATTGATTTTATTTATAATGTTATGGTATAACATACTTACAATCAATTAATATTGATTTAATTTATAATGGTATGGTATAACATACTTACAATCAATTAATATTGATTTTATTTACGGCTCGTGTTCGTGTTCGTGGAGCGTAGCATGCGGATAACTCTATATCACAGGAAACCCATATAATATCATTGAAAAACCAATTACATATTTTATTATCTGTCACCAGTGTGTAATCGCCGGGATACTTGGCATTGCGGCGAGTAAATTACCGCGCGGATTAATACTATTTAGGAAAGCCACGCTTGAAACTAATACTTGACATTGCAAAATAATTGCTTTGTTCATTAAAATTCAATTATTGTCCAACTTAGTTGTATTGACGAAATAGACACAAAAACAAAGAGGCAAATGAGGGGACTATATGTTTCGTTGGAAGGCAAAGCGCGCAATACTGTCGTATACGGTTGTGAAGGGTCTTAACCAACGCCGTGCATCTATGCATTTTACATGCATTTTCATCATCTTTTAAAGATTTTGATTTGCTAAAAGGCAAAAAGCTCCAGTTTTGTTCCTGTGATATACAAGGTCTTCAACTCGTTATGTTGGTAGGTCAAAATGATGTTGTTTAGAATAAGAAACGTTATATTATATGCGATGTCACTATGTGCATGACCATTCAAATATATAACTATATGTTATACAATAGTTTAAAGGGATAATGTAAACTAAATCCGGCTATTTATGGGACCATCTCCTTTTATACTCAACAGCATGTACATGTAAGGGAAAAAAATGAATCAACTCGTTTCATATATTTGATCCACAACTCGTCTACGACTCGTTGTGTACCATAGTCGAATTGTGGAGGTTAATATTTGCCTGGAAGTCTGTGTAGAGTATGTTAATAGAACCGATTACCAACTAATCAATAAGTGTGTGGGGCCATGGCTTTACTGGTTCAGAAGTATAGCGAATCATATGTTTGGAAACAGATCAATGTCACATGGAAGAAGTCCTACTGGCCTGGAAATATATCGTATCACGGGGAGGCGACCAGTCATGTGACTTGGGGAGAAGCTTGGGAATAAAATAGTACGTTTGCTTTCGGTCGTGGCTTTTCGGTTATAATTCTCTAAGTGACCGATTGGCCCCACGACAGACTTCAGGCGAATTCTCAAACTGCTAGCTTTGTGAAAGTTGTGGTGGTAAATATATTTCCATGCATTCTTGATGTTACAATAAAAGATTGTGTATCTACAAAACTGTGTCTGGACCTGAGTTCCCAACGTGGAGAGACGATAGACGGCCGATTATAGGACACATGTTTTTTGGTGCCGTGAGCAGGATTCCTAATACAGCTGTTGGTGAATTAGGAAAAATGAAGTTTTAAAGGACAGTGCTAAGGACAATGCATGAGATACACTTTTGCCGGAAATTCAGTGACATTATGTTGTAAAGAAAATTCTCCCTATTTCCTTGGGTGCACTCACACGGAAGCTAAAAAGAACTAAGGCGCGTGATAATGATCAAATTCCAGTAATGTCCGACGATATGAGTGCACAAAATTATAAAGACACTGGTAACACAGAATCCATAATAGAAGTCGATACCGACGTATACATGTCAAGTGAAGAATTTTGAATTAACCATATAACAACTCAGTCTGATCTGACAGTAAACAATCAGAGTTCCCGACGAGACGAAGTCCAATTTTACATCTGATTGTGCCCATTGTCTGACATGCTAATTTAACAAATGTGTTTAAAGAGAGCAATAGATATCGACTTTATGAATGAGCCGATTGTCAAACAAATCGGGACCCAGTTGCCGTTAACTGTCATTTCATGAGAGGTGCTAAAAATACAATTACTGATTTATATAGGCCTCGATCAGACTGGGTAATATAATCACTTAATGACGTGTGAGCGAATTGAAGTAAGTTGGGTTAAGTAGAAAACGCTTAAAAGTCGTTATCCGTGTCAACGACAAGTGATAAAATACAAATTGTGAAAAATAAAATAGTTTTACAGGTGAAAATAGGCCACCAATCTAATAAAGAGCGTTTGTTAAACGTGTCGTTGTTATTCGATGCATCACACTAGCAGGGTGTGATGCTGGGTTTGAGTTCAATGATCTGTTAAATTAATTGAAAACTAGTGACCAGTATGCTCAATAAGTGTCACTAAAATAAAAGCATATTGACCCAAAAGTTAGTGAAAAGGTACTGTTCATTCATTTACATAATGGATTTCGATAATACCGGAAGTTTCGATATATTTACGAAACCGAATAGTATAAGTCACGAAATAAAAATTGAAATTCACAACATACAACGGGAAATTGAGTTAAGAATTTACATATTGTAGGAAAATGGGGGATATTCCTATGGTGTACGAGAAATTGTGTGAAGTCCCTAGGGCTATACAGTTAAGCAAAATGGGTGTGATTTAGGGGATGGAAGGTCCCCAAATCAATTCAGAGAAAGCAATAAAACCAACTTATTCTATCATTCTAAACTTGGATGCTTTGGCATTCAAGTTGGAAAAAAAGGGAGAATTTCCCAGGGCACGAAATCCGTGTATCAAAGCGATATACGGAGGGCGGGTAGCCTCGTAGAGCAGGCGTTTAGGAGAGGCGTCTTTGTGTATCGATCCAAAGCCGTGTATTTCGTGCTGATTCGGGAAAAACAATACTTGACCTGTTCTAACGAAACGAAAAACAGGATAAATTAATGAGTTTTGGGGGTATGATAAAAATTGTAAACGAGATACATTGTCATAAGAAGCAATTAATTGAATGTAATGTGGGTCAAATATAATTGAATATTAACTTCTTATATATAGGCCATGGAAATAGCCATTTATAACACAAAAATATTATAAGTAGGTAAGATTGTAAATGGGTTTGCAAATTGTAAATGGGTTTGCAAAGTCTAGATAAGTTGTTTTCGTATGGAAGTAAATTTGTCAGATAATTGAATAATATATCTGCGTAGATCAGGCGAATTCTAAAGTATGTATCACAGACATAAGTGAGAGTAAGTAATTGGAAATAGCTTGACAAGTCTAGGTTAAGTGGTTATGAGAATTGAACGAACATAATAGCAGAAATGGAAACGCAAAGAAGTTAATTGTCGTATATCCAAGATGATAATAAGTGGAACACATAACAGATACTGAACTGTTCGAAATATAAATTGTAACAAGTATATGGACTTATAGCCGAGATGATAGTAAGACAAATACAGAACAGATATGGACTGTTCAAAATAGAAATTGGGTTGCGATACCAGAGAGAGAGAGGGGTCGATTGCGCGATGTTCAAGTTAGAAAATATTGACAAGTTGTGGTATTTCAAGCCCGCGGTGGTTTCCAAATAAGTTGGTCAATGATCAGGGTATACTGATTAGGTTTTCATGATGTGATTGGTATGTTGTTTTTGAGGGCGTTGTTCCGTCTCTGAGAAAGAGTACAACATATTGAATAGTCACGAATTAAAGTGACAACAACAAGTGAAGTTGATAATGAATTCATGAAAACTGAATGATTTGAAATGTATTGATGTTTGTAAAAGATGTTGTTGATGATTATTGATTTTGAATTGAATGTATCACCATGTATGACATATTGTAGTCAAGTGCGTAATTCCATATGTCTTTTTCATTATGGTACGTGTAGAATTGTTTAGAACTTAAATGAGTTATGATGAGGGTGAAATAGAACACCTTAACTGTAATAGTCGATATAATAGAACATTGATGTTATGTAAAGCAGTTTGTTTAGAAGTTGGAGTTGACCGAGCATTACACTATGGTAGTTGGATACTGGAAGGGAAGTCATGAACCCTGACAGTGGAACGAAGACATTTGATATCTTCATATGAAATTAATCAACGAAACCGAGTAATTAACGGTGGAGTTGTTAGTTTACTTAAATAATTAAACTCGAAAAAAAGGGAGGTGTGTACCATAGTCGAATTGTGGGGGTTAATATTTGCCTGGAAGTCTGTGTAGAGTATGTTAATAGAACCGATTACCAACTAATCAATAAGTGTGTGGGGCCATGGCTTTACTGGTTCAGAAGTATAGAGAATCATATGTTTGGAAACAGATCAATGTCACATGGAAGAAGTCCTACTGGCCTGGAAATATATCGTATCACGGGGAGGCGACCAGTCATGTGACTTGGGGAGAAGCTTGGGAATAAAATAGTACGTTTGCTTTCGGTCGTGGCTTTTCGGTTATAATTCTCTAAGTGACCGATTGGCCCCACGACAGACTTCAGGCGAATTCTCAAACTGCTAGCTTTGTGAAAGTTGTGGTGGTAAATATATTTCCATGCATTCTTGATGTTACAATAAAAGATTGTGTATCTACAAAACTGTGTCTGGACCTGAGTTCCCAACGTAGAGAGACGATAGACGGCCGATTATAGGACAGTTGTGAATCAAATTTATCAAACTGGTTTCATAAAATCTTATATCCCAACATAACTCAATTGAGATCCTCTATACCTTAAATACTAAACTAGTAACTAATATATGTGCATTATATTATAAAACATGGATATACAATCAATTTTAACTGATAGACGCGTTTCCGGAAATGTGGTATCGATTCATAATTATTAATTAAGAACAATACAATTAACATTGTGATTATAATGACAATGATCTCATCGTTGGAGTCATACATTTATTTTCATTATAATGACCATGTTGTTTGCATCGTTCATATAGCACATGAGTGTATTATGGATTCACCAATTGTTCAAATTCATTCATTTGTTCCATATATACTGTTGAGTATAAACGGAGATGGTCCCATAAATAAATAGATAATATAACGCTTCTTATTCTAAACAGCATCATTTTGGCCTACCACCATAATAACAGTTTAGCAGTATCATTGTACATTAGCAGGACCACATGGCCAGGTGTGATGAATACGCCATATATCAACTTACATCCGGATCTCAGGTTTGTATCATCTGATTGTTTGTGTCCTTCGTTGATATCTGTGGCACCCGGGACATTAGGCTTACTGGATAGTCTACCTTCCCCGGTCATTATAGCCGCCAAACACACGATTAGTACTGATGTCAACATATTGAACCTGGAATGGAATATGTTGATGTATGGTAGAGTCTAAATAACTGATGAAGTTGTGAGGCTGTTACATGTATCTACCAGGATACTATTCTAAGGTCAGGACGTTCTCGTTTGTGATGAGTTACCTACTTATAGTACGGTGTATTCGAGAAAAAACAGTTATGGTGTGTGTAATTTTGGAATGTATTACGGTATACACATATTTCACAGTGTCAAACTGTCTCTTGACTGGACGAAGCACAATAACGTGGCATACATGTAGAGTGATTGTGACCATTGTCCGGCAAGCGAAATATGTATCATATCTATCTGTCTGTCTGTCTGTGTTCTATATAAATTAACGTGGGACAATCTCGACAAGAAACCCAATGTCAGAAATGGTAACGCGCTCAAGATCATATATTATAAACCCAAGAATGTTATTATAGAATATAAAATATATTGGTTTTGCGAATGACCAACTCAGAATTCCGTTAAAATAACAATAACAACCAGCAACTAATTAACGAACAGGCGGCCGACTCGACCGTCTCCGACCTCAACCCGAAGTGGGTTGCAGAAATTTCTTTCATTTGTAATTGACATATAGTTTATCACAAACCAAAACTCAACATTAATCAACGTTGATTAACGACAATAAACGAATTTGAAATTCCCCGACTACACATTTTATCGGTCTCGGCCTCCAGCACGCAATTTGACTTTTAATCATTCCAAAATTCCCATTCTATAAATCAAACTAATAAAACACCCATTGATAATGTCAGCCCCCACGAGAAGCGAGAAACTCCCACCAGTTATACACGCGGCGCGCGTAATTACTCCAAATGTGTCTAACAGGTGTAGTTATTTCTACCGACGTTTTATATTGTCATCACCATGATACGGAGAATATAATGGTGTGGTTGAAATAAACCAAAGTGCCCCATTCGAAAAAGTGATGGGGAGGGAGAGGCACCAAAAGTAAATAAAGAACTGTTTCGCCGATTTTGCCACTCTACCCCTTCGTGCACCCTGACTCGGGTGGCGCTATACCATGGAGATGATTAGGCATCAGTTTGTTGGAAATCGGCGACAAAAATATTTCATAATTTTTGCTTTTCTGACTGTGACACCAACAGCCAGGGATGTGGCTAGAGGGTCTCGCTGGGGGGGGGTGTCCACCTTGGGAAATTCCAACTGCACCCCCCTTGAGTCGGAATCACACCAACACAACTTTTTGCATAATTCCACTTGCACCCCCCCCCCCCCTTCAGTCGAAATCACACCAACACAACTTTTTGCTTAATTCCATTTGCACCCCCCCCTTGTACCTCATGCTCAGGCCTAATTTCCTATATATTCATAAGCCATGCTTCTATGTTCCCAGTATGAGAACATTAAGATATTTTAACCTGAAAATTGCCCCAAAAAAACCAACTAGTGGTCTAATTCCAGACAAATGCACACAGTTACCGACACCAGACCAGGAAACACCGGGCCGACCATGGTTGTTCGGCCCGGTGTGAGAAAATTTTGAAAACTATACAAGAAAATCGCAAATCCTAGCATCTAGACTGGCCTCAACTGAAGCTTTCCTAGTGTTGGAAATTTCAAACCTCATGCTCCCCCTCAGGTTGGAAAATTCTTCAACTGATGACCATTTATGTCTACAAGTTTGACCAAATGTAGTAAAATATTGTTTTGCTAAACTAATTAGCAGTTTCGTATTGGCCATGTGGATGGGGCAATGACACACCGGGCCGACCATGGTTCGGCCCGGTGTGCGAACATTTTGAAATCTGAACAAGAAAATCGCAAAATCCTAACATCTAGACTAGCCTCAAGTCTTCTTAGAGTTGGACATTTCAAACCTGACACCCCCCACTTAGGTTGGAAAATTTTCAACTGATGACAATTCCAATGACAATGTTGACCAATTGTATGACAATATTGTTTTCTTAAATTAACTAGAAGTTTTTGACTGGCCACGGGGGAGGGACCAGGACACAAGCTTTCCAAGTGTTGGAAATTTCCAACCTGTCACCCCCTAAGGTTGGAAAATTTCCAACTGATGACCATTTCTGTCAAAAATTTGGACCAAAAATAGGAACATATGCAAATATTGGTCGAAAAACAATAAATTCCCCCGAATAAATTGATTTTACCTGAAATTAGGAATTTCCAACTATTGAAAATATAGCTCTCTGTGGGGGGGGGGGGGGGGGGGTGAGACACCCCCCACACCCCCCTATAGCCACATCCCTGCCAACAGCGTCATTTTAGAAAAATAGAACATCCATTATCTTCCACGTACAAAGTTACCACTGTTAGACCCATTTGGTGCTATTTAGATGGTCCCCCGTGAAGTTATATAAACCACAGAAACATTCGCAAATATATAGATGCCAAAATATGGCGTCTTTAACCAACACTACTTTATTCCTCGTATCATCGGAGGAGAACGTGTAAGAATTTGTGGATATTGGCGCTAAATATATTTTTATCAGTTTGTGTGAACCGCCCTCCCTACACTGACTCAAGCGGCGCCACTTTTGTCATTTTTAAACAACACACTTAGACTCATTATTAAGATGAATATATATATATAACATTGGTGGAAATCGTTGACTAAACACATTCGTATCGGACTTAGTGCCCCCATCTACCATCCAAACGGCGTTAACTTGGCGTCTTTAAATCACACGATTAGATACCTCGTATCACAGAAAAAACGTACATCAATTTGGTGTAAATCGGCGTTAAAATGTGTTCGAATGGCCTCATGTTTACATCTTTAAACCACACAATTAGACTCCTGATATCATGGCTATGATAATGTACAAGCTTGGTGGTAATCGGCGACTAAACAAATTCTTATAAATTTAAATTTCTCTCACACAAACGGCACCAATTTGGCGTCTTTAAATCATAGGATTAGAGCCCTGGTATCATGGAGAATGTGTATCAATTTGGTGAAAATCGGCGCAAACAATATGTTTATCAATGTTGGTGCCCCTCTCCCCTTCAGTGCACCCTGGTTTAAGCCACATGATGAAACTCCTGATATATCATGGGGAGTCTTATGTATAAATAGTGGTAATCGGCGACTAAACAAATTGTTATCAAATTTAGTGACCCCTCCTATTATCTCATCCAAACGACACAGATGGTTCGTGAATATGTTTAGATAACAATACAAAACGTGCGTATACCTCAGACTTGTGAAGTACTGCTTGTCTTATACTCCTATTAAAACTGGGTGTATATCATTTGAAAATGAGAAGCTTTCGCAATGGGTAAAGATTATATAACAATATAAGGTCACGTGTTGAGTATTATCTCCGTGGACGTACATTTTGACTCCGTTTTGATGAACATATTAATACGGCGTTGTGGTCATAAGTTTGTTCTCATTGTATAAAACAATACGTTTGTTCAAATAGAAGAGGATGTGGTTACAGCCCCTTAACGTGTTGTGAAACACTGCGGTATGTTGATCAAATAGAAATGAAGAATAATCGTGATCAAAGTAGATATTTTTACGAATATCAATCCAAATTAACACAACACATCGTCATTCTTATATATTAATTAGATGCAATGACCCTCGATACCGAAATCATTTGAGTTAGTTTATCGCCGATAGTAGCATCCCGAATCGAGATGTAAATATTTACAATTGAGCATAGTTCTGAGGATGTTTTCTACGGAGTGGTATGGTAGATTTCTTAGAAATTTTCGGCGATGTTAGTAGAATGTATATTCCCCGAGTTGGCATAGCGCCTGAGTACGCACATCGACAAATCCATAATATGTCTTTAAATTGTTTACGTGGCAGCAACATCCGCGATGTTCTCACGTGAAATCGTTTGTCAACTTGAACAGGGGAATGGCGCGACAGTTCAAGTTTGCAATTTTCAGCAATGTACTAATTTGTAGGACATTCAAAGGTGTATATGCAACAGTTTCCCCTGAAATGATGGATAAACTATCAAACTAAATTTTATTCAGATATGATCACACAATCTGAAGTTGTCATCCGAAAACCAAAAATTGACAGGATTCTAAGTGGAAAAATGGCCATAACTCTCGAAAAAATGGGCGGAGCAAACTCATTGTCGCACTTGACCTGTATATAGGGCTAGTAAACTCACATACCAAATTTGGTTCAGATATGATAACACAAACTGTAGTTATCATCCGGAAACCAGAAAATTACAAGATTCTAAGTCGAAAAAGGGCCATAACTCTCGCAAAAATGAGCGGAGCAAACCCATATTCGAACATGACCTGTATTTTGGTCTGATAAACTCACCTATGAAATTTGCTTTTGATCTATTAACCGAAACTGAAATTATCATCCGGAAACCATTTCCGGACGGACGGACGGACGCACGGGTGGACACCGGCTATTTTAATAGTCCCCCGAAATTGTTTTTCGGGGGACAAAAACGACATGGTGCTATAGAATTAGAACGGAAATATTCATATAAAATGCATCTGTACCACACCTAACTACGTGAGAAGTACAATTACATGTATTACGCTCCAACTGTAGCGATCATCCCGGAATTTACCTGTAAATAGCATACAGTTATCTCACAAGAATCAATCATACAGGTATTTGAAAGCAAATGTCCGTAGCAGCGTTACATCAAGTGGACTACAGTGTAAACACATTTTACTTCTCATGTCGTTCACTTTGGTAAAGATGCATCACACATGACTGTTTTCGTTCATATTTTGGCACCATGTAGTTTGTTATGACGAAATGCCTCCAAAATATACCGTATGTTACTCCGAGTTATGTAGTAACTGACGAGTTTTGTTGTAGCTCACGAGTTACGTAGTAACAATCGACGAGATTTGTGGTAGCTCACGAGTTTTGTAGTAAAATCGACGAGTTATGTAGTAATTTCAGGTTACGAGTTTTGTAGTAAAATATCGACGAGTTTTGTAGTAAAAAACAAGCTGATTATTTATTTTTCAACTACATGTATTATAATTGAATATGCAGAGTGTAACTTTGTCAAATCACATGGGTATCCACAAGAACGAACCAAGAACCAAGAGGTGGCGTAGAGTTGTCTATATTGCAAAAACAAAGAGAAACGATTATTAGTAACAATAACTGTATGGTACGCATGCATGACTCGCCGCTCTCTTTTGTTTCACGGCTACTGTTGGTTGCGTTTATTTCTTAGAGTGCACAAGCCGCGAATCCATTATGCACTGAGAGAAAAATGACGTTTGTTTTTTACTACAAAACTCGTCGATATTTTACTACAAAACTCGTAACCCAAACTACTACATAACTCGTCGATTTTACAACAAAACTCGTGAGCTACCACAAAACTCGTCGATTGTTACTACATAACTCGTGAGCTACCACCAAACTCGTCAGTTACTACATAACACGGCGTAACACCGTATGACGGAATACAATGATCGCTGTCATTTAAAGTGATCAATCTAAAATTACCGATAGAGTGACAGCGCGCCTCAAGAGCGAACTTGATTGGTTGTGGTGATATTATTTTATATTTAGCACCAACCAACTGTAATCGACAAGACATATTGAAATACTTTTAAATATGTTTATATGTTAAAGAGTGTGGATGCGTGTGCGACAGAGACTCGAGAGTGAGTGGGCGAGAGAGAGATAGAGATAGAGAGAGAGAGAGAGAGAGAGAGAGAGAGAGAGAGAGAGAGAGCAAAAGAAAGAGGGAGAGAGATCACCGAGGTAGAGATAGAGAGAGATCGAATGAGAAGGGAGACACCGAGAGAGAGGGTGTATATGATGGCGTGGGTGGACTTGAGTGCGTGTGCCTAAATGCATAATACACGAATGAGTAGCGACTGTATGTTATTCCATTCCTTGTGATGTAACTTTGTTTTGTATAAACTTATACTTGTATATATGTTGACATATTTGTGTCCATGTTTCTGTGTGTATATGTTCTGTATTCAATAACTCTTCACATATGGAAGACAATTAAATATATATATATATATATATATAATTATGATTCCCAACTGCATCCCTGATACAAATTGCAGCTGTCGGATATGTTCAATTTAACACCCCGTTTTGGTTGGAACTATTCCAACTGAGAACACTTAGGTCCAGACAATTATCGGAAGTACAAGAATATTCAGTTTGGTCTAAAAACAACACATTGGCTTTGTCTGACCCACATGTTTGTGAGTAAAGGGGGCGGTGTCCAAAACAATTATCAAAAGCACAAGGACCTGTTACGCGCTCCGCTGCCCGCCCCATTTTGCGCTGCCCATATACGCCGCTTCTATATATATACGCGCCTGATTCACGTTAATTGTAGTATAATAATAACTTATTATACTACCATTAACGTGAAGCAGGTGCGTATATAGAAGTAGGGACGTGGCTTGGGGTATCCACCTTGGGAAATTCCAACTGAACCCCCACACCTTGAATCAGAATCATAATCAGACCAAACACAAGTTTTGCACAATTCCATTTGCACACCCCTTGCACATCAGTGCTCAGGCCTAAACTCCTCCTCCTATATATATATATATATATATATATATATATAAACCATGGTTATATTTTCCCGGTATAATCAGATCTATTCAGATATTTTAACCTGAAATAGTGCCTTAATCCTAACATCTAGTGGTCTAACTCCAGACAAATGCACATGGCTACGCACAAGAGACCAGGACACATCATGTGTGTTCGGCCCGGTGTGAGAAAAGTTTGAAAACTATACAAATCCTAGCATCTAGACTGGCCTCAAATGAAGCTTTCCGAGTGTTGGAAATTTCAAACATCATACACCCCGCCAGGTTCGAAAATTCTCCAACTGATGACAATTTCAGTCCACAAGTTTGACCAAATGTAATAAAATATTGTTTTGTTAAACTAATTAGGAGTTTTGTTTTGGCCATGGGTGAGGGACAACGACACACCGGGCCGAACATGGTTCGGCCCTGTTTGTGAAAATTTTGAAATCTGAACAAGAAAATCGCAAAATCCTAGCATCTAGACTAGCCTCAAGCCTTCCTAGAGTTGGAAATTTCAAATTTGACACCCCCACTTAGGTTGGAAATTTTCCAACTGATGACAATTCCAATGACAAAGTTGACCAAATGTTGTTCACAATATTGTTTTCTTAAATTAACTAGCAGTTTTTGACTGGCCACGAGGGAGGGACCAGGACACAAGCTTTCCGAGTGTTGGAAATTTCCAACCTGTCACCCCTCCTATATAAGGTTGGAAAATTTTCAACTGATGACCATTGCAATCCAAATTTTTTACCAAAAATATGCAAATATTGGTCCAAAAACAATTAATTCCCCCCAATAAATAGTTTGAAAATAAAACTACAAGATCATTTTCAATCTATTTTTGGTGTGAAATTTCCAACTAATGTTTTGGCAGGTATGAAATTTCCAACTGTTGAAAATTTTGACAAAATTTGGGGGGGGGGTGAGACACCCCAAACCCCCCTGTCGCAACGTCTCTGTATATAAGCGGCCTACAATGTATATGGGCAGCGCAAAGGGGGCGGGTAGCGGAGCGCGTTACATACCCTGTGTCAAAAGTAAACAAAATATTTGATGTTTCTGAAACAAAACTTTCTAAGTCTCAACTAACCAATGGTACCAAGGACTGGGCATTTTCCAACTGAACTTTCGAACTGATGGCGATTTCAGTCTATAATATTGACTGCACGTATGACAATTTTAGGATAACGCTGACTTTCACGACCGTTTATCAACAACCAGAGCAGCCATCATTAAATTATTTTAAAATGTATATGTTCTTATGTGTTCCGTGAAGGTGCTGAGTTTATATCAAATCCCTCGGATTAGCCAAAGACTGTGACAATAATCATATAAGAACAATAACGGCATTTAAATTTAACAGTATCAGTTTCCTCCACCAACATACGTATAATTATATCAGCAAGACTCGACAGCATAACAGAACATTAGCATGGCCGCTTAACATCGGGGCTTCTTTATACCTGCCCAGACCACATTAGCATGGTATGACCACTAAACATTGGGGCTCCTGTACAACCGCCCAGCCTATTTTCCGGGTCGTTGCTTGTTGGACCCCGTTTGCGGGTTTATAACTGGGAATTCACAATACGGCACCCCTCAATTGAACCATATTCCCAAATTAGTCACCTCTTTGTTCGGAATTTTCCAACTGTTATTGCAGGCCTTCCATGCAGCTGTTAAAAATGTCCAACCAGAAAACCCCGTAATGGTCAAAACGTAAGAGTCAAAACGAAAATGCCAAAAGCAGGAAGACTTGTGATTTGAGAGGGCAAGACAATCACAAATCCATTCATAAACAATACGTAGAAAATTATAGAAAAAGTTAAAACACGCACTTTATTATCTACCGCTATTATGTACGGAAGCACGAACGCTCTTTATAAGAGACGATCGTTGATGGAAGCATGGACGCTCTTTATAAGAGACAATCGTTGGTGGAAGCATGGACGCTCTTTAAAAGAGACGATCGTTGGTGGAAGCATGGACGCTCTTTATAAGAGACAATCGTTGGAATGTTTGCTCGGCTGACAAAACTAAAATTGCACGTTGAAACTTCCTCTTTTAACAGTCGATATCTGGTTATCAAAACATCAATGGGTTCACGTGTTTAATCTGCTTCTAGGCGCATACATTAATTGATATACACCCCTCGTTAAGTTGGTTTAAACAATATTTATTTCTACCATCAAAGAACATATCGATCTCCGATATAACTAGCTGGTTTGCGTCTGCATATACGTACAATCTTGGGTTATAATGCGTGTTGGTCAAAATTATACTGCTAAGACAATTAAACTATCGTCATTTTTTATTTGAAATGTCATGTTCCAGTCATTGGTACAACACGAGCGGTTTAAGAACAAATCTATAGTGATCTGCATGAAGCATTCCTGAACATATATAATTTTAAGAATATTTCAATCATGGCTGCTATTGAAGCATTCCTGAACATATATAATTTTAAGAATATTTTAATCATGGCTGCCCATGAAGCATTCCTGAACATATATAATTTTAAGAAATTTTTTAATCATGGCTGCTCATGGAGCATTCCTGAACATATATAATTTTAAGAATATCTTAATCATGGCTGCTCGTATTTCACACCACTTTAAGAATATATTACTAATGGCTGCTCATGTTTCACACCACTTTAAGAATATTTTAATCATGGCTGCTCATGTTTTACACCACTTTAAGAATATTTTAATCATGGCTGCTCATGTTTTACATCACTTTAACAATATTTTAATCATGGCTGCTTATGTTTCACACCACTTTAAGAATATTTTAATCATGGCTGCTCATGTTTCACACCACTTTAAGAATATTTTAATCATGGCTGCTCATGTTTCACATGACTTTAAGAATATTTTAATCGTGGCTGCCCATGTTTCACACCACTTTAAGAATATTTTAATCATGGCTGCTCATGTTTCACACCACTTTAAGAATATTTTAATCATGGCTGCTCATGTTTCACACCACTTTAAGAATATTTTAATCATGGCTGCTCATGTTTCACATGACTTTAAGAATATTTTAATCATGGCTGCTCATGTTTCACACCACATTATGAATATTTTAATCAATGCGCTCATGTTTCACACCACTTTAAGAATATTTTAATCATGGCTGCGCATGTTTCACATGACTTTAAGAATATTTTAATCATCGCTGCCCATGTTTCACACCACTTTAAGAATATTTTAATCATGGCTGCTCATGTTTCACACCACATTATGAATATTTTAATCAATGCGCTCATGTTTCACACCACTTTAAGAATATTTTAATCATGGCTGCTCATGTTTCACATGACTTTAAGAATATTTTAATCATGGCTGCTCATGTTTCACACCACTTTAAGAATATTTTAATCATGGCTGCTCATGTTTCACACCACTTTAAGAATATTTTAATCATGGCTGCTCATGTTTCACACCACTTTAAGAATATATTACTAATGTCTGCTCGTGTTTCACACCACTTTAAGAATATTTTAATTATGGCTGCTCATGTTTCATACCACTTTAAGAATATTTTAATCATGGCTGCTCATGTTTCACACCACTTTAATAATATTTTAATCATGGCTGCTTTAAGAATATTTTAATCATGGCTGCCCATGTTTTACACCACTTTAAGAATGTTTTAATCGTGGCTGCTCATCTTTCACACCACTTTAAGAATATTTTAATCATGGCTGCTCATGTTTCACACCACTTTAAGAATATTTTAATCATGGCTGCTCATGTTTCACACCACTTTAAGAATATTTTAATCATGGCTGCTCATGTTTCACACCACTTTAAGAATATTTTAATCATGGCTGCTCATCTTTCACACCACTTTAACAATAGTTTAGTCATGGCTGCTCATGTTTCACACCACTTTAAGAATGTTTTAATCGTGGCTGCTCATCTTTCACACCACTTTAAGAATATTTTAATCATGGCTGCTCATGTTTCACACCACTTTAAGAATATTTTAATCATGGCTGCTCATCTTTCACACCACTTTAACAATAGTTTAGTCATGGCTGCTCATGTTTCACACCACTTTAAGAATGTTTTAATCGTGGCTGCTCATCTTTCACACCACTTTAAGAATATTTTAATCATGGCTGCTCATGTTTCACACCACTTTAAGAATATTTTAATCATGGCTGCTCATGTTTCACACCACTTTAAGAATATTTTAATCATGGCTGCTCATGTTTCACACCACTTTAAGAATATTTTAATCATGGCTGCTCATCTTTCACACCACTTTAACAATAGTTTAGTCATGGCTGCTCATGTTTCACACCACTTTAAGAATATTTTAATCGTGGCTGCTCATCTTTCACACCACATTAAGAATATTTTAATCATGGCTGCTCATGTTTCACACCACTTTAAGAAAATTTTAATCATGGCTGCTCATCTTTCACACCACTTTAACAATAGTTTAGTCATGGCTGCTCATGTTTCACACCACTTTAAGAATGTTTTAATCGTGGCTGCTCATCTTTCACACCACTTTAACAATATTTTAATCGTGGCTGCCCATATTTCACACCACTTTAAGAATATTTTAATCATGGCTGCTCATGTTTCACACCACTTTAAGAATATTTTAATCATGGCTGCTCATGTTTCACACCACTTTAAGAATATTTTAATTATGGCTGCTCATGTTTCACACCACTTTAATAATATTTTAATTATGGCTGCTCATGTTTCACACCACTTTAAGAATATTTTAATCACGGCTGCTCATGTTTTAGCAAAACGACAGTAATATCCATCTTGATTACGGTCGTTTTGAAACAACCAAAAGTGACATTATTAAAATATTTTACAATCTCTAATTTTACTAATGTTTTATAAACATAATGACCATTTCCTCCATTATTTATGATTAGTCAAATACCGGGTGATATCATCGCATACTAATATTGGTAGCATATATTCCATTGCATTTTATATGGAAATCTCAATGAAGACATAGCCGTTAATAAACTTCGAACCTGAACTAATTAGCTGGTAGTACATAAAGCGGTTGATACTCTGAGCAACCTTCGTCAATGATCAAATATAAAACAAAATCGCGACATTTGAGCAGCGTATGCGACTGTTTCATGAAAGTATAAATATGGCCGGGTAGTCACCTCGCTGTGTATAATTGACAGAAAAACAAACAGGACACGCTAACCACTGGACAACGGGAATCCCGAGTAGAAACGTACTGATAACCAATTACCGATTTAGTTTTATTTTAGGAAATATCTAAACATTTTCATTTAACATTATCGCTTTGACAGACCAACATAACGGTTACATCAATAGGAACCACTAACATCGTCGTATTAATCAGGTACAAGAGAAGAGAACAGACTTACCTTGTTAGTACAAATGTAGGATGTTTCCTTGGTCTCTGAACAGTCTGGACAGAAATTACGCTCTGGAGAATTACGCTCTGGAGAATTACGCTCTGGAGATTATCCGGCGGTTGAATTATTAATATCAGTTTTGAAGGACTGCGACGTCTGTTATCGCGTTGGGATTTCAATCTACCTATCGATACACAAGTCAGAACTAGTCCTGTGTCGATCCCATGACTCAAATTGTTGTTTGCATCGTATCTAAGAGTCTATATTTGCACTAGGAATGAAGTCCTTAACAAATTATGCAAAATCATTGTCGACAGTGTGTTCGAATTTTCCAGTCCATAAGGGTGCGTTCATACAGCAGTTACATTGCCTGGCAATTTTTCCGCAAAATTCTTCATTAGATATTTTTTGTCGCACACGTTTGAATGATAAATGTTGTAATTACATAATGATTATGGCTGTTAGATTATTGCAATGCCTATTGGAGCAGAGAACTGCCACGAATTATTGTACAACCGATTCATTCCAGAATGTTGAAGGCTAATTTCGGGCAAATGTAGGCCGTAGAACGACTCATGAAATTACATAGATTTAGCTATGCATGTATAGTAACTTGTAGGAGAAATGTATAGTTTTTGTAGAATTTTCTAAAGTTCAATGCGTTCAAAGTGAACCCAAGCGCCTTGACCAATACAATGCATACGTTAAGCGAAATCGACAGTACTTGAAACTATATGATCATACGGAAAAATTGCAATCGCAGTGACATGCAGTAACATAGGACCATATTATTTTGGTGCTGCGAATATTCGAGAATATTTAAACATATTTTACTGAAACAACATGTTCACCCCCTCGGGGTGAGGGGTGAGTCGTGGGTATGTTTCTAGGGGGTATTTGGGCGGGCCACCCACACATGCTGTCAAATTGACCGAAAGAGACATTTTTGCGATTTTGGAATAAGGAATAGGGAATAGGGAATAAATTCCAAAAGCATGTTCGTGATATTTTTACCTGCTATTCTAGAATGGCACAAACTTAGCCAGGTTAAAGGTACTCAATCTGATCAGACGGCCCCCATACCACCAAGATACAACACTACAACAACAACAACAACAACAACAACACCACCATCAACATTTCTTCAAGATACGCTTTAGTTATCAGAATCGATTTATTGCAACAAAATAATGCTAAACACTGTAAACTAAGGTATCAAATTTCCCAAAACTTGTTATTTATCAACATTATGTTCAACAAAATATGGCCGCATTATCACTAAAGTATCACGAAATTTGACCGTATTACCACTTGATTTTAGAGTTATCCATCTTCATCCGCAATTTTGTTCGAGACACTCCGTTTCTGGGCCACATGTTATTACATATCTCGAGAAATAACAAACTTCAAAATTCGATATCTGATCACTCTGAGCTTTGATGGGTGGATTCCTCAACTCGAATCAAATATGTTTTACCCCCGAAGCCCATTAAAATAGTAACTGAGGAGCGTCTGATCTGATTAAGTACCTTTAAAACGGTGGCAGGCCGGCATAGTGCGTTAAAATATAAATGGAAGAATGGCAATTGGTGGGAATTTATTTGTATGTCGAAAGCGCCGAAAGCGACAAAAAGTGCGCCGAAAGCGCCATTAGCAAGTGGCCCTAATAGGATTCCATAATGTCAGTTAGCTAATCATAATAAATCATGAATATTGATTGTCAAGGCGTAATATTCCTTACCTTAGTTTAAAAAACGCTGAATACTATACTATGCGTACAAATTATACATTATTATCTAAGTGGATATCCTGAGTCTTCTGCATAAGGGGTACTGTACACTAAATCCGACCATTTAAAGAGGTACTGTACACTAAATCCGACCATTTAAAGTGGTACTGTACACTAAATCCGGCCATTTAAAGGGGTACTGTACACTAAATTCGAACATTTAAAGGGGTACTCTACACTAAATACGAACATTTAAAGGGGTACTGTACACTAAATCCGACCATTTAAAGTGGTACTGTACACTAAATACGAACATTTAAAGGGGTACTGTACACTAAATCCGGCCATTTAAAGGGGTACTGTACATTAAATTCGAACATTTAAAGGGGTACTCTACACTAAAAACGACCATTTAAAGGGGTAATGTACACTAAATCCGACAATTTAAAGGGGTATTGTACACTAAATCCAACCATTTAAAGGGGTACTGTACACTAAATCCGACCATTTAAAGGGGTACCGTACAATAAATCCGACCATTTAAAGGGGTACTGTACACTAAATCCGAAAACTTAAAGGGATACTGTACACTAAATACGATCATTTAAAGGGGTATTCTACACTAAATACGACCATTTATGAGACCATCTCTTTTTATACTAAACTGAATATATGCAATAAATGAATTAATTTTGAGTCATAAATTCATTTTCATTATATGTACCCGTGTTGTTGGCATCGTTCATAGCGCACACGAGTGTATTTTGCACTAACCCATGGCTCAAATCATTCATTTGTTGCATATATTCTGTTTAGTATAAAAGGAGATGGTCCCATAAATGGTCGGATTTAGTGTACAGTACCCCTTTAAATTGTCGGATTTAGTGTACAGTACCCCTTTAATAGATATAAGATATTTCTGTCATGACCTCATCTTAGACATGCAAACAGGCCTGTACCTTTAGTTGATTTTCTTTAGAAAAGCGCATTTGAATTCGAGTGGCTATCCTATAGTTTCGTCTGAGAGAAGATGCATGCAATTTCAGTTGAATAGTGATTGGAATTACGCAGGCATACAATGTTCTCATTAATTCCCCTCGGGTGTATACTGTCATACAGATTTTTGAAAGCCGTGGTTCGCTGGGCATCTGATAAATATATAATGGTTTTTTTTGGGACGTATTAAAAGCTGTAGTGCTACCCCGAATCCGGTAATAGGTGTAGATGTTTTAGGATATTGTAGGAAGGCTAATCTGGCCGTTTCAAATTGAGCTACCGTATAGCGATGGGATATCTCGCATGACAACACATATCGGGGTTTCGTGGGGTGTGTATTCACTTGATGTCTTATAGTTGCAGTATATAACTATTATGACCGCGTTAATTGCTTTCGATGTTTAGGTATGAACAATGGCTGGTCCATGCAATCTTGGCGGGAACACAATGCCTCCGACTTTTTATCCACACTTAGAAGCTTTCTGGTGTGGTGAATGGGAAACCTGCAGTAATAAGCCGTATTTGTTTGTAATCATTTGAAGAATTGGTTGTTTAACGGAATTCTGAGGCGGTGCATTCATGTAACCAATATATTTTAAATTATAATTTATATTTATGGCTAATAATATGATCTTGATGGCGTTACCATTTCTGATTATGGTTTTCTTGTAAGACATGTGCACCGACTTTCACCTAGTAAACACGGTCATATCATAGCATGAGGGTTCTTGGTATGGGTAAATAAAAGTGCACCCACCGCGAGGCTATCGGCTCTTGTTTTTTACCAGGTTTCTTGACATAAGATAAGATATACTCATATGCACTGCATATAATCTCTCTGCATCCTAGTAATGTATGCATGTAAACACATGTCTGAACAACGACCACGCGATGTTATCTGTGATACGATATTAACCCAGAATGAGCGAGCCCTCATAATTGCTTTGTAGTTTCGTAATCTGCAGCACATGACTGACACAAAACTGGTGATATAATTAAAGTGCTTTATAATATGAAGCATTGTATAATATGTCTCTCTGCATGCTATACTATGTCGCACGTGACTGACACACCATGTTTTTTTTATAATTAAAGTTATTAGTAATCTGCGGCACATGACGGACACACCATGGTTTTTATAATTAAAGTGATATGAAACACTACAGCACATGACTGACACATCATGGGTGATATAATTAAAGTGATATAAAACACTGCTGCACATGACTGACACATCATGTGTGATATAATTAAAGTGATATAAAACACTGCTGCGGCTCACAACGAATAAACTTGCTCAACGCAGGGAATTTCAATAAATTATGTGTCAAAATTGCCAGATCACAACGCTATTCTTTCATAATAAAATCATTCACGTCATCGGTGATTTGTTCGGAACGAATTTACGACTCTTTGTGCATAGTTATGTTCTACGAATGGCACAGCCGATGTTGTTTGAATACTGTGACAATAATAGTGTAACAGTGCATTAGTCCATGGTTGTAGTGACCGAGTCGTAAATTATCAATTTCAGGTAGAGAAATTATGACTTAATATGTCTTTTAGATTTACAACTATCGCACTCTCCGTCAAAGACTACTTTATTTTGAACCCCAGCCGCCACCGTTTCTATTGTCCGTCCTCCCACGCCATCGGTAGGAGATCGTCCTATGTAGACAACATATGAAAATTAACCCTTTACCCAACAGAAGGGCCCTGTGCCAATGCATTCTCTTATATATGCGAGTCGACCATAGGTCGCCTCGCATATATAAGAGAATGCATTGGCTTAACACATTAAAAATTATAAAATTGTTAAAGAATGTAAGAAAAAATGGTAAAAAGTGTTAAAAAAAGATTTTTTTTAGGCCAATGCATTCTCTTATATATGCGAGGCGACCTATGGTCGACTCGCATATATAAGAGAATGCATTGGCACAGGGTATAACGGTAACTATCACAATGTGGTCAAGGAGCCGGTTCCAATGATATCCATATTTGTATGGTTTTATTGAAACAGACCCAAGATAATTTAGGCTGTTGCAGCTTTATTTGGCCGGTTTTGGCCGGTTTGTTGGGTAAAGGGTTAAAGGTACTCAATCCGATCAGACGTTCCTAAATTACTGTTTCTTTGGCTTCTGTGTCAAAACACTATTTTATTCGAGTCGATGAACCCACCCATCAAAGCTAAGAGTGATATCGATATTTGAAGTTTGTTATTTCTCGAGATGTGTAATAATGTGTGACCCAGAAACACGCGGTCAAACGGAGGGTCTCGGACAAAATTGCGGATGAACGTGGATAACACTAAAATTTTGACTGGCCACGGGAGAGGGACCAGGACACAAGCCATGGAAATTTCCAACCTGACACCCCCCTAAGGTTGGAAAAGTTCCTGCTGATGGACATATCAGTCCAATATTTTGACAAAAAGTCAGAAAATATGCAAATATTGGACCAAAAACAATAAATCCCCCCAATTAATTGTTTGAAAAATCAAACTACAAGAACATTTTCAACCTATTGTGGGTGTGAAATTTCCAACTAATGTTGTGTCAGGTATGAAATTTCCAACTGCTGAAAATCTTGACCAACGTTTGGGGGGATGTGAGACACCATTCAAACCCCCTGTCGCCACGTCCCTGTAAACGATTAATCTGGTTGATTGTTATGCATGCCAGTAAACAGCGAGATTTATGCCTGTACATATCGCGACCTGAGTTTCAATCTGTTCTAAGTGCATTTTTTATGATTTTGAGTAAATCGATTTTCAAAGTTTGAATTGCCGTCACAACTGTAATGTATGGTTTACAGTGGAAAACTTCACATCGTTGGATTCCTTAATGTCTTAGGTATTAATTTTTATCAAGACTAATCCACATAAGACTGTTATATCTCTTAAATTTTGAGAAATGTAGACATAGGGTGTGAAATTTAGCACTTGGAGCAAAATATAACTAAATACTTGTTGTGGAACACGCAAATGACAATTCAGACCTTAACTCTATTTTAGGGCAAGGTTGTCCCATGTTCCGAAAAATATGTCATTTTGGAACTTAGGACAACTAAGAGTTAAAGTATACACTCTATTCACCAGAATAACAAATTGATTTTCGACACTTCTGGAAGCCGCATTTGTCCCAAGTACACTACCTTGGTCATGTTGGTTTACAGTATGATGAATTTAAATGAGTACCGACATCACTGTAAATACAATGCTACTCGAGAGATGGACTTTACGCATCGTGCATACCATAATAATGTATTGCGTCAGCATTGGTAGGAAATTAGTTCACGTATACTCACCAAAGTTTTGTAATCTACCAGATGAACGGAGCTGTCATACCTGCGTATTGGAAATTAGCAATATATATAAGTTCCAGGTGAAATATGAACTCAATTTATCACCCCATTCATTAAAGTTGGTCTTTTGACACACTCATTTCAGCTGCTACGCTAATATTTGAATATACCATCAATATGTTCATCATTGAACACCATATTAGTAGCTTCCAGCCACACGACCTCCAACTCGAGCGTGAACATCTATGTGGTTACCATATAGCCCAAGTCATGCACGTTGCTAATAAGGACAGGTGGCGAAATGATCCAGAAGTGTTCACTCACTCAATCTACTGTGCTACGGGCGTCCCTGTTTGGATCAATGGAAATTTGAACATGGACAAATTGTGGCAGCTATGATTGTTCCAAGAGCACATGCGTTGGTTTTGTTTCGCCAAACGTGCTTCCAATGTAGACGCTCATGTCTATTAGCTGGCATATGCATCAGCATTGGATATGCGTGTACACCTTGGTATCCTCATCTACTATTTAAGCTGGAGTAAGAATCTATCTTCAAATTTACTTTTTTCTCTAGATCAATCAGGGGTGTTATCTGAAATGTTTCTCATACAGTTTTTTTCTTTGCGAGAGGGCCATTGCTTGTTGATTCGACAGTTCATTATATATTAGTACGGTGTTCATTTTCGTTCCGATTGCCTGGCCTGAAAGTGTGATGATCAGGTTGGCTTTGTATGTTGTTTGTGCACCAATGTTGATACTTTATTGTGAGGAACAGCAATGTGCTGTTGAACGCACATTGAAGGTAGTGAAAAATACATGTTTCACATTGATTGATGTTGTGAACCGTTTTTACCTCTCCATAGTGACGACCCGCGAACTTCCGGGGTGCCTATACCGCTGCTATTGTGTGGTACATGTGCTCACGTGCAGGTTCATGGGAACGTGACTTCGTAGAGAACTATCGATGGGGACCGTACACAATTCGCATTCGACGTGTCGGACGTGGGGGTCCTCATATTGCGGCGAACATATCCACGATTAGACTGATTGATGTCATGGACAGTTGATGGTATTTTAATTACTGGACGGTGTCTGGATGAAACGCCGCTGTGTGTTCGCTGCAATGTGGTTGTGTGCTTTGATTGACTGATTTCATTGTATTGCTGCAATAGTTAAGTAGGTGTATGGTTAAAATTGTAATCCGTGCATTAGTTTCCCGACTGTGCGATGTCGGCGGTTGATGCTGTGGATCAGTGTGGGCTATGGACACTTCACATGCATCTGATATATACAACATACACGTACAACGCCTATCGGAAACTGCCATATAATTTCAAGATGACCATAGCCTATATGATCATGTAACAGTGTTAAATATTTGCTAATTCGGGACGCTGAATATTGCTGGTGTCTGGGCTGCTGACAGGGATCTTCCAACTTATTGCGGTTTTAGGTGAAGTTCAAAATTCAAATACCACAAGGAAAGCTATTCATAGAAATGTGTTTCCTTGGATAACATAGACACTGGTAACGGAAAGGAACAAAACATCTATGTTATTATGCCTGTCTTGTGTTCGACGTCTGCAAAGCTCCGCTGTATTAAATAGTCCATGTGTCGCTTGCTGTGTTTTTTTTGGTGGGTCTAAATAGCTGTTCGCTGCAAGTGTCTTTGGGGCGGTCGGCAATGCAGCGTATAAGTGAGCTAGGATGTTACATGTATTTCGTGTGCCAAATGTATGACTCATTGGTCTATATATCAGTCACGTGCGTATAAATGCTATCCAATTGAATTATCACAATGGGTATAATAGTGTATGCTAAACACAGAACCCACAACATTCCACCATGCTGTTACATATACATACATGGCGCGTATTTCGGTTTCTTATCTGCGGAATCGAGTATCTTCGGTAGGCTGATGCGCCGGTCAATGTGGATATATGCTGGGTGTTATGGTCATAGTTCATGTTTGGTACCTCGTGAGATTAACCCATGGACGCTGACGTATGCAGCCTTTACGTTGTTGGTTGAAGTCTCCCTGCACAAGTTCACTACCGTGGTGCGTTTTAGCAACCAGCATTTTACTTGCCAATAAACGTTGTATGTATTAGGGAATATAGGAGGCGCCCATATTGCAGAATAATGTTGTCCCGTGGGTGTATCGTGTTGTGGCCTTTGTACTCTGGTTCAGAGTTTCACAGCGGCATTTTGTTTCGTGTACTGTGTTTGCCAGTCTTTAAAACCAATGTACAAGCCATAGGTGGTGTGTGTCTTTTTAGCAAGTGGATATTGTTGGGTCACATCGATGTGCGAAGTTGTGCAGCTGTCTGCAGTGTTGTAACATAGTTGCCGTGTACTACTGTTTCTGGGTTGTGGATGCATCGGTCGAATGTACTTTGGTGGATGTGTTTCGAGACACCCAATCCAGACATCATATCCGCCCAGATCTTATTCTGACACGAATTGTGACATCGTGTAACTTTATCTGAGCCAGCAATATTCCATCGTCCTCCTCGTACACAAACCTTTGTTGGCGTCGATGGTCACGGTATATATATGCATGCCTTGGCCAGTGTCGGGTCGGCTTTGTTCAAGTTGGGCTTTAAATTCGTTGCGCTTTATGCCTTATTGGTGTTGTCCTGTGGTTGTGTTAAGAGTGAATTCTTGCCTTTCTGAATAGATTTGTACATCCACGAGTATTATGTGGTGCTGGTTCCATGTGCTCCATTCTGTCGATTGCCTGTCGCATGCGTGACGCTTATGTAGTGCCTGTGAGTTTAGTAAGTTTTCGCCCTTCCTTTGGGCTATCCAATTGCCGATGTACCGCTTATTACGGAGCTGCATGGTTATTGTGGCACCCTTTGTAGCATTCTTCTGTAGAGGGAACTGGGATGGATGGAGCTTGGATGGAGTTGCCTAACGGAATTATGAAATGACTTAATGTTAACGTGGTGGAGCGAGTGATGTATGTTAGTGATGAAGATCAAGTTGAATTATGTGCGCGTTTGCTGACTGTTTCTGCATTTACAATACTTTATTCTGATGTACATGGTGTGGTGGATCAACTTGGGATCTATCGGCTGATGTGCGCTTATGAACAGTCAATATATAACGTCGTCGGGGAGGGTGGCGTTGGTGTTCTACATGTATAGCAGTCTTCACCCAATGGCTGATCATGTGTTTGGAGTGGCTACGCTGGGTGGTAGTTGATTGCTGAAGTTGACGTTTCTGTTGGCACGACTGAATTTATTGAATCCCTTTATATGAGCGGTCAGTAATTGGGGCTGGACATATAAGTATGCTGTCCAACACACACGATAACTTTCTAATTATTCTGAATTATATATCCACGACTGTGGCGCCCAAGTTGCTCTGGTGTATTTCCAAAACTGGGTGGATAAACTGAACACCAGAAAGTCGTTGATAGATTGTATGCATGTGCGTGTATCTGTAGTTCTGGTGACTTTCATATATGGTGATCCCATGGCCCTAGTCACAGACGACTAACGGATAGATACCGTCAAGGCAACAGCATTAAGTCTCATGAATATATGTGTTTTGAATGTCCTTCAACTATAAATTCGCTATAAAATCGAAAATTATAAGGGTTACGAAAAGTAACAAATCCGTATTAACGTGCTATTGTTCGTGAAGTGGATTCCGCATACCATTAACCATCTGTGCATCATTATTTGTAAATGAAAGTGGTGTATGTCCTAGAAGCGGGAATGACAATAAATAAAATATCAAACCAATGCAAACATTGAGAACGTTGGCATGTTGGGACTACATGTACTTATAACATCGAAAGACTGTATGTATGTCAAATATAATTAACCAGTTATGTCATTGCATGAATAATATAGAATACTAACATATTAAAACTTATATGTACCTTGTTTGGGAAACGGAATATAGCCACCAAGAAACTGGGTGGTTATTCATCTACTCAATTACAATATTATAGTCTGTTTTGCACTGCGAAGGTTGGAGTAGTTTTATATAAACCTATCTATATAGTTTAAATATGATAAGGTATCGGCTTCGATCATATTTTAGATCCATATTGTTCCATGTGGGAAGAAGACTCATACACGTAGAATTCTTCAGACATTGCCAATATTGAAATAGAACAAGATGGAACTACGAAATTATATCCACTTGAGTTATATAAACCAATATGGTTTCAGTCCCCAATGTGCATGAAAGCAGATGGAACAAGTCAGTTCTCAACACAACTCACTTTCGCGTACTTCGGACAACAAATAACCGTGTTTTACGGCGTTATTGTTCGAAATATCGCTTCGGTGTTGCGACCGTCTTGTAGAGAATTTAATTCCGGTTCCAACGGTACCCCAACGGACGTTTCGTACCAGAACGGTACTTAGAACAGATTGAAACTCATGTCGCGATATAGCCTATGGTTGAGACACCGTCCTCTACTAATAAAAGGTTAGCATATACTAATTTTTAAAGTGATTATTACACAATGTATGTCGCTGCAATTAAGCTGACAATTAAGAATGGAGACCGAAGTTCCGCCCGATACAGGCACATAATATATAAGTATAAACGTGACTAGAAATCAGGGTTAATATTCTCAAAAACAAATTATTCAGCCCTGTAACCAAACTATTCAGTCAACAAATTATGTAGGAGATTGGATCAAGTTTGTTCAATTACTTTGTAGTTGGGTTACCTAGCTTAGTCACTTGCTTCACATACGCATGCTAAACAGACAAATTTGTTTGACGACCTAAACATTTGATCCTAACTAAACTACCCAGCTATTCTGCTTAAATCATTTTACTGTTTCATAATGTCAGCCAATAGTATCGCTGCATTAAATCTCCTGTGCACTTTTGTCCCTGCATGCATGTCTCAAATTGTGACAGGGGATCATATTCCTTGAATATCTTGAGGGGGAAGTAAACTACCTGTACACGTATTCTAGACAATAATTAGGTCGGACGCATTATCCTCGTTATGGGAGGTTTTGGGGACCAGATATGGAATTTCAAAAGAGGAAGCTTTAACGCGTTTTTAATTACTGCCAGCCTAGCAAAAATGACAACGACCGTGTCTTATAAAGAGCGTCAACGCTGACGTCGCTCAACACACTGACCAATGTGCCGAAACGTCTACAATGAAGTGCCGAAACAACCAAGTTTTGAAGACCAAGGTACCGAAATGTCCTGAAAACCGGAGGCCGAAACATCCTGCACCCGCCGGGACCGACCTTCAACTGCATGAAATATTTGCCACCATGTTGACACTATGTCCCATGTACCGGCCGGTACTGATTGACTGTTGGCGCACTGTCAATATGAACCATATTGTGGCCGGTACCGGCATGCTTACGGGGTTACATTTGACATTAACACGAGCGCTTCTATCTTGTTCACTTCTCGGAGGGGCGTTCAATGTAGTGATTTTTTGTGCACAACAATTGCCTCTATGTCACCAAACACTTAACTCAATATTACGGTACATGTAATAGACGCAAGTATTGATATGTCCCGTATATATCTACATCCACACAATGTTGACATCGTTGTGTGCCACCAGTGAGTAATTACACACTTAGAACTAATGTGTTGAATTATGTACAATGTGTTACATTTGCTCACACACAAAATTGTGTAGAAATGATAAATGGCAGATTATATATTTAGGTGCAGATTTTCAGTGAATATGCGAGTGTATCATATTGTGTAGTTAAGATGTGTTTGATTGTATACACACATCTCACAAAGGTTACATACACGAATTTTGCAGCAGTCTTAACATTTGTTTAGTGTTCAATCTGAACAGCACATAATTGTGATAAAATCTAACATACATACCACTAACTTCAGATCCGGTTCCATGGTTTTCCTTAACTTTCCATATATGACATTCATGAATAATTAAAAAGCTCCATATATGGAAATGCTACTCCAAAACTTTGACCTGTAGCACCGAAACCACGGAAGCGGGGCTGGATGAATCTATGAAAACACGGAACCACACCAAATATCGAACAAAATTTGTGTAAATTTTGAACAGTAAGTTTGAAAAGTACCATAAAAAACGAACTATATTTCGAAACGGTGTGATTCGGTTCTCCAATTAGTTTATTAACATAAAAATCTAAACGCACGTGTCACAACTCGCGCGGCAAGTCAAGCACAAGAGTTATAATATGCTGCAATTTTGACGAGTAGCTTGCTAAAATCGTCAACAAACCTACAGCTCTGATATTCCATTCTGTCATTATGTTTGAGTGCCGGAATTGTTCTCAAAGCACACAGGAAATTTGATTTTGGAGTGATCGGATTTCGCCATTTTTGCTGGAAAACCCCATACTAAATATAGAAACACAGACTAGTACCCAGCCGGTGACAGAGTCAGAAAGGAAGTGTGACTGGTCCGCTGTGGTAGAGATTGGCTGATCGTGGCGACCTCGACGTCATCATGTTCCACCTATGGCCACTGGCAGATGAAATGGATAGATAAGCCGACGCCGTCGTGGAACCGCCAGAGGTCACCTTTAGCCAGTGCCATCATATGCTCTGGATCACCCGTAGGCTGACTTGACCCCCACTCGATCCAGGTAAGCCGGTCACCATTTCTGTTGCAGAACTCGAACTTATTACCACACCGGATGCCGTCGATCCATACATCTGTAACATGTATGCGTTCATCAAATGAAATCATGAAAAATATAATGTTATTGGAATTGCATAAACATGTACCAAACTTCAGCTTATATCAAATTTTATCAATTTGAAAAGGTACCAAACCTGTATGTTTTTCGTCGGTGGGTTATTATTTATTCGACCTCGCACACTGGATCATCGGGAACAAACACCACTTCAAGCCAGTTTAAGGCATTATTGTTATATTGTTTACATGTTATATTGTTTACATATTGTTTGCACAATGTTCACATATTGTTTACATATATTGTATAGATAATGTTTACATTATTATTGTTTACATATGTTTACATATTGTTTTACATATTGCTTACCTATTGTTTACATTTTGTTTACATCTTGTTTACATCTTGTTCACATATTGTTTACATATTGTTTACATAATGTTTTACATAATGTTTTACATAATGTTTTACATAATGTTTTACATAATGTTTTACATAATGTTTTACATATTGTTTACACACCTGATACAGACCAAGTAGACTGTAATAATACAAAACTATTAGGTAAAAGGCCTCTGTGTTATAGGGTATCTGGCATGCCACTCCAGTCGTTTAGGCATGCCAATATCCCACAATATGTCAAATATAGCGAATTATCGAAATATGAAATACCGCGAAAAGTGAAATAGGAAAAGACACAGAAATTACGGAATGAAAATGCATCGAAATGACGAAATAGCGCGAATTAAAGAAATAATCAATTATTTTTTATTAACTAAATAACTGAGATATTTGAAGAAGTGTTTTTGACGAAATAACGGAAATATTTGAAGAAGTGTTCTAAAGAGCGTAACCCGAACCTCCCCCAAGCCTACCCACCCTATAAAACAATTATATTTCACCAGAGTTGATCTATTGTGGTGTTGTACTTTCGCATACAAATCGCCGTTATTTCGTAAAGGTACATTCTTTATAACGACCCCGTTCGGCGCGATTTCGCACCCGAGCTCGGGTCGTGTATAGGTAACAGGCGGGCGTGCGTTCTTGTGACGTTACACATAAATTACAGTATACCGTGAAAGAGAAATTTTTATTCACACCACATTTCCGTGAGAAAATCACGTGACTTCCGGCAGTGGTTTCACAAAATCGCGGAATCAGATATGAAACGAATTTCTACTTCACAACTTCTGATATGTGGCAACGGACAACTGATGTATTTATTTATTTATAAACAGTAAGTTGTTATGAATATGTCCTACGTATGTTCATAATATATTAGTATTAGATCAGTTTCCTTTGTTCACAAGATGAAGGCAGTTACGGCGTAATGACGTCAAAGCGTCACTTGTCTCTGCGGGCCAGAATCCAGACATGACTGAACGTGTCTTCGCGGACAACTGATTTCACCTCACTATAGACTAGCCATATATTGATTAATGTATAGATTGAGCATTTAATCCATGCTCATACACATGTAATCTGAGTTAATTATAATTTCACATAAAGTTTTACATTTAAATGCAGCGAAGTGTTGATTTTTTCTGAAGTCAGCAGCCAATACGATGTTTATGTGTACTACTTCCCACTTCATATCAATGGTGTTCATTTATAAACGTTTAACTATATCATAATGATTATGTAAAGCACCCGTATTCAATAAAAATATAATTCTTACTATTATGACGGGGTCGCTCTACATTTGTATATGCCTTGCATATTATCATATTAGAGTTATTACTCTTTGGCAATGTTAGGCTTTTAGCATTTCAAAGAGCATGTGGCATGCTTCAACGGCTGGCGACGCATGCCACATACCCTATAACACTGAGGCCTTTTAACTAATAGTTTTGTGTTACTACAGAGTAACATTGGTCTGTTTCAGGTGGTTTACACATTGTTTGCACAATGTTCACATATTGTTTACATATTGTACACATAATGTTTACATATTGTTTACATATTGTTTACATATTGATTTACAGATTGTTTTACATATAGTTTTACATATTGTTTTACATATTGTTTACATATTGTTACATATTGTTTACATATGGTTTTGCATATTGTTTACATATTGTTTACATATGGTTTTGCATATTGTTTACATATTGTTTTACATATTGTTTACATACTGCATAAAGGACGACGCGTGATCGCAATTGTGGCGTTTTGCATACTTAATATGTAGTATGAATGGTGACACATACATATGTATATTTTGCCGCACAAATCGCATACACACATCCGGGTCTACTTAACTTACGGTATTCCAGTTGTGGTGTAACGTAGGCGTGCATGCAAGAGTTTTCCATTTCGGCCAAATGTCCACCATCTGATTCACACTGCACTTTGGCGAGGCTCCAGGTCTTTCTAGTGTTGTAGTACTTGGTACAGTAGGTTTGATCATACCCAGAAGGACACCCTGCATGCAAAACATGATTAATTTACTATATGCGATGTGTATTTGTTATGATCGAAATTTTAGATAGCGATATTCGTATTTTGAGTTCAGATGTCCGCCTTTTATATAATACTAGCAGAGGGACCCGACTTCGTCCGGGCTGTTTCCCCTCTGCTTATCGGCGAATTGCGCGATTTGACCTTGAATTGTCCATTTTGAAGGTCAATGTGAGGTGGGGTCACGATTTGACCCGTCCAAAACACTGCCCGGACAAAAGTACCCGACAAAAGTACCCGTCTAAATGCATCCGGGTTTACCCGATTTGACCTTGAGTTGATCATTTTGAAGGTCGAGGTCAGGTCGGGGTCACAATTTGACCCGTCCAAAACACTCAGTGGACAAATGTAACCCTATGTATCAAATTTCGTGGAAATCCCATAAAATTCGCGATCTGACCTTGAATTGACCCGATTTCAAGGTCAATGTCACGTCACACGGGCAAATGAATAGGCTTATGACACTCCCCATACGAAAGTATCCCTAGACACTAATTTTCATCAAAATCCCGTGATACTCGGGCGTTTGACCTTGAAATGACCCGATTTCAAGGTCAATGTCACGTCGCACGGGCAAATTGATATGCCCATGCCACTCCCCGGCCGAAAGTACCCCCACATACCAAGTTTCATCGAAATCGGCTAGGCCGTTTTCGAGTCCATCGCGAACACACACACACAGACAGATTTCCCAAAATATATAATAGACTAGCAGGTGACCCGACTTCGTCCGGGCTTTGACCTTGAATTGACCATGTTGAATGTCAAGGTCAGGTCGTGGTCACGATTTGACCCGTCGAAAACATTCCCCCGATAAAAATATCCCTAGGTATAAATTTCGTCGAAATCCGTTAATTTTTTAATTTAATTTGAGTTAATTCTGCCTTTTTAATTTTGCCTTTAAATGATGGTACCCGTCCCGTTATCGTACCCGTCCCTAAAAGAGGTACGTTTGTGTGTACCCGTTTTACGTCACACAACACGCTCATGTCTGGATACAGTCTTACACGCACACGCCCAGACCCAGACGTAAAAATCACATTACACACATACGCTCTTTATCGACGACACTGCGGATACGAACGCTCTTTAACTATCAAAGCGATTAACCCCGCCGTGCCAATGGCGGTAATTTTTTGTGACTGGGAGTGGAGAATGTGTGCTCTGACGTTCTCAGAAGCGGTGCGATGACACTTCATCTGGGATTTTACCCTTAGATAGGAAGTTTGGGCTCAATCCGTCGGGCAGTTTTCGAGTCCATCGCGAACACACACACACAGACAGATCTTCCAAAATATATAATAGACTAGCCGATGAGCCCGACGTTGTCCGAGCTATTCAAAAACCAAATTTCAAGTCGATAGCTCCACCCGTTTCCGAGATCTGGTTTGCGCATGCGCGAAGCTGGTGTCGCACGGACTCGGCGACCCGATAAAATTCGTATCCGGGGCAAGATATATTCACACACCAAATTTCAAGTCGATAGCTCCACCCGTTTCCGAGATCCGGTCTGCGCATGCGCGAAGCTGGCGCCGCACGGGCTCGGCGACCCGATAAAATTCGTATCCGGGGCAAGATACATTCACATACCAAATTTCAAGTCGATAGCTCCACCCGTTTCCGAGATCTCGTCTGCGCATGCACGAAGCGGGCGCTGCACGGGCTCACCAATACGACAACGTCGACCGCCTGGTCAAACTACACACACGTACCGAGTTTCGTCCCGATCGGTCGAGAATCGTAGATTTGTATAAATGACAGACAAACATACAGACAGAGGTCTTCAAAATATATATGAGACTAGCCGATGAGCCCGACGTTGTCCGGGCTATTCAAAAACCAAATTTCAAGTCGATAGCTCCACCCGTTTCAAAAACCAAATTTCAAGTCGATAACTCTACCCGTTTCCGATATCTGGTCTGCGCATGCGCGAAGCTGGTGTCGCACGGGCTCGGCGACCCGATAAAATTCGTATCCGGGGCAAGATACATTCACATACCAAATTTCAAGTCGATAGCTCCATCCGTTTCCGAGATCTCGTCTGCGCATGCGCGAAGCTGGTGTCGCACGGGCTCGGCGACCCGATAAAATTCGCATCCGGGGCAAGATACATTCACATAGCAAATTTCAAGTCGATAGCTCCACCCGTTTCCGAGATCTCGTCTCATACCAAATTTCAAGTCGATCGCTCTACCCGTTTTCGAGATCTGGTCTGCGCATGCGCGAAGCTGGCGTCGCACGGGCTCGGCGACCCGATACAATTCGTATCCGGGGAAAGATACATTCACATACCAAATTTCAAGTCGATAGCTCCACCCGTTTCCGAGATCTCGTCTGCGCATGCGCGAAGCTGGTGTCGCACGGGCTCGGCGACCCGATAAAATTCGCATCCGAGGCAAGATACATTCACATAGCAAATTTCAAGTCGATAGCTCCACCCGTTTCCGAGATCTCGTCTGCGCATGCGCGAAGCGGGCGCCGCACGGGCTCGCCAATACGACAACGACGACCGCCTGGTCAAACTACACCCACGTACCAAGTTTCGTCCCGATCGGTCAAGAATCGTAGATTTGTATTAATGACAGACAGACAGACAAACATACATACATACAGACAGAGGTCTTCAAAATATATATGAGATATCTTCACAAAATCAAGTGTTGTGTGCGTGTGTGCATCTGAGTGTTTATCTGTCACGATTTTGGCGTGTCTAGAAATGCATATGCACCAGCGAAGATATTTTCCTACATGTCATGTTTATCACCAGTCAATGCCCGCCTCTACTTAAAGGGGTATTTATGAGTTTCTTATCAGCTTAGTATGTATGGAATTGGTCATGGCAAGGGGGGGGGGGGTGTCATGGAATACGAACATTTGACCTCATATGACTTAAATGGGTCTGATAAATTGCATGATTAATATATGATTGTCCGTTTAATATCAGCTCAGGAAAAAATGTGAGAAAATCGGTGCACATGCCGAGGTAACATGTCGCGAAAAATGTCTCAGGATAGGTGCCGTTGTCATGATTAAAATATGCACCAATAATTAGCCAAACAGGGCGTTTATTATCAGCTCGTTCACATAATGTTACTGCATCATTGGCCGTCAAAAATTACGAGTGACAAACATGACATGCAGGCTGCAGTCATGTTTGTCACCTGTCATTTTTGACGACCACCCCCCTAGTGTTCCATAATATCCACCTGACAGCTCAAGTCTTCTATTTAACTGTAACATTAAACGCTGATTAATTTTGCTGGTCATTCAGTTATGGAAGTGTGAGACGCTCACGATATTTCATTGATTGTACCATGCTTTCTGTCGTGTAGAATATATTGTAATACTAAAGTTCGCCAACATTTCCACATAATCGGGACAATACTTCGAAGTAGGGTCGTATTACGAGAACTTAAGGGGTTATAACGTTAAATTATGTGCTTCACACCTATATTAAAAAAAAACAGTCAAAGTCTTTAAAATATACTTTGTATAATACATTGTATGTTTACCACAAATTAATTAAAAAAATTAGATAGACATCATATGACAAGGCCATTCTACTTATTTCGGCATTTGAATTGGGTTTTAAGAATTTCACTAGACTTAAAACAGTGTAGTTTATACCTATTATATATTTCTAATCATATACATTGGTGGAATATATCTAGTGTGAATCCGATAACATAAGCATAACCGAGCATAAATCACATATTGGTGAGGTAAGTCCATCGGGTCTCTGGCCAAAAGTAATAGTGCCAAACATGTGGGTTCGGGCATCGCCATTTTTTTCGAGCACGAGGTTGATCGTTGAGACGAAGGTTACACAAGGGTTATCTATTATATGTATGTATATTCATGACGGTCGCTCGGTAAATTTCAATTGAGTGAAATTTTTTAAAATGTGCATCTAAAACATTAGAGTGGAATCAGGTAGTTGCTTAGTGTGAGCTTTTGGTTCGTAATATGCATTACACAACCTCAGGGAAAAGCCTAAAATATTGACTGAAATGGTAAAATGTTCTAATCTAGTCAAAAGCATCATCTAATTTGACACTAAACTATTCATTGTGAGATAACCAGTTATATAAATCAATCTCTACCTGTTTTCGATCTGAAAAATATGTCATATGTTTGTGTTATGTTTTATGCCAGCGGCTATCTAAAGGGCAACAAAGGAATACAGAATAGTAAATCTGCTGGTTGTTCTGTCGTCATGCATATATTGTTTTGCACATAATAAGAGTATACCATATGTGTCTGCACATCTCCATGGCAGGTAGCTGTCACACACATTAAAGGATTACTCCGGTCTAGCTTTGTTTTATTGTTATCGATCGCCGCTAATCCACTGAGCACGGTGCCGAAAATTTATTTGTGATAGGCTCCCGTAACTGAAGTTATGCCCATGTATAGATCCATCATGGACTATGCAGTCTGAATAGTTAATGTTCCCTCATGTGACGCCACATCAGGGACCACAAGCGACAGGCAGTGTCAAATTCGAAAAGCTGATTCAATTGTCACTGGATAACGCCGCCATAGAAACTGTATCATCTCACAGGCATCTAGGAATCGTTCTGCAATCAAACCTGGACTGGGATGCCCAAATGAATAATATGTGCAAGAGTATCGCAACAAGACTATCACGACTAACAAAGTTGAGATTTCTTTTGAATGGACGCTTAAGATTATGTGTTATGTTTTAGTTCTTCATTTAATGGGTTATGGTGGTGTAATCTGGGATAATGCACCATAAGGCCCCATAAGCTAGATGATCTATGTTATAATGCGACACCAATATTAAGTGCTGTCTCTAGATCTGTCTCAAATTATCAAATACTAACATATTACTTGAATTGGAAGGAATAATATCCAACAACGCAGTGACAGGCACAAATTACGTCTGACTGATCAAACCTTGCAACACTCACCATCATATATCCTCAATAAAATCCGCAAAACAGCTGGCAGCATAATGGACGATAGGTATGAGTATGAACAGGTTTTGAAATCCGAACATTGTTAGCGATTTTGTACCTTGCAGGCAGAAAAGCCTTCCTTCTTCCTTGACTCCTATTTGGAATGGCCTACGGAAAATGGCCCACAACAAAGCAAACCAATTACTACCTTCTCCAACCTTGTACACTCCAATACGGGATACTGAAACCACCAATGTTTTATTCAAGCGGCAGAAGAAAAGCTAACATTCTGTTATGCAGACTCCGAAATAAATCCAGCGATTTGAAAGGTGACACATGTCAAAATCATGTAATAAACAACCTGGAATGTATTTATGGCTACCCAAAACGAGGACGCTGATCATTACTTTTTGATATCACTTTTACCAAAAAGAAAGGGCACACCTCGAAGAAAAAGTAGCGCTGATTGGAATATATCCAATACATGTTGCCGATCTACTTTGTGGGTCGGTGTCATTTCCAATGAAGGAACTTACCAACTGTTTGTAGCTGTCCAAACATATATTATAACCCCATTGCAATTAGGCGATGAATATATGTTTTGGACGTTTCGTAGAATAGTAACAAAACTGTTGTCTAAAGCGGTATACGCTGATTACAACTAAACGGGCGTTAGCACGCTGTTGTATTATAAGCTAGAATAATTCAATTAAAGGGTGTCACAATGACAGCCTATTGTGACCTAGTAGAGTGAGTGAGTTAATGAGATCAGTAAACTGAGTCACTTTAGCAGCGTCTTCCAGACTGAACAGGTGTATTTCGCCAAAAATGGACGAAACACAAATAGAAAGAAGGATACAAGACGCGATTAAAAAATCACAAGACGACATGTTAGAGAAATTGGGGAAAGTGATAACTACGAACTTTAGCACGCTTGTTTCCAGTCAACGACAGATGCAAACGTCGAACACAGACACATACACATTTAAAAAACGTGCACACGAAGAGCAGTTCACGTTAAACTCTGAAGTTCAAAACAGGATGGCACAAGCCAAACACCACATGGAACAGAGCGAGCAGAATACAGAGGATGCTTTAAGCGCATTGCGAGAAGGTTTGGACTTAATAAAACATAGACAGAAGCTGATAAAACTAGCTGATTCTTCGGATTTGGGATGGAAAGTGGTAGACGAGTATCAGAGGCACAGCCTAGCTGACGATTCCGATGACGAGAAAAGGATTAGGAAGGCCATGAGCCAAGCCAAGCTGAAGGAAAAGGAGAAGAAGAAAAAAGTTCGACATGCACCATATAGTGTACCTGTTTCATCTTCTGTGTCGTCATCCAGGATAGCATCAGCGTCCACACCAGGAGGGAGGAAACCAGGGAGCTGTTTTCTCTGTCTAGAAGCTGGCCACTGGAAATTCGAGTGTCCAAAAAGAGGCCGGAGGGGCTGTTCGGGAAAGAAGCTCAATGCATGAGCTTAACGTAGAGTCCCATGGGCTTATACAACAAGACGTTCGCCACAAGCAAATTACTGACGTGGGAGATATAAAGGGTTGTGTAAAAATTTGGGAGGAAGCAGGGGCTTCAGATTACATAATTTCTGTCATAAATAGCGGGTACCGTTTACCTTTTGTTGATGAGCCAACAGCCAAAGTTTTGAATAATAACAAATCTTCCCGGGATAACGCTGATTTTGTAAATCAGGCAATCAAAACATTAGTAGATAAAGGTTGTGTTTCTGTGGTCGATTATATGCCGACAGTTGTCAACCCATTGACAGTTGCCATAAACAGAAATGGCAAGAAACGATTAGTCTTGGACTGTAGACATCTCAACGAGCATCTTGCAAAATATAAATTCCGCCTTGAGGACGGGTCAGTCGCAAGGCTGATACTTGAAATTAATGATTACGTGTTTGATTTTGATTTAGAATCTGCATACCATCATATTTGTATAGATCCGATGTACAGAAAGTACTTGGGTTTCAGCTGGATATATGAAGGGCAGTGTATATGTACATATTTTGTTTTTAATGTTTTGCCTTTCGGAATTTCGAGTGCAGCCCAGTTATTCACGAAAATCACCAGAGTGATGTTGAAATCATGGAGAAGCGACGGTTGCAAAGAAGTAATGTATTTAGACGACGGATTAGCGGGCGCGTCCGATTTCGACGCGGCGTTAACTTTAAGCAAGCGAATACAAAACGATATTAGAAAGTTCGGTTTTGTATCTTCGGTAGAAAAATCGCATTGAATTCCTACCCAGAACATCATATGGCTGGGCTTAGAATGGGATTTCAAAACTGGTACAGTCAGTGTTTCTCACGAGACAATTGAGGTTTTTTGCGGAGCAATAAACAAGTTGAGTAACGTCATTAGCGCTAATGGTGGCAAAGTTTCCGCTAGAGCTTTGGCAGGCATTTTAGGCCAATTGTCGTCCATGAACGGTGCAATAAACGCACAAATTGGTTTAAAAACCAGATTTTTACATATATGTCTGTCCGATAAAACGAGTTGGAATGCATCGGTGCATATAAGCGAAGATGCGCGATGAGAACTCGAGTATTGGGCGAGAAATATCGAAAGCGTGAATGGTCAGGACTTGCTTAAGTCGGAACGCGACTTGATCGCGGGTAGCGTTTACACGGACGCGTCGGGAACCGGTTACGGCGGATTCATTATTTTAGAATCAGTTTGTTCCGAAAACATGGACGCATACACACAGCACAATGCATGTATTGCAAAGCGACCAGAAGAAGCGCTAAATCGTGTAGCCCAAGGTCGCGGACGGCGTTCAGGACGCCCAAGGATAGCACCAGGTGCTAGCGAATCGCATAACAATGCTTTTCTAAATGAGGCCCCGGGCCTAGAGGTCTTCGGGACCTAGTCAGCTTCCGAAGCTGACAGAAGCTCTACGTGGAGAGAGTTAGAAACCGTGAACCGATTTTGCAAATCGAAAGTGGAGATAATGTCAGGCGGGACATACAAGTTATACACAGATAACAAAGCCACAGTGAGCGTGATAAAAAAGGGTAGCAATAAAGAGCATTTACACAGGGTTGCTATCGATATAGACGCGACGTGCTCCGAGCACAGAATCGCGTTGGTACCCGAATGGATTCCCAGGGAATTCAACGAGAGCGCGGACGCTCTGAGTCGCAAATTTGACTCTGACGATTGGAAAATTTCAGAAAACATTTTCATGAAGCTAGACAATGTTTGGGGCCCTCATTCGGTAGACAGATTTTCAACAGATTATAATGCGCAGTTGAATATGTTCAACTCAAGGTGGTGGTGTCCGGGTACAGAGGGTGTGGACGCAATGAAACACAGTTGGAGCGGGGAAAACAACTGGATTGTTCCACCTCCGAAAAAAGTAACTGAAGTTCTGAGAAAAGTTCACAGAGATAACTGTGAGGCCACTTTAGTATTTCCGATTTGGAAGTCAGCACCATTTTGGCCACTCATTGAAAACGAAATAAATGAGCGGAAATTGGCATCGCCAGTGATGGACCTCGGAGGTATGTGCGTAGTTTCTCCGGGGAGGGGAGACAACGGCATTTTTGGCCGGAGAACATTACCGTTCTCAATGGGGCCGATGCATATATATATTAAGGACATTTTACCATAGCTATTAAACACATATATAATTATGTTAAATTTCATTTATAGGTTTAACAAGACAGATACAATCAGCTGTAAACCAGTCCAGTTTGGTGGGTTCAAACAGAGCTAATGACTTAACCGGCAAGATGACCGATTTGTTACTCAAATCGAGAGCGGACAATACAGTGAAAAAGTATTACCACCATTTTTCAAAATGGAAAAGCTTTGCTCGTGACATTGGATGCAACGAACTTCCCGCGGACTCCATAAACGTGGCACTGTTTCTGACTGATTTGATAGACAAAGGAAGCTCACATAGTGTTGTGTCAGCTCACAAATATTCTCTCAAATGGGTTCACGAGCTTCGTGGATTTTCTGATCCAACATCGAACGGTTTAGTTAGCAACATCGTAGAAGCGGCCAAAAGAGTCGCCTCCAAAAAAGTTACAAAAAAGGACCCTGTTTATTCTGAAGATGTTATTGCAATATGTCAAAAATATGAGAATTCAGTAGATTTACCTGTTGTGAGAGATTTGGCTATGATTGTTTTATGAGATTTTCTGAATTACAAAATTTGAAATGCAATAATTTAGAAATAGATTCTGATCATTTATCAATCAAAATTGAAAAAAGTAAAACAGATCAGTATAGGCAAGGCGATGAAATACTTATTGCCAAAGGAGAAACGGTCGCATGCCCAGTGAAAATGATCAATAGATATATTAGTTTAGCAAATTTGGATGTCAATTCAGACGGGTATTTATTCAGACCCATTTTTGGATCAAAAGAATCACGTAAATTAATTTACAAAAACAAGCCTTTAAGTTATACAAGAGCCCGAGTATGTATTGTCGCGCGATTGAAGGAAGTATGTGATGGGAGTGTTAAGCTCGGGCTCCATTCTATGAGAGCTGGGGGAGCTACCGAAGCCGCTCAACCCGGAGTCAATGAGCGTTGTTGGAAGCGCCATGGGAGATGGCGTTCTTAATCCGCAAAGGACGGATATGTGGTGGATTCGGTGGAATCCAGATTAAGTGTTTCAAAAAGTTTGAAATTGTAAAATATTTAACATGATATTTGTAAATTGCATGTTCAACATTCATTATAGCAAAATTTAAGAGGAAGACGATTAGCATTAGCTAACAAATGTATTTTTATATCAAACGCATTGCCTACATATGCATTTAGTATAGTTATGATCATATATACACATGTCATCCATGATATAATATTATTCATTATGAGACATTCACATGGAATTTGACAGATTTCAAACGACACCTGGACATTCTTTTGAACAAATTTGTATTAGCAGACGCACGCTATCTGCTATATATGTTTTAGTTGTATCTAGTCTAGCGTAGACTATATGTTTTGGACGTTTCGTATAATAGTAACAAAACTGTTGTCTAAAGCGGTATGCGCTGATTACAACTCAACGGGCGTTAGCACACTGTTGTATTATAAGCTAGAATAATTCAATTAAAGGATGTCACAATGACAGCCTATTGTGACGTAGTAGAGTGAGTGAGTTAACGAGATCAGTAAACTGAGTCACTTTAGCAGCGTCTTCCAGACTGAACAGGTGTATTTCGCCAAATTTCCAGCACAGTTTTTGTGAAAACTGGGCATAACAATTAATATAAGATTGAATGTATTTAAGATGACATGTCAAAACGTTATATAACATTTATGAAAATTAAGATGTATAGCACTTGACATACAATGCTTCCAGAGCGTTTTGCCCAAAGGGTTTTATCTCTGGTTTAACGCAGGTTGTTAAGTGTAGAATTTTGTTAGCCGGGAGCCGCTGGGTTATTTTTGTGTATGTTATATGTAACACTGTATCATATTTTAGATTGTTTACAACATAATGTGTATGCCACATGGAAGCATGTCTTTTTGCTTAATTTATTAATTTGGTTTAGTCGATAAACTCTGAATCGTTCCACGGCTTCCGGTTTGTGTATGACTGTACATATATAAATACCAATAAAGACGCACGCTATCTGATATATATGTTTTAGTTGTATCTAGTCTAGCGTAGACCAGATACATTACAATTAGTGAACATCACAGATACATTACAATCAGTGAACATCACCAATCGTTTATGAACTTAAATCGAGATAACAGTAGGGCTTCACGGTTTTTCGGTATTTAGTCATACAGCCGTTTTGTTTTTAATACCGTGTAGTCGGTATTGGATTATTGAATAGTCGGTATACCGCTGCACACTATATTTTCTTCTTTTAGTCGGTTTTACAACAGCAAATGTCAATAAAATACATATTCTGAGGCAATAAAGCGTGCCTGTAAGTAATGAATGGGAACGAGAACTAGCGAGGCGAAACGAGAACCAGTGAGATGGAACGAGAACCAGTCGCACAGAGCGTAACTGCAGCAAAGTGCGAAAATCTATTATCACAAAGGCAGTGCCAACACGTTGTACGCTGATGGGTGTGTGTTAAAAGTCGTCTCATATGCAGTTCAAATTCGTGTACACAAAGCAATAATTAGACTAGGTCGCCATCCATACAATTACGAAATGTAAACTATACTCTGACAATTGTTTTCGTGCTAATGTTTATCCACCATCGAGACACCACGGATAAATACGTATTGCTTGTGGACCTTTTCAGTATAATCTGGACTTAAATCCTCTCATGGTATAAATTCTTTAGAAAACAAACCAAGAGACATATCAATTTGATTCTCGAAATGGAAAAGTTAACACCACCGCCCGTGACAAACTATACACGTATATTTGTTTTTTTTTGCATAAGCGACGTCAGTTGTACCCCACACATTGTTAATATCACAAGCGACATGCATTGCGTTGTCCTCTTTTCGTGTGTCCGCGTGACACTGCATTCACACGTGAATATTGAATTGCGTACTACATGTTCCAAAGGATCTTAACTAGTAAAATATTTGGACATTATTCTTGACGGTATTTAGTCATACTGCGGTATGGAATTTAATACCATAGTCGGTATTGTGAAGGTGGATACCGTGAAGCCCTATATAACAGCGTGCACTAAATATATGACGATAAACTATTTTCCCTTACACCAAACGATCTTTGTCCTACGGAGAGGAGCTCCTCCTAAGTTGCTATATCACTGTTAGAAAAATGCACCGCGTAACATCGCTGCCAACATTGGACCGTTAAACATATGGTCAGGCTGTAGCATGTTCCAATGTACAAAACCGTAACTATCTCAATTTGCTATTTTACCGTAGAATTAACCAAGTTCCCATGGAAACAATATGATTTCCCGGTAGGGATTAGGATTCCACATACGTTGCTATAACTTTGGCTCCAATCCGTATTCGTTCTACCTACATTAGTTTGTTATGAAATGTATATTTGGGTTGCTCAATAAGATATGAAACAACACAGCAACAGCACATGCACCGGGGGATAACCATAACTCAATCAATAGTAGGCACGTCGTACATGTAAGGGGGAAAACTATGACTCAATCAATAGTATGCACGTCTAACTTGTAACGCGATATAACCATAACTCAATCAATAGTACGCACGTCCCACCTGCAACGGGGGATAACCATAACTCAATCAATAGTACGCACGTCCCACCTGCAACGGGGGATAACCATAACTCAATCAATAGTACGCACGTCCCACCTGCAACGGGGGATAACCATAACTCAATCAATAGTACGCACGTCCCACATGTAACGGGGATAACCATAACTCAATCAATAGTACGCACGTCCCACGTGCAACGGGGATAACCATAACTCAACAGTTCGCACGTCCCACATGTAACGGGGATAACCATAACTCAATCAATAGTACGCACGTATCACATGTAACGGGGATAACCATAACTCAATAGTACGCACGGTCCACATGTAACGGGGGATAACTATGACTCAATCAATAGTACGCACGTCTTACCTGTAACGGGCGATAACCATAATTCAATCAATAGTATGCACGTCCCACGTGTAACTGGGATAACTATGATTCAATCAATAGTACGCGCGTCTCATATGTAGCGGGGAATAACCATAACTCAAAGATAGTACGCAAGTCGCACCTGTTACGGGGGATAAACATAACTCAATCAATAGTACGCATGTCTCACCTGTAACTGGAGATAATCACAACTCAATCAATAGTACGCACGTCGCATCTGTAACGGGGGATAAACATAACACAACCAATAGTACGCACGTCGCACTTGTAACGGGAGATAACCATAACTCAATAAATAGTACGCACATCGCACCTGTAACGGGGGATAACCATAACTCAATGGTACGCGCGTCTCACATGCATGTTGCGGGGATGGGCATATGTAACTCAAACATTAGTACGCACATCTCATTCAATCAATATTACGCACGTCTCACCTGTAACGGGGGATGTAACTATGACTCAATCAATAGTACGATGTACACAATTCAATCAATAGTACGCACGTCTCACATGTAACGGGGTATGTATAGGTCAATCAATATTACGCATGTTCACCTGTAACGGGGGAAGTGCCTAACTCAATCAATATTACGCACGTCTCACCTGTAACGGTGGATGTGCCACATGGATCAATCGTCAGCTTGTTCATGGTGGTAAACGTGGTGGTAAACAAGGTGGTGGTGGTTGTCGTCGTCGTTGTTGTCGTCGTTATGGTTGATGTTGTGGTCGTCGTGGTAGTCGCTGAGCACACATCCGTGTCGTTGTACAACCCTGTTATAGACGATATGATCCCGGTTACGTACTTTGTTTTCCTTCATTACCAAGTTTGAATCAAGTTCACGCTGTCCGTGGCTTATATTGTCAAAATATTGTTTAAAAATTGGCCAGTACAATTTTCATGTTTGGCCAAATTTTGTTTTAACTATACAAATGGAGACGCTAATAGAAAGCTAATTCAAAAGCGCTGAATATATCAACAGTCGATGAAGTAAGGCGACGGAAGTATCGCCGCTCTTTGACAGCGGGTTTCGTAATGCATCCTTTGAATATAGTTTTTTATCAGCGAGCGCAAGTACTATTAGAGTAAAAACATTCATATCAAAACGCTTAATCTACATACTGGTTATTTAATTACTTGTTGATTAGGCAGTCTGAAAGATACAACACGTAAACGCATTGTCCCATGATTGGATACCATGAACAATAGACCGGTTTCACATCATAAAATGCATTAGATATTCAACATTTATCACCTCACGTTAATTAGCAACATTTGTTTTTATCTTGGAGAAAATAGTGGTGAAAACTTAAAGTCAATTCACACCGGGCGCGGGCGTGCGATTTTAGGGTCGTTTTCTGTCGCCCGTAGTGATTAAAAGCGCACGAGGTTTATATTCGTATCGAAAACAACCGTATCGCTGGCCGCGACGCGATCACAGCAGTGATTTTATGCTTCATCGATTTCTTGCTTTGTGGGAAACCAGCGAGATAAATGGGTCGCTGTCACCCATGATGTTATATCCGTGCGAATTTGTCATATTTGAAGGCGACACATTCTTTAAATTGTCGCAGCGATAATAAAAATGATGGAGGGCTTTAGGGACAGACAGATAACTTAAGTGCAACGCCATGTGTGCCTGTGTGATACGAAGTCGAAAGATTAAAAGGATAGCAAGAGAAGATACAGGTGCCTGGCAACGGATCAGTGGAACAATAGGATAGTGAGGCATAACGGGTATATTTGGTCTCGATTCCATTCAAAATAGGCAGTCTAAACTTCTGAAGTCACTTTGCCAACAAATTTAATTATAATTAACAGCCACAAACCCTCCAACCCCCGACAAAAAAAAGTGACAAACTGGAATTCAATTAAACGCAAATGTTATGCATGGAAATTTAAGTGCATGCCATATTCACCTTAAAAAATATATATTAGATATTAAAATGAGTTTGAAAAACCCATTTATGTATAATGTTGAACAAATTATGTTTAGAATTTCCATATGCATTGAATTTTTGCCCTGTCTTGCAATTCAAAACTATTTTTCGCTTTGAAATGTCCATGCATTATTACAATTTTGACCCCAAAACAGTACCTGTGATAATAGTTGAAACTACTGCATATTTTGGTATATTTTCCCCAGCAGTCATAAAATGTAAAGACAAACGGAAGAATCTCCGGGATAATTTCGGTGACCCAAACATGATTCACTCAAACAATTATCTACACTGAATATCGCGCGCGATAAAGCGATTCAGTCGCGTTCGGTGTAAACATAAATATCGAGCATTTTGAACCGCACCCCGACGACAGAAAACGGCCGTAAAATTCGCGAGGTCGCGCCGGTGTGAATTGACATTTACGCAGTTCATTACTTTACCAGTTGGCGACCATGTGTCAGCGACATAGAGTTATTGCACTTGTTTAATGGGATTGATGTTATTATAATTGTATAGAAAATGTTTGCATTGATGACCCAGCCATTTCCGACTTGGATTTCCATCGTGCGTTTTGTATATATGGTCAGATATGAAATATCGTCGCATTTTTCATTAATTAATATTGACTTACAGTATTTACTTTAACGAGTGACATAACACATCTTATGTTTTTTAAAGTTTATTTTTGTGTTGTTTTAATTATCGTTCCATTCTGAGTAACAAATAGAGCTTAAAATGAATATGTTAGTCAACAATTGTAAACCGCCCAGAAAATAAAGGTGGGTATATATACCGACCAACCGCCAAAGTCGCTGGCTTTCAACCTTATATCTCGGCATAGAAACTTACGTCACTTTGTAAACGCGAAGTTAGGGTTTTCCAATGGCTTCCACGAAGGATTGTTTAGATCATTACAAACTTATTGCAACCGTATATTTAAACGCATCCTAGTGACAGAAGAATATCGTACCAGGCTACTATTACAAAGCACACACAGCTCGCAATCGTGGTGGTTGCACGTTCCACTTAGGCATACCGACGCATATTTCATGCACTTTTCTACTTTCAATTTCACCGTAGTTTGTATTTATTCTCAGTACTTTTGCAGTATATTGGTATATACGATAGTACTTGTGCTAGCCCGTGAGGAATAATGGTACTCCAATCAAGCTATCCACACAGGACGTACAACCAGACTCTGAGTCAGAGCTGGGTTTAGATGCAATGGATGATGAAGACAGACAAAGGTGCATCTCAAACTCAGGGTGTGGCAGTGCATATTTAAATACAATTATCGCTATCAACATCAGGTACAGATCAAGACACACCCACATGGACAGAACCAACCATACAACCAATCATCACCACTTGCCAATTTATTGTTCGATTGCTTTGCCGTTGTTCGGTATTACGCCAATCACAGGTGAACCATTTCCAGTTGTGCATGATGGAACTAATGTCATCACGGTGTAAAAAAAATGACACAATATCAGCCACCGTAACCCATCCGATAGAGATACGGGTATACCTATATTCCAGCTAGCTTATATGCATCTACATAGGTCAGGTCGTGAAGGAGGTAAAATGTCACAATATCAGCTACATCTACCAATCTGACGCAGATGCAGGTATACTTACAAACTGGCTTATACATATTAATGATATGGTAATTATGTAATTAGTTGACCAGTGGTTCGTGGTATGGCACTTCGTCAGTATATACATGTAACTATAACGCTACCACTTGTAAATTCGGAAACATTTAGTTTCACATGTGGCATTTTGGTATACAATTATGTCCGCTCGGCCTATTAATAACATTTACATAGGTACTAGAAGTCATCGATTCATTGCAGCGGGACAACTATTTGTAGTGAAGGCCATGACCATGGGGGTTATTGTAGCGTCCCTCCGCCATAGTAAAAATATTCAGCGATTTGAAATTCCTTCCTGACACAATTTACACCACATATTGGTTGAAATTGTTCTCATTATTTGATTTTCCAACCAGTTATTGGTGGTAATTATTTGAGCAACAAACCAACCTATATTGTCTACTTTTCGGCAAAATGTTGGTCTAAATAGGCAAACAGTTAAAAATGTTCCAGCCGTAAAGGACTGTCGGGTTCGACATTTGCAAAAGTTGGAACGCTTGAGGTACCAGTTGGAAATTCTCAAACCGAAGGTGAGTCTGGTTTGTTTCGAATGGATGCCGTTGGATCCATTATGTCTCCCAGAAATCGCAGAACGTTGCTTGGATTGTTCGATGATAACTTGAGCAATATTCAACATCCAATGTTTTGATAATAAATAAATAAAGCGCCATGTTACTGACCGACGTATACTTCGCACCGATATCAGTATTATACTGAATACCTTTTTTTCAATTTAAATTCTTTAATCTCAGTAAACCAATATAAATGACATCTGAGATACATAAATATAAATACAAATAAATGACAAAAGCACATTTAACAGGTACATAATTATATTATAGTTTATGTAATATTAATGTATTGATTGAAGGCACACCCACCCAAAACTTATGTCATGAAATGCGATTGAGACTCTTCCTTATTCGACAGTACTGTGAATATCGCAACGTTGTTGATATGGGATCATTGGACACAATGACAACAATAGAAATAAATCAATGAATAAAAAGATAAAGACTAAGCCATGGTGGATGTGCCCGTTACTAAATAAGGACTATCTATTTATTTGATACACTCGCGTCATTCATACATGATTTACTGTCATAGCGACATGCAATGCATATACATACATGTATTAAATACTCACATGCGTCTACAGCAGTACACCAACTCCATGAATAGAAAAACACCCTTCGCATGATGGTCGTTGACCGCTCCACCGTGTTTGGTCCACATTGACAGCGATTTGTGCTGTTGCACACCGAGTTTGGAGAACAATGATGATTTGGATAATAAACTGTGCAGCTATCCCCTGGGTACCTCCAGAAATCTTTACAATTATTGGTTAGCGTGTCGAATCCAAAGAGACAACCGCATCTGTTATCCAAGCATACATTTGTCTTGTCGGAACATACTGTCGTTTCACCACTATCGCACTCTTCGTCGTAATGGACATCTGCAATATTACATAACAACAAGGGCTAACACAATGTAAAGGAAGGAAACTCGTAGACATCGCACATTTTTTGCATAGGATTTTCAAATTGGAGTTCACGTGGAGCCATGTATGTTTATCTGAAGATATGAACATGGAATATGTAACTCACTCAGATGAGAAATGGAAAATATGTGCATGCTTTGTAACTCACTGGGAGTAATTTCCACATATGTATTAATTATACTTTTGGCATAAAATGAAATCTTGTTTTTGTGTGGTACGTTCTAAAACTATTTTCAAAATTCCAATAAACCGCTCCAGGATCCAGCTTCCACCTCAAATTCATGCCATCAGAACCAGGAGGAATTTGTCTGCGAGAAATTGGGACCGTGCAGATTTGTCACCCACTAACCTGTATTGGTTAACCGATAAAACTCGTACACATCGCACAGTTTTTGAATTTGATTTTCAAATTGCAGTTCATGTGGAGTCACGTATTTTTATCTGAAGATATGAACATGGAATTGGTAAGTCAATCAGATGAGAAATGGAAAATATGTGCATGAGCAATGAGAAACAAATACTAATATAAGTAAGTGTTGCCATGTGCAAGTTTTTCTACTCCATATGCATGACTGGACTATCCTACCGCGGCGATGACTATCGAATTGACGACCGCATGTACCCTGGCTATTGAGCTTCAGACAATACAAACCACCTGAAGTTTTCAATGAAATTTATGACGGACAAACCAGCTGCGGGAACCGTCTCTGTGTAATACCAATTGGAATATTATTAATGCTCATAATCGATATAGTTATGCGAGCTCCGTGCAGAGTTCAGTCCCATGCGCAGGACTTACCGCTGCCAGCACCGACACGTAAATTGTCGCAATGTGAAGAAACGTCGCATTTATTTATTTGAGATTTGTGTAGGTTACACTTCATTCTGCATTATTCTGAGAAACTGGACTGTCCATATGTATTTGAAGATGGTCTAGATCAAGCCAGAACGAATTGTAACTGGCAAAACACTTCAATTAAAACAGTTATATTTAATTAAGAAAATACACGTTCCGGCAGCGTTCAGACATCGCGTGGCGAGGGGACTGACTCTGTTTTGCAGCTTGCTAGTCATGTAGTACTTTTAATGACGAATTAGTTTCAATGCGTTTAATACCGATTATTGTATCGGTAATAAGCCACGTGGCATATTTGTCTTCCCCATCCCAACTTCAACAAATCCGTGCGCATATCAAGGTTAGCACACTCATGCAGTAGATAGGTCGACACCACTTTAACAGATGATATTGTGTATAACAATGTTCTTCTATATCCTCATTGTAAATATGTATTTTATACCCATGCAATGTACCCAATGAGTTTTAAGAGAATAAACAATTTGAGTGGTACGAGGCAATCAAGACCGAATATCCTTTCAAACGGAGTCACCTCCATCCGGGCGGAATTCGAATCACAAATGAGACACCACTGGCGTAACTAGTTGACCTAATTACACACATCACATATCGCTATGAGAGGCACAGTGGGGCTTATACTATAACACTTCTTTACTTGTAAAGTACAATACTGGTAAATATGAAGTAATTGGTTTATAAGCCAAATGTAGTATTGTAGATTATAGTAATATATATATATATATAGCTATATATATATTTATATATATTATATATATATATATATATATATATATATATATATATATATATATAAATGATTTAAAACTCAAATAGCAAAACAAAGTACAAAATTAGAGTGCAAACATGAACAGATAAACAAGGAACCTACATGTATATACACTGGGGCCTCGATTGCTAAGTCGTTTAGGGTACAACACCAGGCCGTCCCCCCCCCTCTCCCAACGCTGGCAATGAGGGTTCAAATCCGCATGTTTTCATAATGGACTTTGTAACTCGAAATCGATATCTGGTGGAGTTCCCAGTTACTCGCCGGTGGTTTGCCTCACATGGTCAACCAGTTTATCAGCCATTGGAATAAATGTTAGAAAGTGTGCATATTTACTCCACCACTAAAACTGACAATGTCGTGATGTGGCATTATATAATTAGTTGCTGAAAGCGACATTAAACCCCAAAATCAATCAAATATCAATCAATCAATCAACCAACAACTATATGCATTGGTACCGCAGTGGCAGTTAAGTTAGTATCATCATCATTATCATCATCATCATCATCATCATCATTATCATCATCGATATCATGCTATTCGTCGTCGTGGACGTTGTGATCTTCGTCGTCGCCACCCCTTGCATTCACATCACCATCGACAAGAGATAGACATATACAAATGTAATGCACTAGCACTATACATATCCATGTAGGGAATGGAACATACAAAACCCAAACATATTTGAAACATAACACTTGTAAAATCATTATAACACATGCATATATTGCCTATGTGCATGCACATAATGACTAGGTGTAAATGTTAAGTGTCTCGAGTTGTGTAAAAAAAACAAAAATAAGTCCCAGTTGATAGTTTCATGTTGATTATTACATACCTCATGCCGTAGATATTGTAATATAAAATGCGTTCCGCTCTCTGCATTGTTATGTTTCACAGTTTACATAACCGATCCACCATAGTATCGCATCGCCTTACACTCTCCTATCCATTTCCATACCTAAATTGTGAGTCCCAGTGACCTGTTTAGAGATACAGATTCTCGGTAAAGTCTATAACATACATTGTATGATATACTGTATAACTCAGTCTTAAACTGCCCCATGAAATCCAATTACTATCGAGATTTTGCTACGCCTATCTAAAAATGATATTGTAATCAATATTGAAAAAACTGCCCCGATGATATCGGGATCGACTCCCTAAACTGCAATTAACCCTTCCATGACTGGAGCTTCCTGAAATTTTGCGAACCCTGTGCCAATGCATTCTATTATTTATGCGAGTTTCCCTTAGGGAGCTTCGCATATATTAGAGAATACATTTGCCCAACAATATCTACATTGACCTTGTAAGCCAGTGCATTATCTTGTATGCGAGACTCGCATATATAAAAAAAATGCACTTGCACATGATATTTAATGCTTCACCAGCACAGGACCCGCCAGTAAAGGGTTAAGCTACATTTGTAGATGTTTAAGTCACCTTTCCTGGCGCGTTGCACATATTGACGTCCTGTACTATATGACCTCTACAATTGTATACACGTTTCCGGGTGCGTGGGCGGCTATTTACCAACTTGTGAGTTTACACGTGTGCGCGTTATAGTACCCTCGCAATAAGCCATTTATAACGCTTATAGGCTTACTCGCCTAACTGTAGATTATGTAGTGTATTCCCTCGTTCAATTTATAATATTTACATACAAAGTGTTGTCATCACTAAATCCAACATTCTGATTGGTCGGCGCCCACGTGGCTAGTTGCAATTATTTGTCGGTGAATGCGCAACAGCTAATAACTGCAAGCTCATAACAACATCGATACTTCATTTGGGTTTGGAAAGACGAACGCGTAATGTTTTGGGCGCATTTGGATTCGCGCAGGATTGACTTAATAAATCATCGGGTTTCAATTGTTCCTGTTAACTTTTGCCAATGGTGCTATGGGGTATTTTGGGCTGGTTTTGTCACGATACACTTTTCGTTTTAAATACATTTACAAAAGTGGCTTTTTCGCTAAATGTATATAAATATAAGGATTAACACAAGTTTTACACAAGTTATGACAACTTACCTCACGGTTACAACTCCATATAAACAGTCCACATGACAGTTAATCCTTATTTATGTATATTATATATATGGTGGATAAATAAACTATGCTTAAACCAACTGTAGATTACAAGAGTGTTCTGCAGTACTGAGCGAAGCTCGGGCTCGGGGAGTTGAAGGCATACATTGTAATGAGATGATTTCGAGAGTGATATCTCGCGCAGAGCATGGCTATTAATTTACCCCATTCAAAAGTGGAATTACGCGCATGCATCGAGCCAGATTGAGATATTGTGGCAGTCGAAAGTCGGCGATGATGTTGGGCGACCAAAAGCGCCTTTGTCTCCGTCTTATGAGTACACCACAATCACTGTCGGATACCCGTTTAGGTTCGGACATTCCAAGATGGCGGCGCCTACTAAATCAGATAAACGGTAAGTGTATATATTTTCCCCAAGCAACAATCAACGACATCTTTCGGTGATACACCTTGAAACAGTTATGTAGGAATTTGTATGCCCAACACATACGTAACACGCCTTTTGCATAACAGGCATGTGAATTGTTGTATTTGGCGTGTCAATTCGTCATAATTTTTCGAAATTTTATCGAGGCGGCGAAATGTTCGCTTTTTCGTATTTTTCTGCCCTTGGGCTCATGCATCCGCAAATTTATGTATTGTTGAGGATAGATTAGGTCACCACACATCCTCGAAATGCAAAACCGGCGATATTTGTATTGTCTAACTGCGAAAAACGACCTTTGAAAATTTCAAAATGTTCAGGTTCGGATTCGCAACATTCGCGATGATTTTGTTCAGGTTCAGACACAATTTTCGTTCAGGTTCGGACAAATTTGGTTCAGGTTCGGACGCATCAAAAACTTCGCATAAAAATGACACACCGAGGTACAGTCGCGTTCTTATTGCGTTTTTGTGCATTTGATTTTCTTCCATTCGTAAAAGAAACGATAAATGGGGAACACGAGGCATGGTTTTAGCCCACTCGTGAATAATTTGGGCGGACTTTCTTATTTTATGCGCGTGAGATCTATGCGATAACGTGATTCACCTTCACATCCACTTACGATGCCACGAAGGTCGCCGATGAGCAGATAGCTGTCCATAACATAAGTTACACGGCCTTTTGAGGAGGATACTGTGTGGTATGCCCCGGTAGAGGCTCGTATCCCCCGAGGCGATCCCACAGTCTCTATTGACAATATATTCCCAGACATAAAGCGCAGAAACGAGCCACGAACAGTAATTATATTTTGTTAGACTGCTTATACGATGAATGTGATTATATAGCTGTTCCCACAATTTGCCCATAAATACTTGCTGATCCAGTTACAAATGTTGAATCCAGTTACAAGTTTACCATTTGTCACACGACTATTATGCCGGACTATTAATTAGAGCCCGAACATGTTGCGTTCTATTCAGCACTATGCGAACATAGAGAATACCTATATATGGTTGGCCGAATAATACCTGCAATATGCGAATCTTCACGAGCGGCGATATTTCAGGAATATATTATTCGAGAAACCATATGTGTTCTCTTTATGTTATGCTTATGGTAAGCAATTCTGCAAAAACTACAAGTATTTATTTATCGAAACAAGAATTTAGACGCCGAAGTAGCGAAACTTATGCAAGCAACATCAGCCGTTCCGTTGGCAAATTAGCATCTCAAAATTTTGGTGGAAAATTTCCTTCATGTGCTTAAGAGAATAGTGCCTACCCAATGGTTAAATATTACACACATAAACCCAATTAACAAATATGAATACGTAATAAAACGGGATCATTTGTTTTTCTTTAGAACTTATCGCAGTAATATACTATTTTCAGTCTTCCGCGGAATTTCGCGTAGTTTCATTGATAATACACGCGTCAATAATTGTGTACCCTTTTTTAAACAGAAGTATCTACAGTGAGATAACGTTTGAAAATTATTATCCATGCCAAGGTCCTGGCGAAAGAGAGCGAATCGTATGTCATTTAAAATTACAGCTATTTCATAGGGAAACATTTTACAAACAGCGCTTGTCCCCACACCCGGTTGTAACTAACAATCTGACTGACAACAACGTCACGTTTAAGTCATGCGCCATGTCCCGTATAACTCTTGACAGTGGGCGTATAAAAGTACGTGAAACATCGTGGTTATGAATTACCCTTGAACTAGCAGTTTCACCAATCGTGACATTGTTCTAGCGCGCTGAGCTTAATTGACGTCACCTAAAACAGGATCGATAGGTCTGCTACTGAATTATTCTTATTGGTGCTGATTGGTGTGAATTTATCTATAAAAACCTATAAAAAGCACACCACATGGTAGCTATTGATGTGGGACAAAATCGTTAGCTCCGCCAACATCGTGGGATACTAGGAGATTTAATACCCGGATGTCTCTTTTTGAAACCTCTTGGCTTCGCCTCGGGGTTCAAAATCGAGAACCAGGTATTAAATATCCATGTATCCCCGATATTTCAGAAGATAAGTATAATACCACTGTTGCTCATATGTAAAATGTAATAATTCCCACTAGCTGGTTTATAGTAGACATTGCTCGAGAATATTCAACTGTGGCTTTTATCCCATTAATTCGGAGAATTTACCACCTATATTTGGAAATTTCAGCTGCCATATTTAGAAATAACAAATTAACAGTGCATGTTCGTTAATAACACGCACAATAAGATCGAGACGGCACCTCGGCATGTCATTTATAGGTCAGGTTTTGATGCGTCCGAACCTGAACTAAAATTGTCCGAACCTGAACCATATTTGTCCAAGCCTGAACGAAAATTGTGTCTGAACCTGAACAAAATCATCGCGAATGTTGCGAATCCGAACCTGAACATTTTGAAATTTTCAAAGGTCGTTTTTCGGAGTTAGACAATAAAAAATATCGCCGGTTTTGCATTCCGAAGATGTGTGGTGACCTAATCTATCCAGAACAATACATAAATTTGCGGATGCATGAGCCCAGGGCCATAAAAATACGAAAAAGCGAACATTTCGCCGCCTCGATAAAATTTCGAAAAATTATGACGACTTGACACGCCAAATACAACAATTCACATGCCTGTTATGCAAAATGCGTATTACGTATGTGTTGGGCGTACAAATTCCTACATAACTGTTTCAAGGTGTATCACCGAAAGATGTCGTTGATTGCTGCTGGGAGACAATATATACACTTACCGTTCATCTGATTTAGTTGGCGCCGCCATCTTGGAATGTCCGAACCTAAACGGGTATCCGACAGTGACAATGACTTGTATAATATAATGAGTTCCCAAGTTATTATCAGCTTTTATAAAGGCCATTGGGAGGGGATGTTATATGTATGCTAAAGTAGCTCATATGTGTCATCCATCCCCAATGCCAAATTGTATCGTAATACGTATTGTAAATAAATGTTTAAGCGATAGAATGAATAAAACACACATTATAGAAGTGAACAAATAATGCACAAGAATAGGAAAAACACTTTCGAAAGAACCTTCGCTCGTGGCTTTGCAGTCGTTATCGACACTAAACATACAAGGACTCGGCAGTTTTCGCCGCTGTAGAACTCCGCTATCTCGTCTCCCGAGTTGTAGACGGCTGTAAAAAGACACTTGTGCCGGCAGTCGTAACTCGTTCATAGTATTCATTTGGCTTTGCACTTGGGAATAGCGACACAATTCCTACAAGTACAACTGCCCAGAGCTTTATAATACATGGACCTGGTGTTGAGTTTACGTGTTGGTTGTTATAGTTAAATATATACATGTATACGTTATTTAAATATATAATAGCTAGTCGAGGATAAGCTGTAGGGTCCACTTTTTAACAGCCGATCGTTGATATAACCCTTATTCAATAGCACTAGTTGCATAACACATTAAAAATATTTAATTTCTTCGGCATACAACAAAACCAGGTAATTCTTCAAGGATTGGCCATTTATAAACGGACAATCCGTACCTAAAATGTTCGTTAATTAATGGACAATCCGACCACGCGTGGCACGCGAGCTTGGGATTGTCTACTAAATGACGACATGTATAGCTAATCCGGCATGTTAGCTTCATATTTAATATGAAGGGCAATAAATAAATAATGTTAATTTACTAAATAACGGCGATTTGTATGAGAAGAAGTGTTTTTGATACGTAGGGTTACTTTTGTCCATTGAGTGTTTTGGACGGGTATGTGACCCAGTTTGTGATTTCTAGATGGACTGGTGACAGCACAAGAATACACAAGGATAGCCCCGTGGCTGCTGTGATTATGCATACATATTGGAATTTGGCAACGATAAATTGTTAGTTTCCTCCACGCACGACTTACACCCAATGTTTGAACAGCTGGACAGGTTAATTGTGACCTAGTTTTTTATTTTGAGATGGACTAGTAGCGGCACAAAACGAATCATCGTGGCTGCTATGGTTATGCCTACGCAGGCAATTTAGCAACGAAAACTGACCTTTTTCATTATGTTGACCCCATGCACGACTTACGCCCAATGTTGAACAGCTGGACGAGCGTATGTGACCTGGTTTGTGATTTCTAGATGGACTAGTCGCGGCACAAGAAGAATCCAGAACGGATGGCACCGTAGCTGCTGTGATTATGCATACATACATACAACTAGTAACGTAAGATATGAAGCTACTCACAAACTCACAAACTCACAAACAACCTTCAACGGCATTACAGCACAATACATTGGGTTGATACAGTGCAATGCTAATATGGGTGAATCTGTGTTTTTTTTAAATAAGAATTAAAAGATTAGTTAGCTGGTTTTGAATGAGATGATATATATCGTACCACGGTGCCACACACCAATGCAAACTGTATGTACTCTATATATGTAGACATCAGAGGCTATATAGGTGAAGCTGTACCTCCCTGGTGTTACTTGTAACAATCTTAGTCGACGAATCTTAATGCGTCATAACGTGTGGAATTATACCTGCTAAGTGAATGGCACCTAATCGTATCGTTGTCTCCTAAACTTTTGTGGACCGAACAATGAAGAGCATTTCTTGGATAATTCATGTTTCCGATGGGTGGGTAAGTAGTGTGGGGACCGTGGATATAATCTAGGAATCTGGTAAAGATATATACGGCGCGGCAATGCCGATAGTTGTGTCGTTTAGAATAATTCAAGTGTCCGATGGGTGGTCTAGAAATGATACACTGATATGAACGTCGCAAATCATATTAAATAAAAGGTCGACCGACCACAATGTCCCTGGACACGGTGGCTAACTGAAGGATTGGATATGTCCGGCATAAATGTCATCATCCGGAAACCTCAAATGTTGAAAATCAAGAAAAATCGTCAAACTAGGGGCCATAATTGCGGTAGAAAAGATCGGATAAGTCTGGTTTTCAAATAAGTTCAAGATATTTTTTAAAAACAGCTTTTACGCAAAACATTGTTAAAATCGGTTGATATTTGTTCAAGTTATTGCGCTAAGGAGCTAGAAAAGTAGGGAAAAATGGCAAGAACTCGACAAAAATGGTTCCAACCAAACTCAGAATTGCAGGTTCCAACGATGTTTAATATCTGTGCCAAATTTAAAAAAAATGACTGGAAAATGACGGCATATGTACACAGGCTCGGGCTAAAGTTGGGTCCCAGGATGTATGATGCTATGTCAAAAATGTTTTCTATTAAATGTGTATGGCAGTGTGCGTTTTAGTCATGGTTCGGACGATGAAACCATTTCTTTGTGATAGATGCCAAGATTAATCAATTAATTTGCAATTGAGTTAATGGGAGGTAAAAGTTATTCTGCATCATAAATTTCAAGATCTATCCAAGTAGACACACGGAGCGTCGATAAACCTAGCGGTATTTTCAATTATGAGATTCATTTCAACAGAACATTGTGTGTCAGTATCTAAAGAGTTATTTTTAATCACTTATCCAATTCTGTTCGCTGGCGACCATAAAATGCCACAAGTCTCATAAGATTAATATATGGATTTCCAGAATAACAGGTGCGCCTTGGGTGGTAGAAGCCTTTTGTATTTATCACATTGAGTGCTTCTTTCAACGGTTTACATTTCAACATCAGAATCCCCTTCCTGCTGAAACTTTGACGAGCGACACATGCCAATCGATATATGTATCGCTGGGCATGTAGTGACAAGGCTGAAATATAGCTCCAGTCTTATAATTGATGCTACGTACACAGAATGACAATGCTTTCATGAAATTCCTATCCGATTGATTATTACAATACAAATCTGCATTGTCTTGGAGAATGACTATATACATATATTGCATATTTTGGTTATAAATGTTGGAATCGTTGTCCGAGTTAAGTTGGCTGAATATTAGGCACAAATCAATTGCTAGTTTTCCGGGTGACATTCTGTCTGAGTGTAAGCAAGAAGTCAAGACTGTCACCGTATAATCAACTTGTTTTATAATATTAGTGTATACTTAATGCAGATATAAACAAATAAAAATACCGTAATGCCGCCTCGCCTCGTACATAGTCCCGGGTTTGGTCAATGGGTCGATAGTCGGTGTGACCATACAGAGCGTTTAGGATTTCAAGTGGGTTTCGCTGATCTCTTCGTGGTATACCTGCCAGTATCATGGGTTCTGGGACTTATCTTCCCGATATCGTGACGTCGTATCGTTTATACCATATAGACATGGCAGAAAATCGCCACCTTCTGCTCCTCTGGTATTTAAACAATTAAATCGACAATATGGATAGAGAAACCCCAGATCCATCAGGACCTAAAACTCATACGTATTTTCAACAACAGACTGGGAGATGTTACAAAAAACAAAGAAATGTTTTTGAAAACCGTTTCGCAGCCCATAAACATGATTACGTAGCTAGAAGCATGGCGGCCTCCCGGGAATCCTTGCATTTTCATGCGGTGCCACTCGGTGGGCGTCCACGGGACAGGGACGCAACCATATAACCCCTTCCAAATGTCCGATAATTGGGCTGAAGTCGTGCACGGAGCTCAACATTGCAATTTTTGTTGCTAAATCGGCTGCGTGACCAGAACCATTGCAGTCACAAGGGAATCCTTCCGTGTATATATGGTCGTGCCCCTGTCATATATAAGATGCCCGCTCGGTGGCACCGCACGGAAATGCCAGGATTCCAGGGTGGCCGCCATGGTTCTGGCTACGCAGCCGATTTAGTAACAAAACGTGCTATTTGGTCTCCATGCACGACTTCAGACCAATTTTCGAATATTTTGAAGGGGCTATATAGTCACATCCCTGTCGTATAGATGCCCGCTGGGTGGCACCGCACGAAAATGCAAGAATTCCCGGGTGGCCGCCATGGATCTGGCTACGCAGCCGATTTAGTATCAAAAGGGTGTATTCGACACTCCATGCACGACTTCAGCCCTATTTTCGAAAATATGGAACGGGTTATATGGTTGCCTCCCTGTCTTATATAGATGCCCGCTGTGTGGAACCGCCCGAAAATTCAAGGATTCCCTTGTGACTGCCATGGTGAATGGCCACGCAGCCGATTTAGCAACAAAAAGTGCAATGTTGAGCTCCATGCACGATACATATATCATATTTTGATCAAGGTAAAACGAAACCGTTGGGGTTAAACAAAATTAATAATGATTTCCATATTACTACGGGACATTTACTAGGGTTGGGGCAACTGTTCAAAATCTGGTTCCTTGTATACTTTTTAGTAGAAGCATGACATGCATATTTTCAACATCGAAAGGGTTGTGATAAAAAAAAATTGCACTCTATTCCAATGTTTTAATGTCATGTGATCTCCAAATCCAAGGTGGCTGCCGTCTTAAGCAAAAATCAGGATATTTTCGAGGATTTTTGTGCATGTTTTTGACCAAATCTACCCCAAATAGCCGCCATATGTCCCCAAATCATCCGATTCACTTGCCTTTATTGTTTACTGGTTCTGTCGAAACAGCAGATGTGCTCAAGAAGGTTGGAGTTAACACTGTGGGTTGTTTAACTTTGATAAAATATAGATTTATAACATTGTACGCAAGACCCGATATAGTTGAAAACGGTCATTGTTCATTTTGCCGTTAGAGCTGTATGGGTAGTTAACTTTCATCAATTTTGTTCTATCTCTAACTCTATGGTTAATTGACATTCATCAAACACCTTAAAGACAATACAAGGAATGAAATAGATTTCACTATGATGTTTGTGTGATTTAATGTGGTTTAATGTCACGTGACCTCTATGGCTGCTCAAATAAAATATAGATTTATAACATTGTACACAAGACACGATGTAGTTGAAAACGGTCATTGTTCATTTTGCCGCTAGAGCTGTATGGCTCGTTAACCTTAATAAATTTTGTTCTATCTCTAACTCTATGGTTAATTAACATTCATCAAACACCATCAAGACAATACAAGGAATGAAATAGACTTCACTAGTGTGGGGGCAACTGTTCAAAAACTGGTTCCTTGTATACTTTTGTTAGTAGCAGCATGCATGTGTATTTTCAACATCAGGATGGGTTGTGCTAAATAATTGGACTCTATTCCAATTTTTAATGTCACGTGACCTCCAAAATCCAAGATGGCTGCCGTCATAACCAAAAATCAGGATATGTTCGAGGATTGTTGTGCATGTTGTTGACCAAATCTACCCCAAATAGCCGCCATATGTTCCCAAATCATCCGATCCACTGGTCTGTGTTGTGTACTGGTTCAGTCGAAACAGCAGATGTGCTCAAGAAGGTCATATTTAACATTATGGGTTGTTTAGCGATTTTCGTTTTGAAGGTTGAGTGAGGGTGATTTACATGCCGTTTTCACCATATCGGTACCCTCTCATCCTGTTCTACTCCGGTGGATAAAACATTGGAATATAGTCTTTAAAATCCCTCCAAACTGGATAGGTTATGAAAATCATAGTGGATTGCTTCTACTAAAAATTATACAATACATGCACTTGCCCCCACACTAATAAATGTGGACTATCGGCAAAGGCACTGTTGGTGGTCTGTTGATCAGATTAAACTCTCACTCGCGAGGATGCCTCACCAGCAGCGGTACGTACTTCGTGATCAGTATGGCATTATCACTGATCGCCGCCAACGGAGTAGCCGTTAACGTGTCACTTGCAACACTTAGGAAACAGCCGTCCACACCATACTGTGCCATAACCAATACAAAATAGAAGACTGCCATCCAATGTGTTTTTGTTCTTGAGGACACAATTGTCACGGTTATTCACGCTGTTGGGGTAGGATTGTAATATATGACAACTTCAGAAATTAGCAGTCTTCCCGGGGGGAAGGGGGGGGGGGGGGGGGGGGGTCGGAAAAAATTTTCAGGCACGTATGGCATTTTTTCCCTTTCGATCATTTTTTGTACCCACCCACCCCCACCGCCAATTTTTTTTTCCGTTTTCGGCAGTTTTTTCCGACCATTTTTTGACACCCACCCCCCTTTTAACACTAAAACAAAGATTTTCGGGGGGAAATTCACTGTAAACAGCTGTATATGAATTTCTGTGCATACTATTTATCATGGATGTTAACATGGACATGTAAATAGGAATGAGTCATTTTGAGGTCATTCGGCCAAAAAACATGGCCGCCAGCGGCCATCTTGGATTTCAATATTTGCAACAAAATACAACACGATAACTGCCTGCAGTCAGTTTACCAGTTAGAATTACATTATTTCTCTCATTCAAAGTGGTTTTGAAGCCCAACTCATTGCCAAAACACTAAAAAACAAGTAGGAATTTTTTTTTTTAGTCGCGGAAAAAATTGCTTGTTGGTGGCTTTGACCACCCACCCACCCCGGCATACGTGCCGGAATTTTTTTTTCACCCCCCCCCCCCTGGTCTTCCGGGGACTTAGTATCGAACGTGTTTTCATTTTTGAAAACAATGAAAACCGGTTCAGCCAGTTACAGAGGTGTATTGACGATTTAAATGCAGACGGGGAACCACAGTGCAGTTATATTTGTCGATAACGTCCTGTTGATCTCTCCAAGACAAAATCCATACTTGGGAATGACATGACCACCATCCGATTTTAAATCTTCAAAATACATTTTCAATGTATAAACCTACACACACGGATTGAAATAATTGGATTGGACATGACATGATATCAATTATTTGATACAATAAAGTGCACTAAGGCATAGACGCATGTTTTGCTTAAATCGAGACAGCAATACATTTTCACTAAATGATTTGTTCTGGATCGTGAAAGATGTGCAACATTGAGCTTCACATATCACCATCACTGACTATGAAATGATAACAGCCAAAGAGAAGACCAACAACAAATATAACTACAGTCCATGCATGTAGGTTAAAATAGTACATTCCTTAGAGTATAAATAACAATTGAATAACACAATCAAACCACCAAATACATGTAGTGTGCTGTCCAAAATGTCTTATTTTTATATGTAGTACATGCGTGTCAAGTTTGGTGCTTTTACCATAAAATGCACCATTTTGTCATCTATCCGCCCCACTATTTGTGCATTAGATTAGACGCCTTCAATCATAAACAATCATTTTATAGAACTGGAAGTGGAATTACGAACAACAATCTGCGATAAGAAATTCTGTAAGATGGTTGGGTGTGGCTGGGGTGGGGGGGGGGGGGGGTGGGTATCGAATAACTTTATTCTCAATACTTCGATGTCATATGAGTTTGTTATTTTGTGCATAATATTAGATAATCCTTCAATCAAAAACAATCATTTTTAGAACTGGAATTGCGAACAAAAATCTTCGATCTGAATTGGGTGGGGTGGCGAATAACTTTATTCTTCAAACTTGGGGTGGCGAATAACATTAGTCTTTAAACTCGGACATAGTTAAGTTTCTTACTTTTGTATTTGATTAGACGATCCTTCATTCATAAACAATCATTTCACAGAACTGGAAGTCGAATTGCGAATAAAAATCTGCGATCTGAAATTATGTATGAAGCACGTAACAAATACTGCTCAGTTGTATGTATTTGATTGTATATATCGATTATAACATGTCATACAAGTGGGTTTATGTTGAGTGATACATGTTTATCTGGCTGGTATATATATATGACATGCATCTCGGATACCGACCAAACATTTGGTAAAACATTTTATCGCCATCAAATTGCCGTTCGATTCAGGGATGTGAGAAGGGAGGGGTACACACGCTATTACAAGTACTTATAAATTATGTGCACATGACAATCGTCCGGTTTTAGTCTGCACATGTCATACCGTTACGTTCATACTTTAAGTTGTGAACGTATTTTATGTATGTGTATGTAGCCTTAACGATAGGAGTAGAGGCAACTTGAGCCTCACTGCCACATATTCACGATCACCTATATTGACTGGCAAGTATCGCTTTTTACCGATCCAGCAGGAAGATAACTTTTAATGTTTAATTGAAACACTTTGAATATATAACTCGACACGACAAACACAAAGGGCGCTTACTACCTCCAAGACACACCTGTTGTGTTGTGATGTTGTAGATCGCTCATATGAGGTTGGTGGCCTTTTTTGTCGCTCGATTATCGTGAAAGGTCAGCTGTGGAGAGTGGTCCAAAATTAGCCTTTAGTTTATCAAACAACGTTCTATTGAAATTAAATTTATTTGGGAAATACCATAATGCCTATCGAAGCTCTCCAGGTCAACCTTGATAATGACTTTGCTCAGAATAAACTAGAACAATAAACCGTTAAATTTTCGAAACACAATGACAATTCAATTTTCTAGAAGGATGTAGCTTTATGTCTTTTGCAAAGAAACTGGCTGATATTGACCACTTTTACACACTAATTGGTTCATTATTCTAACATCCGATCCAAGACTAACAACTCACAAACTCTAAAATATAAAAAAAAAAAAACGTTGAATGAGTTACTAAACACGACAAGCACAAAGGGCGTTTACTGTCCAAGACATACCTGTTGTTTTGTGATGTTGTATATGTCTCTTATGAGACTGGTGCCCTTTTTGTCGCTGGATTATCGTGAGAGATCAGAATTGGAGAGGGGTCCATAATTAGCCGTTGGTTTATCAAACAACGTTCTATTGACATTAACGTTCTATGGAAAAGGCCATAGTACTCATAGAAGCTCTCCAAATCTACTTGGAAAATTGCTTTGTCTGGAATAGATTAGAAGATTAAACGGTGAAATTTGCGCACAATGGCATTCAAATTGCGAGAAGGGTGTAGGCTTACGTCATTTGCAAAGAAACTGGCTAATATTGACCACTTTTACAAACTAATTGGTTGATCGTTCTAACGTCTGAACCAGTTATTCATGAACTATAACACATTTGACGAATATGGCACTGCATGAGCATCCATGTATGCATTTCCAATGGCATAGCGTCCAATTAGAACATTAACATCAAATGGATTTAGTGGTAAGCTAATATATATGTCGGAAGTGACTTCAATGTTCATTACATATTATGATTATGTATATATATTCACAGGTTTATAATTATGATGACTAGTACACTTGCTTGAATACATAATGCTATCATGAGAATGAGTATCGATGAGCATGCCATGCACAATTAGTTGTCATCGATAGCAACATCCAGAAAATTCGCATCTTATCAAGACCTCATTTGAACGAGAAAGTTACCTATCAATAACAAACCACCGAGTCGTGCAAAGCATTCTTCTTTTCCGGACGAGGAACCATATACTCCCAATAGAATATGGCACGTGGACCAATGCCCCATATTCGGATAGATTATGTGCCCTCTGTAACTCAGAAATAGGCGACGAGTATCATGTCATCCTTAAATGTATTGAACCCCAAGACATACGCGTACAATACATGGGACCATACTATTACCGGAGACCAAACGCTAACAAGTTAGCAGCACTATTCAATAACCACAACAGAAGAATTACCAAGAATCACTGTTTTTATAAAAAGATCGTTGATCTATTTCGGAACTCTTGAGGCTACATTTTCGGACAAACAAGTACCCCCCCCCCTTCAAAATATACCGTTATACTATACTTGTTTCTTACACATGTACCAACATTTTACGAAGAAGGACCCCAACACCAATATAGGTTTATGGCTGCAGGTGCGCTTATTTGATAAGCACAACAAGTAATACAATCTGATTCCTCTTGCGGGTTAATCACTTAAACCATTCAAAATCCATATCCATTGACCGAACACGCAACCATTACGCCGAAATGGCTGTATGCTATCGCAATGAATAACATCGGACATATTCATTGGGCTAGCATTGTGGCGGTATACATCCACTTTGCCCGGATATATTACATATATTGAGAGTTATTTACATATTTACTAGCATGTTTGTATATATGTACATGTATTTGTGCAATCATGTCTGTGCACCATTTTATTGTTGAACCAGTTATTACGTTTGTTGGCAATAAATATGCCCAAAATGGAACCTGGGTTGAGTGAGTTCTGTCCCCTTCTCCAGGAAACAACGTAAAGGTAATTTTACTTGTAAAAGCTTTTACGTTGTGGATGGATAAGGGTGATATAATGCCACTGGGTACCTCAGATTCCATTTATCGTATATCCGGGTTATATATAGTCATGTTCATTCATGCCGGTTAAAATATCAATGGAGCAGTATTTGTCAATAGCATACAGTCAGCTGAGAAGAAGTGTTTACGTTTTCGAGTGTCAACCAATCAAAATTGCGCTCCGAAAGCGCAGACGGCCGCCAGCCAATCAAATATCGCGTTTCATTTCTCCCCGAGAAAGAGTAAGCTGCCGGCCAATCAGATACCGCGGATCGCCGAGGTCAGTGCCAAGAGCGTCTTTTAGTCTCCAGGAATCAGTTCCTTTGTCTAAAGCCCGAAGCGTCAGTAGAGTCTATCGAAATATTTTAATTTGCCCGCCCACCCGCCCAATTAGTAATCTTTAAAAAGCTCAAGTGCATCATGTGTATATGGAACATATTGTTAAATGAACGGTGTAAACAATGGTTGAGTTATCGCAGCAAACAGTAATCTTGGGAATAAGCGTTGAACGACTCCGACGTTCTTGATCTTGAGGCCGGTTGAAAGCGCTGCTACAGAGTATTATGTACATGTAGTAGAGTATCGGATGCAGGTTTCCGGGGGCCACCAAAAGAAGTTGTATTGAAATATATGGCCACCAAAAGATGCGTCCGGTTTTTCCTGAGCAGTTTTCACGGCCGATGAAAGGTTGTTTATTCTCATGGTTTGCGTGCATAGTGTGGCGGTATACATCCACTTTGCCCGGATATATTACATAATTATATTGAGAGTTATTTACATATTTACTAGCATGTTTGTATATATGTACATGTATTTGTGCAATCATGTCTGTGCACCATTTTATTGTTGAACCAGTTATTACGTTTGTTGGCAATAAATATGCCCAAAATGGAACCTGGGTTGAGTGAGTTCTGTCCCCTTCTCCAGGAAACAACGTAAATATAAAAGAAGCATCTTTCCCTTCCCGCGCTCTCTCCATTCTCCATCTATATACCTTGTCTTTCACTCTATATTATCTCTCTCTACGTCTGTCTTACATATAATGTTTGTGTTCTATTGAAATAGTGTTCAACTATCCTTTCCCAGTGTTCAGTCAGTCGAATTTTTCAAAGTTATCAAACAGAAACAAAAGGCCCATTGCCTATTTAAAAAAAAATTAATGTCGTTTTCGCGATATATAACTTGAACAAACGTCGACCGATTTGATGGATAGTTGATAAACGGATTTTTCATAGCAACATCTCGGTCGTTCTCGCAAAGCGGATGTTTTACCTGAGATATGGATTTTAAATTGTGTACTTGAGTAATCCCAGGGCGATAACTTTAAAGCACTTCAACTAAACTGATCCCTGTTCTACGACAATATCTGGAAATAAATAAAAACATCGATGCTCAACTGTTGTTAATATATATTAGTACTAGCAGGTTAGCCCGCCACTGGCGGCATTCGTCTCATGGCTTTGTTTCAGAAACATGACATTTTTTTAATTTAACCAAATTTCAAGTCGATAGCTCCACCCGTTTCCGAGATCTGGTCTGCGCATGCGCGAAGCTGGCGTCGCACGGACTCGACGACCCGATATAATTTGTATCCGGGGCAAGATACATTCACATAGCAAATTTCAAGTCGATAGCTCCACCCGTTTGCGAGATAACGCATTCTTTGTTTTTCAATGAGTTAATTCATGGTACCCGTCCTCCCCCATCCTAAACTTCAGAGCGGACAGTCAATTAATCCCGTCGTGAAATCCCTCTACATAATATTTCGAGCTCTTAGATCAATTCTGCCTTTTTAGTTGCATTTCGTCCGCATCCGTATTTCGGACGCATGTGGTCAGTCGTTTGGCCACGTCCATTGGAATCCGCATCGGACGCATGGGGTATCGTTTAGTCACGTCCATTGCAATAAAGAGCGTTAATTGTTAAAACCTCCGTATAAGGTATAGATAAAGAGCGTTGTTGCCTTAACCCCCCGCCGTGCCTTTGCGGTGATTTGGGAGTGGATAAAGGGTGCTCAGAGCTTCTCGAAAACACGACTACGGCGGTGTCGGTGGGATTTTACACTTACATACGAAATTTGATCTAAATCTGTACACGCGTTTTGGATTCTATGAAGTACACACACACACACACACACACACACACATATATACGAAGTCTCAAAATATATAGTACTAGCAGGTTAGCCCGCCACTGGCGGCATTCGTCCCATGGCTTTGTTTCAGAAACATGACATTTTTGAATATGAATTTAATGTTTTTTAAATTTAATATATTTTGTTTCTGAAATGTTAATTTTTTTTTATTTTAAATTGTTTTAATTAAATTGTAAATTGTTTTAATTAATTTTTTGGTTTCTGGCGGAAAAATTTACCCGTAGAAATCCCCCCTTCCTAGGAACGACAGACAACGCATTCTTTGTTTCGTGAAATCTCTCTACGATAACATTGCATTGAATTTAAAACAAACGCTTCCCGTCGGGAAATCTGTCTGCATAATATTTTGAGTCTGCCGTACCCGTCGTAATGTCGTGAAATCTCTCTGCATAATAGATAACATTGCATTGAATCTGTTGTTGGCATTCAGAGCTTCGGGTCGTTGTTGTTGGCATCACGGCTCCCCGAAAACTCTCACATTGCCGAAAACGTGTATTTAGTAATATCGTTGTTGTTGATATTTACGGCTTGGGGGCTATTTTCTTATTTAGCAAGTTTGAGCTCAATCGGTTCGAGTCTATAAAGGACACACTCATATATATGACACTTCACGTGGGTAGCAAGTTTGAGCTCAATCGGCATTCCCTGGAATTTCCCGTAGATTGGCAGATTCCAGTAGCTTTATAACGGTATATCTGGGGAGAAATCTGATGCTATATTCGTGATTATCTGGGATTATTTCGGTATATAACTATATACTGTAAAAACAAAGCGCGCCATCCGTGCTCGCAGGGTTGGTCAGAAACAAATGTTTTTTAAATTTAATGTATGTTCCGTATATCTCTCTGCAGATGCAAATAACGTTGAATGTCAAACAGACGCTCTTTATAGAGATGCGTCAAAAACAAACGCTCATTAAATAATCACTTGATTAACCCACGCCGTGCCTTTGCGGTGATTTGAGATTGGAGAACGGGTGCTCTGAGCTTCTCTAAAACCCGACCACGGTCGTGTCCGTGGGATTTGACACTTACATAGGAAGTTTGAGCTCAATCTTTACACGCGTTTTGGATTCTATGAAGTACCACACACACACACACACACACACACACACACACATATATACGAAGTCTATATAGTATAGATAGATTAGTATTATTAGCGTACATGCGTCCTATTACCATACTTTTGGGGATAGCATTTTGAATCTACCCATATATAAAATTTATATGTTCTTACAAGTATATGACCCAATAGATGCACAGCGAACAGTTTTTATGACGTTGCTGGTCATTAGCAATACATAACGGATAGAGTATGACAAAAAACAGGTGATTCACCAAAATGGTTGCCATGCCAACGGTGTACGTTATTCGGATCATATCCAAAATGATATATAATGGTGTGATATACATGTGTGCCAACTGCGCTGCTTTTATCATAAAATTTACGATCGTGTCCTCTTTCCTCCCAACTAATGGTGTGGCCATTGTCTATCGGGAAGAGCAATTTCTAATTTTAAGGGTCGCCAATTGGCCTGGTCACATGTTTCGTAAAATCTCTCACACAAGTAATAATCCACCTGATACAGACCAATGTTACTCTGTAGTAATACAAAACTATTAGTTAAAATTCCTCAGTGATAAAGGGTATGTGGCATGCCACGCCAGCCGTTGAGGCATGCCAATATCCCATAATATGTCAAATATAGCGAATTATCGAAATATGAAATACCACGAAAAAGCGAAATAGGAAAATACAGCGAAATTGCGGAATAAAAAATGCATCGAAATGACGAAATAGCGCGAATTATGAAATAAGAAATTATTTTTATTAACTAAATAACGGAGATATTTGAAGAAGTGTTTTTGACGAAATAACGGGCATATTTGGAGCATCCGGGGCATCGGTGGCTCTATCGGTTAGGGGTACAACTCTAAGCCGTTTCGCCCTCCAGCGCTGGCGATACGGGTTCAAATCCTCATGCTTCCGTCGTGGACTTTGTAGCTCGAAATCGTTATCTGGTGGAGTTACCAGTTACTCGCCGATGGCCGGTGGTTTGCCGCACATGGTTGACGAGTTTATCAGCCATTGAAATCACTGTTAGATTAGTCGCAAGTGTGCGGATTTCCTCCACCACTAAAACTGGCAATGTCGTGATATGGCCTTAGTTGCTAAAGCGACAATAAACCCCAATCAATCAACCAATCAATCAATACTGGAGCATCCAAAGGTTGCCCATTACTATTGCGATGTGGTTGCAAGAATGGGTGCAAAAACAATTGTAAATTATCGAGGGCATCATTACGCTGTACTGCTCTATGCAGTTGTAATTGTAAATACAGTAATGCCCTAATGAATCGACCCCTTAACCACATCAGAATTATGGGTAATTTTCAGGATTTAGTCGGAAATAAATATCCATATTTCCGACTAAATCCTGAAAGTTACCCATAATTCTGCTATGGTTAAGATGTCGATTACTTAAGGCATTACTGCAAGTGTTGCCAACAGTGACATGTATGCAAATTTTTCCAACTCTTTGGGGTGCGTTCACACAACTAGCAGAATTGACAGGCGATTTGTCATGAATTTAAAACAAACGCTTCCCGTCGGGAAATCTGTCTGCTCCCCGAAAACTCTCACATTGCCGAAAACGTGTATTTAGTAATATCGTTGTTGTTGATATTTACGGCTAGGGGGCTATTTTCTTATTTAGCAAGTTTGAGCTCAATCGGTTCGAGTCTATAAAGGACACACTCATATATATGACACTTCACGTGGGTAGCAAGTTTGAGCTCAATCGGCATTCCCTGGAATTTCCCGTAGATTGGCAGATTCCAGTAGCTTTATAACGGTATATCTGGGGAGAAATCTGATGCTATATTCGTGATTATCTGGGATTATTTCGGTATATAACTATATACTGTAAAAACAAAGCGCGCCATCCGTGCTCGCAGGGTTGGTCAGAAACAAATGTTTTTTAAATTTAATGTATGTTCCGTATATCTCTCTGCAGATGCAAATAACGTTGAATGTCAAACAGACGCTCTTTATAGAGATGCGTCAAAAACAAACGCTCATTAAATAATCACTTGATTAACCCACGCCGTGCTTTTGCGGTGATTTGAGATTGGAGAACGGGTGCTCTGAGCTTCTCTAAAACCCGACCACGGTCGTGTCCGTGGGATTTGACACTTACATAGGAAGTTTGAGCTCAATCTTTACACGCGTTTTGGATTCTATGAAGTACCCACACACACACACACACACACACACACACACACACATATATACGAAGTCTATATAGTATAGATAGATTAGTATTATTAGCGTACATGCGTCCTATTACCATACTTTTGGGGATAGCATTTTGAATCTACCCATATATAAAATTTATATGTTCTTACAAGTATATGACCCAATAGATGCACAGCGAACAGTTTTTATGACGTTGCTGGTCATTAGCAATACATAACGGATAGAGTATGACAAAAAACAGGTGATTCACCAAAATGGTTGCCATGCCAACGGTGTACGTTATTCGGATCATATCCAAAATGATATATAATGGTGTGATATACATGTGTGCCAACTGCGCTGCTTTTATCATAAAATTTACGATCGTGTCCTCTTTCCTCCCAACTAATGGTGTGGCCATTGTCTATCGGGAAGAGCAATTTCTAATTTTAAGGGTCGCCAATTGGCCTGGTCACATGTTTCGTAAAATCTCTCACACAAGTAATAATCCACCTGATACAGACCAATGTTACTCTGTAGTAATACAAAACTATTAGTTAAAATTCCTCAGTGATAAAGGGTATGTGGCATGCCACGCCAGCCGTTGAGGCATGCCAATATCCCATAATATGTCAAATATAGCGAATTATCGAAATATGAAATACCACGAAAAAGCGAAATAGGAAAATACAGCGAAATTGCGGAATAAAAAATGCATCGAAATGACGAAATAGCGCGAATTATGAAATAAGAAATTATTTTTATTAACTAAATAACGGAGATATTTGAAGAAGTGTTTTTGACGAAATAACGGGCATATTTGGAGCATCCGGGGCATCGGTGGCTCTATCGGTTAGGGGTACAACTCTAAGCCGTTTCGCCCTCCAGCGCTGGCGATACGGGTTCAAATCCTCATGCTTCCGTCGTGGACTTTGTAGCTCGAAATCGTTATCTGGTGGAGTTACCAGTTACTCGCCGATGGCCGGTGGTTTGCCGCACATGGTTGACGAGTTTATCAGCCATTGAAATCACTGTTAGATTAGTCGCAAGTGTGCGGATTTCCTCCACCACTAAAACTGGCAATGTCGTGATATGGCCTTAGTTGCTAAAGCGACAATAAACCCCAATCGATCAACCAATCAATCAATACTGGAGCATCCAAAGGTTGCCCATTACTATTGCGATGTGGTTGCAAGAATGGGTGCAAAAACAATTGTAAATTATCGATGGCATCATTACGCTGTACTGCTCTATGCAGTTGTAATTGTAAATACAGTAATGCCCTAAGGAATCGACCCCTTAACCACATCAGAATTATGGGTAATTTTCAGGATTTAGTCGGAAATAAATATCCATATTTCCGACTAAATCCTGAAAGTTACCCATAATTCTGCTATGGTTAAGATGTCGATTACTTAAGGCATTACTGCAAGTGTTGCCAACAGTGACATGTATGCAAATTTTTCCAACTCTTTGGGGTGCGTTCACACAACTAGCAGAATTGACAGGCGATTTGTCATGAATTCTTCATACATGACTATCCATTGCACATTATTGAATGCCACTTATCGCAGAATGAGTGTCTTCGACTGTTTTATCATATATTGGATCGGCGAAATGCCACGAGTTATTGCACGATTGATTCTCATAATATATTAGAATCAAATGTTTAGCACACTTCAGGTGTATAACAACTATATAGGGAATTACATATATCTCACGATATTGCTATTGCAAATGTAAACAATTCATATCATACCTTGTCGCACATAAATCGAACCTACGCTCGTAATAAAAACATTTGCTTACCTCTATTTTGAAGAATTATAGTTAATATCATAAATATGTAAACTTTGCGGTACATGTATGTTGCGCATATAATACCACAATGATTAGCAGCTTGTCAAATTGTGAGTAAGTGTTATTATAGCTGCACAAAGGTAATCGGGTAGCTCCATAGCAACGGTTGCCAAGCAGTTTTGTACCAGACCAATATTGTCCACATACACTCGCTAAAATGATATGATATAAAGTTAACGCGGAAGATTGTCATAATCAACTTTCAGATATTTTTATATCATAGAAATGCTTCTCGTGTCATTGTAACCATCAATTATAGTAATCAAAACAAACAGCCCATTGTTTTTATTTTTGCATTATATTTACGCTATTCCATCATCTTCTGGCCTATAATTTTTGTTTTGCAATCCTTAGAATTGTTATATATATACAGAGTGATTTATCAGTTTATATTTTAGTACATTTTATAATAAAAATGTACACACATCTCAATAAAATGTTGATACACGCAGCCAATAATAGGGACTTTCAAACACATGGCGGCCATTTTATCCGCCATTTTGATTCTACGTTTTGATAACGATGCATACTTGTTGGGATTGAGAGAAAAACAAGATTTGTTGCCAAACGGTTGCCATGGCAACCATGGGCATTCTCCAGCTTGGCATGATATAAAAAATGTCTTATTTTTATATGTAGTACATGCGTGTCAAGTTTGGTGCTTTTACCATAAAATGCACGATTTTGTCATATATCCGCCCCACTATAAGGAGTTTCTGGAGTTCAAACTTCACAACCTCGACAAATGGTGTCCGAAATGAGTCACATGAACAATTATGTCGTCTCAGCTGTTATTTTTATATGGAGACAGGAATCAGGGCATTCACATTGTACTGAGGTAAACTGAGGTAAGACACTGGATTATTGTGAGGTGTTTTTGAGAGTGATTTGAGATTTGTATCACATACATTGAAGAAAGTATTAATGGTATATTTATCATTCGATTTAAGAAGTAAATATATTCTGGAAATATGAGGGACGTTGAATGGTCGGAAGATGGCATGTTAGTGTCGATCATTTATTATAATGGAGTCTGTCCAATTCAAGTTAACAGATACAATATGTCAAGATAGATGGAAATGTATCGAAGGCCTGTTAAAAATAGTGGTCACAGTGCGCAGTCAAATATAGTTTCTTCTGAGATAACCAAAAACACAGTCAATATATATACGTACGCTTGAGACTTCGGGTTGGTGATATATACTAACGCTTGAGACATCGGGTTGGTGATATATACTAACGCTTGAGACTTCGGGTTGGTGATATATACTAACGCTTGAGACATCGGGTTGGTGATATATACTAACGCTTGAGACATCGGGTTGGTGATATATACTAACGCTTGAGACTTCGGGTTGGTGATATATACTAACGCTTGAGACATCGGGTTGGTGATATATACTAAAGCTTGAGACATCGGGTTGCTGAGATATACCTACGCTTGAGACATCAGGTTGGTGAGATATACCTTTGCTTGATATAATGGGTTGGTGAGATATAGTTACGCTTGAGACATCGGGTTGGTGAGATAATATTACGATTGATAGATTTGGTTTGGTCAGATATACATACTCTTCAGATTTCGGGTTGGTGATATATACCTACGCTTGAGACATCGTTTTGGTGATATTTAAACTTATGCTTGAGACAGGTTGGTGACGTATACTTACGCTTGAGACATACATTGTATGGTTGATGAAATATACTTACGCTTGAATCAAGTATAATAATAACTTACGATTGAGACATCGGGTTGGTGAGATATACTTACGCTTGAGACATCTGGTTGGTGAGATGTTGCTATTCGGGGAGAAGCCTTCATCACAGATGCATTTCAGTGACGTGCAATTCTCGAAAACACACGACGCACGTCTCGCACATTCAGTGTTGTTTTCGCATTTCTGGAGCAGTTTACCCGGTTCTGAAATGGAACACTTGTGTTAGTTTCTCGCTCAATTCTTTGTTGATTAATGTGTAACCAAAACAACCCAAACTGGAATTCAAGTTGAGCAAGTACTGAAATATTTATAAATACATTCACTTTGCAGGATGATAAAGCTACCTAAAACAATACGTACTTTAAATTTAATTATTACTGTATGTACGACAAGAATTAGAATGTGTGATAATTACTTCCCAAATGATATCTTGTCGAAGTGCATGACTATTAGTTATGTAATGCCCACAAATGCAAGTGAACCATGCTTTCGTTGTCTCTATAAAAAACGTGTTGTTAGAAATTCCATTACATCGCAGAAAATAATTCAGGAGGTTTTGTGTTTGTTTGTGGATCTTTTGGTTGTCGTACGAGGGATATTAGTGGGTGGTATGCTATTATATTTATGTATTGTTTTATTTGCGTATTTCCTTTTTATGTGTACAAAATAGTATTATTTGTTTGTTATGTTTTTGTTTTTGTTTTATTTTAGTTGTTTCGAACGCAAGTTTCGTATCTCTCTCCTACTGCCCGTGATATTCCCCTTAATAGATGATCAGACCCTCATTTGAGAATAACACCTTTCGTCTTTATTGGATACAATTTCCATGTGCACTTGGTCCTTAGTACACAGTGGACTTGCGATGTATTGGTTGATTTATGATTATGATGAGAGAGGGAATGAGAAACTAAATGACAGGAGGGGACAGATAAAGTCATGAGATGATGACAGTGGTGAGGAGTGTTCAGTAACTGGGTTGTTGAGTTATAACAATGATTCTCGTCCACACAACGTTAGAAAAGAGGCACAGGAACCAAGCTAAAGAACTATGAGTTGGTTCTTCGTGCTGTAAAGAAAGTTGTAGAACCAAAATTACTTACAATTACTGCTGTTTTGGTTCTTAAGAATTGAAGAAACAAAAGTGAACAGACGGATTATTTATAACCACACTTCAATCATCGTCGTAGTCATCATAATCGCTGTTCGTTATCGTCATCATTGTTGCTGTCGTCATCGTCTTCATAATCACCGTCGTCGTTGTCAACATAATCATCTCCGCTATTGACAGCACCATCCTAATTATTACCATCGTCGTGCAGCAACATGGTCAATATCAGTATTATATTATCCATCGGTGTGAATTATATAGTTGTCGTGACCACCATCGCCATTATTTCACCACCCGTCCTCGTTTTCGTGGTTATCAACAACAACAATTATTTATTTATTTATTACTTCGACGACGACAGCAATGCTGATGACCACGACGACGACGACAGCGATGATCGGTGATGGTGGTGATTACGTCGACGACAGCGTTGATGGTGATGACTACGACGACGGCATCGATTATGATGACAAGATGGAGACAGCGATGATGTGATTGCTACGACGACTGCGCTCATGATGATGATGACGACGACGACAGCGCTGATGGTGATGACTACGACGGCGACATCGACGATGATGATGACTACGACGACCGCAGCCTTTGATGATGACAACGACGACAACAGCGATGACAATGATGATTATCACGACAACGATTATGATGATGACAACGGCACCGATGACGATGATGATTATGATGTTGATGACGATGACAATGACGTCGACAACGATGAGTAGTGATAATGATGGTGACTACGACGACATCGATGATGATGACTACGATGACGACAGCGATGATTATGATGACAACGACGACAGCGATGATGGTGATGACGATGGTGATGATGATGACGATGATGGTAATGATGATGACTATGGCAATGTTGATGATGATGATGATGATGATAATGATGATTATGATAATGATGATGATGATGATGATGATCGCTACTACGGCGACGATAATGATTAAAGTTTATTTGTAAAAAATCAGTTTGTCCAATTTTAGTTCACTTAGATGTATTGATTTTTTCAATTCCAAATAACCAAAAACAGCAGTGATTGTAGGTTAGTTTTGGTTATGTTTCTCGTAGTTTTTTCAACTATCTCTCTTGATATAGTTTTGATAACAATTTAATTTATACAAAAAATAAGTAAATTATGTGAGGAATTTAATTATTATATATGTATTGACATACTTATACTTCTGTTATCGGTTTCGTAACTTTTGCAATCGATATTTCACATCATTATTTGAACAGTTCGAAAACAGTCACCTCGACTTAGGAACTTCCTACAACTCAAAGTTTGTGACATTGCACATATGTACCACAAAAAGGTTGACTCGTTGGGTATCAAAATTATTTGCAGCCTACAGAGGGAAATTCTTAGATATTAATTGCATTGTATTTGTCCCTTCGAAAAAAGATCCAAATCGGTTCTTCGTTGGGATCCGATTAGGCTCTCGGTGAGGAACCCATCTGGTTCTTTCCGAAGAACCAAATCGGTTCTACGCCGAGAACTAAATGGGCTTTTTATGTGGAACCAACTGGTTCTTGTGAAGAACCAACTAGCTTAGTTGGTTCCGCCAACGGAACAGTTTTAATTTTGTGGTAATTGTTGTAATTGTAACATAGTTGTAGAACTAATATTGTGGTTCTTGTAACAATTTTGGTTCTTCATTTCGTTCTTCAATGATGACAAAATATTTCTTATTTGGTTCTTCTTCAACCAATAACCAATTGGTTCTTTTTTTAGTTCTTCAATACATAGGTGAATAACCAGTTGGTTCATCGACTGCGAAGAACCAACTCTGTTGGGTCCGACAGCGGGACAGTTTGTAAAACCAACTAAACTTATTTGGTTCCCCCACATTATTTGCTGTGTAGTAATCTTCCATAGTCCAGCGCCATGTGATGGTACCAAGAACAGTGGCTGTTAACTGCATGATTGCATCCGTCAACAAATAATTAATCAAACATACAGCTATGAGTGTTCAAAGTCAAAATAGGCCATCAACTATATATCTTCCGTGAGTACAAGAACATAATAAAATTATTCAGCAGCACTAACCGGAACCAGGAAAATTCCTATTTCAAGGGTGTTGACTGTGAATATCGCTGCGTCCTTCATGTGGAATCATTTCACGTATATACATGATAATAACAGGTAAGTAACATACCAAATAATCGTTATCGGAAGGGATATAGCATTGCATATACATGTATATAGTGGGGAATAACATGCTGCCGCATAACACGGCCGGAATCCAAAGCATTTCGTTACCCGTACAACTGATAGAGTCATGGGAATCTTTATGTTCTCGTGATACATGTCTGTACTGCATTAAATAGTTTTTTGTTTGTTTGATTATCAGTTGATTATTAATAGTCTGATTGTTCAACCAGTATTTAGTGTGAACATTGTTGATTGCAGACCAAAAATAGCATATTTAGATAATTTCCGTAAAATTGTTGAACTGAAATGGCCATAAGTTGAAAAAATACAACCTTATGTGGTGTCATATCCAATTAAGGACACGATGTAAATTCGATGAAAACTCCAACCTAACACGGGATGCAAATATGAAACTTCCATAACGAGGGGGTGGTGCGATAAGAAAATCGTATGTGGGCTCCCCAAAAGGAAACCCTCTACTCCTTCTTCGTCACTAATTTACATGTAGTATCTCAGTATAGCGAATGGAATAGTACGTAGCTATTTTTCTCTATGATGTGGAGGGTGAAGTGATGCTGGCTTGATGCATGGATTGATTGTTGTGGTTGTGAGGACATTTATCGTCTTAAACGGCGAAGTTGGTGGAAACGTATATAATACAAGGAGTATCTAGTATAGGCTAGGATTCACCAACTGGGTTTATTTTATATACCCGGTAGTTTAGTTGGTAGCGCCTGCACTCACACGATACCTTCGGTATAGCCTTTATGGCACACCGTATGGTCAATTATCCTTTATATGACACAATATCGCCAATTAGCCTTTATATGACACACCGTATGGTCAATTAGACTTTATATGACACAATATCGCCAATTAGCCTTTATATGACACACCGCATGGTCAATTAGCCTTTACATGACACAATATCGCCAATTAGCCTTTATATGACACACCGTATGGTCAATTAGCCTTTATATGACACAATATCGCCAATTAGCCTTTATATGGCACACAACATCGTCAATTAGCCTTCATATGGCATACAATATCGTCAAGTAGCCTTTATATGGCACACAGTATCGTCAATTAGCCTTTATATGGCACACAATATCGTCAATTAGCATTTATATGGCACACAGTATCGCCAATTAGCCTTTATATGCACACAATATCGTCAATGAGCATTTATATGGCACACAGTATCGTCAATTAGCCTGTACATGGCACAATATCGCCAATTAGCATTTATATGACACACAGTATCGCCAATTGGCCTTTATATGGCACAAACAATCGTCAATTAGCCTTTATATGACACAATATCGCCAATTAGCCTTTATATGACACACCGTATCGTCAATTAGCCTTTATATGGCACACAGCATCGTCAATTAGCCTTTATATGGCATACAATATCGTCAAGTAGCCTTTATATGGCACAAAGTATCGCCAATTAGCCTTTATATGACACACAGCATCGTCAATTAGCATTTATATGACACACATTATCGTCAATTAGCCTGTATATGGCACACAATGTCGTCAATTAGCATTTATATGGCACACAGTATCGCCAATTAGCCTTTATATGCACACAATATCGTCAATGAGCATTTATATGGCACACAGTATCGTCAATTAGCCTGTACATGGCACAATATCGCCAATTAGCATTTATATGACACACAGTATCGCCAATTGGCCTTTATATGGCACAAACAATCGTCAATTAACCTTTATATGGCACACATTATCGCAAATTAGCCTTTATATGACACACCGTATCGTCAGTTAGCATTTATATGACACACCGTATCGTCAATTAGCCTTTATATGGCACAACATCGTCAATTAGCATTTATATGACACACCATATCTTCAATTAGTATGTATATGGCACACATTATCGCCAATTAGCCTGTATATGACACAATATCATCAACTAGCATTTATATGACACACATTATCGTCATTTAGCATTTATATGGCACACAGTATCGTCAATTAGCCTTTATATTGTACACAATATTGTCAATTAGCTTTTATATGGTACACAGTATCGCGAACACCGACTTAATTGTGCAAATTGAGGAAGACTCAGACTGAATATTCCTGCTGAATAGCTACTTTGTGCAAGAGTATTCTCCATTTCTATGTGATCACCCAACCGGAGTGTTTCACTCTCATTTTAACACAAATGTTATTCGGCTCACATATCACTGTTTACAAATTGACAATTTACAATTCAGTTTTTTGGCAGTATTTGACTTCAATTTTCCAGCTATCCATCTATACTCCCAAAGACACGTGCAAAGATTATAACTCCACATCTTCTGAATGGCTAGTATAACCCGCATGATAGCCATTGTATCCCAATGTATAGTATGAAGGCATGCCGCTCCCATAACCCGTAACCCGTGTATTGTTAAGACTCAAATGTAGTAATCTAAATCGTGACCTTCGCGAAAACCACTTACGCGATTGTGACATGCGGGGAAGTAGAAAGCGCAGAACACTTTATATTATTCTGTCCAAGATATATTCAACTCAGGTCTGACCCATTCTCAAATATTGACCCGACTTTCTTAAATACCAAGATCTTACTCAAAAGCATACCAATGCTATCATCTGAAATAAATAATGAAATATTCAGAGCTACGGAATACTTTATTAAAAAAAAGCGTTCGTTTCAAAAAATACACCCACAATTCAACGGCATAGCACTAATATTCCATGGAGTTTCCATGTTCAGTTTCCACATTTAGTTTCAAAACAACTCATTTTAAAATTGTTCGTTTCATAAGTTAGTTTCAAAATTTTCACACAGTGGTACCGACTTTTCTTTCACATACACACTCTTTATCTCTATCGCTCTACCTCTCTCTCTCTCGTATTCCTTGTGAATATGCCCCCTCTCATTATTACCCCACAAGCTTACTTATCCTTTCAACATATATTGTAAACACGTCTGCACATCATAATATTAATATACCATCATTTCTTAAACCTATTGTTTCTCGAACTCGGCCAATTGCCATTCGCGCTTGCTTGATTTCTACAATCTTTCTACTTGTCTGAGGAGATAGCTCAACAAAAGCAGATATCTGCTTGCTGCTAGATCCTCTTCCCCTTTTCTATTCTACCCATGTTTCCATCATCAAAATGTTGTTCATCTTAAATGTAATATTAATTGGGGTAAATCAATATTGTTTAAAAAAATCAACCCGTATACTCACCCACTACGGTCTTACAATGGTGTCCGCCGTCTGTTAAATCACTGGGCAGCATCAATTCATCTTCTGAGCAGAACGCTGTTACTGTTGCATGATTTATCTGTGGACATATGACACATATGACACGAATGGACGATGTCAGTATATATTGTTTGTCGTGTTACGGTTGTGAAATAATTCACAATTTACTTATATATCATAATTTTATATTTCTCGCAAAATATAACTAAGACACATGAGTTATGTTTTTGAAAAGACATATCGAGTTATGGTTAACGTGCAAGTACATTGTTATTGCATGTGGCATGCCCATGAAGGTTACCACGAAAAATACAATACATCTTACTGCAGTTTGCCCGATGGATAGAGTTGAACAAAGTTAATATGACTAACTTAGATTAGTCAAAACTACTAAGGCAAAACATTCGTCCTAATGACTAGGTGGATGTTAGTCAGAACGACTAAAAAGTGGCTATTCAAAATGACTCATTGCGTCATTACACTACAATAATGTTAGTCAAAATGACAATTATGGAGTCCCAATGTCTAACTTTTCTAATCATTAGGACATTGAAAAATGAAAATTAGTGGACATTTTGTGCAAATCATTGCAATACTCAACTAAATGGCATTTTGTCCAGAATCAGATATCGAGATGAAAGCATGACAATCTTTCAATCAATTGTCTAAATCACATTTTCCAGTACGACAAGCTAACTTCATATCGAATGCCCAACGTAAAGCTAACTTCACACCGAATCACCAACGTGAAGCCAACTTCACACTGAATGTCCAACGTCAAGCTAACTTCACACCGAATCACCAACATGAAGACAACTTCATACTGAATGTCCAACGTCAAGCTAACTTAACACTGAATGCCCAACTTCAAGCTAACTTGACTCAGAATGCCCAACGTCAAGCTAACTTCACACCGTATGCCCAACGTGAAGTTAACTTCACACCGAATGCCCAACGTGAAGTCAATTTCACACCGAATGCCCAACGTGAAGCTAACTTCACACCGAATGCCCAACGTCAAGTTAACTTCACACCGAATGCACACGTCAAGCTAACTTCACACCGAATGTCCAACGTGAAGTTAACTTCACACATAATGCCAACGTGAAGCTAATTCCACACCGAATGTCCAACGTGAAGCTAACTTCACACCGAATGGCCAACGTGTAGCTAACTTCACACCGAATATCCAACGTCAAGCTAACTTCACACCGAATGCCCAAACGTCAAGCTAACTTCACACCGAATGTCCAACATCAAGCTAACTTCACACCGAATGCCCAACGTCAAGCTAATTTCACACCGAATGTCCAACGTCAATATAACTTCACACCGAACGCCCAACGTCAAGCTAACTTCACACTGAATGCCGATCATCTGTCAAGCTAACTGCACACTGAATGTCCAGCGTGAATTTAACTTCACACCGAGTGTCCAACGTCAAGCCAACTTTACACCGAATGTCCAACGTCAAGCTAACTTCACACCGAATGCCCAACGTCAAGTTAACTTCACACTGAATGTCCAACGTCAATCTAACTTCACACCGAATGCCCAACGTCAAGATAAGTTCACACCGAATGTCCAACGTCAAGCTAAATTCAAACCGAATGCCCAACGTGAAGCTAACTTCACACCGAATACACGTCAAGCTAAATTCACACCGAATTCCCAACGTGAAGATAACTTCACACCGAATGCCCAACGTCAAGCTAACTTCACACCCAATGCCCAACCTCACGCTAACTTCATACCGAATGCCCAGCGTCAAGCTAATGTCCCACCGAATGTCCAACGTGGAGCTATCGTCACACCAAATGTCCAACGTGAAGTTAACTTCACACCGAATGCCCAACGTCGAGCTAACTTCACACCAAAGCCCAACGTCAAATTAACTTCACACCGAATGTCCAACGTGAAGCTAACTTCACACCGAATGCCCAACGCCAAACTAATTTCACACCGAATGTCCAACGTGAAGCTAACTTCACACAGAATGCCCAACGTCTAGCTAACTTCATACCGAATGTCCAAAGTGAAGCTAACTTCACACAGAATGCCCAACGTCTATCTAACTTCATACCGAATGTCCAAAGTGAAGCTAACTTCACACCGAATGTCCAACGTCAAGCTAACTTCACACCGAATGTCCAACGTCAAGCTAACTTCACGCCTAATGTCCAATGTGAAGCTAACTTCACAGCGAATGCCGATCAGCTGTCAAGCGAACTTCACACCGAATGTCCAACGTGAAGTTAACTTCACAAATATATCTAGAGTTCAGCGTCACGATAACTTCACACCGAATGTCCAACGTCAAGGTGTCTTAACACCGAGTAATTGTGTCATTTGTCTATTTAACTAGTGTACTTTTCCGAGATGTATGTGGTGTCTATGAAATAAAAATCTTTTTTATCCAAAACAGTGGCATTTGGTGTGGAAGTGAAGTTATAGATCTAATGTAATTACGATTCAATGAAAATTGTACATTTAAAAATGAATATTAAGCACCATCCAATGCAGTTTTGTAATTAAAGTTATTCTTCCTGTAACTTAGTAACTATGACCAAGGCTAGAGTTAGTGATAATGACTCGCTGAAAGGTGAGGTTTAGTAAAAGTGACTCCTAATGCTTGTAGCACGGGGAAATTGGCCAATATAATTTGCGTTAAGTTAGTGCAAACTATGAAGGGCATCCTTACTATAGAGGTTCTTAGAGCTTTCAATACAAAACAATACAGTAATAGAAAATGTTTACATGTTAACTCACATTTAAACATGTCTGAGTTAAGTGGAGATACCAGAAAATGAGAGCGAAAAGCGACGTTTCTTCGGCTATCGAGTATACATTTGTGAACATCTCATCATTAGGAATTCATTTGTTTCGTTAGAAAACACTCATATAGACACCACTAGTTGAATTAGTGCAAGAATGCAAACCGACCTTAAAGCCCCACTTAATTTTCGAGTCGTCGATAAGTTTTTGTATAGTGACTTGATATACGGTTTTAATAACAATCTATGCCATAAAATATGATTAAAATACTAAAACTCATCACTATTTGAAACATCTGTGTCTCAGAAGATGCCCAAAGATAAATAGAAAACTGCTGAAATCATAGAATGACTCCCCCCTTTGGATCCCATAATGCAACAAAATTCAAAGAACTCTATCTTTAATACATGTATATAGAGTTATTCCCCCCTGCATTGAAAATGATACTGCTTTTTACTGCAATATTGATGACAAAACGCGTTGGCAACTCAACAAAAACAACATGTCCTCAGTGTATTACACCAGATATGTTGATAATGCAATGTTTTGAAGCTTCCTCTTTCAAATGGTATATAATATGGCATATATTTTATATAATGTAATCTGGGGGTTCGAAAATTAAGTGGGCTTTTAAACCTCGTGATATCACACGTACAGTTTCTGTTGCATATGTTTTTACATTGCAAAATCTTCTAGACTGATGTTGTGGTAATCGCGTTAATATGCCCAGTAACGGCCTCCAGAAAGATGATTTCGGGTAAATTATTACAGGTCATGGGGGTGGTAATACCGTGGTATCGCTGTATATAAATCGAACTCACTATATTTTAAAAGACGCAGGGACTTAGAAAGAGCCGGTATATAATGTGTATGTATTGAGGTAGTAACCGCTCCAGAACGATTTCTGTTTGGCACTTTTTATAGACCCCCCCCCCCGAGTCGCCAGCTGCGTTATGGGAAAACATCTTATGTAATGCGGGGGATGTCGGACCTGCAGCGATCAGTCAAGGATATACTCGCGGGTGTTTGTGGAGCGGACAATTCATCACTCAAGACCAACAAAATATGAAGCAATGAAGCGGAAATGGCCACGAATAAGCCTACGCTTACTGCCAGATCCCTTTATCTCATATGTATGTTTGTGCTATATGTTTATTTATGTGCCTACTTGAGAAAGAAATACAATATTGTTTACACTAAATTATTGTAAGTGACAAACACAAAGACACCCATAATAAGAAAGATCAGTAAAGCAAACTCCATGTGTGCGAGAGAGGGATGAGAGGGGCATGGTTACATCGGGTGCCTTCTAAAATGTATACAAACTTACCACTATGAACTTATCCTTCTTGCTAGAACCACTCAAAGAGTCACCACTGGATGAATTTCTGAATAAGGTGCACGTTCGCGTCTCAACATTGTATCGAACGAGATCGCATGCAGAGTTTCTATTGCCAAGATTTTCACATCTCAAGATGTTTGACACTTTCGTTTCGGCAATCTCTTCGACGGGCTCAGCGATGGCCTCGACAGAGAGGATGTCGGGTAAACGAATAGTAGATGCCAGCCCAAACACACTTTGGAGAAGCAGGATCAGTAGCAGAATCCATGTTATATGTAGTAACTCGTGCCATTGTGTCATTTTTCTCGGCGCTGCACACTTTATACTTGTTCTTGCCGTTTGTTGTTTCATACTTTGTCTCTTTGCACGTATTTCAGTTACTCCAGTTAATGATCAATGACGTCGGCAGTATGATATGTGCACGGAACGTTACAGAGCGACATACGTTCTTTCGCAGATATAGTGCTGTATTCCTTATAACACATTATACTCTTTGTATTCAATTGCACTCAATAAGTTTATCGACCGAGAGCCTATGCTGCCGATTCGTCGCATGGAATGAAGATTGTATTTGGTTTGTTGGGGTTTATTACGCGCGCCGCATGTATACTAATGTACAAATTCTTGTTTCGCATGGGCGCTGACATAGCGCACGGGGGTTCTATTTATAGAATGTTAATTATTGGGACACATTAAAAATTGTAGTGCGACCCCGAGGCCGAGCTGTAGTGCGACCACGAGGCTGAGCCCGGTAAAAGGTGTAGTTGAGAATTTAAATTTCGTTTATTGGCGTTTACATTAAGTCAATAATATTAATGTTTGGTTTGTGATAAGCTATGCCAATTACAAATAACAGAAATTAAAAAGATTCTATAATTACAATCATAGGTCTATAATATATGATCTTGAGCGCGTTACCATTTCTGACTATGGTTTTCTTGTCCTTGTTTCAGCCACGGTGTTAGCAGTTTTGTGGGTGGCAATGGTGCATTGTGGTCCAATATCGAATCTTCATTCCAGGGGGCTGTGGCTGATTGGTGCAACATAAGCGTCCGGCGATGACGTCGTCGGGTCAGACTTCATTCGTGGTGAAATTAAACCTCTGCGCTGAATATGTATTTCCGTCTTCTACACAACTTCTAACACCGTGGCTGAAACAATGATAACCCCAAACTATCCAAATACAACCTTCATTCCTCGCCGGTCAGCTTTAACCATTTCATAACGGGAGATGTGCTGGTGTAGCATCAAACATCCCGTGACATGCATTCTCTTGTTTATGCGAGTATTTCACAGGGAGCCTCGCTTATATACGAGAATGCACTGGCTTACAAGGTCAAGGTAAATATTGTTAGGCCAATGTATTATCTTATATATACCAGGCTCCCTATTGGGGACACGCACGTATAATATAAGTAGTATGGGGGGCTTGTTGCCTCCACATCTAAAAATAGATTTTTTGGGTCTAAAATTGTTTGTACTAAACTATTCCCAAACAAAAAAATTCAAAACCCAAAATTTGTTTTTCAAAATTTTCAAATTTTTTTTTTTAATCTCAAACATTTATAATGAGTTTTCGGTTTCGGATAATCTCGGTATTAAAATTTTTTAAATTATTTGAGTGTAATATCTTTTGTTATTTTTGTTCAACCAAATTTTAAATATTTTTCATGAAATAGCTTTATACCAATTATATGTGTATGGACAGGTCCGAGTCGCTGTAATTTTGGACATTGTGACCATCGGTATGAATGCATACATTCCAGTGTTTATCAATCAGACGCAGTCCATACATCACATAATTGTCATACCTGAAATAATTTGACACCATTACTCTTACATGAATAATAAAGAGCGTTTATTCTTTACTTCTCTATCCCGATGAAGTTATTGAGTATATGACAGGTGTGTATTATCGCGAATTATTGGAAGTATTGAGATGTACTATGTTGAATCATGAGCGGACGAAGAGGGTAATGCGAAATTATAACCCCAGAATGAACTGACATATTCGATGGAACAAATTTTCAAGTATGTACACGCCACATTGGGGGTAACAATGTCGAAAAGAGTCGCACCTTGGTTTACCAAATGACTTCTATTATATCCCGTTGACAGTTATATGTGGTCCGACTCGTTCAATTATCGATATCTTGTCTGAACAACATTAGTTGTTTAACGGGTTATTATCACGTAAGGTTGATAAACTGTGTCATTGTTAGCATTAACGCGATAATTAGTTATCCAAAAAAATATGCATACATAATACGTACAGGTCATGAGACACTCAATAATTGAAGTTACTTCGGTGCTAACTATGTTATGGAGTTTTGGTATACAAATATCTATGAGCGTAAGTATGAATGTGGGGCGATAAGTGGTTATTACGTAATGTTGTTATAACAATGACACCTGTATCTTCACCGAAGATATTCGTTCCGCCCATAGCCACTTCAACCTACACGTTCTCTTCCATCAACATTATCAGACCACGCTTTCGACCCATATCAAGCTGCTCTACTCACACGCCTTCCATAACAAATGTTTACTTATGATGTATATAAGAACTGTATAGCTACTAATAAATAGGACACAGTGAACAAAAAAAATGGGGTCAACTAACCATAGTGCCATACCATTTGAACCTTGTTCTAGTATTTGCATCAATGGACCAACTGGTTCTGGTAAGACGAGATGGGTCTACAGATTCCTACAAAATCTTAGTGGAATGTATTCTAGAGATCCACCTAAGAAAATAATGTACTGTTACGGTATTTATCAAAATTTCTATGATGAAATTGAATCATCAATCGAAATTTTGGTCATGCATTAAGGATTACCTACCCAAACAGAAATCGAAGAGTTTGCTGATGGTAAACATAATATGTTGATATTAGACGACTTGATGCATCGTATTATTGACCAAAAAGAGATTGAATTACTATTTACGCAGCAAACTCATCATCGCTGTCTTTCGGTGCTATTTATTTCACAAAATTTATACGCACAAGGCAAGGCTGCGAGAACTATAGCCTTAAACACAGGATATCTAATTTTATTCAAAAATTTGAGGGATGGATCACAAATTTCCACATTGGGTAGACAATTGTATCCCGGTAAATCTAAAGTACTCATTGATGCATACAAGGATTGTATGAAGAAACCATTTGCGTATCTTATAATAGATATGTCCCCTCACACTGAGGATAAATACAGACTACGAACAGACGTATTTCCCAACCAAGACCCTATAATTTACGTACCTACTACGTAATAAGAAGGGGCAGTATTGGAGCTGAGTCGTGACGATAAAATGAGTCGATTATTACGTAAGGAGTTGAATTTTGTCAGAATATTGACATCAACCCAATCAAGATCTCAACGAAACGCATTATTGACATCGATAACTAATAATCAGTTGAAAGTTCTGGTTGAAATTACGGACAATTTACTACATGAAATTTTAACAGTTACAGTTCAACAAAAAGCTAAATTACGGCGATATAAATCATTTTATATATTCTTGGGTGATAAATCTGTGAGCTTGTTGAGGAAAAGAAAAAGTGTGAATAATCACTCACCCGCCATTGCTTTGATGTTGAACATCGTTGAACCTAAATTGAAACAGTTTTTGTGATGGAGTCTGTGAAGAAAACTGTTTTGATCCCGTATGAAAGATATATGATGTACACAGAAAAAAGTGAACACAAAAAAGTTTCATCGGAGCCTGATATTGAACACAGCGACATCTCGGCAAACAATAGTAGCCATTCTGACGAAATTAATAAACAAAGGGACCCGATGAATAATCAGATTGTTAATACAGTTCAAGCGACTGAACATCAGGAGGCAATCGAAAAATCAGGAGTTAACACATCTAATAATACATCGAAAAAGACACACGCTAAGCAAAGAAAAAAGAAAATAAGAGAGATTAAGCGTGAAATATCTAGACCTCCGGGTATAATCGCAGGTAAACTGACTAAGATAAAGAAGAAACGTTGGATATCGCTGTGAACAAAATGGCCGATTGGAAAGATTATCTGAGTTCAATTTATTTTAATCCGGGTCACCCCGCATCGTACTCAGGAGCTACAAAGTTGCATCAGACTGTAAAATCTGAAAATAAGCACATCATTTCCAAGCGCGAGATTGTGGCGTGGATACAAAATCATGAAAGTTATTCCCTAACAAAAAGTGTTAGACGAAAATTCCCGAGGTCTCGTGTTATTGTAAACGCTTCTGACAGTCAATGGGATGGAGACCTCATGGATATGAATGATGTTTCCAAAGACAACGACAATTACACGTACGTGTTAATAATGATTGACATTTTTTCTAGGAAGCTATGGTGCGAAGCTATAAAGAGAAAAACTGCAATTAATGTGATCAATGCTATGAAACATATATTTGAAGGTGGAAGAACCCCTCGCCTCCTCCGAACGGACCGCGGTTCGGAATTCACAAACAAACGGGTCAAAAGTTACCTTAAGGGTCTTCATATATCTCAAATTTTTACGCAAAACGAAATGAAAGCCAATTATTCGGAACGGGTCATAAAAACTATAAAGCAGAAGATTTCACGTTATATGATAAAGCATAATAATGCTAGATATATCGACATTCTACAAGATATTGTGAAAAGTTATAACCATACAATACATCGTTCTTTGGGTACCACCCCTGACTCAATAACTGTTGAGAATGAAGATGAATCTCGCCTTGATCAGTGGTTAATAAGACAGAAGGGAGGTGTTAAAAGTAAATTGAAGAAAAAGTTCAAATACAATGTAAATGATATCGTTAGAATATCACACACCAAAGCAGTTTTTGACCGAGAATATTCTCAGAAATGGACTGGGGAGTTGTTCAAAGTGACTAAGAAGTTTTACAGGCAGAACATACCCTTGTATACATTGACAGATTTCTTGAATGAAACCATTGAGGGCGCTTTCTACGAGTCAGAACTTCAAAGGGTGCGTGTTGATGACGAAACAGTTTACATAATAGATAAAATTGTCAAAAAGAGGAAACGAAAGGGTCAAACTGAAGTCATGGTGCACTGGCATTCATGGCCTGACAAATTTAATTCATGGATTTTAGAGTCCGATGTCGACAGATATCAAAATTAATAAGAGTAAGCTATCCACGGGAACCATTACAATCATGGATAATATAACAGGTACCTTGACGAATATGTTTCAAACAGAACGCGGTCGTCTACATATGAATCTCCTTAAATGGTTAGGAATTACTATTATGGCAATAACTCTGTCACTACAAGTTATTTTAGTTCCAAAGAAGATACTGCGTGAGCCGGTGGACTATGAATTACGTCATACGAATGAGTCACACCCCCATGATTACGAACAACACCCCTGTGGGTTCGTGAAAAAGTGGACAATACGATCAAACATTACGGTAACAGTCTGTAATAATCAAGGGCACATTTATACAGACATTAGGCGAGGTGTGAATAACACTCCGACGATTATAAGTATTCCGTGTAACCAGTGGTCTGACTTCAAGTATATATTCAGTGATGTTGATAAAACTATAAGAGAAGAGATGAATATTGATTCACTTTTGAATTTTTTTTAGAAACTAGTCATATGGATAATTATTATCTGTACCTGACTAGCGACGATTCCATAGATAAATATCCAGATAATCGTCCTCTCGACTTCACAATAGAGTTACCTGGTGTATTAATATTGGAAGGAACGTGGTTATGTTGTTTGAAAGACATAAATATAACTGATCATATAGACACGGATTTATTATATATTTGCTCGGACATATGCGGAGAATCAATAGCTTGCGACACATCATCCCCCATCCTCAGGGTTATAAAGAGAGACACACGTGATACGGGTGATTGGCGGAGTTTTGAGGACTCATTCTACATAAACGTAAGGCAGGATAAACTTCAGCGTCTCAGGATTTTTATAAGAGGCGATAAACTTTCTAAAATAAATGCAAAAAAAAGAGTGACTTGTACACTACATCTGAAGAAACATGTCGATGACGTATATTCCAACCGATATTGAAAAGTGGAGAAAACATTTCAGGGACATGATTAATGGGAAGTTAAGGCCAGATAATGAGGGTCGCTACTTTATTGACAGAACTCAAAATAGTGATAGTGAAGAAGACGTTCTAAAAACACGCACGTATAATATAAGTAGTATGGGGGGCTTGTTGCCTCCACATCTAAAAATAGATTTTTTGGGTCTAAAATTGTTTGTACTAAACTATTCCCAAAAAAAAAATTCAAAACCCAAAATTTGTTTTTCAAAATTTTCAAATTTTTTTTTTTAATCTCAAACATTTATAATGAGTTTTCGGTTTCGGATAATCTCGGTATTAAAATTTTTTAAATTATTTGAGTGTAATATCTTTTGTTATTTTTGTTCAACCAAATTTTAAATATTTTTCATGAAATAGCTTTATACCAATTATGTGTATGGACAGGTCCGAGTCGCTGTAATTTTGGACATTGTGACCATCGGTATGAATGCATACATTCCAGTGTTTATCAATCAGACGCAGTCCATACATCATATAATTGTCATACCTGAAATAATTTGACACCATTACTCTTACATGAATAATAAAGAGCGTTTATTCTTTACTTCTCTATCCCGATGAAGTTATTGAGTATATGACAGGTGTGTATTATCGCGAATTATTGGAAGTATTGAGATGTACTATGTTGAATCATGAGCGGACGAAGAGGGTAATGCGAAATTATAACCCCAGAATGAACTGACATATTCGATGGAACAAATTTTCAAGTATGTACACGCCACATTGGGGGTAACAATGTCGAAAAGAGTCGCACCTTGGTTTACCAAATGACTTCTATTATATCCCGTTGACAGTTATATGTGGTCCGACTCGTTCAATTATCGATATCTTGTCTGAACAACATTAGTTGTTTAACGGGTTATTATCACGTAAGGTTGATAAACTGTGTCATTGTTAGCATTAACGCGATAATTAGTTATCCAAAAAAATATGCATACATAATACGTACAGGTCATGAGACACTCAATAATTGAAGTTACTTCGGTGCTAACTATGTTATGGAGTTTTGGTATACAAATATCTATGAGCGTAAGTATGAATGTGGGGCGATAAGTGGTTATTACGTAATGTTGTTATAACAATGACACCTGTATCTTCACCGAAGATATTCGTTCCGCCCATAGCCACTTCAACCTACACGTTCTCTTCCATCAACATTATCAGACCACGCTTTCGACCCATATCAAGCTGCTCTACTCACACGCCTTCCATAACAAATGTTTACTTATGATGTATATAAGAACTGTATAGCTACTAATAAATAGGACACAGTGAAAAAAAAAATGGGGTCAACTAACCATAGTGCCATACCATTTGAACCTTGTTCAAGTATTTGCATCAATGGACCAACTGGTTCTGGTAAGACGAGATGGGTCTACAGATTCCTACAAAATCTTAGTGGAATGTATTCTAGAGATCCACCTAAGAAAATAATGTACTGTTACGGTATTTATCAAAATTTCTATGATGAAATTGAATCATCAATCGAAATTTTGGTCATGCATTAAGGATTACCTACCCAAACAGAAATCGAAGAGTTTGCTGATGGTAAACATAATATGTTGATATTAGACGACTTGATGCATCGTATTATTGACCAAAAAGAGATTGAATTACTATTTACGCAGCAAACTCATCATCGCTGTCTTTCGGTGCTATTTATTTCACAAAATTTATACGCACAAGGCAAGGCTGCGAGAACTATAGCCTTAAACACAGGATATCTAATTTTATTCAAAAATTTGAGGGATGGATCACAAATTTCCACATTGGGTAGACAATTGTATCCCGGTAAATCTAAAGTACTCATTGATGCATACAAGGATTGTATGAAGAAACCATTTGCGTATCTTATAATAGATATGTCCCCTCACACTGAGGATAAATACAGACTACGAACAGACGTATTTCCCAACCAAGACCCTATAATTTACGTACCTACTACGTAATAAGAAGGGGCAGTATTGGAGCTGAGTCGTGACTATAAAATGAGTCGATTATTACGTAAGGAGTTGAATTTTGTCAGAATATTGACATCAACCCAATCAAGATCTCAACGAAACGCATTATTGACATCGATAACTAATAATCAGTTGAAAGTTCTGGTTGAAATTACGGACAATTTACTACATGAAATTTTAACAGTTACAGTTCAACAAAAAGCTAAATTACGGCGATATAAATCATTTTATATATTCTTGGGTGATAAATCTGTGAGCTTGTTGAGGAAAAGAAAAAGTGTGAATAATCACTCACCCGCCATTGCTTTGATGTTGAACATCGTTGAACCTAAATTGAAACAGTTTTTGTGATGGAGTCTGTGAAGAAAACTGTTTTGATCCCGTATGAAAGATATATGATGTACACAGAAAAAAGTGAACACAAAAAAGTTTCATCGGAGCCTGATATTGAACACAGCGACATCTCGGCAAACAATAGTAGCCATTCTGACGAAATTAATAAACAAAGGGACCCGATGAATAATCAGATTGTTAATACAGTTCAAGCGACTGAACATCAGGAGGCAATCGAAAAATCAGGAGTTAACACATCTAATAATACATCGAAAAAGACACACGCTAAGCAAAGAAAAAAGAAAATAAGAGAGATTAAGCATGAAATATCTAGACCTCCGGGTATAATCGCAGGTAAACTGACTAAGATAAAGAAGAAACGTTGGATATCGCTGTGAACAAAATGGCCGATTGGAAAGATTATCTGAGTTCAATTTATTTTAATCCGGGTCACCCCGCATCGTACTCAGGAGCTACAAAGTTGCATCAGACTGTAAAATCTGAAAATAAGCACATCATTTCCAAGCGCGAGATTGTGGCGTGGATACAAAATCATGAAAGTTATTCCCTAACAAAAAGTGTTAGACGAAAATTCCCGAGGTCTCGTGTTATTGTAAACGCTTCTGACAGTCAATGGGATGGAGACCTCATGGATATGAATGATGTTTCCAAAGACAACGACAATTACACGTACGTGTTAATAATGATTGACATTTTTTCTAGGAAGCTATGGTGCGAAGCTATAAAGAGAAAAACTGCAATTAATGTGATCAATGCTATGAAACATATATTTGAAGGTGGAAGAACCCCTCGCCTCCTCCGAACGGACCGCGGTTCGGAATTCACAAACAAACGGGTCAAAAGTTACCTTAAGGGTCTTCATATATCTCAAATTTTTACGCAAAACGAAATGAAAGCCAATTATTCGGAACGGGTCATAAAAACTATAAAGCAGAAGATTTCACGTTATATGATAAAGCATAATAATGCTAGATATATCGACATTCTACAAGATATTGTGAAAAGTTATAACCATACAATACATCGTTCTTTGGGTACCACCCCTGACTCAATAACTGTTGAGAATGAAGATGAATCTCGCCTTGATCAGTGGTTAATAAGACAGAAGGGAGGTGTTAAAAGTAAATTGAAGAAAAAGTTCAAATACAATGTAAATGATATCGTTAGAATATCACACACCAAAGCAGTTTTTGACCGAGAATATTCTCAGAAATGGACTGGGGAGTTGTTCAAAGTGACTAAGAAGTTTTACAGGCAGAACATACCCTTGTATACATTGACAGATTTCTTGAATGAAACCATTGAGGGCGCTTTCTACGAGTCAGAACTTCAAAGGGTGCGTGTTGATGACGAAACAGTTTACATAATAGATAAAATTGTCAAAAAGAGGAAACGAAAGGGTCAAACTGAAGTCATGGTGCACTGGCATTCATGGCCTGACAAATTTAATTCATGGATTTTAGAGTCCGATGTCGACAGATATCAAAATTAATAAGAGTAAGCTATCCACGGGAACCATTACAATCATGGATAATATAACAGGTACCTTGACGAATATGTTTCAAACAGAACGCGGTCGTCTACATATGAATCTCCTTAAATGGTTAGGAATTACTATTATGGCAATAACTCTGTCACTACAAGTTATTTTAGTTCCAAAGAAGATACTGCGTGAGCCGGTGGACTATGAATTACGTCATACGAATGAGTCACACCACCATGATTACGAACAACACCCCTGTGGGTTCGTGAAAAAGTGGACAATACGATCAAACATTACGGTAACAGTCTGTAATAATCAAGGGCACATTTATACAGACATTAGGCGAGGTGTGAATAACACTCCGACGATTATAAGTATTCCGTGTAACCAGTGGTCTGACTTCAAGTATATATTCAGTGATGTTGATAAAACTATAAGAGAAGAGATGAATATTGATTCACTTTTGAATTTTTTTTAGAAACTAGTCATATGGATAATTATTATCTGTACCTGACTAGCGACGATTCCATAGATAAATATCCAGATAATCGTCCTCTCGACTTCACAATAGAGTTACCTGGTGTATTAATATTGGAAGGAACGTGGTTATGTTGTTTGAAAGACATAAATATAACTGATCATATAGACACGGATTTATTATATATTTGCTCGGACATATGCGGAGAATCAATAGCTTGCGACACATCATCCCCCATCCTCAGGGTTATAAAGAGAGACACACGTGATACGGGTGATTGGCGGAGTTTTGAGGACTCATTCTACATAAACGTAAGGCAGGATAAACTTCAGCGTCTCAGGATTTTTATAAGAGGCGATAAACTTTCTAAAATAAATGCAGAAAAAAGAGTGACTTGTACACTACATCTGAAGAAACATGTCGATGACGTATATTCCAACCGATATTGAAAAGTGGAGAAAACATTTCAGGGACATGATTAATGGGAAGTTAAGGCCAGATAATGAGGGTCGCTACTTTATTGACAGAACTCAAAATAGTGATAGTGAAGAAGACGTTCTAAAACCACATATTAACGTAGTGACACCCGTCGCGCAAGCGATTGAAATTGCCAAAGCCGAAGTTGCAGAAAATAAGTTGACACACGCACGTAAGGCGTCCAAGAAAACCAATAAGAGAGTGTTACCTAGCGGTTTGGCTCATAATCCTAAGAAAGTGAAAACTTTTTTCGATAAATCATGAATGAATACAGAGAGTACCATACCGATAAATTGGCATTATTTGAATCGCCGGCGGTTGACAGCGGAATACAATCAACAGAATGGATAAACTACAGACCCGTGAATCAGCTGACAGACACTGCAGCATTAGAGTTCAGTATTCCCGCAAGATGGTTCGGCTCTAACCGTTAATGACGATGTGGGTCTGATAAATGCACCCCTACATTCAATATTTTCGCAGGTCGATTTGAATATACAGCAAGTTCCCGTGAGTCAAGTCGGGCCGAATTATCCATACAAAGCATATTTCGATGTACTCTTAGAAACTGAACGTAAGGAACAGCTACATGGACAAGCGTTCGAAAAGGACACGGCAGGTGGTATGGACCTGGCAGATTCGAAAAGCGGGAACTCTGGCCTGTATTACAGGTCCAAAACAACCCGTACTAGTCAAATAATGGATATTATGGGATCAATTCAGCTTGACTTCTTCCAACAGGACAAATTACTACTAAATGGTCTCCCGCTCACGTTAAAATTCTGGCAGACGAGAGATGTATTTAGACTGATGTATGCGGGAACCACTGAGACATACAAGTTGAAAATACAGGAAGCTAATTTGAGACTAGCGACTGTGAAAGTTAACCCGGCTGTATTACTCAGTCATACTGAGTCACTCAAGAAAAGGAATGCGTGTTATCCTTTTTCAAAATCTATCATAAAGACGTATACAGTGTCAAAAGGTGCATTCAGTTTGGATGAAGATAATCTATTTCGAGGAGGCGTACCCAGTAGCTGTATTATTGGCTTAGAATCATCAAAGGCTGAAAGCGGTTCACGCGATAAGAACCCGTTCAACTTTGCGACTTTTGGATGCAACTTCGTCGCATTTTACGTCAACGGGCAGTCTATGCCCGCCCAAGCACTACGGCTTATTGGAGATAAGTTTGTGAGATTTGCAGAATACCGAGACTGGGTTTTCAATCAAAGAAGTTTTGAAGAAGTGACAATAATTCACGGATATATCATTCTCCGTGAACCATGTACACTGTTCACGATTGAACAAATACTTAACAGAGACGTGATTTTGGATTACATTTCTACAAGTAAATCGAGATATATTTCAGAATTAGAGAATGAATTAATATGGTCATTCGGAATAATCTGGAATTATGGTGACTCTTCGTTGAGAAAATAAAAAAAAAACATATTTGTTTTTGGTTTAAGACCGATATAATATTATAAGTATAAAGAGCGTTAAGACTGTACTGGAGGTAAATGCAATGATAGAAAAAACAACTAATTCATAACTAACCTGTATATAATGTTTCACACACACAGTATAGGACTAACGAATTTGTAAATGTGAACTGGATTGGGTAGCATTTTATAGATCGAAAAAAATGGACACCGTGGATACACCCGAACTTTACCAGTAAGGAATATGTAGAAGCTTACAATACGATAATAAAAGATGTGAAACGAAAAGCCGTTCATATTACTTATGAGGATTATGCGAAAGGTTATTGCATATATCGGATAAACCCGCAAGGAATTAATCACGATAGAGTCATACCTCAGAAAGGTCACACACGCCTTGAGATTAAATTCTCATCGGCTTTGAAAGACAATTGTACGGTAATTGTTTATGCCAAATTTCCTGCCGCTCTCAAAGTTGACGAGAGTCGTAAAGTTTGCATTGAATAATGAATACACGCGGACTCATGAGGGCGATAAATAGTTTCAACAACCATAATGAGATAGATGTTTGTCCCATAGACAAATTACCTCTTTATATCCAATATTCCCGGATGTATATAGTTAACACTGACGAGAGTAGCCAACCTGGACGCCACTGGATATTGATGATATTCCATGAACATAAACTATCAGAGTTCTTCGACCCTATGGGGTTAAAGCCCGATTGTTACAACGGACGATTTAAACACGTGTTGTTATTGAATGGACCTCGTTACGAGTGTAATTATTACAGATTACAGGGTTCTAATATATGCGGTCCCTATTGAATATACTTTGCATTCTATAAACTGTGTGGATACAGTCTAGAAAATATAATGAGGCGTTTCAGTGCCAATAATTATATGTATAATGATTTAATTATTAAGGATTTTATGTTGAAATATATTCTGTAAACGCTCTTCATTAGCGACAACGAGAGAAACACTCTTTAAATTATATTATGTATATAAATAAAATATTGTAAATACAATCATTTATCGTTCTTATATTATCATATGTATGACTGGGAAAATAGATATATATATATATATATATATATTACTGGGTTGAGGGGGTTGTGGAGGGAGGCGGGTGAGGGGTATTAGGTCTGTTGCCAAAAAAAAAAGGAAAAAATCCATTGTTTTTTTTTTGTCAAAAGCCAAAAAACAAAGGTATGTGAGCCCTCCCCGAATGAAAACAAGATATTCGATGCATATATATATTTATTCTGAAAGTAATTCAAGTTCACATATAGTAGGATATACAATATTTAACATCTGCTTTTCACTTTTAATGCCCGTAATCACAATTTTTCCATTATGAAAGCATGTAAAATGTATTTTCTCACGTCTGAACATTGCCGCAGGGAACAGTTCTAATTCGTAAGAACATTCCATAAGTTTCACTAAAACGTTTAAGTCAAGTTTTCCATTTAACTGACAAAATGCAGACATTGTCAAAATTTTTATGGAATTTAATCTCACTCTCCAACCACATTTTTGAATATGTCGAGCGTATCGACGCAGTCGAACGCGTGTCTGTTTGACATTATCAGAACGCCCGTTAACAACGATTTTACCCGTGTTAAACACGAGGCAACATCCACCGAATTTAGAATGTTTACATACAACTCCGCTAAACTTTTTGGAATTGTATTCAATGTTCGAACAGCCGAGTGTCAAATCCCTTAGATTAATAGAGCAGTTCAAATCTGCAGAACATACGACATTATTTATTCGTAGCATCATAGGAGTAATGTTTAGATCAATGTCTGCATCCGGTTAATCAAACATGTTCTATCACCGTTGGGGCAGCATTCCATACATCTTAAAGATCCTTCCTGGTTTTGGTGATCGTCGGTCAAATAACACTGCACAGTCTGATCAATTTCAGGAATATTAGCACACAGGACGAATATAGCTCCAGCTAGTTCTTCAAATTGGTCGAATGTCAGAGATATTCCGTATTTGGTTGCACACAAATCATCTGAATGTTCAGGCTGCCAATACCTGCGAATGTCAACACGCGGGATGCCGCTCCTTATAGTAATGAAGAAATTCCTACCGATATGACGTCTCATGAATACATCGGATTCCCCGGTACGATAACTGACCACTTCTTGATGTATATCTGATAGGTAAGATTTCAACTCTTTGAATCTCCTTAGATTTAATGTTATTCCAGATTTTGTCGGACATTTTTGGCCTGCAGAACCTTCACCGCACTCTCTTATGTGTATATACAAGTTTCCCAGGAATCGACCGTCGAATAGGAAAATGTCATTTCCTGACGGGACTAAGCATTGTGGATGGAACGCTCTCTCGTTGGTTTCAGTCCGTTGGTTTCCTTCAACATCGGGTTGATCAGTCATTTTTTTATTTGAACCTGGAAAATAAGAAAACAAACATTACTTATCAGTTACACATCGAGAGTACAAAGTCCGAAAGGAGTCCGCCCCCGCCCTGGGGGTCCACCCGCCCGCCCTGTGGGTCCGCCCGCCCGCCCTGATGGTCCGCCCGCCCGCCCTGGGGGTCCGCCCGCCCGCCCTGAGGGTCCGCCCGCCCGCCCCGCCCTGGGGGTCCGCCCGCCAGCCCCGCCCTGGGGGTCCGCACTAGGGGGTCCGCCCTCCCTCGCATACTCAATAAGAATAAGAAAATTGAATCATTGAGTCAGTTTATTATGGAGAGAATACTACCCGCAGAAATACTGGAGAAAATATACAATCAGCTAATTGACATGTCAACTATAAATCCAGAAATAAAAAAACAACTACTACACAATTGGTTTATAAGAGAAATTAAAATAATACTGAAGAATATAGATGAAGGATATTTTCCTGTACAGCGATTGAAATCTTTGATTGCGAGGTCTGAATTTGAAACTGATTTCTTACAGGATATATTGAATCAAATGTTTTCAAATCGCTGGGTATTTAGAGGCGTTCCTAAAAACAAAATACATGACATTCGTGAACTTATTGGAGATAACTTTGTGAGATTTGCAGAATACCGAGACTGGGTTTTCAATCAAAGAAGTTTTGAAGAAGTGACAATAATTCACGGATATATCATTCTCCGTGAACCGTGTACACTGTTCACGATTGAACAAATACTTAACAGAGACGTGATTTTGGATTACATTTCTACAAGTAAATCGAAATATATTTCAGAATTAGAGAATGAATTAATATGGTCATTCGGAATAATCTGGAATTATGGTGACTCTTCGTTGAGAAAATAAAAAAAAAACATATTTGTTTTTGGTTTAAGACCGATATAATATTATAAGTATAAAGAGCGTCAAGACTGTACTGGAGGTAAATGCAATGATAGAAAAAACAACTAATTCGTAACTAACCTGTATATAATGTTTCACACACACAGTATAGGACTAACGAATTTGTAAATGTGAACTGGATTGGGTAGCATTTTATAGATCGAAAAAAATGGACACCGTGGATAAATTGACCAATGACTGCCATCGGTTTATAGTAATACGCGTTCAGGCACGCTCGATGTTATCTAACATCGAACGTGTCTGAACACGCCTTAGTATAATCCGATAGCTGCCATCGATCGGATGTTTACCCTCTCATTACAACCTTGATCAAATATAGACGATTAAATTATATAATATATATTACGTACCTCGTTCAATATCCATATGGCAGTGTATCCATGTTATCCAATCGTCTGCGTTTTGTATAAACAACTCGGTAATGCTTCTCCTCAGATCTGTTATATGATTTTCTTTTTCCTTTGGACCTGCATATTTTTCGAGGATTGGTTGTGGTGATGGACACTGTACTTCCGGATTCTAACAGATCTTTAATCGTGTTGAAATTGATGAACTGTGAATTTTCAAAGTTCAAAGAGAAACCCCGAACTTTACACGTCTCTTTAGCTTTATTGGTTCTATAAGCGTAATTCTTGGGTCCTCCAGAAACAAATTCCTCGATGTATTCATCCGGGTCTAGCTCACTAGTCAACTGTCCCAAATAGTCACCCAGTGGGGGATTAATTTGATCCTCGGTGCTGCTGAATACACAACTATCCGTGTCGTAATATAACACTCTTCTGTCCAAGGAATGAATAACTTCATATAGCATTAATCGCGCGTGACACGTCGTGAACGTGGCCAAATATATGTTATTCGATGATCAACACGGCACACAGTCATTTTGATAAGTCCACTCCATTTGAAGAATGTCATCGGTTATGACATGAAAATTTTCCATTTGTTTCATTGGATTTGAAATGAGTTGGAATAGATTGTCTTGTTCCGATTCATGGAAATATTCGGTCTGTTTTCCCCAAAACGAATTCAGCATCAGCTTGGATATTTGGCGTAATCCTGGATTTCTTTCGATGCTTTCTCTGTCCAGCAATATACCTTCGTTGTCTTTATACGCTGTGATGTATTTGTCCATGTCTTCGGTAGATTTTATCCAATCCGGAGGACCGCTAGCCTGCTGTTTGAACTTTAAGAATGTGTTTATATTCAGTGAATAATCCATTTTGTTGTCCATAGTCTGACGTTTCGGTCCAATGGTATATTTCATATATTTTGAGAATCTTGTATCCTACTTTGATAGCTGTCTCCAGTTCAGGAATACACCAAACACCAATAATAGCTCTCTGTTGGCACGTACACGTGCAAGGTCGTTGATTTTCATTATCAGCACAAGTCCTGCACAGTGGAAACTTCAGTTTACCGTTGGATCGATACGGTAATACGGGGTGATAGAGTCCATTAGGTGGTAAAATCTTGACTTGAGCTATTCCGAAGTAATCCTTAAGTTCGGTAATGTCATCGCCCAAAATGATTTTCGGGTGTCCAATCGGGTATCGAGCGTATTTGAGCACATTAGGATAGAGTGACGTGAAGTCAAAATAGTGTATTTTCTCACCAACGTCAGCTTTGTAGTGTAATTTAGTTGCATTCGTTCTGCCGCCGAAGAAACTGTCTCTAGGCTCTAGTCGTTCAACAATGTCCAAACTAGCAATGAAATCACGAAGCTCCGGATTAGTCTTTCGGGCAGCGACGAACTCGTGTTCCCAAATGCACACATATTTCAGGCCTCGACTTTCTATATACTTCTTCTTTTTCTGTGTCAGTCCGTATAATTCATTAGGTGTCTGGTTGGTTATCGGATTCTTGACTACGTCTCTATCGTGACTCAGACAAAGTTCACATCCATGGAATTGACATCCGTGAAATTCGAATGCCGTGTTTAACTCTTCACAATATCCATCCAATCTGTACTTTGCACCATCGAGTTTCTTTTCACGGCCGTTCAAAGCGTGAGTTATGTGGATTTTATCTTTGAACATCATCCATTCCAGCCATTGAATCGAACTTTTGCTGTATTGATCTTTATATGATGTCTTGGGGACGCGAGCTATCTGTGATTTGAGAAATTCTTTCTCACGAATTTGTACGTCGCGTTCATCTTCAAGTTTTGTTTCTTGAACCCATTCACCTTTGTATAAAATCGACAAAGTTCCATCTTTACATTTAGCTGGAAGCCACGTTTTCCCTTCGGTACTTAGGCGCACTCTCCATTCCTCGTCGACGAACTTCGTTCGGAATATCCCCATACATACCGATGCGATTGTAACGTATTGGAATGGATCAACGGCACCAACCAGTTTGAACTTCATATCACCAGAAAACTCGTCAATTACGGGTTGTATATTTCCAGTCGCGTTCATGATGTGGGTTCTGAATTTTATGCAAGCTTGTCTCAAAATATTGACATCACTACGACAATAATCCGATAATTCTTTCTTGAAGATGAAAACTGCATTTGTTTGAGCCGCGTGCCATTTCGTGAAGTCTTTTCGTTCAGCCACACTTATATAATCAGCGCCGTAAAATTTGGCATCCGGATAGGGACCTTCATAATTCTGGTTGGCTGGTTTATTGAAAAAGTGTGGGAACCATCCTTTTTTCTCGCCATCAAGACCGAATGTTTTTGGTAACAGTGCCAGCTTCATTGGTAGAAAGCTGAGATTGTCCAGTACTTTGATATGAAGATCTTTTTCCACGTATAGGTACATCAATTTGGATCCATTATATATAACTTTGGGTCTCAATGATTGATCAATGAGATATTCCATGATAAAATATCCATCGTAACCCTTGAAGTTGTGAGCCAGTGCTATGAATCCCGTATGTTGTTCAGAGAATAACCATTTTCCAAACTTTTCACCGGTATCAGGACCGCTAAATATAACCTCACGGAGTCCGCATGTATCCGGACATAAATTTCGGTCATTCTTCTTCTTCTTCTTCGCATCACTGTCGTTACAAGCATCACATAGAGGACCGCAATTTCTACAGTTCGGTTTCTCTTCCAACGATTGATGCATGCATTCGTAGCAAGCTGTTTGGGCGACGAGGAAGTTGGGTGTATGCTGAACTTTTCCGCACCAGGTTTTTAAACAGTTCTGAAAAGTAATAATTGAACGTTTTAACCTCTAGCTTTATTGATAATAAAAACAAAATAAACGTCTACACTTTGTTCAGATAATAATTTAAAAAAATATATTTTGTTTATAGGTTCAACGTTAATAAAGAGCGTTGACGTATTACTTTTGTTCGTGTGTTGACCCTAAAAATTACTCGTTCCAATCTACGTGTCAATATTAAAAATGTATGATGATCAGACCATCGACATATAGCCTGTATCATTGACGATTCAAACACGCTGATACCAAGTTCAATAAAGTTAAAAATTATATATTATGTTAGTTTACCATATAACAATTTCAAAGCTCTTTTCACATAAAATATGTTACACATTTTCAATGTGTCAAGAATTAAAAGTTAATTACTCGGTTTAACATCTGTGACTCAGTTGAATTTTAATATTGAGACCCTTAACTTTGGTCGAATTCAAGTATGAATTGTTATATGGTAATCTCACACGCAAGATAAAGTAACAGCTAAAGAGCGTTCCTCGATAATCTAATATAATTTAAAAAATGAAAGAGCGTCTCTACTTTTGCGCGCCGATAATAAAGAGCGTTGACGCATTAATATTGGTCGTGTGTTGACCCTAAAATTACTCGTTCCAATCTACGTGTCAATATTAAAAATGTATGATGATCAGACCATCGACATATAGCCTGTATCGTTGACGATTCAAGCACGCAGATATCAAGTTCAATAAAGTTAAAAATTATATATTATGTTAGTTTACCATATAACAATTACAAAGCTCTTTTCACATAAAATATGTTACACATTTTTCAATGTGTCAAGAATTAAAAGTTAATTACTCGGTTTAACATCTGTGACTCAGTTGAATTTTAATATTGAGACCCTTAACTTTGGTCGAATTCATGTATGTAATTGTTATATGGTAATCTCACACGCAAGATAAAGTAACAGCTAAAGAGTGTTCCTCGATAATCTAATATAATTTTAAAAATAAAAGAGCGTCTCTACTTTTGCGCGCCGATAATAAAGAGCGTTGACGTATTCATATTGGTCGTGTGTTGACCCTAAAATTACTCGTTCCAATCTACGTGTCAATATTAAAAATGTATGATGATCAGACCATCGACATATAGCCTGTATCGTTGACGATTCAAGCACGCAGATATCAAGTTCAATAAAGTTAAAAATTATATATTATGTTAGTTTACCATATAACAATTACAAAGCTCTTTTCACATAAAATATGTTACACATTTTTCAATGTGTCAAGAATTAAAAGTTAATTACTCGGTTTAATATCTGTGACTCAGTTGAATTTTAATATTGAGACCCTTAACTTTGGTCGAATTCAAGTATGTAATTGTTATATGGTAATCGCACATGCAAGATAAAGTAACAGCTAAAGAGTGTTCCTCGATAATCTAATATAATTTTAAAAATAAAAGAGCGTCTCTACTTATGCGCGCCGATAATAAAGAGCGTTACGTTATCGTGATTTCGACTTTAATGTGTTACATATATATATATTACAATTAGGTAAAGACTCACCTGACACCTAGCACATTTCTTGCATATATGATCCTCTTTACAGTCCTGGCAATCCTTTGTATGTAAAGGTGAATATCCGTCTGAACATTCCAGTATATCGTGTTGAAAGGTTTCAAAGTCAAAGAAACAGAATTTAGCTCTTTCATCGTCAGTAACGGGAGGTATGGCCCTTACATAACATTCGTGTCCTGCCATTGTGTATTTGTCACACGATCTACAAAATGTTTCTCCGCACACGTGTTGATTCGGACGTCTTTTCCGTCTCTCCATGACTTTTTTACAGTCCAAGCATTTCCACTATTTTTCGCAAGGAGCTGTCGTTTCTTTCGATGATCTGTCAATAGGTTTTGCTTTATGACGCACGAAACATTGATGAGACATACACGTCATGTTACAATCTGAACAATGTTCTTTGTTTTCACTTTGTTCACATTTATCACTTTTACACACGAAACAGGTGCGTTCACAATAATGCTTTCCTTTGGTTGAATAATGTTTTAAGCAATTCACACAGAAATATGCTGCACTAAAGAATCCCGTTATGGATTGTATAGCGTGGAAATGTTCATTATCAGTCAGATATAAATATATCACGGGTCTTTCTGCAACGTCTGTAGGCGCGCTGGTAATGAATTTATTGCCCAGTCTAGCACTAACGACTAGTATTGTCAAATTCAGAGTGTCCGCGAATGCTTTCAGGTCTGCTAAACTGGCTGGTCTGTCTGTTGGTACACCGGCGATGTCACTAATTGCTTTGGCTAATTTTCCTTGCTCAGTACGTTTTTTCGTCAACATATGGTTGTAATAATTGATCGGTACTTTTCTGTAGTCCATGATGAGCTGAAAATTATTTCTGGTTCCTCTATTCTGTGTTATTTCTAGCCATTCATCAGGACTGCAAATATTTAATTTACACCAACAAGTGGCGATAGCCCGAGCCATACACATATTGTCGGTATTTTCAATCGTAACGATCGATGTTTTATTTCTTAGAATGTTACTTTCAGAGTGTAACGCCGTTATCCTCCGCCGTGCTCCACCTTTAGGTAACTCAATGGTGCCTATATCTATGCTGAAACTTTGATTAACAGTCAGTGTTTGGTTACTGTTCAAAACGAGTTCGATTCTGTCAATCACCGTGTTAGCATTTAACGTTTGCAACGTTTGTAACGGAACTATTATAGGGTTGTCCAAACTCTCATGGTGAATGATAACTCTACCAAGATCATTGTCAGCCAAATTTCCACGAGCTCTTTGAATAGTGTCCTCGAACATTGAATGTAGATTCCTGTATATGTCGATTAACTTTTTATCTTTGTAAATTTCATCTAGTTTGATTTCATATGTTCTCTGTGTTGCCAAATTGTTTCCGAAGGTCCGTTCACTTCTTTTGCGAATGCTATATCCGGTTATTTGATTATCAGAACTGCTGGCTGTTTGACTGTCTGATTTTACGGCTCCTTCATCTTGATCAGGTGTATGTTCATCTTCTCGGTTTTGTAAGCCTGATGGTCCAGCTATATCGGGTTGTGAGTTGTTAACATCATTTTTAGGTGCATCATCTTCTCCGTATCCGATTTGGTTCGGCCATGGGTCATCTCCTGAACAAAGCATAGATGCTTCAATATTATCTTCATCAAGCTGATAAGCTTCTATAGCCCTGTCGTATTCTTCGATATATTGTAGAATACATTCTATTTCATAAATTTCCTCCACTGTTAGAGGTGTCATTATTTCTTCAGCCATTTTCGAGAATAAGTCCTGAGAAGTTATTACAACGGTGTCTATTCACTATATGGGATACAGCTTAGTCATATATATTTTTATACCATAAACCCCGAACATATGTAAGCACGGATGAGGTAACATTATATACGATTATATATGAGCGTAAGTATGAATAGGTCGATAAGTGGTGTTATGGAGTTATGGTATACAAAAGTATGAATAGATGTATAAGTGGTTATTGCGTAATGTTGTTATAACAATGACACCGAAGTAACTTCTATTAATGAGCAATGTTCATACACCCTATCGATAACTTAATTGAAAGCGTGTCTGAACATGCATAAAAGGAAGCTTCGTCATAGATGAGCGTAAGTATGAATGTGGGGAGATAAGTGGTTATTACGTAATGTTGTTATAACAATGACACCGAAGTAACTTCAATTATTGAGTGTCTCATGACCTGTACGTATTATGTATGCATATTGTTTTGGATAACTAATTATCGCGTTAATGCTAACAATGACACAGTTTATCAACCTTACGTGATAATAACCCGTTAAGCAACTAATGTTGTTCAGACAAGATATCGATAATTGAACGAGTCGGACCACATGTAACTGTCAACGGGATATAATAGAAGTCATTTGGTAAACCAAGGTGCGACTCTTTTCGACATTGTTACCCCCAATGTGGCGTGTACATACTTGAAAATTTGTTCCATCGAATATGTCAGTTCATTCTGGGGTTGTAATTTCGCATTACCCTCTTCGTCCGCTCATGATTCAACATAGTACATCTCAATACTTCCAATAATTCGCGATAATACACACCTGTCATATACTCAATAACTTCATCGGGATAAAGAAGTAAAGAATAAACGCTCTTTATTATTCATGTAAGAGTAATGGTGTCAAATTATTTCAGGTATGACAATTATATGATGCATGGACTGCGTCAGATTGATAAACACTGGAATGTATGCATTCATACCGATGGTCACAATGTCCAAAATTACAGCGACTCGGACCTGTCCATACACATATAATTGGTATAAAGCTATTTCATGAAAAATATTTAAAATTTGGTTGAACAAAAATAACAAAAGATATTACACTCAAATAATTAAAAAAAATTTAATACCGAGATTATCCGAAACCGAAAACTCATTATAAATTTTTGAGATTAAAACTTTTTTTTTTGAAAATTTAAAAAAAAAAAATTTGGGTTTTGAAATTTTTTTTTGGGAATATTTTAGTACAAACAATTTTAGACCCAAAAAATCTATTTTTAGATGTGGAGGCAACAAGCCCCCCATACTACTAATATAATGCATTGGCCCCAGGTTTCCGCAAAATTTCTGGAAGCTACATCCATGGAAGGGTTAAAACACAACTGATTACATTAAGTGAGTTGTCTGGACTCGTGTGGACATTGTTTTTAATATTACCGTTGCTAACGTTCTCTGGTCCTTAGTTTTCAGATAATATTACCATATAAATTTCTTCACATTTACACAAATTGTTCTTCAGAAACAGTTGATGGATAACGTTACATTCTAGTAGCTGACATTGTTAAATTTGTTTAGCATACCGACTTTTGTAAAAAAGGTCTAGGTCGATAAGTTTATTGAAAACAAAACTAGATATTTACATATGTGCTACACTAAATCCTGTTCGGTGATTGCCCCAATAACACACAGACCGCAATACGAACATGACGTCACAAATTGTTTACCTAGTCTGACCTAATCGTAAAAGAACAGTATTCAGAATAATTGGGCGTGTGCTCTCCAAAATTCAACTGAATTGCATCTGAAGCCATGCATTTATTTAGTTTGTTACATCGCTGGAAAGTGCTTGGACATCTTATACTGGGCTGACTTAGTTTGCTGCGTGGGCGAGTCTCAATTATCGAAAGATTTTGTGAAAATATATAATAACTCATGTATGGGAACAAATCGTCAAAACGATTATAAATATAAGAAATGAATGTAGTTGGTGTGTGCGTTATTTGTGGGTACGGCGGTGTGGCGTACACATATCTCACCAGTAACGCGGCACAATTTGCATAACACGAGAGGTAGGTAACTTTGTGTCGATATTGTTCGCTGCGCACAAAACACCATCACTTACATCACTTACGTCCATTGGAGTTACTCACATCAAATCGAAAAGTGTGGCTCTGAGAACTGTTACGAATACAGTCGGCGGTGAGCACAAATAAGGGGTTTCCACGAATGTGCTATGTCGGGAGGTGGACAGTTTATATATGGACCGACACAGAAAACTACTTAATAGCTCAACTAGTACACAACACGAAGGAATATATGCTATACGAAGACCACATCAATCATATTAAATAATATAACGCTGTCAAAATGATGACTCTAATCATAGTTCTAGAAGGTAAATGTTTTTCGAGAGCGTTCTCAGTTAGTATACAAATGAAGTGGAAATGAATAACCGCCATAAATAGTACATGCTCTGATATAGTAAAAGGAAATGGCAAGTTAATTGTGTCCAATACTGCTTCAAAAATTTCAGCATTGTTTTTGGTGTGTGCTGGAAAATTGTGAAAATCCATTTTGCAAGAATTGATGTAAACCTTTGGGATGAGATGAGTTTTAGCTTCAATTTTAGGTCATATCTCCATAGCAAAATTCCAAGCTTACCTGTTATCTCTATCGCTGTGGCCTACTATTTATTGTCCCCAGCTTGAGTAGACAGATCTACATACCAGCATTGGGCTAGTTCTTTGATATAACAGTTCATGGTAATGGCTTCTCACAATTGCCTGGCGCACACATATCCGACAACGACTAACTGCTATATATTGTATGACTATTATGTGCATAATTCTATCAATGAACTTTATGAAAAACTACTTTGAGAAAGAATGTTCTCTAGGGTCATCAAGTATCCACAGCGGAGTTTTTCACGCCGCTTTAACCTGCGTAACGCCAGTTAACCCTGCTATATAGTATTTAATTTAATCAGTGACGCATGCACCCCAAAAACCAAAAAGAAAAAAAACTTCCGCGCAAAACGGTATCAAGTATCAACAGGTTAAGAAAGATCCACCACAGATCTATATGGTCAAGTATAAACATTGTGTGGGCTTCTATTGCCTTTGAAGTATGCTTGTTGCATTTAACGGCACACCAGAGTTATTCTTGAGTTGATATCAAATGTCAACTGCAGTGCCAAGAGCGTTTTCAAAAGTAGCCAAGACACTTGTGGTCAGTTGTACATATTGATCTTACACATAAGCTGTCGTCATAAGTACTTTGAATATCGTGTAAAGAACGAGTGATAATTGTTTCGATCCACAGAAAGGCATCGGTAGCTTCCAGACCACGATAACGTTTTGCTAACAATCGATCGTGTTGATAAATTTAGAAATGCATGCCCAACTGTTACGCCAGGTTTTGTAGGTAAATTCGCCAGCTTTTGATGTAACTAACGAGTTTTGATTTAAAATCGCCAGCATTTGGTGCAAAACAAGGTCACCAATATTGAAGTAAAAAAAAAACAGGCAACGAGTTTTGAAGTAAAAAAAAACGACAGCTTTTGATATAAAATCACTAGTCTATTTTAGATACCTTTGACGTGTGTCATAAGGCAGTCAGTCACACATGGAGACTGGCCATGCATAAGAGGACCGGCGCCGGGGATCCCACATACGAGTTTATGATATTAATTATGATGGCGGTGGGTGCGGTGATGCTGTTGGGTAAATATTGTCACTGATGATGACGATGACTATGGTGATTGAGAAAGATAGAGCAGTAGTAGTAGTAGTAGTAGTAGTAGTGGTGGTGGTGGTATACAATGATATTGCTGCTGATGGTGAATACGATGAAGATTATTGCACAAGTCACGGTTGGCTATCGTTCTGCAGAAGTTACATGTCCAAATGCATGGAATCCTCTGCCATTGAATATAAAAGGGTCACCATCAAATTTTGCCGACTTCAAAAAGTCACTAAAACTTACATGTTTCCGCGGCGCTCCAGAAAATCTCTTTGATATTGTGAATATTTACATCAGCAGTCCGATGCTCGTAGCCCGTGTATATATAACCATGGGTATATGCGAGAAATACACAAAGAAAACACACTACATAGTTTGGATTGATAAGCCGTACCCTGTGTATTTTGATATTGCGTTTTTTGACAATCAGTCTTCCGTATTATCGTCTTACTTGCAGCACGACGTTATCGTGTGATTGCCGCTGAAGCGTTTTCATTTGGAGTATGGTCAATATATTGCCGCCGTTGCAGTGTATTCGCGGATAGAAAACGAATAGGCCTATATATGCCGAAAGCAGAAACGAAGTCACGAGGTTGAGTCTGGGATATATGGCAAGTGAGACTTGGCTAGAGGGGTTTCCGTTGGGGGAGGGGTTTCCACCTTGGAATTTCCAACTGCACCCACCCCATTGCACCACAGCAAACTGATAAGTTTGCCTAATTCAATTTGGACCGCCCCCCGGGGGCTTTGATTTTTACCAAATGTTCCCTCACAGACTACTATATGGTAGCATATTCTAAATGGACCAGTAGTCTTGTGGCCACTAGCCATGCAGGGGGGGGGGGGGGGTGAAAAGGGTGGTTCGGCCCACTATGCGATTAAAAAATCCAAACATCTATTGGTATAACGCCAGACAAATTTACACCTCGATTTATTTTTTCTTAAATTAACTAGCAAGTAATTACTGGCAAGGGCACAGGAAACACGAGTCGGAAGATTGTGGACGGCCCGATGCGAAAACATTTTGAAAATCTGAACATGAAAATTTGACAATCCTAGCATCTAGACTGGCCTCATGTTTTTCAGTTCGGGGAAAATTTCAACCTGACACTCACCCTTATAGGTTTGAAAATTGCCAACTGATGGCCATTTCAATCCAGAATTTGGCAAATGAAAGGGAAATATGCAAATGTTGGTCTAAAAACAACAAATTGGTCACTAAGAAATTGTTGGAAAATCAAACTACGAGAACAATTTCAACCTAATTTTCGTGTGACTTTTCCAACTAATGTTGCATTAGGTTTGAATACAGTTTGGGGGTAAGACCCCTGCAAAACCACATGTATGCACGTCCCTGCTTGGCACCCCATGCTAAGAGCGCGGTCTTGGATTCACTGAAGACGATAAATCATCGATACTAAATCATGTTGTGTTGGGTTGCACCCGGGGGGGGGGGGGGGGGTCAGGGGTTACATCCGCCCGCACCCTGTCGGGGAGGGGTAGTGACCCCGTCGGCGAGATCTGCAATGGTCATCCCGGTAGCTAAAGCCCGCCCACCCCCTGTCGGGGAATCGTATAGTACCTGTTCGGGGATATCATGGCGCCACCCCTGTTTGAAATCATATAGATATGTTAAAGGAGAAGACCACATATGGAGCAGAAATCAGGGGGTAAATGAGCTCTCATAACCACAAAAACTACAATAAAGACATCCAAATAAACCCAAATTGGAACCAGTCGCATATAGTATATATATATATATACATGGTATCGTTCTGTTGGCCTCTCTATATCATACAAATATTTTTTCTTTTAAAGATAAAAGAAGCCAATTCAACGTGCGATTTCCCTGCGCTCCTGTTGCGCAAATTATAGTATAAAAAGCGTCTATTTCAGACAAAGTTCAAACAGTAAATATCACCAGACAAGACATAGAAACCGCTAATTTCATTACCAATCTAACAACACCAGTCGAACATGATTTCTTTTCAAAGCAATAACTACAGGTTACGGACAACCACAGGCACACACACCATGGATAAATACACGGTCAAAAGCACAGCGTTTTTTTTGTACGGTTATATCTGGCATATACCCATGGTTATATATAAACGGGCGACGAGCATCTGACTGCTAGTGTTTATGTTTATATGATTTGTCAAGCGCTTATATATATGGTCGGCTTATTGGGGATAAGCGCTATACAAATATTATTATTACAAGTGCACATATATTTATATATACATGTGTGTATCTATAGTTGTTACCAGTCAGATTGATATATCAGCCTGCATGTCAACCGGAGGGTCGATGTATAATTGTATATTATGTACATACATGCATATTCAATGTTTCACGCTATTGATCTTGTGTACAATATCTTCGTTTATATTTCTCAATCCATTTATGCACATTGGAACAGAAAATAACGCATAATACTATATAAGACATTTCATGGTTCCGAAAACATGGCAACACACACGAGCATACACACCGGGGATCGCCCATCCGAGTGTGACGTGTCTATGTATCAGTCATACGGTATATTGAAGCATATAGACTCCACACCGACAATCGACCACACGAGTGTGACGTGTGACGTGAGTTGGGAGGCGTTTAATCGGGTCGGAAAACCTGGCAGATAAATAGAGAATCCACTTCATCGTTGTCGTCGGTGACATCGAAAACGGACGTAACACTACGCTGTAGTTCTTAAAGACATATTGTTGAAAGAAGTCATGAGTGTTACGCCATGTTTTGATGTAACTGACGCCATTTGATACAACTAACGTGTTTTGATGTGAAACCTCCAAGTTTTATGTAAAAATGACTGATAGCGATGCTGCTGAAGTTGTATTTGTTTTAAATTAGCTGTTTTCTTTATAGTATCTGTCTTGTTATCATTGTCTCCTTGGCAGCTGATTGAGCGACGCTGAAGCACATATCACAGTAGCGATGCCATGATATGTGTGTTGCTTGACTGTGGTTTAGTCTTGTGAGATTGTCTGCCATAGTTACAATGGTACAATAGGACCCAAAATATATGCTGTTAACATCATGACCCTGACAGTACATATTAGGGTACACGAAAAAAGCAACGAATTAAGTAGTGGGGGAACGATGAGTCCTACCAGCTCATAGACTATACATAGTCATCAAATGCAGATAGATTTGTCGACCTCAAGGGCAGGCAAGCGAACGCTCAGGTCACTGAGACAACGCGTTTCACACGTTATTGAATATATTCTGAAGGCAGACGATGAACACAGCTTTATCAAACAATTCCCATACAATGCCAAGTCCGTTGGTACTGAATCTATCCACTGCTCGTCTAGTTAATCAATTCATCAATGAAACAGTGACAATATAAGAATGTCGTCTGTATGCTTACCCTCTTTACCTGTCACTTCGGTCGGCCGTGGCGTTCTCGAAACTGCGTATTGATATAATAATGATGCTCTTTCCAACGACCATTTCGATAATAATAATGGTGATCTAGAACATTCTTTTCAACAATCGCTTCCAAAGGGACATGTGCTCTAGAATGACCCGTTTACACGCATTGTAACACGTTGTATAGTATGTTTTAATATCCTAAATTAAAAAGAAACACCAGGCATACTACCCTTCTACTTCTTTCAATTTAGAACTGAATTGACAGGGATTTTGTTGTGAATTTACTGGTCCAGGGTACAGATTAAGTTCGGATTTGGATTCCGCCCACCAATTTTTCATATTAGTTATGAACCTTTGTTGAATTGCCGCGAGCGTGTTTTGCCACAACCATAGTCGTTATTTGGTGGACTAATCTGGATTCAGATTACGGATTAGACCCCGTACGACTTGGTTCGGTAAACTAACATACCAGAATCAGTGAACGAACAGACCGTAATCGTAATCAATCGTTATTTCGTCGTAATGCAGATTCAGATTCTGATTCCGATTACGGACTCAAACGTTCATAATGTAAACAAACCGAGATTTCGCCACCTCGGAGTTTAAAAAACACAATAAAACATAAGAATTCGTTCCTTGTGTACAAATTATTGTAGAATATAAACGATCTATAATCAAAGAATTTTAAATGCGGAAACAAATTTATGTTATCGAGTGTAAACTGGGAGAATATTACTGAAATTAGCCACATAATAATGTTATTGGTAGTAACGCTGGGGGAGCACTTCGGTTTATGGCGAACTTGAAGCAAATAATTGTCAATTTCATTGTCACTTTCATCATGTCCATTTCATAATTCCATCCATAAAATACCGCCCGAACGCATGTCGATTTCAAATTCGGCGGATACGTCACACTGCCAAAAATATTTTCTCAATTCAGGAAAACAAAAATCTTGAAATGAGATATTATCTTGGGAGAATAGCTAGAAAAATAAGAAAAAACATATTTTCTAGGTCAAGAAATGAAAGGATGGGAAAATTTCTTGTCTGAGAAAATTTCTTTAAGAAAACACAGTAATCTTAGTAAGAAAATCCTAGTAAAAAAATCTTAGTATAGATTTTTTTTCTTAATGTAGGAAAGATTGTTTTTCTCACATAAGTTTATTTTTCTTGAAATAAGATAAGTTTAAGATACTGCGATTATCTTGGGAGAATAGCTAGAAATTTAAGAAAGCTATACAATTAATCTAGAACAAGAAATTATGTTTTCTATAGTTAGAAATATCGTCAAGATATTTTTTCTTAAGTGATGCCAATTTTTTCTAGAATGAGATATTCTCAAGCAGGAAAATAAATCTAAGTAAGGGAAAACAAGTTTTCTTAACTAGGAATATTTTCCCCAATTAGGAAAGATACATTAGAAAACAATTCTTAATTAAGAAAAACATTTAATTTTAAATTAATATATAATTTCAATTGTGTTTTAAAATATACAATTGACATTTATTCTGAATATAAAAACTTCTTTGTAAATATCATTGTTAAATGTATAATAGAGACAATAAGGGGGCTTAAAGGCACGGGAGGCCTTAGTTGTCGAAAATATTCATATTTGTTTCAATCACCGTAAACAGAAAAACATTAAAACGCATACAGTTTTGTTCATATATACCATGACCATCGCGTAAACAGCATGCTATCATAAAGACCTACTATATTTTACCTAAGCAGGAGCCTGATTGTGTTACAGAAGGCAGCACAGTGTTACTGGCTAATCACACACAAATCATATAAATGCTCTTTATTCGTTCCATATCAAAATTCAGCAACAATGAACGCTCTTTATGTTTACCATCATAATATAAACAAGCACCAGGAAAGTACCTTTTTATGCTTTTGTTTACATAAGAATGGTCAAACATATGACAATAACATACTGTTTATGCGATATTTCTTGTTTGTATATGGACAAAGTCTGTCTACATTTTAATATTCTTTCTGTTTGTGGCGGTTTTTGACCGGTGGAAATATTTTCACAGCATACCCACCGCCAAGGCCTCCCGTACCTTTAAACTTTAAATATACAATCAACAATTTCTCGTTACAGTTATGGGTTTCTAAAATTGCAAGTGGCCAAACAAGATACTGTGTACATTCGCGAAATAAAACTATACAAAGTACCTGTATCTTGTTCTGCCTCTTAAAATTGTATAAACCTATATATGCAACAAAATATATATTGATTGCTATTAATTACATCCCGACACATGATTTTCAATATATTTATAGAAAGAGTTACCTCAAATCTGTCGGTTGCAAAAAAAATATATAACAATTTCTGTTATTTGAGTATCCAGTTCAAACGATAGGAAAAAAAATCATCACACATGACAAAACAAGCACTGTATGTGCCTTAATAAACATCGTAACCCTGTATTTTTAAATGCACATATTCTAGGATGGGTGATGTGTAATAAACACAGAAAGACACTTGTATTAATGGATTTGTTGATACGGCACTTGTGCCATTGAGGAAAGAACGAACTCTAGGGTGTGCTGTTCATTCCATCATTGTGCACTAGCACTCGTGTCATATCAACAAACCCATAAACAAAATAGTGTAATTCTGTGTATATACAGCATGGTTTCAATAGCAGTTTCATGAATCATGCCGATTGCAGGTTTACTGTTCAGGTACTAGCCCAAGTCTTTTCGGTATGCAACAGCTTGAGATATCGAATACAGTAATGCCCCCGAGAGTATAATCGACTCCTTAAACACAGTAGAATTATGGGTAACTTTTCAGGATTTAGTTGGAAATATGGCTTGTTGCCATTCGTCGGAAAGCTCTCTGAGAGCTTTCCGATGAATGGCAACAAGCCATATTTCCGACTAAATCCTGAAAAGTTACCCATAATTCTGCTGTGGTTAAGGAGTTGATTACTTAGAGCATTACTGCAGTTGAAACTGTTTTGGATCGAGTCCTGTCCGGCTACTCTTCTATAACCTCTCAAGATTTTGAAGTGTTGAATGGGTCACCATGAATCGCTCAATTAAACAATCGCAACGGTGTTGAGTGTTTTGCTTATCGCTCACTATTTACTGCTGTATATAAACAAACGATTGACTCACACAAAGTGTGTTTTGTGGATAATAACGCATTCATATGAACATTATCCTATACTATTAGTATATTCTTGGGAAACTTTTTGTAAATGTTATTTATAAATTATAACCTATAACGAAGGCCATCCATTCCTTTAAGTTCCAAAGATATAAGGAGAATCACTGCATTTCAATTGCATACCGCATCCATCGTGGTGCTGTTTTGTGTTCAAGTGACAACCTTACCATGGTGTTGGAAATTACTGCAGTGTAATACCACAGCATTACCTGGGTAACACCACGTTAGAGATGGTCAATTACTTTAAGTATATGCAGGTTTGAAATCATCACGCTTGGGAAAGGCTGCCCTCTATGTTCTTATAAAAAAGCGTCACTTTGACCTAATCTGACGAAATACTGGTAGTGCTACAATCAAGATAACTTCAACCCACAATTCTGGGCGTAAAGTCCATTATAGAAGAGTCTCGGGATGGGACTCGGTCCAAAACAGCATCAACCCAACCGATACCACAAGTTGTGGACAGGGAAAACTTGGTCTAAACAGGTACTAGTACATGCATGTATTACAAGCATTAAAGGGTACACTAAATCCGGCCATTTATGAGACCATCTCCTTGTATACTCAACAGAATATATGCAACAAATGAATGAATTTTGCCCATGGATAAGTGCAACACCTGTGTGCTCTATGAACAATGCAAACATGGTATTTATAATGATAATGAATTATTGGCTGGAGTCATAAATTCATTTTCATTATAATTTATACCATGTTGTTTGCATCTATTCTGCTGAGAATAAAAGGAGATGCTCTTAATGCTCAGTGTAAAACACTGCAAATATGGAACTTAAAGAGCTTTTGTCTATCTTCTACTGGAAACAACTGTTAAATTTATTAAGACTTTATCAAGTCTTTTCACAGTATATAGTCTACATGTTTAATAGTATAGCACTAGTACTCACTAGTATTTCCAGACTTTTTGTGATAAAAATGAGGATAAAAGTGCAGAATTCTAAATTGATGCATTAAGTTGCAGAATTTTAAATTGATGCATTAAGTGCATGAGCGGCTGTAGAGTTCTTTGAAGTGCGGTCATGCAAAATAACATAAAAGTTTGTAAAACAAGGTACATCTACATACTATGATTATAGCGGTATGAAGTGTCTGGCGCACCTTTGATGGATAAAAGCGAATGTATACAGGCCTTAAAATTTTGCAAGAATCAAACTATAGCATTTCTACATCAAATCAGCTGCTTTTTACCAGACTCAAACGAAGAATCATGATTCTGACTCTCATCACACTAAAATCCCTACAAAATAATCTACTGGTGTGCAGATATTTCATTGAGTGTTTCAAATCATTTTAAAGGGACCCAAGGCACTCATAGTGAGTAAATATGCCAAACATATAACATACAACAGTTCGTAAAAACATCACCACTCAGAAAAACATGAATTCCTGATTCCTATATTAATTATTGAAAGTTTTCCAATTACGAAATTTCTCCTGTTGGAACCATTGCTATGTAAACAAAACTGTTACAGTGATTTGTCAACAAACATTGCTACTAGTAATCGCGTAGAAGGTTAAACATATTTTAGTCTATTAAAATATTATTTTCAGAATATTTTTCAATGCTTTGGCCATGCAATGTTTAACCCTTTCATGATGGGAGCTGCGCTGGAACAGCATTAAAGATCATGTACCAGTGAATTCTTGTATATATGCAAGTCTCGCATAGGAAGCCTCATATGTATAAGAGAATGCACTGGATTACAAGGTCAAGGTAAATATTGTTAGGCCATGTATTCTCTTATATATGTGAGGCTCCATTTTGGAGACTCGCAAATATAAGAGAATGCATTGGCGCAGGGTTTTAGCAACATTTCAAGAATCTCCAGTCATGGAAGGGTTAAGTTTTTATTAAACTTTGGCATCTTATTGGACTTATTCAACATTGGATGGTAATGTCACTGTAACAGTGATGTTTATCAGAATTGCTAGCATGCAATGACATTCTTTCATATAAATTAATTAACTCACAGAATATCGAAAGACCAGATGTGAGTATAATATAAATTTATCACCCCATTTTATGCAGGGATACAAAAAATAAAGATAACATATGTTATGCTTTAAAGTCAACATGGACAATTAAAGGTAAACAATCTGAATTGATGGTCTCCATACCATCAGATTCCAAGAACAACATTTCTTAATCGATTAAATACCAAAACATAATGCTAACTACTGTCAACTCTAATGTAACATTTTCCAAAACATGTTATATATCAACATTTTGTTCATCGCAACTTGGTATCAAGATTAGGTCAGTCGACTCAGTCGGCTCGTTGAATATTTGCTAGGCCGGGAAATATTCAAGGCGGTGAAAAATAACAGATTTCAAAAATTTATATTTTGTAACTCAGAACTTTAAAGGGTGTGTTCCTCGACTCGAATCAATTATTTTTACCCCCGAAGCCAAAGAAATAGTAATTGAGGAGCGTGAACTCGGATTAGCTTTATGCCAGAATTTGATTTTTGCAGAGTAAAATTTGCCACTCACGCCGGTTACGGAATACTTTCCTGTTATTTATCGTAGAAATTAAGCACAAAATATGATTTAATAAAAACCGATTTTGCAAAGTTTCCCGGTTTTGCGAATATTGTGGATGGGTACATTTATATACGAATGATCAATGCCATATAATCATAGTCCATCAGATGTTACTATTTTAACATGAGAAATCATAACAAATACAAGCAGATTGAGCGTATTCTAAAATCTCATACATTTTTCACCGACAGTAAAATTCACCATCATTTCATTTGTAAAATATGAATAAATCACGCACGTGTAATCGTAGTTCAATTAAGTATATCACTCGTAACAACATTTTCGTAAAGAGAAAACACTTTACAACAGTTTACTTACCTGAAAAATCAGATCAAATGGAGTTCATCTGTTCATTTTCGATCTCAAAAAATGTGTTTTGTCAAAATGGCTGACGAGCAGAAAAGGCGTGACCGAATGGCGGACACAATAAAAGTTGTAGTCCGAGTCCGAGTTCAGTAAAAGGTGTAGTTGTGATTTTCAATTTCGTCCATCCCAGAAATCTAGTATATTTTATAAAAGAGACATGTTCTGCTCACAGATCTATAAAATTTGCATGTTCATAAAAGGTATCTAGGGATTACTCAGATGGTGGGCCTATATAGACTTGAGTGATGTGTTTTGGCCTGTGTCATTTAAAATTTTATTCGGGGGGGGGGGGGGGGGGGGGGGTCAATGCATATTATTTTTCATTTGCGCTTAAGCGCAAATGATTTTCGCTTAGGCATAAACATTTGCGCTTAAGCCCAAATGATAGAGGTTATTTGAACAGTTCAACTTAAGCGCAATATGTGTGCTTAAGCGCAAATATGTGTGCTTAAGCGCAAATATTTTCGCTCAAGCGTAAATAAATAATAAATGTGAAAAGGGCCTCCCCCATATATATATGACCATGGCGGGAATTGCGCTGGTGCAGCATTAAAGTCTTAACAGACCATATGCTAGAGCATTCTCTTATATATGTGAGTCATCCATATGAAGCCTCGTATCATATATAAAAGAATGCACTGGCTTACAAGGCTTGCCAATGAACTGAACATTTATCAGGTTATTGCATGAATTTTTAATACACAGCAAGGCAGGTTACATCATTTTATAGATATTCTAGAATTTCTAGTTTGTGAAAACTATACTTAAAGCCATATTTTATGCACCCTGTCTAACCAACTGAACTATGAACTATAGACATGTTATTATTTTTATTATCAGAGACATGCCTTCTGCAAAGATATAGCCTTATACATTATAAACATGCAAATAGTTGCTTCATTTGGGCTAACTTCCATCATTTAGTGAGTCAAACGTGAGGAAATTCTCTTAGTTTGAAAGTTGTAGCATGCCTGGCCCTGTGAGTTGATGTCACAAACATCAAATATTAGTACTTCTTATCAGATGGACATCTCTACCAATAAATTAAACATTTCTCATAGTCATTGCATGCATTATAATATACAGGACAAGGTAGAAAACATCATTTGATGGATATTTTACTTAAAATCGTCTGTGGAAACAACCTAAAAGCCATATTGTATGCATCCCTGTGTAGCCAAAATAAATTAAACTATGGATATTTTATTGTTTATTTCATCAGAGACATGTATTCTGTTGAGATATTGCCTTATATATGTTATAAACATGCAAATAGTTGCTTCATTTGGGCTTGCTTCCATAATTTAGAGAGTCAAACCTGAAGAGATTCCCTTATTTCAAATTTGTAAGATGCCAAGGCAACTGAAATGGTGTATCAAACCTCAAATGGCAGTATTTCTTATCAGATGGACATGTCTACCAATAAATTAAACATTTCTCATGGTCATTGCATGCATTTTAATATACAGGAAAAGGTAGAAACATCATTTGATGGAAATATTACTTAAAATAGTCTGTCAAATCTACATAAAAGCCATATTGTATGCATCCCTGTATAGCCAAATGAAATTAAACTATGGATATTTTATTGTTTATTTCATTAGAGACATGCATTCTGTTGAGATATAGCCTTATATATGTTATAAACATGCAAATAGTGGCTTTATTTGGGCTTGCTTCCATAATTTAGAGAGTCAAACCTGAAGAGATTCCCTTATTTCAAATTTACAAGATGCCAAGCCAGCTGAAATGGTGTATCAAACCTCAAATGACAGTATTTCTTATCAGATGGACATCTCTACCAATAAATTAAACATTTCTCATGGTCACTGCATGCATTATAATATATAGACCAAGGTAGAAAACATCAGTTGATGGATATTTTACTTAAAATAGTCTGTGGAAACTACATAAAAGCAATATTGTATGCATCCCTCTACAGCCAAATGAAATTAAACTATGGGTATTTTATTGTGTATTTTATCAGAGACGTATATTCTGTTGAGATATAGCCTTATACATCTGATTAACATGCAAATTATGGCTTCATTTGGGCTTTCTTCCATTATTTAGAGAGTCAAATCTGAAGAAATTCCCTTAGTTTTATATTTATGATCCCATAATCCCATGAAATGGTATTTTAAACCTCAAATGTCAGTATTTCTTATCAGATGGACATATAAACTAATGAATTAAACATTTCCCATGGTCATTACATGCATTTTAATATACAAGGCTATGTAGAAAACATCATTTGATGGATATTGTACTTAAAATAGTCTGTGGAAACTACATAAAAGCAATATTGTATGCATCCCTCTATAGCCAAATGCAATTGAACTATGGATATTTTATTGTGCATTTTATCAGAGACATGTATTCTGTTGAGATATATAGCCTTATACATGTTATTAACATGCACATAGTGGCTTCATTTGGGCTTTCTTATATAATTTAGAGAGTCAAAGCTGAATAAATTCCCTTAGGTTTCAAATTTAAAAGATGCCAAGCCAGCTGAAATGGTGTATCAAACCTAAAATGTCAGTATTTCTTATCAGATGGACATCTCTACCAATAAATTACGCATTTCTCATGACCATTGCATGCATTTTAATATATAGGACAAGGCAGAATACATCACTTGATGGATATTTTACTTAAAATACTTTGTGGAAACTACATAAAAGCCACATTGTATGCTTTCCTATATAGCCAAATGAAATTCAACTATGGATAAATTGGATATTTTATTGTTTGTATCATCAGAGATATTAGCATTCTGCTATTATATAGTCTTTTGTGTGTTATAAACATACAATAGGTGCATGGCCTCATTGGGCTTGCTTTCATAATACAAGAGAGTCAACTCTGAATAAATACCATTGGTTTGAAATTGGTAGCTTCTTCCATCCTTATATAAGAGGGGTATATACCAGCTTGAAGTACCGGTTTAATTAATAGGTTCAATGCAAGGGGCCACCAGAGAGGTTTGTCTAGTTCGGGATGGTGTGGCAAACCGCCATTTGGAGATTTCAAGGGAGCTCTAGGTCTCCTAAATGGCGACCCACTATATTGTGCAAACAAAATTTTATTAAAATTGTATAAAGGTCAGCATGCCCTAAGAGCATTGAGAAATAGATAAAAACACTTACTGACAGATTGCCAATAACAAAATTACATCTGTTGAAACTATTGTTATGTAAACAAAACTGTTACAGTGATTTGTCAACACATATATAATTCTAGCTGTATTATTAGTTCAAATATTTAACTATGAATAACATTTTCAGAATATTTAATCAACAGGTTGGACCTTTTCCAATGTTATGTAAACAAAACTGTTACAGTGAGTGACTTGTCAACAATTATATAATCCTATAGCTGTAGTATTACATGTAGTTCAAATATTTAAGAATGAATATGAATTTTCAGAATATTTAATCAACAGGTTGGTCTGGTTGGACCTTTTTCAATGTTTACCATAAAATTTTGATCACAATTTTGCTCTCGTTGGACTTTTACAGTTATTCCAATACAGCAGTAATTTCTACATAACAATTAATTCTTGGTTTAGAAATATTTTCTTTAAGTATTTCTTAACTTAGAAAAAAATCTTGAAACAAGAAATATATATTTAATTTTTGAAGCCATTTTCTTAGTAAGGAAATTGTTTCTTGTTTCAAGACTAAAATCTATCTTATTTGAGAAAACTATCTCTTGTCTGGTGGGAGTTTCTTAAATTTTCTTGATGTAGCAGACTTGGGGGGTATATTTCCCAAAATAAGATTTATTTTCCTGTTTCAGGAAATAGTTTTTCTTGTTTCAAGATATTTTATCTTATTAAGAAATTATTTTTGGCAGTGCACCATTGACAGAATTCACGCGAACATGCATGGATATGTCTTCTGCTTTGTTCGTTATTATATGTTACTTCTTATTCAAGAAATAGTAGGATTATATTATATCGATGGATTATCAGATACACGTATGCATTATCTAGTCTTATAGCAATTTCATATGTAAAATGTTTTGTTTCATTAAACGCAGTCGTGTTACATAATATTCACTGTATAGTGCAGAAACACAGGCATTTTATTGGCCAACGTGCTGTACAATAGTTGGAAAATAAAGCTTTGCCCATGAAACTAATGTTGTGGTCTTGTGATCTCACGTGAACTACATCTCCCAGTAGCACAAACTCAAATGTAAAGCTTATTCTAGGATCTCAGGAAATGTCAGTCAATTTATTGATTAAGTACCCCCAAGTACCATTTCCGGCCAACTGCACCCCCTTCAACAAAACATCAATCTCACAGCTTCGCATAATTCCATTTGCACCCCCTTGGAAATATCCAACCTGACACACCCTAAGATTGGTCGAAAAAATCAAACAATGAGAAAATTTCCAACCTATAGATGGTGTCAAATTAATGTCCAACTAATGTTGTGTTATGCATAAAAATTCCAACTACTGGAAATGTACCAAAGTTTAGTTTAGATATATTTATTTGTCAAATTTATATAACACCTGATATATAACACATGCATTTGTTTATACAGACACTGGGATTGGAGGACAAGTGCTGACTCAATTAAGGGTACCCTCTCTCTCTCCCATATGGTATTACACGGGATAAAAAAAAGTTAGTAATGGCAAACCAACATGACTAACAAAACAAGTTCAACATATATACAGATCACCGTTCACCCCCTTCCCGGGTTAGTCATAAGTTTGTATAAATGTATGTATTGATTTCAAATCGGGTTTGGTTGTTGTGTTTGCTGGCTTGTACGTATCATTATTTGGAACAGTTAGTCAAGAGAATCCTGATTTGCCTCATGAATGAATGACTGTACAGCTTAGAAAATTGTACCAAAGTTCGGGGGTAGGGGTCGAGACACCCCAACCAACCCCTGTCGCCACGTCCATGTACAACTGACAAGTTTCGTGTGTTCTCCACAACGTCTTCGGAATTTGATTCAGAAGATCTAGAGTTGTTAGACATGCTTGCCCTCGTCAATAAACACACTTTAACTTGAAAAAAAAGTCGGATTGGCCAGGATTGGCAGCTAATTAGGTGCCATGTATATACACATAGGAGAAAAGCATGACTTTCACAACAAACATAAACATTATAAATATAAATACAAATGATACTTGTGTCAAATACATGAGCCATGTTTGACGCTGGGAGAACATTAAGCATAGTATCGAAGACCACGTGGATTTCAAAATCTGACCTAGAATCCGAGTAATCTCGATTTAGCCCCGCCCCGTAATAGGTTTAGGATTCCGAATCCAGAACATCCCACCGAATAACGACTCTGGCGATGTTGTTGCTGGTAGTCGTTTACTAAATGTTAGCCTGCTGGTTTACGTACCGTGGTTTTAATTTATCTATCTAACTGGTCTATAACTGATATTATTCACAAGGGACATGGATGTCATACAACAAATTGATATGAAGGGCGGTTAATACAAGGTAGTCTAGGCTGTTATATTCTATGCTTTTTACTTTTATCTTGACATTTTTAAACTGCCGCAATGTAGACTGCTCTGGACACCATTAGTGAAGTGTCCATTACCGGAGTCCAAGGCAGGGTTGCTTCTTCTGTGTGACCTCGATACGAGCACCCCCTGCTCATATGTTATGGGTATAAGAAATTAAATAAAAAACAAATTAAAAAATAATTTAATACGTTTTAATATTCTAAATTAAAAAGTAAACACCAGGCATACTACCGCTCTACTTCTTTCAATGTAGATGTCTTCAAAATTGTCCATACACGTAGAGCTTCAGAATGTGTACCTATGTTTATATCACACCTTTGACCATGTTACCGCATATATGTTTATCCCTGTATTATTTGGTGCTCCCAGCTGCTAGGATCTTTATAGTTTACAACATGCTCCATGTAGATGTATTTTGCGCCAACGTAGGACTCACTTAACTCAATGAGTATGTTACCTTAGAAAGAAGTACTTTTCGTGTGTCACAACACGAACCAATTATGTGATGTAAATTCTAGAATAAGGCCACTTTAATATTCGCCTTCCACACTAAGTAAATACGTTGTTATGGTCCCATTGCCATGGCTATACGTGCAGAAGAGGATATCCACCACGCCATGCTGTCAATGGCATATGTCCTATAATTGGAACTGAGTGTTCATGTGTGCTTTGTAACATCGTCACCACATTATACAAGTCTTACATACAATGACGACGCCAAAGTGTGCATAATTATCGTGTGTAGTATAGTCACTAGTCGGATATATCCTTCATAAATTGGCAAAGAAGCCGTTTTGGTCTCAATATGTGGGTCCTGTTTGCTGATCAACGTATATACAAAATACGCTAAAATCGACGCCATCTTGGGTAACATAGCTTCTCCAAATCGTTTTTATTTGTGTGCAGATTTTAGATATGTTATACCGAGGACGATCCTGTCTCTTTTGACACAAAAGTCTATTCTTTACCAAATTTATTCCTGGTTAACCCATCATTTTGTGTACCACGACCATAATAGTGCTTTGTGTCTGTATGTAAGGCATTCACGGTATTTGATTGTGTTATTGTTGCTTTGACATCACAATCTATTATAATTTTAAGCATGATTTTGCATTATTCTTCAAATTTCCCACAGAGTATGGTGCGCATGTAGTCATGGACTTACATGTGAGTACCAGCTAGATGTTCTATCACAACACATTTACATGTTCATAAACATGATGAAATAACAAATAATAGAGGATTCATAAAACTGCAGTCAAAGGACAATTGATTTACATAATGCCGATATCACGTATTTTTCATGTATCGAATATACGTGACATTTACGGACGTTTATTTTAAAGTATATACAAATCTTTTAACTTTAACACCGACATTAATTTTGGCATCACAAGAGGCAAATTCAATAAATGACAGTGTGTTGGCCGATATAACTGACCACAACCCGTGTTACATAAACATGTAGTATCTTGGTGCTGTCGGCGACGTTTACATTAATTGAATATACATTAAGCTTCCCGCTGCTTTACCGTCCTGTGCACGGTTGTATGAATGCCCGATTTAAATGTACAGGCAAGGCGTCACGCTGATTCGGAAAGCGGTCATTATCAGATAGGAGAGTATCAGAGGCGCCACACATATTTAGATCGAGTGATGTGGACCTCCTTGCTGTGTAAGTCTTCGAATTCTAGGAATGTAGAATTTCATGCAGTTGGTATATATGTGTATAATTTGTATCTTCTATTTCTACTATCCAGGTAATATCATATTTGCAGTTGAACATTTTTATGATCTTATCGTACCATGGACGTAAATGAGATATACATATATACATCGCTGATCGTACCAACTTCACGTATTTCCTTCTATTTTCAGATAAATATCTTATATTAGCCACAAAGATTATGCGATTGTGTGACATGATTCGTGCTATATATTATATGGATCAAGCTGATTTTAAAGATGCATGGCATTGGAATATATTAGTTTCACATAAAGGGCACGTAGATGTGGATATAAATATATCCGCAAAAGTTTCATTTTGAAAATAAATAGGATATGTGAACACTCTAAATATACGACTTCCATTGTGATAACATCATTGTGCCATACGGTATCAGGTAAGGATATGTGAACACTCCAACGGCTACCATGGTGACAACAGTGTGCAATACGATGGCAGGTACGGACAAATGGACTATATAACTATACGTCAACCACATCGACAACAGAGACCTTTCGCAAAATTACTATTACGATTACGGATATGATATATTGTCACAGTAAGGTGGACACCATCCCAATTTACCTACGATGGTTAAATGGTGAAACGGCATATGCGCCACTCTATTCAGTTACACATATATTTGATGGAAACAGTAATGTGTGTCTCTTTCAGAGCACATGTTCCTATCCGTGTCTTATACACCGCGTGGATAGTGTTAGAGCGCCCCAAGCAGGACCGGTGGCACATACTTGACATATTTGCCCATGACTAAACTGAGTTATGTATATTTCGTTTCATATAAGAAACCCCGCGCGTAAAGATCGAATTTTGGCCGTATACTGGCAGGATATCGTCGATATCCGTAATCGTATTCGTGACTTTGCTGTACGATTACCGCGCTGACAACATCACTGTGCGTTACGGTGTCAGGTAAGGATATGTAAAGACTCTAACTTTACAACAGACACGCTGACAGCAGATGTGTGTCGTACGATATCAGGTAAGGATACGTGGACACTCTAACTATATACGTCAACCACGGTGACAAAAGCAATTTGCCATACCATGTCAGGTAACGATATGTGAAGATTCTAAGTGTAGGACAGCCACGCTGACAACAGCAGTGTGTCGTACGATATCAGTTACAGATATTAATGACACTCTAACAAAACCACGTCCACGGTGACAACTGCGGTGTGCCCTACACTGTCAGATAAAGCCATGTATACTCTATGACTATGCGGCGATGTCATTGCTAACATAAGTGTGCCTGAGCTAGCTCATGTGATGAACAGTTTAGATGGACCTGCTCTTCAAACTAAGATAGTGATAAGCTAGAGCACCAACTGGAGGAATCTATGTTATCTGAAAACCACATCAGGCATATTATATGACAATACACAATGTCACAAATATTACTTTAATCATATGTTTAGAAGGGAAATTGTATATATTTGTCATTTGTATGTATGCTGTCCCAAAATAGGAGGTTAACAATAAACTACTTCAAGAATGTTAACATAATATTAGTTGTGCTGGGCCATTGAGAGCAGCCATTAGCAAGAACTTTAGAATGGAGAACAAGCCAAATGCATACAAATGTTGGTATGCAGGTAATTCACTCAACCAGGTAGCAATCAACTGTAAATTATTACATTATTAGAGATAACCAGTCAGTGGGGAATTTGGCTATGAACATATGGCCTAAAACTCATCTTAGCCCAAAGTATTTTATCAGTTGTTGCAATTACTTATCATTTTCCATAACAAAACTAACATTCTTGAGCTAGCGTTACTCTCCCAACTAAAGAGTCAGTCGAGCCTTTTATCATGTCAACATCATGTCGGCTTGGAAGTTATTCCATTGCAATTTTGGTGTATTTAATAATAAATTTGATACTGATTTTTCAAAAGTAGGACAAGTGTAGAGTAACGCACCCCTATCTCTTATCCATCATCTTATTCAAGGGACGTGATAGTACATACTAAACATATCCATCTTACCTATGGGGGGAGACATAATATAATCGAACTATAGTGACCCCAACCAAATTGACAAGGTCATACTCGGAGAGGCCGCGACATATGAGTTATGCAATACTAGCCACAAAGGAAAGAAGGTCTTATGTAACAACTTCAGTCCACACATCGGTCGGGACAGACAAAGGAAAATCCTAATGACTGCTATAAGTCATTAGCATATATATAAACCAAACATTAATCTACTTTTTAATTAGTTCTGGCTCTTCATACATACCTGAGATCTGCCAACATGGAATCGCTAATTAATAAGCGACGCCTTCGGTCGTTCTATGACATCTAAGATTGATTCACAATTGTGTATCATTTACCATCACTTGCTGCTTACCACATGATGTTAGAGATGAATAAAATTTATACAGAGAACAGTCTTATTCCGTCACACAAGTGTTGTAATTATAAAAAAAATAATTCGCATTGAAATCCCCATTCAAATTTGAATACTTGACCCCCCCCTTAACACCGTAGATTTTTGTTAGCGCTTTTATAACAATTCAGTGGTTGAAGGTCTTGGTTCAGTTTGCTTAGTAAACGAAATACTAACAGTTACAATTTAATAGAGGGGATAATGCGATTTAATTGCCAATTCCTCTCACATGTATTAGTCTATGTGCAAGGTGATAACTACTGTACAATTGGAAATTGGAAATTCCGAAAGAGAGTTTTACATAGGTGTAATATAAGGGATGATATTGGTAAAAGTATAGATGATGGAGAATTATTCAATAATTGTAGTTATGCAATACCCCAGGAGTTTGGTTCAGAAGAATCAGTAGGCATGTCGTGTAGTGACAGCGGGTATAACATCGAAGAAATAGCCTCCGGAGTCATACTGTTTCAAAACATACGTGCATTGATAACCTTTAACAGAATAGTATGATCTATCTTAATTGTATTGACACTTGTGGCACACAGAAAACTGTTATTGAAGATGTGGTAATACTATATGAGTTTGACATCTGAAACAGGAATGGTGACCCGCTGCCCTGGGTTCCGTTGGGGATTAGTATGAATCAGCCTAGTGTTGATTATGTAATAAACGCGACTGGCAGTTTATGGACGTGAACAACATGAGACGTAATAAATATATTCATCTGACAGTTAGAATAGATGGTCTACATAATCATCGTATCTAATATGTGAAAAGATGAAATTTAAGTCGTGCAACAAAGTTACATAAAGGTTTCCGACCATAATTTCCCCTGACGTGATGACAAATTAAGAAATCTTGAAACATATAAATCTTAGAGTAATTAACAATAATTTAATGCCATTTTATATTGTTTATATCCTCAATTTTGAATTAATTGTCCAAACTTTTCAATTCGCTACAAGAGGGACCCCGGCATAATGATCTGACTAGGTGGCTTACCATACCAGCTAGGTTACATTACAAACGCAGGCACCCACTTACCGATAATGGTTACATATGAACAATTCGAATATGATTTATATTGTGATCGCGTACGGTCGAACACCAGAATTGAACCGCGATTGGCGACTCGAACAACCATCACACGTTCAAGGGTTAGAATCTTTAAATCCCTCGGAATTCGGTTAATGTAAATCCAAACCCGTCAACGTGACGTCACGGTGTTCCCGGGCCAGTGGTCGGTGTTTGAATAGTCAACAATGTGTTATTGGAGTTCTGTCCTGGTACCCGCCGTTCGAACGAACGCGTAATCAAATACACCTCAAACTATACTCTCGTCGAAAGCGGAATCAAATACACCTTCTCAATCTTTCCTCGAGTCCACCCAATCCGCATAGCATTATGAGATATAAATACTTAATGGCGGTCATTGTTTACCATCTATATATACTTAACACTTTTAATCCGAGCGGCCGGAAAACCGACCGCAGCGCGAACCTCCAAATACCCTATCGGCCGGTATACCGACCGCTGAACCGGACATATAACGACCGCCACGTGTTATTGTTTACAAACTTCGTATCGGTCGTCTGCGTCTCCAATAATTATGTTTTTGTTTGTGTCTATATATAGCCCACCCACCTAATAGGTGAATTTGACTCATATACGACCAACGTTAATCATTTGTTGTGTTGTAAATTGTTTCAGAGATCTGAGTTATTTCGTCGAGAATACGTTATATGTTGCCATTATTGGGTTGTCACCCTTCCGATACTGTATCCTTAATATGTCCATTATTAAGTTGTATATAACTCAATGGTGGGTTCGATGGGCGTATAACTTGCACACTTAAGTATCCATATATATATGGTAAAAAATTACCGTCATTAAGTATCTATTTCTGATATGAATGAATATGTTTATTATAGTGACATATGTATACAAACATACGGCCCATAGGGCCTATAAGTCACTTTGTGTACGCATACTATTTACAGATTATGCACATTCAATTACGACTTGGACAGTTTTGTTTATAATGTTATGCGGCTCGGGTGTCGAGTCGCATGCGTAAGCAAATACACTTTCTCCTTTTCCTGATATTTCAAAATGGATTTTCTCCAAAAGTTTTATTTTTGACAGTCTGTACATCAGTTTATTCTGACACAATTTAATAATCACAAATCAGTTTGATCTCTTAAAGTTCATTATGTATACTTTTATTACACAGTTTTCAGGTACCAATAACTTATGGGGAAAAAAGCGATCATTTTCACGTGGGCAGTGTATACATTCCATGACTATAATATATTGGTGCTCTCAGTACAATTTATACATTCCGTTATATCATATCTGAAGATCATGAGATGATACTTGATTTCAAGAAATGGCATAATTATTTTCATTGACAATGATAACTTTCGCAATCAATGTGCTCTATGTGCGAATGAGTTTAATTCTTGGTCATGAAAGTCCATAATCAAACCCCAGCTTACGACCATATCCCCCAACACTGTGTCCTATATCCAATCCCAGCTTACGACCATATCCCCCAATCATGTGTCCTATCTCCAATCCCAGCTTACGACCATACCCCCCAATCATGTGTCATACCTCCAATCCCAGCTTACAACCAATTCACCCAATACTGTGTTCTACGTGTATCACCAACCCTAGCTCACGACTACATCCCCCAATACACTGTCATATCTCCAATTCCAGCTTACGACCATGCTTATAACAATATCCCCCAATACTGTGTCCTATCTGCAATCACAGCTTACGACCATATCCCCCAATACCGTATCCTATATCCAGTTTATTTATCACTCGTTGAGTGGAACAGACCTCATACACACATTTCGATAACTAGGCCGAACACTTTGTGGCATCTTAATTCTCTAATTCCAATATAGATGAGTATGATGCCACATGAAGCAATTCTCAGCATGAAACAAGTGGAGCTATGGGGTGTGACTAGTTACCGCCCGTGACCGCCCGTGACCACCGAGACCGACCGGGGTCGCCCCATGGGACTGTGGGCGCTATAGGAATCACTGAACTAAATGGTTTCCCATAGGCGACAGTGTTAACGTTTCGGCCAAATTCACTTAATTGAAGCCTGCAGGCCATACCAGTGATGTTTACCCAGATAGATTGACACCAGTTGGTCACGAAAATGCAAGAAAAATCATAGTTCATGTATTTACTTTTAAAAATAAATCCCCAAGTCTACGACAGGGCTATCTCACAGCCAAATTTGATCTGGAAAAACTACAGCAGCTAGTTAAATAAATTTCCCGCTCACAAAAATCCATTCCCCCATTCATTCACCAGTTTAAATTATTTAGATATTATGTACAAATCAAATAAACGCAATATCATCCTTTAATAACGTGTCGCATGTATCAGGTGAAGGTCATTCTTCGGTTACCTTCATCTTTAGCATTCCACGGTGTACTCGCTCCCCGACTCTAGAACACATTTAGCTCCCTGATTCCTATAACTCGACGCTATAAGGTAGCGGCATACTACCTGATGGCAACCTAGACAATTTTACTCGCTCTCTCGTCTCTGGTCGGTGTTATTAACGCCGCAAATGCCGACATTGGCTAAGAGATCCCGGGAGAGCCTGGATGTCTTCGTGGTTTCGGACAGTATATTTTGATGATGCGCGGTAGTTAAATACCACATGAGTGTGGCATCGAAATATTGACTCGCTGACGCTTCCACGACCGATGTTATTAAGCCATCAAAATCCGGTAAAACAAGCCCGGGAGAGCTCGGACCGTCCGGGAGAGCTCGGCTCCCACATGGGGCCGTGGACAAAAATATCTCCCGACATTATAATGTAGCGACAACCACCTGAGCCAATATCGGCATGTTCAGGGTTAATAACACCGGGCGGAGACGAGCGAGCGAGTAACATTGTATGGGTCTCCCTCACGCAGTATGCCGTTAACTTATATAACATCGAGATACAGCGTCCGCGTGGCCGTGGGGCGACCGGGAGGTATCGGTCGGTCCCGGCGATCTCGGTCGGTCTCGGTCGGTCCCGGGCGGTCTCGGGCGATAATTAGTCACCCCCCCCCCCGAGATATGTGTTGAGTTACTTATTTTGTGAACATATTCATTAATCTAGCAGTTTTTTGTACACAAAGAGTTAACAGAGAAATTAATAATGTTTAGCTTCACAGATATATCGACATCGAGATTATATCAATTTTTAATAAATCCAGGTAATAAAAACGACCTAATAGCGATAATATATGGAACAGTATTTAATTTGAGTCGTAGATATCTTATGTAAATGGTCAGGTTAATGAGTTATCTTAAAATAAAAGTTAATAATTTAATACAAATTTACGTTATGGCTGCAGCCATAAACTAATTTACGAATCTCCATGTACAAGACTCAATTAAATTAATTGACGGATAATGGATTGGGCAACGCGTGGCTCACATCTTGTACATAATTATGTTGTTAGTCGTTGATTGTACAATACAATTAACGAGTATCTGAAACTCATATGCTAAAACTTTCACAATTATTTGATACATTTGTCTGAAAAGTTTGCTAAAATATATCGATGACAACCATTCTAATTAACACTACGGATTATCTAAAATATGTAGTCACAAGTTGTTATCCAGGTTGGACTCGTGTCGTCATTTGGTTTGTGTTATTACCACATACTTTGGTAAAAAAAAAAAAAAAAAAAAAAAAAAAAATTCCCTGTTTGATATAATCAGTTGTATCGTTTTAGATGTTGTTCAACATTTGGTCTACAAGGGGGTGAAGTTATAACAATGATCACCCATAAATAAAACCTTCTGGCCACGTCCCTGTGTCCCAATGATCACCCGATATATCTCACTGCTGGTCAAACGGGGATAATACTAGAGTATTATAATATGTAAACAAAAGATATGTGTTAAAACACTTTTAACAACTTCCTACTGTAAAGAGTGTAGCGTGAGGAAATGTATCCAATAGTTCGGAATTCAACAGCATGAATCATATAATGATTCTAGTAACTTTCTACTGGCAAAGTATAATGAAGATAGAGTTATCGTACATATACCAAACACCAATTATAACAGAGCGGGAGCGTTAAACGGTACATGTATCTAGATCATGGAATATGTTGCTATCACACCTACCTACATGTATAACATAGTTGGACATGTCTGTCCGTCCGTACATGTATGTTCGCGATATTCCACCCAGAGCACTGGACACAATTATGTGTGGTTACTTCGGGTACCTCTACGGATATTATAAGGGCTTTAGATTTTCAAAAGTTTGATTTGAAACGAAATATAATATCTACTTTAATTATGTTTAAATGAGCAAGGAGTTCGTCTGAAAAAAATCCCAAAATATATATTTAAAAACAATTCTTATTAAAATATGTAATATCAGAATATTTATTCAAAGTGCTACATCTAATGTTTTCTTATGTTTTATTACCAAGACATTAATATAGGGCGACTTAAGTGCCACCACTCTGTTACAATTAATGTAATACGGACATAACTAGGGCATCGCACAGATCGTGATCAACGCTATTTGCATTTTAGAGTTATTGTTCGTTGCTGAGAACACAACACTGGCTTCTCTGTTACGATATAGCGTGAACACACCCCTGGTCAAGTGGTTCTGCTAATGCGGTTGGGTCCTGCTGAATTGCTATGATGCTGTTAGGGAAAACTGATGCCGTTAACAAAAAGTAGCGTTATATTTTTTTCGCAGTGTTCCAGTAATCGGAACATATCCAGGAACACAAATTTTGAGTATCAAACATTTATTATTAAAATCGAAATCAAAATATTTAAAAGATCAAAATGTGTCTTACAAACGGACACAACGGGTCCCGTTTCAGCTAGCAATAATAACCAAGATAAATCAAACAGAATGTTTCATCTCAGTTACTTCTGATTTATAAACCAGTGTTTTGAGCTTACATGTGCTAACGACAAATTAAGTGACATGAGTTATCTATGTTATGTTTACACACAACTATAACAGGATTGGTATTAACACATAATGCCTATTACTTGTTCTAAAGTGGACATAAACAATGAAGCTTAATCAATATCCATTGAAAATTGAAGGAGACAAACATAATATACATCCCTCTTACACATTTATTAATTAATGTTTAGCTTCACAAATATATCGAGATTATATATCAATTTTTAATAAATCCAGGTAATAACAACGACCTAATAACGATAACATATGGAACAGTATTTAATTTGAGTCGTAGATATCTTATGTAAATGGTCAGGTTAATGAATTATCCTAAAATCAAAGTTAATAATTTAATACAAATTTACGTTATGGCTCCAGCCATAAACTAATTTACGAATCTCCATGTACAGGACGTAACTAAATTAATTGACGGATAGTGGATTGGGCAACGCGTGTCACACATCCTGTAAACAATTATGTTGATACGGGGCGTGAAATCAAGCTACTCGCTGATTATACAGTAAAATTAACGTGTATCTTGAACTCTTATGCATATAATTTAACAATTATATGATACATTTGCCTGGAAAGTGTGCGACAATATCTCGATGACAACCATTCTATTTAACACTACGGACTAACTGAACTATCTAGTCAAAAGTTGTTTATCAAGGTTGGATGCGGGGCGTGTCGACATTCGGGTTGTGTTTTCACCACCAACTTTGGTCAATATTCAAAATAAGTTGATATTTCCCTGTCTAGCGTAAAATGGAATTGCCACCAGTTCCACATTTAGGGCGAATCAGTTGTGTATTGTTTTAGATGCGGTTTGGATATATTAACGCAAAAGGTGCATACAAAGTCCAACATTTGTTCTACAAGGGTGTGAAATTATAAAAATGATCACCCATAAATAAAACCTTCTGTCCACGTCCCTGTGTTTTGGTACAAACCCGAATGGTTCCAAAGATCACCCCGTACATCCCACTGCTGGTCAAACGGGGATAATACTAGAGTATTATAATAAGTAAACAAAAGATATGTGTTAAAACATTTTTGACAAATTCGTACTGTAAAGAGTGTAGCGTGTGGAAACGAGGGACCAAATGTGTCCAATAGTTCGGAATTCAACATAATGAGTCATATAAGGTTACACACAACTAATTATTTTCCATAGGCGACAGTGTTAACTAAAAGTCCCGCCGGCCATGGGTTTGACCTATTTGAACTTCAAGTGGTCAATTTTCCCTTAGAACGTCATCCTCTGCACCAGTATGTGACAACAAACGCGCCCTTTTCGGTATTTTTTTCAAACGATAATCTTGCATTTCCACAACTACCCCATTTACTGCAAAAAAATCAGCAGCATAAAAATACCCAGACCCCTTCCGTAACTTCTGGACGCCACCAGACTCTTCCTGGACATCTAAACATACACGGTCGCCTTATTTACGTAGGCTATGATTTTCTGTTCCCGATTAGGGATATTTCCCTCAATGATAATCAACCAATCAGCAGCCATAATTTTTTTTTATGCTGACTCGAGTTTCCCTACACAAATTCAAGAAGAGTAACTCTATATAATTAGTTGTTTGTAACCTTTTATGTTTCTGCTGGCAAAGTATAATGGAGACAGAGTTATCGCACATATACCAAACACCAATTATAACAGAGCGGGAGCGTTAAACGGTACATGTATCTAGATCATGGAATATGTTGCTATCACACCTACCTACATGTATAACATAGTTGGACATGTCTGTCCGTCCGTACATGTATGTTCGCGATATTCCACCCAGAGCACTGGACACAATTATGTGTGGTTACTTCGGGTACCTCTACGGATATTATAAGGGCTTTAGATTTTCAAAAGTTTGATTTGAAACGAAATATAATATCTACTTTAATTATGTTTAAATGAGCAAGGAGTTCGTCTGAAAAAAATCCCAAAATATATATTTAAAAACAATTCTTATTAAAATATGTAATATCAGAATATTTATTCAAAGTGCTACATCTAATGTTTTCTTATGTTTTATTACCAAGACATTAATATAGGGCGACTTAAGTGCCACCACTCTGTTACAATTAATGTAATACGGACATAACTAGGGCATCGCACAGATCGTGATCAACGCTATTTGCATTTTAGAGTTATTGTTCGTTGCTGAGAACACAACACTGGCTTCTCTGTTACGATATAGCGTGAACACACCCCTGGTCAAGTGGTTCTGCTAATGCGGTTGGGTCCTGCTGAATTGCTATGATGCTGTTAGGGAAAACTGATGCCGTTAACAAAAAGTAGCGTTATATTTTTTTCGCAGTGTTCCAGTAATCGGAACATATCCAGGAACACAAATTTTGAGTATCAAACATTTATTATTAAAATCGAAATCAAAATATTTAAAAGATCAAAATGTGTCTTACAAACGGACACAACGGGTCCCGTTTCAGCTAGCAATAATAACCAAGATAAATCAAACAGAATGTTTCATCTCAGTTACTTCTGATTTATAAACCAGTGTTTTGAGCTTACATGTGCTAACGACAAATTAAGTGACATGAGTTATCTATGTTATGTTTACACACAACTATAACAGGATTGGTATTAACACATAATGCCTATTACTTGTTCTAAAGTGGACATAAACAATGAAGCTTAATCAATATCCATTGAAAATTGAAGGAGACAAACATAATATACATCCCTCTTACACATTTATTAATTAATGTTTAGCTTCACAAATATATCGAGATTATATATCAATTTTTAATAAATCCAGGTAATAACAACGACCTAATAACGATAACATATGGAACAGTATTTAATTTGAGTCGTAGATATCTTATGTAAATGGTCAGGTTAATGAATTATCCTAAAATCAAAGTTAATAATTTAATACAAATTTACGTTATGGCTCCAGCCATAAACTAATTTACGAATCTCCATGTACAGGACGTAACTAAATTAATTGACGGATAGTGGATTGGGCAACGCGTGTCACACATCCTGTAAACAATTATGTTGATACGGGGCGTGAAATCAAGCTACTCGCTGATTATACAGTAAAATTAACGTGTATCTTGAACTCTTATGCATATAATTTAACAATTATATGATACATTTGCCTGGAAAGTGTGCGACAATATCTCGATGACAACCATTCTATTTAACACTACGGACTAACTGAACTATCTAGTCAAAAGTTGTTTATCAAGGTTGGATGCGGGGCGTGTCGACATTCGGGTTGTGTTTTCACCACCAACTTTGGTCAATATTCAAAATAAGTTGATATTTCCCTGTCTAGCGTAAAATGGAATTGCCACCAGTTCCACATTTAGGGCGAATCAGTTGTGTATTGTTTTAGATGCGGTTTGGATATATTAACGCAAAAGGTGCATACAAAGTCCAACATTTGTTCTACAAGGGTGTGAAATTATAAAAATGATCACCCATAAATAAAACCTTCTGTCCACGTCCCTGTGTTTTGGTACAAACCCGAATGGTTCCAAAGATCACCCCGTACATCCCACTGCTGGTCAAACGGGGATAATACTAGAGTATTATAATAAGTAAACAAAAGATATGTGTTAAAACATTTTTGACAAATTCGTACTGTAAAGAGTGTAGCGTGTGGAAACGAGGGACCAAATGTGTCCAATAGTTCGGAATTCAACATAATGAGTCATATAAGGTTACACACAACTAATTATTTTCCATAGGCGACAGTGTTAACTAAAAGTCCCGCCGGCCATGGGTTTGACCTATTTGAACTTCAAGTGGTCAATTTTCCCTTAGAACGTCATCCTCTGCACCAGTATGTGACAACAAACGCGCCCTTTTCGGTATTTTTTTCAAACGATAATCTTGCATTTCCACAACTACCCCATTTACTGCAAAAAAATCAGCAGCATAAAAATACCCAGACCCCTTCCGTAACTTCTGGACGCCACCAGACTCTTCCTGGACATCTAAACATACACAGTCGCCTTATTTACGTAGGCTATGATTTTCTGTTCCCGATTAGGGATATTTCCCTCAATGATAATCAACCAATCAGCAGCCATAATTTTTTTTTATGCTGACTCGAGTTTCCCTACACAAATTCAAGAAGAGTAACTCTATATAATTAGTTGTTTGTAACCTTTTATGTTTCTGCTGGCAAAGTATAATGGAGACAGAGTTATCGCACATATACCAAACACCAATTATAACAGAGCGGGAGCGTTAAACGGTACATGTATCTAGATCATGGAATATGTTGCTATCACACCTACCTACATGTATAACATAGTTGGACATGTCTGTCCGTCCGTACATGTATGTTCGCGATATTCCACCCAGAGCACTGGACACAATTATGTGTGGTTACTTCGGGTACCTCTACGGATATTATAAGGGCTTTAGATTTTCAAAAGTTTGATTTGAAACGAAATATAATATCTACTTTAATTATGTTTAAATGAGCAAGGAGTTCGTCTGAAAAAAATCCCAAAATATATATTTAAAAACAATTCTTATTAAAATATGTAATATCAGAATATTTATTCAAAGTGCTACATCTAATGTTTTCTTATGTTTTATTACCAAGACATTAATATAGGGCGACTTAAGTGCCACCACTCTGTTACAATTAATGTAATACGGACATAACTAGGGCATCGCACAGATCGTGATCAACGCTATTTGCATTTTAGAGTTATTGTTCGTTGCTGAGAACACAACACTGGCTTCTCTGTTACGATATAGCGTGAACACACCCCTGGTCAAGTGGTTCTGCTAATGCGGTTGGGTCCTGCTGAATTGCTATGATGCTGTTAGGGAAAACTGATGCCGTTAACAAAAAGTAGCGTTATATTTTTTTCGCAGTGTTCCAGTAATCGGAACATATCCAGGAACACAAATTTTGAGTATCAAACATTTATTATTAAAATCGAAATCAAAATATTTAAAAGATCAAAATGTGTCTTACAAACGGACACAACGGGTCCCGTTTCAGCTAGCAATAATAACCAAGATAAATCAAACAGAATGTTTCATCTCAGTTACTTCTGATTTATAAACCAGTGTTTTGAGCTTACATGTGCTAACGACAAATTAAGTGACATGAGTTATCTATGTTATGTTTACACACAACTATAACAGGATTGGTATTAACACATAATGCCTATTACTTGTTCTAAAGTGGACATAAACAATGAAGCTTAATCAATATCCATTGAAAATTGAAGGAGACAAACATAATATACATCCCTCTTACACATTTATTAATTAATGTTTAGCTTCACAAATATATCGAGATTATATATCAATTTTTAATAAATCCAGGTAATAACAACGACCTAATAACGATAACATATGGAACAGTATTTAATTTGAGTCGTAGATATCTTATGTAAATGGTCAGGTTAATGAATTATCCTAAAATCAAAGTTAATAATTTAATACAAATTTACGTTATGGCTCCAGCCATAAACTAATTTACGAATCTCCATGTACAGGACGTAACTAAATTAATTGACGGATAGTGGATTGGGCAACGCGTGTCACACATCCTGTAAACAATTATGTTGATACGGGGCGTGAAATCAAGCTACTCGCTGATTATACAGTAAAATTAACGTGTATCTTGAACTCTTATGCATATAATTTAACAATTATATGATACATTTGCCTGGAAAGTGTGCGACAATATCTCGATGACAACCATTCTATTTAACACTACGGACTAACTGAACTATCTAGTCAAAAGTTGTTTATCAAGGTTGGATGCGGGGCGTGTCGACATTCGGGTTGTGTTTTCACCACCAACTTTGGTCAATATTCAAAATAAGTTGATATTTCCCTGTCTAGCGTAAAATGGAATTGCCACCAGTTCCACATTTAGGGCGAATCAGTTGTGTATTGTTTTAGATGCGGTTTGGATATATTAACGCAAAAGGTGCATACAAAGTCCAACATTTGTTCTACAAGGGTGTGAAATTATAAAAATGATCACCCATAAATAAAACCTTCTGTCCACGTCCCTGTGTTTTGGTACAAACCCGAATGGTTCCAAAGATCACCCCGTACATCCCACTGCTGGTCAAACGGGGATAATACTAGAGTATTATAATAAGTAAACAAAAGATATGTGTTAAAACATTTTTGACAAATTCGTACTGTAAAGAGTGTAGCGTGTGGAAACGAGGGACCAAATGTGTCCAATAGTTCGGAATTCAACATAATGAGTCATATAAGGTTACACACAACTAATTATTTTCCATAGGCGACAGTGTTAACTAAAAGTCCCGCCGGCCATGGGTTTGACCTATTTGAACTTCAAGTGGTCAATTTTCCCTTAGAACGTCATCCTCTGCACCAGTATGTGACAACAAACGCGCCCTTTTCGGTATTTTTTTCAAACGATAATATTGCATTTCCACAACTACCCCATTTACTGCAAAAAAATCAGCAGCATAAAAATACCCAGACCCCTTCCGTAACTTCTGGACGCCACCAGACTCTTCCTGGACATCTAAACATACACGGTCGCCTTATTTACGTAGGCTATGATTTTCTGTTCCCGATTAGGGATATTTCCCTCAATGATAATCAACCAATCAGCAGCCATAATTTTTTTTTATGCTGACTCGAGTTTCCCTACACAAATTCAAGAAGAGTAACTCTATATAATTAGTTGTTTGTAACCTTTTATGTTTCTGCTGGCAAAGTATAATGGAGACAGAGTTATCGCACATATACCAAACACCAATTATAACAGAGCGGGAGCGTTAAACGGTACATGTATCTAGATCATGGAATATGTTGCTATCACACCTACCTACATGTATAACATAGTTGGACATGTCTGTCCGTCCGTACATGTATGTTCGCGATATTCCACCCAGAGCACTGGACACAATTATGTGTGGTTACTTCGGGTACCTCTACGGATATTATAAGGGCTTTAGATTTTCAAAAGTTTGATTTGAAACGAAATATAATATCTACTTTAATTATGTTTAAATGAGCAAGGAGTTCGTCTGAAAAAAATCCCAAAATATATATTTAAAAACAATTCTTATTAAAATATGTAATATCAGAATATTTATTCAAAGTGCTACATCTAATGTTTTCTTATGTTTTATTACCAAGACATTAATATAGGGCGACTTAAGTGCCACCACTCTGTTACAATTAATGTAATACGGACATAACTAGGGCATCGCACAGATCGTGATCAACGCTATTTGCATTTTAGAGTTATTGTTCGTTGCTGAGAACACAACACTGGCTTCTCTGTTACGATATAGCGTGAACACACCCCTGGTCAAGTGGTTCTGCTAATGCGGTTGGGTCCTGCTGAATTGCTATGATGCTGTTAGGGAAAACTGATGCCGTTAACAAAAAGTAGCGTTATATTTTTTTCGCAGTGTTCCAGTAATCGGAACATATCCAGGAACACAAATTTTGAGTATCAAACATTTATTATTAAAATCGAAATCAAAATATTTAAAAGATCAAAATGTGTCTTACAAACGGACACAACGGGTCCCGTTTCAGCTAGCAATAATAACCAAGATAAATCAAACAGAATGTTTCATCTCAGTTACTTCTGATTTATAAACCAGTGTTTTGAGCTTACATGTGCTAACGACAAATTAAGTGACATGAGTTATCTATGTTATGTTTACACACAACTATAACAGGATTGGTATTAACACATAATGCCTATTACTTGTTCTAAAGTGGACATAAACAATGAAGCTTAATCAATATCCATTGAAAATTGAAGGAGACAAACATAATATACATCCCTCTTACACATTTATTAATTAATGTTTAGCTTCACAAATATATCGAGATTATATATCAATTTTTAATAAATCCAGGTAATAACAACGACCTAATAACGATAACATATGGAACAGTATTTAATTTGAGTCGTAGATATCTTATGTAAATGGTCAGGTTAATGAATTATCCTAAAATCAAAGTTAATAATTTAATACAAATTTACGTTATGGCTCCAGCCATAAACTAATTTACGAATCTCCATGTACAGGACGTAACTAAATTAATTGACGGATAGTGGATTGGGCAACGCGTGTCACACATCCTGTAAACAATTATGTTGATACGGGGCGTGAAATCAAGCTACTCGCTGATTATACAGTAAAATTAACGTGTATCTTGAACTCTTATGCATATAATTTAACAATTATATGATACATTTGCCTGGAAAGTGTGCGACAATATCTCGATGACAACCATTCTATTTAACACTACGGACTAACTGAACTATCTAGTCAAAAGTTGTTTATCAAGGTTGGATGCGGGGCGTGTCGACATTCGGGTTGTGTTTTCACCACCAACTTTGGTCAATATTCAAAATAAGTTGATATTTCCCTGTCTAGCGTAAAATGGAATTGCCACCAGTTCCACATTTAGGGCGAATCAGTTGTGTATTGTTTTAGATGCGGTTTGGATATATTAACGCAAAAGGTGCATACAAAGTCCAACATTTGTTCTACAAGGGTGTGAAATTATAAAAATGATCACCCATAAATAAAACCTTCTGTCCACGTCCCTGTGTTTTGGTACAAACCCGAATGGTTCCAAAGATCACCCCGTACATCCCACTGCTGGTCAAACGGGGATAATACTAGAGTATTATAATAAGTAAACAAAAGATATGTGTTAAAACATTTTTGACAAATTCGTACTGTAAAGAGTGTAGCGTGTGGAAACGAGGGACCAAATGTGTCCAATAGTTCGGAATTCAACATAATGAGTCATATAAGGTTACACACAACTAATTATTTTCCATAGGCGACAGTGTTAACTAAAAGTCCCGCCGGCCATGGGTTTGACCTATTTGAACTTCAAGTGGTCAATTTTCCCTTAGAACGTCATCCTCTGCACCAGTATGTGACAACAAACGCGCCCTTTTCGGTATTTTTTTCAAACGATAATCTTGCATTTCCACAACTACCCCATTTACTGCAAAAAAATCAGCAGCATAAAAATACCCAGACCCCTTCCGTAACTTCTGGACGCCACCAGACTCTTCCTGGACATCTAAACATACACAGTCGCCTTATTTACGTAGGCTATGATTTTCTGTTCCCGATTAGGGATATTTCCCTCAATGATAATCAACCAATCAGCAGCCATAATTTTTTTTTATGCTGACTCGAGTTTCCCTACACAAATTCAAGAAGAGTAACTCTATATAATTAGTTGTTTGTAACCTTTTATGTTTCTGCTGGCAAAGTATAATGGAGACAGAGTTATCGCACATATACCAAACACCAATTATAACAGAGCGGGAGCGTTAAACGGTACATGTATCTAGATCATGGAATATGTTGCTATCACACCTACCTACATGTATAACATAGTTGGACATGTCTGTCCGTCCGTACATGTATGTTCGCGATATTCCACCCAGAGCACTGGACACAATTATGTGTGGTTACTTCGGGTACCTCTACGGATATTATAAGGGCTTTAGATTTTCAAAAGTTTGATTTGAAACGAAATATAATATCTACTTTAATTATGTTTAAATGAGCAAGGAGTTCGTCTGAAAAAAATCCCAAAATATATATTTAAAAACAATTCTTATTAAAATATGTAATATCAGAATATTTATTCAAAGTGCTACATCTAATGTTTTCTTATGTTTTATTACCAAGACATTAATATAGGGCGACTTAAGTGCCACCACTCTGTTACAATTAATGTAATACGGACATAACTAGGGCATCGCACAGATCGTGATCAACGCTATTTGCATTTTAGAGTTATTGTTCGTTGCTGAGAACACAACACTGGCTTCTCTGTTACGATATAGCGTGAACACACCCCTGGTCAAGTGGTTCTGCTAATGCGGTTGGGTCCTGCTGAATTGCTATGATGCTGTTAGGGAAAACTGATGCCGTTAACAAAAAGTAGCGTTATATTTTTTTCGCAGTGTTCCAGTAATCGGAACATATCCAGGAACACAAATTTTGAGTATCAAACATTTATTATTAAAATCGAAATCAAAATATTTAAAAGATCAAAATGTGTCTTACAAACGGACACAACGGGTCCCGTTTCAGCTAGCAATAATAACCAAGATAAATCAAACAGAATGTTTCATCTCAGTTACTTCTGATTTATAAACCAGTGTTTTGAGCTTACATGTGCTAACGACAAATTAAGTGACATGAGTTATCTATGTTATGTTTACACACAACTATAACAGGATTGGTATTAACACATAATGCCTATTACTTGTTCTAAAGTGGACATACACAATGAAGCTTAATCAATATCCATTGAAAATTGAAGGAGACAAACATAATATACATCCCTCTTACACATTTATTAATTAATGTTTAGCTTCACAAATATATCGAGATTATATATCAATTTTTAATAAATCCAGGTAATAACAACGACCTAATAACGATAACATATGGAACAGTATTTAATTTGAGTCGTAGATATCTTATGTAAATGGTCAGGTTAATGAATTATCCTAAAATCAAAGTTAATAATTTAATACAAATTTACGTTATGGCTCCAGCCATAAACTAATTTACGAATCTCCATGTACAGGACGTAACTAAATTAATTGACGGATAGTGGATTGGGCAACGCGTGTCACACATCCTGTAAACAATTATGTTGATACGGGGCGTGAAATCAAGCTACTCGCTGATTATACAGTAAAATTAACGTGTATCTTGAACTCTTATGCATATAATTTAACAATTATATGATACATTTGCCTGGAAAGTGTGCGACAATATCTCGATGACAACCATTCTATTTAACACTACGGACTAACTGAACTATCTAGTCAAAAGTTGTTTATCAAGGTTGGATGCGGGGCGTGTCGACATTCGGGTTGTGTTTTCACCACCAACTTTGGTCAATATTCAAAATAAGTTGATATTTCCCTGTCTAGCGTAAAATGGAATTGCCACCAGTTCCACATTTAGGGCGAATCAGTTGTGTATTGTTTTAGATGCGGTTTGGATATATTAACGCAAAAGGTGCATACAAAGTCCAACATTTGTTCTACAAGGGTGTGAAATTATAAAAATGATCACCCATAAATAAAACCTTCTGTCCACGTCCCTGTGTTTTGGTACAAACCCGAATGGTTCCAAAGATCACCCCGTACATCCCACTGCTGGTCAAACGGGGATAATACTAGAGTATTATAATAAGTAAACAAAAGATATGTGTTAAAACATTTTTGACAAATTCGTACTGTAAAGAGTGTAGCGTGTGGAAACGAGGGACCAAATGTGTCCAATAGTTCGGAATTCAACATAATGAGTCATATAAGGTTACACACAACTAATTATTTTCCATAGGCGACAGTGTTAACTAAAAGTCCCGCCGGCCATGGGTTTGACCTATTTGAACTTCAAGTGGTCAATTTTCCCTTAGAACGTCATCCTCTGCACCAGTATGTGACAACAAACGCGCCCTTTTCGGTATTTTTTTCAAACGATAATCTTGCATTTCCACAACTACCCCATTTACTGCAAAAAAATCAGCAGCATAAAAATACCCAGACCCCTTCCGTAACTTCTGGACGCCACCAGACTCTTCCTGGACATCTAAACATACACGGTCGCCTTATTTACGTAGGCTATGATTTTCTGTTCCCGATTAGGGATATTTCCCTCAATGATAATCAACCAATCAGCAGCCATAATTTTTTTTTATGCTGACTCGAGTTTCCCTACACAAATTCAAGAAGAGTAACTCTATATAATTAGTTGTTTGTAACCTTTTATGTTTCTGCTGGCAAAGTATAATGGAGACAGAGTTATCGCACATATACCAAACACCAATTATAACAGAGCGGGAGCGTTAAACGGTACATGTATCTAGATCATGGAATATGTTGCTATCACACCTACCTACATGTATAACATAGTTGGACATGTCTGTCCGTCCGTACATGTATGTTCGCGATATTCCACCCAGAGCACTGGACACAATTATGTGTGGTTACTTCGGGTACCTCTACGGATATTATAAGGGCTTTAGATTTTCAAAAGTTTGATTTGAAACGAAATATAATATCTACTTTAATTATGTTTAAATGAGCAAGGAGTTCGTCTGAAAAAAATCCCAAAATATATATTTAAAAACAATTCTTATTAAAATATGTAATATCAGAATATTTATTCAAAGTGCTACATCTAATGTTTTCTTATGTTTTATTACCAAGACATTAATATAGGGCGACTTAAGTGCCACCACTCTGTTACAATTAATGTAATACGGACATAACTAGGGCATCGCACAGATCGTGATCAACGCTATTTGCATTTTAGAGTTATTGTTCGTTGCTGAGAACACAACACTGGCTTCTCTGTTACGATATAGCGTGAACACACCCCTGGTCAAGTGGTTCTGCTAATGCGGTTGGGTCCTGCTGAATTGCTATGATGCTGTTAGGGAAAACTGATGCCGTTAACAAAAAGTAGCGTTATATTTTTTTCGCAGTGTTCCAGTAATCGGAACATATCCAGGAACACAAATTTTGAGTATCAAACATTTATTATTAAAATCGAAATCAAAATATTTAAAAGATCAAAATGTGTCTTACAAACGGACACAACGGGTCCCGTTTCAGCTAGCAATAATAACCAAGATAAATCAAACAGAATGTTTCATCTCAGTTACTTCTGATTTATAAACCAGTGTTTTGAGCTTACATGTGCTAACGACAAATTAAGTGACATGAGTTATCTATGTTATGTTTACACACAACTATAACAGGATTGGTATTAACACATAATGCCTATTACTTGTTCTAAAGTGGACATAAACAATGAAGCTTAATCAATATCCATTGAAAATTGAAGGAGACAAACATAATATACATCCCTCTTACACATTTATTAATTAATGTTTAGCTTCACAAATATATCGAGATTATATATCAATTTTTAATAAATCCAGGTAATAACAACGACCTAATAACGATAACATATGGAACAGTATTTAATTTGAGTCGTAGATATCTTATGTAAATGGTCAGGTTAATGAATTATCCTAAAATCAAAGTTAATAATTTAATACAAATTTACGTTATGGCTCCAGCCATAAACTAATTTACGAATCTCCATGTACAGGACGTAACTAAATTAATTGACGGATAGTGGATTGGGCAACGCGTGTCACACATCCTGTAAACAATTATGTTGATACGGGGCGTGAAATCAAGCTACTCGCTGATTATACAGTAAAATTAACGTGTATCTTGAACTCTTATGCATATAATTTAACAATTATATGATACATTTGCCTGGAAAGTGTGCGACAATATCTCGATGACAACCATTCTATTTAACACTACGGACTAACTGAACTATCTAGTCAAAAGTTGTTTATCAAGGTTGGATGCGGGGCGTGTCGACATTCGGGTTGTGTTTTCACCACCAACTTTGGTCAATATTCAAAATAAGTTGATATTTCCCTGTCTAGCGTAAAATGGAATTGCCACCAGTTCCACATTTAGGGCGAATCAGTTGTGTATTGTTTTAGATGCGGTTTGGATATATTAACGCAAAAGGTGCATACAAAGTCCAACATTTGTTCTACAAGGGTGTGAAATTATAAAAATGATCACCCATAAATAAAACCTTCTGTCCACGTCCCTGTGTTTTGGTACAAACCCGAATGGTTCCAAAGATCACCCCGTACATCCCACTGCTGGTCAAACGGGGATAATACTAGAGTATTATAATAAGTAAACAAAAGATATGTGTTAAAACATTTTTGACAAATTCGTACTGTAAAGAGTGTAGCGTGTGGAAACGAGGGACCAAATGTGTCCAATAGTTCGGAATTCAACATAATGAGTCATATAAGGTTACACACAACTAATTATTTTCCATAGGCGACAGTGTTAACTAAAAGTCCCGCCGGCCATGGGTTTGACCTATTTGAACTTCAAGTGGTCAATTTTCCCTTAGAACGTCATCCTCTGCACCAGTATGTGACAACAAACGCGCCCTTTTCGGTATTTTTTTCAAACGATAATCTTGCATTTCCACAACTACCCCATTTACTGCAAAAAAATCAGCAGCATAAAAATACCCAGACCCCTTCCGTAACTTCTGGACGCCACCAGACTCTTCCTGGACATCTAAACATACACAGTCGCCTTATTTACGTAGGCTATGATTTTCTGTTCCCGATTAGGGATATTTCCCTCAATGATAATCAACCAATCAGCAGCCATAATTTTTTTTTATGCTGACTCGAGTTTCCCTACACAAATTCAAGAAGAGTAACTCTATATAATTAGTTGTTTGTAACCTTTTATGTTTCTGCTGGCAAAGTATAATGGAGACAGAGTTATCGCACATATACCAAACACCAATTATAACAGAGCGGGAGCGTTAAACGGTACATGTATCTAGATCATGGAATATGTTGCTATCACACCTACCTACATGTATAACATAGTTGGACATGTCTGTCCGTCCGTACATGTATGTTCGCGATATTCCACCCAGAGCACTGGACACAATTATGTGTGGTTACTTCGGGTACCTCTACGGATATTATAAGGGCTTTAGATTTTCAAAAGTTTGATTTGAAACGAAATATAATATCTACTTTAATTATGTTTAAATGAGCAAGGAGTTCGTCTGAAAAAAATCCCAAAATATATATTTAAAAACAATTCTTATTAAAATATGTAATATCAGAATATTTATTCAAAGTGCTACATCTAATGTTTTCTTATGTTTTATTACCAAGACATTAATATAGGGCGACTTAAGTGCCACCACTCTGTTACAATTAATGTAATACGGACATAACTAGGGCATCGCACAGATCGTGATCAACGCTATTTGCATTTTAGAGTTATTGTTCGTTGCTGAGAACACAACACTGGCTTCTCTGTTACGATATAGCGTGAACACACCCCTGGTCAAGTGGTTCTGCTAATGCGGTTGGGTCCTGCTGAATTGCTATGATGCTGTTAGGGAAAACTGATGCCGTTAACAAAAAGTAGCGTTATATTTTTTTCGCAGTGTTCCAGTAATCGGAACATATCCAGGAACACAAATTTTGAGTATCAAACATTTATTATTAAAATCGAAATCAAAATATTTAAAAGATCAAAATGTGTCTTACAAACGGACACAACGGGTCCCGTTTCAGCTAGCAATAATAACCAAGATAAATCAAACAGAATGTTTCATCTCAGTTACTTCTGATTTATAAACCAGTGTTTTGAGCTTACATGTGCTAACGACAAATTAAGTGACATGAGTTATCTATGTTATGTTTACACACAACTATAACAGGATTGGTATTAACACATAATGCCTATTACTTGTTCTAAAGTGGACATAAACAATGAAGCTTAATCAATATCCATTGAAAATTGAAGGAGACAAACATAATATACATCCCTCTTACACATTTATTAATTAATGTTTAGCTTCACAAATATATCGAGATTATATATCAATTTTTAATAAATCCAGGTAATAACAACGACCTAATAACGATAACATATGGAACAGTATTTAATTTGAGTCGTAGATATCTTATGTAAATGGTCAGGTTAATGAATTATCCTAAAATCAAAGTTAATAATTTAATACAAATTTACGTTATGGCTCCAGCCATAAACTAATTTACGAATCTCCATGTACAGGACGTAACTAAATTAATTGACGGATAGTGGATTGGGCAACGCGTGTCACACATCCTGTAAACAATTATGTTGATACGGGGCGTGAAATCAAGCTACTCGCTGATTATACAGTAAAATTAACGTGTATCTTGAACTCTTATGCATATAATTTAACAATTATATGATACATTTGCCTGGAAAGTGTGCGACAATATCTCGATGACAACCATTCTATTTAACACTACGGACTAACTGAACTATCTAGTCAAAAGTTGTTTATCAAGGTTGGATGCGGGGCGTGTCGACATTCGGGTTGTGTTTTCACCACCAACTTTGGTCAATATTCAAAATAAGTTGATATTTCCCTGTCTAGCGTAAAATGGAATTGCCACCAGTTCCACATTTAGGGCGAATCAGTTGTGTATTGTTTTAGATGCGGTTTGGATATATTAACGCAAAAGGTGCATACAAAGTCCAACATTTGTTCTACAAGGGTGTGAAATTATAAAAATGATCACCCATAAATAAAACCTTCTGTCCACGTCCCTGTGTTTTGGTACAAACCCGAATGGTTCCAAAGATCACCCCGTACATCCCACTGCTGGTCAAACGGGGATAATACTAGAGTATTATAATAAGTAAACAAAAGATATGTGTTAAAACATTTTTGACAAATTCGTACTGTAAAGAGTGTAGCGTGTGGAAACGAGGGACCAAATGTGTCCAATAGTTCGGAATTCAACATAATGAGTCATATAAGGTTACACACAACTAATTATTTTCCATAGGCGACAGTGTTAACTAAAAGTCCCGCCGGCCATGGGTTTGACCTATTTGAACTTCAAGTGGTCAATTTTCCCTTAGAACGTCATCCTCTGCACCAGTATGTGACAACAAACGCGCCCTTTTCGGTATTTTTTTCAAACGATAATCTTGCATTTCCACAACTACCCCATTTACTGCAAAAAAATCAGCAGCATAAAAATACCCAGACCCCTTCCGTAACTTCTGGACGCCACCAGACTCTTCCTGGACATCTAAACATACACGGTCGCCTTATTTACGTAGGCTATGATTTTCTGTTCCCGATTAGGGATATTTCCCTCAATGATAATCAACCAATCAGCAGCCATAATTTTTTTTTATGCTGACTCGAGTTTCCCTACACAAATTCAAGAAGAGTAACTCTATATAATTAGTTGTTTGTAACCTTTTATGTTTCTGCTGGCAAAGTATAATGGAGACAGAGTTATCGCACATATACCAAACACCAATTATAACAGAGCGGGAGCGTTAAACGGTACATGTATCTAGATCATGGAATATGTTGCTATCACACCTACCTACATGTATAACATAGTTGGACATGTCTGTCCGTCCGTACATGTATGTTCGCGATATTCCACCCAGAGCACTGGACACAATTATGTGTGGTTACTTCGGGTACCTCTACGGATATTATAAGGGCTTTAGATTTTCAAAAGTTTGATTTGAAACGAAATATAATATCTACTTTAATTATGTTTAAATGAGCAAGGAGTTCGTCTGAAAAAAATCCCAAAATATATATTTAAAAACAATTCTTATTAAAATATGTAATATCAGAATATTTATTCAAAGTGCTACATCTAATGTTTTCTTATGTTTTATTACCAAGACATTAATATAGGGCGACTTAAGTGCCACCACTCTGTTACAATTAATGTAATACGGACATAACTAGGGCATCGCACAGATCGTGATCAACGCTATTTGCATTTTAGAGTTATTGTTCGTTGCTGAGAACACAACACTGGCTTCTCTGTTACGATATAGCGTGAACACACCCCTGGTCAAGTGGTTCTGCTAATGCGGTTGGGTCCTGCTGAATTGCTATGATGCTGTTAGGGAAAACTGATGCCGTTAACAAAAAGTAGCGTTATATTTTTTTCGCAGTGTTCCAGTAATCGGAACATATCCAGGAACACAAATTTTGAGTATCAAACATTTATTATTAAAATCGAAATCAAAATATTTAAAAGATCAAAATGTGTCTTACAAACGGACACAACGGGTCCCGTTTCAGCTAGCAATAATAACCAAGATAAATCAAACAGAATGTTTCATCTCAGTTACTTCTGATTTATAAACCAGTGTTTTGAGCTTACATGTGCTAACGACAAATTAAGTGACATGAGTTATCTATGTTATGTTTACACACAACTATAACAGGATTGGTATTAACACATAATGCCTATTACTTGTTCTAAAGTGGACATAAACAATGAAGCTTAATCAATATCCATTGAAAATTGAAGGAGACAAACATAATATACATCCCTCTTACACATTTATTAATTAATGTTTAGCTTCACAAATATATCGAGATTATATATCAATTTTTAATAAATCCAGGTAATAACAACGACCTAATAACGATAACATATGGAACAGTATTTAATTTGAGTCGTAGATATCTTATGTAAATGGTCAGGTTAATGAATTATCCTAAAATCAAAGTTAATAATTTAATACAAATTTACGTTATGGCTCCAGCCATAAACTAATTTACGAATCTCCATGTACAGGACGTAACTAAATTAATTGACGGATAGTGGATTGGGCAACGCGTGTCACACATCCTGTAAACAATTATGTTGATACGGGGCGTGAAATCAAGCTACTCGCTGATTATACAGTAAAATTAACGTGTATCTTGAACTCTTATGCATATAATTTAACAATTATATGATACATTTGCCTGGAAAGTGTGCGACAATATCTCGATGACAACCATTCTATTTAACACTACGGACTAACTGAACTATCTAGTCAAAAGTTGTTTATCAAGGTTGGATGCGGGGCGTGTCGACATTCGGGTTGTGTTTTCACCACCAACTTTGGTCAATATTCAAAATAAGTTGATATTTCCCTGTCTAGCGTAAAATGGAATTGCCACCAGTTCCACATTTAGGGCGAATCAGTTGTGTATTGTTTTAGATGCGGTTTGGATATATTAACGCAAAAGGTGCATACAAAGTCCAACATTTGTTCTACAAGGGTGTGAAATTATAAAAATGATCACCCATAAATAAAACCTTCTGTCCACGTCCCTGTGTTTTGGTACAAACCCGAATGGTTCCAAAGATCACCCCGTACATCCCACTGCTGGTCAAACGGGGATAATACTAGAGTATTATAATAAGTAAACAAAAGATATGTGTTAAAACATTTTTGACAAATTCGTACTGTAAAGAGTGTAGCGTGTGGAAACGAGGGACCAAATGTGTCCAATAGTTCGGAATTCAACATAATGAGTCATATAAGGTTACACACAACTAATTATTTTCCATAGGCGACAGTGTTAACTAAAAGTCCCGCCGGCCATGGGTTTGACCTATTTGAACTTCAAGTGGTCAATTTTCCCTTAGAACGTCATCCTCTGCACCAGTATGTGACAACAAACGCGCCCTTTTCGGTATTTTTTTCAAACGATAATCTTGCATTTCCACAACTACCCCATTTACTGCAAAAAAATCAGCAGCATAAAAATACCCAGACCCCTTCCGTAACTTCTGGACGCCACCAGACTCTTCCTGGACATCTAAACATACACGGTCGCCTTATTTACGTAGGCTATGATTTTCTGTTCCCGATTAGGGATATTTCCCTCAATGATAATCAACCAATCAGCAGCCATAATTTTTTTTTATGCTGACTCGAGTTTCCCTACACAAATTCAAGAAGAGTAACTCTATATAATTAGTTGTTTGTAACCTTTTATGTTTCTGCTGGCAAAGTATAATGGAGACAGAGTTATCGCACATATACCAAACACCAATTATAACAGAGCGGGAGCGTTAAACGGTACATGTATCTAGATCATGGAATATGTTGCTATCACACCTACCTACATGTATAACATAGTTGGACATGTCTGTCCGTCCGTACATGTATGTTCGCGATATTCCACCCAGAGCACTGGACACAATTATGTGTGGTTACTTCGGGTACCTCTACGGATATTATAAGGGCTTTAGATTTTCAAAAGTTTGATTTGAAACGAAATATAATATCTACTTTAATTATGTTTAAATGAGCAAGGAGTTCGTCTGAAAAAAATCCCAAAATATATATTTAAAAACAATTCTTATTAAAATATGTAATATCAGAATATTTATTCAAAGTGCTACATCTAATGTTTTCTTATGTTTTATTACCAAGACATTAATATAGGGCGACTTAAGTGCCACCACTCTGTTACAATTAATGTAATACGGACATAACTAGGGCATCGCACAGATCGTGATCAACGCTATTTGCATTTTAGAGTTATTGTTCGTTGCTGAGAACACAACACTGGCTTCTCTGTTACGATATAGCGTGAACACACCCCTGGTCAAGTGGTTCTGCTAATGCGGTTGGGTCCTGCTGAATTGCTATGATGCTGTTAGGGAAAACTGATGCCGTTAACAAAAAGTAGCGTTATATTTTTTTCGCAGTGTTCCAGTAATCGGAACATATCCAGGAACACAAATTTTGAGTATCAAACATTTATTATTAAAATCGAAATCAAAATATTTAAAAGATCAAAATGTGTCTTACAAACGGACACAACGGGTCCCGTTTCAGCTAGCAATAATAACCAAGATAAATCAAACAGAATGTTTCATCTCAGTTACTTCTGATTTATAAACCAGTGTTTTGAGCTTACATGTGCTAACGACAAATTAAGTGACATGAGTTATCTATGTTATGTTTACACACAACTATAACAGGATTGGTATTAACACATAATGCCTATTACTTGTTCTAAAGTGGACATAAACAATGAAGCTTAATCAATATCCATTGAAAATTGAAGGAGACAAACATAATATACATCCCTCTTACACATTTATTAATTAATGTTTAGCTTCACAAATATATCGAGATTATATATCAATTTTTAATAAATCCAGGTAATAACAACGACCTAATAACGATAACATATGGAACAGTATTTAATTTGAGTCGTAGATATCTTATGTAAATGGTCAGGTTAATGAATTATCCTAAAATCAAAGTTAATAATTTAATACAAATTTACGTTATGGCTCCAGCCATAAACTAATTTACGAATCTCCATGTACAGGACGTAACTAAATTAATTGACGGATAGTGGATTGGGCAACGCGTGTCACACATCCTGTAAACAATTATGTTGATACGGGGCGTGAAATCAAGCTACTCGCTGATTATACAGTAAAATTAACGTGTATCTTGAACTCTTATGCATATAATTTAACAATTATATGATACATTTGCCTGGAAAGTGTGCGACAATATCTCGATGACAACCATTCTATTTAACACTACGGACTAACTGAACTATCTAGTCAAAAGTTGTTTATCAAGGTTGGATGCGGGGCGTGTCGACATTCGGGTTGTGTTTTCACCACCAACTTTGGTCAATATTCAAAATAAGTTGATATTTCCCTGTCTAGCGTAAAATGGAATTGCCACCAGTTCAACATTTAGGGCGAATCAGTTGTGTATTGTTTTAGATGCGGTTTGGATATATTAACGCAAAAGGTGCATACAAAGTCCAACATTTGTTCTACAAGGGTGTGAAATTATAAAAATGATCACCCATAAATAAAACCTTCTGTCCACGTCCCTGTGTTTTGGTACAAACCCGAATGGTTCCAAAGATCACCCCGTACATCCCACTGCTGGTCAAACGGGGATAATACTAGAGTATTATAATAAGTAAACAAAAGATATGTGTTAAAACATTTTTGACAAATTCGTACTGTAAAGAGTGTAGCGTGTGGAAACGAGGGACCAAATGTGTCCAATAGTTCGGAATTCAACATAATGAGTCATATAAGGTTACACACAACTAATTATTTTCCATAGGCGACAGTGTTAACTAAAAGTCCCGCCGGCCATGGGTTTGACCTATTTGAACTTCAAGTGGTCAATTTTCCCTTAGAATGTCATCCTCTGCACCAGTATGTGACAACAAACGCGCCCTTTTCGGTATTTTTTTCAAACGATAATCTTGCATTTCCACAACTACCCCATTTACTGCAAAAAAATCAGCAGCATAAAAATACCCAGACCCCTTCCGTAACTTCTGGACGCCACCAGACTCTTCCTGGACATCTAAACATACACGGTCGCCTTATTTACGTAGGCTATGATTTTCTGTTCCCGATTAGGGATATTTCCCTCAATGATAATCAACCAATCAGCAGCCATAATTTTTTTTTATGCTGACTCGAGTTTCCCTACACAAATTCAAGAAGAGTAACTCTATATAATTAGTTGTTTGTAACCTTTTATGTTTCTGCTGGCAAAGTATAATGGAGACAGAGTTATCGCACATATATCAAACACCAATTATCTAACAGGGCTGAGGCGGTATCCGATACGTGTTGTATCTGGATCATGGAATCTGTTGCTATCACACATACTTACATGTGTAAAATAGGATATGTCTGTCCGTCCGTATGTTCGCGATATTTCGGTGTGGTTACTTCGGGTACCTCTACGGATGTTATAAGGGCGTTAAATTTCCAAAGGTTTGATTTTTAACGAAATTTAATATCTACTTTAATTGTTTTTAAATGAGCAAGTAGTTCATCTAAAAAGAAATCCCAAAATTATTATTAAAACAAAATCAAAATATATAAAAGATCAAAATGTGTCTTACAAACGGACACAACGGGTCCTGGTTCAGCTAGCACTAATAACCAAGATATATCTAACAGATTGTTTCATCTCATTTACTTCTGATTTATAAACCGAGTATTGAGCTTAAAGGTGGCTCTTTGCGAGCGATAACGACAAATTAAATGACATACATTATCAATATTTATTACACGATCCTACCATTATTCCATTCAATAAACCCATTCTATAAATTGTGATATTAAACGTTCGTTTAATAACAGGAAATAGTGCCAGGTGACCTTTGACTTCCGGTTTATCGTCTTTTAACATTCCGTACGCTACGTCTCAAAAATACTATGACTTCCAATATTTTTCCAACAAACTATCATGACTGAAGAATTTGAAAAGTTATGTTATTAAATATACGCCATTAAAAGCGCCAAATAGTCTTTATTTATCTGGGACTATTTCTTTACGCGGGCAAACAACGAATAGTTACGTGAAACGTCATCGCATGTCTTATAGAAGCCGATGTTAGTTTCTCGTTCCATTTGTTGATTTAAGTATGTTTTGTCGATGTTTTGGATCATGTAATAAATATAATCTACAACTCGTCCCCAGTTTATAGCGGAAATTACAAAACTCGTCCAGTAAATTAGGTCTGGACCTCGCCAAAGGCTCGGTCCAGACCCAATTTACTGGACTCGTTTTGTAAATTCCGCTATAAACTGGGGACTCGTTGTAGATCCTCTATATATGTAACAGATTGTTTCATCTCATTTACTTCTGATTTATAAACCAGAGTTTTGAGCTTACATGTGATAACTACAAATTAAGTGACATGAGTTATCTATGTTATGTTTAAACACAACTAAAACATGATTGGTATTAAAACATACTGCGTATTACTTGTTCTAAAGTGGACATATACAGTGAAACTTAATCAATGTCCATTTATAATTGAAGGAGACAAACATAATATGCACCCCTTAAATATTTATTGGAGACACGTTATAGTGTTATCCACTCGATGTGACCGGACGCGAACAAGTGATTGTGAACACCCGATGGCTCAGACAAATAGCCTCGGAGAACGTTCAGACGACCACGATTCAATCGTAAGTGGAAATATTTTCGTCGTAGATAGTTGGACTGCGCATGCTCACGACAAGATCGCGAGTAAAGAGATAATATCAAGCACTGTTATATTTTAGATGCGAAATCGTGGCGTATCTCCACTTTCGACGGAATCGCAGTCGTGTATACGTAACAATCGTAGATGGAAAGATCGTATGGTAGTCGATCACGTGGTTAACCATGGCTTGCGAACAACCCGCAATATCTTCATCTGGACGACATCGTACTCCTGTGAAGAATCTATCCACGATTTTTCGGGCCCGATTCCATCACTTATGATTGATTCGTGGTCGTCTGAACGTTCACTTAATATGATCATAGCGGGTCTCACACATGGTGCCATTGTACACTTTAAATCGCGTTGGTAGATCTTACCCAACACAACGGTGCATACAGAACCACGCGAACGTTGGGTAATGTTTTTACTCAACGCAGGGTCACAATTTACCCACTATTAATATTGTGTTTGGTACCCGAACATTTGGGTAAATAATTACTTAATTATTGGGTCAGATCAATTTTACTCTTCTACATGTCTACATGTTATGCTATGCTATGCTTTAATTGTCAAAGCTGCAAATTAATGCAGAACATGGATATATACATATATACAATGGGGTCACTTACATCATCATCATCATCATCATCATCGACGTCCCCATCGTCATCATCGTCCTCGACATTGTCATCATCATCAGTTTCATCACCATCATCATCACCATCCTCACCATCCTCATCATCCTCATCATCATCATCATCATCGTCATTGTCCATCATCATCACCATCGTCATCATTATCATCATCCTTATCGTCATCATCATCGTCATCACCGTCGTCATCATCATCGTCATCGTCATCATTATCATCGTCGCTAATCATCTTCATATTGGCATCTTAGTGATTGTCGTCCTGGCAACGTTTATAACGTCATCATCAATATCGTCGTAATTTGTTTTCTCACACCAGAACATGGATAAACTATGTTCTTATATTCAGTATTGATAGTTCTACACTTTATCTCGTTACTTTGACCATTTCCATTGTTTACCGTCAGTCTTTAATTAAACTTTTGTATTTAATGGAACTAAATTCGACTTGTATTGGTAATCCCACGTTTACAGTATAATGTTCACATACCAATGGTTTTGACATGCTAAATCTCATTACCGGGGAGTTCTTAATAACGAAACTAAGAATAAAGTTTGTTAAACCAGTATAATCAAGAAGAACATGAGACAATAGTAAACATTTGTTCTTATTTTCATGGTCAATAACCATCCATTAACGAGATTCCGCATGGCGATGCCATTCTGTGCACGCATTATCGTAGCACGAAAGCCAGTGTTGTGTTCTAATCAACGAACAATAATTCTAAAATGCAAATCACGTTGATTACGATCTGTGCGATGCGCTAGCTATTTCCGTATTACATTAATTGCAACGGAGTGGTGGCACTTAAATCGTCCTATATTAATGTCTTTAATTTAAATAAATATTTGCTATCATATTTGATCGGCACTTTTATGTATATAATAATAACAAGTCTGTCAAAATATGAGTATACACGTATGTTGCATGTGCGTATTTCGTTGTAAAAGCAGGGGGGGGGGGGTCAAACAATTTTTTACGAGACGTGAGGTGGGGGAGGGTGGGTGGGTACCCGAGGCCGGAAACAGTTTTTGACCACTTTTTTGACATTTTGTTTTCATTGACATATTTTCAACTGTTTTAAACATATTTGTTTATATGTTGTGGCTTGCTGCAATACGAGAAGCACTAATACATTCAGTATTGTTATAATTACCCCCATAAGTTGATATAAAATGGAAAAATAGTGAATATTGTTGGGGTGGGTCCCAAAATTTTCATTGATTTTTTTTACGCGCAAAAGTTTTTTATTGTGTATGTTTCAGCTTGCTTGGCAGTTTTTATATTGAAAATTGTTCACGGGGTAGTTCAATAAAAAAAATACTTCAGATAGCTCTAGGGTAGTGTGAACGTAATGCAGTCTGACAATAGCAGCTAATCAGTCATACAATTATGTCCATGTGACCCTCAACACGGGCAACTCATTTAATTTTTAACCCTTCGAGCACTATGGCCCCAGAGCATTAGTAGCACCCTGGCACGGGGCTCCCACTCGTTCAATTAACCGCCGGTATTCTCATAATGTATCAGAATAATGTATAGTTAATAATATATAGTAGACACAGGTAGACATATAATAGTAAATCAAGAGTACAGCCAGTATATTGTAAACAGAAGACCAATTGGAGTTATCTTCCCAACAACAACACAATGACGTTACGCATACTGTGACCTCGTCTCCGCGGTCACATGTCACTAAATTGCACATCCGTGTATATGGATTTGCACTAAATTGACCATCCGCGTTCAAACTCATGGGTTAAACATTATTTTAGGCCTAGTCCTAAGTCGTAATGCGAGGTCGGGTCGGTGGTCATGCAGGCATACATAAAAGCTAATTCGTACACTGGTTCATATGCACATTTTCCTTTTTGGTATTACTATAGGCTCTAGTTGATGCTGGTTGATGTCTGAAAAAAAGATAATTTTAATTTTGTGTAATTTTTTATTCTATGATAGGCCCTAACACTGGCCCTAGTTATTTTTTGTTGTCATTCCAGGGGATTCAACATATTTTTCATCTATTCACACAGATGAATAGGCTGGGTTATAAATTTACCAATATAATCACATTATATTCTACCTTTATTGATTGCTTAGAGTTCAATTTAGTTGAGATTATCGCTGATTACTGCTGATTATCGCATAATTATCAGCCAAGAAAATATGTGTCTTGCACATGTTTGTAAACAAGAAGTAACATATAATTTGGTCTTTCAAAGAAGGGACCAATATAGAGCGGTTGGTCGTTTTTACTGAGGGGACCAACATAAAGCTTTGGGGATTTGGGGTGGGTGTCTAAATATTTATGAACAAAAAATGCAAGAAAGGGTGGGTGGGTATAAAAAAAATGGCAAAGGAAAAAAAACACCCCCACGTCTCGCAACTTGTTTACGCCCCCCTGGTAAAAGTGGTAAACATTAGATTTTCATTTTATCAGTTATAATCTCAAATAAACAACACAAATTAAATTTAAACATATTTGTTCCCCCATCTCCCTTGATTAATACGTTCTACTTAATGGCGCACATCTGCACTTCAGAATCATATCTATAGCTAGTGGTTTCTCAGGCACACCACATTAAAGCTCGTGTACTCCGGCCCTTATACCGCCTCATCGGGCAAGTTAGGATGATCAAAACACTATACACAAATACAATTAATTGTGTGATTAAGAAGTAGACCACTGGATGTTTTCGATCTTCCAGGGCGCTTCGTGCCAGATTACTTTTTATGTGTAACCAATCAGGTAAGTGGGTGTCAGACCAGGTAACACGAGTTCCAGGGTAAGCAACACCAAACCTAGCACACCAGAATGACAGAAAACAAGTCAAAGTGAAGCACTGGCAGGTAGACCATAGGTTTTAGTTAGAAAGAAAGACGCCTCAAACATATTCGTCATTTTACCCACATAATATTGGCGGAGCAAAAATGTAATGGATGTCAAGTACAAGAAGAGAGTGTCTGCAAAGTATATGAAAGAAAGGGGATATATTAGGGTCAGGGTCCCAATCACATGCAGACACTGTGTTCCTCGTGTTCTTGGCATAAAATTTTGAATCGGAGAGCAAAGTCACGGAGCGGCTGGAAATATTTTGAAAAGTAATTAAGAACGTACAGATCGAAAGAGGGTAATTAAAATCAAAGATACCTAAGAATTTGTAATTTAAGGAAAAAGGTAAAATTTTAGAAGACCAAAGAGGTAAAGTTTTTGAAAAGTCAAAAGAAAGATACAACCAATAGGATCTTCCTGAGTTGCAAGTCGCTAACCTGTGCCATATTAAGCATATGAACACAAAACTTTTCGGCCTTTACCAGGGCGCTTAAGAAGTAGACCACTGGATCTTTTCGGCCTTTACCAGGGCGCTTAAGAAGTAGACCACTGGATCTTTTCGGCCTTTACCAGGGCGCTTAATAAGTAGACCACTGGATCTTTTCGGCCTTTACCAGGGCGCTTAATAAGTAGACCACGGGATCTTTTCGGCCTTTACCAGGGCGCTTAATAAGTAGACCACTGGATCTTTTCGGCCTTTACCAGGGTGCTTAATAAGTAGACCACTGGATCTTTTCGGCCTTTACCAGGGCGCTTAATAAGTAGACCACTGGATCTTTTAGGCCTTTACCAGGGCGCTTAATAAGTAGACCACTGGATCTTTTCGGCCTTTACCAGGGCGCTTAATAAGTAGACCACTGGATCTTTTCGGTCTTTACCAGGGCGCTTAATAAGTAGACCACTGGATCTTTTCGCCCTTTACCACTTACCAGAGCGCTTAATAAGTAGACCACTGGATCTTTTCGGCCTTTACCAGGGCGCTTAATAAGTAGACCACTGGATCTTTTCGGCCTTTACCAGGGCGCTTAAGAAGTAGACCACTGGATCTTTTCGGCCTTTACCAGGGCGCTTCGTGCCAGATTACTCTCTTTATATATTAACGCACAATTTGGTTTTTATTTGTTCGTTGAGATGCGAAATTCCAGTAACCTGATATTGACAATACCATTGTTCTTCCTACAGCTCTATATGGATCAGAACTATTATATCATCAGAATGCTGACGGTCTAGTCATTGTCGAGATTTCGAACTTGTTTAAAGCATGCCCAGGGTTTACCAATGATGGCGAGCACAAACCTCACGCTATAGGTTGTCTCGGTCTCCTGTCCGGAAGAGAGCAGCTACATATATATACACAGAAACTTATGTTCCTTTGCGATCTCGCTGACCGACATTCCTGCGACACGGGACACCTATATACATCCATTATGCTTTTCTTGAATAATATATATCTATACAAATGATTCAATGTCAAGTCAACTAGATATATCCGGGACATTTTTGGAAATTTTGCATATCTACAGACTCTACTATGTTCTGTGTGACTTCCTTTCTTATATATTTATTAACCCATTTCACCACTTATACTGTGGTATTCGAGCATGCATGAAGCCACCGACCCGCCCGACCCCAATATCCATTACAATTAAACTATGCATTAAGCCTTTACAACGGGAAGGACGGGCCGGCGTATATATATGGTACATGCGCAGTTCACAACAGAGAGGGGAGAGGAGTTCTCAGCGCACGTGCAAGTCGTTCTAACGCATTGAGGAACCGGTTTATTCACACCTCATTGCAGACGATAAAAACAAAAAAACACACAATAAACCCAGAAAAACATGGCGTATTATGCATACTGTCATGATTGATTAATTGATTGATTGATTGGGGTTTATTGTCGCTTTAGCCACTAAGGCCATATCACGACATTGCCAGTTTTAGTGGTGGAGGAAATCCGCACACTTGCGACTAATCTAACAGTGATTTCAATGGCTGATAAACTCGTCAACCATGTGCGGCAAACCACCGACCATCGGCGAGTAACTGGCAACTCCACCAGATAACGATTTCGAGTTACAAAGTTCACGATGGAAACATGTGGATTTGAACCCTTATCGCCAGCGCTGGAGGGCGAAACGGCTTGGAGTGGTACCCCTAACCGATTGAGCCACCGAGGCCCCCCTTTTGTTTATGCATTAGTTCTATATCATCCTTAATTTTACACGACATCTATTTCTTGCTTGATTTCGCTCAAAGTTATATGGTATTTTTCACATTTGCGCTAGGAACATCTCTCCGCCTGCATATAAAAAATGGTTAATTATAATCATAGAAACAGTAGGACTAACATGTCAGTCATCAACATTATATATACTAGTCATATTCAAACATATATATGTAGGTATTAAACTGATAATAAAAGTTAACACTTTAGATATGTATTAGGGGCTCCATACGTTTTGTAATTGTTTATTTACCATATCCATGATATTTTATCATACATTAAGCCTGACCCTTCGACAACATACCACCCCATTCCATTAATAAACATCCCTAGTTTGCAAGACGAACACGCACACACAACGTTTACACAAAACTGGGTGATGATGATGATGATTTATTCTCATAATTCGCATGAACATCGAGAAGTACAGAGAAAGAAGTATTTACAAAAGAACATAAGGATATATACATTATATACATGTATCCGGTGCTATGGGGATATCTATATTCTAATATGTGAATATAATAATGTATGTTATCGTTTTGTTTCATTTGGCTCTGTTGTATGAAATTGTTAGTACTGCTTCCTGAAAACAGATGACCCCATGTGTCATCTTTTACATCTCTGTTTAACGGTAAATAGTCAGTAATATAACATTAGTAATTTGACAGAGTCTTTCTGATGACAGATATAGTTACATGGTGTGTTTGTCATAGCTAATTAGGAATTTAAGAGTGACAATATTAAGATAATTTGACAAATTCAGATATTTAGTTGATTGATGAGTTCGGATCAGGACCGTGTCCCAGTGTGAGTGTTGCACGACACGAATGCATGCCTGCTTGTGTTGTTTATACGTGGTTCAGAACTTGTGTCTGTCTTCATGTTCAGTTATGGATTGGAAGGGGGGGGTCAATACACAAACAATGGGCTGGTATAAATTCGTCCCTAAAAGGGGACAGTCCTCCGTTAAATTACCGTTTAAATGAGCACCTTCAGCAATATATAATGTATATGTCAGACGGGGCCAACAACAATCGTGCAGCAGTAACAACATTAATTTTCGTGCTGATCCGTTGACCTGGAGAGTAAATTGAAAGCCACCATGCACTTGTGTCACGTCGTTTGGGAGGTTTCACTGTTGCTTAATAAATGTGTGTTGCGAGTTAAACGTTTACTATACTTTAAAAGTTGCATCTCGGATTTAAACGTTGCATCTCAGGTTTTGTGGTTTGCATGCTTGTTACCGTGACACATGAGAGGCGATGGACGGATACTTATATTCGTGTTGTTTTACTTTGGAAAATTGTCTGGATTTTGTGTGTGTGTTTGTCAGCATTAAGGGAGTATCGTCGTCGTCTAATGAGAGTGTCTGATTTGAAAAAAAGAATGGCGCGTATGCGGACACGAGTGCTGCGGGGTTACCGTAATTTCAACAATATCAACTCCGCTAAAAGTAAGTATGTACTGATTAAATTACTTGTACAATTTTTTCAGTAGAATCAAATGTAAAAAAAACAAAACAAAAACAAACAAAATATTTTTATTTGTGTTGTTTTTTGTTACAACAATATGATGGAGCCCCGGATACTCGTGAGGATCAGGTGACCCGGATTTTTTATCGCAAGATAACATTTTTAATTTGTTTAATGCTTTTAGAATAAGTTGTATCTGTTTTGCGTTGGTGGTTATATACTTTTATTCTGCAAGGAAGAGCCAACAGAGCTTTACGTATTTTTCGAAGCGATTCAAAATTAAGGTCGCTTGATCCCCAGTTTCAAGTTCATTAGTTTTTCTGGGGTTTTGAGTCCGGAGATTTCATTTGCATAATTAAAGCTATTTTATATGACGCAGCGCTGTTATCGAAACAGCAAGAACAACAACAACAAAATCATTGAATTATGGTTGGTTTAAGATATTTTCAATACTACGACCAGCAACGACAACAACAACATTGGGGTTTGGTTGAATTGGGACAAGCTTCATCATGTCAGGTTCATGGTGGTCAGTGTGTGACAAACATCTACACATATAATGTGGATTATGAACAGGTCATAGCATTGGGATTTCAGATATAAGATTATTTACTTCAGAGACAACTCTAGCAATTCCGCGTGTAACCCGTGGTTTTCGGTTGTTCATCAGTTGACTCAGCTTAAACATGTTGGGTCTTGTGTAGTAGTACGGAGCAATGTATCTAGATCTGATGGAGTTAAATTTCGGGCATTTAAGAAGAACATGAAATTCGTCTCCGATCTCGGAGTAATCGCAAAATGTGCACGTTCTGTCCACTGCCATCGCTCTAGTCCAGTCACCTACTTCAACGGGTAGTCTAGGGTTACGTGTTCTATATTTGATTAGTGTTATAGCGCATCGTTTGTATTTAATTTTGTTATATAGTCTTCTTCTTTGAATATTAGTTTTATTTCTCGGTAAAATGAGTATTTTGTTGATGAGGACAATGTGTTCCGCCATTGTTGGATGTAAGTGTCTTCGAGTTTTCGCTTTGTGACCTCCCGAAACGATCTCAATGTTCCAATTGAATGAAATTTCCACACCCCGCTCATGCCAATATCGTGTAATAATTTCGATACATAATTAATCCAATTAGATTTATGGTTTTTGAAAATATCTGTCTGATTAAATTGACTGCACAACCTCCAGTACATAATATAAGAGAGTTTGTCGCGTTTACCAGTCACCAGTCGTCCCAAAAGTTCAAAATTCTTTGTTGAATTTTCATTGAAATAGGGAATATACCGAGTTCTCCATAGATAAAAGCAGTGGGTGTGGTCTTTTTAAGTCTAAGTATGAATTTTAGAAACCATAATTCTAGTCTTTCAACAATCGATAGGCTTCCAATACCCCATATTTCAGATCCGTAAGTTAGGATTGGGACTATCGTTTTCTCATATAGATCTATAGTACACTTTAAAGATAGTTTCAAGTTCAACTGTTTTCTTTCCAGCAAAGACCATATTGAGGCGACTTGTTCACACTGCTGCCAGGGATCAGTACTCCGAGTCATGGCGTTCATACGGGCGAACGTCGATTGTAGTATTCTAACACGAGTAGTCAATGCATATGGAGGCTACTTGCAGAGCACCCGGCAAAGAGTCGTGAACTGAAGAACATCGTTAGACTAATAAATAGGATGCTGTTTTAAACCCGTAACCAATTTAATACATGTGACCAAATACTTACAAATGAAATAGAACATATAATTAACTCTTGCAATTCTTATGTGATGCATATACTACGCCACCCTTATCGGGTGGTGATAATTGACCATTTTGGAGAAAAATTGATCAGTGCGCTGGGCTCACTTCAACTTTAACAGTTCCACGTGCTTCTATAAAGACCTATGGAATTGTAACTCGGCTATATGTCTCCCAGTCGGTCTAACCAATAGTTCACGAGATATCTCAATCCCGATCCATAGAGTTTTATACATTTATAAAATAAGGATAATCAATGTCTTCCACGCTTCGTAACTCGTGAGTGTCTGGTGTAGGGGAGTTGGGGTGCATAATGAGAAGGTTTATACTTTACATTCTGTATTCTCTTAATCTGAATCAATCACAATTATCCGAACAGCACACATAATAGTAAGACATCGATGAGACGAATATATATATGATGATTGATCATGCAACATGCTGGACGTACACCACAGAACAAATGAATGATGGCTGAGCTATGCATCTAATTTCTGGTATCTCCATGATTCCAAGTATTCCAAGAATTACCCAATTCGGAAAGATTTAGGTCCTGGATGTTAAGTAAAGATAAAATATACTTTATGATTTAAACATGATTGTTTGTTAACGTCCTGTTTGATTTTCTTCAGACAAACATACATAAATTCTGACTGAATATTGTGCATTATGTTAATACTACCACATGTGTACATAACCTGTGTTCGCGGACAATGAATTATTCCACATTTCACATTATAATGTATCAATACTGTATGTTCTCCATTTTAGAGGTTAATAAACTAATAATAATAATAAATAATTCTAGCTTGTATGCTTTGTGTGACGTTTGTGAGCTGATGTCGCAAAAAACATTGAATTAGAGACATTGTAAGCGACGCACAGCAACATTGCTCGCAAAGTCACTTAAATCGTATAAATTTAATCGTATAATTTCGAGTTGGGACCATCACCTTCTTGTACAGTGATATACAGTATTATATTGATGAACACGTATTAACTGATAAATATATTACCTGCCTTGCTTTTTCAATGTTTTAAACTTCCCTGTCAAGTTGGGACCATCACCTACAGTTAAATACATTATAAATTAACAGATATTAACTGATAAATATCTTACCAGCATTGCTTTTTCATGTTACAAACTTCTCTGTCAAATTGAAACACAAAATGTTTCCAGGTTTTGTACTGGCGGAATATGATATCGACGAGCGTAGCTAGAGTGGATATTATGAATCGTACGTGGCACGTAGTGGATCAACCACACATGTTGTGCCTCAAATATTTGCATTTTATCGGCGACACAAAGCTAACAATAATGTATGTAACACCAGGCAGTGGTCCCGGCAAAGACGACATGACAACACTTGTCGTGGATTGTACAATCCTGTCTGGATTCTGGCCCACGATTCCTTAATGACGTAAATGACGTCAAAACCCTTGTCGTGACATCTTCGCTGGTTTTCACGAAGCTAACCAACGAAATTGGTCCCAATAAAACTAATAAACCGAAATCACATGCGAATTATTCGTAACTTGTGCAGTAGCCAATTTAATTTGCATCGTGATGGTCCATTCCAGACTCACCGTTTTTGGTAATCTCTACACAGTTGCTATCCGGAAGTCATGTGACAATTTCTCCAAAATCCATAACGCGATCCGAAAAAAATAACTGATGTAAATAGAAAAAAATATATGATGTCATTCACCTGCGCCTAAGTTATAAACATCCACGCTCGCCTGCGGCATGCTCGTGGTTGCTATTATGGCATGACCTACTTGTGGTAATGAACTGATAGACATTTCAGTCCAAAAGGTATCGGCGTAACACCAACAAATTAAACACTAATTTTCTGGCTATCAAACTATCGGAGAAATTTCAATAAATTTTTGGTCTTATCCCTTTCGTGACGGGCGCTGCGCTGGTGAACCATTAAATCACTGTGCCAGTATTTTCTCTTTTATGTGCGAGTCTCAAATAAGGAGCCTTGCATATATCAGAGAATACACTGGTTTGCAAGGTAAATATTGTTAGGCCAATGCATTCTCTTATGAACGACTAGCTGATGTGCCCGACTTCGTCTGGGCTATTTAGGGATTTATTTGTGATTGCCTACGTCTGGGCAGAATATACAGCGTGTGGACAAACTATTATTCGATCGGTCCAGAAACATGGCTATATGAGCTTATATGATTGATGTCAAGGTTAAGGTCTAAGAAATGGACGCACGTGAAATTTGACCCACCCATATTGTTCCCGGGATCAAATTAGGCCTACATACCAAATTCGAGTCAGATCGGTCGATGTCCAGAAATTATGCCTATATGAGCGTATATGAGCGAGGTAAATGTCAAAGTCAAGGACGCGGTCACACGTAAAATTGGACCCGCCATGTTCCCCGTATCAAAGTTGGCCTACATACCAAATTTTAGTCTGATGGGTCGAACACACACACAGACAAACAGAAGTTCAAAATTATATAGTAGACCAGCCGATGAGACCGACGTTGTCCGGGCTATTCAAAAACCAAATTTCAAGTCGATAGCTCTACCCAGCCCGACGTTGTCCGGGCTATTCAAAAACCAAATTTCAAGTCGATAGCTCCATCCGTTTCCGAGATCTCGTCTGCGCATGCACGAAGCTGGCGTCGCACGGGCTCGGCGACCCGATAAAATTCGTATCCGGGGAAAGATACATTCACATACCAAATTTCAAGTCGATAGCTCCACCGTTTCCGAGATCTCGTCTGCGCATGCGCGAAACTGGTGTCGCACGGGCTCGGCGACCCGATAAAATTCGTATCCGGGGCAAGATACATTCACATAGCAAATTTCAAGTCGATAGCTCCACCCGTTTCCGAGATCTCGTCTGCGCATGCGCGAAGCGGGCGCCGCACGGGCTCGCCAATACGACAAGGTCGACCGCCTGGTCAAACTACATACACGTACCAAGTTTCGTCCCGATCGTCGAGAATCGTAGATTTGTATACATGACAGACAGACAAACAGACAAACAAACAGACAGAGGTGTTCAAAATATATTTGAGACTAGCCGATGAGCCCGACGTTGTCCGTGCTATTCAAAAACCAAATTTCAAGTCGATAGCTCCACCCGTTTCCGAGATCTGGTCTGCGCATGCGCGAAGCTGGCGTCGCACGGTCTCGGCTACCCGATATAATTCGTATCCGGGGCAAGATACATTCACATAGCAAATTTCAAGTCGATAGCTCGCCAATACGACAACGTCCGCCGCCTGGTCAAACTACACACACGTACCAAGTTTCGTCCCGATCGGTCGAGAATCGTAGATTTGTATAAATGACAGACAGACAGACAGACAAACAGACAGACAAACAGAGGTCTTCAAAATATATATGAGACTAGCCGATGAGCCCGACGTTGTCCGGGCTATTCAAAAACCAAATTTCAAGTCGATAGCTCTTCCCAGCCCGACGTTGTCCGGGCTATTCAAAAACCAAATTTCAAGTCGATAGCTCCACCCGTTTCCGAGATCTCGTCTGCGCATGCGCGAAGCTGGCGTCGCACGGGCTCAGCGACCCGATAAAATTCGTATCCGGGGCAAGATACATTCACATACCAAATTTCAAGTCGATAGCTGAACCCGTTTCCGAGATCTCGTCTGCGCATGCGCGAAGCTGGCGTCGCACGGGCTCGGCGACCCGATAAAATTCGTATCAGGGGCAAGATACATTCACATAGCAAATTTCAAGTCGATAGCTCCACCCGTTTCCGAGATCTGGTCTTCGCATGCATTTCAAGTCGATAGCTCCACCCGTTTCCGAGATCTGGTCTGCGCATGCGCGAAGCTGGCGTCGCACGGTATCGGCTACCCGATATAATTCGTATCCGGGGCAAGATACATTCACATAGCAAATTTCAAGTCGATAGCTCGCCAATACGACAACGTCCACCGCCTGGTCAAACTACACACACGTACCAAGTTTCGTCCCGATCGGTCGAGAATCGTAGATTTGTATAAATGACAGACAGACAGATAGACAAACAGACAGACAAACAGAGGTCTTCAAAATATATATGAGACTAGCCGATGAGCCCGACGTTGTCCGGGCTATTCAAAAACCAAATTTCAAGTCGATAGCTCTACCCAGCCCGACGTTGTCCGGGCTATTCAAAAACCAAATTTCAAGTCGATAGCTCCACCCGTTTCCGAGATCTCGTCTGCGCATGCGCGAAGCTGGCGTCGCACGGGCTCGGCGACCCGATAAAATTCGTATCCGGGGCAAGATACATTCACATACCAAATTTCAAGTCGATAACTGAACCCGTTTCCGAGATCTCGTCTGCGCATGCGCGAAGCTGGCGTCGCACGGGCTCGGCGACCCGATAAAATTCGTATCCGGGGCAAGATACCTTCACATAGCAAATTTCAAGTCGATAGCTCCACCCGTTTCCGAGATCTCGTCTGCGCATGCGCGAAGCGGGTGCCGCGCGGGCCCGCAAATACGACATCGTCCACCGCCTGGTCAAACTACACACACGTACCAAGTTTCGTCCCGATCGGTCGAGAATCGTAGATTTGTATAAATGACAAACAGACAAACAGACAGACAAACAGACAGAGGTCTTCAAAATATATATGAGACTAGCCGATGAGCCCGACGTTGTCCGGGCTATTCAAAAACCAAATTTCAAGTCGATAGCTCTAACCAGCCCGACGTTGTCCGGGCTATTCAAAAACCAAATTTCAAGTCGATAGCTCCACCCGTTTCCGAGATCTCGTCTGCGCATGCGCGAAGCTGGCGTCGCACGGGCTCGGCGACCCGATAAAATTCGTATCCGGGGCAAGATACATTCACATACCAAATTTCAAGTCGATAGCTGAACCCGTTTCCGAGATCTCGTCTGCGCATGCGCGAAGCTGGCGTCGCACGGGCTCGGCGACCCGATAAAATTCGTATCAGGGGCAAGATACATTCACATAGCAAATTTCAAGTCGATAGCTCCACCCGTTTCCGAGATCTGGTCTTCGCATGCATTTCAAGTCGATAGCTCCACCCGTTTCCGAGATCTCGTCTGCGCATGCGCAAAGCTGTCGTCGCACGGGCTCGGCGGCCCGATAAATTTCATATCCGGGGCAAGATACATTCACATAGCAAATTTCAAGTCGATAGCTCCACCCGTTTCCGAGATCTCGTCTGCGCATGCGCGAAGCGGGCGCCGCACGGGCTCGCCAATACGACAACGACGACCGCCTGGTCAAACTACACACACGTATCAAGTTTCGTCGCCATCGGTCGAGAATCGTAGATTTGTATAAATGCCATACATACAGACAGACAGACAGACAGAGGTCTTCAAAATATATATGAGACTAGCAGGTTAGCCCGCCACTGGCGGCATTTGTCCCATGGCTTTGCTCGAAAAAGCAATTGCAACAGGTTCCGAGACACTTGTGCTGCATTTGCAGCAAATTTCGGCAATAGTCAGAAACATGACAATTTTAATTGAATTTTTTGTTTTTCAATGAGTTAATTATTTTGTTTTTCAATGAGTTAATTGTGCTTTTTTAATTGAATTTTTTGTTTTTAAATTTTACCCGATTTTTTGGGGTTTTTCAAGGAGTTAATTGTGCCTTTTTAATTTTGTTTTTCAATTTGACCCGATTTTTTTTTGTTTTTTAATGAACCCGTCCATGACACTTCCCGTATTTAGCAAGTTTGAGCTCAATCGGTACGAGTCTATAAAGGACACACACATATATATGACACTTCCCGTAGGTAGCAAGTTTGAGCTCAATCGGCATTGCCTGGAATTTCCCAGTAAATATTTAGCAAGTTTGAGCTCAATCGGTTCGAGTCTATAAAGGACACACTCATATATATTTGCCGACATTGCCATGGGGATGCCCGTTCCTACACACGTTTTCGATTCTATGAAGTACCCACATATATACACACATATTAATAGTAGATTGGCAGATTCCAGTAGCTTTATAACGGTATATCTGGGGAGAAATCTGATGCTATATTCGTGATTATCTGAGATGATTTCGGTATATACCGAAGGTATATACTGTAAAAACAAAGCGCGCCATCCGTGCTCGCAGGGAATAAATTTCGAGCGATAACGTTTGCGTTCCCGTATAACTCTGCAGATGCCAATAACGTTGAATGGGAAACAGACGCTCTTTATAGAGATGCGTCAAAAACAAACGCTCATTAAACAATCACTTGATTAACCCACGCCGTGCCTTTGCGGTGATTTGAGATTGGAGAACGGGTGTTCTGATGTTCTCTAAACCGCGACCACGGTCGTGTCGGTGGGATTTGACACTTACATAGGAAGTTTGAGCTCAATATGTACACGCGTTTTGGATTCTATGAAGTACACACACACACACACACACATATATACGAAGTATCAAAATATATAGTATAGACTAGCCGATGAGCCCGACGTTGTCCGGGCTATTCAAAAACCAAATTTCAAGTCGATAGCTCCACCCGTTTCCGAGATCTGGTCTTCGCATGCATTTCAAGTCGATAGCTCCACCCGTTTCCGAGATCTCGTCTGCGCATGCGCGAAGCTGGCGTCTCACGGGCTCGGCGACCCGATAAAATTCGTATCCGGGGCAAGATACATTCACATAGCAAATTTCAAGTCGATAGCTCCACCCGTTTCCGAGATCTGGTCTGCGCATACGCGAAGCTGGCGTCGCACGGGCTCGGCGACCCGATAAAATTCTTATCCGGGGCAAGATACATTCACATACCAAATTTCAAGTCGATAGCCCCACCCGTTTCCGAGATCTCGTCTGCGCATGCGCGAAGCTGACGTCGCACGGGCTCGGTGACCCGATAAAATTCTTATCCGGGGCAAGATACATTCACATACCAAATTTCAAGTCGATAGCCCCATCGTTTCCGAGATCTCGTCTGTGCATGCGCGAAGCTGACGTCGCACGGGCTCGGTGACCCGATAAAATTCTTATCCGGGGCAAGATACATTCACATACCAAATTTCAAGTAGATAGCTCCACCCGTTTCCGAGATCTCGTCTGCGCATGCGCGAAGCGGGCGCCGCACGGGCTCGCCAATACGACAACGTTCACCGCCTGGTCAAACTACACTCACGTACCAAGTTTCGTTCCGATCGGTCGAGAATCGTAGATTTGTATTAATGACAGACAGACAGACAGACAGACAGACAAACAAACAGAGGTCTTCAAAATATATATGAGACTAGCCGATGAGCCCGACGTTGTCCGGGCTATTCAAAAACCAAATTTCAAGTCGATAGCTCTAAACGGCCCGACGTTGTCCGGGCTATTCAAAAACCAAAATTTCAAGTCGATAGCTCCACCCGTTTCCGAGATCTGGTCTGCGCATGCGCGAAGCTGGCGTCGCACGGACTCGGCGACCCGATAAAATTCGTATCCGGGGCAAGATACATTCACATAGCAAATTTCAAGTCGATAGCTCCACCCGTTTCCGAGATCTCGTCTGCGCATGCGCGAAGCTGGTGTCGCACGGGCTCGGCGACTCGATAAAATTCGTATCCGGGGCAAGATACATTCACATAGCAAATTTCAAGTCGATAGCTCCACCCGTTTCCGAGATCTCGTCTGCGCATGCGCGAAGCGGGCGCCGCACGGGCTCGCCAATACGACAACGTTCACCGCCTGGTCAAACTACACACACGTACCAAGTTTCGTCCCGATCGGTCGAGAATCGTAGATTTGTATTAATGACAGACAGACAGACAGACAGACAGACAAACAAACATACAGACAGAGGTCTTCAAAATATATATGAGATAATGCATTGTCACATAATTTTGCAAAATTTCAGAATACTCCAGTCATGGAAGGGTTAAATTTCCAACTGATATTGTGTCAAGTACGGAAGATAAAATTGTGAACGTTTGACCAAAGTTGGGGGTGAGACACCCCAACGTCCCTGGTCACAGGGTGTCAGCGACCACTCTCTTTATTTTTCGGCCGATTTCTACTCACGCACATGCTGTCGTTCTTTGTAGACAAATCTAATTAATACTGACAATGCTCTGTCGATTATTGGCCATTCCATTCGTACAGAATCAAAGTCCATCACAGCAACAAATTAAATGGCGTCTCGGTCCGACAGGATAATTACAAAACGTGACCAGTTAGTAAGAAATTCGTATAATACTGTCACTTTCTGTCCGATTCAAGCCAATTCTCACGCAGAGGTGTATTTACTTCTGTTTGGAGTATATAAGGCTCGATTTGTACGCGTTGTTGGCAGTTTACCCTTTTAAAAAAAGACTATTGCGAACCATTTTGAATACACCGTGGTTTTAACCGTGGTGGTTGGAACAGGTAAACTGATGTAATTTGACCAGTGTGTTACTCTTCTAACATTCAGTATAGTGAATGGTCATCAATGTATACCCTACTGCAGTGGACCCACCGCCGGTCATGTAGAGCTTGAGCTGCATGTAGACCCCCCTCCCCCCTAAGCGGATTTTTGGTGGTTATGATATCTTTGTAGAACTATATCAGTCCTTCAATTTGCCAGTTGTTTGCCATCTGGCGATGGGGGCTTTATAGAGTTATCGGTCTTTGAATCCAAGATGGCCGCCAATGTTGAATATCTAACCAGGTAAATTTCAATTCGCAATTAATTAGGAAGTTTATGAGGTATTACGTCGTGCGATATGCCATTCTATTGATAATTGAGTACTCCTTATTTATTTGTAGGAATAAATTTCATATATTTAAAATGGCCGCCAAAATAGCCACCGGAAGTGGAAAATGTGACACTTTTTCACTAATATCTTCTATATCAGTTTCTGCTGTTTAGAACTGATTAAGAATCGTGACTTTATTTTGTATTGTTTATATTAACTGATCATTGGGGCAATGACATAAGAAATTCTTTGGGTCCTAGGCCCTTCCGATCCCTCAAAAATTTGACTTTACAGGAAGCGGTATAAAATTTTCACAAAAAAATCACAATTGGGATTCTAGTCACATTTCAACAAGGAATGAACAGAACTGTGTTATGTAAGTGAGACATACCATTACCCGTGAATATTCCAAGTCATTGGAACCAAAATTGTTACTTTGGATCAAAATGGCCGCCAAAATGGCCGCCAAAATATGGAAAATTGTAAATATTGTATATATATTGCCCCAGCGTTCACTGCAATCGCTTACAATCTGTGGTTGATGAAGTAAATTGGCTATTCTGCCTTATATCCATTGAAAACGAACATGTCTGATTCACCTTGGTTAAGTTTTAGTATTGTAACCACTGACATTACCAGAAATATTGGATTTTACTCTCACATACTTGACATAAATATCGGCAAAAATTCACTTTTCATGTTTTGATCATTTTTATTAAAAGTAAACTGTAACTAACTTTGATATGAACGGTGTTTATCGTTTTGGTCTAATGTAAATGTGTCACACTAAGGTCATTATAGAGCAAATTACTCAAGATGACTTCCAAAATGGCAACCAACTTGGGTAAAAAGTTCATTGTTCACATATATCCGGAACATTATTGTCTGCTGTTCCGAAAAGTTAGCAAATTGTAACTTACTTGGTAATTATGCATGTTAGGTAATCAACTGACAACTAAATATTATTGGCTGTCCCGGTTCCTTATGGGGCATGACAAATTCATTTTAAAGTTGCTTAAGGAATTTTGCCGAAAACCTCTTTTGGGATTCTGGCCACTTTGAATCTTTGAAACGGAACTATTAAGATGAACCATAATCTGTGGTGACTATTCTGGCTATTTTGACTCATTAGGATAAAATTGATCACCTCGATACAAGAGGGAGGTCAATATGGTAGCCCATGAGTTACTGCATGGTCATACATGGAGTTATTTTATGATCATGAATGATGTGAACAGATATACATGGAATGTCTATATGATCGTGAGTGGGATGTCCATTGTGAGATGTATATGTATACAAGTAGTGGCCTTATGGTAATGTGTGAGCTGACTATGTTTACATGGAGTGACTGTATGGTTGTACGGGTAACACGATGTGGCTGTAAGGACAATGATATTGTGTGCGGATATAACGGGAGTAGCTACAATGTCATATATGTGTTGTTTATGTATATATGGAGTGACTATGGTCATGGTGGGATGTATAGGTGTATATTTGGTGGCTGTATTGCCACATGTGGGTGACCATGTATACATCTGGTATCTATGTGATCATGGGTGGGGTATATGGATAAATAGGATAGGAAGTGGTTGGATGAATATGTGTAATGTGTATAGGTGTACATGGACTGACAGCACGGTCATGAATATACATGCCTGAGTATATCTGGGTGGTCGTTGGCGAGCGTGTAGGTATATAGGGAGTGCCGTGGTGGTAATGGGTGGGATGTATATTTATATATGTCGTGGATGTATATTGTCATCGGTGGATGTATAGGTATACAGGGAGTAACTGTATGATCATGGATGGCATGTATGAGTACACAACGAGTGACTGAATTGTCATGTGTGGGGTGTATATAAAAGTCAGGAATGTATAATTGATCATGTGTGAGAAGTATTGGTACACCTGGAAGGACTGTATTGTCATTGGTGATGTGTATATGCACACCTGGAGTGACTCTATGGGCATGTTTGTGTTGCATATGTATATATCGAGTGGCTATATGACCATGGGTATGGTGAATAGGTATACAGGGAGTGACTGTGTGGCAATTAATGAAATGAATAGGTGTACAAGGAGTGACCGTGTGATCACCATTGTGGTGAATATGTATACACGGAGTGAAATGGGTCAGGTGTAGGAGTATACCTGGTGTGCATGTATGGTGACTCATTGTCATATGTTATGTGTTCGGGTATACGCCAAGTGGTGGTATGGTCATTGCGCGAGGGGTATATATGTATAGCACGTGTGACTATATGACCATTGCTGAGGTGCATATGTATACCTGGAGTCACTCTATGGTTATGCGTGGGGTGTTTATGCTTATCTTGAGTGGCTATTTCGCAATTGGCATGGCGAGTAGATATGCAGGGATTGACCGTATGACCAATGGTGATGTGAATATGTGTACCTGTAGTGACTGTATGATCATGAATGTGGTGAATACAGGGAGTGGCTATATGGTCATGGGTCAGGTGTAACAGTTTACATGGTGTACATGTATGCATGTATGTTGACCCATGACTGTGTTGGGTGTATGGGTATACGCAAGTGGGGTTATATGACCATTGGTGAGGTGCATATGTATACATGGAGCGATGCAATGGTCATGGGTGGGGTGTATATGTATACCTTGAGTGGCTATTTGGCCATGGGTGTGGAAGTGGAACATAGGTACACATGGATTGACTTTATGGCCAATGGTGAGGTCAATAGGTATACAGTGATTGACTGTGTGGTCATGAATGTGGTGAATATGTATACATATAGTGACGATGAGGTCATTGGTCAGTTGTAGGAGGTATACCTGGTGTGTATGCATTAAATTGTTATTGACAGATGTATGGTGATGTGTGGTGTGCAGGGATATACACAAGTATGGCTGTGTGGTTATGGGTGAGGTGTATGTTTATAAAGCGAGCGACTATATTGTCATGTGTGTTGTTTATTTGTATTTGGAGTGACTGTATGGCCCTGGTGGGTTGTACATGTGTACCTTGGGTGGCTATCGCTTTCCACAATAACTCAATGATATGTTACTTGATATAGAGATCACACCAGAGAGTCCTCCTTGGTGGCGTGTATGCACGATGGAGGAAATGTTAAACGATTTTCCTGACAATAGTTGATAAATGTTTATGCTAATGGGCAAGAGTAGCCATATATTATGGTCGGATGGTCCCTCTCAGTTCCGTTTCAAAGTTCTGCCCATTTATTTTCAAAAACTTGGCCAGAATCCCAAAAGACGTTTTCGGCACAATTGTACACTGCACATTTTAAAATTAAATGATCGTGCCTCATAATGTACAGTGCCAACCAGAATATAAAATGTAGTTGTCAGTCGATTAACTAATGTGTATAATAACAAAGTTAGTCACACTTTGCTACCTTTTCGGAACAGCAGATAATTATGTTCCGGATATATGTGAAAATCAACTTTTTACCCAATTTAGTTGCCATTTTGGAAGCCACCTTGAGTAATTTGGTCATTAAACACCTTATTGTGACACATTTAAGATAGATAAAAGCAATAAACACCTCTCATGCCAAAGATTGTTACAGTTTACTTGCAAAAAAATGGTTCAAACACGAGAAGAGATTTTTTGCTGATATTTATGTCACGTTTGTGAGAGTGAAATCCAATATTTCTGGTAATGTCTTTGTTACAATAGTTAGTAACAATGTTAGTATTCAATGTATAGAAGGCAGAATAGCCAATTTCATTCATCAACCACAAATTGTAAGCGATTCCAGGACACACTAGGGCAATATTTACCATTTTCCATATTTTGGCGGCCATTTTGATGGCCATTTTGATCCAAAGTAACAACTTTTGTTCCTATGAATTGGAGTATCCATGTATAATGGTATTCCCCACTTACATTCCACAGTTGTGCTCATTCTTTGTTGAAATTTGAACAGAAACCCAATTGTGATTTTTTGGTGAAATTTTATACCGCATACTGTAAAATCAAACTTTTGAGGGGGCTAGGACCCCAATAATTGCTTTTTTCATTATCCCAATGATTAGTTAATATAAAACTATAAAAAATAAGGTCACAATCCTCAACCAGTTCCAAACAGCAGAAACTGATCAAGAAGATATGAGTGAAAAATAGTCATATTTTCTACTTCCGGTGGCCATTTTGGCGGCCATTTTGAATATATGAAATTTATTTATACCTCTCAATAAGGACTACTCAACTATCAATAGAATAACATATCGCACGACTTAATATCTCATAAACTGCCGGAGTGATTGCGAATTAAAATTTATCAAGTCAGATATTCAATTTTGGCGGCCATCTTGGATTCAATGACCTCGAAACATGTGAACATTGACTACCTATATGCATCCATGTGCTCGTGGAATGTTATAGAAAACTGCCCTGGTCTATGTTCTTGTGGAAAATAATGAAAACATCGGTATTGTTCATAGTTTAATTACGTTATGCATGCGTAAGTTAACACACTGTACTTTTTCAGATATATCTTCAAAATAAAAAAAAAATCATATCATCGGTGTCACTTTAAGAAAAATATCGAGTCAGGTGCCCATGTGACACTATCTACGCAGACACTTGTTATATTCAGTTCGAATGAAACTGAGTTTGAGAAGATACATACAGTTTTAGTATTAATTTTGAGAGAAATGTTTCCCCTACCCCCAATAAGGATTTTATCGCAAAAAATCACAGTAATTTTATAAAAATCGCTATAAAATGAAAAAGCCCCCATGTGTGAAATACATCCCTCTATCGGAAAAACATAGTCGGCTAAAATCCGCACAGGGGGGGGGGGGGAGGGTGGCCATATGGTAGCTCAAGGTCTAATGTGTTTACTCTAGTGAAATGGATCCACCCATGTATTTCACCAATGTATTTTACCAGTATGTAAGTTTGTATGTGGCGGTTCTACTAGAGTAATTCTACAAGGGTAATTTACCTAGATATACTAGGGTAATTATCATGGTAGTTCTGTCATATTGACTAACTTTTTTTTCTTCGGAATGGCTTTCATCCCTAATTCGTGGCCTATTAGAATGGTAACGAAATTAAATTTGATTCATCTTTTAAATATCTGGGGCATCATATACGCAACGAAGACCTTTGCGATGACAGCGACATTATGCGGCAGTATCGATTCCCGTTCTAACAATATTAGGAAATATAATAGATGTGCTCCACACGTAAAAATGAATTTATATCAGATGTACATAATTCCGCTATACTTCTTACATATTTGGGTTAATTTCTTTAAAATATGTTTCACAAAATTTATTTTGTCTAATAATGCTTACAAGTAACTTTTGGGGTATGAGCGGTTTTGTAGTCAGAGTGGAATGTATATGTATGACCCGGAGTCTTCTTGATCAATGTTGATAAGATAATTGGTATATGGTTTTCGTGAGAAATTGTTGCAATCAGTTGTTTATTCTCATCACCTAAATATTATATTGGTACAGAGATAATGTATTTACCATTACACCTTATTTACAATATAGCATGTGGATTTCCGTCTAGATAGCTTTCTACACAAAGCACCATAGCCCGTCATGATTTATATAGACCAGAATGCGAAACACCATAACCCGTCATGATTTATATCGACCAGAATGCGAAGCACCATAACCCGTCATGATGTAGACAGACCAGAATACGATCACTTGGAGTGATTTACTGACACAAGGGCTTGATTATAGTAATAATATAGTATTGTAAAGGCAATGTGTGTTTCAGATAACTTTCTAAATTCAACACTGTTTACACATTGGAATAATGTCCTTTGTGTTTCAACCGATTTATTTTAATGATATATATGGGCGACTTAGTTCTGAAATAAACCACTATATATATTTTACAGGATTAGAGCCTGCTCTACCATGTTTTACTGGGCTTTTACCAGAGTGTTTTTATAAGGGCGAATGCCATCATATATACGGAATTTGAGGAAATCACTCATTTAAGACTGTTGTAGGTTACAATTCATTCTGTATTATTCTGAGAAACCGAACTGTCCATATCCATTTGAAAATTGGCTAGGTCAAGCCAGAATGAATTCGGCCAATTTAATGATTAATGATATATATATATATCAAATATATCGAACAACACTTAAATTAGGAAAACAATTCACCATTTGACGGCTAACAATCTCTCTCCGTTCTGATGCAAATGATACACTTTTCCTTTCATATATTAACATATAGCCGTACAATACCCCCCATCTGTAAATCATATACTTGTACTGTGTATACCCTTTATATTGTATTGCAGGCAGGAAGCCAAACTTTTTATTACTTGTCATTTGTTTCAATTATAGTTATTTAGCTAATATCATATGTTTGAAATAACTAAGATGTCATTTATAATTTATAATATAAGCTTGCTTATAACATAGCGGAAAAGTACGATTTCGTTATTCCACTGTAGCTTTCGTTATTGCACTGTAACTTCGTTATTTCACCGTAGCTTGCCGCCTCTACATATCAGCTGATCAGTGGCAGACATATGGGTTAACCAGTTGTTTCATTCAGAGTATTGTTCAATTTGTTGTACTTTTAAAAGTGAAAATACCGCATATAATTTAGGAACTTTGAGAATTAATGAGTTTGTGTTTGAATACAAAACAATATCTCATTCGTGCAGCCGCTCGTGAGAATTATACATTTCTTTCCAGACACTCATTGCATATTTAGGTATTCTCTGTACCACCTGCATTATTGTTTTCGGTGTTATCATGTTCTCTGTAAGAACTTTAACAAGTTCCCAGGTTATTAACTGGTGGAATATTATTTATACGACAGTAACCAGTGTAGCGATTCATGACATAGACACTAATTCCTTCGAACGTTATTGCAGGTTATAGTACACCAAATATAAAAAAATTATCCTCCTTGGTGTGCTGTCACCCACACTCAAGTCAGCATAAAATCACATCTGGCAGCTGAGTGGTTGATTATAATTGGGATAAAATTAATGCTAAAACAAGAGAAAAATCAACGCCATCATGGAAATATTATACCTAGATGAATATTGATCCAGAGTCGGTGAAATAATTAACCTCGCATTTAATGGGGGTATGTTTTAAAATTGGTGATGATTTTGTGTGCGGAATTAGGGTAGTATCACAAGCGGTACATTTAAAGACGGAAAATTGACATTGATCTATTTTTTTTGTCATATTGGGTCCGAAGGGTCATTCTTCAAAATTGACTAGGTTAGAAAGTTCCATCATTCACAGTGAATCGAGCATAGCCCCGGACATTAACACTGTCGCCTAATTGGTGTACTGTAACCTGCATGGACTCCTCGCGGGACATCACCGTTGTTCATAGTCCGGCACAATAAGGTGCACACACAATAGAGTAACAGATGATTAATTCATTGCTGTGCTTATGAGACTGTCGAAGAATATGTTACTCTGCACTGTAGGTCCCTCAACAGTATAGCTGGCTATTGTGGGTATATATGAATGCAGTTTAAAGTCACGACGGAATGGTAGACACACACATCCACAGAAGATTGTAGCAATAATGTCACGTATTGGTTGCCTCTGCTGCTGTGTCATGACTCATGTGCTTCCGTGTTGGTGTTTATTGCGACATGCGTCTCACTGGTATCATTCACGATGAGATTCAAACAGACCCACCTTTTCAAACTTTCATTTCGAACCAGAAATATACTTCGTTGTCGTAACCTATGCTACTCACACAAGCTGTGCTTCTCGGCGTCATTCGATACGAGGAACAGATTGTGCAGTTTATACAGCCTCACTGGGACATATACCAGCAGAGGCGGCGCCTGGCGATTCCAGAAACCCATTGATATGGTATGTACATGCACATGGTTTAAATATATTTATTGTGACGCAATTTACAAGGGATTGGGGGACAAGTTATAACAACATAAGTTGGCCCCTCTCCCGATTATATTTACACAAATATTTAAACAAGATGAATAACATATATAATGTACACGTAATAATAAGAATGTTGGTGATGATGATGTCTGGTGATTGGTATTACCGGTCCCTAGATCATCTCCTATATATATATATATATATATATATATATATATATATCATGCCGTGCCGTAAGTAGTTTACGATTGTATTTCGTTAAGTGAAACGTTTGCATTCTGAAATATATTTTTGAACAATGTAAAAGAGTAGTTGGTTTCGATGCTGTGGAATGTTTGGGGCGCCTCTTATAGGAAATGGTTTACGTCTACTATTGTGAAAGCATACTCATCTAGTCTGTCATATAATTTAATTAATAACGGATTTCGAAAAAGAAGTGTACGACATCCTCGATCTCTGTGCCACAATTACGCACTGGTCTTTCTGCTATAAAGTTATCATACACATCTAATGAAGTTCACTGCAACCGTTGAGAATTTTAGAATGGATAATATTTTCTTTCCGACTCCCAGTTTGAAAATAAGGAGGTGGTTTGAGGGTCAAATCTATAAAACCAAGGACATGTACATGTATGTATAGTCCAAGTTTCCTTCCACGTAAACCAGCTGGTGGGACCGGTTAGGACAATGGTGTTTATGCCGAAGTCTCGTGTATATAACTTTCTATATCAGACTTTTCGCCCAGATCCAGTAGCGGGATTTTCGTTAAAGTTAATTTAATCAATTCTACCCTACACATCAATACATGATGCTTTATGTATATCGGAAAAAGTGTGATCCTAGGGTTATAGTGCTGTATTGTAATCTATCTTTCATGTTAAATTGCGTTTCGAATATGCCACGTAAGTAGGAGTAACCTCAGTTTGTTTACATGTAATACACACAGTTGCTTTGCGAGGTCAAAAGAGTTCATATTCTTGCAAACATTTTGCTAACAAATATGTTTTATACTACATTACTATTTTCAGTTGATAACTATTGTGATATTTTTTCACATTTACTGGGGATTTTAGGTGAGCGGGTCAACAAAGCTAAACCCAGATATGGAAAGATACACATATTATATACTTGCCCATGAATTACAAGGTTTTAGCAGTGAGATATAAGTGATTTCCCACCAGTGATATATCGATATCTCACTGCTATTATTGCGCCGTATGGATCCTCATGTGTGTAGTCGGGTTATATTTAATAGTGAATGATTTCCTGCACACATCATGTACTGACATTCATTGGGGGTCATCGGCAAGTAACGAAAGTATATAATACATACAAAATCTATACTTTTTTAGTGTTTTAAATATGGGACTATTTGTTTGGGCGTAATGTGTCAGCTTGAAATTTCTGATGTTTGACATTCATTGGGGGCCATAGGCAAGTAATTAAAGTATATAATAAACAGAATATCCACACTTTTCCAGTGGGGATGGGTTAAATCTCATTCTTGATGACAAAACATTTGAATGTCCACTCGTGGCTAAAGCCACCCATGGAAATTCAATGTTTTCTTGTGGATATATATATATATATATATATATATATATATATATATATATATATATATATATATATATAGCTATATATATATATATATATATAGAGAGAGAGAGAGAGAGATAGAAACGGGACCGAATTACCTCGACCGATTATATACACGAAGAGTAAACTACACTATTATATCGATAACATAGTAAACATAGTTGAAGGAAACGTGGACCGAATTTATTTTGGATAGCAAACTTGATCTCATTCGGGATTTTGATAAATATTAATCTGTCACTCATGAGATAACTTCTGGCATCCACTCAAAACAATACATGTCCTATATCTATTGAGATTATCTAACATCAAATGCTATGTGTTGTTACATGGGGAATAGGGACCTTGCATGGGTTCTTCCTATGTTATGTATTTTAGATACTGTAATTATCGATATATGTTTATCACAGGAACCCCACACAATCAGTCACTTACTAAGTGTAACTAATATTCTGTGGGATATTTGCGTCAGGGCTCCATTCGAGTCCACGTCTGACACTAACATGCACTGGCTTTTAATTTCGTATAAACTGTAGAATTTTAGCCACCAATATATTTCTTAAAATGGCCGAGTTAAGACAAGATAATCTTTGCAACCGGTTTCAAACACAAGAAAATATATGCCACATATTCTGGGAATGTAGAACAAAGGGTAACAACTCTATTAACATAGTCCCCCGGCCATCGAGACTATCACCGCACCATGCCAATAATAGGAATATGGAACAATACATATATAACAGTGCCAACATAATTGTTTGACATATCCTGATTGTTCGCAGCGCTGTGTCGTGAATCGTGCCCAATCTTCCATATTAATTGAAATAAACATGTTCTATGTCAACGATACCATGTGCGAACGAAGAGTGTGAGACCATGTGCTTGCGACCGTGAGATAGTTTCCCCTCCCCTCACTTGAGATATCTGATTTGTTTTCACAATAGAAAGATCAGCTAGAAATGATATGCGGAACCCCAATCCAGACTAATATGCAACACTGGAGACATGAATGGGGATCCAGCCACCAGGTACTGACAACTCTTATAACAAAATTTTGACAGCAAACTTATTGTAACTTGTAATGACTCGATAAAGGGAGCCATTTCAATATTAGGAATTGTTTCACGCGGCTCAGGTGCTAAGATTAATTTAAAACTGCTAAGATTAATTTAAAACATTCAGAAATATTTCCACTTGGAGCCCACTTGCAGTAATATACAAAACCTGTGACATTGGTAAGTATTGAAGTCCTAGGAATCTATTTTGAACTGAATACGAAATTGGGTGAAGAGTTAAAATGGAACAAGAAAGTGAGAGATATGGCATATATTCTGAATTAATGGGGAAAATATATCTCTTCCACTGAAAGGTATGGCAATATATATAATTAGTCTGGAATTAGATGTTGAAGAAATGGTACTCACTTAAGATAAAAACCCTTTGTCTCAACGTTTGTATGGAATAGTAAGCGCAGTATCGTCAAGTACAGAACAATACTAGGTAGATTAGAACATGGTGGTATACATATACCATACATAGGACGGAAAACAATGGCATTGAGATTGAAATGGTTTCCAAAAGTGATCGCAAACAGCTTCCATTGGATACATTTCATGGATCTGTATTTTCAAAAATATATGAAACTACCAGGTGACCCGACTTCGTCCGGGCTTTGACCTTGAATTGACCATTTTGAAGGTCAAGGTCAGGTCGGAATCACCATTTGACCCGTCCAAAACACAAATTGCCCGTAGGTATCAAATTTCGTCGAAATCCGTCCAGCAGTTTGCCCAGCCATAGCTAACAGACAAACAAACAAACAGGCAGAAGTCCCAAACTATATATTAGACCATTTGTGTGTACCCGTTTCAAGGTGAAGGTCACCTCGGGCGGAAAAACTGACCCGATGAAAATATCCCCCATTCCCAGAAACCCCTAAGTGCGAACACAGACTTAAGAATCACACAACACGCCCATGTCTGTACACAAGTACACACACTCATGTCTGGACACATACACGCTCTTTGTCGACGACACTGCGGATACGAACGCTCTTTAACTATCACCCATGAATTCCCATTGCGGTTGCGGGATTGGAGAATGAGTGCTCTGATGTTCTCAGAAGCGGTCCGATGACCATTCCCGTGGATGTTTACCCTTAGATAGCAAGTTTGGGCTAAATCCGCCCGGCAGTTTTCCCGGCCATAGCTAACAAACAAACAAACAAACAGAAGTCCCAAAATATATAGTAGACTAGCCGATGAGCCCGACGTTGTCCGGGCTATTCAAAAACCAAATTTCAAGTCGATAGCTCCACCCGTTTCCGAGATCTGGTCTGCGCATGCGCGAAGCTGGCGTCGCACGGGCTCGGCCACACGATAAAATTCGTATCCAGGGCAAGATACATTCACATACCAAATTTCAAGTCGATAGCTCCACCCGTTTCCGAGATCTGGTCTGCGCATGCGCGAAGCTGGCGTCGCATGGGCTCGGCCACACGATAAAATTCGTATCCAGGGCAAGATACATTCACATACCAAATTTCAAGTCGATAGCTCCACCCGTTTCCGAGATCTGGTCTGCGCATGCGCGAAGCTGGCGTCGCACGGGCTCGGCGACCCGATACAATTCGTATCCGGGGCAAGATACATTCACATACCAAATTTCAAGTCGATAGCTCCACCCGTTTCCGAGATCTGGTCTGCGCATGCACGAAGCTGGCGTCGCACGGGCTCGGCGACCCGATAAAATTCGTATCCGGGGCAAGATACATTCACATAGCAAATTTAAAGTCGATAGCTCCACCCGTTTCCGAGATCTCGTCTGCGCATGCGCGAAGCGGGCGCCGCATGGGCTCGCCAATATGACAACGTCCACCGCCTGGTCAAACAACACACACGTACCAAGTTTCGTCCCGATCGGTCGAAAATCGTAGATTTGTATAAATGACATACAGACAGACAGACAGACATACAGACATACAGACAGACAAACAGATGTCTTCAAAATATATATGAGACTCGCCGATGAGCCCGACGTTGTCCGGGCTATTCAAAAACCAAATTTCAAGTCGATAGCTCTACCCGTTTCCGAGATCTGGTCTGCGCATTTCTATTAGAATATCAAACATGATGACGGCACAATTTCGTTATTATTGACCAGATTTAAGCACAGTAATTACAATGAGAGATAAAATGTTCTTGACATAGGTGGACATGCATGTTCACAGTTCACCGTGACAGTTCACGCCAGAATAGGGGAAGATGTGCTTCTGATTAATTAATGGATGAACGTTGATGAAATGTGCTGTGTTTTATATCATGTTTGATATTCTAATAGAAATGCATTTTCACAGTTCACGCCAGAATAGGGGAAGATGTGCTTCTGATTAATTAGTCGATAGCTCCACCCGTTTCCGAGATCTCGTCTGCGCATGCGCGAAGCTGGCGTCGCACGGGCTCGGCGACCCGATAAAATTCGTATCCGGGGCAAGATACATTCACATAGCAAATTTCAAGTCGATAGCTCCACCCGTTTCCGAGATTTCGTCTGCGCATGCGCGAAGCGGGCGCCGCACGGGCTCGCCAATACGACAACGACGACCGCCTGGTGAAACTACATACACGTACCAAGTTTCGTCCCGATCGGTTGAGAATCGTAGATTTGTATTAATGACATACATACAGACAGACAGACAGACAGACAGAGGTAGCCCGACGTTGTCCGGGCTATTCAAAAACCAAATTTCAAGTCGATAGCTCCACCCGTTGTCCGGGCTATTCAAAAACCAAATTTCAAGTTGATAGCTCCACCCGTTTCCGAGATCTGTTCTGCGCATGCACGAAGCTGGCGTCGCACGGGCTCGGCGACCCGATAAAATTCGTATCCGGGGCAAGATACATTCACATAGCAAATTTAAAGTCGATAGCTCCACCCGTTTCCGAGATCTCGTCTGCGCATGCGCGAAGCGGGCGCCGCATGGGCTCGCCAATATGACAACGTCCACCGCCTGGTCAAACAACACACACGTACCAAGTTTCGTCCCGATCGGTCGAAAATCGTAGATTTGTATAAATGACATACAGACAGACAGACAGACATACAGACATACAGACAGACAAACAGATGTCTTCAAAATATATATGAGACTCGCCGATGAGCCCGACGTTGTCCGGGCTATTCAAAAACCAAATTTCAAGTCGATAGCTCTACCCGTTTCCGAGATCTGGTCTGCGCATTTCTATTAGAATATCAAACATGATGACGGCACAATTTCGTTATTATTGACCAGATTTAAGCACAGTAATTACAATGAGAGATAAAATGTTCTTGACATAGGTGGACATGCATGTTCACAGTTCACCGTGACAGTTCACGCCAGAATAGGGGAAGATGTGCTTCTGATTAATTAATGGATGAACGTTGATGAAATGTGCTGTGTTTTATATCATGTTTGATATTCTAATAGAAATGCATTTTCACAGTTCACGCCAGAATAGGGGAAGATGTGCTTCTGATTAATTAGTCGATAGCTCCACCCGTTTCCGAGATCTCGTCTGCGCATGCGCGAAGCTGGCGTCGCACGGGCTCGGCGACCCGATAAAATTCGTATCCGGGGCAAGATACATTCACATAGCAAATTTCAAGTCGATAGCTCCACCCGTTTCCGAGATTTCGTCTGCGCATGCGCGAAGCGGGCGCCGCACGGGCTCGCCAATACGACAACGACGACCGCCTGGTGAAACTACATACACGTACCAAGTTTCGTCCCGATCGGTTGAGAATCGTAGATTTGTATTAATGACATACATACAGACAGACAGACAGACAGACAGAGGTAGCCCGACGTTGTCCGGGCTATTCAAAAACCAAATTTCAAGTCGATAGCTCCACCCGTTGTCCGGGCTATTCAAAAACCAAATTTCAAGTTGATAGCTCCACCCGTTTCCGAGATCTGTTCTGCGCATGCGCGAAGCTGGCATCGCACGGGCTCGACGACCCGATAAAATTCGTATCCGGGGCAAGACACATTCACATACCAAATTTCAAGTCGATAGCTCCACCCGTTATCGAGATCTCGTCTGCGCATGCGCGAAGCTGGCGTCGCACGGGCTCGGCGACCCGATAAAATTCGCATCCGGGGCAAGATACATTCACATACCAAATATCAAGTCGATAGCTCCACCCGTTTCCGATATCTCGTCTGCGCATGCGCGAAGCGGGCGCCGCACGGGCTCGCCAATACGACAACGTTCACCGCCTGGTCAAACTACACACACGTACCAAGTTTCGTCCCGATCGGTCGAGAATCGTAGATTTGTATAAATGACAGACAGACAGACAGACAAACAAACAAACAGAGGTCTTCAAAATATATATGAGATATAGGGATTCTATTCATTATGATAGACATAAGACACACACCGCAGTTATCTGATTTTTACAGGGAGATGTTGCTTGCATGGAGCACTCTCAATATTGAATCTTGCACATTAATTGCATTTGTCAACGACCAACCGTTATTCCAAAATCCCACAAATTGGATAGTTCTACTATTTTTCAAAACTTCATTAAGGCTGGATTGACGCAAGTCAAAGATATCATTTACGAGTTCATTCGAGGATATTTACCAGTGGAAGCGTTACATGAACTTCTCAAGAGTCACAAAGTCTCTGCACAAAAGATCCAGTTCCAACGTCAAATGATAAAGTCAGCCATGTCAAATGAATGGATCAAGTCAATCTGTAATGATAAAACATATTCAAGCAATCAATACATTAGCAAACCTTGGAGCGAAACATATATGATAAACAATTAAGGTAATATTATAAGTTTAAAATGTCCGACGACTAAGGTAGCATATGCACTTTTGAGGGATTCAGTCTTTGAAAAACCAACAGGGGAAACACATTAGGAGAAATTAGTAGGGGTTACCCTGACATCCCAACATAAACTTGTGCGACCCCATTTTAAGTCATCTGAAATGGTAGATATATATTTCAAAATTTATCATAACATAAATTGCACAAGACAAAAAGAAGCTAACATTGATGAAAGTAAAAGCAACATCTACATAATATGTGAACAAGTTGAAGAGTCGTGTATTCATTTATTTCTAAAGCGCGAAAAGCTAACCGGAATTGTGTATTAACGAACCAAAGACTATATCTGATTATGTGACGTTACGAATTATTATATAATACGACACAGTAGATCTGTGGTATTAAAGCATTAATGTCGTAATAGGAAATAATTGAGTGTGTCTTTTAAAAAATTTTAAATTGCCGGCGTTCCAAAATAAGGCGAGTTACTATCGGAATTATGCATTTTATTGAGAACATATGACATTAACAACAGCACTCAAATATATGCATTGGAGTGGCCTAAAATATAAATGATGTAAAAATTGCGCTTGCAATTGGAAAATCTCAATAACTCTGGCAGGGCGGGAGACAATACTGCAATCGAAATAAATATTCGTGATTCGTGCAACGTTATTATATCACATTTAAATTATCCTAATATCACAGAGTACAAACCTGCATCTGATTATCCATGGATATCTTTCTATTTTTATGAATCGACATGGAACACATATTTATGAACAAAGCAGAAGATACATTCACATCATCGCGAATTCGGTCGATGCGGAAAGCTACACAATGACGTTGTTCGTCGAGTTTCATTGAAATCAACATGATGACATTTCACGAATGAAATGAACGTGATGAAATCGACAAGCCTCTTCGTATAGTACGCATCTCAATCTGATTGCGCACACCGTTTCAATAAAATAATTGTTAATTTTAAGTAAAATACCCCCTCTCGACAACAATCAACAGTCTTGACTTTTGAATACTTTCAGTCTGATGTTGGGAGCTTATATTCTATAATAAATTGTAGAAAAGGAACGGCTTAAAAAATTAAATTTTTGTTTATGGTTTAAATCTGAGGTGGTGAGCTCGTAGTCTGTTTGCATTGTGAATCTCTGGTTTCTCGTATGCCCTGCATGATATATGATTGACCTAATTTATGTACGACATTGCTAGTTGTAGGAGCCACTTTTTCGATGAACACCTGTGCATGCCTGTGGTGTAATTAATTATAATCACACCAAGATATAAGGCCTAAGTGAATCTTATCTGATGGGAATACATATTTAAGAAGTTATTTTTTAATATAAAAATGGCCAGATATATCCTAGCTTATGCGTGTGGTTTAGCTGTGGTTCGTCAATTACGTTAGCGTATGGTCATATTACTTGAAGACAATTGTTGTTCATCTAACAGTAAAAAGTAACATGTTAAAGACGGAGTGTTTGAAAATATGCTATTGTTTGGAGTTAAACACCAACTTAAATAGGTAAATCGCTTCTTTCTAAACACTGTGTTGAGTTCATATATGTTGGCAGTGTACATAACGCAATATGTTAATATATAATAACAAAACTGTACAGGCACTACATTTGTTTAGATCTATTGTGTTAACACATCTTGTAATCATTTGTGTGTCAATAATCACAAACAAAAAGGTTTCAAAAAATACATAACAAATAACAATAATGTTCTTAAAGAACAAAATGGTAAATACGAACTATCGGTATGAAATCGATTCATTTAGTCATATTTAAAACATGTTTTGATTAGTCATATTTACACTCATATGTTCAATAGATTAGCACCACGTGTCACCAGATAAAAGAAATGGTACATCGTACACTTTATGTAAGATTAATTTCCATGCTGCTACAAAACCAGTTTCTTAGCGGACACCTTTGTTCACATTACTTCAGTCGCCACTTTACAACTGGAATATGCTACCACTCTATGAACAATATTAGTTTTTAGTATATACGTGTTTGAAAATATATTACCATTACCTCCCACGTGCTCGTGCTAAATAGCAGGTAATCGTCATTTAGGTTATATATATAATTTGTACATATCTGATAAATAAAACTTCTCTTATACTCTTCAATCAGTCTTCCTTGCATAATTCGAGCGTTTGTTCACTCTTATATGACTCTCGCTATTCAATTTCAAAATTGTAAATTTCATTCGATTTTGTCCAAACTGGCGGCAATTTTGTGAATGCCATTCTACAGATATGGCTTACGACTAAGCATTGTTTTTGTATCTTTAAATGTATTACGAATTTGGCATTCATTGGAGCACCTACCGGAGATGTCCAGCATTTCCCGATACCACCAGACAGTTTGGACGCCATCTTGGATCCTGGATTTTCCAAAGAAGCCGATTTTTTGCGGATGTTGGAAATGTTACCTGTGGTTTATCCGCGTTGAATTACACCAGAAATCAGCTTGCACCCAATTTGTTCCGGGTTCAACTCTCTCACGACCCACAATATATAGTCAAACGACTGCCGAAAAGTGTCGTCACGAATTTGATTCAGATAAAGGCTTCAATAAAATACAAGAAATTGCAAATACGCAGGTCATTTTTATCATACGTATAGAAGTACTGACGTAGTCATATTAATAGTGACATTACCGCATAATTACGTCAATCTTTATTATTTATGTACATATATTAGCATCCGCAAACGACAGTTTGAGGACCTAAATTCTCCAATTTTCAGTAACGTAGCACTGCATGCATCCATCGCGAGACAACAATGATACGGTTTCACATGGAATTGAGTGCTACGATTAGTATGTTCTGGTTCGAGAAAGGAGGTGGTTAGTTTGAGTTGACAAGGTGGTATATAATATGACATAACCTGACAGCATGACGATTAATTTCTGCTAATTAGACATGTTCATTTGAGCTAGGTGGCTGTTCATCGAAGCATGCAGGTAGCCTAACATATCGCAACTCATTAAGATGCTCTATATATCTTCATAGCATCACTTCCAACAACGACAACATTTCTACGAAACACCTTTTCAAGGAACATTTCAATTATTAGCGAGGTTTAGCCACATGAACATGTAATGTTTGTCGCCATTGTCAACGGAAGTCACATGTTTAATGGTACCAATCTATACATAGTAACCAAGAGTTTCCGATCACTAATTGCAGCTAATAAGTTCGATTTTGGAATTAATGAAATATTGCAAATCAATATATCTGTAATAAATTAATTTGTTGATGTCAAATTCAAAAGACTATAACACTTTATTGTCATAAATACAAGTCATTCGCTTTGAAGACATCCGCCATCTTGTATCGATTGAAAACAAGAAACTTCATGCCAAACGCCATATAAAGTATGCATTATACTTTACCCTCCGTTGAAGATAGAACATTTCCGTTATGTGTTTTTTTTTATTTAAACATATTTTATTGTATATCAATTATATACATGGGGATTGGGACACACGTTTTGTCAACTTAGTGACGTCCCTCTCCCACATAAAAGGTATAACATAACATTTAAACAAGACGACAGGATTGAAATGTGTGAATATTTAAGCAGGGAAACAGATGTGAATATTTGTACAGAGTGTGCCATGAGTGGAGTTTTTTAATGTGTCCAGTTTTACCCCCACGTTGTCATAAGTTGTGTCTAAAAAGGCCAGGCATTAAAATTTTTAATTGTTTTCAATGACAGGTTGACATAACAGAGAAAAATGTATGATCGAAGTTACCCAACACGTTTAGTTGCAGTAATGTTGGACTGTGCAATATGAAATGGCAATATATTTCTTCTGTGGTCATTTTCAGAGATTCCACAGAGAAGATGCTTAATATTTTCTATATGAAAGTTATTTGTTTCAAGTTTGTGGTAAAATTTCTTCTCTGGTTGGTGAACAATGGGCAATGGAAGTAGAAATGACTAGCATCCTCCTTCTGGAAACCACATTGACATTTAGGACTATCAGCTATGTGATTATTGTGCATGTCACTCTTTCAGTCGCTACAATAGTTTCGGAGTTTACAATGGTTCACACTAACCTTCCGACGACACGTTCTATAAAGTGGGTAGGATTATGGAGCAGGGGCGATTATGTTTAGGTGAGTTTTAAAATCGGATATATTTTCAGAATCTATGACAAACGAAGGCAGCTAAAACCACTCGTGGGTTGTGTTTAGGAAGAATGATTTCCTATAATGTGCGGTTGTCCAGTGGTACGAGTAGAAAAACGCGGTTGTCTAAAATTGTACCGGTTGTTTGATACATGTGCTGCCAGGGCTGGTATAAGTAGGGTGAGGTATTCTGGAGTTTCTTCATTAGTTATTTTTTTTTAAAGTGTTTGTTGGTGGTGTTTCTCCCTGCGCTGCCTAAGGTTGGACCACCCCACTTCGAGTAAAACATTTGAGACAGAGCGGGTTAACCCGGTCACTATTCTGGCGGCGTCCACATGTATACGTTCAAGGTGTGTTGTGTGTGTTAGCGGATACAACCAATTGTCATTGCAGCCGTCGGAGCACCTTTGTGATATTGTCTGGAATACAATTCCAACACAACGTATGCAACGGACTCGTCTGAATGCTACTTTAACATCGGAACCCGATACGACAGTGACATCCTAACATCGACCTGCACACTCCAACATGGGAGGCATTCCCACATGTTCGATACAGAAAGCTGAGTTTTGCAACTCAAGAGTGGATTCGAGCTCATGCGGAAATTATCTCAGACAAGTTTTCACTTCCCCCGTCTCTGCCGTGGTCGACGTGTTAATTTAACCAGATGTGCTAATGGAACACCATTAACCTTGTTCTTGGGTTAGTGCATAATTCACAGATTAGTTCCTCCAATTCAAACAGTTCCCTTATACGACCAACGCTCTGAAAAAAATGCACTACCCCATTCACCATTAATTATCGGAAAACAAAAATCAACAATTTGGCTGTCGGTGTCAATATTTAGCTAGTTTCAGTTAGCATTTGCAAATAACTACCGGTATAACACTTGGGTACTTGAATTCAAGATGTGTCTTACGTGATACCAGGTAGGCATACGGCATTACGGCAGTGTGTCGTGTTGTCTGGTCATTTTAACGTTGAAAGTTTGACACTTCTCCCGTAAATTTGTAAATTGTATAGTGCCGGATAGTGCCGGGAATGTACCGTTGGAATACAGATGTAACTTAAATACTTACTTTAATTATCCCCTTAGTTACAACATCATTTGATTTCAGGGCACTATGATGATGTTCCGATTTTAGACATGAGTTACATGTTGCGAGCGATGGTCAATTATCATTGGTTCGGGGTTACTTGTTCTGAGCGACGGTCGATTCTAATTGGTTCGGGGTTACATGTTGTGAGCGATGGTCGATTATCATGTTCGCTATTACTTGTCGATTCTCATTGGTTCGCGGTCACTTGCTGTGAGCGATGGTCGGTTCTCATTGGTTCACGGTTACTTGTTGTGAGCGATGGTCGATTCTCATTGGTTCGCGGTTACTTGTTGTGAGCGATGGTCGATTCTCATTGGTTCGCGGTTATTTGTTGTGAGCGATGGCCGACTCTCATTGATTCGTGGTTACTTGCTGTGAGCGATGTTCGGTTCTCATTAGTTCAGAGTTTCTTGTTGTGAGCGTTGGTAGATTCTGAATGGTTCGCGGTTATTTTATGTGAGCGATGTTCGGTTCTCATTGGTTCGCGGTTACTTGTTGTGAGCAATTGTCGATTCTCATTGGTTCGTGGTTATTTGTTGTGGGCGACGGGCGGTTCTCATTGGTTCACAGTTACTTGTTGTGAGCGATGGTCAGCCTCTGGGATTTCTGTCGATTCATATTAAATGCACGGATGACATTGATTGTTGGCTATAATTTAGAAATAGCAGTCACCAAATTATGAAAATGTACTCAAGAATATACTAATATAGATGATCTCCAACGAGTTGTTGGGCGATAAGATTTTATGAAACGAGTTTGATAAATTTTATTCAAATTTGCCAAGCGAGTTTCATAAAACCTTATATAGCAACATAATCAGTTGAAAATCTTGTATATCACATGAACAAAACTAGAGCTTTATGCCATTTTAAATAAATCAAAATCCTTGGAAAATTCATACATTTACAGCGTTGATCGAGACGTATTCGACAGTATTGCGCTCTGGGGCTGGCAACTGAAAATATAGTCCCCCAATTTGCCTCTTTGATTTTGTGTCTATTTTCGTTAGTGCAACAAAGTTGGACAAGAATTTAACTTTAATGAACAAAGCAATAATTTTGCATTGTCTGGTGTTGGTGTCATGTGCGGCTTGTCGAAATAGTACTAATCCGCCCGGATCAATGTAAAGACTCGGTGCGGTCATGTTGTTGGCGCGCTGCTAAGGTGATATGTAGCACGCGTCTAGTCATCACTAGTGATAAATACATGTAAGGTAATATGTAATGGCGTTTTATTGATATATGGGGTTTCGTGGGATATAGTATACAGTAATGTCCAAAGTAATTGACCACTTAACCACAGCAGAATTATGGGTAACTTTTCAGGATTTAGTCGGAAATATGGCTTGTTGCAATTCATCGGAAAGCTCTCGCTCTTTGGGCATTGCTGTAGTATAGCGATAGCACGATATTATCCACAAAACGTGTGCGAACCGAACGTTTGTTTATATACTTCACATAAAAAGTGCGAAACACAAACCGCTTAACACCGTGGGGATCTTTTTTGAGAGGTTGACTCACCGTGACCAATTCAACACCAAACTATTGAGTAGCGAGGATTAGCAATCGCTATAACGGTATATTGTAAACAAAATTGTACAGTTTAACCAAAGTTCACTCAGTGGTTGTTGAGTGTTTTGCATATCGCACAATCTTTAAAAACAATGCGTACGACCTTGACAATAACATGCTGGTTATGCGATATTTATGATTGGTTTAAGAACAAAATATGTCTATATTTTAATGGAACCGTAATATCTGACACAATTTGTCATCGATTGTACCTATTCGGAAAGCATTACCAGCTTCAAAAATAACACAAAGATTGAAGAGATGAATAGAAACTACATATATTCCATCCACACAATTCGTGTCAGCACTTTGATAAAACCAATTATCATCCATGTTAATGGAATATCCCATTTTAAAACTACAACACCAATTCATAACCGCACCACCGAGCTGTACGACCTACATAACCAACTGTATTTATACTGAAACGTGTAGATATCATCAGTCTTAAAGACATTCTACATGTATATAGACATCTTAAAACAACAAACTTTTTATGATATAGAATTTTAGATAGAGTTCTTAGGTATTTTAGGTTTTTATATTATTTTAACCTGCCATGTGTGGGGTGCTCCTAAATAAAGGAGGTATATCCTCCACTGAACTGAACTTAATACAGTCTGTTTATGGTGGTTTTAACGGACGTGCAGTAGCCATCGCGAAGGTCATACGAATCTTTAATCCGCCCCACGCGAGCTTACTGTGGATCACCAGGTCTGATTTCCGTCGCTTAATTCAACCAATACTTGTACGATGTATACCGACCTGTGTTTTAGCTGTGTGTTTCGTATGCCAGGCGATGCTATACATGTGGTGTTGGCTAATTTGCATATATTTAGTCAACACTAATATTCGAAATTTTAAGTTTATTCTTATATCTGAAAAGTGTTATTCTGCATTTTTTTTACATCGAAAGTTCTGGGTAATTGAACATCGCCATGTCGAAATTATGGTGCGATATGGAACGAGTCCATGTTCGTAGGTCAGTTGATTATAAATTATTGCAGATGTACATGTACAACGTAATACATTCGCTTGTTGTACGTGAATTCGCATGTGCGCTTATCCATTATCCGGTGTGAGTGCATTTTTATCATTGCAACATATATATTTTGTGTGGGGATGTGCTGGGAAGTATTGAAAATATGGATGGACATTTATGAAATCGTACAAATGGTCAGTAGCTTTCGGTGATGATCGTAATTAAATTAACATTGCGTGTTCATTGATTGCATGTGCAAGATGACAAGAAGAAGATGATAACATACTTCTATCAGGTCTGGCAATTCCCAGTTATATCTACCGTAGCTATATGTAGCTATTGTAGCTACATTTGACTATCGTAAAACAGTATTCACTAATTGATATCGCGCGTTAGCATTACCGCGAACTGTTTAACTAAGGGTGAGGGGTATTATTTTGTAGCGACTTATGACGCCACTGCCGGTGTCATTTCGTTTGCACCAGCTTGTGGACAATCCACAAGCATAGCTAAGCACGTGTATCTGTTTATATATATGTTATTCCATGTGATATGGGACTCGCATCTATCCATATATGATCTACTAGTCTTGTATTTAGCTACACTTGTCAGGAAAAATAACCATGTTGAACAATTTTGTGAATTATACATGAACATGGCAACTATATTAACTTACTAAAAATAATCAAATCAGGTTATAGTATATTTCAACGATTGTTTGGGGGTTGAGTCGTCTCTCTTCAATCAGATTCGTCTATCATCAATAGCCAGACGTAGCAACAATAGCTACATGTGGCTATTGTAGCTATAAATGGGAACTGCCAGAACTGATGACTGTGGGCGTTGTGTTGTCCATCACGGTGTTGAGTGTTTTGCATTGTGTAAACAATATTTATTACCAATACAAAAAAGATTAATATTTTAACAAAATGCTAATGGGTTATTATTATGGATGATTGGAATGGGATGAACAACAAGCCTATTGTGGCTTTTTTTGTACGTCCTCTCCCAGATCGCTGAAATTTCCCGAACGACATGAGGTCGTTCGGGGCGAGTCAGACAGGAATGTTTGCTGGGTTGCTACTTTATATAACTCAGTAGTGAATTTAATAACGACCCCGAACCAACTTTTTCGTGAAAAAATCACGTGACTTCCTCCAGTTGTTTCACAAAATCGCGGAATCATTAATGAAACGAATTTGCTATTTCGCAACGTCCGATATGTGGCAAGGCACAACTGAAGTATTTATTTATTTATAAACAGTAAGTTGTTATGAATATGTTCTGCAAAGGTTCATATTTGATCAGTTTCATTTGTTAGCTAACTGAAGACAGTTACGGCATCATGACGTCAAAACGTCATATGGCATGTCGTCTTCGCTTAAACGCTATATAGAGGCTTTTATTATCAAAGGCCGATAGGCTATATTAAGGCTATATTAAGGCATATATAATTATCGAAGTCCACTGGCTTCCAAAACGATCTACATTAGTAATCAAGCATTCGCGTCGCTGACATGCGTATAGGCCTAATATATATGCATATAGTTCCACGACTATTTGCATGATCCTTCGCATTGTCCGTCGTGTTACTATTATGCCGGGGTCGTTCTATATATGCCTTGCATATTATCATATTATAAATCACACTCAACAACAGATAGCAAGAGATAAGATAAGAAGTAGAGTGATGTAAGATCTGGGAATTGAAGATAACCAATCAAATGAAAGGACAGTAATTAGATTTAAGAACATTTAGAAAGAGAGGATGGTCAGTGGGGGTGGGGGGGAATTGACATACGGCTGTTTATTTATATGGCAACTGTGTATTACTAGGCGTCCAGAGACTACATGCGTTCGCTGTGCAGTCAGGTTTTCCGAATTATGACTTTATATATGACTTTATATATGACTCTATTGCAGAAAACATGTGACATACGTTAATATAATCGTTTTGTACTAATTATGTATCTGTGTGTAGCCTCGAAAATACTTCATGGAAGATTGTTTGTTTTGCTTATTACACGCTCTTTACATTCTGTACAGTTCTGTATAATATAACACGTCATGTATTATTTAAAATACTACACACCCTCATGCCTGACCTCAGAACAATGTCGATGGGGAGTTTTAGTCCCTTAACCTTGATGCTGGGCGCAGTTTTGAATATATACTATATAGTCTAGTTTATATTCCACATTTAATTTCAAAATGTACTAGCGGATCACATCAAGTAGTGTGCTAATGGGGAAACGCACATTTTTCATAAATCCATCCAAAAATGGCAAGATATTTTTAACAAAGAATTTCTCTCAATCTATCAGGTAACAATTCGTGAATTTCACATATATCATCACCATTATTGTATTTATAATCTGAGTAATTATTATGATACGATAACAACATCGATTTTAGTACATTTGAGAGGTTGAACATAGTAGGTTTTTTTGTCTCTTTCGATACCAAAGAACTTCTAGAATAATTATAATAACTCAAATAAACAAATAGCTTATTGTCTTGGTTCTATGAGATGGGGCTTCATTTGTATCATACTGTTGAATTGGATTTTAATTGCATAATATTGTATGATTTAGTATCAGACCCATGTATTATAATGACGAATAAAGTAGTCACAGATATGCCATCCCAAATGAACACAAATGTTGATATGCAGTCTGGACCAAGCAATCAATTGGAATTGATATGTTAGAGATATGGCGGTCAACTTTAACTTGGTTGTGAACCTATGACCAAAGAATTAATCTCAGCCCACTGCTTCATCGATCAACAGGCATGATATGAACATTCTTAATTATGGAATGTTATTTATGGTTAGTTGCTTTTCTAATTAAAAATAATCATTACATTTCATAAATAAAGAAAAAATTAAGTTTCCCCTCATGATCTTTAGATATTATATGGATATATGAACTGCACTTTTGAAAACAAATCTATTTTCCAGAAGTTCTTGGTATCGGAAAACAGTGAAATTTTAAATATGCCATTGACGTAAAGTAAACGAGGCTATAATATGCAATGGGTCGATGGTTCTTAAATATTATGTCACCATAATCGCGTGTATCAAATTTCTCAAAATCCATTTTGAAATACCAGGACATATTGACAAATCATGCGTCTGGCCCTTCAAATTTGATTCTGTATAAATCATTAAAATGGGACAGTGGAACTCTATCTACGACAGAATGAGTTAATGTTCAGTAACACCACTGTATACGACCTGATCGATGGAATGTTCGAACACACTTGGGAAGTAACTTATCATGCTACACTCTTCTAGTCGTTGGTATATATAACATGGCTTGATATAACTATTCTTCAGTCGGAGTAAATTTAAATCACGCGTTAACGAGGTAATTGGATGTGTGAAAATATATGGGAGGTTCAAACGGTCGATACAGCTGTTAGTTTTAATGTGGCGTTAGGGTGCGTTTGCATCCAAGTGATATTACATGTATATTTGCATCCAAGTTATATTACATGTATATTTGCGTCCAAGTTATATTACATGTATATTTGCGTCCAAGTTATATTACATGTATATTTGCGTCCAAGTTATATTACATGTATATTTGCGTCCAAGTTATATTACATGTATATTTGCGTCCAAGTTATATTACATGTATTTTTGCATCCAAGTTATATTACATGTATATTTGCATCCAAGTTATATTACATGTATATTTGCATCCAAGTTATATTACATGTATATTTGCATCCAAGTTATATTACATGTATATTTGAATCCAATTTATATTACATGTATATTTGCATCCAAGTTATATTACATGTATATTTGCTCATTTGCATGTCGTTTACAGGTAAAGTGCAATCCTATAATTTCATTCTGATGACAAGCCAATCATGATCATGAGCTAAGTCCACCAAGGCATGCGTGAGGAAATATTCATAGTGTGTACTATTACATCATGCATGTATTTGTCCATGTGTAGGTCTTTTAAAAGAAAGTTGCAGACTTATAGCCTTATGTCCATATGAGACAAGTACGCCAAGTCCTGATTAACCCTTACATGGCTGAAATGTTGCGAAAACCCAGTGCCAATGCATTATCTTATATATGCGAGTATCCAATAGGGATATATAAGAGAACACATTGGCTAAAATAGTTACCTTGACCTTGTAAGTCTGTGTCTTATCTTATGAGACTCGCATATAAATATAAGATAATAAGTGAGATCACTAACTCGCGGTGAATTCGCCATTTGGTCTCCGGAGGTCAAAGTTAAGAAGTAGCATATATTTTTAGCATATGGCTCCAGTCTGGTAATTACCAAAATAAAATGGCAACAGGACTGGTCGTTACGGAATCACTGCGAGAACTTCATAAAACTAAGTAAACAATCACCCTGGATACATACAATAAGTAGGTTTCGCACAGCAGATGGATTGGATGTATCACGTATATTTTTGAGTTATTTTTTAACGCAAGTACTCGCTATTTATCAGTAACTTATGGGAAGTTTGTTGACATAAGAAAGCGTCTGAATGTCTGCATCGTCACCAGATCCTAACTCTGTATATGAAATGGCCACAAAACAATTCTTAAATACGTAGTTGCACTCAGAATAAATGAAATTAAGCCATAACATGTTGATAAAAAATGCTCGCACTCAGCTGTCGAATGTTTACAAATGGATGGTACTTCTTAACTTTGAACTTTTACCGGTGGGTTGGTTAAAATGCTAGGAATCGGGCCTTATGGAACCACCGGCCATCTTGAAAATCGCGAACCAGTGATAAGGCTTATACACGCCCACAACGAAAGGGTAAGATAAATTGACAATATGTAATATTACATGTATCTGGTAATTTGCAGTTCGTATACGAATCTTTACACGCAAATTGCAGCTGTGTAATCGTATTCCGCTGACAATCCGACCGAGAACAACACTGTGGGGCACATACGCCAATTCCTGATCAAATTGGATGCAAATAACTATTAATGTGTGGCTGACTTTCTGGCATGCTGGAAATAATGATGTATACGTGGTAATTGCTTATCTGATTTTATAACGAATATTTCAAACCAAAAAAACATAATTGAAACGATGTCTATTAAATTGGAATTGACATAGTGATTGACATAGTGATTAGAAATAACTAAAAAAATGCTTTGACTATAAAATTGCTGTCTCATGGTGTAAGAAATTTGACTGTCTCTCGCCTCTCCCTGTATATATTGAATCTCTTCTTTCATGCTATGTACCTGGTAAACCAACCTTAATGCCTGCTGATAAAATGTTACTTGCTGTCCACAAACATGACCTTGTTAATTATGGTCGTCGGTCTTTTGAATGCTACGGCCCAAACATTTGGAATTCACTTCCGCTTACATTTAGGAATTTTGCTTCCTTGGAATCTTTCAAAACAGAACTCAAAACATATCTGTTTAAACTTCACTATGACAACAACAACCAAAGCTAAGCACATCTTTCCTGCATTGTTTTATACAATATACTCAGCCTTCATCCTGATTTGTATATGAATTGTTTGATTTAATTCATTGTAGTTTTTGTTTGTGTGTATATACATGTACGCATGTGTTTGAATGCGCTGGAGCTCTGTCATTTGTTGTATCATTGAGCGCTTTGGGCCTCATTGGATAATGCGCTTTAAAAATGCTATACATTAATATTATTATAAACTAAAATTTCGTTTGTACGTGATGTCTATTTACTTGTGTTTTCATAATTTCCGCGTGTTCACCATTGGTTACAATATATACATACGCAACTTGAACAACCCATTACATGTCAAATATTTTCATTCTGACTTATGCAATTGATTCGAGAAAGTGAACGTTTGACAGAATCTCAACAAGCAGTTGGTGTAACGTATGATCGTTTTGCGAAACTGATATCGGATGAATTGAAGATTAAGATACCGACTTTTAGAAAATGTACGAAATCTAAAAGGAAATAATTTAAATATCAAAAGCCGTTTTGGAATGAAAATCTTACTAACTTACGGCACGAAATGAACAATTCGGAGAAAACATTTCTGACTTTTAAAACAAAATCTCGCCAAAAACAGAGAAACTCGACGTATATTCAACACCAAACTTCGTTTTTACGAGGGTCAACGGGATCTTATGTTAATAATTAAAATGGATTTCAGCAACCCCAAAACATTTGGGACTCCATTAGTAAATTGGGTCCAGATTGCAGCTTTACTATCCCCAATGAAGTGCATAACATTGCAATGCATCTACCACTATTTCTAACGACACAGAAACTGTTCTCAATGTGCAAAAGGAGAATTCGAACAAAGATATAATCCCGATCAAACACTGGGTGGTTGTGAGAGAGAAATGTTTTATTGAGAATACATTTTTAGACCTATATACGAGCGCCTGCGGCGCATAAAATACTATATGGGAGGTGGGATGGGGAGGTGGTGGGCCCCACCTATAAACGAGCGCCTGCGGCGCATAATATACTATAGGAGGCGGGATGGGGAGGTGGGTTGGCACCACCTATTATAAACGAGCGCCTGCGGCGCATAATATACTATGAGAGGCGGGATGGGTGGTGGGTGGGTACTACCTATATACGAGTGCCTGCGGCGCATAAGATACTATGGGTGGCGGAATGGGGTGGTGGGTGGGTACTACCTATATACGAACGCATGTGGCGCATAAGATACTATGGGTGGCGGAATGGGGTGGTGGGTGGGTACTACCTATATACGAGCGCATGTGGCGCATAAGATACTATGGGAGGCGGGATGGGGAGGTGGGTGGGTACCATCTATAAACGAGCGCCTGCGGCGCATAAGATACTATGAGTGGTGGGATGGGGAGTTGGGTGGGCACCACCTATATAAAAGACCGATCCGGTATAAAATTGGTAAATTTAGCAATTGGTATCATTCGACGCAGGAGATTCCATAAAACAGAATACAAAGTCCTCAAAATTGAAAATTCACATTTTAGCATGGCGTCCAATATGGACAGCGATATCGGAAAACGCTGAATTTCTGCGGCAGAAGCATCAATTAACAGCAAATTAGTAATAAATTGAAATATACACAAGCAATGAATACATGTAAATAATAATAATGCGCCAAAATGAGAAATATCGCACGAAATACCCCTTGTGCACCATGTATTAACTGGTACTTTAAGAGCACACTAACGCTCCAATTTTACGAGAAATAATGATTTCAGAGTATAAAAGAAACATATGACTAACTACATATAAGCTATATCTGATGTATATCATGACAGAGCATGTGAAAGCAAGGTATCATAAAATGATAAAATCTGGACTATTGGGCGCCCAGAAGCGGAAAAACAACACGGTTTGGTTTATGCTGCTTCATCTTGAGTCGTGTAATTAAACAGTTACATTGGATTTACTAGCTATTTATCAAAACAAACATGAGTAACAGACTATTTCCAATAAATTCTAAACTGGACAACAATTGCCTACATTCTCTGTGGCAGAGTCTGTGTTAATATCTGAAGATTAAATTTGATTAAACACACCAAGGCTTTATATACGCGACCTGCACTACGTTTTCCACAATGCGCTTACCCCTTCTCCCTAATGCTACATATATCGGCTGTACACACAACCATAGCTATCAAGATTGAGTGAATGGGCAACTCTGAAATAACAGCCTTAAACGCCGAACACCTGATAATCACACGAATGCGTGGGTGGTATTATAAGATAGTTCTAAACAAAAAAATGGCGACAACGTACATTATGCACCACGTGGTATCATATTCGAGTTGTAAATTGCCGACTGAAGTAAATTTAACAAATAGTCCACTAAGAAACCGGTTTGGTAGCAGCATGAGCATGTGTTTTATATAAAATCCACGGTGTCCCGTACGGTGAGATTGAGTGCTTATTCGTTGGAGAGATATGAGTTTCATTACAGTATAATACGCATTGAAGCATAAGTGTATGGTTTGTTGTCACGGAAATAGCGAAACCGTAACTAGTATTTGTACGGCAAATTCAGATTCTATGTCACATTCGAAATTAATCATTATGCCAATGATACTACCACACACCATGTGGCGAAACATTTCGCATTTTGGATGCCCGAAATTATTTGTTTTGGCCCGACTGTTGGGGAAAATCTAAGCGGAAAACGACATAATTAAGGACGTACACCATTTGGTTGGTCTATGTTGCAGTATAATTCAGATGGCTATGGTGTAGTGATGTGTGTACCCTTAGAGATATTTAATAACATGCTTGTATATTTCCCCTACGTATTGTCACTTCCATGTGGTTAATTTGTTTCCAAATATGTTGCTTTCGTCATGGCATGTTTTGGATTTGCGGCCATATTGACAGCCATCTCATGGACGCAATTGCATTGTTTTCTGTCTGCGGCCCCTGTACTCTTATTTCACACAAACTGACACCACTGTGTGCTTCCTATGCCACAATATACCATATAATGACTGATTTCGAGAACTAATGTATTATAGATAACCGTGTTGGATTCCATATTGGATAACAACAATTACCCAAAGCGGATTTTTGCGGACTTTTCAAATTATTGTTGACAAAGTTCTCATCATTCGAATTATACCAGATTCGATAATTTACCAATTTGTTCCAGGTGTAACCCCATAGAGACCACACTATTCCCCCATATGAAACTAATCGCAGAGTAAATAAATCCATTACCATTGAGGAAATTCCTAAGTTCTGATGAATGCCAATGATAAACAGTCTTTCGGCCCAGATATCATCCAACATGAATGCTAAAATGTGAAAGTGTTAAACCTGTTCTACACAATTTACTTAACTTTATATGTGTTACTGGCATATTACCCTCAGTGCGGAGGCAATTTCGATATGCCCTATACCAAAGGATAAGAATCCCATCTGGCAAACTTTAAAGTAGTTTATTGAATAATAGATTGAACGAATATTTCTAGAAGATGAACAGAATGGCTTTAGACCTGGTCGATCATATTTGGATAATATTTTTATGTTATCATCTCATAAGTGGCAAACGAAAGATTTTTACGACTTGTGTAGGCTTTAGAAAAGCCTTTGATTGCGTTTATCGAGAAATGCTGCTATTTAGGCTTCGTAAGGGCGTCTCGTGTGCCAACATGTACCAGTTTACAAAACGCATGTATCAGAACACTTTTTCGCGTGTTCGAACTAATGGAAACATATCAGAACCCGTTAAATGTTGTGTTAGTGTAAAACAAGCGACAGTCTTCTAGCGACACTTTTTAACATTTTCGTTAACGATCTTATTTCAGATATTAAACATTCAAAGAACTACTTATATTTTCATTTTCGAAAATCAAACTGTAAACATGACTGATCAAAATAACTATCTTGGTGTTATTTCCACGAGTTTGGTCAATTCGATATATTTACATACTAAGTGTGATTATCACTAAATCCAGCATTCCTATTGTCGGCGCCCACGTGACTAGTTGCAGTTATTTCTCGGTGAACGCACAAGAGCTCATAACTGCAGCCCCATAATTACATCACCGCGTCATAGTTTTCGGAAAGAAGAACGCGTACTGTTTTGGGCGCATTTGGACTCGCGCAGGATTGACTTAATAAGTCATCAGGTTTCAATATAAAGAAAGTGTTCCTGTTAACGTTTGCCAAGGGTGCTATGTGATATTTTGGGCTGGTTTTGTCACGATACACTTTTCGATTTAAATACATTTACAAATGCGGCTTTTTCGCTAAATGTATATAAACATAAGGATTAACTGTCATGTGGACTGTTTTTATGGAGATGTAACCGTGTGGTAAGTGGTCATAACTTGTGTAAAACCCGAATAACCGTGAGGTAAGTGGTCATAACTTGTATGTAAAACCCTTCGGGTTTTACACAAGTTATGACCACTTACCTCACGGTTACATCTCCATAAAAACAGTCCACATGACAGTTAATCCTTATATGACAGCTGAAACTTATTCAAAGTCAGCAGACAGATCCCTCTGACATCTTATCAAATGTTCACACATATTAGGATATATACTTCAAAACGTTTGGTAAAATTTTCCAAAACTGTGTAAGCCCAGTTATGGGTTATGGGTCTTGGGATACTGCAAATGCCCTTGTATAGACATGGTTCAAAACAGAACATTCGGATATTATCTTGGTGTCCATCGATTTTGTCCGCTATTAGCCATTGAAGGCGAAATTGGTATCCGAAACAAGTAGATTACGCCGATGGGTCAATATGGCTAGACTTTACCACCTTATTAAACTGTCTGATGAACGACTTTTTCTTATGGGAACTCGTAGAAATATCAGATGGTTGGAGCGCGAATTTCTCTGACATGACATTCTTACAGAAGCTAGAATGATACATACCCTTGAAAATATACAATTTCTGACATTTTTGCACCCCGTATCTCTCACCTGGGATTGTCGCACCTCCCTCGTTTTCCATTGTACTGTGTATAAACCTCTTTGTCAGAAATCAAATCACTTTGTCAGCGGGAGAACCCTTCCAAAGGCTCTCACTGTCAACATGATAACCCATCAAACGTATCTCACTGTCAACTGGTGTCCCTTTAACTAAACTTACTATATATGGTGATACCTCCCTCATCGATAAATTAAGTCAATTGCATGCAATGCCCCTTTTCGATCAGAAACATACCGTATATATACACCAGTGGGGGTGACCCCTACCAAATTCCTTTTTCACCCGGGGTAAATATTTCATTGTGAAATCTGAATTATAGAAATTTTACGTGTGTGATTATGTATTGATGAATTTATTCTAAAAATGTGGTCTCTCTCTCTCTCCTTGTTCTCTATAAAGCAACATATATGTAGTATAAAACGATGGAGTCGGAAAAATAAGTTATCTGAAGTTTCCCATTACACCAGAAATTTTGTATTGATATTATGATTATACCAGCAAAATGTGTTGACCATATCCAATAATAAAGTGGATCAATATGCTTGTTATTGAAATTATCAATAATAACTCTGTCGTGATGAAATGAAAATTGGTCATCTCCAAATTTTTTTGTTAATTACTTGTAATTCGAAGTTATATACTAATACTTAAAAGGGAACTGTTAATAAAACTTTTTGTTCAGTAAAATAAACTATACCAGTGTCATAACGTAGAATTAAGGTAACTAAAAACGAATCATATTCGAAAACACCAACTTATAGCGTAAAAATCGAGATTTTAATGCCTTTTGGACGTCGAAAATAATAAGGAAAAACTAAAAAGCCAGTTTTATGTGCACAAAGAATCGTGACGTCAACGTGGGAACGCAACTTTTTTTCGGATGAGGGAATAAGACGTAAACATGTCCACGTGTTTTCTCATTTGTTTTGTTAAAAGCGACTTACGATACAAATCTACTATTTTCAAGAATTTGGACATTTAGAAAGTATTGATGACTGAAGTGTGTAATCATATAATATCACGGAGTTGTGCTAGGACTATACGTTGGACGCTGTTTTGAGAATTTTCGATGAATATTGTGAATTGGATTTTCGATTCTGGAGGTTGACGTTTCGCAATTGAAACAAATTGACACTTTTATTGACAGATTTATGTTTTAGAGGAATGTTTATCAACCAAGAGTCAAAATTATTGGACTGTAATGTGCATAGAACAGTTGTCTGCAGTTTTCAACACATTCTTGGTGGAAAAAGATTCTAAAACTACGATGGCAATTTGGGAAGTAAATCACCTATTTTCGATGTTTTTTCCGATGGTAATCCGACGTGGGCCGTATTCAACAATGCCAGCAAGGAGCTGATGCTGAACTCTTCCAATTTGATGATTATTTATTATAATTAATAAATATATTTTTTAACCATTTCGCTTGTATATATATTCTCCAAAATCAGTTGGACAAGTGTACAAGTAGGTGAACAACCGATATACATTGTACAATAATAGCCTGATCGAGTTAAAATAGATTCATTGATCGGTCTTCCTGGCATATTGCTCACGGTTGTATTGTAAGAGGGGAGACCTCTAAATTTCTTGAACATTGAAATTCCGTTTGTTTAAGAATTTGTAGATGTTTATATTGAATATTCTCAGTAAATAATTATTCTGTTTGTTTCAAAAGAAATCAGAATAATTGTTATTGTTTGCAAGTACTAGTATTGGTTGAAAGATAATTATAGAACAGTTTAGATTGACTCCCCTCTTACCAGATGCATGCTGACTGTGGAAGATCGATCGCTCTATTTAAGCACTTCCGGGCTATTATAGATCACTCGGTGATTCACCAAGGTTTGTTGGATGGCTCAAACGATGTTTCCTAAGAAATTCCTTCCATGGCCGGTTTATATATACCCTTAATTTGAACCACACAGTTGATTATTTCGTACCATATGTTTTGTCATTTCACATCATATACATTTGTATGTTTCGTTGGTTCCCACAAATGGTAATTGGTCATGCGTATGCAGCGTACCATGTGAAAAATTATTTTAATTTTGTTAACTTAATGAAAGCGAACATGTTTACGATTTAAAGTTACAAATGAAAGCGAACATGTTTACGATTTAAAGTTACGTGATGATGACAACCCGACAATTACATGTAAACATATTTCTTTCTTTTTTTGCCAAAAAAAATTAACAAATTGAAATTGTGGCAACAAAGTTAAAGATACATAATCTGAATTAACGCTTGCATATTACTATTTCCTTGGCTACGGGGGTAAACATATTTGATTCGAGTCGAGGAACCCACCCGTGTTGAACAAAATGTTGATAAATAACAGGTTTTGGGCAATTGTTTACTATTGTTGACTGGTTAGCATATTGTTTTTTTGGGCATTTAATCGATTCTGATAACCGAAGCGGCATTTCAAAAAAATGTTTGTTGTTGGAATCTGATAATATGGGAACCATCGAATCGGTTTGAGTACCTTTAATGTTATTTCCAAAAAATAATACGGAATACTCAATGGTACAAATAGTCGAAATGATACATGTACTGGTATGAAATGTCCAAAACCCTGGCGCGAAACATCTCTATGTCAAACTTCTATGGCATGAAATGTCCAGCAACCTATTGGCTGTTCAGTCCATTGCACATTATAATTTATTTCCAAATAAAGGTAATACTAAATATTAAAGCAGCGTTTAGTGTTAAGTTCAATCTTGAACTAATTGTACATGTGATATAGTCACAGGGGCTTGTTGTAAAGAAAACAAGTAAAATTGAGGGTGCCACTTTATCAAACATTATAAATGCATCAATATTCTATTGATATGTATACCGGTACATGTAATGCTTTACAAACGCATTTTTTTGTATATATATTTTTACTTGTTTTCTTAACAAGCCCCTGTGGCCTCAGTTTAAGTACATGTATAGGAAGCCACGACTTATCTGCGAAAGAGCTCTGGGTCTCTTGTTCACTCATTGTGTGACCACTGAAATCAGAGACGTGGCTAGGTAGTCTCCCCATTGGGGAGGGGTGTCCACCTTGATACCTTTATGTTACGACAGCACCCCTTGGAAGGAAGTTTCCTACTGATGGCTTTTTCGGTCCAAATTGTTTTCAAATTTTTGCCCGGTACGGCTTGTTATCAAACTACATTTGTACATGTACTTACCGTAGGTGAATATCACTTCAATTTGCCTTAAAGGTACTCAATCCGATCAGAGGGTCCCCATCTCAACAGAATCCAACAACAACAATCCGATCAGAGGGTCCTATATTACTATTTTTGTGATGTCACTCATTTGAAAGAGTTGTCAATAGTACACTGTTACTAAGAGGCAAACTAATTAATGTTATGGATAGGGTATTACTTGGTTGGTTTGATATTATAGGCCTGATTTCAGCCATCGGTAACCTCATTTCAGCCTTCGACCTTCGATGTCAGGCTGATAGAGATATGAGGTTACCTCTAATATCAAACCAACCAAGTAATATCCTCTAAATATTATGTAACTACTAACTAGCAGGGTCGTTACCCATGTTAATGCAGTGTGGTATTGTTTTGCCCCTCCGATATTTGTCCCTTACCCCAATACCGTCAAGTGCTGTATACATTTCTAATCTGCACAATTATGTTGATTATCTTTCTCGTAAGAAATTGCCCCTGTTAGACCCCTTTGGAGCCATCTAGAAGGTCCCTCGTGAATCGTGAATTAATATAGAATAGACATTCACAAATATAGGTATAGATAAAGATTTTTTAAGAAGTTCCCGGACCCCTGTGGTTGTAAATAGAATGCACTCAGATATTCTGACTTCAAACTTGTGCCACCTTCTAATTTACATGTACCGGTATACTACCGGTAGTATTGCTTGATAAGTTGATAGACATGTGTTGATTTGATTTGGGTTGAAAGATTAGAAAATCAGTGCCCCCCTCTCAAAATTATCATTTAAAGGTACGGTTGGCCTTGGCGGTGGGTATCCTGTGAAAATATTTCCACCCGTCAAAAACCGCCACAAACAGAAAGAACAACAAAATGTAGACAGACTTTGTCCGTATACAAATAAGAAATATCGCATAAACAGTATGTTATTGTCATATTTTTGACCATTGTTATGTAAACAACGGCATAAAAAGTTACTTTTCTGGTGTTTGTTTATATTATGATGGTAAACATAAAGAGCGTTCTTTGTGGGTGAATTCCTGATATGGAACGAATAAAGAGCGTTTATGACATTTGTGTGTGATTAGCCAGCAGCATTGTGTTGTCTTCTGTAACACAATCAGGCTCTTGCTTAGGTAAAATATAGTAAATCTTTATGATAACATGCTGTTTACGCGATGGTCATGGTATATATGAACGAAACTGTATGCGTTTTAATGTTTTTCTGTTTACGGTGATTGGAACAAATATGAATATTTTCGACAACTAAGGCCTCACGTGCCTTTAAGGAATAATCTTGGTTTTTAATGTGATTACAGTTTAAAGATGGTCTATCTCTCCCTAAACCAAGTTTTATATGCAGCAGTTTCCTGAAATATGTATGAAATATTAAAAATAATAAATAAGAATTGAAAACTCCTGTCCGGAAATGCTTCTATCTGAAAATATTGATTTTATTTTATATTTTCTGGTATATTAGATACATACACATGTACAACTAATTTGGGACATTTTACAGCTCGCAAAAATGTTTGGAGTGTAGCAAGTGGGAGAACTCTATCTGAGATCGCCTGAAAGTTTTATGACATGACGGTTTGTTGTAAAAATAGTAACGAAAAATATGTCCCAATTGATAATCACATTATATAAGAAATTGAATGCCCTCATAGTGGTGAACATCTACATCTATACCAAATTTCATTGAGATCCAAGCAGTTATTAGCACTACTGTTCAAGTTATGCCCTGAACAGACATCAGACGGATGGACAGACAGGTGCAAAACAGTATACCCCCTTTTTTAAAAGGGGGTATGAATATCGATAATTGATATAAGCATTTCCTGACATGTGTCTTTGACTCGATTTTATTATTTTATATCCTGGGAATTATAGAAAACATATTTAGGAAGCTATAGATATAAATCCATCTTCAAATGCTGATCACAAACTGATATTAAATCAGTGTTTGTGATTCGGCATAAAGCCTTTAGACTCTACTGTTCAGACTTTACTGTTTACAGCTACCGGTATAATCTTGTGTGCCAAATGCAGGGTGGAATAGTGCGGATGAAGATGGATAATTATAAAATCAAGTGGTAATAATAACTCGATTTTAGAGTTATTCATCTTCATCCACAATATTGACCGACACCACCTTTTTGACGGTGTGTTTTTGGGCCACAAACAATAGAAATAATAAACTTCAAAAATTGATATCTGATCACTCAAGAGTGTTGATGAGTAGGTTCCTCGACTCGAATCAATATTTTTTACCCCCGAAACCAAAGAAATAGTAATTTAGGAGCATCTGATCGGATTGAGTACCGTTAAACAATTATTTTTGTGTCTAGACTTGATTATAAAGCAAGTTTTCGCAATTGACATGCTTAAAATTGATATATGCATGGGGAAATGTAACCATCGTTATCTACGTACATGCCCCGTGTGCGCAACATCTCAAATGAAAAATCCAGTCTCTTGTACTAGTATTTGTAATTAAACTATTTGTATAGCATTTGTTATTTAAATTTAGAACAGAGCCATAATTTTTTTTAAATGTGCAGATCTACATGTATGGTAATACGGCTTAAGCATCGTGCAGGGTGGATTTTTCTCATAAAATTAATAAACATACAGGTACAAATATTTGGCACACAAGAGTAGGCACTTTGGTGGAGTCTGATGATGTTAGATGCTGATGGTCTAAAGGGTCAGTGTCTGGTTGTTTCCCTTGCAGAGGAGATATAAATGGGTACACGACATTTTGGATCGTCTTAAGTCGTTTCGTACCATATTTTTTGTAGTTTCGCACCATATTTTGTAGTTTCGTACCTTATTGTTTGGTCGTTTCGCACCATGATGGAAATCAATTCGTCTTTTCATACCAATGATACCATATCACTATACATGTGCATGTATGCCACACCATAGGGAAACAAATAAATGATTTTCTGCAAAGTACGAAATAAAAAAACGTAACCAAAAAATATGGTATGAAACGACCATGGTATCGGATAGTGAAATAATGAAGAAGTCACTATACATGTAGTTGTATATCATTTATATGGTCACAATATATATAATGCAACTTGAAAGTTGATATGACATCTGTTCTGTTCGACTTCAGGTGTATTCAATTTCTACTCCGGCAATGTTCAGAATCCTATCCATTGATAATCCAACGACACTGGTACAAGGCGTCTAGAAATTAGATTCCATATTTAATATAATTATAAATCCTTCAGATATTCAGTGTTACCGATTTCCAGAATCAACAACTGACTGTTCAAGGCGGTTCCACTCAATGGTTGTTTTTAAGAAGTCATCGTATTGACTAATGCGTAATGTACAGTGCTAGTACGCAGTAGATCGAACGATTCTCTGATGGTGATGTTAGCCCTAAAACAATACACACCTCCTAAGTTCTCCACCAGATTTTTACAGACACTCCCTGCCACACTGGGGACAGTAACAGTACTAACACTCACACTGAGTGGATAGGCCTACTGGTAGTCGAAAATCTACGGGATACTAAAGATATAGTAAATTTTGGACTAGCCTACTGCAGTACTCGGAGTGTACTGGTACTGGTACAGTGGTAGTGATGCAGTCCTCAAATTTGGTTGCTTTATTTTCCTTGTCTTCTTGGAATTTGTTTTTTAGAGTTAGATGTAGATTATTCATTTGTAGAATAACAATCAATTATCATGACAATCGTCGTCAAAAATGAATGACATTGATAATTTAATCGATTCAATGATTGTTGACACTGTGACTTGGTGAATTTAAATTTTCGCTGTCCTTGCGGCTATCTTCGTCGGCTGGTTCGTGTAAATATGAGCCAATATTCAAACGCAAGCCATCAAATGCATCTTCAGTATCTGCCATAGATGCAGTATCCTCCGCAACACGTAACTCGTCGTCATTTTCGTGATCAGAGTCACTTTCAGACGCGGAAATGCTCTGTGCAGAAGCCATTTTTCGTAAACAGTTCGTCTGCGGGGGCAAGTCCCACTTTGACGTCACGGGTTTTGCGGTCACGTGACTCGAGAAAAATCAGCTAAGAAATAATAATCGATTTTTAAAAGTCGCTAAAAACACGTTTATCGATAAAATTATATCTAATTTTGTATTGGATGTTATATTTGAACCTTATTCACACCAAACTAGCCATATAACATTGAAATGATAAACATTTAACAGTTCCCATTTAAAGGAGAGAGAATCCACTTTCGTTTTGTAACCTCGTAACAATTATGTATATATTATCTATGTCAATGTATACCCCGCCTGTTATATTATGCATTATATTCTCAAACACTGTTTTTACAGTTTAATGGGAAATAAACATATTGAATTGAATTGAAAAAGAATCCATCCAAAGGCTCTCACTGTCAACAGGAGAACCCATCTAAAAATTAGCGCTCTTTGCAGAAAATGCAACGTCAGATATGAAGAATAACCCAATCTTCCTTAAAGGGGGGTTGTACACTAAATCCGGTCATTTATGGGACTATCTCCTTTTATACTCAACAGAACATGTGCAACAAATGAATACATCTGAGCTATGGATTAGTGCAAAATACACCGTCTGCTCTGTGAACAATGCAAACAACATGGTAACTATAATGCAAATGAATAAATGGCTGGAGTCATAAATTCATTTTCATTATAATTACCATGTTGTTTGCTTCGTTCATAGAGTGCATGGGTATATTTTTCACTAATCCATGGCTCAAATTTATTCATTGTTGCATATCTTCTGTTGAGTATAAAAGGAGATGGTCCCATAAATGGCCTGATTTAGAGTACAGTAGCCCTTTAAGAAATTACTAAAAGATAAAAACTTCGAAGTTCAACTCAGCATCAGGATACCATCCTATCCTCAATAAAGTAAACTTCCGACCCACACGGGGGAAAGGGAACCCACCAAAGATCTAAATGAATGATATGTGGGATGGACCTTGAAACACATATAGAAAAAATATAATGGGGCACCGGACCCCAGTTTGAAGCTAAACGCATGTACTCAGTAAAACAAGGGGATGCTCAACTAGCAAAATCAAAGATAAATGCATCGACATGCACAGCAAAGATCAAATGATCAATGTGGTCACATTGGTGCCTCAAAAATAGATACAAAGTAATCGATTATCAATAACCAACCCATGTCACCCAATGTCTAAACTGCTTCGGCGTCCAACACAAGGTACCCGGATGCACTGAAAACACTGACATGTGCAAAATATGTTCTGAAAAACATAACTAGAAGTCATGTGACTCGTCTATCAGACGATGCATCAACTGCGATGAAGACCACCCGGTCTCATTCAAAGGATGCAGGGCCAAAAGAGGGGAAGTTGAGGAAAAGAAAAAGACAGCTGACATACGCCGCCGTGGTAAAAATACATATGGACTCGCTGCTAATTTAGTTGAATGCTTAAGAGAATTTAGAACATATAATGACGACAATAGCATCCTACAAAACGCAACGCAAACAGTAAGCAAATTCTTCAAAACTAATATCAATAGCCATTGTGTGAGACACTACACTAGAATAATCAACAAGATAAATCATTAACATGTAAGAAATATTTACCAACCCAAGCCAATAAATACTCCCAACAGCCCAATCATGGATGATCTGAAAATAACTCATATAATTATTAATGGCCTCAGAGGCCACAAACAAGAAGTAATTGAATATGTCGAATATTACAAGCCAAATATAATAGCACTTAATGAAACAAAATTAGATCACAAATAAAAATCCGCTTTCCCGGATTAATTCTAATTGACCGCACTTGCCACGGCGGAGGTTTTGCTTTCTTCGTTCAACACGGCCTAAAATATAAACTTGTTGTATCTGTTTATTTATTGATAATGATGGTACTGTTATTAACGATGAAGTTATTATTATTAACAACAAAAAGTCACCATTATCTCCTGTAATACCCTCCACATGATACCTCTCCCCAAACTAGAAACGCTAAAATTCTTAATAAGAAAAGGCAATGTGTATGTCTTGGCGACTTCAACGCTAACTATAAAATTTTCAATAACAAACAAATGAATAAATAAGCACGGTGATATCCTCTTTGACATCGAAGAAGAACTAGAACTCATCCACTTAACTGACTGTCCATTTTACACGAACAAATGGGATATAATAGACCACGCGTTCGTTACGCTACGGAGGACGCTCCAAACTCGGCATTGAAACCACCATTGGATCTTATGTTGGTAGCGACCAACTCCCGCTCGAACTGAAAATAACAAAATTTAAATTTAGCAAAGCCAAAGTAAAATTACGAAGAAATATAGGCAAAGACGACTGGCAGATATTTAAGCAAGACATCTTTACAAATCTTTCAAAATCTGACCTTAAATCACCCACAAAGCTAGAACAGCTGCAACCAACACATCAGCGTGGTCACTCGACAACGTAACTGTCATTTCTGTAGCGAAAAAGTAATCAAGAAATGTGCTTGGCTATGCTTGTGGGATTTTCCGTACTAGTCTATAGGCTGTGCTGGGGGTGATCGTCGCACATCGGGGGAATTTATGCGACCATCATTTTCTTATGGGAAAATTACTCTAGTTTTCGAATTCAGAGGGCGCCGAGCCGAGATAGGTGACAAAATATAACTTTTCACTATGTTTCATAGGGTACCCTACCTAAAAATGACATATTTTCAAAGGTTAACAGGCATTAGCCAACTGGTTAACAGGGCAGCAGCATCGGAAAGATTGTAAACATATTTGCAAAATATGGAACGAATATAGACACTTAATCAGATTCAACATCGTTTTCCTGCTTTCGGTCTGATTTCGTGACGTCATGGTAAAATATGTAGCGTGACGCGTCAAAAATTCATGGCGATTCAGACAAAGTGTTGTGCGTCAACTCTGTGCAAAGATAGCATATCTGTCGAATTCTTCCAAGTTATATATTTTTGGAAATGGAAGGGTACCCCCTATATAATTATGTTCATACTTACATTATATCTTTCCAAGTATTGACATAATAGACAAAACCTTAACCCCCACCCCAATTTCACAAATAACCACATATATGTGTCCATGCAGTTTGTGTCCACCAAATAAATTGACAATGCACAGTTTACCTTTTCATATTGTGTAGAATCGTACGGCGACACTGATTAAGTAAAACATCGTTCAAATCCTAGATTAGGAAGGTAATATAAAATCCAAGATGGCGTCCAAGATGGCCGCCAATTTTTATATTGACACTCTTTTCACCAGATGTATGGTAACCGGACTAGATCATCAACTCTGTGCAAATATAGCGTATCTGTCGAATTCTTCCAAGTTAAATATTTTTGCAAATGGAAGGGTATTGCCTACAAAATGATGTTCCTATCTTTATTATATATCTCCAAATGGTAAACTAATCGAGAAAAGCTTAACCCTCACCCCAATTTCACAAATATCCACTTAAATGCACCCATGCAGGTTTTTTCCAATAAAACATCGACAATGCACATTTTGTAGTGTCATATAGGGCAGAACCATCCGGGGACATGGATAATGTAAGATTCCGTTCAAATCCTAGATTATGAAGGTAATAAAATCCAAGATGGCGTCCAAGATGGCTGCCAAGTTTAATATCGGCACTCTGTGCACACTGAGTGTGCACATCGGTTGTAACTGATCTTTATTTCATAGAGGCTGTATTGTAATATGTATAAGTCAACTTGTTACGTAAAACCAATGATGGAGACCAAAATGGCCGCCATAAAACTAAAAAATGTTCCGATAAAATTACCTGCTTCCGAGTTGCAATGTTATGTCATCTGCATGTTATGAGTTTTGTAGCTTATTCGTTCGTGCATATATGTCTGTTGATAATGTGATCAGAATCCAATAAAACTGTTGGCGTTGAGAAATTAAATGCTCATTTTATTTCTCAAAATCGACATGCAATGCCAAATTGCCACAATGTGATAGTGTTTCAACCTGACATCCATTTTGTAGTATACAAGTCAACGTTCGGCTTGGTGATGAAACTGCTGACTTTTATATTAGTACAATAAGAATTGAAGCTACAATGCCGACTAAATATACATATTCAATCCTCAATAACCAATGTAGGTGTCCACGGTAATGACTCATTAGACCCGCTTACACAAACCGTCAAGCAATAACAACCAATTTAGAATCCTGATAAGTGCGGGTATGCAAAGAATGGACAATTTATTTTATATATCTCATCAATGCTGTCAATGCGTACTGGGGTAATTGATTTTCACGTTCATTGGAGTGATGTTCTATTGAAATAACCGAAACAAATCTCAAACAAATCTGACAAAATACCTATCTGTGTCGTTTTATTCTCGCTATGGTCCCATCAGACGTGGATTTATGCTTATTTACTTAAGCAGTTCATTGGAGTATTTGCTTATCTGTACTTAATTCTATGCCGATTGATATGCGTGGTTGCGGGTGTAATAATTATTTTATTGAATACACGTTGACGACCAATAGTATAATTATTGTCCTGCTAATGTACTATAGATCTTGTATGTCTGAGTAGTGGCTGATGCCTTCGGCGAGTTAAAAATATGCATTCGCTTCCATATTATTTTAAATCTTCCCGGCTGTCCAGAATTCGCGTGGCTATCACAATATATTTAAACACATTATATGCATTCAGTATTTAACTTCATACAAGGCATTGGTCATTTTAAATAATATCAAGTTACTTGGAGCTTACCCCAAGAATGTTGCACAGAACCAACTTTCAGGTTTGGTTGGAACAGGTAGAATATTATCAAAACTGACCCCTCATTTGTAAATACTAATGCTTTAAATGATAACGGTAAGTGTGAGGCCGTGGTATTGATTGTGCTAAGTCCCATGAAATTTGGATCCATGAAAGTTGGTCTCACACTGTAGGTATCACACGACTCTCCGTCACACGTACCCAACTATGATAATCACGTACACTACTCGAATGGGATAAAACTATATCATCCAATTTATATATCAGTATGGAGCAATCTCGGCAATTAACCAAAGATGAAAATTACAAGGATTAGAAAGCCACACAGTTAGAAGACGTGCTCAAAATGGCATATACTCAGTTGCTCAGCATTAGAATGATGCTTGTCATACTAAATGTGTCCCTTTCACTGATGCTGATCCATTTCAAGCAACGGGATGACAACTCGTTGGTCACATGTTATCAGCCATAGCCGCGGAATTAGTTTTTAATCAAAATTGAGTATAACCGCTACAGGTAGGACATTCTCAAGAAATATAGTAGCCGTGGAGTACTTTTAACACAAACAATAATTAGCAGCTCCTTTGCACGATCGCCAATTTTCTGCAATGGAACAACCTACGTATCTGATATATGTCAAATATTCATGATTGTGGTAATTGTCCCCAGGATACATTTTACGATATGCGTGAACCAGTTATATGTATCTGACCGAAAGCATATATGCAAGCATATCACAAATATCAGATAATGTACATAGGTGTGATAGATATTGCGTGCATTCATCTAAGTAGACGTCCCAGAAAACAATTGATTTAAATCCTTATTTTAGCTTAATATTGAGGAATTTGAAGCCGTAATGGGTCGGTATATTTTGAGTAAGTTTACCCTGTGAGCACCATACAATCAAACCAGGTTCCATCGTTGCATGTGGCGACGGTCCTATATTCGACAATGACACACGTTCTTGTTTGAATGTTGGATTGAATGTATGACATATATAGACAAACGCAGTCGGACATTTGATGGCTGTTGGACCTATTTGCTCATAATATGGATTCTTCTGCGACATGGGGCAAGGCATATAGTAAACTTACACATAGTATCCCACACATATGAAACTTCGAAAGTAGCAACACCCTTTGCTTCCAGCATATTAAATTAGTAATCTCTCTACTTTCTTATGTGTACACCTGGTAGGAATTTAGACCGAGATACTTCATGCTTTGAGTTATGGTAATGTACGTGTAAAATTGCACACAAATAATGCAAACATATTTGCCCTTTGAAAACCAGTTAAGTGTTATATTTAATAAATGGATCTAGTCTCGACTAAGGTTATGCGATTGAAGTTAATTTGTCTTCAAAATTGTCGATTCTAACTCGCCACCTTATTAAATCGAAAAAAGAAATATTTCTTATAATTTGAATTTAGTCCCAATATTAATAAAATTCGTCCATTTTTCTATAATATATACCCATGCCATTCAGTGCCATTTATGAATTACTTATGATAAACAATTAGTTTTTGGAAACAATCACGTATCCAGCTGAAGAGTAATTGGATTCAATCATATTATTGGTCAGGTCAATTTAATCCAACAATACTGTGACAGTTAATGAACTATTGCAACTTCTCGGCTTATCGTACTTGGCAGAAATGCCCGCGCACATGTGCCAACCAACTTTTTTATAGTGTTCCCCGAGTTGACAGCAGAAGAATAGGGGTCTCGTTAGCCTCACATCTAAAAATAGAATCTTTGGGGTCTAAAATTGGTTGTACTAAAATATTCCCAAAATAACAAAACCCCAAAAAAAATTTCAAAACTTCAAAAATTTATTTTTTCCAAAAATTATTTTTTCCAAAAAATTTCAAAATCCCAAAACTTCAAAAATTATCAAAACCCCAAAATTTCCAAAATTCCAAATTATCAAAACCCTCAAAATTATCAAAACCCCCAAAAAAGTTTAAATAAAAAATTTATAACGAGTTTTCGGTTTCTGATAAACTCGATATTAAAAAATGTCGAATGTTAAATTATTTGCGCGTAATATCTTTCGTAATATTTTTTGTTCAAATATTTTTCATGAATTTATTAATCGATGTTTAGAAATAGCTTTATTGGACATTGTGACCATCGATATGAATGCATACATTCCAGTGTTTTATCGGACGCAGTTCATATAATTGTCATACCTGAAAATAGACACTATTACTTTTACATAAATAATAAAGAGCGTTTATTCTTTACACTCTCTCTATCCCATATGACAGGTGTGTATTATCGTGAATTATTGGAAGTTTTGAGATGTACTATGTTCAATCCCTAACGGTCGAAAATTGTAATGTGAAATTAGAACCCTCCAGAATGAATTGTTCGCTGTACACGCAATCACACGCGACATTGGTCGTAACAATGTCGTGTGTCACACCTTTGCTTTACCAAATGAATTATATTATTTCCCCACAACATTACGTAATAACCCCTTATCACTCCATTCACACTTACGACCATTTTGTATGCCGAAAACTACAGGTAGCACCGATGATGTAACATTATATCACTGCTATTGTACCAATGATAGGTTCAGACATGTTCCATGTTTAGAAAAATAGATAATCTGCAGGTGTTCACTTGACAAGAGATTTTGTACACTCAATCACAGACCAACGTGATAATACCAGCCCACACCCAACCCACAACATCCACCAAACACCTTCACATCACTTACCAAAACCAATGATGTTATAAGAACTGTAGGTTTATATAATATTATAGCTTGCAGTGTCATCCTGGTAATTCATTTACAACAGCCATAACAAATGTTTACTTATGATGTATATAAGAACTGTATAGCTACTAATAAATAGGACACAGTGAACACAAAAAAAAAATGGGTCCAATTAACCATAGCTCCATACCATTTGAACCTTGTTCTAGTATTTGCATCACCGGACCAACTGGTTCTGGTAAGACGAGATGGGTCTACAGATTCCTGCAAAATCTTAATGGAATGTATTCTAGAGATCCACCTAAGAAAATAATGTACTGTTACGGTATTTATCAAAATTTCTATGATGAAATTGAATCATCAATCGAAAATTTGGTCATGCATCAAGGATTACCTACCCAAACAGAAATCGAAGAATTTGCTGACGGTAAACATAATATGTTAATATTAGACGACTTGATGCATCGCATTATTGACCAAAAAGAGATTGAAACACTATTTACGCAGCAAACTCATCATCGCTGTCTTTCGGTGCTGTTTATTTCACAAAATTTATACGCACAAGGCAAGGCTGCGAGAACTATAGCCTTAAACACAGGATATCTAATTTTATTCAAAAATTTGAGGGATGGATCACAAATTTCCACATTGGGTAGACAATTGTATCCCGGTAAATCTAAAGTACTCATTGAGGCATACAAGGATTGTATGAAGAAACCATTTGCGTATCTTATAATAGATATGTCCCCTCACACTGAGGATAAATACAGGCTACGAACAGACGTGTTTCCCAACCAAGACCCTATAATTTACGTACCTACTACGTAATAAGAAGGGGACAGTATCGGAGCTGAGTCGTGACGATAAAATGAGTCGATTATTACGTAATGAGTTGAATTTTGTCAGACTATTGACATCAACCCAATCAAGATCTCAACGAAACGCATTATTGACATCGATAACTAATAATCAGTTGAAAGTTCTGGTTGAAATTACGATCAATTTACTACATGATAGTTTAACAGTTACAGTTCAACAAAAAGCTAAATTACGGCGATATAAATCATTTTATATATTCTTGGGTGATAAATCTGTGAGTTTGTTGAGGAAAAGAAAAAGTGTGAATAATCACTCAACCGCCATTACTTTGATGTTGAACATCGTTGAACCTAAATTGAAACAGTTTTTGTGATGGAGTCTGTGAAGAAAACTGTTTTGATCCCGTATGAAAGATATATGAGGTACACTGAAAAAAGTGAACACAAAAAAGTTTCATCGGAGTCTAACATTGAACACAGCGACATCTCGGCAAACAATAGTAGCCCTTCCGATGAAATGGATAAAGAAATGGACCCGATGAATAATCAGATTGTTAATACAGTTCAAACGACTGAACCTCATAATGCAATCCAAAAATCAGAAGTTAACACATCGAAAAAGACACGTACCAAGCAAAGAAAAAAGAAAATAAGAGGGGTTAAGCGTGAAATATCTAGACCTCCTGGTATAATCGCCGGTAAGCTGACCAAGATAAAGAAGAAACGTTGGCTATCACTGTGAACAATATGGCCGATTGGAAAGATTATTTGAGTTCAATTTATTTTAATCCGGGTCACCCCGCATCGTACTCAGGAGCTACAAAGTTGCATCAGACTGTAAAATCTGAAAATAAGCACAACATTTCCAAGCGCGAGATTGTGACGTGGCTACAAAATCATGAAAGTTATTCCCTGACAAAAAGTGTTAGACGAAAATTCCCGAGGTCTCGTGTTATTGTAAACGCTTCTGACAGTCAATGGGATGGAGACCTCATGGATATGAATGATGTTTCCAAAGACAACGACAATTACACCTACGTGTTAGTAATGATTGACATTTTTTCTAGGAAGTTATGGTGTGAAGCTATAAAGAGGAAAACTGCAATTAATGTGATCAATGCTATGAAACATATATTTGAAGGTGGAAGAACCCCGCGCGTCCTCCGAACGGATCGCGGTTCGGAGTTCACAAACAAACGAGTCAAAAGTTACCTTAAGGGGTCTTCATATATCTCAAATTTTTACTCAAAACGAAATGAAAGCCAATTATTCGGAACGGGTCATAAAAACTATAAAGCAGAAGATTTCGCGTTATATGATAAAGCATAATAATGCTAGATATATCGACATTCAACAAGATATTGTGAAAAGTTATAACCATACAATACATCGTTCGTTAGGCACCACCCCTGACTCCATAACTGTTGAGAATGAAGATGAGTCTCGTCTCGATCAGTGGTTAATAAGACAGAAGGGAGGTGTTAAAAGTAAATTGAAGAAAAAGTTCAAATACAATGTAAATGATATCGTTAGAATATCACACACCAAAGCAGTTTTTGACCGAGAATATTCTCAGAAATGGACTGGAGAGTTGTTCAAAGTGACTAAGAGGTTTTACAGGCAGAACATACCCTTGTATACATTGACAGATTTCTTGGATGAAAACATTGAGGGTGCTTTCTACGAGTCAGAACTTCAAGGGGTGCGCGTTGATGACGAAACAGTTTACAGAATAGATAAAATTGTCAAAAAGAGGAAACGAAAGGGTCAAACTGAAGTCCTGGTGCACTGGCATTCATGGCCTGACAAATTTAATTCATGGATTTTAGAGTCTGATGTCGACAGATATCAAAATTAATAAGAGCAAGCTATCCGAGGGGGGAAACCATTACAATCATGAATAATAGAACACATACCTTGACGAATATGTTTCAAACAGAACGCGGTCGTCTACATATGAATCTCCTTAAATGGATAGGAATTACGATTATGGTAATAACTCTGTCACTACCGGTTATAATAGTTCCAAAGAAGATACCACGTCAGACGGGGGACTATGAATTACGGCATACGAACGAGTCACGCCCCCATGATTACGAACAACACCCCTGTGGGTTCGTGAAAAAGTGGACAATACGATCAAACATTACTGTTACATTATGTAATAATCAAGGGCGCATTTATACACGCATTAGGCGAGTTGTGAATAACACTCCCGCGATTATAAGTATTCCGTATAACCAGTGGTCTGCCTTCAAGTATATATTCAGTGATGTTGATAAAACTATAAGAGAAGAGATGAACATTGATTCTCATTTGAAACAAAATAGAAACTAGTCATATGGATAATTATTATCTGTACCTGACTAGCGACGATTCCATAGATAAATATCCAGATAATCGTCCTCTCGACTTCACAATAGAGTTACCTGGTGTATTAATATTGGAAGGGGCGTGGTTATGTTGTTTGAAAGACATAAACATAACTGACCATATAGACACGGATTTATTATATATTTGTTCGGACATATGTGGAGAATCAATAGCCTGCGACACATCATACCCCATCCTCCGGGTTATAAAGAGAGACACACGTGATACGGGTCATTGGCGGAGTTTTGAGGACTCATTCTACATAAACGTAAGACAGGATAAACTTCAGCGTCTCAGGATTTTTATAAGAGGCGATAAACTTTCTAAAATAAATGCAGAAAAAAGAGTGACCTGTACACTACATCTGAAGAAACATGTCGATCACGTATATTCCAGCCGATATTGAAATGTGGCGAAAACATTTCAGGGACATGATTAATGGGAAGTTAACGCCAGATAATGAGGGTCGCTACTTTATTGACAAAACTCAAAATAGCGATAGTGAAGAAGAAGAAGACGTTCTAAAACCACATATTAACGTAGTGACACCCATAGCGCAAGCGATTGAAATGGCCAAAGCAGAAGTTGCAGAAAATAAGTTGACACAAGCACGTAAGACGTCAAAAAAAAACAATAAGAGGGTGTTACCTAACGATTTGGCTCATAACCCTAAGAAAGTGAAAACCACCACCTGGTTCGATAAACCATGAATGAATACAGAGAGTACCATACCTCTAAATTGGCATTATTTGAATCGCCCACGGTTGACAGCGGAATACAAGCGACAGAATGGATAAACTACAGACCCGTGAATCAGCTGACAGACACTGCAGCTTTAGAGTTCAATATTCCCGCCATGGCCACAACCTACATGGACCTCAAACGGACATTGCTACTTCTCAAACTCAAAATAACCAAGCAAGATGGTTCGGCTCTAACCGTTAATGACGATGTGGGTCTGATAAATGCACCCCTACATTCAATATTTTCGCAGGTCGATTTGAATATACAGCAAGTTCCCGTGAGTCAAGTCGGTCCGAATTATCCATACAAAGCATATTTCGATGTACTCTTAGAAACTGAACGTAAGGAACAGCTACATGGACAAGCGTTCGAAAAGGACACGGCAGGTGGTATGGACCTGGCAGATTCGAAAAGCGGGAACTCTGGCCTGTATTACAGGTCCAAAACAACCCGTACTAGTCAAATAATGGATATTATGGGATCAATTCAGCTTGACTTCTTCCAACAGGACAAATTACTACTAAATGGTCTCCCGCTCACGTTAAAATTCTGGCAGACGAGAGATGTTTTTAGACTGATGTATGCGGGAACCACTGAGACATACAAGTTGAAAATACAGGAAGCTAATTTGAGACTAGCCACTGTGAAAGTTAACCCCGGTGTATTACTCAGTCATACTGAGTCACTCAAGAAAAAGAACGCGTGTTATCCTTTTTCAAAATCTATCATAAAGACGTATACAGTGTCAAAAGGTGCATTCAGTTTGGGAGAAGATAATCTATTTCAAGGAAACGTACCCAGTAGCTGTATTATTGGCTTAGTATCATCAAAGGCTGAAAGCGGTTCACGCGATAAGAACCCGTTCAACTTTGCGACTTTTGGATGCAACTTCGTCGGATTTTACGTCAACGGGCAGTCTATGCCCGCCCAAGCACTCCAACCGAACTTTACCAGTAAGGAATATGTAGAAGCTTACAATACGATAATAAAAGATGCGAAACGAAAAGCCGTTCATATTACTTATGAGGATTATGCGAAAGGTTATTGCATATATCGGATAAACCCGCAAGGAATTAATCACGACAGGATCATACCACACAAAGGTCATACACGCCTCGAGATTAAATTCTCATCGGCTTTGAAAGACAATTGTACTGTAATCGTATACGCAAAATTTCCTGCCGTTCTCAAAGTTGACGAGAGTCGTAAAGTTTGCATTGAATAATGAATACACGCGGACTCATGAGGGCGATAAATAGTTTCACAAACCATAATGAGATAGCTGTTTGTCCCATAGACAAATTACCTCTTTATATCCAATATCCCCGGATGTATATAGTTAACACAGACGAGAGTAGCCAACCTGGACGCCACTGGATATTGATGACATTCCAGGAACATAACGTATCAGAGTTCTTCGACCCTATGGGATTAAAACCCGAGTGTTACAACGGACGATTTAAACACGTGTTGTTATTGAATGGACCTCGTTACGAGTGCAATGCTTACAGATTACAGGGTTCTAATATATGTGGTCCCTATTGCATATACTTTGCATTCTATAAACTGTGCGGATACAGTCTAGAAAATATAATGAGACGTTTCAGTGCTAATAATTATATGTATAATGATTTAATTATTAAGGATTTTATGTTGAAATATATTCTGTAAACGCTCTTCATTAGCGACAACGAGAGAAACACTCTTTAAATTATATTATGTATATAAATAAAATATTGTAAATACAATCATTTATCGTTCTTATATTATCATATGTATGACTGGGAAAATATATATATATATATATATATATATATGTATATGACTGGGTTGAGAGGGTGGGGGTGGGGGGTCTGTGGAGAGAGTCCGGTGAGGTGGTATTAGGTCTGTTGTCAAAACAAACAAAAAAATCTATTGTTTTTGTTTGTTTCGTCAAAAGCCTAAAAAACAAAGGTATGTGAGCCATCCCCCCGAATGAAAAAAATAGATAATCGATACATATATATATTTATTCTGAAAGTAATTCAAGTTCACATATGGTAGGATATACAATATTTAACATCTGCTTTTCACTTTTAATGCCCGTAATCACAATTTTTCCATTATGAAAGCATGTAAAATGTATTTTCTCGCGTCTGAACATTGCCGCAGGGAACAGCTCTAATTCGTAAGAACATTCCATAAGTTTCACTAAAATGTTTAAGTCAAGTTTTCCATTTAACTGACAAAATGCAGACATTGTCAAAATTTTTATGGAATTTAATCTCACTCGCCAACCACATTTTTGAATATGTCGAGCGTACCGACGCAATCGAACTCGTGTCTGTTTGACACTATCAGAAAGCCCGTTAACAACGATTTTACCCGTGTTAAACACGAGGCAACATCCACCGAATTTAGAATGTTTCCATACAACTCCGCTAAACTTTTTGGAATTGTATTCAATGTTCGAACAGCCGAGTGTCAAATCCCTTAGATTAATAGAACAGTTCAAATCTGCAGAACATACGACATTAGTTATTCGTAGCATCATAGGAGTAATGTTTAGATCAATGTCTGCATCCGGTTAATCAAACACGTTCTATCGCCGTTGGGGCAGCATTCCATACATCTTAAAGATCCTTCCTGGTTTTGGTGATCGTCGGTCAAATAGCACTGCACAGTCTGATCAATTTCAGGAATATTAGCACACAGGACGAATATAGCTCCAACTAGTTCTTCAAATTGGTCGAATGTCAGAGATATTCCGTATTTGGTTGCACACAAATCATCTGAATGTTCAGGCAGCCAATACCTGCGAATGTCAACACGCGGGATGCCGCTCTTTATCGTAATGAAGAAATTCCCTCCGATATGACGTCTCATGAATACATCGTCTTCACCGGTACGATAACTGACCACTTCTTGATGTATATCTGCTAAGTAAGATTTCAACTCTTTGAATCTCCTTAGATTTAATGTTATTCCAGATTTTGTCGGAAATTTATGGCCCGCAGAACTTTCACCGCACTCTCGTATGTGTATATACAGATTTCCCTGGAATCGGCCGTCAAATAGGAAAATGTCATTTCCTAACGGGGCCAAGCATTGTGGATGGAACGCCCTCTCGTTGGTTTCAGTCCGTTGGTTTCCTTCAACATCGGGTTGATCAGTCATTGTTTTTTTATTTTGAACCTGGAAAATAAGAAAACAAAACATTACTTATCAGTTACACATCGAGAATACAAAAGTCCGAAAGGAGTCCGCTCATGCGTTTGATGGATGTTGGGTGTGGGGGAGGCCCGCCCCCGCCCGCCCCTCCCGCCCTGGGGATGGGGAGCCCCGCCCCCGCCCCGCCCTGGGGAGGGGGAGGCCCGCCCGCCCGCCCTCCCCCTGGGGAGGGGAGGCCCGCCCGCCCCGCCCGCCCCGCCCCGCCCCTGGGGAGGGGAGGCCCGCCCGCCCGCCCGCCCCCGCCCGCCCTGGGGAGGGGGGAGCCCCACCCCGCCCTGTCGCCCCTGGGGGGAGGGGGAGGCCCGCCCCCGCCCGCATACTCAATAAGAATAAGAAAATTGAGTCATTGAGTCAGTTCATTATGGAGAGAATACTACCCGCAGAAATACTGGAGAAAATATACAATCAGCTAATTGAAATGTCAACTATAAATCCAGAAATAAAAAAACAACTACTACACAATTGGTTTATAAGAGAAATTAAAATAATACTGAAGAATATAGATGAAGGATATTTTCCTGTACAACGATTGAAATCTTTGATTGCTAGGTCTGAATTTGAAACTGATTTCTTACAGGATATATTGAATCAAATGTATTCAAATCGCTGGGTATTTAGAGGCGTTCCTAAAAACAAAATACATGACATTCGTGAACTTATTGGAGATAACTTTGTGAGATTTGCAGAATACCGAGACTGGGTTTTCAATCAGAGAAGTTTTGAAGAAGTGACAATAATTCATGGATATATCATTCTCCGTGAACCGTGTACACTGTTCACGATTGAACAAATACTTAACAGCGGCGTGATTTTGGATTACATTTCTACAAGTAAATCGAAATATATTTCAGAATTAGAGAATGAATTAATCTGGTCATTCGGAATAATCTGGAATTATGGTGACTCTTCGTTGAGAAAATAAAAAACAAAAAACATAGTTGTTTTTGGTTTAAGTATAAACCAAAATGAGATTGTACTGGAGGTAAAAATGTAATGATAGAAATCATAATTCATAACTAACCTGTATAGAATATTTCACACGCACAGCATAGGACTACCGAATTTGTAATTGTGAACTGGATCGGGTAGCATTTTATAGATCGAAAAAATGGACACCTTGGATAAATTGACCAATGACGGCCATACGTTTATAGTAATACGTGTTCATACACGCTCGATGTTATCTAACATCGAACGTGTTTGAACGAGTCTTAGTATAATCCGATAACTACCATCGATCGAATGTTTACACTCTCATTACAACCTTGATCAAATATAGACGATTAAATTATATATATATTACGTACCTCGTTCAATATCCATATGGCAGTGTATCCATGTTATCCAATCGTCTGCGTTTGGTATAAACAACTCGGTACTGTTTGTCCTCAGATCTGTTATATATCTTTCTTTTTCCTTTCGATCTGCATATTTTCCTTGGATTGGTTGTGGTGATGGGCACTGTGCTTCCAGATTCTAACAGCTCTTTAATCGTCTGGAAATTGATGAACTGTGAATTTTCAAAGTTCAAAGAGAACCCCCGAACTTTACACGTCTCTTTAGCTTTATTTGTTCGATAAGCGTAATTCTTGGGGCCTCCAGAAACAAATTCTTCGATGTATTCGTCAGGATCTAGCTCGCTGGTGAGTTGGCCCAAATAGTCGCCCAGTGGGGGATTAATTTGATCCTCAGTGCTGCTAAATACACAACTATCCGTGTCGTAATATAATACTCTTCTGTCCAAGGAATGAATAACTTCATATAGCATTAATCGAGCGTGACACGTCGTGAATGTGGCCAAATATATGTTATTCGCTGCTCCACAAGGCACACAGTCTTTTCGATAGGTCCACTCCATTTGAAGAATGTCATCAGTTATGACATGAAAATTTTCCATTTGTTTCATTGGATTTGAAATGAGCTGGAATAGATTGTCTTGTTCCGATTCATGGAAATACTCGGTCTGCTTGAAATTCTGGTTTTGGCCTAGCTTCCCCCAAAATGAGTTGAGCATGAGGTTGCTGATTTGCCTCAGTCCTGGATTCTTTTCGATGCTTTCTCTGTCCAGTAATATACCTTCGTTGTCTTTATACGATGTGATGTATTTATCCATGTCTTCGTTAGATTTTATCCAATCCGGAGGACCGCTAGCCTGCTGCTTGAACTTTAGGAATGTGTTTATATATTCCGTGAATAATCCATTTTGTTGGCTATAGTCTGACGTTTCGGTCCAATGGTATATTTCATATATTTTGAGAATCTTGTATCCCACTTTGACAGCTGTCTCCAGTTCAGGAATACACCAAACGCCGGTAATGGCTCTCTGTTGGCACGTACACGTGCAAGGTCGTTGATTTTCATTATCAGCACAAGTCCTGCACAGTGGAAACTTCAGTTTACCTTCGGATCGATACGGTAATACGGGGTGATAGAGTCCATTAGGTGGTAAAATCTTGACTTGCGCTATTCCGAAGTAATCCTTAAGCTCGGTAATGTCATCGCCCAAAATGATTTTAGGGTGTCCAATCGGATAGCGAGAGTATTTGAGCACACTTGGATACAGCGACGTGAAATCAAAATAGTGTATTTTCTCACCAACGGCAGCTTTGTAGTGTAATTTAGTTGCATTCGTTCTGCCGCCGAAGAAACTGTCTCTAGGCTCTAGCCGCTCAACAATGTCTAAACTAGCGATGAAGTCACGAAGCTCCGGATTAGTCTTTCGAGCAGCGACGAACTCGTGTTCCCAAATGCACACATATTTCATGCCTCGACTTTCTATAAACTTCTTCTTTTTCTGTGTGAGTCCGTATAATTCATTAGGTGTCTGGTTGGTTATCGGATTCTTGACTATGTCTCTGTCGTGACTCAGACAAAGTTCACATCCATGGAATTGACAGCCGTGAAATTCGAATGCCGTGTTTAATTCTTCGCAATAACCATCCAATCTGTACTTTGCATCATCGAGTTTCTTTTCACGGCCGTTCAATGCGTGAGTTATGTGAACTTTGTCTTTGAACATCAGCCATTCCAGCCATTGAATAGAACTTTTGCTGTATTGATCTTTATACGATGTCTTGGGGATTCGAGCTATCTGGGATTTGAGAAATTCTTTCTCACGAATTTGGACGCCGCGTTCATCTTGAAGTTTTGTGTCTTGAACCCATTCACCTTTGTATAAAATAGACAAGGTTCCATCTTTACATTTAGCAGGAAGCCACGTTTTCCCTTCAGTACTTAGACGCACTCTCCATTCCTCGTCGACGAATTTCGTTCTGAATATACCCATACATACCGATGCGATTGTAACGTATTGGAATGGATCAACCGCACCGACCAGTTTGAACTTCATATCGCCAGAAAACTCGTCAATTACGGGTTGTATATTTCCAGTCGCATTCATGATGTGGGTTCTGAATTTTATGCAGGCTTGTCTCAAAATATTGACATCACTACGACAATAATCCGATAATTCTTTCTTGAAGATGAAAACTGCATTTGTTTGAGCAGCGTGCCATTTCGTGAAGTCTTTTCGTTCAGCCACACTCATATAATCAGCGCCGTAATATTTGGCATCCGGATAGGGTCCTTCATAATTCTGGTTGGCTGATTTATTGAAAAAGTGCGGGAACCATCCTTTTTTCTCGCCATCAAGACCGAAAGTTTTCGGTAACAGTGCCAGCTTCATTGGTAGAAAGCTGAGACTGTCCAGTACTTTTATATGAAGATCTTTTTCCACGTATAGGTACATCAATTTGGATCCATTATATATAACTTTGGGTCTCAAGGATTGATCAATGAGATATTCCATGAGAAAATATCCATCGTAACCCTTGAAGTTGTGAGCCAGTGCTATGAACCCCTTGTGTTGTTCCGAGAATAACCATTTTCCAAACTTTTCACCGGTATCAGGACCGCTAAATATAACCTCCCGGAGTCCGCATGTATCCGAACATAAATTTCGGCCACTCTTCTTCTTCTTCTTCTTGTCATCACTGTCGATACACGCATCACATAGAGGTCCGCAATTTCTACAGTTCGGTTTCACTTCCAACGATTCATGCATGCATTCGTAGCAAGCTGTTTGGGCGACGAGGAAGTTCGGTGTATGCTGGACTTTTCCGCACCATGTTTTTAAACAGTTCTGAAAAGTAATAATTGAACGTTTTAACCTCTAGCTTTATCGATAATAAAAAACAAAATAAAACGTCTACACTTTGTTTAGATAATTATTTAAAAAAAAAAAAATTAAAAAAAAGGTTTTGGTATATGTTCAACGTTAATAAAGAGCGTTGACGTATTACTATTGTTTGTTGGTTGATCCTAAAAAATTACTCGTTCCAATCTACGTGTCAATATTATAAATGTATATCATGATTCGACATATAGCCTGTATAATTGTCGATTCAAGCACGCAGCTATCAAGTTCAATAAAGTTAAAACAATTATATGTTACGTTAGTTTACTATATAACAATTACAAATCTCTTTTCACAAAAAAATATGGTACACATTTTTTCAATGTGTCAAGAATTAAAAAAGTTAATTACTCGATTTAACATCTGTGACTCAGTTGAATTTTAATATTGAGACCCTTAACTTTGGTCGAATTCAAGTATGTAATTGTTATATGGTAATCTCACAAGCGAGATAACAGTTAAAGAGCGTTCAGCGATAATCTAATTTAAAAAAAATGAAAGAGCGTCTCTACTTATGCGCGCCTTTAATAAAGAGCATTGACGTATTAATATTGTTTGTTGGTTGATTCTAAAAATTACTCGTTCCAATCTACGTGTCAATATTATAAATGTATATCATGATCCGACATATAGCCTGTATAATTACCGATTCAAGCACGCAGCTATCAAGTTCAATAAAGTTAAAACAATTATATGTTATGTTAGTTTACTATATAACAATTACAAAATCTCTTTTCACAAAAAAATATGTTACACATTTTCAATGTGTCAAGAATTAAAAAAGTTAATTACTCGGTTTAACATCTGTGACTCAGTTGAATTTTAATATTGAGACCCCCCTTAACTTTGGTCGAATTCAAGTATGTAATTGTTATATGGTAATCTCACACGCGAGATAACAACTAAAGAGCGTTCAGCGATAATCTAATTTAAAAAAAATGAAAGAGCGTCTCTACTTATGCGCGCCTTTAATAAAGAGCGTTACGTTATCGTGATTTCGACTGTAATGTGTTACATATATATATATATTACAATTAGGTTAAGACTCACCTGACACTTAGCACATTTCTTGCATATATGATCCTCTTTACAGTCCTGGCAATCCTTTGTATGTAAAGGTGCATATCCTTCAGAACATTCCAATATATCATGTTGAATGGTTTCGAAGTCGAAGAAACAGAATTTAGCTCTTTCATCATCAGTAACGGGAGGTATGGCCCTCACATAACATTCGTGTGGTCCCATTGTGTATTTGTCACACGATCTACAAAATGTTTCTCCGCACACGTGTTGATTCGGACGTCTTTTCCCTCTCTCCATGACTTTTGTACAGTCCAAGCATTTCCACCATTTTTGACAAGGAGCTGTCGTTTCTCCCGAAGCTTGATTAATAGGTTTTGCTTTATGACGCACGAAACATTGATGAGACATACACGTCATATTACAATCTGAACAATGTTCTTTGTTTTCACTTTGTTCACATTTATCGCTTTTGCACACGAAACAGGTGTGTTCACAATAATGCTTTCCTTTGGTTGAATAATGTTTTAAACAATGCACACAGAAATATATTGCGCTAAAGAATCCCGTTATGGATTGTATAGCGTGGAAATGTTCATTAGCAGTGAGATATAAATATATGACGGGTCTTTCTATACCGTCTGTAGGCGCGCTGGTAATGAATTTATTACCCAGTCTAGCACTGACGACTAGTATTGTCAAATTCAGAGTGTCCTCGAATGCTTTTAGATCTGCTAAACTGGCTGGTCTGTCTGTTGATACACCTGCGATGACACTAATTGCTTTGGCTAATTTTCCTTGCTCCGTACGTTTTTTGTACGTCACATTGTTGTAATAATTGATCGGTACTTTTCTGTATTCCATGATGAGTTGTAAATTATTTCTGGTTCCTCTATTCTGTGTTATTTCCAGCCATTCATCAGGACTGCAAATATTTAATTTACACCAACATGTGGCGATAGCCCTAGCCATACACATATTGTCGGTATTTTCAATCGTAACGATCGATGTTTTATTTCTTAGATTATTACTTTCATCATGTAAAGCCGTTATCCTCCTCCGTGCTCCGCCTTTAGGTAACTCGATGGTGCCTATATCTATGCGGAAACTTTGATTAACAGTCAGTGTTTGGTTGCTGTTCAAAACGAGTTCGATTCTGTCAATCACAGTGTTAGCATTTAACGTTTGCAACGTTTGTAACGGAACTACTATAGGGTTGTCCAAACTCTCATGGTGAATGATAACTCTGCCAAGATCATTGTCAGCCAAATTTCCACGAGCTCTTTGAATAGTGTCCTCGAACATTGAATGTAGATTCCTGTATATGTCGATTAACTTTTTCTCTTTGTAAATTTCATCTAATTTGATCTCATATGTTCTCTGTGTTGCCAAATTGTTTCCGAAGGTTCGTTCACTCCTTTTGCGAATGCTATATCCGGTTATTTGAATATCAGAACTGCCGGCTGTTTGATTGTCTGATTTTACAGCTCCTTCTTCGTCTTCTCGGTTTTGTAATCCTGATGGTCCAGCTGTACCGGGTTGTGAGTTGTTAACATCATTTTTAGACGCATCATGTTCTCCGTATCCGATTTGGTTCGGCCATGGGTCATCTCCTGAACAAAGCGTAGATGCTTCAATTATATCTTCATCCAGTTGATAAGCTACGATAGCCTTGTCGTATTCTTCGATGTCTTGCAGAATACATTCTATTTCAGAAATTTCATCCACTGTCAGAGGTGTCATTATTTCTTCAGCCATTTTTCGAGAAGTCCTGAGTAGTGATTACAGCGGCGTATATTCACTATATGGAATACAGCTTAGTAAGCTATATTTTTATACCATAAAATCCCGAACATATGCAAGCACGAATGACGTAACATTATATAAGATTATATATATGAACGTAATGTATGAATAGGCCGATAATTGGTTTTGTACGGACGAGGCAACATTAGTTGTTTAACTGGTTATTATTACGTAACCCTGTGTTCCCCCCGCTGAGAACACCTGCAGATTATCTATTTCTCTAAACATAGAACATGTCTGAAACTATCATTGGTACAATAGCAGTGATATAATGTTACATCATCGGTGCTACCTGGAGTTTTCGGCATACAAAATGATCGTAAGTGTGACTGGAGTGATAAGGGGTTATTACGTAATGTTGTTATAACAATGTCATAAAAGCAATTTCTATAATTGAGTGTCTCACGACCTGACTTAATATGTATGCATGTTTTTGGCTAACTAATTATCGTGTGAATGACACAGTTTATCAACCTTAATTGATACTAACTCGTTTTGTTCAGACATTAAATCGATATGTTTTCTGAATACCATATAACTGTGACCGAGGAAATAATATAATTCATTTGGTAAAGCAAAGGTGTGACACCCGACATTGTTACGACCAATGTCGCGTGTGATTGCGTGTACAGCGAACAATTCATTCTTGAGGGTTCTAATTTCACATTACAATTTTCGACCGTTAGGGATTGAACATAGTACATCTCAAAACTTCCAATAATTCACGATAATACACACCTGTCATATGGGATAGAGAGAGTGTAAAGAATAAACGCTCTTTATTATTTATGTAAAAGTAATAGTGTCTATTTTCAGGTATGACAATTATATGAACTGCGTCCGATAAAACACTGGAATGTATGCATTCATATCGATGGTCACAATGTCCAATAAAGCTATTTCTAAACATCGATTAATAAATTCATGAAAAATATTTGAACAAAAAATATTACGAAAGATATTACGCGCAAATAATTTAACATTCGACATTTTTTAATATCGAGTTTATCAGAAACCGAAAACTCGTTATAAATTTTTTATTTAAACTTTTTTTAGAGAAATAATTTTGAGGGTTTTGATAATTTGAAAGTTTGGAAATTTTGGGGTTTTGATAATTTGGAAGTTTGGAAATTTTTAAATTTTTTGGAAAAAATAATTTTTGGAAGTTTTGAAATAATTTTTTTGGAAAAATAATTTTTTTGGGTTTTGTTATTTTGGGAATATTTTAGTACAACCAATTTTAGACCCCAAAGATTCTATTTTTAGATGTGAGGCTAACGAGACCCCTATTCTTCTGACAGCTAATGATTAAATTAGGTTCACATAAGACCAGAACATCAACTTAATCGTGTCACCGGCTGTGTAGATCCGATAGATGTATGTTACTCATTACTCATTGTGGTTAAATGTCTAACGAAATTGTATACGAGTGGATAGGCCTTATCCAATATAAAATATGGCAGAAACTTATTATTTCTTCGTCTCTTGACGAAATGGATGATCATCATAACAAAACGCTCAATAGATGTATTAATATATTGCGACAGCGACGTGAAACCTGAACTGCAGGTGTGAAATAAAATGATATGGAAGTGAGGGCATAAACCTGTGAATTAACTCGTCAACCACCCATGACTATAGTACGTTGGTGGGAAATTGATTTAAACTATCGGTTGCATCTGCGAATAGTTCATAAAATGAGTATTTGCAACGAACATGTAACCGTTTATTGTTATCTAAATCTTCAGAGTTGAGAAGTACTAAACAACAAATACGAATTAGAACTGCTTATGTAAACACCCATTTCCGTGCGGGTGGCATCCCGAGGAAATGTAGAGAAAACAGTTTTAGTTCGGTCTAAATTGCTGGTGATTATTGTCCGTTATTACATTGGAACATCGCTTCTTTGAACGTAGAAACCAACTACCATGGTAAGCAGTTGACGACATTAGCGGGGTAATGTGAACACAGTTGGCCAACATTTTCGTATAAACAAAATATCCGCAATTATTGTAGGTCCGTTATCTCCAGACGGTTTACGATTGCGGGTCTAATGTGCTACTAGAATGGAAAAACTCCTTTATTTATTGATAATTTAATATATAACTATTAGTGCATAGGCATGTTTTAATCGGCATTGTGGCTTCCATTATTGCTATACTAGTGTGGATGTTTGCAGTTGTAGCATCGTGTAGCAGAACATTGACATATATACCATCCAATGATTGGATGTCAGTTTGAAATTCGGTCCTATTTAGGCAATTTGACATTATATGATGTCGTTATTTGGAGAAATTAATGAACAGTTACTATCTTAATGTCCCTAGTTTCTTCAGATACGGATCATGTTGGACACAATGACATATATGTACGAACAAAAAAGCTACAACAGTCATACCATGTGATTTTATTGCAACTCAGAAGTTGGTCGTTTTATCGGAACAGTTCTGTTTATTTTGGCGGCCATTTTGGTCTTCATCGTCGGTTTTACGTCGCCAATTGCCTTATACGTATTAAGATACAGACTCCATCCAAGACAATGCCATATTACATAAAGCACTCGCGATGATATAGTCCGGTTACCATACATCTGGTGTATAGAGTGTCAATATAAAAATTGGCGGCCATCTTGGACGCCATCTTGGATTTTATTACCTTCCTAATCTAGGATTTGAACGATGTTTTACATTATCAGTGTCGCCGTACGATTCTACACAACATGAAAAGGTAAACTGTGCATTGTCAATTTATTTGGTGGACACAAACTGCACGGGCACATATATGTGGTTATTTGTGAAATTGGGGGAGGGTTAAGTTTTTGTCTATTATGTCAATACTTGGAAATATATAATGTAAGTATGAACATCAATATATAGGGGGTACCCTTCCATTTCCAAAAATATATAACTTGGAAGAATTCGACAGATATGCTATCTTTGCACAGAGTTGACGCACAACACTTTGTCTGAATCGCCATGAATTTTTGACGCGTCACGCTACATATTTTACCATGACGTCACGAAATCAGAACGAAAGCATGAAAACGATGTTGAATCTGATTAAGTGTCTATATTCGTTCCATAATTTGTAAATATGTTTACAATCTTTCCGATGTTGATGCCCTGTTAACCAGTTGGCTAATCCCTGTTAACCTCTGAAAATATGTCAATTTTTAGGTAGGGTACCCTATGAAACATAGTGGAAAGTTATATTTTGTCACCTATCTCGGCTCGGCGCCCTCTGAATTCGAAAACTAGAGTAATTTTCCCATAAGAAAATGATGGTCGCATAAATTCCCCCGATGTGCGACGATCACCCCCCAGCACAGCCTAGACTCGTGGATGATGTCCAGGGAAACACTGAATCTTATAAGATTCATAAGGAAAATACGCAGACTCGCCACGAAGAATCCCAACGATAATGAGTATAAAACAACCTAAATCTAAAACACTATATAACAACCTAAATCTAAAACACTATATAACAACATTAATAGCTCATTGAATGTTATACTATTACATTGTGTATATAATTGTAAATATCATATGAATGAGTTATGAATAAATAATCATAGTCATAGTCATAGTCACAACCTAAATCTAAAACACTATATAACAACCTAAATCTAAAACACTATATAACAAGCTAAATCTAAAACACTATATAACAACCTAAATCTAAAACACTATATAACAGTCTGAATATAAAACACTATATAACAACCTAAATCTAAAACACTATATAACAACCTAAATCTAAAACACTATATAGCAACCTAAATATAAAACACTATATAACAACCTAAATCTAAAACACTATATAACAACCTAAATATAAAACACTATATAACAACCTAAATCTAAAACACTATATAACAACCTAATCTAAAACACTATATAACAACCTAAATCTAAAACACTATATAACAACCTAAATCTAAAACACTATATAACAACCTAAATCTAAAACACTATATAGCAAACTAAATCTAAAACACTATATAACAACCTAAATCTAAAACACTATATAACATCCTAAATCTAAAACACTATATAACAACCTAAATCTAAAACACTATATAACAACCTAAATCTAAAACACTATATAACAACCTAAATCTAAAACACTATATAACAAACCTAAATCTAAAACACTATATAGCAACCTAAATCTAAAACACTATATAACAACCTAAATCGACAAGTAAAACACAAAAATCAAAAAGGAAAAAAAACGAGTCTTGGAAAAAAGTAACAGCCAGCTTAAATGACCAAACATAGATAAGAATTTATGGCAAACATTCAAAACACTCACGGGCCAAGGGAACAACGCATCATCAGACAAATCAAAACCATTAACTGACCAAAATGGAGAGAAAACAATCTGAAAACGACCACGAAAAAGCACAAATCTTCGCAGAGAGTCTACGCAAAATACACACCGCCCACGAAGGTGACATATTTAACAAATGTTTTAAATCGATGACAACTCAGAACTCTTCGCACCACTACTAAAAGACAAAGACGAACAGGGTGACAAAGATCCCCTAATGTCCGAAATAGATTTACAAGAGGACAGCAGAAATCTGAGCCTGTGCAAACCTAACAAAGCACCCGGCGACGACGATATCAAGTACGGCGCAATCAGACAAGCGCAGAACAAGCTATCCATAATACTAACGAGTCTACATAACCAATGCCTGAGACTGGGTTACTTTTTCAAAGCATGGAAAACTGCCATCGGGACAATGATTCCTCAGCCTGGGAAAGACCATACAATTTCAACCAACCACAGGCCTATCAGTTTACTAAAATGCACCGGCAAACTTTTCGAAAGAACCAAAAGCAGCCGTATAAACATTCACATAGAGAGCATTAATTTGTTCAACAACTATAAAAGGGCTTATAGAAGTTGAAAAGAGGGCATAGAACACGTATATAGACTAACGGAAGACATCAGAACAGCAATGAGTCGGGGCTGCGGGGACCATATTCCTCGATGTAGAATGATATCGACTATGTATGGCACGATGGACTTACATGTAGATACAAACACAAAACACGCACAGAACTACCACAAAAATAGTTAGACTTATCTCATCGTTCTTAACCCACAGAAACATCGCCGTAAGAATAAATGACGAAATCTCAGAAAAAGTCAACCTTAAGGCTGGCACCCCCATTCAGGGATACAAATTAAGCCCTCTCCTTTCAATCAACGATATCCCAGTAGCTCCAACACAAAGCGTACAAGCATCACAATTTTCAGACTACATAGGCAAATGGGCATTAGCAAAAATGGGCAAACTGATTAAATAACAACTTACAGAACTAGAAAATTGGTGTTATATAACTAAATTCTAAGAAAACACAACTTGTTGTATTTGGGAACTCAACTCACTTCTCAAAACCAAAATTACACGCCTTAACGAATAAACTCTGTTAGGATTTACATTAGATATCCCATATATCAAACAAAGGCCTCAAGAACTCGCTGACCTGACAACAACCCGAATATGTAACTCCAGTCTCGTGCAAGAACTTAATCTGAGGAAAACCATCATCAGCAAATGCTAATGCTACGCGAAACTAACACAAAGTACATTTCAGATAAACTGTTCCAGTAATTGAAAGTATATTTCAGCCCCCAACTGGTAATTATGTTTCAAAGGGCTCTAGATGCGTACTGATCCAGGCAGGCGAACACAGTGGAATGACCACGACCTCTGCAGTAAAGAAAGTCCTCAATCACTTTACCCATCACCCAAGGCAAACGATCTAAACCACTAACACAAATGGAAACTCCGAAACATCGACCCAGCAATGCGAATGTATACTCTGCCAAATTCGCCGAAAATTTTCCTGACATGAAAACATTTTCATTATTATTACTTAACATCAATACTAACACCAACACTAAAATATAGGATAGCGGGCTCACGCCCTAGATGACTCCGGGGGCGTTGTTGACTGCCCCCGGGCGGGGTAGGAAACGCTTGTCGTATCCGCTCACTGTTAATTACATATGTTATGTAGAGTAACAAAATGCGTATCGATGCAAAAGCTATTGGCATCGAAGTCATACAATGGAATTACAGTCCGAGTGCCAAAGCTTTTGGTATTATCTCGATACCAAATTGATGAACCAACCTGGTTGGGTGTGGCGATCACGTGTGTCGGTGGCGGGTGCAAATTATCAAATATAAGTCAACAAAATAACCGCTCCTCGATTCGCCGTCATCTGTCGTTTTACAGTAACTTATAACAACGGAGAAACGCGACATAACACCCGCTTGCATCTTTATTTGAAGCCGAATTCAGCCTCGACTTACGAGTACAATTTTGAAGTTTTAGAGTGGCCTAAAATGATACAATTTGGTTGCTAACAACCCAAGCCGTGAAAATTGAATTTATAAGTAGATTTTATTTCGGCCAAATTTAATCATATAGTTACGTTTCGTACAGTAGATGTTCTGGAATAATGTCAACACTGTTTGAGTTGGGTATGAATGTGAACCGGAGAAGCTGTTAAACTACAAAAAACCGGTCGATGTTCATATTTTCGAGTTAATTCGACTGTCACTGTTGCCAATGCTTTTACGCTTGGTACTGACACGAGAATAATTCCTCAAATATTTTATGTCAACCACTAGTGATTAATACAGGACAATGTCAACAATAGCAACGTATAAAATGAGAAAGTTTAGTCGGAATTTGTGTGTCGATATTCTCTTCTTCGGAATTAATGATCGCGAACTGACAGATCAGTTACTCATATGATACATCATATTCATCTATTTTCAACGTAACATAGGTGTGGCCATGTCTACGAGTTGAGAACCGTGTCGCAAAATCCTCGTCCAGTTACGGAGTCTGCTGAACATTGTTTTGTATGTTTCTACGGAGTTGTGATGTATGGACTGGTTGTACCGCCATTCACCCACTGTCGACTGTTACTGAGTATATCGTTGTCATACATGTGCATGCAATCGGATGTGATGTGCATCCACTAGTATGAATCAAGAAATGAAGTGCACATGTCACATGGGAGTGACTGGACAATTTCATACATGTGCCTCGACAATTTAAGACCAAAACAGGTATGCCAATTAAAATGTTTTACTTTTATATAAATTTGAGTGATACCGGTAACAGTGTTCCTTTGTTTTTCTGTCTTAAAATAAGAGGCCCGAATTAATGATTCGCCACAAAGTGGATGGTTTTTTCTTTCGGCGTGTTGATATATTATTGAATGTCACGCATAAACCTAAATGCATATCCTTGTGGTATAAATAATAGGTACATTTCCGGATTTTTCAGCACTGTCCGTGATAATAAACCATACACGTGTGTTGCAATGCTTATTATATTGCAAAGAAATTGCCATCTCTTCAAAATATTAGCGCCCCGTCTCACCAGATCAAATAGAAAGTACATCGTACATGTTATATAAGACTAATTTTCGTGCTGCGTCCAAACCGGTGTCTTAGTAGACAATTTGTTCAAATCACTACAGTCGGCAACTTCCAACTGCAATATGCTATATATCAAAAGAAGCGATGACCGGTCACATTCGTGACACTGCTGTGACCACACATATTTGATCTTCCAGGAAAAGGCACAGAATCAATTCGTCGCTATTAAATTTCATTTGACAGTTTAGTGTACACATATATCACTCGATTCAAGATAAATAGTGCAGACAAAATGCCCTTTTCTTCCGTTTCTTTGCGTACAAACAGTCCAGATTTAGCCATTGTATGAGACCCTGCTTTTCGCTATATCTCTCGCGAGATATATTAGAGATTATTCGTAAATCCCCGATAAAAATGTTTCTCGTATACTCTGCAATCATTCTTCCACAAATATTTCGAGCGTGTTGTCACTCTTATGGGACTAGCTATTCAATGTTGCACAAAATGTAATTTTCATTCTATTTTGGCCATTTTGGCGGCCATTTTGGGACATACATTGTACTTATATGGTTCACGACTAAGGACTGTTTGTATATATCTCAATATATTATGAATTTGGAATTAATTGATCTACACATGACTGCATTCGCATATAGCCTAATGGAAATGCTTCAGAATTTGAACAACTCCGAAAAATCAAGATATCTCAAAAAGCTCAACTCAGATTTTAGGGGACTTCTGTATGTTGTTCATACACATGTTCTTATTGATCCCTGAAAAAAATCAGATTTCCCCGATGTTTACCCCCAGTGAAACCTAATGTTCCTGGACTATAGCGAGTTATCGCAAAGGTGTTTGTGATTTATCGCAAAGTTGTTTTGAAATTTATCGCAAATGTTTGCTCCCCTTATCCCACATTTTATCCCTACCGTGTTATTATAGATCGACTGGTGGTTCAGCCAGACCTATATATTTGGTACTTTAAAGTACCAAAACTATTTGGAACTCCAGACTGTATTATAATCCATTGCATAATTATCAATATCAAACCAACTGAAAAAAACTGCTTATCTTGTAATATTCCTTTACCGAAACTATAACGCTCGTGTTTAACACAGTTCACTCACCCGACAATATCCACCAAGCAGATTTGGGTGGGGTGCAAGGTACTTCAGAACCACAAGTGGTCATTAGCTATCACCGAGTTGGGAAGGGCATATAGCCATATACCCACATATGTTCGGCCCGCTTGTCGCTCTGGCCTCTTTTCGGGAGTCGGGGAGGCTCAAGATCACACTGTCACTGTCAAAATATGTAGAATTTTATTTAAAATAAAGCAAATAAAAAAAACATAGAGAAACCAAACCAAAATCTATTGAATGTATGTTTATGCCATTCACATATATTGTCAGCTATTAAAGTCTATACCAAGCAGTGCATATACCATTATTTGTCAGTACATTCTTCCACATACGCTCGTGCCCAGAGGAGGATGGGCGGGAGAGAAAAATCGAAACATCACGTCACAGCTAATGCAAAAGCTTTCTTAATAAAATGTGTGGGCCCTGAAAAGGGACGCCCTTAGCTCTGGAACGCTCTTTATGAAACCGTCACACACATCACACTGCATCATCACCTGAAATAAAATAACAGACACGAGCATACAAATTCCATCATGTATGGTTACATACTATGGGCATAAATGGACGTAAGTATGTATGACTTGAAGGGTGCGCAACACGCATGTTTCTATGCCGAGGAAGTCCTTAAATATTCAGAATGCCTATGTGCAGGGTATTCAGGAATAACTAACACAACTAACACCATTTTAACCTCATAACACGGGCCCCGTACCTCATTTCAGCGCACCACACACCACAGCAACTACACATAACACCCAACGTAAAGGGTCACATCGGGACACTCCACACCCCGTATTAAAGCTCGTGGACTCTTCTCCATACAACATTCAATTCCACTTTTGCCGCTTTCGAACATGACGAATTTCCATGTTCAGATATCCTCAAAACAACAAATCGTGGAGAGGATCACTCGATCTTTTCGACCATCCCGGGCGCATTGCGCCTATCCACTCTCCTGTCGGACGAAGCAGAATGTTTGCACTGGTCATCGTCGCGCTGTTGGGGCCCACTCGCAGAACCGATTTTGTGGTGGATTCTACCATCAACACAAAAATGTCGAATGAGGACCTGGTATGTCTCGGCTGCAATGTGTTATTCGAGTCCCTTGGGAATGAGGCTTCGATTCAAGAAGATGTTACCAAGATTGCTCAAGTTATGAGCGTCGAGGAAAATCTCCCCCGACTCGAAATACTGACGATAAAAAGATGATACCCGACATCGCCAAGTCAATCCAACATATCACAAGCCGAATTTGCTAGAATTTGGGAATATGCCAAGCTGTAACGAGCGTCAACCAAACGGGACGGAACCAGTCCGGCTTACCGATACTTAGTAGCTAAAATTCTTCTGGACATTCTGAGTCGTGTGTGACGGATATATGATCAACAAGAACGTTCCGATCAGTAAAATATGCCTGGAAACTAACAGCCTGGGACCGCGGAGAAAGAAAGACGAAAGCAGACGACTGGAAACTAACAGCCTGGGACCGCGGAGAAAGGAAAACGAAAGCAGACGACTGGAAACTAACAGCCTGGGACCGCGGAGAAAGGAAAACGAAAGCAGACGACTGTAAACTAACAGCCTGGGACCGCGGAGAAAGGAAGACGAAAGCAGACGACTGTAAACTAACAGCCTGGGACCGCGGAGAAAGGAAGACGAAAGCAGACGACTGGAAACTAACAGCCTGGGACCGCGGAGAAAGGAAAACGAAAGCAGCCGACTGTAAACTAACAGCCTGGGACCGCGGAGAAAGGAAGACGAAAGCAGGCGACTGGAAACTAACAGCCTGGGACCGCGGAGAAAGGAAAACGAAAGCAGACGACTGTAAACTAACAGCCTGGGACCGCGGAGAAAGGAAAACGAAAGCAGATGACTGGAAACTAACAGCCTGGGACCGCGGAGAAAGGAAGACGAAAGCAGACGACTGTAAACTAACAGTCTGTGACCGCGGAGAAAGGAAAACGAAAGCAGCCGACTGGAAACTAACAGACTGGGGCCGCGGAGAAAGGAAAACGAAAGCAGACGACTGGAAACTAACAGTCTGTGACCGCGGAGAAAGGAATACGAAAGCAGACGACTGGAAACTAACAGTCTGTGACCGCGGAGAAAGGAAAACGAAAGCAGCCGACTGTAAACTAACAGCCTGTGACCGCGGAGAAAGGAAGACGAAAGCAGACGACTGTAAACTAACAGCCTGGGACCGCGGAGAAATGAAGACGAAAGCAGACGACTGTAAACTAACAGACTGGGACCGCGGAGAAAGGAAGACGAAAGCAGATGACTGGAAACTAACAGCCTGGGACCGCGGAGAAAGGAAAACGAAAGCAGGCGACTGTAAACTAACAGTCTGGGACCGCGGAGAAAGGAAGACGAAACTGAAGCAGACGACTGCAAACTAACAGCCTGGGACCGCGGAGAAAGGAAGACAAAACTGAAGCAGACGACTGCAAACTAACAGCCTGTGACCGCGGAGAAAGGAAGACGAAAGCATCCGACTGTAAACTAACAGCCTGTGACCGCGGAGAAAGGGAAACGAAAGCAGACGACTGTAAACTAACAGCCTGGGACCGCGGAGAAAGGAAGACGAAAGCAGCCGACTGTAAACTAACAGCATGGGACCGCGGAGAAAGAAAAACGAAAGCAGACGACTGTAAACTAACAGCCTGGGACCGCGGAGAAAGGAAGACGAAAGCAGCCGACTGTAAACTAACAGCATGGGACCGCGGAGAAAGGAAAACGAAAGCAGACGACTGTAAACTAACAGCCTGGGACCGCGGAGAAAGGAAGACGAAAGCAGCCGACTGTAAACTAACAGTCTGTGACCGCGGAGAAAGGGAAACGAAAGCAGCCGACTGTAAACTAACAGCATGGGACCGCGAAGAAAGGAAGACGAAAGCAGACGACTGTAAACTAACAGTCTGGGGCCGCGAAGAAAGGAAAACGAAAGCAGACGACTGGAAACTAACGCATGGGACCGCGGAGAAAGGAAAACGAAAGCAGATGACTGGAAACTAACAGCCTGGGACCGCGGAGAAAGGAAGACGAAAGCAGCCGACTGGAAACTAACAGCCTGGGACCGCGGAGAAAGGAAGACGAAAGCAGCCGACTGTAAACTAACAGCCTGGGACCGCGGAGAAAGGAAGACGAAAGCAGGCGACTGGAAACTAACAGCCTGGGACCGCGGAGAAAGGAAAACGAAAGCAGACGACTGTAAACTAACAGCCTGGGACCGCGGAGAAAGGAAAACGAAAGCAGATGACTGTAAACTAACAGCCTGGGGCCGCGAAGAAAGGGAAACGAAAGCAGCCGACTGTAAACTAACAGCCTGGGACCGCGGAGAAAGGAAGACGAAAGCAGACGACTGTAAACTAACAGCATGGGACCGCGGAGAAAGGAAGACGAAAGCAGACGACTGTAAACTAACAGCATGGGACCGCGGAGAAAGGAAAACGAAAGCAGCCGACTGTAAACTAACAGACTGGGACCGCGGAGAAAGGAAGACGAAAGCAGACGACTGTAAACTAACAGCCTGTGACCGCGGAGAAAGGAAGACGAAACTGAAGCAGACGACTGGAAACTAACAGCCTGTGACCGCGGAGAAAGGAAGACGAAACTGAAGCAGACGACTGGAAACTAACAGCCTGGGACCGCGGCATGTAACGGTACTAATAACATATTTATGTAGTTCCACATGTAACGGTACTAATAAAATAATTATGCAGTTCCACATGTAACGGTAATAATAACACATTTCCTTAACAAAGCTGTATGATGGATTCTTGCCAGATACACAGGTCTGACAATTCCCAGTTATAGCTACTATAGCTATATGTAGCTATAATAATTGTAGCTAATTTTGACTATCGTAAAACATTATTTACCAATTGTGTTGGCGCGTGAGCATTACCGCGAGCTAAGGGTGAGGGGTATTATTTTGTAGCAACTTATGAAACCACTACCGGTGTCATTTCGGTTGCACTAGCGTACGGAAAATCCCACAAGCATAGCCAAGCACGTGTATCTGTTCATATATATGTTATGCTATGTGATATGTGACTCCCACAACGGAGACCCTTTAGCCACGTCCCTGTTGGATTCGTTTATTTCAACTGAAAACAATTCGCTGATGCCTAAATGATCGGCGCAATGGTCCTACTGCGCCGTCAATGAAACCTTAAAGTGATGTGAAACACTCCGGTATTGTGATATTCAAATTTACAATACACACCGTCATTCTTATATATGAATTAAATACAGCGACTCTCGATGGCGAAATCGTTTTTGTTAGTTTATCGCCGATATGTGCGTCCCGAATCGAGTAGAAAATATTTAGAATTGAGCGTAGTTCAAGTGATGTTATCTATATGGAGCGGTACGGTCGATTTGCTGCACATTTTCGGCGATGTTAGTAGACTATTACAGTCATCCAGTTGTTGTTATAGCGCCTGAATACTACATTATCAGTTTCACGCACCCGAACAAGTACATAATATGTCTTTGACATTTTTATATTGAAGGGTGTAGTGCCGGTGCACCCTCTAATTGTAGCGCAGTATTTCTGAAGGTTATCGTCACTTGGCCATGTCAAAATCCACGGTGGGGAATCACGTGGTTTCGAGTTGTTGAGTACCACGCATTCAAAATGGCTGAGGCGATCGCAAATGCGACCAGAAACGAGGAAAAATATAATAAATTAGGATAATTATATATTACTTGGTATTTTGACAGCTACGAGCATATGTTATACTATTTTTCAAACATGATGATACCAAATTTGTGTCGAAACTCAGAGTTGTGTGCGCTAACATTCTGATCAAAGTTGTCAGTCGAAGGATTCTCCTAGAAGTGTGATCCACGAACCTCCGACTGGACACTTTGGTTATAGAAAACTACGGAGTACTTCAGAACAAATAATGTATCAACTTGTTTTAAAAATAAACTAGCATGCGCTCGTAACAGTCAAAAGTGCTATGTTTTGTGCCAATTCCTCATATATTATGTTTTTGTGCGTTTGCACATTTTGTGTGCGTGGTACTTACCAACCTCGAAATCACGTGATTCCCCACCGTGAAAAAGCTTGTGTTCGTATAATGTTTTACTTTCGGCTTTGAAATAAAATGTATCTTATGTTATGTTATCTTATGGATGATTTGGGATTTTTGAGGAGGTGTCCGTGTTCCTTGTATGAATGGCATCTCATGCGTCGTTACAAATGTATGACACATATGACACATATGACACAGAGCGCCCATACATGTACATATATGACAAATCAGATACTAGAATTAGACATGCCTATCTGTTGAGTGTGATGCATAGTGCATCGAAACTATAATATAATTTCCACAAACGATTCCATTTTGTATATTCAGCGCTGATTTTAATATGTGAAGGTGACTCTTATTCCGCCCCCGTCTTTATTGATTCAGTTATTGTTTCTCGGTATCCGCTAGGGAATTATTCGGAAATGAATTGTGGGTATTTTATTATATTAGAAATGTACTTAGATATTTTCGTACCGGAATCATGGAAGATTGATAATTAGTGTGGTCCAATTATTCTGCATGCTATTTCGTGCATTATTCGGTAGTATGTAGGGTGATGCTGTTACATTGCATGGTATACAATTGCAAAACATGAGTACTATTATTTAACTTTAGTGAAAAGGGAAATAGTATTCAACCCATTGATAGCCTGAAAATAATGTATAACCTATTGGGATCCCGTGGTCTCGTGAAGTGAATTGTGGTGTATTTAATTGGAAATCGCTCGCACATTGTATTGTTTCAGCGATGAATATTCGCGTATCGCTTTGCCGAGTCTCTCGAAGCACGCTTTATTACGACCTATGTGTGTTTACTGCTTCGCTGATCTGGCCGTGACATGGGGTGATGGGGATATCTGGCAGGACAACACGTTTCAGATTTCACGCGATGCGAGTTATTTTAGGATATTTGTAGTAAGGCTAATCTGGCCGTGTCGAATTGAACTATAGCGATGGGATGTATCGCAGGACAACACATTTCGGGTTTTCGCGGATGTGTATTCGCGGATGTCTCATTGTTGTACGTAACTTTTATACCCGCGTTAATTGCTTTCGATGTTTATAGGTGTGAACAATGGCTGGGCCATTCTTGACGTTGTACGGCGGGAACACAATGCGTAATATAACAGCTAACTTTGCTGATGAAGTATGAGATAAATCTCAGTTTGAATGTAGTCTACATGTGTTGTGGAGTATCGGGTGTGTATTTAATCCGATTAGTAGATTGTTGATCCGCAATTAGAGGCTTTCTGGCGTGGTGAATGAGAAAGTTGCAGTAATTAGTGGTAGTTTTTATAATAATTTGAAGGATTAGTTGTTTTAGCGAATTCTGATGCGGTGCATTCATGATACAATGTACCAATATATTTTATATTATAATTGATATGTATGCCTAATAATAGATCTCGAGGGCGTTACCATTTCTGATTATGGTTTTTTTGTGAATGAATTATGTCGCATATGCTATCGAAGATGAACTGGAAGTCAATGCTTATGAAATCGGACCACACAATTAGTGACGTTTATGCTAATTTACATTGTCTGCCATTTGAAAAGGAAACTTGTATTTCACAACCTGCCTAATAGCCAGATTCAGCCAATACGTGTAACTTGTAACGTGTGTTGCCATTGTCAACAGAGGTCACCTGACTGGCGTGATCCGTTGGACTGAAACATACACGGTCTTATGATAACCGAATGAGCGATTAACGCTTCACGTGCAGGCAAAGATTCGACTGCACGAAGTGATCTTAATTTCAATGGACCTTTCAGCAGCTGTCAATCAAATATTTATTAGCGGATATTTTCGACCAATCAGCGACTGAGCCGGCCTATGGCTGCATTGAACATTCTGCTGCCATCTTTCTTCACCCTAATTTTCATATCCATTCATATATTCAGTGTTAAATTGCCTCTATTCAAACAACATTTTTGTTGTCAAATCATAATGTTTTTCATTTAGCATAAGACTTGTCCTAATTTTCACATTTAATGGCAAAACAAATGTGTGTTCTCTGGTTTATATATATTAAAGAGTTCATGGATCGGTTTGTCTGTTCTGGTCTGTTCGCGAGTTTTCTTCCAGAGCCCTTGACCGATTTCAACAAAATTTCGTGTGTACATGCCTCGGGGTACATGTACCCCGGCAGATGTTATAACGGCCGTATTTTTATAAATTTCAAACTTAGAAAAAATAAAATAAAAATTTAATCTAAAAAAATAAATAAATTTAAAACAAAATTATAATAATATTGGTTCAACAGCAGATCAGAGTTCAATCTAAAGCAGGGGGGGTCGGAAAAAAATTTCAGGCACGTATGGCATTTTTTCCCTTTCGATCATTTTTTGTACCCACCCACCCCCACCGCCAAATTGTTTTCCGTTTTCGGCAGTTTTTTCCGACCATTTTTTGACACCCACCCCTCCCCTTTTAACACTAAAACAGAGATTTGCGGGGGAAAATTCACTGTAAACAGCTGTATATGAACTTCTGTGCATACTATGTATCATGGATGTTAACATGGACATGTAAATAGGAATGAGTCATTTTGAAGTCATTCGGCCAAAAAAACATGGCCGCCAGCGGCCATCTTGGATTTCAAAATTTGCAACAAAATACAACACGATAACTGCCTGCAGTCAGTTAGTTTACCAGTTAGAATTACATTATTTCTCTCATTCAAAGTGGTTTTGAAGCCCAACTCATTGCCAAAACACTAAAAAACAAGCAGGAATTTTTTTTTTTAGTTGCGGAAAAAATTGCTTGTTGGTGGCTTTGACCACCCACCCACCCCGGCATACGTGCCGGATTTTTTTTTTCACACCCCCCCCCTGTCTAAAGAGGAAAAAATTAATTTAAATAATTTTTGTTTCAATCAAACTGTTTAAAAGATCAACATTTGCAAGAATCATATACATGAGTCTGTTTCAGCTAGTGCAAGTGCTGATGTGTTCACTTCGGAAGTCGATCTCGCGTAACAGACAATATTTATATGGGTAAAGTCTTATTAACGCCCTCGGGTGTATACTGTCTTAGAGGTTCTAGAAAGCTATGGTTCGCTGGGCGTTTTATTTATAGATAATGGTTTTTTCCGGTTGTGACAATTCGCAGTAGGTCCCTATTTGCGGAAGTCTGTTTGCGGAGGTTAGTCGGATACAGCCGAGTCAGCCACGGTTCGTTAATTGGTGCTGATCGGTGTGACAATTTGCAGTCGGTCCATATTTGCGGATGTCCTCGAATTCGCGGAAGTCCCCTAAAATGGTCGACATATGTTGAATTTAATGAAGGAACGAGTGCGTATATGTCAATTGATACGTATTTTAAACAAATAACGACACGATCATCATAATAGTGGTTTGTTCTATCAATCATATCATAATCATCATCATCATCATCATAATACGGAACAAGCCTTGCGACGTTTCGTCCCAATAACATTATTTGCAATGCTTGTTTACAAATATATGTATCGTCATTCGATATTTACTTGTGAGTCACTTGAACATATTACTTGTCGTCGAACTCGTATTTTATATAATAGAAGAATGAGTATATGCATATTTTGAATTGATCGAGTGTTGGAACCTCAACAGTGAAGTCTGGCAGAGAGTTCCAGCTATTTACCACCCTCTGCGTGAAGAAATATTTTCCTATGGCCTTGTTAACAATGGGCATCTGTTGCTTTTTATTATGTCCTCTTGTTCTTCCTGATGAATGTCTTTCTAATAAGTCACAGGCATTGATTTGAGGAATAATCTCGGTTTCCTAATGTAATTACACAATCTAAAGGCATATGCCGAATCACAAACCTATAAATCGAGAAGCGGTTTATAAGAGCTTGTGATTCGGCACATGCCTTTAGACTGTGTAATTACATTAGGAAACCGAGATTATTCCTTATAATTATACCATTTAGGGGATAACAGTGTGGTGTTTTGTGATTTCGGAAAGGTACATGGCGAATATACTGTGGCAAATTTAGTTAATGGGCGACGGCGGAGCGGGAGCCCATTAACGGGTATTTGCCACAGTATATTCGCCATGTACCTTTCCGAAATCACAAAACACCACACTGTTATCCCCATTCTAATGCTCTTCGAACTTAAAAACGTTATTTAGACAAACAAATGCCTCGTAATTATCAACGAAATGTGCGGCCATAGAAAACACTCAGCCAATTCACGACTTTTTATTTTAAATTTAATGCGCTAGATAAAATATAGTCCCTAAATTACCATCGATCTTATCGTTAAAAATGCTGATAAACATGAAAAATTGCCACCTCAAATAGAAATAAATATGCACAACAATCAGTTTCTGCATGTACCTGATGTCTTTTTCAGATGTTTACCACTTAAAAATTGCGGTTTTGATTTTACCGCGAACTTGAAGTTGAATTGAAACAATGGGAAATTGTTTACTCAATACGATATATTTCACGCCGTGTCTGTCGCTGTTTCATGTCAAGAAATTTGGTCAAATGATATCGAGATACTGACATTGGTGGGATATAACGGTGTGGTGTTTTGTATTTTCTGAAAGTACATGTATACAGGGCGAATGTACTGACTGTGAATTTTCGACAAAAGCGACGTAGCTGGTTTGTTTATATAGCAACGAGCTAGTAACGGAAGTCAGTAGCAAGGGCGCCAACTCTATAATCTACTCCGTAACGTCGCCGGCATGTACTGCGTAAGGGTGACGTCATGGAGTGAAACGGAACAGTGAGCGGGGCTGGATTGGGCATGGCCGATATTTGGAATTCAGCTAACGGCAATATAGGCGCGTAGGAATATCTAACATTGAAGCGGTGAACCGGACTATACATTGCGACAGGTTATTGAATGAATAACCCCCCGCAAATATGTGGTGTTTCCGGGGGTATATTGGCCTAAGTGCATTAGAATAATTGTTAAATATTGATTTTAAAAATATTTTCGCACTTGAAAGACGGTTGAAGCAAGGACCTATATGTTCTGAAATAACGGACAGAAACAGAGTCACTGTCCGAATAGGATCTGTGACGACTTGAGCCGAAAACATCTCCCCGTTTCCGTCCGAATAATATCGATCACCTGATAGATCGAGTGTGTTTTTACCGAAGCGTATATGTCAAGAACGAAACCAAAATTAATAAACTTTGCCATCGTTGGAGGAAAATTAAACATATTTAGCAGAATTGCGGAATACATTTAGTCTCCATATGTCAACTAGGACTCATGAACAGGCGCTAATCAATAAGTTTAGTGAACATTTTCTTATAGGAATTCTCCTATTTGTCGGCATTGAGCCAAATATTTTCCTATTTCAATTTTTCGCTCCACAGTTAGTAGGCTATACACAAACAAGTTTTCAGAAGAATAAACTATCATGGTATTTAAGTAATTTCAAGATGATTTATTTATCAAAAACTAATATATTTGGTAAAATTCAAAGTTATTATTAAAAAAAACTTGTACCCAGACATGAATATGACCAGTTTCTGAGGAATCTCAGAAATCACAAAATGTTCCGCAACTTAATTGTCAATTAATTTCTTTGCATTCTAACAATTAAATGTTGCTACACTGCGATGGGGTGAAAAAAATTCTGCTGTTATTCTCATGGGACTTGGGAGCTTTGCATTGAACAATAATTTGAACACCCGTCTACGAGCGGTAGATCGATCTGTGGAATCTCATAAATCACATAAACCTTCGTAACTACGAGTTGAAGAAATATCCTCGGTTTTCTCATAGGGACTTTACATCATTTAGTTTAAAACATAGTTTATTGCCATATAATATATACATGTATATATACATACAACTATTGGGATTGGGACACAAGTGCCGACACTTATATTTGTCCCGTTCCCAGATAAACAAACAGGGGTTAGAGAGGCACCGACCGTATTTATAATGTGTATACTATATTAGAGCGGGTTGAACAACGGCGGGGCGTTGTATGCAGGACAATAATCTGCAATGTCATATAGTATATCTTTGGTATATAAATTCAGTGATATATTGGTTACTGGTTACTGAGGGGGCGGGCGTGATAAGTACTGGATTAATGGTCTGATGTGTGGTGGGAGTTGTGCAGGCCGGGCGGTGCCTTACTAAACAAAGTATAAAGCGGCAAACAAACAAAAATAAAAATAATTTTCAGTTAGTGCAACAAAGCAAATGGTATATTGGGTAACTCCCATACATGTATGTAATTTTGTTTTGTATTATGTTTTATAATAAGTAAGAAGTTTTGTAGTAAGACTGATCCAAGTCCACTGGATTCACGAGAATCGTTCTGACAGTGCAATGTATTTATGAACGGCCAAGAACATTTCAGTATTATCGCGGTCACTAATTAAGGGGTTTCCTATTACTAGGTTTTCACGGGTTATATTACCAAATTGTATCAGATTATCGAATAGTTCCTGTCTTATTTGTGTATAATGAACACATTCAAAGAAGTAGTGATAAGCATCTTCGATTTGGGCTACCACACGCACATGATGGAGATAAAGCTATATAGTTATTTAATTTGTCGAGATTAAGATCGCTACAGCAGCATCTGATTCTACAATGAAGAATGTTCAGTGTACGTTTACCTGTAGTATAGTACCTTGGTGGTCTTGACATCTCCACCCCAATAGCATTTTAAAAAGGGTCGGTCTTTAAACACCTCTGCTCGGGTTTTAATTGATTCCACTCGTTAACACAGGACGGGAAAAATGTTGCCCGGAAACTGGGTGCCGCTCGAGAGGGAATAAAGTTGGTACCGTTCCTCAAGTTATAATCTGTTGAATCTTCTACTTTCTTTGGTAAGGCTTTTAGTAAATAATTTGGGGCGTTTCCGGTTGCGATTTTATGAAACAGTGTCATTTTTTTGACGTGTCGGCGTTCAGATGGTGTTTGCCAACCCACTTCTGAGAGTAGGCGAACGTTGCGTACGGACCTTGTACAACCGGAAACCATTCGTGCGGCATCACACTGTAAGTTTTCCAATTTTGTGAGATGAATATCGGCGGCACACGCCCAGACGGGGCTTGCATATTCTAGGATCGGTCTAATAAACGAGAAGTACATAATTTCTAGAGTGTGGCGATTTAATATGTTCTTTAATTTCCTTAACTGTGATAATCGGGATGATGCTTTCTTGTATATTGATAATACATGTATGTGTATATCCCATTTGATATTAACTTGTAATTCGACGCCTAAATGTTGGTGTGTTTGGGCAAAGCTCACTGGTGTCCCAGCAAAATCAAGGCAAGTGTGTCGTTGTTTGCTCGGCTGAATAGAAGGGCGTTTGTTTTATCCGGATTGAAATTCACTAGCCACCTAGTGGCTTTACATCATTTGCATACACCCATCAACGAGCGGTCTCTGTGGATATCAGAAATCACATAACGTAATGCTTCGTAACACTTTGTAACATAATTTATCGCTACACTCGGATGATATGAAAAAATAGATTGCGGTTTTCTCACAGGGACTTTATATCATTTGTAACAACTGTCTACGAGCGGTCTCTGTGGATCTCAGAAATCATTTACGTAACGATTCGTAACACTTTGTAACATATCGCTGCATTGAGATGAGTTTAAAAAATATGCTGTGGTTTCTTATGAGGACTTTATATTATTTGTAACACATACCGGTTACAACTTACACTTCCTAACACTTTGCAACATATCATTACACTGAAACGCGGTGAAGAAACATGCTGCATTTTTAACAGGGACTTTGTAAGTTTGTATGGTCCTCGATCTACTCCTCTGGCTCTGAAGCCTGTAGGGACAGTCTCTGGAATCTCAGAAATCACGTAAAGGTTTGTAACATATCGCTACACGGAGACGAATGGAAAAAATCTGCTGCGGTTTTCTCACGGGGACTGGTAGATCATGCCATGAATCTCTACTCTGGCTGACGGCGTAGACACGGGCATCAGTCAGAGTAGAGATTCATGGCATGTTCTAGGGGACTGGGTACAATGTTTGGGAATATTTGTAAACAATAATTAAAATTTCATCACAGTATATATATAATTTATAAATTGTTGACATGACAGAAAATTATAATGCACGGTACCATGCATGGACTTGTGACTGTCTTGCCAATACCATTGGTGTTTGGAACTTGATCAATAACTTCCTTAATTAGCAAATTTTGGCCCAGCATTATGACCAAAACATTGCTAATTAGCCTAATTAAGGCAGTTGTTGATCAATTTGATCAAGTTCCAAGCTCCCGTGATCTTTCAAAAAATCATAATGCATATGATCGACCCGGCCCTATACGGTGTGAAAATGTAAATAAATGAAACGAAAACAAAACAGTTGTGAAAGTTTAGCCATGCATTTCGTAACGAAACGTCGCAAATACGACCAAATTTATACTCTGTAAACAGCTTGGGAATGTTTATTTCATTGGGGCATTGTCATTATTTGGATATTTATTTATTATTCTTTTATTGGCTTTCATACCGTTCGTGAAAAAAGAATGTGTACTGCGAAGCGAGTGTGAAGAAAGTAGCTAGACCAGACACTAGATCTATGCCTTCACTACGCTAAGGCGTAACGTTCTCAGCATAACGTTACGGAGTAGTAAGCGGAGTAGACTGAGTCAGCGACGCGACCAGAAAATAGCGTCCTTAGTTACTATGCAACGGACTGCAAATATCATTGCGCTCAAGTACTTTTGCCAAGTTTTGGGTCGTTTTGTTGCACTGAAAAAATCTCGACCTAACGTAATTATCCGATATAATCACATTAGCTTTGATAAACTAAACGGCAATTTACTATAGAGAATGAAGTGGGTGTAATTATATTGTAATGACCATTCAACAGTTTATATACCTCGATTAGATCTCCTCTAAATATTCTATATTTTAAAGACATCAGATTGAGTCTTATCAATCGGTCTCGGTAGCATAGAGTTTTGATTTGACGAACTAGTTTCGTTGCTTTTCTTTGTATTTCACTAACACAATACTTTGATATTTGTGATGTGGGCTGCATGCATAATTAAAGTATTCGATGATAGGTCTGAACATGCTTATATACAGCGATTAGAAAGTGTCGATGTCCAAGTTCGTGAAAGTTCTGTTGACTACTAGTATGCCGATGATTTGAGAAGCTTTATTTTTTTAGGATATTATAGGAAGGCTAATCTGGCCGTGTGAAATTGAGCTATAGCGATGGGATATCTCGCAGGACAACACATTTCGTGTTTTCGTGGGGTGTGTATTCGCTGGATGTCTTATAGTTGCAGTAACTATTATGACCGCGTTAATTGCTTTCGATGTTTATGTATGAACAATGGCTGGGCCATGCACTCTTGGTGGGAACACAATGCCTCCGATGTTTGATCCGCAGCTGTCTGGTGTGGTGAATGAGAAACCTGCAGTAATAAACCGTAGTTTTTTTGTAATAATTTGAAGGATTAGTTGTTTTAACGGAATTCTGAGGCGGTGCATTCATGTAACCAATATATTTTATATTATAATTTATATTTATGGCTAATAATATGATCTTAAGGGCGTTGTCATTTCTGATTGTGGTTTTCTTGTTACCAGTGGGCGGTAATACCGCTGTGGGCATGGTCTCTGTGGAAAGCTCCATTAAGCCAATGGAGCGTGTTAGTATCACTTTAGTAGAGCGTGTTTTCCGCATTCATCCAAGCGCTATACCGTGTATTGTAGAGCTATTCCGGGTTATAAGAAGTGTCAAAGTTTTGGGGAATCAGCTTTAATGTACATGCCAGACGTCCAGTATATATATATTACAACGTTATATTTACACACTAAGTGTTGTCATCACTAAATCAAGCATTCTGATTGGTCGGCGCCCACGTGGCTAGTTGCAGTTATTTCTCGGTGAATGCGTAACGCATCATAACACCAAGCTAATAACACCATCGATACGTCATTAGGTTTGGAAAGACGAACGCGTAATGTTTTGGGCGCATTTGGACTCGCGCAGGATTGACTTAATACATCATCGGGTTTCAACATGAAGAGAAATTGTTCCTATTAACTTTTGCCAAGGGTGCTATTGGGTATTTGGGGCTGATCTTGTCACGATACACTTTTCGATTTAAATATATTTACAAAAGTGGCTTTTTCGCTAAATGTATATAAATATAAGGATTAACTGTCATGTGGACTATTTTTATGGAGATGTAACGGTGAGGTAAGTGGACATAACTTGTATGTAAAACCCTTCGGGTTTTACACAAGTTATGTCCACTTACCTCACCGTTACATCTCCATAAAAACAGTCCACATGACAGTTAATCCTTATATAACGCGCGCTCCGTGTGTATGCTGGTGTATTATATTATTGTTTCGCCTGGGCGCATGGGTGTTTTATTTATAGAATGGGAATTTTGTGGGTGGATTAAAAGTCGAACTGCGACCTGGTAAAAGGTGTAGTTGGGAATTTCGATTTCGTTTATTGTCGTTAACATTATATAACATTATGTCAATAATGTTGATGTTTGGTTTGTGATAAGCTATGCCAATTACAAATAAAAGAAATGAAAAAGATAATTTGTAAGTCTTATATTTCAACATTTATAGACATGTTTCGTTCTGCAGCCCACTGGGGGTTGTGGTCGAAAACGGCCGAGTCGGCCACCGGTTCGTTTATTAGGTGCTGGTTGTTATTGTTATTTTAACGGAATTCTGAGTTCTTCATTCTCAAACCAATATATTTTATATTCTATAATTACAATCATGGGTAATATATGATCGTGAGCGCGTTACCATTTCTGACATTGGTTTTCTTGTATAGTGTTGCGTTACACCGAAGCACGAGGGCTTGACGCTGTGCGAATTCGCGAAACTTCTCAGAACAGCGTGGTCTTGATATTATGAGCCTTCTACTCTTGCTGGTATCGGGTCTATTACTTATATCAGAACGATAATCCAACCATACAAGTCGTGGCATGAAGGTAGATAATGCATTGCACAACAGTGACTACGCAGGTTGTAAAGTTTAGTTTAAATGAGATATAGCGAAATTTGCTTTCGTTTAACCCTTTACCCAACAAACCGGCCAAAACCGGCCAAATAAAGATTCAACAGCCTAAAATATCTTCGGTCTGTCTCAATAGAACCATACAAATATGGATAGCATTGGAACCGGCTCCTTGACCACATTGTGATAGTTACAGTTATGCCCTGTGCCAATGCATTCTCTTATATATGCGAGTCGACCATAGGTCGCCTCGCATATATAAGAGAATGCATTGGCCTAAAAAAAATCTTTTTTTTAACACTTTTTACCATTTTTTCTTACATTCTTTAACAATTTTATAATTTTTAATGTGTTAAGCCAATGCATTCTCTTATATATGCGAGGCGACCTATGGTCGACTCGCATATATAAGAGAATGCATTGGCACAGGGCCGTTCTGTTGGGAAAAGGGTTAATTGTAAGGCGTACATCTGACCTCTTATAATTATGTCACCAGCCTGAATACAAACGCCGGGTAATTTCCCACTGTGCGTACAATGATTGTGAATCAGACTTATGCAAGATTTGAAACACCACTGGCCCAACAGAAAACCACTATCCTATAGAGCGTTAATCAATAGGTACTGGTAACCTGTGATATAGACAGTCAGACAAATTACTGTGGTACATAATTAAGCACAATGAATGTATAGTATATACATATCGGATTTCCCAGGAAGTTAACGTAGGTTCAAAAGCGAAATTTACTTCAAAATATACAATAGTAACATAACATGGAGTCATATCAACCAGAAGTAAATGTCATGAATGTATGCACTATTTTACTCTATAATATCACAATCCGACTATATAAAACATGCAGGTTTTGTCTTGCAGTCTCTACCGCCGCCCCTCAACTGGCCCCATTTTAAGAAGTCTTAATTTTACTGACCCAAATATGTTCACATGAAATTTGAGATGTAGTTTCCTAAAAGTGTCTTTATTTGTTACTTTTGGTGAATTTGTTGAATACATAACTGCAAATGTCCCCTAGTTATGTTCCTGTTTACAATTCAATATCATTTATCAGATATGAATCCCTGTCACCCGAGGACTCCGACCACAATGGAATTAAGCCTTCGAGTGCTTTTTGTGCCATCCCCGATATCTAGCCGTACATGTACTCTACGATTTTCTTTCTAAATTTCAGCCATCATACCATTGGTATTCACTTTGACTTCTTTACAGCCTCATTTTTGTTTCAAAATTTGCGATTTCTTATATAGCCTAACAACTGAAATTATGTTAAAAACTCCTTTTTATTTGCTTGTAATTTATTATATTTATAACCTGTTAATACAATATACGCGTATGTCTTTATATCAAAAATAAATCAATCAATCAATCAAAACAGATTGCAGCTAATGTGACTAAACCTAAAGGCCCGTATAGACGACGACGCGAGCGATGCGATTTCTGCGTCGAAAGCGCCAACAAATATTGTGGAAATTCCGTCATCATACGTGGCGTTTATTCTTCTCGTAATTTACGTTTTAAAATGGCAACATAGCAGTCATCACATAATATATATATATCTTGTAGTTCTCCTCAAGGGCCTGTGGGCTCATTGGTCCAACATGCACACGAGTCCATAACACTTAAATAATATTTTAATGCCTTCTAATAAAAACAAAACTGCCAATTTAATTATACCATTCTCTTTTAGACGGGGCGCACTGTCTATCGTAGTCCATATATATATATACGTTCTCGTTTGGGTTTTTTTGTATGATACAGTCTTGTTATGGAATACTTTATAATTTCCGCTATATATATTGGTTTGAAGTAGCCATTCTGCTTACCTCGAATTAACCTGGCAATGTTGATCAATTCCACATCCGGGGACTTCGTCTATCTCTGTCAATTGAAAAAGCCGACAAAACTCGAGTAAATGCTCTGATCGCGTCGATCAGTTAGAACAAATCCTGTTCCTGCGATTTACGCATTTGTCACGTCGCTCGCGACGAAAACAGTCTGGAACATCCGCCAATCCTGAATAGTTCTTTAATTTCAATGCATATGACTACGAAACCACGTTGTTATTATGTACTTTCTATAGACAACAGCAATTGTTGAGACGTTCGGATCGGACAATGTGGCAATTTGAGCCCCGACATAATTTTCTCTAGATAGTTATTTCAGAAAAATTCCTTTATTTCGGAACTATTATATTGTTTAAATAACTGAAAGTTTTAGAAATTAAAACAAATGATGAATTTGTTTTTAATATCTGGATTATACAGACGAACGGACGGACGGACGGGGTACCGAATGCGTGTAATCCAGTAAACCAATAATTCACTTCATTCGTTGGGTATAATTAAACGGATTTAGTATATTATCCTGTCGTTGAAAGTGTTATAGTCAGGGAGACAAATGCCCTTAACATAGTGACAACGCAATCGATGTAAGAACACGGCATGCAATGGTATCTATAAACTCAGCCGCGGGAAGTGAGTGTCTGTACATCTTTAATGACGCAAATCGTTTGGTGTTTATTAGATTAGTAGGTTGTCGCTCGTATCAAACCAGTCTATATAAATGACCGAGTGTCCGTCTCCATGGTATTCATGAACCTGTCAGCTTCCTCGTTGGTATTCTTCATGAATCCCAAATACAAGCTAATTTGATCATGGATACGTGTGGTTGTTGCTCGGAATCACAAAAACTTACAGGTAACTCGATTAACGGAGTCGGATAACGGACGATATAAGTGTTATTGTACCAGTTATCTGCCGCAAATTCACCCCTACAGCCCGCTATTGGGTTTGTATATGACAAATGGCACATTAAGTATATTTTCAGCCCAACATGTATATCCTGCTAACATATGTAACGGGAACATTGAGAATATTTTCACCCCCACATTCAGCTGAAGGGTTTTGACAGATGGGACATTATTTTTAGCCTTACATCTAGCTAACAGGATCTGGACATGATGGTATCCGAACAGCTAACCATTATTACTTTATAATACAAATAGAAAACACTAACATTAGAGATGCTTTTGTCGAAAAAAAAAAAAATCTCATCACATGGCTAATTATTATTAAAAAACAAAATACATTTGATCAAATGTACACTCGGTTATTCCCCGCAATCACAACAGTTACTTACAGGTAATTATATTAACGGAGTCGGATAACGGTTTATATAAGTGCTATTGTGTCTGTTTCATCCGTAAATTCACCCCTATATATATCCCGCTATCGGATTTTGAGGCTAACGGACTTACAGTATATACAATATCACCCCCAAACACCACACTGACGGACTTGGAGGCTCATTGAATTAGTGAGACAAAGAAGGTGGGTAAGTGTTACTGTGCGAGTTACCCCTCGGATTTAACAGATGTAAGTGTTATTGTGCGAGTTACCCCTCGGATTTAACAGATGTAAGTGTTATTGTGCCAGTTATCCCTCGGATATAACGTGTGAAAGTGTTATTGTTTCAGTTATCATTCGGGTATAACCGTGTGTAAGTGTTATTGCTTCAGTTATCATTCGGGTATAACGTGTGTAAGTGTAATTGTGTCCGTTATCATTCGGGTGTAACGTGTGTAAGTGTTATTGTTTCAGTTATCATTCGGGTGCAACTTGTGTTAGTGTAATTGTTTCAGTTATCATTCGGGTATAACGTGTTTAAGTGTTATTGTTTCAGTTATCATTCGGGTATGACGTGTGTAAGTGTTATTGTTTCAGTTACCATTAGGGTATTACGTGTGTAAGTGTTATTGTTTCAGTTATCATTCGGGTATAACGTGTGTAAGTGTTATTGTTTCAGTTACCATTCGGGTAATAACGTGTGTAAGTGTAATTGTGCCAGTTAGCATTCGGGTATAACGTGTGTAAGTGTAATTGTGCCAGTTAGCATTCGGGTATAACGTGTGTAAGTGTAATTGTGCCAGTTAGCATTCGGGTGTAACGTGTGTACTGTGTAAGTGTTATTGTTTCAGGTATAATTCGGGTATAACGTGTGTAAGTGTTATTGTTTCAGTTACCATTCGGATTTAACGTGCGTAAGTGTTATTGTGCCAGTTATTCATCCGATTCAACATGTATAAGTGTAATTGTGCCAGTTATTCATCCGATGCAACGTGTATAAGTGTAAATGTGTCAGTTATGCATCCGATTCAGCGTGCATAAGTGTAATTGTGCCAGTTATTCATCCGATTCAACGTGTATAAGTGTAAATGTGTCAGTTATTCATCCGATTCAACGTGCATAAGTGTAATTGTGCCAGTTATTCATGCGATTCAACGTGTATAAGTGTAATTGTGCCAGTTATCGCTCGGATTTGGATGCTAACGGGCACACTGAAAATAGTGTCTGCCCTACAAACCGAGAACGGATTTTGATACTAATTTAGACAAACAGTAGGACAGTTGTTTTACTTTTGGGAAAAATGTTGGTCTGAATTCTGAAATGGGCACTAATTGAAAATGTCATACCTTTGGGGTGTGCCAGGTGCATGTTAAATTCAACCAAGGGGTGTGTGAAAATGGATTTACGGTATAAACTCAAATGGAAATTTAAAAAAATGTAAACCCTGGAGACCCTCTAGTATATATTCGGTAGTTTATAGTCTCTAACACCCTTGAGACCCTCTAGTATATATTCGGTAGTTTATAGTCTCTAACACCCTGGAGACCCTCTAGTATATATTCGGTAGTTTATAGTCTCTAACACCCTGGAGACCCTCTAGTATATATTCGGTAGTTTATAGTCTCTAACACCATGGAGACCCTCTAGTATATATTCGGTAGTTTATAGTCTCTAACACCCTGGAGACCCTCTAGTATATATTCGGTAGTTTATAGTCTCTAACCACCCTGGAGACCCTCTAGTATATATTCGGTAGTTTATAGTCTCTAACCACCCTGGAGACCCTCTAGTATATATTCGGTAGTTTATAGTCTCTAACACCCTGGATACCCTCTAGTATATATTCGGTAGTTTATAGTCTCTAACCACCCTGGAGACCCTCTGGTATATATTCGGTAGTTTATAGTCTCTAACACCCTGGATACCCTCTAGTATATATTCGGTAGTTTATAGTATCTAACCACCCTGGAGACCCTCTAGTATATATTCGGTAGTTTATAGTCTCTAACACACACTGGAGACCCTCTGGTATATATTCGGTAGTTTATAGTCTCTAACACCCTGGAGACCATCTAGTATATATTCGGTAGTTTATAGTACACGCTGGAGACCCTCTAGTATATATTCGGTAGTTTATAGTCTCTAACCACGCTGGAGACCATCTAGTATATATTCGGTAGTTTATAGTCTCTATCCACCCTGGAGACCCTCTAGTATATATTCGGTAGTTTATAGTCTCTAACACCCTGGAGACCCTCTAGTATATATTCGGTAGTTTATAGTCTCTAACACCCTGGAGACCCTCTAGTATATATTCGGTAGTTTATAGTCTCTAACACCCTGGAGACCCTCTAGTATATATTCGGTAGTTTATAGTCTCTAACACCCTGGAGACCCTCTAGTATATATTCGGTAGTTTATAGTCTCTAACACCATGGAGACCCTCTAGTATATATTCGGTAGTTTATAGTCTCTAACACCCTGGAGACCCTCTAGTATATATTCGGTAGTTTATAGTCTCTAACACCCTGGAGACCCTCTAGTATATATTCGGTAGTTTATAGTCTCTAACCACCCTGGAGACCCTCTGAGGTGTCTGTCGGGTTGGTATATGTCGGCGTGTATTATGTCGGGGTGGTATATGTTGGTGTGGTATATGTCGGGGTGGTATATGTCGGGGTGGTATAAGTCGGGTTGCTATATGTCGGCGTGATATATGTCGGGTGGCATATGCCTAGGTGGTATCTGTCGGGGTGGTATATGTCGGGGTGGTATATATCGGGGTGGTATATGCCGGGGCAGTATCTGCCTGTATAGTATATATTGGGTAGTTTATGTGGGGGTGGTATGTATGGGTGGCAACTGTTAAGTTGATATCTGCCGGGTGGTATCTTTCGGGGTAATAATAATAATAATAAATAGTTGTTATATAGCGCTTTATCCCATATGACCCAGAGCGCATACATTCCTACTAGTACCCTGCCCTCTTTCACACGTGATATACATACATCTATACACACCCCATACCTATAGATATACACATACATCGAAATAATTAAACAACATCTGAGTTAACTTCCCCATAGTGAGCACAGAATAATTCACTCTTTAACAAAGTTTTGAATTCGGTCAGAGAGTTTGCAAATCTTGTGTCGTGTCTCAGTGAGTTCCAAACATTTGGCGCATACGAATCAAATGCTCTATCGCCATACGTTTTTAATTTTTTTGATGGAATATCCATTAGAGCTTGTGCCTTTGACCTCAGATTCGTAGGTGGAACATACATACTTAAAAGTTTATCAAAATATTGAGGCAATACAGGGAGAATACTTGAACTAGATTCTGATTTTTTATAACAGAATGACGCACACTTGTAGTCTATGCGTGCACGAATAGGAAGGTAGTGTAGTTCTTGTAGCAATGGTGTTACATGTGAAAATTTTGGTTTGCGGGGAACAATCCTTGCAGCAACATTAATTACTTTTTGCAATTTATCCAAGTGTTCAGTTGTGATGCCGGCGATAATGGCATTACAATAGTCTAGTTTTGAAAATACAAATGAAGAAACAAGGGTATGTGAGCATGTCTGTGTTAAATATGGCCGTAACTGCGAGATGCGACGAAGCTCCATAAACATGGATTTGCACATTGACTTGACCTGTAAGTTCATGGATAGTGTGTTATCCAAAACAACACCTAGAATTTTGACAGACGATGATAACTGAATATCTGAATCACCTATTTTAATATGGTGAACATCATTGTGTTTAATGCGGTAATCGGTTCCACATAACATCAACTCCGTTTTTTCCTCGTTTAACTTAAGTTTATTAATTTCCATCCACGATTTTACATCAGTTATACAGTCCTGTATTTGTTTCAAGTTTTCAATTATGTCACAAGGCGGGAAGGAAAGGTACATTTGAATATCGTCAGCATACATGTGGTAACGAACACCATTGGATCTAATTATATCACTGAGCGGCTTGACGTACATCGAATATAAAACAGGTCCTAAAAATGAGCCTTGCGGGACTCCAAAGTGAAGCAATTTAGGTTCCGAGAACGTGCATATTAAGGCCGTTTCTGTGCTATGATTTTTTCTGTATGCAGACTGGAATGGCTCATTGAGTTTGTTGTTATCCAAGTGATCACGAAGTTGATACAACACGACACGTTCTAACATTTAGAGATGAATTGCAAGTTTGAAACGGGTTTGTAATTTCTTAAATTGTTCCGGTCCAATCTTGGCTTCTTCAGGAGTGGTTTAACAATTGCATGCTTTAAAATGTCAGGAAAAACGCCATGTCTTAAAGATGAATTAAATATAGATGTTATTGCTGATTCCAGCACTTCCCTGTGTTCCCGGATCAACTGAGTTGGCATATGGTCGCTGGCACAGGATTTCGGTGGCAGTTTTGCGATAAGGGATTTTACTTCCTCTTGTGTTGCAGGGCAAAAATTGTTTAGTTTATTCCCGGTAAATTCAGCAAACTCAGCATCAATATTTGTTTCTATGCGATATCTTATACGCACCACTTTATCATCAAAGAATTGCGCAAACACATTTGGTAAGTCAGCAGTATCGTGGTTATTTGGTAGTACGGCTGATTTGGACTTGCCGAGCATAGAGCTGGTGAAATTAAACAACATTTTCATTGATTTACACTGTGTTATAGAGTCATTATAGAAACAAATTTTTGCATACTACTATCCATGAATATTTCTCGGTGGACAGTCAACTTAGATGATCTCCACTTGCGTTCGGCTTTTCTTCTTGCGCGCTTAGATTCAATAATTTCCTTCGTCATCCATGGCGCTGCAAGGCGGTCGCACGTAGTGCGCGTTTTCAGAGGGGCACAATCGTCAATCAGAGAGCTTAGTTTAGCGTTGAAACGTGAGGCTAGCTCATTGCATGTTCCGGAATCGTTGCATTTAAAGGCATTTGAGAGACTGGCCGAGAAATCGTGAGAGTTGATGGCTTTAATGTTCCTGCATGGTTAGTACTTGGCGTTTTGCAGACGGTTTTGCAGTGTTGATGATGAAATTGACTAGAAAGTGATCAGAGAATGTTATGTCGGCGACGTCAGCTTTTACGACGTTTGTGGGGTCTTGCCTCACTATGACCCAGTCGAGAATGTGCTGCTTACGAGTTGGAGTCTCACACTGTCCAAAAAAGATTTGAGCTCAGCTACGTTGTTATCTGATTCAGAATCATAATGTAGGTTCACATCGCCAAGTATGATAAGATGGCTGTTCACTGTCAGGTATTGCTCGTTGAGCTTTTTGAAGTGTTTATTGAATGTACTAACTTTCAGTTTATTCTTCTTGTTAGGGTGGTATATGTTGGGTGATATGTCCTGGTGGTATATGTCGGGTTAGTATATGTTGGTGTGATATAATCGGGGTGGTATCTGTCGGAGTAGAATATGTCGGGGTGGTATAAATGGGGGTGTTATCAGTCCGGGTGGTATATGTCGGATGGTATCAGTTGGGGTGGTATATGGTGTGTGGTATAAGTCGGAGTGGTATATGTCTGGTTTGTTTATGTCGTTTGGTTATGTCGGAGAAGAATATGTCGTGGTGTTATCAGTCGTGGAAATAAATGTCGATGTGGTATATGTCGGGTGGTATATGTCGGGTGGTTTTTGTCTGAGTGGTATCTGTCGGGTTGGTATATGTCGTGGTGGTATATGTTGACGTGGTATATGTCGAGTTGTATCAGTTGGGTGGTATATGTCGAGTGGTATTTGTCTGATTGGTAATTGTCGGGTTGGTACATGTCGGGTTGGTACATTGTATATGTCGGGCGGTATTTGTCTGATTGGTATCTGTCGGGTTGGTATATGTCGTGGTGGTATATGTCGGCGTGGTATATGTCGAGTGATATCAGTTGGGTTGGTATATGTCGGGCGGTATTTGTCTGAGTGGTATATGTCGTGGTGGCATATGTCGGCGTGGTATATGTCGAGTGGTATCAGTTGGGGTTGTTATATATATGTCGTGCTGTATATGTCGGAGCGGTATCAGTTGGGGGTGATATAATTATGTCGGGCGGTATTTGTCTGATTGGTATCTGTCGTGTTGGTATAAGTCGTGGTGGTATATGTCGGCGTGGTATATGTCGTGTGGTATCAGTTGGGGTTGGTATATGTCGTGTTGTATATGTCGGAGCGGTATCAGTTGGGTGTGGTATTTGTCGGGTGGTATATGACGGGTTGGTATATGTCGGGCGGTATTTGTCTGAGTGGTATATGTCGGGTTGGTATATGTCGGTTGGTATCTGTCGTGTTGTATATTCGGAGCGGTATCAGTTGGGGTGGTATATGTCGGAGTGGTATTTGTCTGAGTGGTATATGTCGGCGTGGTATCTGTCGGGTTAGTATATGTCGGGTTGGTATATGTCGTGTTGTATATGTCGGAGCGGTATCGGTTGGAGGTGGTATATGTCGTATTGTATATGTCGTGTGATATATGTCGTGGTGGTATATGTCGTGTTGTATATGTCGGAGCGGTATCAGTTGGGGTGGTATATGTCGTGTTGTATATGTCGTGTGGTATATGTCGTGGTGGTATATGTCGTGTTGTATATGTCGGAGCGGTATCAGTTGGGTGGTGTATGTCGGGTTGGTATATGTCGTGTGGTATATGTCGTGGTGTTGTATATCGGAGTGGTATCAGTTGGGTGGTAGTCTACTGGTAGATGTCGTGTTGTATATGTCGTGTGGTAAAAGTCGTGGTGGTTTATGTCGTGTTGTATATGTCGGAGCGGTATCAGTTGGGGTGGTATACGTCGGGTTGGTATATGTCGTAAGGTATATGTCATGGTGGTATATGTCGGAGTGGTATCAGTTGTGTGGTATATGTCGGGTTGGTATATGTCGGGCGGTATTTGTCTGAGTGGTATCTGTCGGGTTGGCATATGTCGGGTTGGTATATGTCGGGTTGGTATATGTCGGGTTGGTATATGTCGGGTTGATATATGTCGGGTTGGTATATGTCGGGTTGGTATATGTCGGAGTGGTATATGTCGGCGTGGTATATGTCGGTGGTATCAGTTGGGGTGGTATATGTCGTGTTGTATATGTCGGGTTGGTATATGTCGTGTTGTATATATCGGGTGGTATCAGTTGGGTGGTATATGTTGGATGGTATATCCGGGTTGGTATATGTCGGGCGGTATTTGTCAGAATGGTATCTGTCGGGTTGGTATATATCGGGTTGGTATATGTCGGGTTGGTATATGTCGGAGTGGTATATGTCGGCGTGGTATATGTCGGGTGGTATCAGTTGGGTGGTATATGTCGTGTTGTATATGTCGGGTTGGTATATGTCGTGTTGTATATGTCGGGTGGTATAAGTTGGGTGGTATATGTCGGATGGTATATGCCGGGTTGATATATAGCGGGCGGTATTTGTCTGAGTGGTATCTGTCGGGTTGGTATATGTCGGGTTGGTATATGTCGGAGTGGTATATGTCGGAGTGGTATATGTCGGGTGTTATCAGTTGGGGTGGTGTATGTCGTTTTGTATATGTCGGAGTGGTATATGTCGGCGTGGTATATGTCGGGTTGTATTAGTTGCGGTGGTATATGTCGTGTTGTATATGTCGGCGTGGTTTATGTTTGGGTGGTATTTGTCTGAGTTGTATCAGTCGGGTTGGTATATGTGTCCCACCAAAAACCTGAAGTAAGAGAACTGAAGTGGACTTCTTTCCTACTTGCATTAACCAATGGAACGCTCTTGGAAAAGACATATTTAAGGAATCAATCAAACGTAAACCAATAAAGCCGCCAAAATACCGTCAATGTTGGTAAACGTTTACTAAATATTTCCCATTGCCGACTGAGAAATCAATGTTGCAACTAACAAGCTGATAAAAAGCAAAATTATATCCCTGATAATAAAGCATGTATATGCGGCTGTCATGAAGAGAATGCATTTCATTATTTTTTTGAATGTCCTCTTCATTTGTATGCCAGCATAAGTCTATACAATAAACTCTTGCCCTTCAACATTTATTCGGTAAACATTTTCCTATTTGATGACCGTGACCTAGAGAATAATGAAAAGCGAGTTAATTTTCAAAGTTGTCCAAGACTTTTAAAGAGACACCACTTCCACCGTCACAACAAACATTCACCATACCTGAGATTGGAAAGAGATATGTCTGAAGGATTTCGACTCTTCCAAAAATAACCCTGCTTGTCAATCATTGAAACATGCTCGGATAGAGAGGGAGAGAGAGAGAGAGGGAGAGAGAGAGAGAGCGAGAGCGAGAGAGAGAGATAATTTCTTTCTCTGTCATTACTGCACTGAAAACACAATAGTTTTTGGGGGGGGGGGGGGGGGTAAGCTATACAGTTGAGGACAAATGTTAAAACTGCCTGACATCGGTTCCTATGTGAACGAACAAGTTCTAAATCTGCTAAAACCGACTTAATCATTGATATTTTCCTGTAAGGTGTGACAACTGGGTTGAATTCGAGCTGCCACTTTCCGCTATCGGCTATGACTTGTCTTCATCCGTCTCAGTGTTCATGTTGAAATTACTCAGTGCTGTGGCTATTAAAACATATATACAATTACTGACACAACAGGATACAGGTACACATGCCAGAGAAATGCACAACATCTTCCATGTCAACCACAAATGATAACAAGAAAACCAATGTCAGAAATAGTAACGCGCTCAAGATCATATATTATATACCAATTATTGTAATTATCTATTATATATTTTGAAAGATCTGTGTGTGTGTGTGTGTGTGTATCTGTCTGTCAGTAATCGATGGACTCAAATACGGCTGAGCCAATTTCGATGAAACTTGGTATGTGGGGGTATTTTCGGGTCAGGACTAACATAGGCCTATTAATTTGTCCGTGCGAAGTCAACTTTTCACGTGCCGAGGTCAAATCTGTTTTTACGCCGTTTTGCGCTAATATATTTCAGTTCGGTGCTTACAAATCGATTCGAAACAGCGCGAATAATAACATGCCAGTCATAATAATGACACTATGATAATCTTTCGTGTTTCCTCTTTCCAACGATATATAATATGTATGTATCCGTTTTAGTTATCTGCCTCAATTATTAAGAAGAAGTGGTACGATCTTCTATCAGGGTAAAAACAATGCGTAACTTCTATGACGTCGTTAGAGGTCATAAAGTTAGATCACGTTAACTCTTAACCTGCCGATGCATTTGACTGTTTCAGACGTCTTGGCGATATCTCGGGCACCGATGGTAATTTATCTTTACGTTGAAACTTGATAATTAATGAGCGTGTGTATATGAGGCGCGTTTATATACTTGAGTGGAAATCAAATCGGGTTAAAAGGTCAAATCGGGTAAAACCGGATGGATTTCGACGGGTACTTTTGTTCGGGCAGTGTTTTGGACGGGTCAAATCGTGACCCCACTTGACCTTGGCCTTCAAAATAGACAATTCAAGGTCAAAGCCCGGACGAAGTCGGGTCACCTTCTAGTCTATTATATATTTTGAAAGATCTGTGTGTGTGTGTGTGTGTGTGTGTGTGTATCTGTCTGTCAGTAATCGATGGACTCAAATACGGCTGAGCCAATTTCGATGAAACTTGGTATGTGGGGGTATTTTCGGGTCAGGACTAACATAGGCCTATTAATTTGTCCGTGCGAAGTCAACTTTTCACGTGCCGAGGTCAAATCTGTTTTTACGCCGTTTTGCGCTAATATATTTCAGTTCGGTGCTTACAAATCGATTCGAAACAGCGCGAATAATAACATGCCAGTCATAATAATGACACTATGATAATCTTTCGTGTTTCCTCTTTCCAACGATATATAATATGTATGTATCCGTTTTAGTTATCTGCCTCAATTATTAAGAAGAAGTGGTACGATCTTCTATCAGGGTAAAAACAATGCGTAACTTCTATGACGTCGTTAGAGGTCATAAAGTTAGATCACGTTAACTCTTAACCTGCCGATGCATTTGACTGTTTCAGACGTCTTGGCCATATCTCGGGCACCGATGGTAATTTATCTTTACGTTGAAACTTGATAATTAATGAGCGTGTGTATATGAGGCGCGTTTATATACTTGAGTGGAAATCAAATCGGGTTAAAAGGTCAAATCGGGTAAAACCGGATGGATTTCGACGGGTACTTTTGTTCGGGCAGCGTTTGGACGGGTCAAATCGTGACCCCACTTGACCTTGGCCTTCAAAATAGACAATTCAAGGTCAAAGCCCGGACGAAGTCGGGTCACCTTCTTGTAGAATATAAAATATACCGGTTTCATGAATGACCAACTCATAATTCTGTTAAAACAACAAGTCCTTCCAATTATTACAACAACTATATACGGCTTATCACTGAGGGTTTCTCGTGCATCTCACCAGAATTCCCAACTACACCTTTTACTGGACTCGGCCTACGGGTCGCAGTTCGACTTGTATTCCGTCCCAAAAATTCACATTTCTATAAATAAAACGTCCATGGCCCAAGAATCAGCGAAATATTATACACGCGAAACGCAAAATAATAACAACAACAACGTACTGTAGCATATATTAATACTATTATAATGTTGATAGTCAAATGAACTTTGAATAATTCCATGTGAACAATAAATTTATCCAGTTCCGAGCTGAATTTCAACGTGTTGATCTTCGAGTGTTTGTTTACGTCGATGATTAAAATATCGTCACTTCGAAACTTAGTTTTCTACATTTAGCACGATATCCAAACATTTCCTGTATTAACCAACATTATTTACACACACCATCAGAATATTTACAATATCCAGTTCCAAGTGCCATGCTTGTTCGGTCAGAATAAACAGAATTTTGACAGAAAATTTCCGAAACTTTAAAAATTGAATCACACCAAAGTGAATCAAAATAATGAGGTCAATCGGTATCGTTAACTTATGTGTCCATTCGCGTAACTGCACGCGCAACTGTAGTTGGGGTTCAAAATGGGAGAATCAGCTGATCTGAGCTTATTTTGTCACATCTTCTCTTTAGAAATAGCAACTTTTAGTTGTTGAAAGTGTGTAATAAACAGAATAATCAATTGGTTTCGATGATTACGTGACATAATTCACTCGAGTAGCCGGTCCTATTGGTAAAACCCTCGTTCGCTCCGCTCACTCGAGTTTTACCAGGCCCGGCTCCCCTCGTGAATTATGTCACGTAATCATCGAAACCAATTGATTACTCTCTATATAAATCACGTGGTTTTCCTGTGTCACAAAATGGTAATTCTTTTTTTGTTTTTTTAATTTGTTTATGAGAATATAGAATTACAAAGGAAGAAGAGACAAAACGTATACACACAATCATTCTCTCAATCCAGGACATGGGAGATCGTAACTCGTCCATGCCCATGCCTGCTTTCTCACTTGTGTTCGGATTGTTTTGCATATACCTCTCACCTTAAAAGAAAGACGAAGCAGCGATACTAGATATTGTCCGAAAATGGACTTTCTGCAGCAGCAATAATGGTGATAAAGAACAAAATGGTAATTCTATCTCAATCAATATGAGTGTAGTCATATCTCAGATCACAAAGGGGCGCATCAGTAACAGTATGTTGGATATTTAAGGACTCTATTAACTGGTATTATAAATTGTTCTGGCGTTTGCGCGCTCGTTTCACGAAAAAGAAGTACTTGCCTACATCCTTATCTGATTGTGGTATTCTGTGTGTTGGGTTGTATGTGGTAAATTGTGCTCTGAATGTTTAGGAAATTACCATTCTGTAGTGATCTATATCTATGATATACTTTCCATCAGGTCACATTTGGATCGTCCGTTTATTGGGTCGTTTGTTAAACCTCATCGATCGGGCTTTTATGGTAGCTGGAACCTACCCATTTCTGCCAAGACTGCACTAGATATTTCGGAATTTAAATCGGCCCTCAAGACTCAAATCTTCCAAAAAAGCTTTGAAAGCGATGAAATACACCACACGATTTGATGAAACCATGGTGTATCAATGTATTTAAAGCATGTATATATGTATATGTATATATTTTGCCATGTAAAGTCCGAGAGAACCCCGGTGGATTCGTGATTCTAAACTGCATTATTATTATTAAACCGAGTTTTTTTTAAATGTATTTGTTTTATCTCCTGCCTGTGATAGGTGTTTGAAATATAGTATATCCAAGTAACGTGATACAAAATTTAAGAATATTTTGTCAGTAATGTTACAAATTATAGGCACTTTTCTTAACATTATCGACATGAAAATTTTTCCCAATATGTGGTTGATGATACTGACAAGGCGATCGTTGTTCCAAAATACACCTAATCGTATTTGGTTTTTAAAGTTTTCCCGGTATCAAAATAGGTCGCTATATACTTGAACTACCATCCGACTGGCATTATATGTCACAGATAGACGCATTGCTGTGACAGTAAATATAACCTTGAACACAGTGTCCCGGTCCCAAGCAAACAAGGCATGCATGTCTTCGGCATGGAACGGAAAAGAGCCATCTGTGTTAGTCTATTCCTGATATGGTAGACATATAGTGAGCGTTCGTTTAACTTACATGTATGTGCGAAATATTGAAAACAGCTGGAAATTTCTGTGATCATGACACGTATTTTTAATACCATATGAAGCCGGTATGTCACTATTTCGTGCACATATCAACCTATATCATGCACATGAAACCCCTATGATATCATTGCACAATACATTACATATGTTCTTATCTGTCACTATAGTGTGTAATCCCCGGGATACTTGGCATTGCGCCAAGTAAATTACCGCGCGGATTAATACTATTTAGGAAAGCCGCGCTTGAAACTAAGACTAGACATTGCAAAATGATTGCTTTGTTCATTAAAGTTCAATTACTATCCAACTTAGTTGTATTGACGAAAATAGGCACAAAAACAAAGATGCAAATTAGGGGACTATATGTTTCGTCGCAAGGCAGAGCGCACAATACTGTCGTATACGTTTGTGAAGAGTCTCAGCCAACGCCGTGTGTCTATTCATTTTACATACATATTCAGCTTCTTTTAAAGATTTTGATTTGATAAAAAGCTCTAGTGTTTTGCATGTGATATACAAGATCTTCAACTCGTTATGTTGGGATATAAGATTTTATGAAACACGTTTCATAAATTTGATTCACAACTCGTCTACGACTCGTTGTGAATCAAATTTATCCAACTAGTTTGATAAAATCTTATATTTCACCATAACTCGTTAGAGATCCTCTATATCACATGAAAAAACTCCTTCCAAATTACGTCAACAAAATTTAGTAGCTCTAGTGAGCCATGTCCGTTTAACTAGTTGCCAGATTCATAGTAACTTGTCCCTATTATCTTTATAAACTTCAATTCGAAACCATTACGCCATCTATGGTGTTTTCTGCGATCGTGTTTTGCATTTGTCAATGGAGTTATGGGCTAATATGTGAATATGTGTACTTGGATATTTTCGTACCCGAGCGATATGATTAGAAAGGGTATGTTCGTACATCTTAACCTAACCATATAATCAAGTAATGTTTGATTTTTACCAGGAACATCGTGGCGTGACCTTGGAAACACGCCCAAATAACAAACTCAACCCATTGCTCTTCTTCAGGGGAGACACTTTTATTGAGTTTAGGCAGAAACATTTTAATTGAATTGAGAAATTGACGGTCACACAATAAAAATCATTGGGAGTAGCAGCCAACAGGAAGACAGCCCTATAGGCATAGGCTATCCCCGACAATACACTCCTTTACCTTATTATGTATTACTGCCATTGTATAATTCATGGGTATTGTAAATAAATTATCCTATCCTTCGAATATAATTTGAACGATTGTGAAAAGTTGTATATTATCACGGCCAATAAGTAAACATTGAATTGCCCTTGAAATGAATTCCATAAATGAGCATAATTATATCAACGAACTACTATTATCGTGGTAGTTTTATAACACTCGACGATAGCCGGCCTCGCACCTTTTCGCGAATGTCTCTATAAAGGGAAGGCACTAATCATATTTGATGCTGGGTTGGATCAAATGGGAGTCATATCGTTAACTGCATTGGCATCACCGACTCCCACATGTAAGTTTATGTTCTATGGACGAACAACAAAATATAAATTCATTTTGATTTAATTTCATTTGTGTGTACATCGGAGTGGTCTATTATTCACACATTTTGTAAGGATGTTGAGGTGATAAAAGCAGCCGGCAAATAAATGAAAGAGCAGAAAGAATCCTACTTATTAGGTTGTTTGTTGAACTTATTATCTTTTAAAATTGGATAACTACTCATGGAAAATAGAAAAAAAATAAAATGTGACACTTGAACTAGACAACAAAGCACATACATGTACATGGGTCCATGGTCGTAGATGCGTTGTGAATCAAATTTATCAAACGAATTTCATAAAATATTTTGTTCCATCATAACGAGTTGAAGATCGTGTAAATATCTCATGGGAAAAAACTAGAGCTCTCTGCCTTTTTAACAAACCAAAACCTTAATAGAAGCCGGAAATTGGAAAACTTTACAATGTTGGTTGAGGCGCTTCACAACCGTGTACAAAAGTATTGCACGCTATGGAGCTGCGACGGAAAATACTGTCCCACAATTTGCCTCTTTGTTTCTGTGTCTATTTTCGCTAGTGCAGCGAAGTTGGACAATCATTTAACTTTAATAAACAAGCAATAATTTTTGCATTGTCTGGTATTGGTGTCACGCGCGGCTTTCAAAATAATACTAATCCGCAGAATTTTTAAATCTTATATTCCAGCTGTATTCGTTCTGCAGCCCACTGGGGGTTGTGGTCGGAGACGGCCTTTTCGTTTGTGTCTTCCGTCCATTTTTATATACGGTACAAAACTCAATCGCCTCAAGTGGCCGGACGCTGCCATTTTGTTCGTGAATTGTATCGTGCATCACATGATGCAATCATGTGGGTCACCATTTGGTTCCGATATCGGCTAGTACCAACTGCTTAGATATTATATCAATGTATAGAACCTAATGCTTCTCGGTACCTATATTACTTATGTACAAAAGACATATAGGTACTATGAAGGACTTATACGGATTGTTATATCGAAGAGTGCACAAAGATTATGTTTTGTAAACTAAGAATTAGTAATCATAACTTGGAAATTGAAAAGGGTCGCCTAAACAGCCAAAAGTCTCACTTGATGAAAGAATTTGTAGGAAATGTAACCTGTGGGTTGAGAATGAAGATCACTTCGTGATGCGCTGCATCACATATGATAAGATGCGTAAACACTTATTTTGTGAGATAGGGATAACGATTGATAAATTTATTGGAATGAATGATGGCCAAAAATTCCAATACATAATGCAAAATTCTACTGATATAATAATGAAATAGTTACTATAGTGTATATGTTATGTTGAATCATTGTTGACATTGTTATGTATATATTTGTTATTTTGACATCGGTCGCGCGTGGACGTTTTATGTCATTAAACTATTTATATATCTATCTCAGTATATTCTCATAGATTTTTATTTTTTTCGTTCTGAAGCGTTGTAAAAATTAAAAAATTATATTTGTTCACAAACAAGAAGATAACTAAATATGACAATGCATCTCTTATATGTGAAATACAGTGTTAGTGTGTCGTTTTTTGGCAGATCCCAATTATTGTTCCAGAGATATATAGTTAGTTCTGTCTCCTGAACAATTTGAATTTCCTGAGGTACGATCGAAGCACACGGAATTTCACAAATAGCATAAATTCGGAGAGTACATGCATGCACTACTATTATACATAGAATAAATTCGGAGAGTACATGAATGCACTACTATTATACATAGAATAAATTCGGAGAGTACATGCATGCACTACATATAATAAATTCTGAGAGTACATGCATGCACTACTATTATACATAGAATAAATTCTGAGAGTACATGCATGCACTACTATTATACATAGAATAAATTCGGAGAGTACATGCATGCACTACTATTGACAACACGTTTCGTTAGCCGGCCTCGCGCCGTTCTGCGAATGGCTCTATAAATGGAGGGCGCTAATCATATTTAATACCATATTAGACCAAAATGGGGGTCATATTCAGCGATAGAATATACTATAACGACGTGTTCCATTTGTGTTGAGGTGGCTTTTAGAGACAATCCGAGTTAACCAAGGTTTAAGTGGATCGATCACAGCGCGGTCTGTGATGCGAATTGTATTACCGCCGAAATCTGAAGCGCGCTTGGGTTATGGAACCCGGCGGGAGGGAGCGGTACTTCACGTATGTGCGTTATAGCGTGCGAAGGCGATATCACACGCGTGGTGTGAGGGACTATCACAGCGCCCCGGATTACGACGATACACAGGAGTAACTCTCGCGACACCTCGCTGCCTGTCGCTGAGTTACGGTGATAGCGGGACTTCTTAGATTCGACAAGCGGCTTCCTGGAAAAGCGGGATTAGGACACAGGTAAGATTGTGCGTTCGTCAATATGTTTATGTATCTGTGCAGGGACGTGGCTAAAGGGTCCCCCCCTTGGTACACCCCCTTGAACCAGACAGGAATGTTCAATTATGGAAGCACCCCCTTGTATTGAACATTTCCAACTGGTAACTCAAGTTTCCAACTGTTGGAAATTCAAATCTGACACCCCATATAGTTGGGAAATTTCCAACTGATGGTCATTTCAGTCGAAAATTTGACAGAAAGTGGGGAAATATTCGAATTTTGGTCAATAAACAGCATATTTCGCATTCAATATTGTAAATCAGAACATGTTCAACCTTGTATTGGTCTGAAATGTCCAACTGATGTATTAGGCATGACATTTCCAACTATTGAAAGTTGTTATGAGCATTATCACAATTGTGAAAGTAACCGGGTTTATTCCATAAAGGACATTACACTTGTTCTGAACTCCATACGAGTTGACAACCTGATGTATAGTCTCGTACCTGGCTCAGACACTCCACTCACTGTTCCGTCCAACTTCACGACGTAACGCTTCGCCGTCATAGTCCAGTAAGTGCCACCATCTTAGGGGGTGGAATTCCGCCCCTACTATTTTCGGACACGACGTCATGAGCTAATGACGTAGTAGCTATACTGCTTTCTTATGCTCCAGAACACCTGGGCACTGGTTACCTGGGGGATTTCTGGTTACGCTATATATATCAACGACATAATTCCCAGAAAAAAACTATGTCGGCACTTACTAGTCGATACATGTTGGAACGTTGCTCCTTAGAGTAGAGGAGGATGATCGCTAGGAACGAGTCCACCTGAAGTACAGTAATGCCCTAAATAATCGACTCCTTGGCGGCAGCAGAAGTTTGGGTAATTTTTCAGAATTTAGTCGGAAATATGACTTGTTGCCATTCATCGGAAGGCTCTCAGTGAGAGCTGTCCGATGAATGACAACAAGCCACATTTCCGACTAAATCCTGAAAAATTACCCATAATTATGCTGTGGTTAAGGAGTAGATTATTTAGGGAATTACTGTAGTAATCACAATGTTAACATAATTACATTATAAACTCTTTGAACATCGGGACTTCGAGTAAATCAAATGTTATTTGCTCCTAATAACACGGCTTATATATTATGACCTTAACATATCCCTCTTTTCGATAACTATATAGCCTTTGTATTGATTTGCGTAGGGATTGAAATAGGGAACAATCCCGCCACTGGATCTGGGAGTAAAGTCTGCTATTGAAGAGTAAAGCAATCGCACTTTGAAGTAGACTAATATCATCCCTCCCGACTTCACTAGCTGGTTTACGTTGGCGGAAACTTGGAAAACACAAACGAATGAGTGCCAATTAAGTATATACTTGATCCCCTATTCTATAAAAAAAAACCAAAGGCCCACATACGTCAAAACAGAAAAGGACCATTATAGAAATATGTCAACTTCCCCAAGGAATGTCCAGGGTATTTTCTATATATCCACTTAAGGTTATATCACTGATATTTCTCGCATGCGGCCATAATAATTATATTTATAAGTTATACATCTACAACTCAGATAAGTTCACGAACTATTAACCCGCAATTCCGCAATGCATCTGCAGACATTCATGGGAAGACGAGTCCCATTATTATTTGTTCACAACCCGAACGATGATAGCATTATATTTATAAAGCATTATATTTATAAAGCATTATATCTATAATACATTATATATAAAATACATTATATATATAATACATTATATATAGAATACATTATATATATTATCACATTATTTGGCCATAAAAGCAGTTTCATAATTATCGGTAATAGACACGTTTAATATCAGCGCGTGCGATGACGTCACGGCGTTCTTCAAATAACTTGCGATCGCTGTAGTTTATAATTGTTGTTTTCGATGAATATTTCGCGTTGCTTCGGGTTTATTTGATCATGTGATAAAAGGTATCTCACACTCGTCCTATTTTATACGTAATTTATCAACCTCGTCCTCTAAATTCTATTTGAGCCTCGGTAAACCTCGGCTCAAATCGAATTTAGTGAACTCGGTTGATAAATTCCGTATAAAATAGAAACTCATGTGAGATCCTCTATTTATACATTATATCTATAATTCATTATATCTATAATACATTATATATATAATACATTATATATAATACATTATATATATTATACATTATATCTATAATACATTATATATATATTATACATTATATCTATAATACATTATATCTATAATACATTATATATAATACATTATATATAATACATTATATATATTATACATTATATATATAATACATTATATCTATAATACATTATACCTATACAGTTCGGCTGTCTCCGAAATCGGAAGATTATTTTTAAGTCAATAAAGGACATATTTTCGGTATCCTAGTTTAGACGACGATAGCCAAGCCATGACACGCATAACTCACCCTTCTCTGTTAACTGTTATTCAGTATTCGGGGGTAGAGGGTAACACTTCTGGTAGGGGTGGGTAGACGGGTAACACTCTCATTCTGGTGGGGGTGGGTAGATGGGTAACACCCTCATTCTGGTGAGGGGGTAGAGGTTAACACTCTCATTATTCATTATGGTGGGGGTGGGTACATGGGTAACACCCTCATTCTAGTGAGGGGGTAGAGGGTAACACTTCTGGTGGGGTTGGATAGAGGGGTAACACCCTCATTCTGGTGAGGGGGTAGCGGGGTAACACTCTCATTCTGGTGGGGGTGGGTACATGGGTAACACCCTCATTCTGGTGAGGGGGTAGATGGGTAACACTCTCATTCTGATGGGGATGGGTAGAGGGGTAACACCCTCATTATGGTGAGGGGGTAGAGGGTAACACCCTAATTCCGATAACCTCCATCTAAGTCTGAGATCGTCGTTACAGGATTCTACGCGTTCTCCGATTCCAGCTTTCAATTAGAACTTTAGAAGAAAGGGACTTTACTCCAGGAATGTAAAATATCTTTAATGATGTTGTTCAGCCGGTTTTACTGTGAAGAGTGTGAGCGTTAACAATCATTTTGAACTTTGATCGATGTTTCTGATCCATAAGAGACAAAAGAGTTGTCGTGCACGGAATATTTCATTGTAACCCCAGCCTCCCATATCGATGAAACTTCTCTAATTGGGAGCCACATTAATATTAGATAATGTCACGAATCTCATACTATGTTTACGACCGTTGAGATTACATTTTACCACTTCAAGACACTTAACTGGAACTGTGTTATTCTTTCGTTGGAATCTTTATAAGTCGACAACATAACGCAGGTAATATGTTTCTTTGTTAATATCTTTTCCTTGAAGATCTGTCCTATTGGAAACCACCAAAACAGCATTTATTTGTTTTCTATACCCGATAATAATTAGATCGGCCACATGGGCACACCGATAGGAGGTTTTGATGGCCAGATCTGATGTCGACGTTGCAAATAGGAATCTTTTGATTGTTTGGTTGTTTGTCAGCACAGCAAATGTGTCAAATTGGACGCTCTTATAAAGAGCGTCTGTTCTTCCGTCGCCTCTTATAAAGATCGTCAGTGCTTCCGCACCCTCTCATAAAGAGCGTCCATGTATCCGCCCCCTCTTTAAAGAGCGCCCGATGCATCCGCTTCTCTTATAAACAACGCCCATGCTTCCGCCCGCTCTTACAACGAGCGTCCATGCTTCAGCCCCCTCTTATAAAGAGCGTCCATGCTTCCGTCGCCTCTTATAAAGAGCGTCCATGTTTCGATCGCCTCTAATAAACAGCGTCCATTCTTCCGTCGCCGTTTATAAAGAGCGTCCATTCTTCCGTCGCCTCTAATAAACAGCGTCCATGCCTCTGTCGACCAAAAACGGTAGATAATAAAGAGCGTTCTAAGTTATGAGCTTTTATGAAGGTTTTCGACGTAGTTATTATGGATGATTTTGTGTTATTTCGCAAAGCATGTGTTCATATATACGACTGATGTTAACTGCAAGACGTATTCACGTTCGACTGTATAACATCGACAACATAACGCATGGAATACGTTTCTTTGTTAATACCTGTTCCTTGAAGATGTCCTGTCCGTTTGGAAACCATAAAAACACCACTTGTTTGTTGTCAAATATGACTTTCGCTTTGTTTTTGTCTTAAAAACTATGTACATGTATTAGTGTACCATAAATGTTTTTGTACATGTATTAGTGTATCATAAATGTTTTTGTACATGTATTAGTGTACCATAAATGTTTTTGTACATGTATTAGTGTATCATAAATGTTTTTGTACATGTATTAGTGTACCATAAATGTTTTTGTACATGTATTAGTGTACCATAAATGTGTTTGTACATGTGTTAGTGTACCATAAATGTTTCAGAGCGAAGACAAATGTCGATGTGCAACTTTACGCGACCGCTAATTAAAAATTCGAACAGGCACAAATGAAACAATCCAAAATTTCTCGAACCTGATAAGAAAGAACACATTTTCAACGTTGTATCGACAAATTTGTACGGAAATCTTACGCGTTTGAATGTTCTGAGAAACTCTTTCCAAATTGTGTATACATAATTTTGGGGTTTGAACGAGCTATGTCCGTTTAACCCTTTGAGTGCCAGGTCGATTTTTGAATCAACCCATATACCCTGTGCCAATGCATTCTCTTATATATGCGAGTCAACCATAGGTCGCCTCGCATATATAAGAGAATGCATTGGCCTAACAATGTTTTTTTATTTTTATTTTTTTATAATTTTAATAATTTATTCTTATATTCTTTAACAGACTTATTTTGTAGGTTTAGGGCCGATGAGATCGGCCCCTGGCACTCAAAGGGTTTTAAACATGTATAGGGGCAATCATTACAGTAATATGTTTTAACATGTATAGGGGGCATACATTACAGTGATATGTTTTAACCTGTATAGGGGACATACATTACAGTGATATGTTTTAACATGTATAGAGGGCATACATTACAGTGATATGTTTTAACATGTATAGGGGGCATACATTACAGTGATATGTTTTAACATGTATAGGGGCATACATTACAGTGATATGTTTTAACATGTATAGGGGGCATACATTACAGTGATATGTCTTAACATTTATAGGGGCATACATTACAGTGATACGTTTTAACATGTATAGGGGGCATACATTACAGTGATATGTTTTAACATGTATAGGGGGCATACATTACAGTGATATGGTTTAACATGTATAGGGGGCATACATTACAGTGATATGTTTTAACATGTATAGGGGGCATACATTACAGTGATATGTCTTAACATGTATATGGGCATACATTACAGTGATACGTTTTAACATGTATAGGGGGCATACATTACAGTGATATGTTTTAACATGTATAGGGGGCGTACATTACAGTGATATGTTTTAACCATGTATGGGGGGCATACATTACAGTGATATGGTTTAACATGTATAGGGGGCATACATTACAGTGATATGTTTTAACATGTATAGGGGGCATACATTACAGTGATATGTTTTAACCATGTATGGGGGGCATACATTACAGTGATATGGTTTAACATGTATACATACATTACAGTGATATGTTTTAACGTGTATAGGGGGCATACATTACAGTGATATGTTTTAACCAGGGATGTGGCTAGAGGGTCCCCGTTGGGGGTGTCTACCTTGGGAAATTCCAACTGCACCCCCCCCTTGAGTCGGAATCACACCAACACAACTTTTTGCATAATTCCATATGCACCCCCCTTGAATCAGAATCACAAACCAAACACAAGTTTTGCATAATTCCATTTGCACCCCCGCTTGAATCAGAATCACAGACCAAACACACAAGTTTTGCATAATTCCTTTTGCACCCCCCCCCCTTGAATCAGAATCACTGACCAAACAAACAAGTTTTGCATAATTCCATTTGCACCCCCCTTGCACATCAGTCCTCAGTCCTAATATCCTATGTATTCATAAACTATGTTGTTCTATATGCCCGGTATAAGAAAATTCAGATACTTTAACCTAAGAATTGCATAAATCCTAACATCTAGTAGCCTACTGCAGACAAATGCACACGGCTACGGGTAAGACACCAGGACAAGAAAATCGCAAATCCTAGCATCTAGACTGGCCTCAACTGAAGCTTCCCTAGTGTTGGAAATTTCAAACCTCATACTCCCTCTTAGGTTGGAACCTGATAACCATTTCAGTCCACAAGTTTGACCGAATGTACTAAACTATTGTTTTGTTAAACTAATTAGCAGTTTTGTATTGGTCACGGGGTAGGGACAGTGTCACACCGGGCCGACCATGGTTCGGCCCGGTGTTCGAAAATTTTGAAAATTTGAACAAGAAAATCGCAAAATCCTAGCATCTAGACTAGCCTCAAGTCTTCTTAGAGTTGGAAATTTCAAACCTGACACCCCCCCCTCCACTTAGGCTGGAAAATTTCCAAATGATTTGTTTTTGTTTTGTTTAAACATATTTTATTCGTTCATAAATTAAATTAGTTTATGACAAAAGGGATTGGAGGACAAGTGCTAAATCACTTCCAAATGATGACAATTCCAATGACAATGTTGACCAAATGTATGACAATATTGTTTTCTTAAATTTAGTAGCAGTTTTGACTAGCCACGGGGGAGGACCAGGACACAAGCTTCCAAGTGTTGGAAATTTCCAACCTGTCACCCCCCTAAGGTTGGAAAATTTCCAACTGATGACAAAAAATAGGAAAATATGCAAATATTGGTCCAAAAACAATTAATTCCCCCCAATAAATTGTTTGAAAATCAAACGACAAGAACATATTCAACCCATTGTTGGTGTGAAATTAAATTTCCAACTGTTGAAAATTTTGACCAAAGTTGGGGGGTGAGACACCCCGCCCCCCCTCTAGCCACATCCCTGATTTTAACCAATGTAAACAAAATCACCGAAGGAATGAAGGGTTCAAATTAAATTTTCAAGAATTGGGGAATTTTTGTCTTCAAGTTGGTAGTGCAGTTTGAAATTCCAAATTTGACACCCCCAACAAAGGCATTCTAACAAGTGCCTGATCGCGTATACGTTTGAGTTGAATTTGTTGAATGATTGATCAAAGAGTTATACTAGTCATGCTAAATAAACCCTTTCTATACTAAAGGATCATTGACGAGCAGTTGTATTTATCCCATATAGGAAATATTCAGATAAGACGTTCTTATTAAATATGACTCCTTCTGTGCTTTAATTTATCTGTCGTCTACTTATATTACCTGTATATCTCTGTAAATCAATAATAGACCATTCCGATGTATACTTTTTAACTGACTGGGAAAATCCATTTAGTATAGCAAGGGTTAAATCCCTCATTATGACGTCAGCCTTAAATATTGAATCCTGACATTGCATCATGATGCTGTAAATACACGTAGGCCTTCTATCAGTATAATATTAGTTATCTTCGGCAACCTCGGGGGTACATGGAGATTTAATACCTTGAGCCGAGGGGTTCAAAAAGAGACATCCAGGTATTAAATTTCCATGTACCCCACAATGTTGCCGGAGATAACGATTTTGTCGCCACAACAATAACCATGTCTCCTTAATTTAAGTGTGTTTTTCATAGGTTATCCGATTAATTCACACCAATAAGAATAATTCAGGTGACGTCAAATTCGGCGTGCGAGAGCAATGTCACAATTGGTGGAAACTGCCAGTTCAAGGGTCATTCATATACCCCCGATGTTTCACGTGCTCATATACCCCCGATGTTTGGCGCACGTTCTCTTATACCCGCCGTCAATTAGGTGACGGGGACATGGTGATTTAAACGTGGCGTTGTAGCCAATCAGATTGCTAGTTACAGCCGGATGTGGGGACAAAATGGGTTAACCCCTCGAATGATTTGTGACGACGAAGGATTGGGCGCAATTTCTAAGAATACAACGCCAACCATTTATATAAACACTTTACTTGGATCGAGTTGCTTCTGTGTATTTTACAGAGCCGTTTTACTTATAACATGTGAGACCTGATATGCTGATACTTATAATTCGAGCCGTTTTACTTATAACACGTGCGACCTGATAGGCCCATACCTATAAGTGTACAGTGTACTGACAGGGTCACCTGGCGATGTCCAGGTTCAGAAGGCGGCCCAATCGTGAATTGCCAAAAATCGCAATTTCAAACTCAAACTCCATGCAGCGCCCTCTATGTTATCACTGTTATATAGCACTGCCACAAGGATGGTACTTTGCGGACAGATACATCTATTTTTACATATCTTCGGAACTATATTTAGTCACCTATTATCAAAATTTTGACCACCAAAAGTTTGCAATAATGTTAATTCTTTCGGTATTGATAAGAACAATATGAACTGAGCCATACATAGACAATTTTAATCCTAAAACATAAGAACTAAGAACACGTAAGAAATCCTTACCAAATGTCCTTATGGCAGTGGTATCTCAGCGGAGCGATGGAAGATAACTCTGCCTGGAGTTTGTTTCAAACTATCAATTTGAAGGAAAAAAATAATTATCCTTTATAACCAATGTATGCCTTTGTACTATACACCTGTTTACGACGAAGTATACGAAGCGTGCCAATCCAATATGATTTTCCTGAGGTGGGAAGCCATATCATGTGACTGACTTTGATTATGGCGTCTGCGATATTGTTATAGAAGAACCAGGCGTCATTCCGATGCAACCACTGGCACTATGCTATCAGCTTATGTCTAGAAATGATTGGCATTCCATATTATGTCGACAGTGTGGGCCCGGGGTAGAATATGCATACCGCTACACTGCGAGGGACAATAATCCCCTAATGTGGCAGCGTATTTGCCGTGGGTGCATCCCGCGAGGTTTGGTGTAGGAGTCATGTAGATACTATGGTCGCCGTATCACGTGAGTGATCTACCTGTGGATATGGTTTTGTTTATGGTTCTCTTAGTCCTACATCTCTTCTTGATATGCGCATTGACCCGGCCCAATCATTCGGTTAGTCACGCTTCTTCACAATGTTTCAGAGTACATTTCTGCCATCTGTTGTATGCTAATCCCGCGGTGTCTTGTTGTGACATCTGTTGTCCTTATATGTTGTGTCCCGTTGTCAAGTGGTAAGTGTGAAAATGGCCGTGTACGGGAACAATGAAGAGCCCAGAGGTCTTATACTTTAATGTTTCAATAACATGTTCTGCCGGTAAGCACAATAGGAAGATGAGGTATTGGCGGTTCAATGGTCTAAGCGGGAGTCAATCTGTATATATTCGACACGAGTAGTTATTACAAGAGTTGGGGTATCATGCTGCCAAATAAGGTATGAGATACCATGATACCCTTGTCTATGGCGTGTATCATACTATTCTTTAGTATAGGATGATACTGATTTTACCATCCCTCGACTATACACTGGTTACTACCATGTGCAGTCACAACCAATTGAGAATAAGATCTTGTTAATTATGCGTGTATGTTCTTATACTATATCAGTTATATCTCCCACGTGTTATGCTTACTTATGTACATTTACCAGTTACAATCACTACGTAACGGAAGTTTATCCTTGATCCGGGAACATATCAAACTATAACTTGTACTATCTAATGTACTATCTAATGTACTATCGGACAGATGCGGGAATTATGGGTATCAAACATTCAAAAACATATTTAATGCGAAATCTTGTTAATACTGGTTGTATTAGTTGTTTAAATTATACTGTAATCAAGATGGTTATTAACGTCGTTTTGTAAACACCAGCGCAGGCAGTATGATCTTTTTAAATGTATGTTCTTGAATGTTTAGCCAAACACCGCGAAAATGACAACTTTAGAAAAAATAACGGTACTTTCTCGTAACGGCATCAGTTTGCCATACCCAAATCATAGCAATTCAGCAGGACCACCGGCATCAGAGCAATTCAGCAGGACCACTAGACCGGGGGTGGAATAATAATCCTAGCGGGTCTTTCCACATTACTGCGATACTGGGGGTACAACTGATGCATCTAGACCAACCATAAATTGCCTGTTGAAAAGAATAGAAGGACAAAAGGAAAAGGTAATACTGATTTATACTGTGATTTGTGCAGCAATAGCCCATGTGATGAGTACCATTTGATGATCATATGCCAAGAGCTGAATTATATATTCCAAAATATTACTGGGATAATCCGAACCGCAATAATTCCATGGACTACTTTCTCTTGAAAATATGAGTGTTCTGAAAAGACTGAGCACATTTATTAAATTGTTATTTCGTGTCATGTGTCTTTGCATTTCGTGTTCAGGAATGTTAAATGTTTCTATCTTGTAGTGTTCACGCCTTGTTTACACCTATGTGCTGCTATACGCAGTGGCTAAACGGTTTACCGATTCACCTATGTACCAGTGTTTGGACCGACCATAATTCAAAGGGTCGTCCGGGGCGACTACTAGGCTAGTTGTCTATTATTTGCTTTTCATATGTGAACTCAAAACACACAAACCAAACTGATGCTGAGGTCTATCCTCAGTACTGGATTCTTGATTTATATCGAATGTCAAGAGACCATCTGTACTGGTCATTGATAAAAAGCTACGTATAACCGGTCAATTAAAATGCGTCATAACAATCAGGACTGGGCCACTAAGTGGCTCTATGCTGATTGAATGTTTAAAAAAAATCAATCTGACGCTCTTATGCAAGTAACATATATTACAATAACAGTAGTGTTGATGACTCCTCACAGGACAATGAACAGTAGCAGAGCTCTGTTGAGAACTCGCGATATAGCTGATTATTCTAAGTCAGATATAATGGCTGAGTCGGCACCACAGTTACAGAAGTTCGTAGATTTCCATAGACAGTTGATGGACAAAAAGTTCCTTTGAAGAGTTGTATTCTACCATTCAATATGTGCGAAGATTCACCGGCATTGAAGGTTGGGTACATGACGATATATTTAAGTGCTAATGTTCCAAATCCATTACGATGTTTTAACTGCACCGTCGTGGTCAGGAACATTATAAAAGCAAGGAAACCGTATGTGCACGCTGTTATGATTATGGACATGACCATAAGGATTGCACAAAACAAAACAAAAATGTTCTAACTGTCAAGTTTCACTGATGATGCAATGGATTGCTCATGTCCCATATGGGACTATGAATTCAAAATTCGAAGGTGTAAGGCTGAGCAACATCTATCCTAGTTCGATGCAAATAAAATAGTTGGTGCCCGACCATCAAATCAATCAATCACATACGCTTATGTCGTGCCTACAGAAAGTGTGCTGACGCCAGCACGCATATAGAAAACAGTAAGGTCAACATAATTCGTATATCGCAAGCAACACAATTTAACCAGGCCGATATCACTCCGTTTCCTGAACCTGTGTCACAGGCAATGGATATATCTACGGAAGTTGCAACAGTTATTTAACCCTTTACCCAACAAACCGGCCAAAACCGGCCAAATAAAGCTTCAACAGCCTAAAATATCTTCGGTCTGTCTCAATAGAACCATACAAATATGGATATCATTGGAACCGGCTCCTTGACCACATTGTGATAGTTACAGTTATACCCTGTGCCAATGCATTCTCTTATATATGCGAGTCGACCATAGGTCGCCTCGCATATATAAGAGAATGCATTGGCCTAAAAAAAATCTTTTTTCACCATTTTTTCTTACATTCTTTAACAATTTTATAATTTTTAATGTGTTAAGCCAATGCATTCTCTTATATATGCGAGGCGACCTATGGTCGACTCGCATATATAAGAGAATGCATTGGCACAGGGCCCTTCTGTTGGGTAAAGGGTTAAAAAACGCTCAAATTGAGCCAGTTACTACACCACACCATGTGTTGCTTCAACAAAAATCGCCAAAATCACTCAAACGTTCGAACTTTCAAAGTTTGACCAGATTTTTTAAGAGAAACGATTAACACTAAACGACACCAAACATATTTGTGGATTGACGATGTCGGTTGCGTGAAATATTACATTCTGTCGCACCAACCCGAACGTCAGCTTGTTGCATTGATTCATCAAATATTATAAATACCTTGGCAATGCAAAATACGATGTTAGAAACTACCGGCCCTTTACATATTTCGATGTGCAGCCTTGGTAATTTTATGTTAATTTGTTATTAATTATGTATTCTTGTACTACTTCTATGCGTTTTATATTATGCTTGCACACTAGTCAGTTATTGCATTTATTTTCCTGACTACAAGTGAAAATATTTCCTCTTGCAAAATGGGTGCTTTTTTTGTACATAGCTCATTGTTTTAATCTAATCTACTGTCTGATTTATAAACACAGTTGCCTCACTACGATCTTTGATGACAAATGATGATTCTGTTCTTGTCGTGATATGGCCTAGCTGCTACACCGACGTTAAACCCCAAGCAATAAATAATGTAAAATGCACTGTATGCTAAGTTTGAAAGTCCTAAACATACGATGAAATACGGACAACACTAAATGTATCAAATATTCCTAAGCCAATTTTCAGCTAACCAGGCAACAGAACATACACAAAATAGTTGTATTCACCATAAATTATACGCCGAATACGATCACAAATCTGATATTTGAGAACGCTCTTTATCATATACCGATTTTGGGCGACAGGAGTATGGACACTCTTTTTAATAAGCGATCTTTGGAATTGTTGTTTGGCTGACACAAGTTCAAACAACAAATCCTCGCGCATAATCGACTTATACTGTGAAAAGGGTACATAATTTGATTTTGCAATAAGCTTATAATGGAGTCGTAGCCGTTATTTCTTTTCGTGGCGCGGTCTACAGTGAAAACATATGTTAAAGAGCGTACACCTGAAAAGTCGTGGATTTGGCTTATTTGTGTCATTCTCCGCACATAATCTGATTAGCATAGCTTCATTATGAGGCCATTCTAAGCAGATAATCTACCTAAAATAAGTACTTTATAAGCAGGTAAGCTGCGGGTTTTCGGGAGAACATGCTGAATTCACCACGTGCTAAAACATCCTCATCTGATAGTCGACATATGGCCATCAGAACATCATATTAATGGGCTTATGGGTCCGGTCTAATTAGTTTCTGGTAGAGTAAACATACATCTGGCAGTTGTCTGGTACCAAATCGGACATGGTATCTTACACATTAAAAAGTCCGTCATGTGATATAATGATGACCCCATCATAACCATACTGCATGGATATAATGATGACCCCATCATCACCGTACTGCATGGATATAATGATGACCCCATCATAACCGTACTGCATGGATATAATGATGACCCCATCATAACCATACTGCATGGATATACTAATATTTTTATAATTCTTGGCATGATAATTTGATAGAATATTATAAACACATCAAAAAAAGAAAGTCCACCTAATATAATATGTAATATTTTCGGAGATATTGGGTGGATTTTTATGAAACTTATCACAAATGCTTACTGGAACTAGCGACAACATCCATGCGAAGGACGGCCATGTGCGTGATGTTACGGCTGACTAAGCATCGATTGAATGGGAGTGGGGTAGATTTTAAAAATGACAAAAAAGATAACAATGAGATTTTATTCAATGAATCAATATTGCGTGTAGCCACCGTGTCGCTGGATAACCTGCTGGCATCGTGGTAGCATGATGTCGATGAGAGGGGCGATTCTACGCTTTTGGAATGTTCCTCCATTCGTCCTACAACAGACAGTGCATGTCACCGAGCATGGTGTGGTCATTGACACGATGATAAACAGCTCGCTTCAGTTGGTCCCATAAATGTTCTGGGCTCCTACAGATTCCCATTAACAGGGACGAGGTTAGTCTTATGTGTGGTGCTGATACATACCACTCCTGGACGTCATCCTACATTCCTACGCAATGTAGCGTTTGTTAAATAACGATCTTGTCCAGCGGTTGTAACCCTCACTCTTCCAGTTCTGGGGCGATCTGCGATATTGCCAATCTGCTGGTTTCACTGTCTTAAATTCCGTATGGTTTTTGGCATTACCCCATGCGGCGGGTTACATGTTTTATGGATAAATTCACCTCCAAAAGGCCAATAGCTATGCCTATGTTTTGGGTTGGTGTCCGACCTATCACTTGTTGATTTCAACCTTCCCAGCTAAAGGGATATGAAATGACTGAATGGTATGAGTATGGACCGGGTGCATACTGTTCCCATTCGGCAAAGTTATGCTCTAAAGCATGCAGGGGGATTCATCATGATCTGACAAAAACTACAGGCAGTACACAATGTGTTATCAAGGAAACAATAATGTGGCCGAGATCACTCTACCTATGTGTTTGCCATTTTTGAAAAGCACCCCTCCTCCAATCAACTCGTGCTCAGTCGTCCGTAACACCACTTACATGGCTGTCCTTCGCACGAATTGTGTCTCTAGCTCCAGTAATCATTTGTGGAAAGTTTCCGAAAATATTACACATTATATTAGGGGGGACTTTTTTTTTTTTATGTGTTTAGTTAATAAACTACAATCGGAGGAAAACACCCGTTATTTACACACATGTCTGCCAATTTTCTCAAAATAGACAGAACACAACGCGAATCTCAATGGTGTATCATTTATCCAATGATATATTGCACGAAAGTGGAGCTTGTATGAAATCTGACTTTGAGCCGCCCGCAACGAGATTATTTAACGAAAGCGGAGTGAAATCTGATTATGCGCCGTCCGCAACGAGTTCAATACAACAATATATCTTATGTTTATGCAAGTTGTGTTCTGAATGAATTCCACACCCTTGTGTATAAATAAGTTTAATCCATTTCATGGATGAGGTAATGGTAACACAATGGATTCCATGACTGCTTACCATTGCTACTCTAACCACCTTCATTTCGATTTAAGTCTGATGAAAATCATGTAGTTATATGTGCATAAAACGATTAACTATACGCAGACAATTTGACGTTTCATACGTCATCTATCTTGACAACAGCGTCAACTCGAATGAAATATTTTGATAAATTTTGTGGCCAATTCTGATTTTGTTAGGCTAAATTAAAACAACCTTGGGCAAATTAATTCCTCACTTTCGGTCTCACAATTATTGAATATGATTGTTTTATTTAACTGTTTTAACATCTAACATATATCATTATGTCTATACCATGTTTATACCTTCAAATGCCGTGTCTAGACTTCTTTAATGCTTAATTATTTAAACCAGTGTTACTCTACACTATACCACGTCCCGCTATCGACTATTCCGCCTTATGACGGACAAAGGCTTCATTAGTGTTACTCCTCGTGTTACTCTTAGTATTGCATTTGGAGGTCACTGATTAATAATACACTGCCATAAGTGCATTGTTGTACCTATTAATTTGTATCACCTAGTCAAATAGCAGATGATTATATATAAATTTGATTACCATGTCGCTCCCATTACACAATCAATTTGGGTTTTTCAATTATATTTCCGATTTTGGGTTGAATAAAATTTGCCATAGTTTCGCCAAATGAAATTTTGTTTGGCAATTTTCGGGAAAAATGGCCATTGTCCAATTTGGCATATGACAGCGTCAACCCTGATACAAAGTATATATTGGTCTAATCAATATTCTATTTGACCTAAACAGAACCAAATACTATAGACATGAGGTATATACATGTTCAAAAGAGGATCGGGCAACAAGCCGTTGAGGCATTTGCTGTCCTTTCCTCTGAAACTAAATGCTACCCTAGTTATCTTGGAATATATACCAGTGCTTGGTCCGAATAAGAGAGTTTTTATTAAGGGAAAGGACAGAGAAAGTAAGTGCTGGCAATAGGCGAAAAGGGCAATTTATCTTATCATTTAGCTGCAGAATAAATGCCACTAAATTTGTGACAGAATAAAATTCATTAGGTCACACAAAACGAAGGGAGAACCGTACCAAGTTATATGGTTCTCATTTGTGCCACAAACCAAAGAACATCGACATTATAAACAGTTCTAGTTCGATCAGGCCACGACTACTTGGAGGAGGTTGCGAACGGCCAGTAATTATAATCAGGAATATTTACATTTAGTGGAGCTGTTAAATTCAATGTATTTAGTAATACCCCATCTGCTCCCAGACTATTATATTTGTGTTTTCACGGCTGTTATGTGACCTCTGATGACGTCATACATGTCAACGTCATATTTTTACACCAATGGATAGAGTAATCAAATACCTACAAACTGACACATCAACTGTTACAATCCAATCACAGAGACGGCACTTAAATGGTATTAGCATTTCGACCACCCCACCGCGATCGTACAAAATGGAAACTGAGTAAGGCTAAACCCAGCACTCCGACCCAATTATTTTGCTGTTGACATAATGTTTCCTGAACAATACATAATAGGTACATGAACATACCAAAGAAGTTGAGTAGTGGGTAGGGGTGCACGATGACACCAGCCCATGGACTATAGGTAGCACAATCATAGTGCACAGTAACAGCTGAGTCAGTACAATGGTTAAACATTAATTCAAAGTGAACGAGGTGATTGGGCCTAAATACGAACTTAAGCTATTTAAATATGTATTCAATGGCTGCGTTGAATACATAACAATATTATACAATTAGAACGAGCCAGCGCGGTGATATGACAACTATTGATGGCCAAACTGCCAATTACAAAGCCTTTCAAATCGTCCAGCCAAAGTGCAGGATTAGACTAGATGCATGTATCAGGCTTCTGCAAGCATGTAGCAGTAATGGGGGTCATACATGGTTGTAGAGCTACAAAATCTGGACAAAAAGGAATTTTACAGCGACAAAAAAGGATTAATAATCATTAAGCATTTATGCCCATCTTGAATTAAATTGTCTAGTAGGTATTGAAACCTATATATATGTACATTTGTGTAAGACCATGTACAAGACAATTTCACCATTTCGATCAGTCTCTCCCATTGGCGGAGGGGGCAATGACCTGCTATAATGATGTCATGGTGTTAGTGAGCTGTGAACGGTATGTTCTCGTTATTCGAATCGTCGGGGTCGACCGTTCGATCATTCTCCCCCACTGGCGGAGTGGGCAATGACCTGCCATAATGATGTCATGATGTTAGTGAGCTATGAATGATCTGTTCTCGTTATTCGAATCGTCGGGGTCGACTGTTCGATCACCCCCCCCACACACTGGCGGAGGGCGCAAAGACATGCCATAATGATGTCATGATGTTAGTGACATGTGAATGGTATGTTCTCGTTATTCGAATCGTCGTGGTCGACCGTTCGATCAATATACAGAAGGTGGATTCGAATACATATTATATTACATCAGTTCGTGGATAGAAATTATAATCTTCCCACTGGAGAAGGAATAGACGACAAGCCAGCATGACGTCACTGTTTATTTAGCTGTCATCGGCCTGTTATTGTTATTCGATTAGTTGGTCACTGATGTTGGGGAATTAAAAAAAGCATGGAATCGAATAAATGTAATATATCAGTTCATTGGTATCTAACATTCCAACCCAATGAGGGCGCCACTGACCTGCCAATATCATTTTGTCAGTTCCGTGCGAAAAGAATATTAGACATGACCGGTCTTCTATTTTTACATTGGGGTAGGACCTGTTGGAGCAACATTTTCCAAAACAAAATATCGTCACAAAACTCGTCTGTATAATGTGTATGGGTTCACTGATTGACGCTGATACATTGCAATACGCCCTCGAATATTTTTTTTTAATCTGAGTACAAATACCAAAGTTATTGGCCCTGAATGGTCACTAACATTCCAACCACAGGATGGCGCCACTGACCTGGCAACATGGTTCCAACCCCAGGAGGGCGTCACTGACCTGCCAACATGTCACGGCTTTCTTGAGCTGCCATTAGCGTGTCATTCAAAGAGGTTAACGTCGATTCCCTCCTGAATAGTAGAGTGTGCTAACGTCATGTATCACGGCAGCCCGGACAAAAGTGCCATCTTCTGATATTTTGTACATATATATGTGTGTTTCAATTCTAGTCCGGTAAACTGACCTTTTGAGATTTATTTCTGGTCACCTGACAAAATGCGTCCAACATGGCCGCCGTTTTTTTAGACGGGTCAATAAGTAAATTTGATGCGAATTACAGTGATAAAATATTGTCATAGGTATACACATTCATACATTTTTGTTCAGCAAATATATAGGGCAAAACTGGAACTCACCGTCCAAGATTGCCGCCAAAATGGCAGCCGGAACTGGAATATTTGCCTTTTTACACTAATATCTTTCAATTAGTTTCTGTTTTGATTTTACATAATGCGGAATAAAATTTCACCAAAAATCACCATTGGTATTCTAGTCATATTTCAACAAAAATGGACAGAACTGTGCAACGTAAGTGAGGCATACCAATACGTATGAATATTCCAAATGCTTGCATAGCAGATGTTATATTCTAAGTAGATTCATCTGATTAGAATAAGAAAAACAATTTGGTTACCCTGACCACCCATCCTCAGGCTCACAAAACTGAACCATAATTTGGCCATAATTCGAACGACACCATGCACTCTTCATCACGTTCGCATGGATAAATTACAAAAAATATTTGATAGTTTCGGAGGAGTTATCAAGCCGATTTCCCAAAAATACTTTCTTTCAGGGCCCACAAATCTGGTATTTATACTCAGATTAAAAAAAATATTTGAGGGCGTATGATCAGCGTCACTCGGGGAACCCATACACATATATAGACGAGTTTTGTGACGAAATTTCGTTTTTGGAAAATGTTGCCCCAATGTAAAAATATAAGACCGACCATGTCCAGTTTTCTTTTCGCACTGAACTGACGACAATACGGCTGTGAAAGCGAAATTCAGTTATCTGGAATGATACGTGAGAACAGCTGAGTACAATTAATTCACCTAATACGCACACGCTTGACTACCAAAGGATAACATATCGGGGTTCGCGATATGATGGCTATTGTCATACAATCGCGACTACGGGAGGCACGCGTGGTTTCGATTGACTATCATATTTAATCTGAATGGTAATAACTCTAAAAATAATGTACCTTTACTAAATAACGGCGATTTGTATGAGAAATTGCAACACCACAATAGATAAACTATGGTGAAATATAAGTAAAAAAATTCTATAGGGTTTGTGGGCTAGCTTGGGGAGGTTTGGGTTACGCTGTTTAAAACACTTCTTCAAATATTTCCGTTAATTCGTCAAAAACACTTCTTCAAATATCTCCGTTATTTAGTTAATAAAAATAATTTCATATTTCTATATTTCGCTCTATTCCGCCATTTCGTTGCATTTTTTATTCCGTTATTTCGCTGTATTTTCCTATTTTGCTTTTTCGTTCACACATTTGAGAATTTACAAACATAAAACAGAAGTCACGTGGACAACCTGAAGCATCCGATTGGCTGCTGTTGGACATAATACCTTATAGCACGAATAATTGTGAAGATCGCTGGAGATACGACATTTGTGTCACTGGTTTGTGAGAATATTTGCCATCCAATGCAAAAACAGTTGTGGCCCATCGGATTGGATTTTTTCTCACGATTCGAATGATATCAAACACTCATTTCCCGCCAAATGGAGTTACGACCTTCTCGTTCTGATGCGAGACATTGTCGACTTATACACCGAACTGCCTGCAATGGAATTATGTTATAAAAATGTACTTTTGTTTCCAAGGGGTATATACTTAGATAGTTGTTGCCGAAGTGCGCGCATTAGACTGATCCTTGTCCCATCAGCCGCCTGATACGTAGTAACCATAGTAACCTGACACCCGATTGGTAGTAACCTGACTCATTCTGTCTCAGTAACTTCAGTAGATTATGCCACGAATCTCTACTATATGGGTAAAGTCCGTAGAGATCATATTCCACCAGAACAAAACCAGAGAACTGTTTGAAGTTTTGACAGGGAACCGTATAAAGTCGGAAAAATAACGCGGAGAATATATTTCCTTAACAAAGTACTTCGCTGTAAGTGAAGGTCCCAACTCGAAATTTCATGCTGTTCTATGACTTTTGTTTGCCGATATCGCAATAAACCTTAAATTAATTACCCTGGAGAAATTACATAATTGTTAGCTACGCAAATAAAATTCGCTCACAAATTCACTTAAATCGTAACATTTCGAGTTGGGACCCCTCACCTTCACAGTGACATTATTAAGAATCAGATAATAACTAAGAAATATATTCCGTTCGTTATTTTATCAACTTTATAAGGTTCATTGTCAAAACTTCAAAAAGTTCCCAGGTTTTGTTCTGGTGGAATATGATATATGTACGGGCGTTGGTAGCCAAAGTAATATTCATGTATTCATGGCATGATCTATAACTTCAGTATCAGCTATTTCATTGATGACAACAGGGTCAAACAAGAAGCCTTTAGGATCAACATCTGTAATAGGAGAAAAAAATAACTGGATTGATAGCTGGATTTATCAACAATACCATAGTGACATTTGCTGCGAGATTTCGAGCGAAGATGGAGAATTCTCATTAATTAGAGAACGTTATTCAGATGAGGTTTTATTTGCCGCTGGGCGCGTTACTTCTGCCGATGTCAATCCGTGATAAATTGTTGTCGTCATAATGTAACGGTATTCTACATTAACAATGGTCGGACACAATATGTTGGTCGGGGTAATATCACGACCTCTCGCTTCCATTCAAAATGTCGGGAAATTAAATGGATACACGATACTCATTTGGATGGAGTTTTGCGGCGATAGACTCACTCTCATATATCTTATACCGTTCTATCGACGGGAATGGATAATTTACCACGCAGGGACAATCCACGACACGTGTGTGGACTGCCCCATTTCTAGTCAAATATATTTAAAACATTGGGATATTTATGACTGCAGCTACAGTATTTTGATATCACCTGATAATATCAAAACATCCTATGCAGTTATTATAGTGTAAAGTGTGGAATTATTTTATCATAAACTTTTTTAGTTCATCAGGAGAGGAGAGGAGCCTCACTAAGTTTGGTAACTTGTGCTGCGATCCCCTGTGCACCCACAACATAATCCATATATTCTGTGTTATGTAAAATATTCCATGTATATATGGGTCACAATAAATATGTTCAAATCAAATAATACACTTTTTTCTAAAAGTCCCGCACTAAAACATATGGAAAATGAGTTCATCAATCGCGATATCTACTTGAATTTCCTATAAATAGGAAATATCGGTTAATAACAAACTCATGCGACGTCACGAGTTAATATGAATCGTACGTGACACGTAGTGGAGCAACCACACATGATGTACCTCAAATTTGCCTTTTTTCGGCGACAAAACGCTAAGAATAATTTATGTAACAGCATGCAGTGGTCACGACTGAGACGACATGCCAAATTGACAAGACGTGTCGTGAATTGTATCTTGTCTGGATTATCGTCGGGACTTCTTCATTTTTCGTTTTCATTAAGCTGACCAACGAAATTGGTCTCAATTGGTATTAATAGACTTAAATCACATGCGAATTCTTCGTAAGTTGTGAAGTAGTTACTTTCATTTTTATCGCGATGGTTCATTTCCAATTCCGCGTTTTTTTGCAATCTCCACACGGTTGCTAATTAACCGGAAGTCACGTGACAATTTCTCCAGAATCTGTACCCGCGATCTTAAAAAATCACTGATGGATATAGAAAAAATGATATGACGTCATTCAACTGCGTTAGGTATACAAACCATTGGTGGTTGCTATTAATATATATTTTAGGTTGCTATAAATCCATGGGTTGAATTTTGACTTGTTGAATTACATTTTTGTGCATTCGATGGATCCATGTGTATATATAAAAATGTCAGTAAGGTATTCCAGGCCTATGGGGCTTGATAACATTGGTAGACGATATACTAAAACACTTTTATCACATAATAACCCACAAAACCAGCTTCATAATTATTGGTAAGACACACGTGTAATATTAGCGCGTGCGATGACGTCACGCCATTATTTTAATGACTTGCGATTGCTGAAGTTTATGATTGTTGTTTCCGATGAATACTTCGCGTTGCTTCGCGTTTATTTGATAATGTGATAAAAGGTATCTCAAACTCGTTCTGTTGTATACGTAATTTATCAACCTCGGTTGATACATTCCGTATAAAATAGAAACTCATGTGAGATCCTCTATATATTGCATTGTTTCGAGGTTTAACTGAAGATTTATCAACAGTTGGAAGTTAATAAATAGTTGATAAATCCTCAAGATATGTCATCCTCGATACAATGCAATAAATGTACATTATCGAAAATCTTACTATACTGCACTTTCGGGTAAATTTTAGGCTAAATCACCCTCAGTTTGAACCTTTCAAACCAAATACTGGTTAGACATAAATTTAGCGACTGGGCCAAATCTGCTTAATATGACAATACATAAAACAAGTACAGTAATGCCCTAAATAATCGACTCCTTAACCACAGGAGAATTATTGGTAATTGTTCATGATTTTGTCGGAAATATGGCTTGTTGCCATTCATCGGAAAGCTCTCAGTGAGATTTAGTCGGAATTATGGATTGTTGCCATTCATCTGAAAGCTCTCAGTGAGAGCTTTCCGATGCATGGCAACAAGCCATATTTCCGACTAAATCCTGAAAAATTACCCATAATTCTGCTGTCGTTAAGGGCTTTGTGGACCCAATTTTTCCAAAAACATTTAGAGTCCAAATAAAGGATTCTGTTCATATATATTAGTAATCATAGAAACCATGCCCATTGGTGAACCATTTGAAGAGTATACTTCATTGTGGATTATGTTAGAAATACAAAATGTGAACTTTATTGAGATTTAAAAAAATAAAATTTACAGGCAATGGTCCAAGAAAAATAAAGTCCAAATCTAAGAATCAAATATGGGAATATGTACTCAACACTGTGATGAATGATGTACTACAAAAATATTATTATATTTTTTTAGCGTTCTTGGATAAAATTACTTTGAACCGGTTGTTGACAAAAGATATACTAACTTCACAATATGGTTGACAAACAGACAGCAGTTTATGGGTCACATTATGTCCAGTCCAGTGTGGATGGCTTTTACTAGTGTCAACTCCACATCAGTGATTATCCTCTGAGTGAGTGCTGACCTACATACTAGAAATAATATGGCATGGTATGGTTGTGTTTGATTGGGGATTAGCATTCTATTGTAAACAGAGTCCACTGCTTTACAATGGCCAGCTGCTAACCCATGCATGCTGGCATCCACACAGCCAATGTTTAAGCAAGTATGTATTATTTGTCAACAGCTGGTTCAAAGTAATTTTGTCAAAGAACACTCGAGAAATATAATATTTTTTTTGTAGTACATCATTCATCACAGTGTTCGTACATATTCCCATATTTAATTCTTAGCTATGGACTTTGTTTTTCTTAGACCATTGCCTGTAAATTTTATTTTTTTAAATCTCAATAAAGTTCACATTTTGTATTTCTAACATAATCCACCATAACGTATACTCATAAAATGTTGCATCAATTGGCATGGTTTCTATGATTACTAACATACATGAACAGAATCTTGTATTTTGACTCTATAAATTGTTTTTTAAATTGGGTCCACAAAGCCCTTTAAGAGTCGATTATTTAGTGCATTACTGTATGGGTATTATCAATTATAATTTTAATCCAGGAGGGGCAAATGGAAAACAGAATGGGAATTGTGTCTGGTTCAAGAAGTCCATCTGGAAATTTGAAGTTGCACCCCCCCCCACCCCTGCGAACGAAGATTTTCTGGCGATATCCCTGATCGCGACGAAACGTTGGTGTCGTAGCGGTATTCTACGTTAACAAGGAGTGGACACATTATGTTTCTTTCCTTTAAGACGCAGCGAGTTATTCCAAGCGCTGTGGTATCATGGCGTCAATAACGCTTGCTGGTATCAAGATACCCGTGTTCATAGCATGTCTTATACTATACATGTACATGTACTTGTTCATCATAATTATACGGATCCAATCACTCCTCGATTATGCAATGAATACACGCAGTCAAACAATTAAGATGTACTAATTATACGTGTATACAAGTATACGATACTAACTATATCTTCTACACGTATGGTGCTAACCACCACATTTAACAATATATGTACAATACACTCGAGAATGGAACTCTATCCTAGATCAATGAACACAGACAAATCTAACTAACAATCTCATATATATTTTGAAGACCTCTGTTTGTCTGTTTGTTTGTCTGTATGTTTGTTTGTCTGTCATTTATACAAATCTACGATTCTCGACCGATCGGGTACGTGTGTGTAGTTTGACCAGGCGGTGGACGTTGTCGTATTGGCGAGCCGTGCGGCGCCCGCTTCGCGCATGCGCAGACGAGATCTCGGAAACGGGTAGAGCTATCGACTTGAAATTTGCTATGTGAATGTATCTTGCCCCGGATACGAATTTTATCGGGTCGCCGAGCCCGTGCGACGCCAGCTTCGCGCATGCGCAGACAATATCTCGGAAACGGGTGGAGCTATCGACTTGAAATTTGGTATGTGAATGTATCTTGCCCCGGATACGAATTTTATCGGGTCGCCGAGCCCGTGTGATGCCAGCTTCGCGCGTGCGCAGACGAGATATCGGAAACGGGTGGAGCTATCGACTTGAAATTTGGTATGTGAATGTATCTTGCCCCGGATACGAATTTTATCGGGTCGCCGAGCCCGTGCGGCACCAGATTCGCGCATGCGCAGACCAGATCTCGGAAACGGGTAGAGCTATCGACTTGAAATTTGGTTTTTGAATAGCCCGGACAACGTCGGGCTCATCAGATCTCGGAAACGGGTAGAGCTATCGACTTGAAATTTGGTTTTTGAATAGCCCGGACAACGTCGGGCTGGGTAGAGCTATCTACTTGAAATTTGGTTTTTGAATAGCCCGGACAACGTCGGGCTCATCGGCTAGTCTAATATATATTTTGGGACTTCTGTTTGTGTGTCTGTTTGTCTGTTAACTATGGCCGGGAAAACTGCCGGACGGATTTCGACGAAATTTAATACCTATGGGTGATTTTGTCCGGGGAGTGTTTTGGACGGATCGAATTGTGACCCCGACCTGACCTTGACCTTCAAAATGGTAAATTCAAGGTCAAATCGGGTAAAACGGACGGATTTCGACGAAATTTGATAGCTAGGGATACTTTTGTCCGGGGAGTGTTTTGGACGGGTCAAAATGGTCATTTTTTCACAGAACAGTCGGTAGTGCAATTAGCTGCACCTGCAAATGTCTGACGCTATACTGTCCTCGCGATTACAGTGGTATATTTGGCAAATGATCAATATGTGCATGCACAGGCAGAACAACGTCAATCCTATATAATATATATTTTGGGACTTCTGTTTGTCTGTTTGTCTGTTAGCTATAGCCGGGAAAACTGCCGGACGGATTGAGCCCAAACTCCCTATCTAACGGTAAAATCCCAGATGGAGTGTCATCGTTCCAATCCCCCGCCACCGCAATGGCAATTCATGGGTTAATCGCGTGATACATGTAGTTAAAAGCGTTCGTATCCGCAGTGTCGTTGATAAAGAGCGTTTATGTGTCCAGACATGAGCGTGTTGTGTCTGTTTACAGACATGAGCGTGTTGTGTGCCTGGGAATGGGGGAGATTTTCATCGGGTCAGTTTTTTCCGCCAGAGGAGACCTTCACCTTTAAACGGGTACCCACAAATGATATATCTATTATATATTTTGGAAGATCTGTCTGTGTATATGTCTGTGTGTTCGCGATGAACTCGAAAACGGCCGACCCGATTTCGATGAAACTTCGTATATGAGGGTACTCTCGGTCGGGAAGTGGCATAAGCATATTAATTTTCAGATCCGAGGTCCGCAGTGTCGTTGATAAAGAGCGTTTATGTGTCCAGACATGAGCGTGTTGTGTCTGTTTACAGACATGAGCGTGTTGTGTGCCTGGGAATGGGGGAGATTTTCATCGGGTCAGTTTTTCCGCCCGAGGCGACCTTCACCTTTAAACGGTTACCCACAAATGATATATCTATTATATATTTTGGAAGATCTGTTTGTGTGTTTGTGTGTGAGGGTGTGTGTGTGTGTAATCGATGAACTCGAAAACGGCCGACCCGATTTCGATGAAACTTGGTATGTGGGGGTATTTTCGGGACAGGAGTAACATAGGCCTATTGATTTTCAGATCGAGGTCAACTTTTCACGTGCCGAGGTCAAATCTGTTTTTACGCTGTGTTACGGGACTTTCATTTGAGTTCGGTGCTTACAAATCGTTTCGAAACAGCGCGAATAATAAAATGCCAGTCATAATAATGACACTGTGAGAATCTTTCGTGTTTCCTCTTTCCAACGATATATAATGCGTATGTATCCGTTTTAGTTATCTGCCTCAATTACCAAGAAGAAGTGGTACTATCTTCCATCTGGATAAAAACAATGCGTAACTTCTATGACGTCGTTAGAGGTCATAACGTTATATCACGTTAACGCTTAACCGGCCGATGCATTTGACTGTTTCAGACGTCTTGGCGATATCTCGGGCACCGATGGTAATTTATCTTTACGTTGAAACTTGATAATTAATGAGCGTGTGTATATGAGGCACGTTTATATACTTGAGTGGAAATCAAATCGGGTTAAACTGGCGGATTTTTACGGACGAAATTTGATGCATAGGGTATCTCGGTATCCGCTGGGCCGATTTCCCGGTATCCGCTGGGCCGATTTCCACCATTTTTGGGGTGTTGGTGTTTGACCCCACCTGACATTGACCTTCAAAATGGTCAATTCAAGGTCAAATCGGGTAAAACCGGATGGATTTCGACTGGTACTTTTGTCGGGTACTTTTGTTCGGGCACTGTGTTTTGGACGGGTCAAATCGTGACCCCACTTGACCTTGGCCTTCAAAATAGACAATTCAAGGTCAAAGCCCGGACGAAGTCGGATCACCTTCTAGTCTATTATATATTTTGGAAGATCTGTTTGTGTGTGTGTGTGTGTGTAATCGATGAACTCGAAAACGGCCGACCCGATTTCGATGAAACTTGGTATGTGGGGGTATTTTCGACCGGGGGTGACATAGGCCTATTGATTTTCAGATCCGAGATCAACTTTTAACGTGCCGAGGTCAAATCTGTTTTTACGCTGTGTTACGGGACTTTCATTTGAGTTCGGTGCTTACAAATCGATTCGAAACAGCGCGAATAATAAAATGCCAGTCATAATAATGACACTGTGAGAATCTGTCGTGTTTCCTCTTTCCAACCATATATAATGCGTATGTATCCGTTTTAGTTATCTGCCTCAATTATCAAGAAGAAGTGGTACCATCTTCCATCTGGATAAAAACAATGCGTAACTTCTATGACGTCGTTAGAGGTCATAACGTTAGATCACGTTAACGCTTAACCGGCCGATGCATTTGACTGTTTCAGACGTCTTGGAGATATCTCGGGCACCGATGGTAATTTATCTTTACGTTGAAACTATATAATTAATGAGCGTGTGTATATGAGGCGCGTTTATATACTTGAGTGGAAATCAAATCGGGTTAAACTGGCGGATTTTTACGGACGAAATTTGATGCATAGGGTATCTCGGTATCCGCTGGGCCGATTTCCCGGTATCCGCTGGGCCGATTTCTACCATTTTTGGGGTGTTGGTGTTTGACCCCACCTGACATTGACCTTCAAAATGGTCAATTCAAGGTCAAAGCCCGGACGAAGTCGGGTCACCTTCTACAAGGTCAAATCGGGTAAAACCGGATGGATTTCGACGGGTACTTTTGTCGGGTACTTTTGTTCGGGCAGTGTTTTGGACGGGTCAAATCGTGACCCCACTTGACCTTGGCCTTCAAAATAGACAATTCAAGGTCAAAGCCCGGACGAAGTCGGGTCACCTTCTAGTATTATATATTTTGGAAGATCTGTGTGTGTGTGTGTGTGTGTGTCTGTCTGTAATCGATGGACTCGAAAACGGCCGAGCCGATTTCGATGAAACTTGGTATGTGGGGATATTTTCGGCCGGGGGAGTGACATAGGCCTATTAATTTGCCCGTGCGACGTGACCTTGAAATCGGGTAATTTCATGGTCAAACGCCCGAATATCACGGGATTTCGATGAAACTTGGTATGTGGGGGTACCTTCGGTCGTGGAGTGGCATAAACCTATTAATTTGCCCGTGCGACGTGACCTTGACCTTGAAATCGGGTAATTTCAAGGTCAAACGCCCGAATACCACGGGATTTCGATGAAACTTGGTATGTGGGGTACTTTCGGTCGGGGAGTGGCATAGGCATATTAATTCGCCCGTGCGACGTGACCTTGACATTTAAATCTGGTCATTTCAAGGTCAAACGCCCGAATATTACGGGATTTCGATGAAAATTAGTGTCTAGGGTTACTTTCGTATGGGGAGTCTCATAAGCCTATTCATTTGCCCGTGCGACGTGACATTGACCTAAAATCGGATCAATTCAAGGTCAAATCGCGAATTTAGATGGGATTTTGTCCACTGAGTGATTTGGACGGGTTGAGTCGTGACCCCGACCTGACCTCGACCTTCAAAATGATCAATTCAAGGTCAAATTGGGTAAAACCGGATGGGTTTCGACAGGTACTTTTGTCGGGTACTTTTGTCCGGGCAGTGTTTTGGACGGGTCAAATCGTGACCCCACCTGACCTTCACCTTCAAAATGGACAATTAAAGGTCAAAGCCCGGACGAAGTCGGGTCACCTTCTAGTAATATATATTTTGGACTTCTGTCTGTTTGTTTGTCTGTTAGCTATGGCCGGAAAACTGCTGGACGGATTTCGACGAAATTTGATACCTACGGATGATTTTGTCCGGGGAGTGTTTGTTTGGGTCAAATAGTGACTCCGACCTGACCTTCAAAATGGTCAATTCAAGGCCAAAGCCCGGACGAAGTCGGGTCACCTGCTAGTCTAATATATACATGTCTTGGACTGGTTAAATCGAGACCCTGACCTTAACTTCAACAAGGTCAATTCAATGTCAAATCGGTTAAAACGGACGGATTTCGACAAAATTTGATACCTAGGACACTTTTGTTCGGGGAGTGTTTTGGACAGGTCCAATCGTGACCCCGACCTGACATTGACATTAAACATGGTCAATTCAAGGTCAAATCGCGAATTTTGACGAGATTTCGACGAAATTTGGTACCTAGGGTTACTTTTGTCCGAGAAATGTTTTCGACGGGTCGAATCGTAACCAGGACCTGACCTTGACCTTCAAAAAGGTCAATTCAAAGTCAAATCTGGTAAAACGGACAGATTTCGACGAAATTTGATAACTAGGGGTACTTTTGTTCGGGAATGTTTTGGACCGGTCAAATCGTGACCCCCGACCTGACCTTGACCTTCAAAATGGTAAATTCAAGGTCAAATCGCGAATTTTGACGTGATTTCGACGAAATTTGGTACCTATGGTTACTTTTATCCGAGGAGTGTTTTGGACGGGTCGAATCGTGACCCCGACTTGACCTTGACCTTCAAAGTGGTCAATTCAAGGTCAAATCGCGCATTTCGTCGGAAACCAGAGGGGAAACAGCCCGGTCGAAGTCGGATCCACCAGCTAGTCTTATATAGTCTCGGACATTAGAGCACAATCCCATTGTTGCAATTGTTCCCTGATTTTTGGTAAAGTACACCAATTACCAAGGCTGGCGAATGAATAAAGATTATACCATTGTTAGGGACCCGCAACTCATAACAGACAAATCGCACGGGCGCTTTAAAGTGGGACCAGTCCGTATTGTTTCGGACATATCTATTCATATTCAACGGCGATCAGTTCATGTTAATCACGTTGTTGGGGGTGGCTATCCGGCTATTGTGTCCAATCGCGGCCAGAGCAGCGGCACATTTCCAGTTGATTGCACTATGTGGGATCAGTTGTGCTCTAAGTCGGTCAGAGCACGTGAATAGTTCTTTACCAGAATAAATCTCGTCTTCGAGAACAATTATTGTGCTCTAACCATTACTTAATAGTATACCGGCGATACTTAACAAAGCAGCATCGGCCAGTATCACCACACTATATGTGTTGCCTATATATCGTTTTTGTTATTCCATGGCAAGCATTTATCTATGGTATGATTAAATCTCCCCGACCACCGGATCATATAGATCACGTGATTCTGGGTCTCTTATCCAACATCCGTCTACAGAACCCGATCGAGATCAACATATCTATAGCAATAAGGAAATTGACACTCGTAATTTCGACTTTCTCTGTCTTATATTGATCTTCCTGAAAACAAATTGGAAATATTTATGTCGCAATCTCTCATTGTCTCGGTAATATATATATATATATTCTGGAACTCGCCGCCTGAAACTAGTATAAACTGTCAGACCACTGACAAATTATTTACGGAATTAAAAGGAAGGTTGATCGCACTGCCTCTAAATAAACTTCATTTATCTACTATTTCCTACGAAATTCCCTGATACAATTGGCGATAACGAATTGGCGATAACGAATTGGCGATAAAAACATATGTATCGTTACTGCAGTTGTGGCACAAGGCACGCATGACGTCATTGATTGGTTGAGAATCCCGAATGAACAGACGTCACATCAATCGCGTGAAAAATCAAAGCGACATTCCAACGGATATTTTATGTTATGGTATAACATATCACAAAGTAACTATTATGTATTTGTTGAATGTTTATTATAAACTAGGGGGTTGCTCATCAAAAATGACGAATGACAAACATGACATGTAGCAAAATCGTGTGAATAATTAGTAAACTATTAGTACCCCTTCAAGTAATTTCAAATAAATATTAGTCACCCGAGGTAAACAGTGTCTGTTGATATTAGTCACCCGAGGTAAACAGAGCCTGTTGATATTAGTCACCCGAGGTAAACAGCGCCTGTTGATATTAGTCACCCGAGGTAAACAGCGCATGTGGCGTGAAACTGTAAAGTTACCATCTATCTTACTCGAATTTAAGTACATGCAGTACTATTTTTTGCTCAGTTTTGAATTCGCGCACTTTAAATTCGCGCAATATTAACATAAATGACAAATTTCATGATGATCAGACAAACAGTATAGCATGTAGCCCATGCTAATGGATTGAATTTTGAAATCCAAGATGGCCACTGGCAGCCATGTTGTTTTTTTTGGCCGAATGGCCCCAAAATGACTCGTTCCTATTTACATGTCATTGTTAACATCTATGACTAATAGTATGCACATGCATTCATATACAGCTGTTTACAGTGTATTTTCCCCCACAAATATCTGTTTTAGTGTTATAAGGGGGTGGGTGTCCAAAAATGTTCGGAAAAACACTGCCGGAAACGGAGAAAAATATTTGGATGCGGGGGGTGGGTGAGTTTCAAGAAGGATCGAAAGTAAAAAATCAGCATACCCACCCCCCCCCCCCCCCCGCCCCCCCCCCACTTTCACTTTGAACACGGATCATATGGCAGTGTCGGAACGGAAATTTCTAACACTGCAAACCAGACCGCGCATGTCTTCATATTGACCGTTGATCTTTTGAACGAATATGCATATATTATACTTTTCTTCACGCACATATCGCATATGTAAACCATTTTTTTATGTTTTCGACTATTTATAGGTGTTCTTAGTGGAAATGAATAAAAAAGTTACGCATTCAGTAAATATATCTTAATCATGTGCATGGTCTCTGTATGCTCGATCGTTGTTCCTGTCAGAATGATAACATTGGGAAGGGTTACTTTTTTGGACGCCGTTCTGAATCATATCCTCTTTCTTGTTGAATCATTTGATGGCATATTGGCTGTAGTTTCCAATGATACTAAATGTGGGGCCATATCATGGTCAACAACGATTATGTGGGTGTGTAAAGGAGACCATTTGACTGCATGAATCGATAAATAATAATTGCCATCGTGCGTCATGGATTTAACGAGTCTCGCTATAAATAAGCACCTAATGCGCATAATTGTGACCACCAATAAATGGACAATCCGTACCTAAATTTTCATTAATTAATGGTAAATCTTGCAACACGTGGCACGTGATCTTTGGATTATCCACTAAATCATGACACACATATATATTCCTGCATGTCAGCCTCGCGATGTTTCGATTGACTATCATATTTAATCTGAATGGTAATAACTCTATACAGAATGTACCTTTACTAAATAACTGCGATTTGAATGAGAAATTGCAACACCACCGTAGATCAACTGGTGAAATATAAGTCAAATTCTTCGATTGGGTGGGTGGGCTTGGGGGAGGCTTGGTGTTTAAAAACACTTCTTCAAATATTTCCGTTATTTCGTCAAAAACACTTCTTCAAATATCTCCGTTATTTAGTTAATACAAATTAAATTAAACGATTAGCGTTAACGGTTCTTTCTAAATTGACAATCGACCACGCATGTCACGCATGGTTGCGATTGACCATATATTAGTGGCCTTTTTGGGTTCCGATTGTTCATTTATAAATGGACAATCCTTAACCGTTTGAGTGCCAGATCCGATTTTTGTATCAACCCATATACCTTGTGCCAATGCGTTCTCTTATATATGCGAGTAGACCATATGTCGCATCGCATATATAAGAGAATGCATTGGCCTAACAAATGTTTTTTTTTTTTCTTTTACAATTGTTTACAATTTTAATAATTTATTCTTATATTCTTTAATATACTTATTTGTAGGTGTAGGGCCGATGAGATCGGCCCATGGCACTCAAAGGGTTAAATAATTGCCTGTAAATAAATGATACTAGCCGATGAGCCCGACGTTGTCCGGGCTATTCAAAAACCAAATTTCAAGTCGATAGCTCCACCCGTTTCCGAGATCTGGTCTGCGCATGCGCGAAGCTGGCGTCGCACGTGCTCGGCGACCCGATAAAATTCTTATACGGGGCAAGATACAATCACATACCAATTTTCAAGTCGGTAGCTCCACCCGTTTCTATACATATATTTTTTCCGTATATCTCTCTGCAGATGCTAATAACGTTGAATGGTAAACAAACGCTCTTTATAGCGATGCGTCAAAAACAAACGCTCATTAAATTATCACTTGATTAACCACCGCAGTGCCGTTTTTTTGTGATTGGGAGTTGAGAATGAGTGGTCAAAGCTTGTCCAAAACGCGACAACTACGGTGTCCGTGGGATTTTACCCTTAGATAGGAAATTTGAGCTCAATCTGTCCACGCGTTTTCGATTCTATGAAGTACCCACACATATATATACGGAAGTCTCAAATTATATAGTAGATAGATTAAATAAATGATATTATGATACAGTGACCATCGGTCAAATGGACAAAACACCATGTTTGCCTTTTTGTGTGAACTTATTGTTGTTTACATTGAATGTGAACTGGTGTGAACTGGTGTGAACTGGTGTGAACTGGTGTGGTTTCATCTAAAAATGCTAAAAAAGACGAGATAAGACGAATGTGTACAAACTCCTCGCACCGGTTGTCGGCTTTCTTTATATCGTGATGAGCGGTGACGACATTGTCCTGCATGTCCAGGTTTGTTATGTAAAGTCTTAACAAGGACAGATTGAGGGTTTTTTTTATGTCAAGGCTGTATATAATGAAATCAGGACTCAGCTTGAAATTGTAAAGAGACACAATCCTATCACGACTTTCCCCTTGTTCCTGCTCTGGAGGTTTCCTAGCAGTGAAACGCTAAATTGTTCCGCAATCACCATGATGGAACATTGATCCGTAATTTGAATACAGGGTAATAATCACGTAGTAACAACCTCTTACAGTCACAGGGGGGGGGGGGGGGGGGGGGGGTCGGAAAAAATATTCAGGCACGTATGCTGATTTTTACCTTTCGACCCTTGTTTGGGACCCACCCACCCCGCGCCCAAAACATTTTCCGTTTTCGACAGTTTTTTCCGACCATTTTGGACACCCACCCCCCTTTTAACACTAAAACAGAGATTTGCGGGGGGATTCACTGTACACAGTTGTATATGAATGTATGTGCATACAATTTGTCATGGATGTTAACATTGACATGTAAATAGGAATGAGTCATTTTGGGGTCATTCGGCCAAAAACATGGCTGCCAGCGGCCATCTTGGATTTCAAAATTTGCAACAAAATACAACACGATAACTGCCTGCTGTCAGCTTAGTAGTTACAATTACATTCATTCTCTTATTCTAAGGTGATTTAAGCATATCGGTCGATATGTTTAGGTTGTTTCAGGATTACCTGAAGTACTTATTGGAAGTTATCAATATTCATTTTTCTGCGAATATAGAATTCAGTCGATCGCTCAATCCGAAATGTTCTAGCTGATGGCAGAATAGGAGACAAGTATGCATTGGTCTTTTTTGACTTTTTTTCGGCGTAAGGTACTACTTAAGAGTCATGTTTTTAACTTTAACGATGCATGTGTGATGCTAATGTTTACGATGGCAAGTAATTTTTCATTTTATTTTGCCCTGTTATATGAAAAATTGGCTTAGCAAACTCAGTCATACTTGGTTTATTTGGTATCAAATTGGACGGGGGGTCTTTAAGCTTCACTTCTCTGACAAAAACTCCCATACATTTTGTCACGAGCAGTTAGTTGGATACTTTTGCGAATTGTAATGTTACGAGTATATTCCCTTAAACATGCTGTGTTCTGTAGTTCTGAATAATTTCGGTTGGGTTTGTTTGCATTCCGGTTATATAAAACTGACCAATTTTCGAGATTTGACTAACGTGCTTTCATTATTACATACCATGTTTTTATAGATATATCAAATACTTAACATTACCCTTGTCATATAAAAAACAATATAATTGCAATGGCTGAGTATATTGAGCAATGGCTATGCGTTACATGAACTAGAAAACGTTGATCGAGGTTTAGTATATCTAACTCCGATATGTATTATTACCGCTGAAAACTGTTCAAAGCTCAAACTCAAACTAAGATGGGTCATTGACACAGTGGCAACCACATGTTAATACAGTTGTTTTCAGCTTCTGTTGTTCTCAATTTCATATAAAGATATTGCCAGTTCTCAAATAAGTTGATTGTCCAGTGGTATTAGTCCAGGAGATCGACCCCAAGAAATAACAAATGTTTCTCATTTTGACGGACAAGTGCTATCCGGTCTAATTTTGTAGTAAAATATATGTAGATTACGAAAATCCATGATAGCAGTGGTGAATTTGTAGCTTAATTGGCGAAAAACGTGTTTTTATTGACCTACCCGACGACCGAAAATGAAAGAATTTTCCGGCGACGTCATAGTACTACTAGTCCGGGAGCTAATATGGGTACCCTTGCACCCCCTGGGACTTAACTTCTCCCCCAAACATTTTGTTCCTTATTATGTCCTTCAACTTTTAAGCGATGTTAACAAGAAAAAAAAGTGGCCGTATAGACTCCAGACAAAATGGCGTTCATCGTGGCCGCCGTTTTTCAGACCAGACCCTAAGTCAGTTTTGTGCAAATTATAGCGGTGAAAATCTTGTAAAATGTATACAAATGTATATATTTTCGTGAAGCTAAGACATAATGTCACTTTTTTGGGGAAAAATTGAAACTCACCTTCCAAGATGGCCACCAAAATGGCCGCCGGAAGTTGAAAATATGACTTTTTTTTACAAATATCTTCTAGATCGATTCATGCTGTTTGGAACTGGTTAAGCAATGCGACTTTATTTTGTATTTTATATATTAACTGATCATTGGGGCAATTAAATATGCACTTTTTTGGGGTCATAGCCCCTACCGTTCCCTCAAAAATTCGAATTTACAGAACGCGGTATAAACTTTCACAAAAAAATTACAATTGGGATTATAGTCATATTTTAACATGAAATGAACAGAACTTTGTAATGTAAGTGATGCATATGATTATACCTATGAATATTCCAACTCACTGGAACCAAAATTCTTACTTTGGCTCAAAATGGCTGCCAAAATATGGAAAATGGTAAATATTGCCCCAGCATGTCCTGCAATCGATTACAAGTCGTGGATGGTGTACAGAATTGGCTATTCTGCCTTCTATACATTGAATACTAACAACATGTCTGATGTACCATGGTTAATTGTTACTATTGCCACCACTGACATCACCAAAAATATTGGACTTTTCTTTCAAAAACTTGACTTAAATATCGGCAAAAATTTACTTTTTCATGTTTGGACCATTTTTTTAATTAAAATGTAACTATCTTTGGGTTGAAAGGTGTTTATTGTTTTGGTCTATATTAAATGTCACACTACGGGATTTATAGACCAAATTGTTCGCCAGGTTTTGACATAACTGTATACTCTCATTAAGTAGACATGGATAAACTTTTTTATGCAGCCTGTGTCAGGGAGGACGCAGTTATATAGGGGTGGGTGTAATATAGTGTGTCATTTTGACATATTTCTCGATGGGTTAATATATAATGCTATGCTAATTATGGTCTGAAATGACTAATATCGAGATTTCTGGTGACCATTCAACGGTTGATACCATTTGATGTCCCGATGGGGTATATTTTAGAAGTTCTGACACGTCACCAATCTTCGGTACATGTCACGAAGCTTCGGTACATAGGATGAAAAACCGCCACAGATTTGGGGTTAATGATGCAATGTCACATTTTTCGCCAGATTTCGACAGAACTATATGCTCTCATTGAGTAGACATGGATAAACTTCTTGTGTGTAGAACTGTGTCAGGGAGGAAGCAGTTATATAGGGTGGATGTAATATAGTGTGTCATTTTGACATAATTTTACACCATGGGTTAATATATAATTCCATGATAGTTACGATCTGAAATGACTGATATCGAAGTTTATGGTGACCATTCAACATTTGATGCCATTTGACGGTACGTGTCACGAAGCTTCGGTAAATTGGATGAAAAATCGCCACAGATTTGGGGTTAACGATGCGAGGTCACATTTTTCGCCAGATTTTGACGGAACTGTATACTCTCATTAAGTAGACATCGATAAACTTCTTATATGTAGCCCTGTGTCAGGGAGGGAGCAGATATATAGTAGGTGTAATATAGTGTGTTATTATGACATATTCCTCGATGGGTTAATATATAATGCGATGCTAATTATGATCTGAAATTATTAATATCCGGGTTTCTGGTGACCATTCAACGTTTGTTACCGGTACCATATGATGTCCTATGGTGGTATATTCCTGGAGTTCTGACACGTCACGAAGCTTCGGTACATGGCACGAAGCTTCGGTGCATTGGATGAAAAACCGCCACAGGTTTGGGTTTAAGAATGCATTGTCAATTTTATTTTTGCCACAGCGCTGGGAGATAAGTACCCAGGGGCACATGTTTCTTCTGATTTTGATAGTACTGTATACTGTTATTAATAAAGATACACCTTGATTAACTTCATGCTGAATGAACCAGTCACAATATAATTTTCTATTATTGAACATTTAACTTGAATATCACGAATAATCGGTACATTCATGTTTTTGTTTCGACGCCGACTGTATGCATAAATATGATTTAAATATAGTAATATATGAATAATAATTAATGTACCGAAGCTTCGTATCTATATGTTACAAACACCTAATTATTTTCCATAGGCGACAGTGTTAATTAAAAGTCCCGCCGGCTATGGGTTAAGCCTATTTGAACTTCAAGTTGTCAATTTTCCCTTAGAACGTCATCCGCTGCACACAAGTGTGTGTGTTACAACAAACGCGCCCTTTTCGGTATTTTTTTCAAATGATAATCTTACATTTCCACAACTACCCCATTTACTGCACAAAAATCAGCAGCATAAACATATCCAGACCCCTTCCGTAACTTCTGGACACCACCAGACTCTTCCTGGACATCTAAACATACACGATCGCCATATTTACGTAGGCTATGATTTTCTGTTCCCGATTAGGGATATTTCCCTCAATGATAATCAACCAATCAGCAGCCAGATTGTTTTGTTATGCTGACTCGAGTTTCAAGAAGCGTAACTCTATATAATTAGTTGCTTGTAACATATAATTGTAAAGAAAATCGAACTTTGATCGTGTAAACCGTGCCAATTTTACAAAAAAAGCTTTACTGTGATACGATAGAAATATAGGAGTCATTGGACATCCTATTATCTCCCAGTGGTCCTTTGACCCACATACCCCGTTTTAAAATTGACCATTTTTGGGGGTAAGAAATAACACCGATACTCGATTCCTGATAAGTCTGGAAGCACAGTTTAGTAGAAAGATACCACTGTCTCATGTCATGCTTGTTATATACATATATACTGCACAGTGTCGCATGCCCCATGTCCATCCACTCTCTAATCGGAATATTATGACCACAAATGTGACCACACTCAAAATTCAGAGTTTTTCATCATAATTTAATTTGTAAAATCCGACTCGCGTGCATACCGCACAGGATAGAAAGGCATATGTATACGTTTTGAAAACTAGTTACGTATATCTACCATACGCCTTAAGGAATTTATCTAATTTTGAACAGTACAATGTTTAATTGGATTTGAATTAGACCCCCCCCCTCAACTTAGAAAACAAGTAGAAACCTTCTTAAATCCATTTAAAAACATTGTAGAAGCCAAGTTGTAAATTATTTAACAATATTAAAATAATTATGGTGAATTTAACCTTAAAATCATACTAAGATGAAATGGTTGCAATTTGGACGATTTTGCAAAAACATTGAATCATTGAAACATTTTTAAACATTGAAATTCTTCAATTTTTGTTAGCACAATTAGTTATTTAACATTATTAACATAATTACTATTCAACTTAATCACCAAAATCATACTAAAATGAAATCTTTACACATTGAAAAAAAATTGAAAATTTTGGGCTTAAAATGTCGAAATATGCCAAAAAAATCGAAATAAACCAAAGAAGGCTACAAATTTGTTCTTTCTATCATGATTTTTCTTCATTACCATACTTAAACATTAAAAATAACATGGTCACAGTTTGTCCGTCAATATGAGCAACACTACCTCCCGATCGCCTGGACTATATGGGGGGCGTTGTCTAAATGATTGGATACGGTGTGATGTCGCAGTCAACGATACACATTTTAATACAGCAATTATTGTTCGAAATGACACTGACAGTCCAAAATTACACTGAATTGTTCTGTTAGCTTAATGTTTCAGCCACGATACAGTGTTTATATAAATCAAAATCCTCAATCGATTTGCACTCTTAATTGAGTGAATTGAATATGTTTTCTTAGACACAATTACATTTTGAGCGTGCGCGACTCAAGTATGCGTTCACACTCCGTTAATGCGCAACTCAATTACATCTTACGTCGAAACAATGAATTGAATTTGTTTAATCTCAATAAAAACTGTACATATGCATACAGTATTTGAGATAAAATATATGAATAAGTTTACATGTGAAATTGATATTTACAAGTGCTCAAGCACATTACATATATACAAGAAACACAACAAATTCGCGCCATTAACATCGGCATTTATTATCATGTATTCGCCATATTATATGACAAACATCTATACAACGAATTGATCATTCCGCACTGCAAACATTAGCACACTAATTAAATATAAATATTTGTTAAATATATCAAAACAATAGGTACATGTATTCATAATATAAAATTGTTTATGCATTTTGTATTCCACAGTAAAATTTCTGAAACAGAAATATAGAATGAAACTAATCGGTACTCGCAAACATGCACGTGGGTATCAAATTGGTGTGCCTCGGTGTGACGTCTGAACTTAAAGACAGATTTTCACAATATCCTGGAATGTATGAAGAGACACATACACATCCTACGTCGGTAATCTGAACGGCTCGGTCATTTCCGTGTGCACATGTAAATGAGGTAACCTCTCCCATAAGTAGACACCATAATTGCATGCCAGACTGTAACAATCATGTGATTTATCATGTGCATTCTACCGGGAGATACGTATGTTAAACGCTAAACTAATTATTGTAGCTGTTACTATGAATCACTATATAATGCATGGTCAAGTTTGGTACAGCCATGCACTCAATAAATTATGTTCCATTCACATACATATATATGTGCCAATTAGTCAATGTGATCGCCTTATTATCAGGGCCGTGTTTTGTACCATTGCACGAATGTGGTTTCTATTGATGGAAGAGGTCATTTCCGAGCGAAGCGGAAATGGATGGCCGAGTCTCGAGAATATATATGTCTATGTACGATGAGGTCAGATGGACTTTTAGCTCATCGTCAACAAGTCTGTGTAATTGTGTTAGTAGGGCTTTGACGATACATACAAGTTGTCACAATATGATACAATTAAGAAATAAATACACTGCGCATCGGCGTGTTTAGTATAATTTGACCACAACGAAACTGATTGTAGGCCGATGCGAATGTGGTCAAATTATACTATACACGCCGATGCGCAGTGTATTTATTTCTTTTGTAATTCGACTGTATGTTTTGGTCGAAATTATAGTGACATAGTTACGTTCAACCTGCTATATAATAGCCCAGTTTCTAGCTCTGCGTGGTATGATTTTCCACCAAACAGTTCTCCTCTTAGAACTGTAACGTCAAACATGACGTCATTATTGAACGGCGACCCATTTTCTTTGCCTTTTTGGCAAAACAAAAATTTAGTTAAAATTTATTTTTGTTCTATCTTAAATATAATTCACTATAGTACAGTGGGTAGTCATTATATGTCTCTTTCTTCAGTGTATAGCATGACATTAACCAATGCCCATGTGGTTTGACATCTGAAAGTTCGAGGCGTTGGCAGCATTGCACTGATTGTACCACATTTTTGTTGTGGTACAATTCAGAATATTTAGAATTGTACCACAAAACGACGGCGTGTCTCCATGGGAATACAGGCTAGTGACCAATTAGGATGAGCCTTGTGTGTAGGTTTAGGCAAGGTCGTATTACAAATAATGATACATGACCAACGGTATACTAAATTAGTGTTCTCAAATGATGTATTACATGTAGTACCACCTGAACTATCGGACACAACATATTTATAAATGGGGATAGAGTTCATTTGAGCTATAATGCAGTTTAATGTTTAGTTGTATGAGTTGTTAAACATGATAGCCACGTAAACTTGAGGGAACATTGCAGGCTTTGTTGTTTAGACATGCCCGCTATAGTATCATGTATGTACGCGTGTCGTTTGAAAGTGTAACGGGATATATTGAATTCATGATGAGTCGTCACAGCCCTATTATTTATTACAAAATATACGTGTACTAGATTACCAATATATATTGTATATATATATATATATATTCTTTATTTCCTCCATTCATGGAGATATTTAAAGAATGCATACAATTAATATAAATTATAAGAACATAAACAGGTAACAAAAGTCAACATATTTACAGTCATCAACTAAGTGGTGAACATGAGAATTACAACTGGAGGGGTTGTCTGGAAGTGGAAGAAAATGAATTCCTGATATTGATGCACGAAGATACACACAACTTAGTTATTTGGTATGCATATATGTATATCTGTGATAACTATTGCAACATACGTGTATGGTTTATTATCACAGCGAGTGTTGACAATTGTGGAAAAGTAACTAGTATTTATACCACAAGGATGTGCACTTCAGTTTAAATATCTATAACATTAAGTAATTAATCAACATGCCGATTAAAACTACTATCCACTGTGTGGTGGACCATTACTTAGTGTGTTGCATCTCAGAAATTATTATCTTTATTGGATGTATTCTAAGAAGAAAACAAGAACAATAGAGGACGCAAATCATTGGGATTGACTTGTGTTGCAGTGACCGATATACCATTCAGATGAATCTGTTTAATTATATGTCTCCCTTTAACGATATTTGACAACATACTTGTATATTACCAATTGGTATTTTCACACCTACATGGTTATCCGACATGTTGCTTTCGTCGTGGCATGGCTTGGATTTGCGACTATGTGGTCGCTATATGCTCCATCACGTTTCTTACAAAATAACCACATTGGCGAGGGCTTAGTTTTGGGTCGCCGTTCGAGTAATATGTTCACACCCTCTTTTTGAATCATTTATGGGCTGTAGTTTCCAATGATAACAAACCTGCGGTGTAGGCAGGCTGTACCGTGTATGGTCCAAACCGGGAATAAGATGTGAGAAATGTGCTGAGAACTTGGATATTTGCGTCAATGATGGTAATAACAGATAATTTAAATCGATGAAACCCCGATTACAGTGTCCGTCTCCTTCGTAGGGAAAATGTCCTTATTTGGGACGTATCTAATCCAATAGCATGCGATAGTTTTGTTTTATCTTTGCCAAATCTCTTGAGCAAAAATGTAGGAAACTTGTTCAAACAACGGCAAGAAAACACAAATTTCTGACGTAAGTTTTCAACTCGCTTATACCTCTGATAACAATGCTGCCCACAAGTTGACTAGCGAGTTTAATGCACGGACTACATAAACGATTGAACATGTCCTATTTTTAATTGTGTTGTCATTGTGTAAAAGTGTATTTCGATGCATTACGTAGTGTGTGGTCCTTTGATATTTTACAGATCAAATAAAGGGACACGAGGAGTGATATTGTTGCGAGCTGTACAACTGTAATTACAAATAAATACATTAAAGATACCTTAGTCAATATGACTAAACAATATTAGTCACAATCTTGGTCAATATATCTAAGAAAGCGAGCCAAATAGTCAAGCTGTAGTCAGTCACAATGACTAACTTACAAAGTTATTGATAGGGTGACCAAAATGCGACAAACGCAGCCATATTTTTGGGGAATATATATATTTTGAGATAATCGATACCATTAATGTATTCCCAGTCTATAAGGCATGCTACTGAGGTTCAGGGGGTACCTCATCACTAGCACCATTCCGGAATCGAGAGTGCATACACAAGGGCGCACGTGGGTATCTTCGTTAATTAATGCATATTACGCATCCCACATGCGTTTAGTTATTGCTGTGGTGCATTGTAGTTATTGCTGTGGTGCATTGTAGTTATAGGCGCAGCCAATTTGAGGTATATATGATCATGACATTACTTTATATTGACAAAGTTAGGCGTGTACTTACTCAATGGTCTTAGTCACTAAGATTTAAGAAGGATAACTATATTTACCACACACAGCTTCTAGTGATGTCTAAACTATATTGTCGGTTTGATATTCAACTTCCTGAAATTCTGTTATATATACAAATTAAGACGGAAATAGATTGGGAATATAAGTATACAGAGCGTCATCTTCTTATTATAAACTATACTGTTTGATGACATTATCTTCATTCCTCAGGCACCCTTGAAATAAAAAAATTAAATTGTCATATTTTCAAAACATTCAATAGTTTGTATCAGCTCGCCATTGGAATATGCCATTTGTTTTGATTTTATTCAACAGTTTCCCTGTTTCCCACTTGGTCGGTGAAGCCGGATATAAGATCTGATTCAGTATTAAAATTAAATTACTTCCATCTAAATTTTGATAAAATAACTCATCCATATTCCATTTAATATAAGTAAGCGGGACCTGTCAAAATGTCTATGTTATGTTAGTCAAAATGAGTAAGCCAAAAGTTAATGTTATACTAAGGTAAGTTGGTTGATATGAGGACATGTTTTACTAGCCATTGCTAGATGCTCTGACTAAGAATTGTCTGTCAATGTGTACATATATTATGGTCAATGTAATTATGTCCGATATGGACGTATACACACATGCAGGTATGGGGCAATGTGTGTAACAACGTAATTGTTGATTCAAACAGCACTCGGTGGGTATTGAATTCCATGTGACCAAACGTGTGAGGCGCTTATCTATGCAGTGTGTATTGCGAGCAGCACAACAACATGAGGGTGGACTCGCTTATGTATGCAGTGTATATTGTTATGCTGCAGGCGGATCTGATAGCAACAAAACAAAATGAGTGTAGATTCGCTTGTTTATGCAGTGTATATTGTTATGTTAAATGCGGCTGAGAGGAACACCACTCAATGAGAGCATAGTGCTATGTTACAAGCGGGTCTGAGAGCAACAGTGTGGACTCTTTTCTCCTCGACATTTAGTAACATGTTTATTGGATATCATGCAATTATTGATGGGGTAGTATTCCATTACAGGCAACTCGTTAATAATCACTGACTAGGATGGGAGAGGGTCCCCATGATCGCCCCTGAGCGCCAGAGCGCCGCACTTGTTTTGTGCAAGATCGCAGCGGAGTGTGACATGGGTTTTAGATAGCAATAAGACAACTATGTATTATCACATCAAAATAATGATAAAGTCGAAGTCGAAAATGGGTATAAATCGGACCAGACACACTTTTAAACTTTACTTGAATTTCCATGTAGACACACCACTCGGGAGCACACACATGTTACTAATATGACATACACAAGATGAATTATGTTTAAGATTTAACAAAACAACTCCAAAATGGACTCCGAGAACAAGTTGGATAAATTTTAAAATATAAAAAAAATGGCACACAGTTTCCAGGAGTGGCTAAACCAACTATAAATGGAATATATATACATGTATAGAAAATAAAACTTTTACCTGTAATAAAAAATGGAAACAAGTGATACTTTCAACCCAACTGAATTTGTGCGCACGCACAGGGTTTGTATACGAGCATTTTCCATAATTAAAAGTAAATCCTGATTTGGGCGAGATCTATCAAAAATATTTTGTCGAGAAAACCATAATTACACAAATCACAAATTCGATGGCAGTTTGTTAGGGCAATGAAAACTAACGCTGCTCTGCCGACTGGCTATTAGATTAATGTGACGCAGGACGCAATTGGAAGGCGATGTGTTCTGAATAATATTAGCCATGGTCAGGATTTGTGTGTAGAAAATAAATATTTTACCAAACTGACTCAATAGTTTAAATCCGATTGAATAAGAATGACAGGCTGCCATCAATGGTCCATTGATAGCGATCTGTGCATTTTATTCACCTGTTAGTTCTACTACTGTCGATTTCTTGATTTCTGGAAATAATCTAACGCACCAGACATCACATTTGGATTTGACCGTACACCCGTCCACAACATGTGTGTCTACCGCCGCGCCCGACTAATCATATTTGGATTTGACCGTACACCCGTTCACAACATGTGTGTCTCTCCGCCGCGCCTTACATATCATATATTCGGATTTGACCGTACACCCGTCAGCACCCTGTGTGCATCGTCGCCGCTCCCGGATGATCATATATTTGGATTTGACCGTACACCGTCCGCAAGATGTGTCTCTCTCCGCAGCGCCCGACTGATCATATTTGGATTTGACCGTACACCCATCCACAACATGTGTGTCTACCGCCGCGCCCGACTGATCATATTTGAATTTGACCGTACACCCGTCCACAACATGTGTGTCTACCGCCGCGCCCGACAAATCATATTTGGATATGACCGTACACCCGTCCACAACCTGTGTGTCAGGCCGCCGCGCCCGACATATCATATATTCGGATTAGGCCGTACATCCGCCCACAACATGTGTGTCTACCGCCGCGCCCGACTGATCATATATTCGGATTTGACCGTACAATCGTCCACAACATGTGTGTCTCGCCGCCGCGTCCGACGGATCATATATTCGGATTTGACCGTACACCCGTCCACAACCTGTGTGTCTCTCCGCCGCTCCCGACTGATCATATATTCGGATTTGACCGTACACCCGTCCACAACCTGTGTGTCTCCGTCGCGGCCGACGGATCATATATTCGGATTTGACCGTACACCCGTTCACAACCTGTGTGTCTCTTCGCCGCGCCTTACAGATCGTATATTCGGATTTGGCCGTACATCCGTCCACAACCTGTGTGTCTCTCCGCCGCGCCGTACATATCATCTATTCGAATTTGACCGTACACCCGTCCACAACCTTTGTGTCTCGCCGCCGCGTCCGACAGATCATATATTCGGATTTGACCGTATACCCGTCCAGAACTTGTGCCTCTCGCCGCCGCGTCCAACTGATCATATATTTGGATTATATACCTTGTGCGTCTCGCCTCGATATGGCCAAGCGCACGTAACAGGAAAGACACATTGTATTCGGCATTGCTTGAATGCTCCGACTTTCATCTTATTATCTGAACAATACTCTTGTATACTTGTATTACATGTATACTGTGTCGTCTGCCTATGTTTCTTCGATACCCAACCGGACGAATAAGAGAGCATCCAAGTATAATTTTATAACTGAGTGGGGGGATCCATTTAGCATAGAAAGGGTTAAACATTGTTTAAACTGGAATCGGTCCAATTTTATTGGGAATTACTTTCGTTTCTGAAGTTCACTCAGAAATTTATATCCGCTGCACGTAGATACCACCGGTATTCAAATGACACACTTGCCCATCCCTGGACAAGTGGTCCTGCTAATGTGCTGGTGGATCATACTTAATTACTATGATGTTGGTAGGGAAAACTGATATTGCGAAGAAACACTACCGTTATTTTTTCTAAAGTTGTCATTTTCTCGTTAATCTGACCGAATCTAAGTTTTTCAGGTTTTCCTCCATGTATGTGGATCATAAATCCGCGCCTATCGAGTTAGCTTCGACATCGCTGGGCGACTTGTGGTGGCTTAACCGACTGAGTCACCAGGTGCCCATAGGTTACACTGGTGTAAATGTTTCCCATAGGCCTCAGTGCTAACGTTTAGCGTATACTGTTGACAATATAAATTTTGGGTTCAAAATTGTCTTTAAATCTGTAAAATTGACATTTGGGAAACTTTTTACGCAAAAAATTCATGTCCGTCTAGCAGGGAATCCGTCTTTAAATCTTGTGTTTTCGTAACTAGTGTCAGAACCGCATACAAAAAAATACTGTCATATTTTAGACCACACCAACAAATTCAAACTTCACTACAAAGGGTTAATTCCTTTGCCAATGGCTAATTTACCTATGGGAAATCATAGGGAAGAGGTGTGATGATTTTGTGTATGCACAAGGCTATTGATCAATCAGTGCCCAGTGTCTATTTTATTCTCTCCTATATAGATATTCCTCCCGCATCCGCTAGATGTCACTCCGACCCCTATTTACACCAGTGTAACCCATAATCATCCCAGGCTATGGTCTTACAATCTCGTCCAAATACGGATACGATAGGCGAGAATCGCATGCGTTTTGATATGTCGATGCCGTCTGGAGAGTTTGGCGGGACCAGCATCAGCCATCAGGCCCCCGCGGCAGCGGTCGCTGGCGCGACCTGACTGCCTCGATATCAATTTGAAAAAGGGTGTTTCCCAACAGGTCTTAGACAGTGCCGTCCGCCTCCCTAAAAGTGATTTTTCCTATAGTGTTTTTGAAACGTGTCTCTTTGTGGTGTCATTCTTTTGGTATGATTTTTTACTAAATAACGGGTATGTTAGAGTTACATTTCTTTGAATTTTACAATCGAAACATATTCGCATGCGATGCTGAGTCACGCGGGACACGGCAAACTAAATCGCGCGCAAATTGGCTTGCGATTTTTCAGCATCCCACCCCATTTGGCATGCGATAGCGTTTGTACTAGGTGAATCATCCATACAGGCTACATCCCGATATGTTATTTATAGGCTAACTGGATCTTTGACAATAGACAAGGGACATCGATACGTTGCAAGATAATATCTATGAAATTATAGATTCCCGGTCGTTCTTCGTCAAATTAGTTGCTTGGCCATTTGGGCGATGCATAAAGGTTATAGTGAATATTAAAACTTTTTCAAGGCACTTTCATCTTTCCAGAAATCTCTCAATCCCAAAGCCGATCGAGATACCAACCCAGCTAAGAATTAGCCTGTCGGCTTACTATCAGAAGGACGTAACCGGTCAGTTATTGGGGAAATCTGATTCACACAGGCAAACACTTTTAGCGCCAGGGCTTCAGCTGGTGTTCATATGTTCACGACGGGAGCTGTGCTGGCGCAACATTGAAGACCCTGTGCCAATGCATTATCTTATATATTCGAGTCGATCATAGATCGCCTCACATATATAACATAATACATTGGCCTAACAATGTTTTTTTTTATCATTTTTCCTTACATTCTTCAAAAATTATTTTCATTTTTTATCAATTTTTTCTTTCATTTTTTAACAATTTTTATCATTTTGTATAATTTGTTCATATATTCTATTACAATTTTTATCACGTTTTCTTATATTCTTTAACAATTTTATAATTTTTTTCTTACTTTCTTTAGCAATTTGATCATTTATGATATTTTTTTCTTACCATTCTTTATCAATTTTGACCATTTTTATTTTACTTTCTTTAACAATTTTCATCATTTTTTTATCATTATTTCTGACATTTTTTAACAATTTAAAAAAAAAATCAGCTTTTCTTTACATTCTTTAACAATTATTAAAAATAATATGCAATTTATTAGGGCAATACATTCCCTTATATATGCGAGGCGACCTATGGCGATGCAATGCCGTGTCATCGTATACACAATCGCTGCAAATTGAAAATAATTTCTCTGTGTTTTTAAAACAAAATCGTCAGAATTCATGTACATGACTGTATCACCGAAAAGCAAATGAAACAGTATTAAGAGCCCCCAACATGAACGGTAATTGAGACTATAACTACAGTCCAGTCTACAGTATTGTCAGCATCGCGAAAACATTTCTGGGGCTAATTAGATTAGGATCAATAATGTTGACCGACATCCCGGAAACGAGCTCCAACACTGGACAGTTACATCCAATTTCCTCCACTCCAATCGTGCATAATGACCAATAACGGCTGCTTATCTCAACAAGAGGAAACAAATCACCATAGCATTGTTACAGATAAATCGGTTTGTCCACGGTTATTTAAATTGATGACGTATATAACCATGTTCCTTTGCGTATATGATATATGTATATTGCAAGGAAGTGGGCTTGTTGGCAACCGGAGTATTATAATTCCCAGACTCTGACACCATAACAATTGATAATGTTGAGTAGTTCCCAAATCCCACCGTCTATATGCTCGTGTTTGGTACACACTAGAGAGGTGGTACAAATCCCACCGTCTGCTATGCTCGTGTTTGGTACATACTAGAGAGGTGGTACAAATCCCACCGTCTATATGCTCGTGTTTGGTACACACTAGAGAGGTGGTACAAATCCCACCGTCTGCTATGATCGTGTTTGGTACATACTAGAGAGGTGGTACAAATCCCACCGTCTATATGCTCGTGTTTGGTATACACTAGAGAGGTGGTACAAATCCCACCGTCTATCTGCTCGTGTTTGGTACATACTAGAGAGGTGGTACAAATCCCACCGTCTATATGCCCGTGTTTGGTATACACTAGATAGGTGGTACAAATCCACCGTATATATGCTCGTGTTTGGTACAAACTAGAGAGGTGGTACAAATCCGACCGTCTATATACTCGTGTTTGGTACACACTAGAGAGGTGGTAGAAATCCCACCGTCTGCTATGCTCGTGTTTGGTACATACTAGAGAGGTGGTAAAAATCCCACCGTCTATCTGCTCGTGTTTGGTACATACTAGAGAGGTGGTACAAATCCCACCGTATATATGCCCATGTTTGGTATACACTAGAGAGGTGGTACAAATCCCACCGACTATATGCTCGTGTTTGGTATACACTAGAGAGGTGGTACAAATCCCACCGTCTATATGCTCGTGTTTGGTACATACTAGAGAGGTGGTACAAATCCCACCGTCTATATGCTCGTGTTTGGTACATACTAGAGAGGTGGTACAAATCCCACCGTCTATATGCTCGTGTTTGGTACATACTAGAGAGGTGGTACAAATCCCACCGTCTATATGCCCGTGTTTGGTATACACTAGAGAGGTGGTACAAATCCCACTGTCTATATGCTCGTGTTTGGTACATACTAGAGAGGTGGTACAAACCCCACCGTCTGCTATGCTCGTGTTTGGTACACACTAGAGAGGTGGTACAAATCCCACCGTCTATATGCTCGTGTTTGGTACATACTAGAGAGGTGGTACAAATCCCACCGTCTGCTATGCTCGTGTTTGGTACATACTAGAGAGGTGGTACAAATCCCACCGTCTGCTATGCTCGTGTTTGGTACATACTAGAGAGGTGGCACAAATCCCACTGTCTATATGCCCGTGTTTGATATACACTAGAGAGGTGGTACAAATCCCACTGTCTATATGCTCGTGTTTAGTATACACTAGAGAGGTGGTACAAATCCCACTGTCTATATGCTCGTGTTTGGTACACAATAGAGAGGTGGTACAAATCCCACCGTCTGCTATGCCCGTGTTTGGTACACACTAGAGAGGTGGTACAATTTTCGAGCCAGAGCACTAAGTTACATCATTATCGACTAAGATCGGCCATTTTTATTTATCATATTTCCATCTCAAAGATGAAATCAGCTTAAAACTAAAATAATTTTCAATTAAATTAGTTTATTTCTCTTGACTCATATTGTACAATTACATGATTATTGGGACATAACATCTATTATATATTTTGGAAGATCTGTGTGTCTGTGTGTGTGTGTGTGTGAGGGTGTGTGTGTGTGTGTGTTCGCGATGAACTCGAAAACGTCCCAACCGATTTCGATGAAACTTGGTATGTGGGGGTATTTTCGGCCGGGGACGAACATAGGCATATTAATTTGTCCGTGCGACGTCACATTGACCTTGAAATCGGGTCATTTCAAGGTCAAACGCCCGAATATCACGGGATTTCGATGAAACTTGGTATGTGGGGGTACTTTCTTATGGCGAGTCTCATAAGTATATTAATTTGCCCGTGCGACGTGACCTTGACCTTGAAATCGGGTAACTTCAAGGTCAAATCGCCAATTTTGATGGGATTTCGACGAAATTTGATACGTTGGGTTACTTTTGTTCACCGATTGTTTTGGACGGGTCCAATCGTGACCCCGACCAGACCTTGACCTTCAAAATGATCAATTCAAGGTCAAATCGGGTAAAACCGGATGGATTTCGACGGGCACGTTTGTCGGGTACTTTTGTCCGGGCAGTGTTTTGGACACTTGGTATGTGGGGGTACTTTCTTATGGCGAGTCTCATAAGCATATTCATTTGCCCGTGCGACATGACATTGACCTTGAAATCGGGTAACATCAAGGTCAAATCGCCAATTTTGATGGGATTTCGACGAAATTTGATACGTGGGGTTACTTTTGTCCACTGATTGTTTTGGACAATTCAAGGTCAAAGCCCGGACGAAGTCGGGTCACCTTCTAGTCTATCTATCTATACTATATATTTTGAGACTTCGTATATATGTGTGTGTGTGTGTGTGTGGGTACTTCATAGAATCCAAAACGCGTGTACAAATTGAGCTCAAACTTCCTATGTAAGTGTCAAATCGCACCGACACGACCGTGGTCGCGGTTTAGAGAAGCTCAGAGCACCCGTTCTCCAATCTCAAATCACCGCAAAGGCACGGCGTGGGTTAATCAAGTGATTATTTAATGAGCGTTTGTTTTTGACGCATCTCTATAAAGAGCGTCTGTTTCCCATTCAACGTTATTACCATCTGCATAGTTATACGGGAACGCAAACGTTATCGCTCGAAATTTATTCCCTGCGAGCACGGATGGCGCGCTTTGTTTTTACAGTATCGGTATATACCGAAATCAACCCAGATAATCACGAATATAGCATCAGATTTCTCCCCAGATATACCGTTATAAAGCTACTGGAATCTGCCAATCTACTATTAATATGTGTGTATATATGTGGGTACTTCATAGAAACGAAAACGCGTGTAGGAACGGGCATCCCCACGGCAATGTCGGCAAATATATATGAGTGTGTCCTTTATAGACTCGAACCGATTGAGCTCAAACTTGCTAAATATTTACTGGGAAATTCCAGGCAATGCCGATTGAGCTCAAACTTGCTACCTACGGGAAGTGTCATATATATGTGTGTGTCCTTTATAGACTCGAACCGATTGAGCTCAAACTTGCTAATTACGGGAAGTGTCATGGACGGGTTCATTGAAAAAAAATAAATCGGGTAAAATTGAAAAACAAAATTAAAAAGGCACAATTAACTCCTTGAAAAACCAAAAACAATCGGGTAAAATTTAAAAACAAAAAATTCAATTAAAAAATTAAAAAAGCACAATTAACTCATTGAAAAACAAAATAATTAACTCATTGAAAAACACAAAATTAAAATAAAATTGTCATGTTTCTGACTATTGCCGAAATTTGCTGCAAATGCAGCACAAGTGTCTCGGAACCTGTTGCAATTGCTTTTTCGAACAAAGCCATGGGACGAATGCCGCCAGTGGCGGGCTAACCTGCTAGTCTATACTATATATTTTGAGACTTCGTATATGTGTGTGTGTGTACTTCATAGAATCCAAAACGCGTGTACAGATTGAGCTCAAACTTCATATGTAAGTGTCAAATCACACCGACACGACCGTGGTCGCGGTTTAGAGAAGCTCAGAGCACCCGTTCTCCAATCTCAAATCACCGCAAAGGCACGGCGTGGGTTAATCAAGTGATTATTTAATGAGCGTTTGTTTTTGACGCATCTCTATAAAGAGCGTCTGTTTGCCATTCAACGTTATTTGCATCTGCAGAGAGATATACGGAACATACATTAAATTTAAAAAACATTTGTTTCTGACCAACCCTGCGAGCACGGATGGCGCGCTTTGTTTTTACAGTATATAGTTATATACCGAAATCATCCCAGATAGCATCAGATTTCTCCCCAGATATACCGTTATAAAGCTACTGGAATCTGCCAATCTACGGGAAATTCCAGGGAATGCCGATTGAGCTCAAACTTGCTACCCACGGGAAGTGTCATATATATGAGTGTGTCCTTTATAGACTCGAACCGATTGAGCTCAAACTTGCTAAATAAGAAAATAGCCCCCAAGCCGTAAATATCAACAACAACGATATTACTAAATACACGTTTTCGGCAATGTGAGAGTTTTCGGGGAGCCGTGATGCCAACAACAACGACCCGAAGCCCTGAATACCAACAACAGATTCAATGCAATGTTATCTATTATGCAGAGAGACGACATTACGACGGGTACGGCAGACTCAAAATATTATGCAGACAGATTTCCCGACGGGAAGCGTTTGTTTTAAATTCAATGCAATGTTATCGTAGAGAGATTTCACGAAACAAAGAATGCGGTGTCTGTCGTTCCTAGGAATGGGGGATTTCTACGGGTAAATTTTTCCGCCAGAAACAAAAAAATTAATTAAAACAATTTACAATTTAATTAAAACAATATAAAATAAAAAAAAATTAACAATAACAAAACAATTCAGAAACAAAATATATTAAATTTAAAAAACATTAAATTCATATTCAAAAATAAAAAACAAAAATAAATAAAAACCAAATAATTACAAAAATGTCATGTTTCTGAAACAAAGCCATGGGACGAATGCCGCCAGTGGCGGGCTAACCTGCTAGTCTTCTATACTATATATTTTGAGACTTCGTATATATGTGTGTATATATGTACTTCATAGAATCCAAAACGCGTGTAAAGATTGAGCTCAAACTTCCTATGTAAGTGTCAAATCGCACCGACACGACCGTGGTCGCGGTTTAGAGAAGCTCAGAGCACCCGTTCTCCAATCTCAAATCACCGCAAAGGCACGGCGGGGGTTAATCAAGTGATTATTTAATGAGCGTTTGTTTTTGACGCATCTCTATAAAGAGCGTCTGTTTCCCATTCAACGTTATTCGCATCTGCAGAGTTATACGGGAACGCAAACGTTATCGCTCGAAATTTATTCCCTGTGAGCACGGATGGCGCGCTTTGTTTTTACAGTATATACTTTCGTTATATACCGAAATCATCCCAGATAATCACGAATATAGCATCAGATTTCTCCCCAGATATACCGTTATAAAGCTACTGGAATCTGCCAATCTACGGGAAATTCCAGGGAATGCCGATTGAGCTCAAACTTCCTACCTACGGGAAGTGTCATATATATGAGTGTGTCCTTTATAGACTCTAGCCGATTGAGCTCAAACTTGCTAAATAAGAAAATAGCCCCCAAGCCGTAAATATCAACAACAACGATATTACTAAATACACGTTTTCGGCAATGTGAGAGTTTTCGTGGAGCCGTGATGCCAACAACAACGACCCGAAGACAGATTTCCCGACGGGAAGCGTTTGTTTTAAATTCAATGCAATGTTATCGTAGAGAGATTTCACGAAACAAAGAATGCGTTGTCTGTCGTTCCTAGGAAGGGGGGATTTCTACGGGTAAATTTTTCCGCCAGAAACAAAAAAATTAATTAAAACAATTTACAATTTAATTAAAACAATTTAAAATTAAAAAAAATTAACAATAAAGAAACAATTCACAAACAAAATATATTAAATTTAAAAAACATTAAATTCATATTCAAAAATAACATTAAATTCATATTCAAAAATAAAAAACAAAAATAAATAAAAACAAAATAATTACAAAAATGACATGTTTCTGAACCAAAGCCATGGGACGAATGCCGCCAGTGGCGGGCTAACCTGCTAGTCTTCTTCTTCTATCTATCTCTTCTATATATTTTGAGAACTCCTTGTATTCGAGAGATAGCCCACACCCTCCGGACCTCAATGATATGATCGTGAATGAGTATTGATATACCCCACTAAACTTTGACAAACACCAGTAATGGTGTGTAGATCATTTACATATCTCTCCTATATATTTTGATACAATCTATCTAATTTACATATCTCTCTTATATATTTATGTTTGTGTGTGTGTTGTACTTCATACAAATCTACGATTCTCGACCGATCGGGACGAAACTTGGTACGTGTGTGTAGTTTGACCAGGCGGTGGTCGTTGTCGTATTGGCGAGCCCGTGTGACGCCCGTGCAGCGCATGCGCAGACGAGATCTCGGAAACGGGTGGAGCTATCGACTTGAAATTTGCTATGTGAATGTATCTTGCGCCGGGTACAAATTTTATCGGGTCGCCGAGCCTGTGCGACGCCCGTGCAGCGCATGCGCAGACGAGATCTCGGAAACGGTGGAGCTATCGACTTGAAATTTGCTATGTGAATTTATCTTGCGCCGGGTACAAATTTTATCGGGTGCCCGAGCCCGTGCGACGCCCATGCAGCGCATGCGCAGACGAGATCTCGGAAACGGGTGGAGCTATCGACTTGAAATTTGGCATGTGAATGTATCTTGTGCCGGGTAAAAATTTTCATGAGCAGACCAGATCTCGGAAACTGGTGGAGCTACCGGGTACAAATTTTTCTTATTGAAACGCGTGGAGCTAAAAATTAAAAAAATATATATAAAAATGTCATGTTTCGGACAAGCCGCCGGTGGCGGGCTAACCTGCTAGTACTATATATTTTGAGACTTCGTATATATGTGTGTATGTATGTACTTCATAGAATCGAAAACGGTTCGCCCGATTGAGTTCAAACTTCCCATCTAAATGTAAAATCCCACCGACACGACCGTGGTCGCGGTTTAGAGAAGCTCAGAGCACCAGTTCTCCAATCTCAAATCACCGCAAAGGCACGGCGTGTGTTAATCAAGTGATTATTTAATGAGCGTTTGTTTTTGACGCATCTCTATAAAGAGCGTCTGTTTGCCATTCAACGTTATTTGCATCTGCAGAGAGATATACGGAACATACATTAAATTAAAAAAACATTTGTTTCTGACCAACCCTGCGAGCACGGATGGCGCGCTTTGTTTTTACAGTATATACTTATATACCGAAATCATCCCAGATAATCACGAATATAGCATCAGATTTCTCCCCAGATATACCGTTATAAAGCTACTGGAATCTGCCAATCTACGGGAAATTCCAGGGAATGCCGATTGAGCTCAAACTTGCTACCCACGGGAAGTGTCATATATATGAGTGTGTCCTTTATAGACTCGAACCGATTGAGCTCAAACTTGCTAAATAAGAAAATAGCCCCCAAGCCGTAAATATCAACAACAACGATATTACTAAATACACGTTTTCGGCAATGTGAGAGTTTTCGGGGAGCCGTGATGCTATGCTATGCTATGCCAACAACAACGACCCGAAGCCCTGAATGCCAACAACAGATTCAATGCAATGTTATCTATTATGCAGAGAGATTTCACGACATTACGACGGGTACGGCAGACTCCAAATATTATGCAGACAGATTTCCCGACGGGAAGCGTTTGTTTTAAATTCAATGCAATGTTATCGTAGAGAGATTTCACGAAACAAAGAATGCGTTGTCTGTCGTTCCTAGGAAGGGGGGGATTTCTACGGGTAAATTTTTCCGCCAGAAACAAAAAAAATTATTAAAACAATTTACAATTTAATTAAAACAATTTAAAATTAAAAACAATTAACAATAAAAAAAACAATTCAGAAACAAAATATATTAAATTTAAAAAACATTAAATTCATATTCAAAAATGTCATGTTTCTGAAACAAAGCCATGGGACGAATGCCGCCAGTGGCGGGCTAACCTGCTAGTCTTCTATCCTATATATTTTGAGAACTCCGTGTATTCGAGAGAAAGCCCACAACCTCCGGACCTCAATGATATGATCGTGAATGAGTATTGATATACCCCACTCAACTTTGACAAACACCAGTAATGGTGTGTAGATCATTTACATATATCTCCTATATATTTTGATACCATCTATCTAATTTACATATCTCTCTTATATATTTATGTTTGTGTGTGTGTTGTACTTCATACAAATCTACGATTCTCGACCGATCGGGACGGAACTTGGTACGTGTGTGTAGTTTGACCAGGCGGTGGTCGTTGTCGTATTGGCGAGCCCATGCGACGCCCGTGCAGCGCATGCGCAGACGAGATCTCGGAAACGGGTGGAGCTATCGACTTGAAATTTGCTATGTGAATTTAAAAATTCAGACGTTATAGCATGAAACACGAATATCATACACATATTAGTTCGAAAAAATAAAAGACGACAATTGTGTTTGACATAGAGATGTATCAATCAAACAATCAATCAATCAATCTATCTAGTTTATCATATCTTCATGAAGATACAGATGTTTTAAAGATATGTCCAGATACTCCTCTGTTCTGGTGCTATATACTGGCTAATCATTTTAAGTTTAAAAGAAATGATGTTATGCAAGTATAGCAGCTACATGTGACAGATTCAGCGAGAGTTTGAGTTGTTTATGTTAGGCGATGAGTCTGCTCTAAAAAAATGGAATAAATCCTCTGTATCGGGCAGATATACCCTTGTCAGATGTCACTATTGGAGGATCCTGAAAGTCATGTGCTACGGACTGCGTTTTCTGTTATCTCAGAAGTAACCATATTTGACTGCACACTGTAACCACTATTTTTGAACAGGCCTGCTCTACATTTCCATATCTCTTGGCAATTGTAACTTTTTTTGTGGAAACTATATTGAATGGGACAAACTCAATCGTGTTATAATATATACATGAGCCATTTTAATATGCAATCCTCTGACGATTCAAGGTCCCTCAGTTTGACTGAATATATGTCGTAAATAGATTGATGTAAATATACTTTTAATGCTTTATTCTATGTATCTGTGTTGCTAGATCATTATAGGAATGCCCTGGTTTCCATCCCCATATAAATATGATAGTTAAGACGATATAATTGTTCAAGTGTCTTAATTCGGTCACCATTTGTCGAGATTGTGAAATTGGAATGCCATAAACTCCTTAGAACGACATGGAGATGGCCTGGGAGATGACTATATATAACTGTGTTGAAAATCGGCGAATTGAACAATCTTAGTGAATCTCCTCTCAAACGACCCAAACGACCACAAATGTGATTTGATTCATCATATCATTAGAGAAGAACGTGCATGAATTTGGTGGAATTAGTGCTAAATATATTTGTATCAACTTTGGTGCAACTCCCCTCATGCATGACTTGAACCGGGCCACTTTTGTCATATTTAAACCACGTCTATCAGACTCATGCATGTATTATATAATGGAGTTGAATATATATAAGTTTGGTGGTAATCGGCAACTAAACAACTTATTACGTACGCTCGCGCAACAGTATGGCGATCAGACAGATTCGTAGGTTGGTGTCACCCTACTCCGTTTCACTCCATGACGTCACCAAAAACGACGTAAAACCTCGTGGCGTTCTGACATTTTTACTGTGCCGCGTTTTTGTTATGTTTATTTTATGTGTTGTTTTCGATTATTTGTTTGTCGCCGATATCGCCATTTGTCGGGATTCCCTGTTTCCATATTTAAAACTGGCATGCTCGTAGTGAGCCTCGATTTCGATTTTTTCTCCCAGGTCAAAATACGTCAGAGTTATGACAAAAATAGATCGACCTACATTTTCTCCATCAGAAATCTACATCAAAGAGTCTATAGACTCCTTCGGGACTAACATAGACTCCTTCATTTGGGTATTTTTACTTATAATTGGAAAGTTTTATCATTTTTGGTTCGTGCGAAGACCTCTTTTTATCGTGCGGGAAAAGAGAGACATTCAAAACGCGATTTCGTAATTCGACGCAATAGGCTGAATAGCCTAACCTTCAGCCGATTTCCGGGTCAAATACGACGAATGACGTAACACAAAACAAAACGCATTTGTTGACACAAACACCGTTTGAAGAGTTTATTATTACATAAAATGATCGTTATTGATTAATTATTGATTAATTATTTATATTTATTATTGCATATTGGTGGCTATCAATATTTACACAAATAGTATTAAATATTTCTTATAATTGCTCCTTTGGTCAACTTTGACTATCGGAAAATGAAAATCAAAATATGCCGCTGAAAAAAATGTAATCGATATTAAAGTCTCATTCTTTAGGCAACATGGAATTGGTTTTAATTACTTAAATGATTAATATAGTAATTTGCCTTTTATCTGTGATGAAATGAGAAATGGCAATTGTCTTTTTTTTGCTAACATTAATTAAATTAAATAAATTAAGTAAAATACAGTGAAATTATTGTTTATTACATTTGTGCGCACGTTGGCATCTCTCTGAGTGCATTCTAGTTATCACAGTTATTACCCCCCCCATATCTCACCCAAAGGACACCACTTTCGTGTCTTTAAATCACACGTTTATATATCAATTTAGTCGAAATCTGGGCTAAAAATAGCCCCTCCACTGACACCAACAACGTCACATTAGAAAATTTTAACCCCCACCATTATCTTACTCGTAAAAAGTTACCCATGTTAGACCGCCTTGGTGCCATCTCGATTATACCCTTAAAGTTATATATAGAATACAGACATATATTCGCAAATGTTTGATTCATTGTATCATTTGAGAAGAACGTGTATGAGTTTGATGGTAATTGGCACTAAACATATTTTTTGTAAGATTTTGGTGACCCTCCCGTCCCTATTTCGTACTCAAGCGGCGCCACTTTTGACATCATTAAACCACACACTTAGACTCATTATAGAGATGAATATATATAAAATTTATGAAAATTGGCGAGTATTCAATTTCGTATTAAATGTAGGGCCACCATTGCATATCTCTCACCCAAAAGGCACCAATTTGGCGCATTTAAACCACACGATTAGAGTATTCTTATCACGGAGAAAAATATGCATCAATCAGGTGGAAATCGTCGCTAAACATACTGTTTATCAATGTTTGTGTCCCTCTCATACTCTAGGCACCCCTGACTCGAATGGCCCCACTTTTGACATCATTAAACCACACTTTTAGACTCCTGATATCATGGAGATTATTATTTGTAAGTTTGGTGTTAATTCGCGACTAAACAAATTTTTATCAATTTAGTGCCCACCCCACCCCCAACTCTCACCAAAGCAGCACCAATATGACGTCTTTAAAATCACACGATTAGATTCCTCATATCATGGATAATAATGTGTATCAATTTGGTGGAAATTGGCGCTAAAAATATTGTGTATCAATTTTGGTACCCCTCTCCATTTCAGTGCACCCCTGACTCGAATGACGCCACTTTTGACAGCTTTAAGTCACGCCATTAGACACCTCATACCATGGGGATGAATTTGTATAAGTTTGGTGGCAATCGGCGACTAAACCAAATCTTATCAGATTTAGTACCCATCCACCGCCCCCCCCCAAATCTCTCACCCCAACGACACCAATTTGGCGTCTTTAAACCACACAATAAGATTCCTTGTAACATGGAAAAGATCTCTGAATAATGTGCATCAATTTGGTGGAATTCGGCGCTAAAATTATTTTGATCAATTTTGGTGCCACTCTCCCCTTCCGGGCATCACTGACGCGAACGGCGCGACTTTTGACTAATTTAAACCAAATCATTAAATTCCTCATATTATGGGGATGATTATATATAAGTTTGGTGGCAATCGGCGACAAATGTTTTTCTGCCCCTCCCCCTTTTCTACCCCTGACAACAACGGCGTCACTTTAGAAAATTCTAACCATCGGCATTATCTTTTTGTTTGGGCAAAAGCCGCCACGTGATAATCCGGGGAAAAGTCATATTGGACTCCCGATTGTCATATTGGACTCTCAAATGTGCAGTATGACTTTTTTATCGGACTCTGTGAAGTCACGAATTAACTATTGCGAAATGAATCGGTGAAATTGTGATGCGCGCGCAACACTGGTGTTCCAAATCATGCTTTCTGATGATCAAATGCAGGCTTTGATAGATAATTAAGTGCCGACAAATACCAAAAGTAACCAATAAAGTTTTATTCCCACAATTGGATAAACATACAGATGGATACAAAAAATGTCATTATACAATGCTGTGTACATTATGAGTTTTTATTCTACTCGTCCAGGTTGTCGTGAAAAGTAATATTGGACTCGACACTGCTTGCCTCGTCCAATATTACTTTTCACCACAATCTGGACTCGTACAAGAAAAAACACATACTGTACACAACATTGTATAATAACTTTATATTGTGTGAAAGTTCCAGCTGAAACTTACATGATTTAGGCACTTTTGTGATCCTATTTTGTTTTCCATCAGTTACGATCGTACAATTTTCCCGGTATAATTAATTAATGTTTATCGCCAAATTGGCAGACATTTCTCACCTAAATTATGTAATCCTGAGCTCAAAACGTCACCTGTTGTGAAATTCATGATTATGAACATATATTGAAGAAGATATATTACAATCATCTGTGTTATTATTTAGATATGTTATAAAGTTCTCCATCAGGAAAACAAAAAGTTCCCTGGTTTTGAATTGGAGGAATCACCCCTGATCAAGTGGTCCTGCTAATGTGCTATGATGCTGGTGTGTCCTGCTGAATTGCTATATATGATGCTGTTAGAGCAAAGTGATGCTGTTAACAGAAAGTACCGTTATTTTTTCTAAAGTTGTCATTTTTGTGGTGTTTGGCTAATCCGAGGGATTTGAGAAAAAGCCAGTGTCTGTATGAAACATTCAAGAACATATCTATTTTTGAAACATTTATTAATGGTTGCGCTGGTGTTTGTAAAACGACATGAATAGCCAAATCGATTGGAGTCGATTTTCAACAACTAATACAATTATTAGTATTACAACTATTTCGCAAAATATATGTTTCTCGAATATGTTATATAAATAATGGCTTTTCCTTGATATGCTCAGATTATTCGAAAACCACACAAATGACAACTTTATAAAAAATAACTGTACTTTTTATTAACAGCATCAGTTTGTCCTAACAGCATCATAGCAAATCAGCAGGACCCAAACCGCATCACAGCACATTTGCAGGACCACTTGACCAGGGGTGGGAATATGATTGCATGCTCTAGTGTAGGTGGTAAACTCACATGGTTAGGCACTCGAGTGTAGGTGGTAAACTCACATGGTTAGGCACTCGAGTGTAGGTGGTAAACTCACATGGTTAGCCATCGTACATTGCATCTTGGTTTATCAGTATTGACACTTTGACAGACGCGTTTCCACTGCAATTGATTGTTTTAGAAACTTGCCATATCTTCTGAACTATATGCACTCTTGATTTTCAATATTTTTATGTCCAAATCAGGTGAAATTTTTATGCAGAAATCATATCATCAATAACTGAATCAAATCAGGTTCTAGTCGAACCCTAGTATAAAATCACAATCTACTCATTGGTTCATTAGCGCTCCAGCATATTGCTCTTTTTTATATAAACCTTGATAATTAGTTTGAACTTTAAGTACTATTGGGATGCTATGGAAATAAGCTGATTGTTTTGGTATGCTTTGTTGATGTAACATGCAGAACAAACTTATTACTAAAGTCAATTCCAATCATCTCGTTGTTACCTCATAGTATAATTACAAAAACTGAACGCCGCTATTGCAGTCCGGATTAACTAAATAATGCAAATATATTCTTCTCAGTATAAGAATCATTCCTTTTCTTTTAAAAAGTGTCGTCACAGATGGCATGGGGACAGTTTCTATTTACCACCCGGCGGTAACAATCTCGAGTTCTGCTGAACCTATTTTGTACTGTAGATAAACATGCATTTCCCTCGCATATACGTCTTAACCCTTTACCCAACAGAAGGGCCCTGTGCCAATGCATTCTCTTATATATGCGAGTCGACCATAGGTCGCCTCGCATATATAAGAGAATGCATTGGCTTAACACATTAAAAATTATAAAATTGTTAAAGAATGTACGAAAAAATGGTAAAAAGTGTTTTTTTTTTTAGGCCAATGCATTCTCTTATATATGCGAGGCGACCTATGGTCGACTCGCATATATAAGAGAATGCATTGGCACAGGGCATAACTGTAACTATCACAATGTGGTCAAGGAGCCGGTTCCAATGATATCCATATTTGTATGGTTCTATTGAGACAGACCGAAGATATATTTGGCCGGTTTTGGCCGGTTTGTTGGGTAAACGGTTAAAGTGATGTAAAACACTCCGATCATGTGCTTCGATCGGGATAACAAATACTGATGCCAAAAATAAGTTATTTTCATAAATTTGACATCCAAATAGTCAGAAAACAACGCCAGTGTTGTAAAGGAATTACACGCAGTGAATATTAATGGCGAAATCATTGCCGTAATATTTATGTGCAATAATACGTCCCGTATTAATTAGTAAATAATTACATGTGTGCGAAGTTCAACTGTTGTGTTCTCTGAAATGGTACAGCGATGTGGTCGGAATTATCGGCAATCTTAGTCATTGCTTTATTCTTCCAATAGGGATGATGTTTAAATACTAACATATCGGATTTATTAACCCTTTACCCAACAAAGCGGCCAAAACGCCCAAATAAAGCTTCAACAGCCTAAAATATCTTCGGTCTGTCTCAATAACACCATACAAATATGGATATAATTGGAACCGGTTCATTGACCACATTGTGGTGGTTACAGTTATGCCCTGTGCCAATACATTCTCTTATATATGCGAGTCGACCATAGGCCGCCTCGCATATATAATAGAATGCATTGGCCTAACACTTTTTACCATTTTTTCTTACATTCTTTAACAATTTTATAATTTGTTCTTACATTTATTAACAATTTTTATAATATTTTTCTACATTCTTTGACAATTTTATCATTTTTAATATGTGTTAAGCCAATGCATTCTCTTATATATGCGAGGCGACCCATGGTCGACTCGCATATATAAGAGAATGCATTGGCACAGGGCCGTTCTGTTGGGTAAAGGGTTAACATTCCTCGCTAACGATTATGGAATAGAGCCATTATACATGGGTATATCACTTGGGGGATGTCCACTTTGAAATTTCCAACTACACCATATCTCATTGAAACAGATCAAAGTGTCCATGTCCAGTAGAGCATCATTTCCGCCCTCATTGGTTGACATTTTCCAACATGTTGCCCACGGTTTCCAACTGTTTCATTCGTCATTGTAAATATGTTGTTAATATATACAGTCTAAATGTACACATGTTAAAAGACTGAATGAAAAGTTGAAGAGTTGAAATGTCCAACCGATCAGCTCCCTAAGGTTGGAATCCAAATAAATTGACCGAGAGTAGGACCTGTTCGACTTTTGGTATAAAAGTAACACATTTCACACCGAATACAAATTGTAAAACTAAACTATTAGAAACAACTAAAACTATATTAGATCTGAATTTCCAACTGATGTTGTGTGATGCATGAACTTTCCAACTGGTGTTGGGGAATGCATGTAAGGCAGACCAGAACGCCATTCCTGCATGGTTTCTCCAGTTCTTGGAAGTTGGCTGTAATAACCGATTTATGGATTTAAGATCCACATCCACTGATCCAGTACACCATTAACTCGTCCCTGATTTCCCAGCTCTCGAGACCGACTGGGCATATATTGTATATATTTGTCATGTACACAAGCATACGTCTCAACAACCGCGACTAATGCATACGACAAGGACTCCCTTGCTGGCCATTACCGATAAACCGATTAATCGTTCCCATAATATAGGGGATGGACACTTCTCAGATCTCGAAATATACTGTGTTGTAATACCCATACTATATGGACAGAGGGATGTCTTGTCGTTGACTATGCCAATATAGTTGTCCTCGAGGAGAAATAGTCCATTCACCTGCGGGTCGTGGACTATTACTTCCTCTCAGACCACTATTGTGGCATGTTTCAATTCCAAGCCATGCATTATCTATATAATAGTTATGATTTAGGGTTCGAGACACCAACCATGGGAACGCGAGCTTTGCATGAAATCATAGTCTACCGCTAACATATATATGTAAACAACATCATTAATTACAAAATAATCACGCCAAACAGAACTATATCGTTTCACTGTGAATGGCAATAAGTTTGAATGACACAATGTTTTCACAAACGGACTCCTAGTCTTCATTTCGTCGAAAGGGTTTTTGGACCGTACGAACATTTACGACTAATATATGCTGTTCGTAATTCTTACCAGTATAGTACTGAATTATGCGAATAGTGTCAACTGCCAACCTTACCCAGATACACGAACCAGGTTATCTTACATTTTGTGTACATGTATAACGAAGCTACGGTATTGGTAACTGAACCAGTTTAGCCATATCTGGTTACTAATTGGGTGCGGAAGAATCTCCGATTCATAATATAAATAGGATATGTAGCATGTGTGGATAATGATTAGAAGACGAATACGATTTAAGTAATATGTGACCAGCATATCAAATCCAGTCGGAAGTCGGGTGTTTTTTTACCCTGTGCCAATGCATTCTCTTATATATGCGAGTCGACCATAGGTGTTTTTTAAATAAATGTTTCTTACAATTTTTAGGACATAAAATAAAAAACATCCATTACCCTACAGGGAGCCCCACACATATATAGAAGCATATAGAAGAGTGTCGTCTGCTCATGTTTGTCTGGGGCTCTGTATGGGTGAAATTATAAAATTGTTAAAGAATACAAGAAAAAATTATTAATATTGTAAAAAATTGTTAGGCCAATGCATTCTCTTATATATGCGAGGCGACCTATGGTCGACCCGCATATATAAGAGAACGCATTGGCACAGGGTAAAAAAAATCCCGACTTCCGACTGGATTTGATATGGCGGGTCACATATTTGCAGTCATGTGGATGAAATCAGAAAACAATATATCCCCGAACCCTAATAACACCACGAGAGAAAAATACTACGGTCTCCTATCCCTTTAAAATATAAGCCTCATAAAACGAATATGTGACTTCCTAAGGTGTCCTATTCTATATGAGCGGAATCCGAAACTTGTATTTGTATTCTGAACACGTGTTAAATTTATGGCCTAGTATTGTGTAATTTAAATTAATATACTGATGTATATACTCATGGATATGTGAACGCACACGGAATGACCAGTGGTGAACTGATATCCGAATGTGTGTACATAGTGCATATATGTTTTGCTTGTTTCACTGTTGTAGACGCCTTCGCAATAAATAAATAAATAAATCCCATTAATCAATCGATATTTGGTTGCTTATATTAGGCTGTGCCGTTTCATGGCTGTGGGTATGGCTGCAGATATATGCGGTTTCACGACCATTTCGTCTCGCTGACTTTAACCCGGAGCTACAACGCATTTCGATGTCAGATGCAACTTCTCTATATAAATAAATGATCATACTGCTTGGCGATGATGATGACGAGGTTGATTATGACAATGATGATAGTGATGATATTGATAACGACAATGATGTGTTGCTAATGATGGTGATAACGATAAAGATGATGATATTGAAATTGATAACGACAACGATGGTGTTTCTGATGATGGTGATAACGATGAAGATGATGATATTGATATTGATAACGACAATGGTGGTGTTGTTGCTGATGATGATGATGATGATGATGACGATGATGATGATAACGATGAATATGCTGATATTGATATTGATAACGACAATGATGGTGTTGCTGATGATGGTGAAAACGAAGATGATGACAATGGTGATTGGTGACGGTGATAAAGACGACACTGGAGTGCAGTTGACCTTCCATGTTTTCTATCTATGTGCCGTTGATAATTTAACCAAACCCATACATATTACCACTGGTGATGGCAATTTGGCCAGCTTTGTGATTTCGGATATTAGACTGCGGATATATGCGGTTTCACGACCATCTCGTCTCTCTAGCTTCGATCTGGATATAAGATAAGGCATGTCGGCGCCAGAGGCACCTATCCCGCATAAGAAGGTATTCAACGCGTCAAATCAAATCACTCTATATGCAAAAAGCTGATCTTAGCAACTGGAGAAAATTATTTTCTCAATATTGGCGTCTGAGAGGCGGGCGTTATGTAAGGACGGATGGAGGTATACAAACACACAGAATTGATTACCCCCGTTACTGGGCATTCTAAACAGTTTTACAATCTCAGGTCAGAGCATTGGTCAGGCAAAGAACCGCTCTATTAAGTCGGAAATGAAATCGTGTTCTGGAATAATGGCTTTGCAGACTCCCGCCAGTCTGTTCACGCCAGTACTTACTCAGAATAACCTAATTGAACACGTCGTATTTTCCCTGTTTGCTTAAGTGGCAGCCTGTTAATCAGAGAAGTCGCCCAGTGTGAGCCTGTTAATCAGAGAAGTCGCCCAGTGTGAGTTTTCTCCGTCACATAAATATTGGGTTTTCATTGCAATCAATTCAAACGATTTGACGCCACTTTGTGGTAAACAGGATATCTTTTCTGAACTAAATAGGTGCTATTGAAGTTCAAAAGGAAAAGTTCATAATTCAAAATTGTATTATTTATTTTAGATTCCCTTCTGGTCGCTTCTATGCTATACACATGTTTGATAACAATTATTCTCTTAGCCATGTAATTGGATGCTAATAAATAAAGACCACACCAGAGTTCGCTAGTGTAACTTAAAATGGTAGGTTGAAAGTTTTGGATGAGCCTGCATGGGATGATACAATAGGAGAACTTGTGCGCTCAATTTTCCATATAACAAACTATTTTGGTTAGTGCATATAGGATAATTAACGGGGCTCAATGCCTTCGCAGTGGGTTCTTGCCAAATAACACAAAAGTTTGGAAAACAATTATCATCAAGAAATACCTTCAAAGCATAAATTAACTTTTTTCTTATTGTCATTATAAATAGCTATCCAATAATGATATTTCGCATGTCAATACCATTGTTATTTAGACATTACTGTCACGGTGGAATTACCAAATAAGTCAAATTAGTCAAATAAAGCCACGCTTTACTGTATATATAAATTGATCAAATATTTTGCGTTCAATATCGCAATAATAAGCGCGACAGTTTTTTTGGTATTGCACTATAATCGTGCCTTTTTCGCAATAAAGGCGCGTCTAAATATACAACTTCTTCTGACTGGTACTGTGATTGTCATGATGTACGGATTCAAAGTTAAAACAAAAACTGTTTACAAGTGACTGGACAAATTCACACCTTACATGTAATACCAAAACGTATGCCATTAAGATGTTTTACCTTTACATGTACATAAATGTGAGTTTTAACTGTGATACATGTAGTTTTGTTCTTTTAGGGATTACAAAGGCATGACAATTCATTTATTTTAGAATTGTCGAAATTAGTATTACTCGTAACTGAATACTGATGCGTTGGCTTTTCGGCTATTACTAGTATCGTTTTTTTAGCTCACCTGAGACGAAGTCTCCGGTGGGGCTATAGTCATCACTCATCGTCCATCCGTCCATCCGTCGTCAACAAATTTTTGAACACATCTTCTTCTCAAGATCCATAGGACCGAATTGGTTCATAGTTGGTGTGGGTGTTCCCTAGATTATTCTCATTCAGATTTGTGCAAATGAGGTAAATGGGTCAAATAGTTGCGAAGCCAGATCCATAACTCTTTCTCTTCATAGTAATTCTTAAAACAACATCTTCTCAAGTGCCATTGGGCCGAATGGGTTCATATTTGGTATGAAGGGTCATTGGGTTCCGAATTGTTCAAATGAGGTCACTGTGTCAAATGACTCGTTATTTACAGCCATACAGTAGTCACTGAAAGACGAACACATCCTTTTTCCGGATTAAATTCCACGAGGCAGATAACAAGTTTGATCATCGGCAAACTGCAAAGTTTCATAGCTATTGTCTATCACTTTATGCATTGAGGATTTACGTTTCATCAAAACTACGATCGTAATAGAAGAACTATTAAGATGTATTTTTCAGTTAAGAATAATACTAGCTTCGATCATTCAAAAATATGAATTGTAATGCCTACCGGGAAATCATATTGTCACCATGGCAACTTGGCTAATTCTACGGTAAATTAGCAAATTAAAAGAAAAAATTGGTGTTGACCAGTGAAACATACCATTGATCTGACCTTTATTAGTTACGTTCTTGATATTAATTAAACGGTGTTGAACCGTAAAAAATACCATGGTCTGACATTTACTGGTTACAGTCTGCCAGTTACTTAAAACGGTTTTGTACCGTGGAACATACTACAGCCTGACCGTATGTTTAACGGTCCAAGGTTGGCAGCGATGTTGCCGGTATGACACCGTTAAAGCGACGGGATTTTTTCTAACAGTGTATGCTGTATGTAAGCATTGCTTAGGTATTCTGGTAGTTTGATTTCTCAACAACAGGGCACGTCGCTGACTCACATCTTATAATGGATATGGTATCACTGATTTAAAATAATTAATATATACCGGTATAAGGGTAGGGGTGGTAGCAACTGATTTATAATAATTCATATAAATAGGTATTCCTTATTGTAAGGGATAGGGGGTCGTAGTCTCTGATTTATAGTAATTCATATATGCCGGTAATACTTATTATAAGGGGTAGTGGTGCTACCACTGATTTATAATAATTCATATATACTGGCATTACTTATGATAAAGGGTAGGGGTGTTATAGCCTCTGATTTATAATAATTCCTATAGACCGGTATTACTTATTATACGTGGTAGGCGATTATAGACTCTGATTTAGAATAATTCATGTATACCGGTATTTACGTGCATGGTATACACTGTTAGAAAAAAGACAGTCACTTTAACGGTATGAGACCGCGCAACATCGCTGCCATCATTTGACCGTTAAACATACGGTCAGGCCGTGGCATGTCCCACGGTATAAAACCGTTTAAGTAACTGGCAGACGGTTGTATTTTTTACGGTTCAACACCGTTTAATTAATATCAAGACCGTAACTAATAAAGGTCAGACCAATGGTATTTTACATGGGTCAACCTGGGTCAACCAGGGTCAACACCAATGTTTTGCTCTAATTTGATAATTTACCATGTAATTAGGCAGGTTCCAATGGTGACAATATGGTAGGCATTACGATTCATATGTTTTTGAATGGTCAAAACTAGTATTATTCGTAACTGAAAAATACATCTTAGTTCTTATGTTATGATCATAGTTTTGATGAAATGTAAATCCTCAATGCATAAAGTGATAGACAATACTTATGAAACTGTACAGGTTGCAGAGGATCAATCTTGTTATCTGCTCGTAGAATTTAATCCGGAAAAAGGCTGCGCACGCGTAATGTGTTCGCCTTTCACTAACTACTGTATAAATATGGCTGTAAATAAAAAAAAACGATACTAGTAATAGATGATAAGCCAACTCATCACTATTCAGGTATGAGTAATACTAATTTCGACCATTCTAAAACATGAATCGGCATGCCCTTTTAAGCCATAAAAAGAACAAAGCTACATGTTTCACAGTTAAAACTCAAATTTATGTACATGTAAAAGTTAAATATCTTAATGGCATACTTTTTGGTAACATGTAAGGCGTGAAATTGTCTAGTCACTTGTAAACACAGTTTTTGTTTTAACAGGTGAATCCATACATCATGACAATACAGTACCAGTCAGAAGAAGTGGTATTTTTAGGCGCACCTTTATTGCGGTATTGAGCGTGCTTAATTCGAAAAACGCGTGATTATAGCACAATACAAACAATCTGTCGTGCTTATTATTGCAATATTGAACGCAAAATATTGCGATACTAAGCGCGCTGAATTTCATACAGACCCGATAGTGTTATATTTATATTAGATAAATACTGTGCATATAGTGTACATATAGCATTTACAACTATAATTATATACATATCTAAAACATTGTCTCTATTTATACAATAAACAATATAGAAGAAGCAATAATTTGATTTAAATGTCACAATTTTGAGCGCAAGATGTTGCAATATTAAGCGCAAAATATTGAGATATTAAGCGCAAACTATTGCAATAATATCACAAGCGACATGCTTATACGCGTTTCCACTTGCAATATTATTGCGATATTGAGCGCAAAAATAGCGCGCTTAAAATACCACTTCTTTTGACTGGTACTGTATATATCAATAACATCAAGTTGGGATTGGAACCTTCAAGACAGATCCCATAATAACAGTGCACAATGACTTGGCGACAATGTTCTCCTGTATTCGCACATTTTCCATGAAATTTTAAAGCATGATGCATCAAACTGTATACTGTTATCACACACTTAGTATCAATATCAGTGAGTCAGCAAAAGATAGTTTGATAAGAACATCCAACCAATAGTGTACTCCCGGTAAATTGTCGTAATAACTTGTCGATAACATGGCGAATGATGACAATGTCTCATATCCACACGTTTCAATGAAAATTGATGAACACGGGATGAATTGGTCCGTGTAATTGTAAAGTTGGAATTGTAGATATGTGATCACCCATCACTGCGCGGCGTCAGTTCATTGTTTACGGTGTTGTTGTTCACATTGAAGCTCTTGTGACTTACACTGGTGCGCACAGTACATGTACATGCATATCCTCTCTTGTAAATGTACATGCATATGCTTTGAAACAATCAGATTCTGAAAACTGTCAACTGGATTTTCAACATTATAATAGTAAAAGCTGCTCGTTGAGTCGTTGTTGTTATTATTGTCACTATTGGTTGACATCGAAGCTCGTGTAATTGTACCTGTATCATAACGTGTCAGTAAATGTGCCAGTGTTTTGATACTAAGTCACAACACAGCACTGAGTCGAATGAAGTCAGACCACGGATCATGCCATGATTGGCATGAATCGATTGGCATGAATCTCTGCTCTCGAATTTAGTGGAAATTGTCAATCGAAAAGGTAAAAGTTTCCCAAAAACAATAGTTTACTATCAAATATGCTTTGCCAAAGCAAAATGGCGAAGAAATGAGCTGTGCTAAAGCGGGAACTTAACCCCGGAATGAGAATAACGTACCGTACTCTTGATAATTCGTACGGATCCGCATAACACATAATGAATGCCGGATAAATAATATATATTAAATATATTAAATATCAGCAGAGTAAGATTCAGTCATACTGTATGGAGTAATTGCCGTATATATTATGGTCGCCGATAAATATACTATTGAATTTTGACAGTATGACTTTGAATCACGAAACCGACAGTAATTTCTAATAGTGTACACACACTGGGCAATTGGTTGCACGATATAACATTTATGTGTAGCGCCTATTATAGTATATTATATACCTATATGTACTATTTGCATCCTCATATACAAATGCACATGTATTCGAGCTGCAATCGCGCACATACATATACATATTTTGAGCTATATTTTAGTATATATGTATAACACACCGGTTATATAGACCTCTATATCTACGTGTGACCATTTTTGGACGGCAACTGGGAGTGCAGCTTTAAATAAATCGACCGATGTATTAGATTCGACGCGACGAAGATGCGTCCGTCTGAAACAAAATTGACCACAGTCGCATCATCGCCGGATTTAATACAATTAGATTCGAGTCGACAAAAATCCGTCGTTTCAAACGGGCCTTAATGGTTGTGTTGATACGACACGCGTGCCAGCCCGGAAGGATAGAAAGTGAGTTCTATCCTTCCGCGGATGAACAAGTGTCGTGTCGACAAACCCATCAGCACACGTGTAATTATGTGTTTATTACACGCCACCCGTCCTATAATCCGTGAATTAGAAAACAGACATACAATATTTATTCAGACACACAACTCTGCAAATATAATAGCGTGTCTGTCATTTGCAGAATGAGGTCCCCAGAGGGTGAATTTAGTGATGCTATCCCGCACAGAGCGGGCTAGCATCACCAAATTCACCATCTGGAGACTCATTCTGCTTACGCCTCATCTTCTGGGAAGTATCTATAGTATCAAATTAACATTGTTTTTAGTTACATTTCCCTTCTATATCCCCTAATTTGCAGAAGATAAAAATCATAATTGAGGTGCCAAATGGGTGAACATCACCAACTTCAACTGGGGAAACTTCAATATGATCCTATGTCTGCCATAGTAGTTGAGGGCCTTAGCAGAATGAGGTCCCCAGAGGGTGAATTTAGTGATGCTAGCCCGCTATGCGGGATAGCGTCACTAAATTCACCCTCTGGGGACCTCATTCTGCAAATGACAGACAAGCTATTTGCAGGCTTTCAGACACACACATATGGTTTCTGTTGTCGTGCGTGGTGATGCTTTTGTTTGATAGGGGAACGTCCATTATGCGACATCAACGGGATGCGTATGACACGTGTGGGTCATACTGATTTGTACACATGTATGTCATACTGATTTGTACATATGGCACAACAGGAATGCTCTAATTCCAGGAATAGGCGTGTAATACATAGAGAATACCTGCGGGTTTTGGTTAAATACCCGGATTATCTCATGAGTGGCTACAAGGAAATACAGAATTTCCACGAGCGGCTAAAAGCCTCGAGTGGAAATTCTGTATTTCATTGTAGCCACGAACGAGATAATCCGGGTATTCAACCAAAACCCGAAGGTGTTCTTTTTATTATATGCGCTACGTTATAACCCCCCCAAACTGCTAGTTTTGTCCTACAGTTCACTTCAAATTGTTAGAAAGCTTCGACATCTGCATTTTGTTTACATTCCATCAATTGATTTGCTCACCACTGAATGACAAATATCGAGTATATAAACCGGAAGTAATCTCCGAGTAGGTAAAACTATTGTGTTATCCATCGTCTCGGTCAGTGTTATCCATCGCCTCGGTCCAGGCGATGGATATAACGCTCTACGCCACGGCAATTTTCCACTATTTAATGGGGAAGCATATAATAAAATATATTAGTGTGGACGAATCCCCGGGGGAGTAACGTAACTTTACGCGGACAACGTGTAAGCTAATTATGAATGGTAAAACCATAAACGCGTATGCAGATATTTTACTTCAAAAATAGATAGTCATCGCAAATTAAAATAAGCATCTGTCTCTGTTTATCTATCGAGTATTAACCTAATATATTCATTGGGAATATATACGGCGCCAAACTTTGCGAAACTCATTGATTTTTGTCTAAATCAATTGTTATACTATACGCATATGACACAATTTCGATGTGTTCAAGATAAAATTCACTCGGGCACAATGCAGAATACTTTATTTGCATTGGTAAACGAACGAGCACATACCTTATACTGTATAGTACATGTATCCACCCATTATATACTCTACACTGTATAGTACAATAATCCACCCATTATATGCAATATACTGTACAGCACACGTATCCACCATTATATACACTATACTGTATAGTTCACGCATCCTCACAGTACATACATTATACTGCATAGTACACGTATCTACACATGATATACATTATAATGTATAGGCCAAGCATCAGTTTGTGTTTATCATGTATATACCTTTCAATCATTGTTGTGGAATTGCTCGAGTTCTATAACTTCTATAAGCGAGATCACTGGGTCGCGGCCATTTTTGATTTATCCAGATCTGTTCCGTGGTTTCAGAGATTCTTCCATTCCCGGTTCCGTGGTTTCAGTGCTACTGGTCAAAGTTTTGGAGTAGCGTTGCCATATATGGAGCTTTTGAATTATTCATGACTTCCATGTATGGACTGCTACTCCAAAACTTTGACCTGTAGCACTAACACCACGGAACCGGACCTTGTTGATCAAATGAAGCCACGTGTTATATAGTGACAGGGCGTATTCCGATAACTTAACTCACTTTGGAGCTTCACGTCGCCACTTTATTCGCAAACGCGATGACATCATATATAGTGAATTGCGACACAGAACGTAAACACCATGGAATTTGAAACAAAACACCAGCTACAAATGTGTTCGCCTGCGAAAAGCTTGTGATCGATTTGAAAAGTCGGCTACGAATGTGATTGGTGCCTTTTGACAAAGATCCCCATCAGCAAAATTTACGTGAATTATACATGCATGGAATATATAAAGATGTGTGTACAAGCATATTGCTTCAAAATTGATAGTGATCGAAAATTAAAATGAACATTTATCTACCATCATTGGCTTCTTTAAATATAATAAATTCCTTGGGAAACTATATGGCGCCAGGTTTTGTCAATTCATTTCTGTCGTGTCTAAACAGGTCTAACGAAGAAATCGTTAAAAGACGTTGATCATAATATTTCGTAAGCGCAGTTCGAAGAACACTCATTAAAATCATGTAAATACTCGTTTCAAATGATTTAAATTTTAAGTAAACGTTGGTGTGTGCAACAAAATATGATCATTTGTTATGTTTGTACTCCAGGGCGCATCAGAATTTGTGTAAAAGTGTAGAAATATGCAAAATTCTGCGAAGACAATATTTATCGAAAGTGCCCAGCTGGGCGGTTCCACGTTATTCGATAGATATCGTCTCAAAACTCGTTTTAAAAGATATACTTAGAAAAAACCTTTAGTATGTATTTTTTTAAATGGTCACTTGTTGTGTTACAACATGTAAACATGCTTGTATTGATGTATAGAATTAGAAATTAGCCAAAAATGAGCGAAAACTGAGTGAAAATTAGCGAAAATTTACTTCGGTCATCCGTCGATGCTTCGGTCTGCAATATTCGCTCCGAAAGCTTTCTGATGGCCAGTTTTCGGGATATTCGCAAAGAAATATATATATTAGTTGCCCACAAGTAATAATCAATCACTATTGCGTCCAAAATATCGATTAATTTGGAGTTTACTCTAATACCGCCCAGCTGGGCAGCCCAGCTGGGCTTTTATACTAGTTTTTCAAAATCGCCCAGCCGGGCTTTTATAGGGTCTCCCAATAATGCATGGTCCCACTATATTGGGGTCAACGTTCAGTGCCGGCAGTACAATTCATTTAAACGAATCCCCGTCACCACGCCACCTAATCTTCTCGTTGTCCGACGAACACTGGACGCAATTAATAGACAAAGGATCGTGATTACGGCTCGTGGTCAGATAATTTCATTGAATGGTCCCCTGACTGCAAACCTCGCAGACGCTCTGTGTTTTGGGCAGACCAATGTCGACAACTATACTGTCGGGAAATCCCGTATATTTACGAGGAAAGCACCCGTGAAATTGGTCTTAATTCTCAGACGTGGCCACTACGGTGAAATTTACCGTGATCTGAGAAGAAATTGCCACCATTTAAGCACCACATACTCGATTCCACAGACGATATCTCGTGCTAAGAAGTTGTTGTTAGTTTTGTTATTGATTTTATTTTCTGGCGCTGACACAGCATTATAACATTAGGCGATGAGTGCAGTTACAATATTCATACAATACGCATTTTAGGGTAACCGTTATTTCGTTCAGGGAAATATCCAGACGTGTCTAACTGTTATTTCAACCAATATATCTGCGCCCGTATCTTACGAAATCTGGAACGTATTCGATTATAATTCATCTCTAAATTATCTCCAATACATCACATTGCCGACAAGGATTAAAATTTATCGAAATGACAAAGATACCAGATTTCCCAGGGTTTTATCCGAATCCTGATGCAGATGCTGCTGGTATACGAGTGGAAAAATGGTCGCGAGATCAAAACACAGATTACAATGTCTGGATGAACCACATATCGGTCTGTAATAGCCCGAGCTAAACTAGACATATCGGTATTCCTGTTGTAAACATATAACATACACATACTATAAATCATACATGTACAGGAATAGCACGAATTAAACCAATACCCAACTCAGTAAAAATTTATGTTCTGCACTCAATAATAAGTTGTTCATATAATGATTATGCAATTGATAAAAACGACCGCGTTTCAAATAAGGACCGGATCATATCGCAAAGGATATTTATATTATGCTGACAATGTTCCTATTTTCCATCATAAAATGAATTTATTGTCTTCTGTTATTCTGTGGAAATCGGTTATATACTCGCACATTGCTGCAAAAGAACTAATGCGAAGGTTTTTTGTATGACGGAAAATTCATAACGACGTGCATTCGGTCTCAACCGAGTTCGTCGTACAGACATGGCATAGGCTATCCTCTATTTCTAATGGGGGCTGTTTGTGTCTTCTCTTCCAATCGCTAGTGTGTGATTACTTACGCGCCATCTAATGAAGATAATTCTCGCGTCAACTGATTTGGTATTCGTAATATACGGTTCCAGCTCGTATCTGCGTTTGAAAATGCGATACGTTCTTCTCAAACAAGTCCTTCACAACACAGTTGATGTGCTCTACTTCCAGCTTTTTGCCAGCTCTTATTCTTGAATTCCACTCGACCGGCTGTCTTCCGCGATACCTCACACGATGCCGTGGATAACTTCGCATCATTTGATTCAAAGTATGCCACATAAACGAAATTATTGTATGGCGCCCTGACTAAGAAATTGTATTCTTATATCTGAAACTCTTCAAAACCGCGTCATGAAATACGGCGAATCTACCCAATGCATGCATGCTGGCTGTGAAAGAACGATCGGTCCATTTTAGCGATGGTTCCCCAAGGCCTGATTATCCATGAATGCACTTCGTGGCAATTGTGTATGACATTAAAACAGTTGGTCGACAAAGCGAGAACCGAGAAAGTTGCTATCAAACATACCAAGGCTATTAGATTTTCACAAGGGGTCAACTAAGTGTCACAAAATCAGAAAAAAAATCGAACAAAACTCCAAAATTAAGAACACCGACATCCACCGAAGTATCAACAAAATAAACGCTGTGAGATATTCAGTGACAAATATGAACAAACAGTTGGTAGAACAGCTAGTCCTGCATATGTAAACAGTAGGACTTTTTCGGGTTTCAATACAATGTAGTTTTCAGAAAACTTGCATATCAAAGGACAGACCACATGAATGATACCATGGTGAAACTCAATTAGTACATAACAGACACTGTGATCGCAATCGGAATCAACATATAATTTTTTTTTTAATTCGGAATAACGAACCTTCGGAATAGAAAACCTTCGGAACAAAGAACCATCGGAATGGAGAACCTTCGGAATTGCGAACAGTCGGAATAGCGAACCTTCGGAATCAAGAACATGCGGAATAGAGAACCTTCGGAATAGCGAACATTATCCCGCAGATTAATTATTCCGAAGGTTCACTATTCAGAAGGTTCGCTATTCCGAACGTCCGCTATTCCTAAGGGTTTTCTATCCTGGGCGTACTTATTTATTCAGAGCTGCATACAAAAAGTACATGCCGACCTCCCCTCCCCCCAGACACATCACGGAATGAAAAATACTATAAACTCGTACATGTATTCCCGTATTGCATTTAATACACCCACTCTAATTTCCAAATCGTTTTCCAGATGCCGGTTATTATTAGCAGGAAGACAATGTAAGTTTACCGTTGATTGTGGAAACATGGTGACTGCATGACTGAAACAAAATAAAGGATAATGTGCGACCGAAATAGCATACTGTCGTTGGAAGAACCATCAAATGTCAATGCAATGCGTTCATCGCCCGTTTAGTCAACGATACTCCGCAATGCAGTACGTTGTGGAGTTCCAGCACTGTTTTTGAGTTATAACGCTACCGTTATAATCTTCTTTTCACCTGTTAACATATTATCCAAATTAGTTGGTGTTGCCTCCAAAATATTCCGTCTTGGTGGTGTACCCCTATCAACCGCGGCCAAGTGGTATCACGGAAATTTGTAGCAGTTGACATGCGATATCCTCGGTAATCTTACTGCGGTAATAGTTTGTTAACCGCAGTAACCAAGTAGATTACCGCTATATCAATTGTTTGCGACTGCAGTACACCGCATTAATTTTTTCTCATTCATGACCGATATACACCCAATTCATGTTTTCATGTGCCCCATTTTCCCACAAACCTAATTCGTTTTATGTCAAGACTGAATAAATGTTAATCAATTGTATCGAATACGTATTATATATAGTTCATAGGTTTTTTACAGCGATGAGATGAACTTATTACAAACTTTGAGAAAAACAGCGAGTTTGAACTAGACATTTTGAAACACATGAGTGTCCGACGTCTGGCGCCATTTCCAATCACCAAGTTTTCAATTGCTAAATACAGGTATCATACATGTATTTAAACCATCAAAGGTATCTTTATTTTCAAGTTAACCAGCCCTTGAATTTAAATGGCGGTCGCCGAAATCGACAGAAGCGACAATAAGTGTTTTGTCGTTTTCGGCGCGCCATTAGGAAGTAACCCTAATAATATTCCATACATTCTATATTGTGTGATTTAGATTGGTCGAAATTAGTATTACTCGTAATTGAAAAGCTCCTTCGAACTTATTATTTTCAAAATATAGATGCAGTTAGTTCATCTGTGCTCATTCAATCGTGCAATATGTTGGACACGTGTATGTGCGATGGCCGACTGACTACTGCACATAATTCTACCCTCACACCAGATTATATTGCTGGACGAGGGGGGTTCCTGACAGGAATATAATGAAACAAACAACAACGATACAGCTATAAGTCTGAATAAAATAGCTTATAGTAATATTCTATCACTGTCATTTTTGTGCTTCTAAGACAGCTGCAGCAAAATTATCATGAGGTGCTTCCTCTCTGAAATAACATTTATAGAAAGTCTGAGCGCTCTGCCAGTTTGCTGTTGTAAGGAAAGTTCTTAATGGTACATCATTATGTAAAGCTGTTGAACAAGCTTACCCTCTGACCAAATGTGTTTTGAACATGTTATTATCAATGCCTGCAAGTGCCACTAACTATCCAGCGTGAAATAGTAGCGGAATAGACTCATTTATGAGTCTTGACATAAATAAAAAGGCTTCTGTCTGATATCATAGACTGTCCGTTTGAGATATTCGTTTGGCGTAGAAACCACACACAAGCTCTATAAATGGAACTATTTACATTCCAACGCTGGTTGGGGATGAGATTCAGTGGATGGTTTAATGTGACAAGGCACATGCCGCAAAATTTCACCAGGTACCCACTTAATATGGTCAAGATGTAAGTTAGCTAATGTTAATATCGAGGCACTGGTGACATAGAAAGGAAAAACCTTTTAACAAACGGTTAATAATTGGTGAGTCAGAATTTTTTTTTTACCAAATACTTTCAGAGTTTGATTTACTGTGGATCGGTGCGGGTTAATGAAACTGTGTGATTTCTTGTTTTTGTGCCATTTCAGTTAAATAATTTGCAAAAATATGTTTATGTGGGATCAAAGGAATTAATTTGTTGTCTAGAACACCAAGATGTCCATTGTTGCCACGCAATGCTATATTGCTTGTTTGTGGATAACTTCCATGAATTGGAGTTAATATCGTCTGTGGATAGACCTTTTGGTTTGAAGATTTGCCTGATACTAAGCAGGCGATCATTCTCATTTTGGGAAACAGAGGGTCAGAATTGTTTGTTGTGACGTTATGCAAACAAACCAATGTCAGCTTGCCAAGTCATCTGCATCATTGTCACACCCATGAATAAAGACCAAAGAAAGCTGAATGTTGCGAGCAAAAGCCCTTTCAAAAATACTACTGGCTAAATTAAGTAGTCACAAATGTGTGCCTCCTTCATTATTAATGTAATATGTAGCTGTAGTAATATCAGCTTTAAAGGGGTACTGTACGCCACATGTTGTTGTTGGTTTTTATAGTCTCCGAGTCGGAGAATAAGGTAACAATTTTTTCATTATTTGAAAGTCTGTTGAGTACGAAGTAGTGTTACGGATGACAAATTCACCGGAATGCAAAAATACAAATTGTCGTTGTCGAGTAATTTTTGTACAGTTTTCAACCAAATGAATCAAATAAAAGTTATATTATATGCATACTAGTCCCATATAATCATTTAAGTTATTGTATCATCGCTAGTCAGTGAGTGGCTTGTGTGTTCTCCCCGTATCATCATAATATTTTAAGCGATCGTGTGTGCGATCGGTTTAGCAAGCCAGTATCTGTCAATTACTTTATTTGAGTACGGAAATTCGTAATTTAATTGACGCCATTTTATGGCTCCAGTCATAAATTCAATTTATATCAAATTATTAACTTTTAAATTATTAAATTTTAAGATAGCCAATTAACCTGAGCGTTTACATAATACATCTTCGACTCAAATTACTTATGTTTCTATATATTATCGATATTAGATCGTTGTTGTCACCGGAAAATATAATGGAAATGGCGTACAGTTCCCCTTTAATCTGGATATGCTGATCTTTCAAATCTGCACATAAATGTTCTAAACCAAGATGAATAGCTTTCAATTCTAGGAAATTAATGTGGTGATTTGTCTCCTCTGGAGACCAACATCCATTGGCACCTTTGTGCACGAAGCATGCTTCCCAACCAACAGAGTTTGTGACAATTGTCTGGTCCACTGGTGCATGTCTAAGTTGCCTGCCATACATGCCAGTGGCATTACAAAGCCGCAGGAGACAGGATCAACTCATGATCATAATCAAGGTCATATAACTGAATTGCGTCAACTTTAGCTCTATCAATGCCACGAGTATGACAACTTCCCAAATGCAATAGGCTTGGAATCAGCAGCAAACTGCCAATGAGTTTAGTCACTTCTCTGAGTGTTGGGGATTGACTCAACAAAAGTGCCTTGGCAGAACATATTTTTTTTCAAGTTTGTCTTCTGGAAGAAAGATCTTAATTTGTTTAGAATGTAAAATATATCCCAAATATTGAATTCGATGGGATGGTGTGAGAACCGACTTTTCCCAATTGATGGTGAAACCAACTTTTTGTAATAGGTTGATAACATAATAACCATATTCTAAACATTTACTGGATCAGTGTGTTGTGTGCCAGGGGACTATCGTCAATATAAAATAAAGACTTACGTAGATGGGAAAACACTGTTTTTAAGACTCTGGTGAAGAATCTCGGAGTCGGAGACAGTCCGAAAGGTAAAACAAGTAGAATAAATTATCGTGAACAAACTTGAGATATTTCCAATGATCTTGAAAAATAGGCAGACTATGGTATGCATTTTTCATATCGATGGAAATGTACATTTCCTTGTGAGAAAGGCTATCTAAAACCAAGTGCACAGTTTCTTGTTAAAAATGATGGAATTCTGTGAATTTGTTAAGACCACCAGGGGGAAGCGTAAAAAGGTTGCGAGACATGGGGGGTCTTTTTTTACATTTCCATTTTTTTTACACCCACCCACCATTTCTTGGATTTTTTTTTCATAAAATTTTAGACACCCACCCCAAAACATCAAAGCTTAATGTTGGTCTCCTCTGTTAAAACGACCAACCGCTCTATAATGGTCCCTTCTTTGAAAGACCAAATTAAATGTTACTTCCTGTTAACAAACATGTGCAAAATTGAACTCTAAGCAATCAACAAAGGTGGAATATGATGTGATTATATTGGTAAATTTATAACCCAGCCTATTCATCTGTGTGAGTACAGCTGGTAAGTAGACGAAAAATATGTTGAATCACCTGGAATGACAACAAAAAATAACTAGGGCCAGTGTTAGGGCCTATAGTAGAATAAAAAATTACACAAAATTAAATTTATCTTTTTTTCAGACATCAACCAGCATCAACTAGTAGGCCTAGAGCCTATAGTAATACCAAAAAGGAAAATCTACATATGAACCAGTATACGAATTAACTTTTATGTATGCCTGCATGACCACCGACCCGACCTCGCATTACGACTTAGAACTTTGCCTAAAATAATGGCTTAACCCTTTGAGTTTGAACGTTGATGGTCAATTTAGTGCCAAATCCATATAGACGGATGTATATTACTGAGATTCATTTGGACAATCAGAGCTGAACTTCAAACTAGACCACCTTGCATGCACATCATCTTATAAATATACAATAATTAAGTAAATTAATTTGTTCTTCTTTGATAATTTTCAAATTAGCCTGAATTAGATATTAAGTGTCATTTACATTGTAGTATATGCAGGTAATTATAGGATATACATGTAATAATTACATTGTGAACAAAACTGTAGTGTGTCCTGGCCCCTCTTCACATCTATTTAAATAATAGTTTTATACTTTTCAGAAGACTATCCAAGGAAGGTTATATTTGTTTTTCTTTCAATAAATGTTATTAAACTTTATTTCATGTCTACTTATTTACTTACTGATGGTTGTCAACAACACTGAAACTAATAATTTGACAATTCAAATAATTATTTGACAAAAGTATATTTAAAAATCAATTTAGTATACAAACACTGATACAAATACTTATTCATACATTACACTCATGCATCAACTAACTGTATGAGTAAAGAGACTGTCATGAATTATAATAATTATTGTAATATAATATTCTGTCATGAGTTGTCAGCTGATATTGTCAGACTGCATTAAGTTCACACTACCCTAGAGCTATCTGAAGTATTTTGTTATTGATCTACACCGTGAACTAGACAAATTTCAATATAAAAACTGCCAAGTAAACTGAAACAGACACAATAAAAAAAAATTGCGGGCAAAAAAAATCAATGAAAATTTTGGGACCCACCCCCACAATATTCACTATTTTTCCATTTTATATCAACTTATGGGGGTAATTATAACAATATTGAATGTATTAGTACTTCTCATATTGCAACAAGCCACAACATATAAACAAATATGTTTAAAACAGTTGAAAATATGTCAATGAAAAAAAAATGCAAAAAAGGTGGTCAAAAACTGTTTCCGGTCTCGGGTACCCACCCAACCCCCACCTGATGTCTCGTAAAAAAAATTCGCCCCCCCCTGAGACCACTAAGATTATAAATTGGTCTGTAATCGCCTGTCCACACGGGGCGTAAGAAAATACTAGATACAAATTAATCAGGTTCATGGTCGGATGGAATAGTAGCCCTGAACTCTAGAACTATTGCAATTTCTTTGTCTAAAATAACTTTTTCTTCAGCACTGGAGGCTAAAACTTTAGGAATAACATTCTGAACAAGTTTAGCTAAAAACGATGTGATAGCCTTGAATGGTTTGAAGTATCTATTTGTCAGAAGTTAGTTTTCGCCATTCCTTATAAACATAAACCTGTTTTTCCAGCGTCAAAGAACGAACCAGACTGAAGGGTACGTATTCTTCTTAGTAGGATGGAAGTAAGGTTTCCTGGATTTCACTCCTGCATATTTATTTTTCCCTTGTGACGACTGGGATAACGACGTTCTGTTTTATTTTCCATAACAAAAAAGAATCCTTTCGTTGTTTTTGAAAATTATTAAATATGGTTTTCTTGATATTGGCATGCATGTATTTGCCCGAAGTCTTTGTGAGATCTGAAATGCCCTTCATTTTGCGGCCCTCATCATCGCCAAACAAGAATATCGAGAATGCATTTTCTCTGGAAAACAGCTCTCGGTACTCTTACCCCAATACCGGAAAAGGTTGTTGCGACGCGCCATGGAATGCTCAAAATCGACTGCGCCTTGTAAAGCTACAGCTTCAACTGCCAGTTTCTTCTAAAGAGGAATATCCACATGTTTCTTCTTCAATTGCTCATCGAGCATAAGATAAGCTGTGACATCACCTGCATTGATGCGTTGAACTTTCTGCAATGCTACATCTGTAGTGCTGCTATTAGAACTCTGAGTCAGGTTCCACACTTCTCTGTTAACTCCTGTTGGTTTTGATGTTAGAGTGGACTATTCTGTTTCCATATTTGGCCGAATGGAGCAAGCGCTGTTTATGTAAGACGCCCATTTTTTGGTCTACAGGTGCTCCCACTGAACCTGTTGAAATCAAACTAACTTCAGGAAAATCCATGTCCGAGTCGGATTGGGAAAAATCAGACCCTGACGAGTTCGCCTCATCATCAGTTTGAAAAAAAATGTTGTTTACAGCTGAGTCTACATCTGAGGCAGACAGCTATGTACTACCGAAGTCCTGACATGACCGAGGAGCAGCAGCAGACTGCGAGTGTGCATTCACCCGGTCGAGGACATGGTATCTGGCATGGAAAGGATCATGACTAGAGTAAGGGTAACGATTCACCATCATAAGGAAGCGACGAGCGGAAGACATGCCCGATGCGGCGCGGTCATTGTCAATGAACACGTATTGGCAATGCGACTGCTGGTAATATATGTTTTAATTCGACGAAGGTATTTTTACTCCAGTTTGTTTTTGTTCGTGAGCCCTTGGTTGTACCTTTTCGTTGTGGACTCTTGCTGGTCTTTGAGTTGGAGAAAGAAATCTTGCGTTTCTTCTTTCCGTTTCGTATGGTGTCATTGACCGACGAAACAGGTTTTTTTCGACCCCATTGTGATATTAGCTGTGGGCTCCGCTATCTTTGATGCGGTGCGTTCGAATGCGTGAATGCGTGAATGCGTGATTCACGGTATACTACTGATTGCATCTCTGCTGCCGGAGTATCACCATAAGATTTACATCTATAATAATACAGTGAAGATAAAAAACATGGCGGCGTCTTACGAATCGAATTAGGACATTGGCTAATGTGGTGGAATGGCTGAGGAACATCGGGTTGTCAGCCTTGTCTGGCTAATTTAAAGGTTTAAGATGTCTGATTTATAATAGTTTCTCTAGTTAAACAAGAATACAGAAATGTGGCCAATTATTTCAGACATATTTTAATCCACTTGCAGGGGAAAGAATACTATCGCAATTATTTAGTACATATTCCTTTTTGTTTTTGGAGATTGATTCACGGTGAAGCAGTCAACACCGACATAGTGGCTAGAAATCGCGATCGCTATAACGGTATGTTGTGAAAACATGGTACAGTTTAAACTACAGTTCATTTAGTGGGATCTCCCCGGCGTTAAGTGTTTTGCTTATCGTTCACTTTTACGTACTGTATTGTAACATAACATGACTTTTGTTTACTAACACTGTGATATGTGATATGACACTCTCATCCATCCGCATATGATCTACTAGTCTTGTATTTAGGAACACTTGTCATGAAAAAGTAACCACGTTGAACAATGTTGTGAATTATACATGAACATGGAAAACTATATTCACTTCCTAAGAATAATTAAATCAGGTTATTGTATGTTTCAGCGATTGTTTGTTGGATTGAGTTATCTCTCTTCGACCAGATCCACCACCAATAGCCAGATGTAGCTACACTAGCTACGTGTGGCTATTATAGCTATAATTGGTAATTGCCAGACCTGTATAAGGCTATATTTCCGGCCTCTCTGACCCACAATGCCGCCTCTCTGACTAAAACGTTGTTTTTTTGGTGTCGAAATGCTGCCGATGCTGCTCAAAATAAACAAAATAGAATGGACAGGTATGGGAATACTTTTTAACGCATCCACCCGTGCTGCGATTATCACCGGATCGTACACATGCTCCCGAGAAACAAAAATACCTTCCAATTAAAACAATTAAGCTTCATACAAGACGAGTGGGTGTGTCCTTTCCGTGTCCATTGTCAGTTCGAAGCCATGTTTCGCTGATCCAACTTACATTTTTCAGATCACTGACGACCATCGTTGGAGATAAATGCCTAAAAAACCGAGTATCATTATTAAGCAGCCATTCATCTTGTTTTAATTAATGACAAGTAACCGATTTCTGGCGACGCTGTGTAACAAATCTGTAAAGAATAGCCACATTCAAGGCGGTGTGGTCATGTTTGCTTCAGTCAGAAGTCTACCGGTCTTGTTTATTATTTATATATGGCGTTATTGTTACGTCATTTGAGTGGCATTGTGTTTTGAGGCACCTACTCCAATGATTATTGTCAGGGACGTGAAATATGTCAGTTGCATAAAAGAAATGGGGCTTCCAAATGAACAATGAACGTAAAAAACTCACACCCACATGCTTTGTGATGCCTATTTTTCTATCTGAAATTGTATTTCTCCTTCGGGGATCATCAATTATGCGGCCAGGCCATACCCACAGTATAGGGTGGATGCATTATTTGACACGCATAAACATAGGACAGTATCGAATTAAACATCGATTTAGCCAGATAGGCGGCATTGTCAGTCAGAGAGGCGGCGAATCGAATGTTGCGTGTGCATCTGCATGTTGTCAACTAAATATCGCCATCATATTGGATTATCCAATCAGGGATTTGGCATTGTGTATTGTTGTAAACATGGTGAAATAAACAACATGGTTCATAAATTAATCCCGGATACAGCGCCACACTTTGCCGTTGGTTGGCCATGATAGAACTTAACCAACAATGTTCTGTGCGGGGAAACCTGGTTATTATACCAAACGACGAATAGGTCGCGCACGAAACAACCTTTGCGTCCACTGTTGTACGATTCAAAATTAGAAACCCGTGCTGTGTCCACTCTTGCGTAATTTAGAATTAGAACTGCTTCGTGTAAGGTTTCTCTCATTAAAGAGTGCGCTTCCAATTTAGAAAACCCACTGTTCATCGCATTCAGCTTCATTGAAACCATATTTGTGCTTAATAATTGTCACGAAATGATTATTTCTCGAAATTCGCACTTGATGATGGGTGGTTAGGTTGAATGCGAATTTGCGTGTTCCTTCTCGGTACAACTTCGTCGTAGTTACCATAATGAGTTTCACTCAATGTCATTACAAATCAAATTCAATGTCTCTTCTTCATATTACGAGACAAGAATCATGGAGAAATTCTGTTCGTCGATCGCCGTACTGACAGCTTTACTCCTTGTCACGAGCTCGAAGCCAATCTCCAGGCTGAGTTATCTCCCATTGCTGCGCTGAGATACCACTGCCACAATGATCGACATTTGGCATGCATTTTTGACATGATCTTATGTATAGTTCTTATGTTTTAGGATTAAACTTGACATACATAATATTCCCCCACCTACCAGTAACATCCCTGATCGCACGGAATTTATTCAGATATTTCTTAGACTGGAACTTTGAACTAATATCGACCCGGATTGAAGAAGCCAAATTCCACAAGTTATTACTAAAAGGCCACGACCTCTTAGGAATGCAGTGCCTTGCCACAAAGGAGCAAGGCTCGTGTAAGACACATCAGGTCAGCCCACATAGTGTATCAACTGAGCAACGTGAATTTTGTTACTTATTCCTTATTCCTTATTCGCAAATTGTCGGAAAGTGTGGCAAATGGCCCCAAATTCGTAAAAAGTGGTCCGAAAAAGTGTCCGACCTGTGCTCGGTCCGATTTTTTTGATAAAATGTGGAAAATGACGCCAAATTCTCAAGTGGCCAGCTGGGCGGAAAATTTTGGGTCGAAAATGTTTTGGGTCGAGTTGGTAAAAGCGGTCCGAAAAAGTGTCCGACCTGTGCTCGGTCCGATTTATTGGGGGAAATGTGGAAAATTACCACGGCAACGTACTTAGTGAAAAATAACAAAAAATTGGGCCGAAAAAATTTGGGTCGAAAAGTTCGAAATGCCTCGACATTAGGCAAAGTCTAAAAAACGAAGGGGAAATGTCCCCAATGGGTATAAATTCTCAAGTGGCCAGCTGGGCGGAACATTTTGGGCCGAAAAGTTTTTGGGTCGAGTTCGTAAAAGTGGTCCGAAAAAGTGTCCGACCTGTGCTCGGTCCGATTTTTTGGGGAAAATGTGGCAAATGACGCCAAATTCTCAACTGGCCAGCTGGGCGGAAAATTTTGGGTCGAAAATGTTTTGGGTCGAGTTGGTAAAAGCGGTCCGAAAAAGTGTCCGACCTGTGCTCGGTCCGATTTTTTTGGGGAAAATGTGGCAAATGACCACGGCAACGTACTTAGTGAAAAATAAAAAAAATTTGGGCCGAAAAAATTTGGGTCGAAAAGTTCGAAATTAGGCAAAGTCTAAAAAATGAAGGGGAAATGTCCCCAATGGGTGCAAATTCTCAAGTGGCCAGCTGGGCGGAACATTTTGGGGCGAAAAGTTTTTGGGTCGAGTTCGTAAAAGTGGTCCGAAAAAGTGTCCGACCTGTGCTCGGTCCGATTTTTTGGGGAAAATGTGGCAAATGACGCCAAATTCTCAACTGGCCAGCTGGGCGGAAAATTTTGGGTCGAAAATGTTTTGGGTCGAGTTGGTAAAAGCGGTCAGAAAAAGTGTCCGACCTGTGCTCGGTCCGATTTTTTTGGGGAAAATGTGGCAAATGACCACGGCAACGTACTTAGTGAAAAATAAAAAAAATTTGGGCCGAAAAAATTTGGGTCGAAAAGTTCGAAATTAGGCAAAGTCTAAAAAATGAAGGGGAAATGTCCCCAATGGGTGCAAATTCTCAAGTGGCCAGCTGGGCGGAACATTTTGGGCCGAAAAGTTTTTGGGTCGAGTTCGTAAAAGTGGTCCGAAAAAGTGTCCGACCTGTGCTCGGTCCGATTTTTTGGGGAAAATGTGGCAAATGACGCCAAATTCTCAACTGGCCAGCTGGGCGGAAAATTTTGGGTCGAAAATGTTTTGGGTCGAGTTGGTAAAAGCGGTCCGAAAAAGTGTCCGACCTGTGCTCGGTCCGATTTTTTTGGGGAAAATGTGGCAAATGACCACGGCAACGTACTTAGTGAAAAATAAAAAAAATTTGGGCCGAAAAAATTTGGGTCGAAAAGTTCGAAATTAGGCAAAGTCTAAAAAATGAAGGGGAAATGTCCCCAATGGGTGCAAATTCTCAAGTGGCCAGCTGGGCGGAACATTTTGGGGCGAAAAGTTTTTGGGTCGAGTTCGTAAAAGTGGTCCGAAAAAGTGTCCGACCTGTGCTCGGTCCGATTTTTTGGGGAAAATGTGGCAAATGACGCCAAATTCTCAACTGGCCAGCTGGGCGGAAAATTTTGGGTCGAAAATGTTTTGGGTCGAGTTGGTAAAAGCGGTCAGAAAAAGTGTCCGACCTGTGCTCGGTCCGATTTTTTTGGGGAAAATGTGGCAAATGACCACGGCAACGTACTTAGTGAAAAATAAAAAAAATTTGGGCCGAAAAAATTTGGGTCGAAAAGTTCGAAATTAGGCAAAGTCTAAAAAATGAAGGGGAAATGTCCCCAATGGGTGCAAATTCTCAAGTGGCCAGCTGGGCGGAACATTTTGGGCCGAAAAGTTTTTGGGTCGAGTTCGTAAAAGTGGTCCGAAAAAGTGTCCGACCTGTGCTCGGTCCGATTTTTTGGGGAAAATGTGGCAAATGACGCCAAATTCTCAAGTGGCCAGCTGGGCGGAAAATTTTGGGTCGAAAATGTTTTGGGTCGAGTTGGTAAAAGCGGTCCGAAAAAGTGTCCGACCTGTAGAACAACTTGTTTGACGAAAAGGCCTGCTGTTATATGTTTGGCGACGCTCATCTGTTCTGTCTTTCGGGCAATATATACATCACATGCTATACTAATTATGTTCGCAATGCAATAAACAATCAACACAATTTCAATCTACCATACACTGTCATTGTTCGGCGATCGCGTTAGAGTACGTTTATTCGCTGGCAAAATTGCACTGCAAACTGCAAAAATGCCATGCCCGATGGTCGTTTGTTAGCTGGCAGTTTTGCAGGCTGCCGACAAGCTCGTGCTCCGTCGTGGCTGACTGACAACAATCAACGACGATTTATGATAACGGCGTCTACCTCTTTGCCGGTGCCCATAAAACGAGGCCACTAACAATAATTACAAGTATCCGTGTTGTCCTTGGTTCGAATTGTGGGAGAGCCATTGACAGAACAGTTTGTTCTCAGCTATTGTTAAATTCATATACATGTATACGCGAGGAATCTCATGACGTGGTATAAGGATTTCCGAAAGTGGTACTTTAAAGAAATGTTGCTAGGGGAAGGGGGCTGGCAAAATGGACACAAACAGTGTCGCCAACTTCACCAAAGATATATAAGATTTGTGGAGGCACGGACTCAGCATGACTATTCGCTGTTTCAAATTTGTCTCATTTATTGTCGACATTGACACGTATCGGTCGGAATGCCACATTGAGATGTTCAGATTTTCGCCCATGTCGGGGTTGGAACCTGTGCCAATATATATATTATATATATATATAGTCTAGTCCAGATTGCGATGATCGTATCCACCATGGGCGTGTGTCAGGGGTAGATCCCCAAAGTACAACAGTTGGACATTTCATGCATGACACAACATTAGTAGGAAATTTCCGAGTAAATAGTGTGAATTTTGTGCTGTATGATAATTCTATATACCAAATGGTTTAAGACCGAATTTGTGTACTGAAATGTAGCAATCAGTTGAGAGTTATCAACCACATAGGTGGTGTTACGATGGGAATTTCCAATAGTTGTAAACTTTGATAATACAGATTCAGATTAAATAATGTATGTATGTTACAAGGGTGACTTTACATGCATCCAGTGGTATTTGTTTTGAGTAAATTGCCATTCATAGATGTTAGGTTAGGAATTTACACCGACAGTTTGAAAGCTTGTGGTACCAGTTAAAAAAACACCAATACAAGGCGGGTATCAATGGGATTTCTCGAACGTCGGAAAGTCGTCGGTTTCTTCGTTGAACTAAGTGTGGTCCCACCACCTCTCTAGGTGACGTTTATTGTACTCATATATCAGCAGCATCCCATCGATGAAGCTGGCCGTGGCGATCTCACATTCCAACATATCAAGTGACATTATTTTGACTGGGCTAACACGCAAAAAAACCGCTGTCATACATGATCACTACTAACGCTGTTATGTTGACAACTGGCAGAAATGAATCCGTTTTGGCAATTTTGCAGTTTGCGGTGCAATATTGCCAGCGTATAAACGTACTCTTAGCATCGCTAATATGGCCAATACGGACCGCAAGATAAACCCTCTCCCAATATCAAAACACTCAACGTACCGCGACGTACACACCACACGGAATGTGTGTTTCTCGTGATTGGCGCTGGTCACTTGAACGGGAACTTGTAGTTCGCAACCTGCCAAATAGCCATTTTATCCACACGTAAATGTAACTTGTGACGTTTGTTTTCATTGCAAATGAAAGTCCCATGACTCGCGTGACCGTTTTGCACACACGCGTTCACGGTCATTTCGTGGTATCTATATAGAAACGTCGACCCAACAAAGTCGGCCCATACAAGTCGATCCCAAGAGAAGTCGGCCTGGTAAATGAACGATTGCTCAAGAAAAGACGGCCCCAGTATTTGTTTAGTGCATGCGACACAGATAGGTGTTTATATAGTTAATGGTCGCGGGGTTTACTTTAGGCAATTTTCGAGTATCAAAGGGGATTACATTGTACCTCGTAGAATTCCATTTACTAATCGCACACTGTCATGACTTTTTCGCAAATATTTATAATGGGTTCGTTAAAGGGGATGAAGTAACAGGAATGTAGTGTTGCATCGAGGTTTGCCTTTTAGAAAAATGAACTTAGTAGAAAACTCCCATCACAATTTATCCGGGCTTTGTACCGGCTCATCAATTTATTGATGAGGATGGGTTAAAGTTTTAAAGTTAGTTGAAATATAATTTAGACAATATCTTATAACGATTATGGCGCCGCCGCTGCTGCTGCCGGTGGGTGTGGTGTTTGACCAATCAAGACCGAAATCCGTTTAATGAGTGGTTAGTTGAATGCTATTTAACTTCCCTCCCTTGACCAGCTGGCGTTGAATTTGGACCAGTGATGAGTCTCTATGTAATAAAATGATCAGGATGTACATATGAACATATGCTTTTTGGGATTTCTAGTTGAGACGATTATGCCGCCCTTCAGAATCATTATCCGCTGGCCACCATGGTTTTAAGGCAACGAGCCGCTATTAGAATACACTGGTTCTAAACCTACATTATGCACTTTCATCGAAACAGCCTGACCCCCCCGGAAAATACATCCATGTATGTCAATATCGGGGAACATTCTCTGCACTGCCTTCCATATTCCTATTTCAAAGTCAGTTGTCATTCGTCGGGAATCGACATTCTTCGACTGTCGGCAAAACGGATTGATAATCGTTATCGCGCTTTCGTGACATGATTGCAGACATCAATGTCACTTGATTGAATTCAAGTTAGTCTTGCTGTCGTTAATGATTCATGGATGTCTCGAAAATAGCTGGATAAACGGCTACATTGAACGTGCCGTTACAGTAACTTTAAGCAACATTTTCAAGCAGATGTTGCTGTGAACCGTTGAAGAAGATTAAGTCACGAGCTCAATCACTGTTCACATCAGATCTGAGATAGTCTTTCCGTATGAAATATTTCGCAATGGCAAAATAACCTCATCAACAATTATGTAGGAAGATATCGTTTTTTTGGTGATTCGCGAGCCTCTGTATTTACTCGTATCTGTGTCGTAATTTCAGGTTGTCACGTGTGGTTATATTGTGTATGTCCAGGTGTGAAGTCGCCTTTCGTCCAGCGATAACATCACTTAAAGTCAATAAAGCCTATGGTTACGACGGAATTAAGTCCAAAGATGCTCCACGGCACGGCTGACGCTATAGCTCACCCTCTTTTCTTAATTTTTAAAAAATCTCTAAACGGGAAAGTTCCCATCACAGTGGTAGAAAGCCAATGTGATTCCTATCTTTACAAACGGAGATTCCGCATATAGCGCTAATTGCTGACTAATTTCCCTTCTACCGTGCCTGGGTAAAGTCTTTGAAAAGATAGTTCTAAAGAGAATCTCGTCCTTCTTTGATGAGAATAAACTCCTATTTCAAAATCAGTCGGGTTTCGTTCCGAAACACATCACTACATTTCAATTGATTGATCTTTATCACCAACTGTGTCAGACACTCGACAAATGCTTATACACTTGTTCAGTATTTTGTGATATCTCTAAAGCCTTCGAGATAGTCTGGCACAGAGGGTTGATTGCCAAAACTACCGCATATGGGATAACAGCGTCGCTTTCTAAATGGCTGGATGACTATCTCACTAACAGGAAGCAAAGGGTCCGAATCAATAACACTTATTCTGACTTTGAAACCATCACAGCGGGCGTTCCCCAAGGATATATCCTTGGGCCTTTCCTATTTGTAATATACATTAATGACCTACCAGAGAACCTCACATCATCGGTTAGAATGTATGCTGATGACACATGTCTCACAGCTTCTCACCTCAATCTTAACACCCTACAATCATAACTAAACGAGGACATCAAAAGGGTCAGTCTATGGGCCGATAACTGGTTAGTTTCGTTCAATCCCAAGAAAACCAAGGCAATATCCTTCTCATTCATGCCTCGAGATAACTCCCCAGATTTAATATTTCTGAACGAAACTATTTCCTTTGACGAATCGCATAATCACCTTGGTCTTGAATTTCAACCAAATTTAAAATGGAAGAAACAAATAGAATACACAGCAAACAAAGCTGCTTCTATGACTATCACAATTGTGGAAATTTAAAAACGATCTCGATAGAAAGACACTCGAAAAAATTTACAATGCGTATATCCTTCCTATTTTGGATTATGCTGACGTCGTATGGGATTCAGCACCTGGTTATTTATTGGAAAAAACTCGACCGAATACATAAAGACGCCGCATGAATCGTAACCGGCATAAATCGTTCAGTATCACTAAACAAGCTATGGCTCGATGTAGGCTGGCACACACTAGACAGACGTAGGCAACACCGCCATTTGCAAGCAAATTACAGAATTATCAATGAAGACGCCCATTTGTATCTGACATATCTCCTACCAGCACGCCCCAGAGAACGATCGAATTATAACTTTAGATTTCCAAATAAATGTTATTCCTATTTCGCTAATACTGAGCATTTTAAACAGTCATTTCTCTCATCTGTTGTTCTGGAAAAGGAACAAATTACCTGTGTATATAATCAATGCAACCTCCATTTCAGATTTCAAAGCCAATTTAGGGAGTATAGACCCAATAATAAAACCCCCTCTTATTTGTATACAGGAAAAGGGAAAATTAATACAATGCACTGTAAAATTCGGAATCATTGTAGTGATCTCCGTTCGGATATGTTTGATAATCACATATCCGATTCGCCTATATGCCCCTGTAACTTAGACATTGCAGACGCCAATCACTATTTTCATGTATGCCCTTTATTTATAGATCAGAGAATTGACTTTTATCGAAATTTAAGTATCAATGGCTTTCAATCATTAAAAGCAAATCATTTCTTATATGGGGTTAAAGGTATATCAAACCACAAAAACACTACACTTTTTCGCATTACTCAATCTTATATAGCTAAAACAAAGCGTTTTGAACAAACCCATGTATGATAACATGGTAAATCTCGCCATTCATCTTTCAGACTCACTGAGTTCTAGGCTTTTCTTCATAACCGAGATTGGAAACCAGATGAAAACCTGACATCCGCAGCACACACACTCTGCACTATTCTTTATAAACACGTTGTGCTATATCTGCTATGTATTTTTATGTATGTTCCATGATTGTAGGATAGGATAGGATAGTTGATTTACAATACTCACGAATGATACAATGCAGCAGAACCAACCAACATGATAGCGAATTAGCAGGACCACATCCACATACTCGGGATCCTATATAGACCATGATCTCATCAAACCCCACAATATCAATTAAAGCGATCATCTCACAATATCACGACACTATATTTCTATTTCCATTGGTCAATTATATGGGCGGGCAGGACTTCCAATACTTAATTTCTACCACTATACGTGAAGTTAGTGCCACTCAATCTCCTGTTGCTAGAACTATACTGTTCTTTCTTAATATAGATGTTTGGTTATGTAAATGACATACGCGACAGTCATTATCGGATTTAAAAACGTTTGACACAGAAGCCTATTTTCGGACCAAAAGGCAGAAACCGTTTGAATAAATATCCTTTATACACGTAGAACATTAGCAACAGCGAGTGGCTTGAAATAGAACGTAACCCACACACGTTGTGATTATTAGTCTAATGCTCCAATTTATCAACCCATATGGGGAATAGTTGTTCATCTATCTTACTGAAGATTAACATAGGTATATACTTCAAACTCAGTGATTCGTCTTTATAATGGGTGTAAAACTTGATGTGCCAACAACAGTAAATGAATTATGGCTCTATTTTCAGTGATTACAGGTGGATAGATGTTGATACCTATACGTTAGAGACATGGATGGCCTTCGATGTGGGTATTGTTGTTAAAATAGTCCGTTAAAACCGCCATAAACAGACAGAATATATAAAAAGTTAGGCTTGCTTAAGATAACTTGTTCTTATACCAATCATAAACAACGCGTAAATATTATGTCATTATCGTACGCTTTGTTATGTAAACAAAAGCCAAATATGTTACAGAACCTGGATCTTGTTTACATACCACAACGTACGAACTTGACAATGACCTACTATTTACGCGATATTTATGATTGGTATATGAACAAAACATGTCTACATATTAATTATATAGCTGTTTATTTATGTTTTAACAGATGTGACTATTTTAACAGGATACCCACCGCGAAGGCCATCCGCGCCTTTATTTAGCTATTTCCGTGTTAATTCGTATCTGAAGTTCGGCCTTTTGTAAAGCGGCACTTCTGCATCATCGGTTCATTCAGGATAGTTTAATGCATTCAAGATATTTATAATTTTGCTCGATTTTGTACTGATGGTTCCAGTATAGATAACATATCATTCCCAACCCATGACGCCCACTGTAACAGTTCGTGCACATGCAGTGATAAAAGACACGGTATCAGAGTCAACTCCCAGATTGAGGACAAGCGAAACCATTTCGAACTTATTACTATATGATGTAGTTTAAAACTCGAAGCCATAATCGTGACTACGGATATGGAGTGCAGACAACTGGTAGAAAGAACACACATTCCAGTGACGTGATACCCTATTCGTAATTCTTAACAGTAGCAGTTCGATCACTATGGGAAAGGTGTCTTGGAATTAGCAATAATAGTTCCTGGAAACCGTTCGAATACTATTTAGCATATATATGACCCGCCATATCAAATTCAGCCGGAAGTCGGGATTTTTTTTACCCTGTGCCAATGCAACAGTGTTAAAGAGCGTTTTTTTCAACGAGGAAGTGATTTTAAAGACGTAGTTTATATTGACTAAATAACGGATGTATTCAGAAATATAAAAAACTAAACATATCAATTTAAACAGCGTTTTTAAGAGCGTTTTTGCTTTCTCTCGAAATAATGATTTTAAAGAGCGTTCTCTATTCACCACCAGCACACCCACACAATAGGATAACTTGACTTACATCAATTGTGGTGTTGTAAATTCTTTCAAACAAATCTTCGTTATTTCGAAAAAGTATGATATATATAGAGTTATCAACTTATCGCTCAGGATACTAATTTCGAAATGTACATTAATCCTAACCTTGCACGTAACCAGTCCCGTTAGCCCTAATCGTGAACACCAATTAAGTCTCATTCGCTATCTAATAATGTGCACATTAGGTGATATATAACATAGTCCAGTAATGCCCTAAATAATCGACTCCTTAACCACAGCAACATTATCAGTGAGAGCTTTCCGATGAATGGCAACAAGCCATATTTCCGACTAAATCCTGAAAAATACCCATAATTCTGTTGTGGTTAAGGATTCGATTATGTAGGGAATTACTGTACTTGTATAATTGTGCGTACTTTAGCACATCCCTCATTAGTTCCCATTGCTGACGATTCCTTATGATCATGAGCGCGACACCGTCCTTCTCACAGCTGGTCACTGTCGTGTCCCATGACACCTCAGTCGCATTGACACTGTAGCACACATCAACAGTTTCATTGAATGAGTAAGTTGCTAGGCATACCGCTGCTGTTGTTGTTGTTGTCGTATAATGTATATCTGAATAACAAAAAAGTTGTTTCCACATGTACCACCCCCTGGTTAAATGGTCGTGCTAGTCTGCCATTATGTTGGCGGGTCCTGTTGAATTTTTTAAATGTCATTTTCGCGATGTTTGGCCGATACGATCGATTTGAGAAAAAATCATTGTCCGTATGAAACATTTGGTCACAATGGTCACGCTGGTGTCTGAAACACCACGCGAAGAGTCATCTTGATTATAGTCAATTTGCAACAACTAATACCCCATGCAGTAATACAATATTTCGCAGTATTTATGTTTTTGAATGGTTGGTACACATAATGGCTTTTCTTGGATATGTTGAGATTTTCCGAACACCACGAAAATGACAACTTAGAAAACATAACGGTACTTTTTCTTAACAGCATCAGTTTGACCTAACATCACCATATCAATTCAGCAGGGCCAAACATCATCACACATACAAATGCATGGCCATCGCAATCGCCCTAAAGCAGTTATTATTGCGCCATGCACTTCTTTATGATGTTCGCCGGTATACCATTTATTGTATATATTATGTCTCATTACTCATGAAATGTACAATGAGTTTAAGAGAATAAACTAATTGAATTGAATTGTTAAGCCGTTGCGGATACAAAGAATGAGCCAGTTATAATTCACGATAATAAAAGCTTCATTAATAAACTTATAGAGGCAGCATAGTGCTGCGACAAACAGCTCGCTTCTTCAGATCACACGATCGGAGGATGGGGCATTATACATATATAGACGGGAAGGCGAAAAATACAATAACGAGTATTGATTGGGGAAATATCTAGCTATTTCATTCCAAATGATGAAAAATTTATATTTTATATAATAGTGGATCAAATTTTTATCAATACGAGTATTCCAACAATGATGGAGTTTTCATTGTAGGTAAGCTCGTGGTTCATTGTTCAGACAATCTAATTTGAAATTTTCTATATAGGGATAAAACACACATGAGTAAAGGTAGACACCATATATCAGTATCATATATATGGATACAACACACATTCTAACAGTAAGGCACCATATAACAGTCTCGTATGGATACAACTCACATGGGAATAGCTAGACATCATATAGCATATGCACATATGCATTTCGTAAGAAACAATTGCTAATCTATTCCCTTAAAACACACCCTACCTGGTGTCCTTGGATTGGTGTGTCAACCTGAACACCCTTGAAACCCTCTTTCCTGGAATTGTAATAGGCACCCCATGGCACCCATATACATTTGAAAGCGCTTCGTTACAGAAATATGACCGAAAGAGGGAACATATTTGACACTTGGTAAAAAACAATTTCAGAATAAAACAATCCACAAAGTTTGTATGTGATCTGATATTTTCAATATTTCATGTGACAAGACATAATTCCAACTGCTGCAAAATTTTACAAAAGTTTGGGTCTGAGAACCCCACACCGTCGCACGTCCATGCTAATAATGTTATCAAAGAAACACAGTTGTCTCTTATACTGTTATACACAGGAAATGGGCGGGTGGTTGATATACACCTTTGAATGTCCAAGTGTACCCGTTTGAACCAGACCGACATAGCCAAGTCCATGAAATACCATTTGCACCCCGGATTGAGGTTTTCGATCTGGTACAGCAACATTTCTAGCTATTGTACATTTCTTTCCTAACATAGTCTAAGGTGATCAATCTTCCAGCTGAGATCCACTTTAGTGCACATATTTGATTGAAATGTGACTTTTGATTAGAAAACAATGATCACAATATGGTTCAATTTCACCATCAGCATTTGTATGTGTCAAAAATGTTTGCCCAAGTTGGCGATGTACCCACCCCTGTTTATACATGTGTGTGCGTATTGGGTAACACAAAACTTAGCATAGAAACATTCGCAACACTGCTCAAGTGGAATAATTGTAACGCCAGTCACCCCTTTATCGGGAATTGAATATGCTTGTGATCACCCAGTAAATTATATGGTTACTATTATTACATTTCTCAGCTTAGCGCGTTCATATAAATATCAATTGGTAGCGCAGCTTTGATTTTTAATCACTGCCAAATTCAACGCGTGCATGTAAACCCCGCACTGGTCAATCTATGAGCGCCGTCAAATTAAAGTTCCCTTGATTTGATACTCAAATGCCACGGCGATTCCTCTCCGATCGAGCATCATGGCTATATTCGAATTGAGCGTCGACCCGTATAAAATACCTGGACTATATATAAACCCCATTGGTGAATACGAGCCCAGGTGTTTCATATAACCCCAAATTAATATATATCGTACACGTTCGAAAATAAAGAATAATTAGGTGCAATACTCTTAATTAAACTTGGTTGCTATTGACATAATTAATATTGGCGCGAAAACAGCTCATGTAGAAGATAGTGTACAAGAACGTATTGCAGGCGCGTATATATATGGGAACGACGCATAAATGGCAACCGGCCCGGGGGCGGAGCGACTTTCACGGACCGACTTTCATGCATCTGCGGCATGCTCTTATTTTCCTTCAAGCGCATCACAGATTAACTTTTTTTTATATTAAAACTATTTAAAAGTTGTTATCGACAGAAACATCTTAATTGAAACGCGCATTGAGAAGACATACATCTGCTGGAATTGGAAGCGCGTGCAATTTATGTTCATGTCGCCATGTTTCCTATTTTCAGATATTGCGTCGACGTGCATTTGCTTAATGATATCTGATTCTGGATCTCCTTCGCATTTTTCCGCGGCTATGTTGATCAATATTGATATCGTTACCCCTCTGGAGAGTAACTTGCTCATTACCAGGGACGTTGCGACAGGGAGTTCATGATATCTCAAGTTCTCAAACCCCACAAGTACATGTACAACAGTTTTATTTGTTGTTTTTGGACCATAATTAAAATATTTTCCTAATTTTGATAATAGTGTTCGTACTTAATTGCATACCAGAGTTATAATGTTCGACTCCGTTATATTGCAAACACGTTCACTTCCATATGTTTGCATCGTGATCCAGTTTTGTTTTAATTCGACAGTCTAGAACAATGTATACCGGGAACTGACATACATGTACATGCAAAGCTATGGGAGAAGCGGATTACTTGACCGAACAGCTTTGAATTTTAGGTGATGTATTCTCAAGATGCACTGACCTGTGTAGCTTCTGATGCATCGATGATCACTTCGGCTTGTCTTTGTGGCGGCGCAGAGTTCGCTGAGTGCGCAGTTGCCACAAGCCGTCAGCGATTACAATTACGAACATATGTCGAATATAGCACAATGAAAAAGACTTTGTGATGATATGGATAACATTATTAAACTTGATCGTTTCTTAAAAAGAAATGTCTTACTATATTCATACCAACATGACATGATGTTAAGTTTGTCCCCGAAACGATCACACGGGGGAGGATTTTTATAAAAGCCAATATGTATTATTTACGCCTAAAAATAAATGTAAAGTTGCTCCATATTTTCCCCACAGCACTCCCGCGATAACAACGCTTCTATATATACTAATTTTAGTCTATAGGGTGTTATCACTCAATTTCTGTCATCGTATAACATGAAAATAATTTGCAATGATATTTCAAATAGTATTAGTATTAAAACATACAAGAAAAACAGCTGACGTTGCTCATATTTCGCGTAGTGTTTCAATAGAATCAATAGCTATATATAGAATCCAATAAAATAGAGTTTAATGTTCTAAGAATAACCACGTGCTCTGTCTCATTCCAAGTTAAACGGAGAAACATATATCTTGTTTACGCCATGGTCCGAATGTATAATCCGGAATATATAATGGAGACAGTTCAAGGAAGAGATACATGTGCACATTATGTTTTTAGCCTCATATGCGTACCATGTTGCTTCGTTTCTCAAATCTATAGACCGCTGTGCTTGCGATATACCTCCCATTAAGTTTGTATAGACTGCACAGTCTGCTCTTCACTTCGAATGACCCCCACAAACACATAATGTGTGAATCGCATAGTTTGCGACACCGAAGTATGCTGCCAATTTTAACACTTTGAAAAGGTCTGGCTGCGGGAATCTCATCGCGAATTATATCGCTGGGATTCACATCGCAACACTCCACGCCGAAAACTAGACACAGTATACAGCAACATAAGAGAACAGGACGCAACTGTATTGGCATGTGCATTGTGCGCTCACGTATACTACGCCCTTAAGTATAGCAGTACCGCAGAACCTGATCAGTCCGGATTAAGTTTTAAGTTTGAATTTCCGACGTCCTGTATGTTCCCGCGCAAGGTTGTATGGTGAGGTTAATTTTGAATAACTCCTATGTCCCACTCGATACACATCGACACACAATCAGTGGTGCGTGGTGATATCCGTATAATGATAGTTGAACTATAATTCGTCACTAAGCCTACTGTTTGTAACAACGGCTCGAATAGCGATTGGCCGGTTGCATATAATAACGACTGTAATATACAGATATATATTCAAGTAGATGCAAAACACTGTCTAACTATAATGAAATATGTCTTTCTTCTACAGGTATATAAAGTAATACTGTGTCGGTTGCAAAACTGAACTTGGTGTTCTCCAGTCTAAAGCTCACAGATTATGGTTATATGACTGTACCATTACAGGTAGGACTATTATCAAAGTGGGCGTGTATTGAATTTCCACATTGCATTTCACGAAGAATCGACTAAATTTTATGTTACACATATTGATCAACACTATGTTGCACTTAAATCTTATTGTTATCACGCATTCGTTTGCCTATTCAAACCATATTTGCCAACGATGCTCAAACTTACACTCTCAGAACACCAGGTTCCCTGGAATAACTACGTACTGTATGTACTATACTTGTTCCTTGCGGATTGCAAAGATGTTGATAAATATGTGTTATATACACAATGTATTTGTATCGATTAATGTATCGCGACGAGGCTAGTTTTCGTGGCCATATAGTGACGAGGCGACCTATATGGCCACGAAAACTAGCCGAGTCGCGATACATGAATCGTTACAAACACATTGTGTATATAACACATTGATCTACCATTGGTGTGACAGAATCGACCGCACAAATTACATTTTAGGGGTCTCTTAAATGCCAAAACTGTTGAATTTGTGTCCGACGATTAGCTTTCTTGAGTAAATTCTCCCAACCTGCAAAGGTATCTGTGTCACGCGATTAACTCGCTTTGCTAAATTCTCACAACCTGCAAGTTCACGCGAATATGCCTAACGGAAATTGTATTTAATGGACACAATCTCTTACACTTATAATAAATACTGAACAAATACATATTAGTTACTTTGTGATTGTTATACCATAATACCCATGATGGTAGCCTGGTAGGCAATCAATTAATGTTAAAACCTTGGAACTATTTGTTTATAGTACGCAAGAATATATGTTGGAATGTCGTTTTGATTTTTCACGCGATTGATGTGACGTCTGTTCATTCATGATTTTGAACCAGTCAACGACGTCACGGGCGCCTTGTATCGCAACTGAAGTAACGATACAGATGTTTTATCGCCAATTCGTTATCGCCAATTTATCAGGGAATTTCGTAGGAAATGGTAGATAAATATGTGTTATATACACAATGTGTTTGTATCGATTCATGTATCACGACGAGGCTAGTTTTCGTGGCCATATAGCGACGATGGGACCTTGGTCGCCGAGTCGCTATATGGCCACGAAAACTAGCCGAGTCGCGATACATGAATCGTTACAAACACATTGTGTATACAACACATTTATCTACCATTGGTGTGACAGAATCTACCGAACAAATTACATTTTAGGAGTTTCTTAAATGCCAAAACTGTTTAATTTGTGTCCGAAGATTAGCTTTCTTGAGTAAATTCTCCCAACCTTCAAAGGTATCTGTGTCACGCGATTAGCTCGCTTTGCTAAAATCTCACAACCTGCAAATTAACGGAAATTGTATTCAATGGTCATAATCTCTTACACTTATAATAAATACTGAACAAATACATATTAGTTACTTTGTGATATGTTATACCATAATATCCATGATCGTAGGCAATCAAATAATGTTAAAACCTTGGAACTATTTGTTTATAGTACGCAAGAATATACGTTGGAATGTCGTTTTGATTTTTCACGCGATTGATTTGACGTCAGTTCATTCATGATTTTGAACCAGTCAACGACGTCACGAGCTCCTTGTATCGCAACTAAAGTAACGATACAGATGTTTATCGCCAATTCGTTATCGGCAATTGTATCAGGGAATTTCGTTGAAAATGGTAGATAAGATGGAGTACCTGTCAGGGTACTCAAACATTCAGATACTCCAGGCACTCTGTGGTACATCTCTATGTACTCTGGGGTAGCAAATAGCCACGTACAATGTGGTGTACCTGTTCAGGTACTCTGGAGTACATCGCCCGATATTATGGAGTACCAAATGTCCATGTATATACTGTGAGAATGTTGCTCACGTGATCCGGAATACATGTCCAGGAATCCAGCCCTCGAAATTAGGAAAAATGTTCACGGTAAATTCAATAAAATTCCAAATTGCTTATTTTCGCGTCCAATTTCGAGGACTGAGGAACATGTAAAAGATCTAGGTGGTACATAATTTGGATAGTAAACTTTTCCCCAAGTCAGATAAATCTTGAAATTGAATTGTTAAAGATCGAATTAAGGACAAAACGACGACCGAGGTTCTTCGAAATGTTACTTGGACTCCCTTGCATAGTGTAATATGAAATACTCCCCATTATACATGGGTCGAGGTCGGAAAACAATTACAGGATACAAGGACCGGGTGGGTGGGTGTCCCCGATCCCGGAATGCAGATTTTTTCTGATGTAATGCAATTGTTTTACAAAATCATTTCTAAGACATATTACAGTTTCAAAATGAATTGAAACAATCAGATTCATATAGTAATCACTATAAACTGTTCTATAATTATCTTCAACCAATACTTACACACAATTAATTCTGATTTCTTATGAAAGACCCAGAATAATTATTTACTGAGATTTTTTAAAATAAACATAAACAAATCTTCAAACAAGTATAAATTCAATAGTCAAGACATTTAGAGTTGAATCTCTTACAACAGTGAGCACTGTTATAGGAAGAACGATCTGTCTAGTTTAGCCATATCGGGCTATTTTAAATATATTTGTGGTTGACTCAGGCCTTTTGAACCTTTAACTTAGTCTGACAAGGCTGATATCCCGATGGTCACCAGCCAATTCACCACATTTTCAAATGACCAAATGCTATTCGAAAGACGATTCTCTGCTGCCATGTTTTTCCATCACTGTAATGTATATGCCGTAAATTTTACGGTAAACTATCTGCATCCGAGATGCCTCAAGTAATGGAGACCTTTCGAAAAATCACGAATATGATTACGGATATGGACAATATCCTGCCAGTATACGGCCAAAAGGTATCTGTGTCATGCGATTAGCTCGCTTTGCTATATTCTCACAACCTGCAAATTAACGGAAAGTGTATTCAATGGACACAATCTCTTACACTTATAATAAATACTGAACAAATACATATTAGTTACTTTGTGATATGTTATACCATAAAATCCATGATCGTAGGCAATCAAATAATGTTAAAATCTTGGAACTATCTGTACGCATGGGGGTTCTTATGTGAGACGAAATATACCCCATTCAGTTTAATTTTGTTCAGATATGTCAAGGATGTCACTGGTCCTGCTTGGGGAAGCTCTAACATTATCCGGGTGGTGTATAACACACGAATAAGGACATGGTATCTGAAAGACACACATTACTTTTTCCATCAGATCTGCAATGAAGGCATCTGCTGCTACTTGGTTGAAGTCAGGTTCATGGTTATGGTTGCCATTGTGGGATGTCACCATGTCGTTCACGGTGTTGGTGGTTGCATGGCATTGTTTATTGCAACATCGCCAATGAATTCGCTGATCTCTCCTTGATTTTATGCAGAATTTATAATCATTGTATACTATATACTTTCCACCTCTGTAATTTGGAATAACCGGTAACGGTATATATATCTTAGCAGAGAACTCTACTTAAAACTCTGATACTAACTAATAGTACCGCTTTACAACAAAGTTCACAAACGCGTTAAACAAATAAACTTAATATCGTTCATGTTTTGATACGGACTATAATCCTCGTCGGCAGAGTAATTAATCCGTGCCTGCCGGATGATCAGGATAGACCCAATATATGTGCAACTGAATACACTCTTAACACAATAGGTACTTTGGAGTACCTACGTAGGTACTGAATTATCCCGGCCTGTTCCCTGCACGTGGAGTAAAATGTGTCTAAATGTCTAAAATAATGGGCTGTATTTCTTAATATGTGTGTAATAATATTAAAAAAACTACTTTGCGATAAATCGCAAACTTCTATACAATAAATATATGCGATTTGGTGCAAAGGTTTTCGTTTTCTAACAAAGTTTTGCAATTAATCAAATCAATTTGCAATTAATACAGGGCTTTAACCGTATACACATAAATCAGACATTCTTCAACAGGTCTGGGTGAACTCCAATCGCTCTCTCATATCACGGTCAGGCTAAAATAGACCGATCGATCATTCACAGCCAGAATGCATGTGTGATGAGGGGAGCAAATCTTTGCGATAAATCACAAAACGACTTTGTGAAAAATCACAAACACCTTTGAGATAACTCGCAGACCTTTGCGATAACTCACAAACCTTTGCGATAAATCTCAAGCATCTTTACGATAACTCTCAAACTACTTGGTGATTATACTTTACGATTTATCGTAAGCAGGTTTGAGATTTATCACAAAAAAAGGTTTGTGATTTATTTCAGATATATTGTTATGTGTTGGCACTAATGGAGTTGAACCGTATACACATAATAAATCAGACATCTTAAACAGGACTGGATGAACCACACATCGATCTATAATGGCACGGTCGGGCTAAAATAGACTGATCGGTCTTTCACAGCCAACATGCAAGGGGAGCAAATGGATATTTAAAACGAAAATTAATTCTGATCTCTTTTGGAGATTATTTACTGAGAATATTCAAAATTAAAACAACTTTGCGATAAATCACAAAACAACTTTTTGAAAATCACAAACACCTTTACGATAACTCCCAAACCTTTGCGATAAATCTCAAACATCTTTACGATAACTCTCAATTAACTACTTGGTGATTATACTTTGCGATTTATCACAAAGATGTTCGAGTTTTATCACAATAGCCCGATCAGGTTAAAATAGACCAATCGTTTTTTCACAGCCAGCATGTATCTGGGATAAGGGGAGTCACTCTAAACAGTTCTATTATTATCGATCAACCAATACTTCAAAAACAAAACAAAGTTAATTCCGATTTCTTTATCAAGACACCATATAATTATTTATTGAGAACATTCATAGTTAAAACAACTTTGAAATAAATCGAAAGCATATTTCTCATAAATCGCCAACTACCGTACTTGGCGATTTATCAGAAAGGTTTGCGATTAATCGCAATGATTGAATTATATTGTTATATGTGGGCACTAATAGGATTGAACCGTATAGCCATTATCAATCAGATATCTTAAACTGGTCTGTGTGAACCCTTTACCGATCTGTAATAGACTAAAATAAACCGATCGGTCTTTCATAGCCAGCATGCTGGGATAAGGGGAGTCACTCTAAACTCTTTTATTGTTATCTCTCAACAAACTTTTGTGTAAACAAAATTAATTCTGATTTCTTTTGCAAGACACCAAATAATTATTTACAGAGAATATTCAAAATAAACATACATGTATACAGCTGTTCAAACAAACAGATTCAAATTGTCAAGCAATTTAGAGTTTCCTCTCTTACAACAGTGAGCACTGTGCCAGGAATATCGATCGGTCTATTTTAGTCCGATCAGGCTATTAAAGTTAATCTGTGTTTCGCTCATACCTTTCTTTATACCATAATAAATGTCGCATACATAGTATGTAATTGTTGTAGTTCCTACGCTGCATTATGTGAACAAAGCCAAATTATGTTAGAGAACCTGTTGTAAAGTATGTAAATAGCGTGCGATAAGCAAAATGCTCAACAATGGGGAGACCACACTAATGAACTTTGTTTAATTCAACTGGCACCATGCTGTTTTCAAAATACTGTTATTGCGCTCACAAGTCCTCGCCACAAGATTTTGGTGTTGAATGGGTCACCGGAATCACTCTCCCAAAAAATATCGCCACGGTGTTGAGTGTTTTGCTTATTGTACACTTCCGATGTGCTGTATCGGTATATGGACGAACAAACCTCACACAAATAGAGTTTTATGTATTTAATATATGATCCAGTTTGGTACAGCCATAGTGAATAAATTATTCTCCATTCGTAGCTATGCGTCATCGAGTCAATGTCATTGCCTGATCACCAGAACCATCTAATGTAGAATATCGCGAATATGGTTTCCAATTATGAAAGAGGTTATTTCCTAGCAAAGCGGAAATGGCCGAATCATTCAGAATGATAGCCACACAAGTTTTGATAAGAACATGAGGCGTCTGGACATTGGAATGTTCATCTATATATACAGCTAAGCTCTAATTGACCCCCTTGGCGACGTTGACCACTGATATTACCGCGTTGTTGATGCTATTAACCATGATCAATCCTACCATGGCCGACCTTCGCACCTTTTAAAAGTTAGCATTATAACCACAACAAAGTGTATATCTCTGGCATGGCTTGACGCTGCATTGACGATGCAGTTGCGAATGTCGGTCAGTGACCAACTTCGAATGTTGATTAAACCGTAAACAAATTATTAACTGAAATATTGTTTTGTGTATAGTTACCACCGAGCATGGCGCTCACGAAAAGCTGGACTGGTTTTAAGGTGGCCATGTGAAAAATTAATGTGGAGTACAGTAGTCTCAAAATATTATTAATAGTAATGTAGAAAGATTACCTGCAGTTGCCACATGTCAACCAATTGACCGTGGTTGAACGGCGGTATGGTATTACCGGTGTCATTAACACCCCACAACCTTGTTAAAGGGGGCGATTAATTAGACCATAGCTGTACCACGTTACTAAAAGCTTGTGATGGATTCAGTGATAATGTGTGTCCCAGAATTGGATAAGTATCTCCGAGAGTATCCGTCATTCCATAAATATAGCACAACAATATCACAGCGTCACCGGCGTTTCGATCAAAAGAATAGCAGACTCCGTAACTGGGCAATATGTAATGGCGAAAATGTTCTCAAATCACGTTTCGATGAAAATTGAAGAATATGATCCATCGTCCTTTGTATATGTATTGTACGTTGTAGCCATCAAACTTGTGACTGACTCATGAGTCATGACTGATCTAACTGACTAAGAATATGCCAAGTTATTAAGAAGCAAGTTAGGTCCAATTTCACACAAAAATATATGTTGATAAATTTCCGAGAAAGTTCACTTCCGTATATTCTTAAATACCTTCAGTCAGAGTATGCAATGTACCTAATTGGGCGCACGCTATAGCATGTAAGCCGAGGCCGATGGCGAATCCTACATAAAATGTGTAAGTCTGCTATTACTTTGTGTCTTCTCCATTGTTATTCAATCGCCTCAAGTGTCCGGACGCTGCCATGTTTTAGTGAATTGTATCGTGCATCACGTGATGCAATCACATGGTCACTATTTCTTTCCGAGATCGGCTGTTACCTAATACCTGTAGGTATTACATCGATATAAGAACTTATTTCTTCTCGGTACATATTGCTTAGATACTAAAAGACATATAGGTACTCTGAAGGACCTATACGGATTGTTATATCTAAGAGTGTATAGTGGGCATATGCCATCAAACCAATTAACCATCGTAGGTAAATTGTGATGGTGTCCACCTTATAATATGGCAATCTCTCCAATCCGTAATCGTAATGGTAATTTTGCAAAAGGTCTCTGCGATACCGTGAAATAAACAGTAGACGCACAGTGCCATATACTGTTCCAGAGGGGTGTGCCGTTAAAACGAGTAAAATATAAATTTAAAAATATATAAATTTTAGCCACTTTGAAAACCACTTCGGTATACATCCATAGGTATGTATGCATAGCGAAGCTGTTTTTTAAAGTGGTGCCTTCGGTTTAAAATTATATATTTTGAATTGATAGTGTACTGGTTTAACGACACTCCCCTGGGCAACATATATTTAAAGGTTATACTGAACAACCTACACGAAATCAGTCAGTGTAAACAATATTCCAAGCTAAAAAGAAGCAACGTAGTCCCATTTGACGAATAATATGTTGAGAAAACAATTTACATGTACGAACGATCGATTCAACTTTATCACTTCGATAATTCTTAAACACCACCAAGTTAGTAACAAGTACCTAAATCAGGGACACGCTACACAGTAAGCCGAAGTCGAGGCCGGCTCCACAAATAAAAGACGCATGCGGGCTATTGTGGTAAACATATATGTTGTTGTACATTTAAGAAATAAATACACTGCGCATCGGTGTGTATAGTATAATTTGACCACAAATAAACTGATGTAGGACGACGCGAAGCGGGGTCCTACAATCAGTGTATGTGGTCAAATTCTACTATACACGCCGATGCGCAGTGTATTTATTTCTTTTGTTATTCCATTGTATACGATTTGGTCGAAAATGTAATAACATACGTTCAACCTGCTATATAATAACCCAGTTTATAGCTATGCGTGGTATGATTTTCAACCAAACAGTTCTTCCCTTAGAACTGTAACGTCAAACATGACGTCACTTTTGAACGGCGACCCATTTTCATTTCCTTTTTGGCAAAAACATTTCAGTTAAGTCTTATTTTTGTTCTGTCTTACATAAATTTCAGTATAATACAGTAGGTAGTCACTATACGTCTCTTTCTTCAGTCTATAGCATGACTTTAACTAATGCCCGTGTTCATTGACTTCTGAAAGATTGAGTCGTTGGTAGTATTTCACTGACAAAACGACGGTCGTGTCTCCATGGGAATACAGGATACTGACCAATCAGGACGAGCCTTGTATGTAGTTGTAGGCAAGGTCGTATAACAATAAACAAAATACAACCGATGCAGCCATGTTTTTTTCCTTTCAATGTGAAAAATGATCATGCACCGCGTGATTGCCGCATCCAACCAGGTTGGTTGAGGCCAGTATGTAGTCCAGGAAGCCACAGGCACAGGTTCCATGACCATATACCATTATCTGGAACCAAAGGAAGTTTCGACGTGGAGTTTGTCCCACCTTCACAATTGAGGTCAAAATGTTCAACAGTTGGACATTTCATGCCTGGCCGATAATGTTTTTTTTCACGTCACCTATTTTCAACTCATACAATATACTGAAAGACCGACTTTCTGTATAACATATGGAATTTATATGATAGAGTGCTGCGATATATGGCGAGTGATAGAGTGCTATCGGTTGTTCAACTCGTACGATCAGGAGGTATCAAATATTTGATCGAAAAGTACAAACAGAAGAACACGGGAACACAACTATAAACACCACTACAAGACAATACTCATTCAGCTAAAGTGTATAGTCGAAATTTTGAGAAAGGTATACCAGAAAAAATATGTGCCGAAATAATGAACCAGTTTAAGAGCAGCCTGGACATTCATTGGGGAGATCAGTGAGTCAGAATACATTTCAAAGCTGAATTGCAGATCAAACTGACAACTCCTCAATCAGACAACAAACCCAATCAAACACATCAGTATTATATAAGTCGGGAACAACTGAGGTGGATATAGTGGCAACCCAATCAGCCGGCATCCACTAAAAGTATAAGTAACCATAAGTATGTAACTCATACCAGTGAATGTTCGTATATCGGTATATGTTGCCAGCATTCGTGTACTTGGTACAATAAATATCCGGGTTATGCGCCTAATACTATAATCAACGCAATGATAAAAAACATTCAATATATCTATAATTATGCGTGATTTTGTCCCCAAACTGATTATTGTTAATCGTAAGGAACCGTAACAAATCAGTCAAGAACCATCACAATACCGGCGATAGAACGACTTCCGATGTAACAGTTCCTACGCAGTGCGATAAATTAGCAAATTAAGATCTAAAAATTGTGGTGACCCATGAACAATACCATTCGTCTGACCGTTATTAGTTACGGTCTTGATATGAACTAATCGGTGTTGAACCGTAAGAAAAAACAACGGTCTGACTGTTACTGGTTACAGTCAGCCATTTACTTAAACAGTTTTGTACCGTGGAACATGCTACAGTCTGACCGCATGTTTAACGGTCAAATGTTGGCAGCGATGTTACACTGTTAAAAGCAAAGGGCATTTTTCTAACAGTATATACGCCTAATGCTACAATTAACGCAATGATAATAGCATTCGTGACCATAATTATCGCCCATTTTACCATTTCCCACGTTGATTGACAGAAGAGTGTGTCAACGGGTCAAGGGGCAGCATGCAAACCCAAATTCTGACCAACTGTCTACAGAGCTAATTCCGTGGACGCCTAACCAAGTTAAGCGAAAGTAATCTGGTGAGCACTCCCCGGTGTATATGTCACTCAGTAGCCCAACCCTCATTACAGTCTATAATGGAGTGATTATTGGCGCGTTTCCACGGTATATTTGTCGACCGATGGATCATTGACTCAAAACACGATAGCGTGACTGCGATTGTCTTTATCAATGGCGTATTTCCATATAGAATAAACACAATACCACGGGTCCTCCCTATATATACAACGCCTACCCAAGGCATCGAAAGATGCTCGCGCGGCATGACCACCGCGATTTGAATGGGTTTCTGACAGGACTGGCGAAATTCGTCACGATTCCGACACGCCATTCATGATTTGTATTGTGCTTCATGTAGATCGTGAGTGTCTGATGTGGCACGTCGCGATTTATGAAATCCACACTTTTCCACCTAAAACCCATTATAAGGCATCTACCAACTATCGAGTTTTCAGTTTCTCAACATCAGTTTCTCACATGCATACATATATCATTATATATATATGTATATCATTTTTGCTCAGTTGACGTGCATGCGGGTAGCAGGTACATTGTAGTTTAATTCCTGACGAATCGGGGGGGGTGGTCGGAAAAAAATGTTCAGGCACGGTACCTTTCGACCCTTGTTGGGACCCACCCACTCCCGCGTACAATTTTTTTTCCGTTTTCGGCAGTTTTTTCCCGACCATTTTTGGACACCCACCCCCCTTTTAACACTAAAACAGATGTTTGCGGGGGGATTCACTGTAAACAGCTGTATATGAATTTCTGTGCATACTATTTGTCATGGATGTTAACATTGACATGTAATAGGAACGAGTCATTTTAGGGTCATTCGGCCAACAAAAAAACATGGATGCCAGCGGCAATCTTGGATTTAAAAATTCAATCCATTAGCATGGGCTGCAGGCCATATTGTTTGTCTGATCATCATGAAATTTTTCATTTATGTTAATATTGACATTCTAAGGTATTTTAAGCCAAACTCATTGCAAAAACGGTCAAAAATACTTACAGAAAAAACAATTTTGAGTTGAGGAAAAAAATGTGTTTGGGCCCATCGACCACCCACCCACCCCGGCATACGTGTCTGGAAAAAGAGCCCCCCTGCACGAAGGCTGAATCAATTCAGTGTGTCAACTAGGAGTTCTGCATTTTCATTCGCATCGCATCATCCTAAAAACCTTACAGTGTGCGTTGCAACGTGAAGTGCAGTTCATTCGTCGCAGCCATACAGTTTCGGATACAGGGGCGTGCCCTTGAAACGACTAATATAAATATTAAAAACATATATAAATTTAAACCGAGCGCGCAACTCTAAACTCGGCTCCGCTATACAATACATTCGAAACAAGGGTGTTCATGTTTTCACATACCTCCTCAGTTCTAACGTCCATATAAATTCATAAAACACCTGAACCGATTCTTAAAATGGCAAGGACAATCCATCTAGTAAAAGCTATATTTTCCAATTATGGTCAATAATTATAGGACGAACTGTTCTAAAACTTCACAAACAGACGCTGAGCAAACAATTCAAAAGAGTACTGGCAGATGGGCCCCCTTTGGCACAGGGGAAAATATATCGTCCATTTCGAAGTCAATAATTATCTATAAAAAAAAACACATTCTGTACTATAAAGTTATTATACAATGTTGTGTACAGTATGTGTTTTCGTGTACGAGTCCAGGTTGTGGTGAAAAGTCCAATATGACTTTTCACCACAACCTGGACGAGTACAAGAACAAATCATACTGTACACAACATACTATACCTTACTCGTATTTAAATGCGCGCAGTACTATTTTTCGCTTAGTTTTGAATTCGCGCACTTTAAATTCGCGCACTTAGCTGCGCGAATTCAAAACTGAGAAAACTATTTTCGTAATATTTCTGTGATATTTTCGTATATCTTGGAGCTGATGACAGTTTCGGTTCTTAATCATTGCTGTAGAAAAACACCATCGCGGCGGATTTACATCGTGTAGTAACTATGCATACATGATAATTTTGTTGCGACCTGGACTATTAGCATTTTTCTTATACACGCAATTCAATAATGTCTATGTTGCCATGTTTTGTCGCTTGAATTGTTAGTAGTATTGGCTGTCATTGGCAGCCAGCGATGGGGGTGGGCCAGAGTGACAGCCAGAGAGTCAATGTCAGGACCTGGGACCTGTCACTCTGGCCCAGGGCCAGAGTGAAAGCCAGCGAGGGGGTGGGCCAGAGTGACGGCCCATGGCCGGACTCGTCGACACTCTGGCCCATGGGCCACATTAACAGCCAGCGAAGGGGTGGGCCAGAGTGACAGGTCCCAGAACCGGGGGCCAGAGTGACAGCCAGCGAGGGGTGGGCAAACAATTTAAACGGCCCTTTTCAGGGTCACCCAAATTTTTCAAAAGATACGCTCTGAAATTGCTAAAAACGTAACAAATAAATAAAATCAATAATATTTTATTCACTATTTTTAACTTTCTTGGAAGATTATCGCGATAAACGTCTTTTTCTCTTTCTGCTAGGCAAAGTGTTTTGCTTAATTTCAGTATCGCTAGCGCTTTTGGCTACAGCGTTTATCACTTCCATCTGCGAATCCTCCGTGTTTGGAATAGTGATTTCATCATTTAACACCTCGGTTGAGGCTATACCACTCTCAGTTTTCACATTCGCGATCTCGTTAATTGACATCGCGGTTGAGTTCCATTGTTCCCCACTTTCAGCTTTCATATCCGCTATCTCATTAGTTAATGTCTCAGTTTGATCAATGTTCATAACATCATATGGTGTGAGATCATCGTTGTCTGGTGTGTGCGTCCAAGTAGACTTCCCAGGAGTTGATTCACTCAGCGTCAATGATGATATTTTTCATCTGACCAATCTTCTTTTTAGTAGTGCCATCACATTGAAAAGCCCAATGTGAACTCGAATTGCATCTAAAACAGATACTGTATGGTGGTATCCACGTTGTATTCTTTAAAACTTCTAATGCAATTTTTCGTAAATGTTGTATGTTGTTACTCTGCAATCGTGGATACATTGTGAGCGTTCGGTGCGTTATTCAGTCGTCAGTGAAATGACGACGTGATGAAAAGCGCGTCGCTTTTATGCTCTGACACGGACGATGACTGCGCATGTCCGTGTCAGAGCATAAAAGCGACGCGATTTTTCATCACGTCGTCATTTCACGATGAAGTGCTTTGTGCCATATTCAGATAGCGAAAGCGAACGAGATAATAGAAAGAGAGTGCGACTGGATGATGACTAAATATTATACTATACAAAATCTGACCGATAAATACTCGAGGAAATTTAAAACAGCAACAAAGAAATACAACGTCACATTTCAAGAATTTCATCTACCATTTCAAACTGTTCACAGAATTTTCAAAGATCTGGTGAACAGTTAAAAAGATGAGTGTGATGCAGGACCAAAAGATCAAATGAGAATTTCCATCTTTCATCCACGGCTAGATCTAGGGATTCACGTCCCGTTCACTGAAGCAAAAGACGTGACGGGTGAATTATTGCTTGACAACATAGAAAAAGTTGCACAATCGAACAAAAAATTCAAAATTCATGACGGACAGATGACATTTGACATCACTGTCACGCATATGCCTACAAGGGGCCGCACGACATACCTTACATTATGGAGCATTCGGTGAACAAAATCAAATGGAAACAGTAAAGAAAAGTATTCTTCTGATTCAGAACGCAGAAGATAACATGTGTTTTGCGAGGGCTGTCGTTGTTGGTATGTGTAATGCTGACAAAAAAGATACAGCTGAATGGAAGCAACAATGGAAACGGATTACGAGGCCAGCAAGAACTCCACAACGGGAAGATGCAAAGTCATTGTTGGATAAATTGGGATTATCACACGACACCAGTTGCGGGGTTGAGGAATACAAAATTATTCAGGAACAACTATATCCGGAGTATGTTATACAAATACATAATCAATTTGCTGACGAAGGTTTTCTTTTTCAACCACCACCAGTTGGGAAAGAAAGTAAAGTTGTCCATCTATATTTCAATGACAACCACTACGATGTGATCACAACTGTCACAGGATTCGTTGGATTTGAGTATTACTGTGAACACTGTGATGTCGGTTCAACCAACAGAGGTGACCATTTATGTCCATACAAGTGTATGTGTTTCGAGAGTCAGTTATGTCCCTTTGAACGATGGTTACACTTTTAGAAGTAAACGATGTCTCGACAATCATTTGAAAAAATCACCAAAACAAGACAAAACTATTTGTGATATGATACACAAATGCCAGAAATGTGGGGCTGAAATCGTCACACGAAAGGAGAAAAGACATATCTGTTCGGGAAGTGCAAATACTGTAAGGAAATCGTCGCATCAGATCACAGATGTCATATCCAACAGTACCAAAAGAGAGAAACACAGAAAGAAGTAAAGGTACCATTTATATTTTTTTATTTTGAAGTCAACAAGATACTGGTATTCATATACCCAATTTTTGTGTTGCATAAACTGTTTGTTTGTTTGTGAAAATTGTGTATGTAAACCCGTTGATGAAATATGCAATCCATGTGATTATGTATTGTCAAACAGAGACTATGTTTTTAAAGGTGAGAATGTATTGGAAAGATTTTGTAAATGGTTGTTTTACACCAACGACCATAAAGGTACAACATGTATTGCTCACCTAATCCTGAAATTAATTACGAATATTTCAAAACTAAGCAGAGATTTGAATTCAGTTTCTGATCAAAATTTGTCAGAATCTGAGAAGATTCAATTATATGGTACAACTTTGCACAAATTGAAATCTTCTCAAAAATCAGTTAGAGCTATTTCAACACCGAAAACAGAACAACCATTTAATCATCATCATAGGGGTGTGCTAGAAAGTGTTCCGCTAAAGATGAGAAAAAAAGCTCAACAACTGTTACAACTGATTTCAAAACATCCACAAATGAAGTTTGATGAACATGGACAATTAACATATGGTGAAAAAGTTATTAGACGATCAAATATTGTTGATCTCCTCAATGATATTGTACAACAAAGAAAAGGTTTCGAACCAACATGTTGGCAAACCTTTTCACAAGGATTGAGCGAACTTAATGTTCCTCAAGATTTTGTAGGGAACAGAAACCGTTGGCTTTGGATTACAAAATATTTGAAAGATGATTCAGATGATGATGAAACAGAAAAACAAAATGGGATCCATACTAGATGAACAGTTATCTAAAATTTGCTATAATCCAAAGAAAGTTGGAAGTTATGGCGGTGTAAAGAAGCCTTTTGATGAAGCGAAAAAGCAAACTAAAAAATATAACTCATAGATGTGAGGAAATGGTTGCAAGGCCAGTCGACATATACTTTACACAAACCAATATTTCGAAAATTCCAACGTAGAAAGACTGTTGTAGCTGGCATTGATATTCAATGGCAGGCAGATTTAGCTGATCTACAGAATTTGAAAAACATAATGATAATTACAGATATATGTTGTGTGTGATAGACGTTTTTAAAAAATTTGCGTGGGTAATGCCAATCCACGATAAATCTGGACAAACTTTGATCGATCAAAACGTAAACAAAAATCGTTTCAAGCTGATAAAGGTTCTGAATTCAAAAATGAAAAGTTTTTGAAATGTCTGCGATCAGAAAGCATTCATTTCTTCGCAACTGAGAATCCAGAGACTAAAGCAAGTATTGTCGAACGATTTCAAAGAACTTTAAAAACTCGTATGTGGAAGTATTTCACACACAATAAAACTTCAAGATATATTGATGTTTTTCAGCCCCTAGTCGATTCTTACAACAATCGTTATCACCGTAGCATAAAATCGAAACCGTCGGCAGTTACTTTGAAAACTGAAGCTGAAATTTCCAAAAATCTATATGGAACAGGGAATAAAAAAGGAAAATCTACACTGAAAGTGGGTGACTTGGTTCCTATCAACAAAACCAAAAGAACATTTGAAAGGGGTTATTTACCAAACTGGACTCGTGAAATTTTCAAAGTTGATAAAATTTGTAAAACTAATCCAATAACATACAAAGTTTCTGATCTTGATGGTGAAGAGATTGATGGATCATTCTACAAACATGAAATCCAGCATATAAAAGACAGTAAGGTGTATGAAATAGAATCAGTTATTGATAAAAGAACGAGAAGAGTGGGTGGTAAAACAAAAAAAGAAATTAAAGTTCATTGGCTTGGATATCCAAAAAAGTTTGACAGTTGGACCCCAGCTTCAAATTTAGTATAAAACAGAATTTACCATGTTGCAAAATCATTCAGATTCAATTAAACTCGATGAACCATCACAATTTCAGTTCTGTCGTGAAAAAGTTGCTAAGAACCAAGTCACCTACTTCACGCAAATAATTATTATTTATATCATAATAATTACATCTATTGTACACATTAGTATCCAGAGCGAAAACAAATAATTGTGGCTTATTCTTCTAAGTAGTTCTCTAGGTTATATTATACCATCACCTGGACTGAAATTATTGAAAAATACTGAGCAAAAATGAATTCATTCTACTTAACTCTCATGAGTGATAGTTCAATGTCACTTTACCCAGCCAACTCACAATGTTGTTTAACGGTGAAATTACCAAAAACCATACATATTGATAAAGAGCTTTGGGAAGTTGCCATGGTTGAACTAATTGTACCATAAGAAACATACAACATTATTGGAGATGCCTGTATAATAAAAATAAAATCTTCTGTTGCAAGAATTTTACAATACCTGCACAAGATACCAATAAGTGATGTAGTAATTTCTAAACCAGAAAATGGTATAGAATTAAAAATACCAGCAGGAGCATATTCTGGTGCAACACATTTGACAGATACAATTCAAGGTGTAATTAATAGTACAGTAAGTAGAATGATTCCAGAACTGGAATTCGAATTTGGATATTCCAAAGCACAACAACGAGTTAAAATTTCAACCAATAGCTATACCAAAGTAGGCCTTGTACTCCCCAGAGCTCTTTTGGATAAACTTGGTTACAGAACAGAATCAGAGAGTATTACATTTGCTACTCCTTCGATAACATTTCCATATGGAGTTGATTTAAATGCGGAGCATAATCAATTGTTTGTTTATTCTGACATTGCTGATTATACAATTGTTGTGATGTTGAGGCACCGATATAACGAGTGACATCATTCGAGAGTAAAAGGATACATGATGGTCAACATATTAAGCATGAATTCAAACACTTACATTATGTACCAGTATCAAAGTCTAACTCTGATACCATAAATGTATATATATCTGGAAATACTGGCAAACCAATTCAGTTTGTTGGTGGAAAGTCTATCGTAAAGTTGCATTTCCGACGCCGCAGTAATTTGTATTTATGATGATTCCCGTGTATAGAGGCGTACCTAGACAGTACGGAAATGGAATTGGTTCACTATTCAAATCTGCAATGAGAACAGTAATACCGTTTCTAAAACCTATTGGTCAGATTGCTAAACAACAAGTATTCAAGCATGGACTTGCTGCAGTCGAATATATCATTCATCGTGGTAAAAGTCCGAAGCAAGGTAAAGAAGCATTGAAATCTTTTGGAAGGGAAACAATAAATAAAATATCAACACCAAAACGCATAAATAGATCATCGCGACCTTTGAAAAATCATTCTTCTTACAAACGAGTTAGAAGTAAGTCCATTAGAACACCCGTAAAGAAATCAAAACGATCTCTTGATATATTTGATTAATCATGATGATGCAAAATGGATCATGCGAATGCAGCAAGTCCGAGTTAGATGCTTCTGATGTTCCACCAACAATGACAACGATGTTGGAATCACAATGGATAGAACATCACCCGATTAGCTCTTTGAATAATTCTGCACCGATAGAATTTGTAATTCCACCTCAAACTGAAAAATGGACAGATGTGAATCAATAACATTTGTACCTGAAATTCAAAATCACAAAAGCAGATGGAACAAACTTGGTTGATGCTACTGAAATTGCGCCTGTTAACAACTTTTTCCATAGCATGTTCAGTAGTATCGATATTTACCTAAATAACAAACTTGTAACAGCGAGCGGAGATGCATATCCTTATTGAGCCTACATGGAAAATCTCTTGGCTTATTCTGCTGAATGTAAAGAAAATCAACTTGCCGCACTAGAAATGTGGTATCCAGACACCGCTAAACAGTTCACCGAAAACACTAAAGCTGGTCGTAATGATGGATTGAAATCTCGCCAAACAATCATAGCAGGTAGCAAAACATTAGAATTGTGTGGTCGTTTACACACAGATATATTTCTACAAGAAAAATACTTACCAAATGGAATTGAGATAAGAATTCGTCTCAATAGAGCGAATCAAAAATTCTCTTTAATTGGTCAAGACGAGGGAAAATTAGTGCTTGAAACGGCAGTTTTCAATGTTCGTACAATTACGCTAATGCCAGTAGTAGCAAATAACTTGAACCAAACAATAATACAAAGAAATATGAAAATACCGATTAGAAGAGTTGAAGTGAAAACATTCACTATTGGTACAGGGCTTAGATCAAAAATTGAAGATCACCTTTTTCAAGGACAATGCCAAAGAGACTTTTCATAGGCTTGGTATCAAACAAAGATATGAATGGCGATATTGAAACGAACCCATTCCATTTCCAACACTTCAATCTGAAAAAGCTTGAAGTTAGTCAGGACGGACATACCATCCATAACCGACCATTTGAACCAAACTTTGCATCAGAACAATGCCTATGATCTTATTTATCACTGTATCAGTCTTCGTGTATGTTTGGACAGAACAAATCCTTTGGTTTGAATCTCGAAAAATACATGAATGGTTATTGTTTCTGGGGTTACTACCTCACACCTGACCAAGGAGCAGAGGAATGACATTTGCATCCTATAAAAACCGGTAACATTACGTTAGAGCTTCAGTTTGCTACAGCTCTAGCTTCAGTGATCAACGTGATAGTTTATGCTGAGTTCGACAATCAAATTGAAATCAACAGTTTGCGAGAAATAATAACAGATTTTGAAAAAGCATGGATGGATTGCATTTGGAGGAAAAATTGAGACTGGAAGTTGGAGGACTCGATTTCATTCCATATGTTTCTATCCTTGACAAAGTTGGGAAAACTTTCGAGAGATGTTTCATTCATGAAATACAAAATCAAATTTCAAAAGAAGTGACATTCAATTGTGAAGGATGTAAAATAGATCATCCAAGTCAGACACGACATTTACTTTGTCTTTGGACACCACCTATACAATGGGTAGATACGTTCATTGATATAGCACTACTTAAATTGAACATCTATCGAGCTATGGAACAATGGTATCAAGAAATAGAATCATTTACACCACAAGAGAAATTTGAGGCATTCAAACTTTGGAAAGATATAAAGGAAGTTGTTCGTGCAAACTGTAACCAATTTAATTCGGTTTTTGTTGACTTGTGGTGTGAAAAAGTAAAAAAAAATACTGCGAAGATGAACACTAGCGAACTTCAGCATATACTAGACAAATCATCCTACCTCTGTTCATGGTATGGTGTAGTGTGTGCAACAGATCAGTTACCACACGAGAAACCTCATCATGTAAAAGCATACATAGTAAATACACATACGTCAGAAAAGCCAGGAGAACACTGGGTTGCAATTTTCTTCAATGGGAACATTGCAACATATTTCGATTCGTTTCGGATACCAGTTATTGATAAATATATCAAATCATTTATTCAAAGAAATTCGATCGAATGTAAAATAAACGTTGGGCGGTTTCAACATCACGGTACAAACGTATGTGGTATCTACTGCATATTTGCTTTACATTTCTTTAAAAGCGGATATGGTATAAAAGTATTAGTTGAAATGAATTTTGATGGTGACTACTTCAAAATGATAGAAAAGTATTTGATTGGTTTCATAGAAACTATGAGCCGTTACGAAAAGAATCAGAAACATTACCCAAAACATGTATTTCACAAACTTGTAAGACTTACTGTGAATTCCAGTATTGATAAAATGTGTTCATTACCAATTGTTTAAATATGTTAAAATCATAATCAATTGTAAATATGTTGATTGTTAATGATGAAATGTATTACCAAATGTAAAATATGTTCATTGCATTACCAATTATTGATTGTAAATATGATAAATTTATGATCAGTTGTAAATACGTTGATTCTTAATTCAAAAATAAAAGTTATGTTGTTGAAAAACAGTGTCTGTTTTTAATGATCATCTTCGGCAATGTCGATGAAGATCTTAATTCACCAAAAAGAAACAAAATGTAGAAAAACACAATGACGTCGCCAACGACGCCCGCGCGTTTTACATATAATAAATCCCATTTAGAATATATCATTTTCTCCACGATGGAATACGCTGCTACTGATCTTGGATCTTATGTCAGAGCCATCCGTGTATCGGGACATTGCGGTGTGGGAGGTCCTTTCCTGGGCAGTGTATGGTACAGGTGAAAAGTTCTTTGAACTATTCACTTTTGTCTGTGCAACTTGGGCTCGCAATCCTACACTGTTCAGTGGACATGAAATAGAACACATCGAATGGCTTGGGACAACAGATGTCTTACTTACGGTGGCGGCAACCCTTCTGCAGAGAAAGCTCGTGTTTTGGAGAGAGAAAAGGCAATACAGATTAGACGTATCCCCATTGAAGGGTGTGAGTGTACCGCAAGGTATATTTCCATCTCTCATCGAGGGTTCGCTTGTGTTTCGGGAGTTGGATCAAGAGGATGGATTTGAGATCCAAAAGACCCCTTATCCACCTTATCCTTATCTGACGTAAAACGGCCCTTTTCAGGGCCACCCAAAACCTGCTATCAGATGGCTCTTGCATGCACATTTTCACAGCGATAGCGTCTTTTATTTATTCGAAGACTTTCGCTTTTATTAAAAAATGCAATGGTAAAGTAGCACAATTTACCAACACATCTATTTTTTCTCGGTATTATTCTAAGTTCAATGTGTACAGCGAAGGGGAGCGCCCTTCGCTTACCACACTATCATTAGAATCCGAGAACAAATCGATACGTTGGTAAATTGTGCTCTTTTCTGTCAAAAACCCTTCGAAGCGCTCACCTTACTCTTTGCAATCTAACACAACCTCTGTACCGATGAATCCGACCCTGTGCTGTCACTCTGGCCCACCCCCTCGCTGGCTGTCACTCTGGCCCATGGACCAGAGTGTCGACGAGCTCGGCCCTGGGCCGTCACTCTGGCCCACCCCTCGCTGACTGTCACTCTGGCCCATGTGCCAGTGACAGGTCCCAGGTCCTGAAATTGACTCTCTTGCTGTCACTCTGGCCCACCCCCATCGCTGGCTGTCACTCTGGCCCATGGGCCAGAGTGACAGGTCCCATGTCCTGACATTGACTCTCTGGTTGTCACTCTGGCCCACCCCCCACGCTGGCTGTCACTCTGGCCCATGGGCCAGAATAACAGCCAGCGAGGGGTGGGCCAGAGTGACAGCCAGAGAGTCAATGTCAGGACCTGGGACATGTCACTCTGGCCCATGGGCCACAGTGACAGCCAGAGAGGGGGGTGGGCCAGAGTGACAGCCAATACTACTATTGTTAGCAATGGTCTTGATAGCGGTTAGCCGAATGCAAATAAATTCATATATGTATAGGCGTAATTCTCTATTCAAACGTTCATAATATATGTAAACTCAACAACATAGCACTCTTTTATTTCATATGGACTGTGGTTTAGATTAAACTTGGTAGTCGTACTATTTTTCGCTCGGTGCGCGAAAAGTAGTACTGCGCGAATTTAAATATGAGTAAGGCAATGACATTTGTATTATCCATCTATATGTTTATCCAAATTTTGGGAATAAAACTAGTGTTGTTATTTTTTGTATTTGTCGGCACTTTTTTCTCTATAAAACCTGTATATTGATCATCAGAAAGCATGATTTGGAAAAGTAAATACGGAAGTGAGAAAAAAACTCAAAGCGGAAGTGAAACGTCTGCTAAAATCCATCAGTGTTGCGCACGCATCACAATTTCACCGATTCATTTCGCAATAAAGTTTATTCGTGACGTCACGGAGTCCCAATAAAAAAGTTATATTGTACAGTCGGGATGACTTTCGGGAGTCCAATATGACTTTTCCAGGACTATCACGTGGCGGCTTTTGCCAAATCGGAAATGGTGTTAGTTAAGGGATGGATAATAAAACATATTCATGTATCGACATAATTATATATGTTGATCTCCCCAAACCGATGGCATATTTTACTCCAAGTCGCCGCCCTATTCCTCACGACCAACGTAGTCCCCCTACTGTAGCTATATCACTTCGCCGTTCAAAACGATGGAAAAAGTTTAAACCTAAATCTTGCCTTATACAAACAGTGGCATGTAACAAAAGTGCATGTACAGTAATTCCCTAAATAATCGACTCCTTAACCACATCAAAATTATGGGTAACTTTTCAGGGTTTAGTCGGAAATATGGCTTGTTTTTTTCCCGACTATGTCCTGAAAAGTTACCCATAATTATGTTGTGGTTAAGGAGTCGATTATTTAGGGAATTACTGTACTAATATCTGCGTACTCTCGACGCGGGGCGATAGACCGAGCCACCAATATCGACGCAAGCCTTGGGGCCAGTTGTTTTTTCAATAATAACATTACGTCCATTGGAGTACTGTCACACATGCCAGAAAGAATGTTGTAAACATGCTCACATCGCTCGCAGATAATCGAAATTAGAAATTCTGTGTATACAATACTGTCTGCAAATTATTACCAAATTGAGACGGGAGTCAGGACAAACAGATTATAGGAGTGTAGTGGTAGTCAGCGGGTCCGACTTCATCGGTGTAGCTTCGGTGTGATTAATCCCATCAGAGTCAGACTGCACTGGATCGGTACTCCCGGCTAGTATGGGTGTACATATTTGGACGATAATAATGGACCTTTCCACAGCTGTCAATCAAATCATTATTAGTGGATATTTTATATATTAAATGGATATTAAACAAATTAAATTTTCCAATTTTGTTTTCCAATCAAAAATCTAAAAAGAAAATTGAAAATTGAAAAATGAAATTAAAAACAAAATATTTCAATCTAAAAATCTAATAAGACAGTTCAAAACAGAACATAATTTTAAATTTTAATTTTAATATTTTGTTTTTAAATAAATGTTTAAAAGATCAAAATTTGCATGATTCATATACATGAGCCCGTTGCAGCTAGTTGACATAAGGCAAGTGCTGATATGTTCACTTCGGAAGTCAATCTCTGGTTAAAGGCACGTGAGGCCTTAGTTGTCGAAAATATTCATATTTGTTCCAATCACCGTAAACAGAAAAACATTAAAACGCATACAGTTTCGTTCATATATACCATGACAGCATGTTATCATAAAGATTTACTATATTTTACCTAAGCAAGAGCCTGATTGTGTTACAGAAGACAACACAATGCTGCTGGCTAATCACACACAAATGTCATAAACGCTCTTTATTCGTTCCATATCAGGAATTCACCCACAAAGAACGCTCTTTATGTTTACCATCATAATATAAACAAACACCAGAAAAGTAACTTTTTATGCCTTCGTTTACATAACAATGGTCAAAAATATGACAATAACATACTGTTTATGCGATATTTCTTATTTGTATACGGACAAAGTCTGTCTACATTTTGTTGTTCTTTCTGTTTGTGGCGGTTTTTGACGGGTGGAAATATTTTCACAGGATACCCACCGCCAAGGCCAACCGTACCTTTAAAGACAATATTTATATGGATAAAGTTTTAGTACCAGTGGGCGGTACTATCGATGTGGGTGTGGCCTATGTGGAAAGCTCCATACTTTTACGACGTGATTGTTACTCGGGCACACCATCTCCTCGGTACACGGTAGACAGGTTTGGTGCAACTACTCCGCCCAGACTGTACTGCCCTGGTACTCTCGGTTACTATGAATGTATTGAATCTGGCTGTGAAGCATCGAGATGGAAATAACATATTCTAGTTTATATTTACGTCTGTAAAATGGTCGCCAAATGTGGACGATAGTTACGACAAGCTATACTTTTACGAGCTGAGTGTGTTACTCGATCGGGCCCGTCTTCATATCGTTACATGGTAGGCATATTTGGTGCGACTATTCCGACCAGGCTGTACTTGTCGGGTACTGTCGCCTACTGTGAGTGTATTGTATCCATGGCGACTCGTCTACTGTGGGTGTATTGTATCCACGGCGACTCGCCTAATGTGGTGTATCGTATCCATGGTGACTCGCCTACTGTGGGTGTATTGCATCCATGGCGATATTCGTCAGCCGGGATTTTTTTTTAAATAAATAAGACATAAATATACACTAGGATATGTTATTCCCATCTTCATTTGACAGTTCATCACACATGCCCTTTCTATGCTGAATGAATTCTCCCGTTCATTAAAACATTAAAAAAATTATACATTATAACGGTATATATTATATTAACGGTATATATTAATTTAGAGGGGTGTTAATGAAATAAAAGCAGATGGCAGTATTGTGGGATAATCCAGTATTTTCCCCACATACTTTATACCGATCTATGATATATATCCAATTCAGCATTATCTATACATATTTAAGCATATTATATGAACCCCAAACCCATGTATGTTACTATACCATTATGATTATACATAGCGTGTTGGTGATCTGAATATAAGGAAAATATGAGCGCCCACACGGCAAACTATCAGTCCAGCTGAGCACAACGGTCAAATGACGACCAGAAGTAATTAACATAAAACATGTGGAACATATGTTTAACCTCATGTTAAACCCATTATCTGAGTCATAGCACCAAGCTATCTTTAGCAGTAATACAATCGTCCTGGGATTATATAAATACGAATATATCACCATTATATATTCATCATAAATTCCCTTCCCGATTCCGATTAGAGTTCGCTGCGGAGAGTCCATCCGAGAGGCGTCTTTAGACGGGTTGTGACTTATCAACCGTGGATACTTCCGGTCACCAAACCGCACATCTCTTCATTTGATATGACAATTAAATGTTATCTCCAACAAGACTGTGCCGACTTTATAACCCGGCAGTATGACGAAAAGTTTATGTATGTGCAGAAGGATTCAAGAGCTCCGTGGTCCAGTGGTTAGCATGTCGAATTTGTATTCGCTGCAAACACATCGATATGGGTTCGCAGCGCGTCGCCGGTCATTGAATCTCCACATAGCAGTGGCTTGGCCGCTTTGAGCGACGTGCAATTATCTGATTGCTCGCTATTTCAAAAACCGCGCCAAGTTGTGACCCTTGAGCAAGGTCGCTCATACTGTATCGGCATAGCATCACTCATGCGTTAAAAGAGTACCAGTCAGCTTGTCATACTGATGAGTATCAGAGAATGTTCTGATCAAACTAGAGCAGCGCATGCAATGGCTGCAGTCGGTTCATTGGTTGGCTTGTACAAATGACAGGGAAATATTGTACCAAGCGTGTTAGAGCAAGTAATTGGTTAATCGCTTTTTATATAAAACTGGTCATTATTATCATTTATTGGACGGAAATGATCAGATAATAAGTTCGTTCATAAGGGTACTGCTCATTTATTAGTATTTAGAAATCAAAGGGTTAAAAATACTGATTAATTTCATCGATGTATAGCGGTCACGGTATTTGTTGTCTTCGCTGGCTGTGGTGGCGACCCGTATGACCACAAGATTCACCAACACGCTTTGAACAGATAAAAGTACCGCGTCTTTCTTACTACAAGGAGCAATTACAGATACCTGTGTCGGTGACTCCCCCCCCCCCCGACAGTGCTTGCGCTGCCGTTATCCATTTTAGCCAAATGTGAAAACAAAAATAGGAATGACTAAGCAAAACTTGTCAAATGGCTAACACAATGGTTAAAGACATGCCCCCTAGCATACATAGACCAAAGTGCATAGAAGACAGTGGCTTTGGCTCACGAAGTCTTTGTCTCTAATTTCAGTTGGACAAAAGAAAATCTACAGGTATTATTTGTTATGTTAGTCCTTCTCACCATTCGCGTACTTTCAATACGAATATATACATGTATGGTGTTATGTGTATATACGAATATACATGTATGGTATGTCATGTTATGTGTATCAATTTTAATCAAATGCTACAAAATAGCAAACAATAAATTAAAAAAAATATGTGTTATTAAATTTCGATTATACCATGGGGCCAGCGAGAACAGTGATCAGATCTGGCAATTCCCAATTATATCTATAACAGTCACATGATGGATGCATTTGGTTGATGAGAGATAAATCAATCCAACGAACAATCATTGAAACATACAATAACCTGATTTAATTATTCTTAGTAAGTTAATATAGTTTGCCATGTTTATGTATAATTCACAACATTGTTCAACGTGGTTACTTTTTCCTGACAAGTGTACCTAAATACAAGACTAGTATATCATATGTGGATGGATGTGAGTCCCATATCACATAGCATTAACATATCTCTTAACAGATACACGTGCTTAGCTATGCTTGTGGGATTTTCGGCACGCTGGGGCAACCGAAATGACACCGGCAGTGGTGTCATAAGTTGCTACAAAATAATACCCCTCATCCTTAGTTGCAACAGCTCGTGGTAATGCTTACGCGCCATGCCATTTGGTAAAGAATGTTTTACGATAGTGAAATATAGCTACAATAGCTACATATAGCTATAGTACTATAGCTGGGAATTGCCAGACCTGCTGATCGCCAGCAAAAGTGCATGGACTATAATTTTATAAACTCGACAGGTGAACTGGCCCCTGCAAATGTGTGTAACTTATTGACACCATGGAATGGTAATGACAGCAAACAATACATTTAAGAGCTGAGTCCTACTCTGGCACGTTCTGTATGATGTCGGTACGCGATACACTGGTCTCAGTGTGTTGTAATAGAGTTTATAACCCACTTCGGTAACTGTACAAGAAATACAGACCAAAAGCACCGTGCCTCCATGACCACCAATAATGGAATGAACCGTGCTTTAATTTCCCGAGTGTATATTGATATATATGTATGTGTATGTATATGTATGAATATGTATATGTATGAATGTGTTTTATATTTATGTGATGATATGTAATGTGGTATATATGTGTGTGTATGCAAGTGTGTATGTATATATTATATAACTCAATTTCATTACAGATAATACTCATGTACGTAATATTGGTACATCGTTATTTACAAAACCTTGGTTTCAAAAACAATGACAAAGCAGCACTATATATTGATCATGATGTATACCTAATGTAATTTCCTTTATTGGTTCGCTCAGAATCTTTAGATAGGTTGTCGAAATTGGATTGTTTTATTCCGGACATGATACGGCAAAATCGGATCGTAACTAATTATTGTCTGCATTGTATTTTATCTACATATACTTGTAATTACAGTACGTTCAAATATTCGGAACAAACCATGGAAAGTTCTAATCTGTTTATAGTGTATGTACGTTTTCTCATGTACCATGTATAATGCCTGAGAATAAAGCATCTTCTTACTTACTGGTGCGATTGTTATCACCGCGGATTGTTAGAATTTCACACCTTTGCGCTCTTCTATTGTTCATCTTACTCTCCAATCATTGCAATCAATGCCAAATTCTTTGTAACTTTAGCTAAATTCAATTTCAATTCAGAGCTAAAGGCTACTCTGAACCCGGCGGAAATACATCTTTATACAAGACATATGTGTCCATCGATTGGAGCGATATGATTGGCCGAAGGGTGTTAATCCGTTTATAAATCAGGAATAAACATGTGCCGGTATTAATCGATCAATGGTCACAGAACGAACATTGTTCAAGTGTAAGCTGTTTCCATTGCTTAGCTAGCGGCTGAAGTATACAATGCTGGTGTTTTTCAAGTGTTAATGTCTAATGAATAAGCCCGTACAATATGTTGCATGGATCTTGTTGAGAAAAAAAATACACGTAGTCGCCTTACTACCAGGTATTTTCCCTATAGTAATTTATTATAATACATCGATGCTTGAAGTGAGTATATGTATTTTGATTTGCCATTCGATACCAATTCAAGAAGAGTCACAGAAATAGATTATGCTGTGGCATTGTGACGGATATATCGTATAGCCACAGATCTGAAGCTAGGAGCCAAAATGTAAGTCACTGTATGGACACGTCTAACTTTTCACATATATTTTTACGAGTTTTGGCCGACTCGCGGATATTTTTGTTTTACTAATATGTGTAACTATTCGTAGTCGTAATATATAAGCGTGTAGTTTGTTCCATTCCAGAACAACGGATAGGATTCAGTATTGGTGATATAGGAGTACAGCTAAATTGGAAATTTAGTTCTTATTTTTTTTTATTGAGAACAGAATAATAAAGCGTAAAGTCCTTTCGTGCTGGGAATATAATGTTATATTTCCAAATAAATTGGACTCCAATTTCACCAATACTGAACATTTTAAGCAGTCTTTCCTCCAATCCATTGTTCTCAAATGGATCGATTTAAACCACCTGTGTATTTAAAAAATGAAATCTCCATTTCAGATTGCAAAGCTAACTTACGGACGATCGACACAATGACATGCCCCCATTCTTATTTTGGGTTACCGGAAAATAATACAATACACTGTAACATGCGTAATCATTTTTGCGATCTCTGCTCGTTTATGTTTCTAAATCACATATCCGATACGACTATATAGTATAGTATACACCCCTCTGTAACATCGAAGATGCTTATCACTACTTTAACACATGCCCTTTACTTATAGAACAATCTAGAGAATTGACTTTTAAAAATTTAAGTGTTAATGGCTTTCATTTACTGGAACCAAATCATCTATTAGTTATTTTGGAACTTCTGAATGTATGTATGTGTGTATGTATGTATGTATGTATGTATGTGTGTTATTGTCTCGAAAACTGATTGTCCGATCCGACTCAAATTTGGTATGTAGGACTACTTTGATCTCGGGAACAATATGGACGGGTACAATTTCACATACGATCGTGTCCTTGACCTTTACCACGACCTCGCTCATATACGCTCATATAGGCATGTTTCTGGACCTCAACCGATCCTACTCAAATGTTCTATGTAGGCCTACTTTGATCCCTGGAACAATATTAGCGGGTCCAATTTCACGTGCGATCGTGTCCTTTACCTTCACCTTAACCAGACGGATGCGATCACAAAGAAATCCCTAAATAGCCGAGACGAAGTCGGGCGTATCAGTTAGTTTCTTATATGTGACCCGCCATATCAAATCCAGTCGTAAGTCGGGATTTGTTTACCATGTGCCAATGCATTCTCTTATATATGCGAGTCGACCATAGGTCCCCTCGCATATATAAGATAATGCATTGGCCTAACAATATTTTACAATTTTAATAATTGTTTCTAGTTTTCTTTAACAATTTTATAATTTCACCCATACAGAGCCTCAGACAAACATGAGCAGACGACATTCTTCTATATGCTTCTATATATGTGTGGGGCTCCCTGCAGGGTAATAGGTGTTTTTTATTTTATGTCCTAAAAATTGTAAGAAACATTTATTTAAAAAACATGATAACAAATTGTTAGGCCAATGCATTCTCGTATATATGCGAGGCGACCTATGGTCGACTCGCATATATAAGAGAATGCATTGCACAGGGTAAAAAAAATCCCGACTTACGACTGGATTTGATATGGCGGGTCACATATTTGGAGTGTATAAAAAGGTATATTATGACCGAAATACATGTACTATACACTTATTCGCAGTATTCCGTCTCCCGTAGCTAAACCGAAGCGTTTTGAACAAACACATGTATGATATCATTGTACATTTCACTATTCATCCAACAAACACATGTATGATATCATTGTACATTTCACTATTCATCCAACAAACACATGTATGATATCAGTGTACATTTCACTATTCATCCAACAAACACATGTATGATATCATTGTACATTTCACTATTCATCCAACAAACACATGTATTATATCATTGTACATTTCACTATTCATCCAACAAACACATGTATGATATCATTGTGTATTTCACTATTCATCCAACAAACACATGTATGATATCAGTGTACATTTCACTATTCATCCAACAAACACATGTATGATATCATTGTACATTTCACTATTCATCCAACAAACACATGTATGATATCATTGTACATTTCACTATTCATCCAACAAACACATGTATGATATCATTGTGTATTTCACTATTCATCCACAAACACATGTATGATAGCATTGCACATTTCACTATTCATCCAACAAACACATGTATGATAGTATTGTACATTTCACTATTCATCCAACAAACACATGTATGATATCATTGTACATTTCACTATTCATCCAACAAACACATGTATGATATCATTGTACATTTCACTATTCATCCAACAAACACATGTATGATATCATTGTGTATTTCACTATTTATCCACAAACACATGTATGATAGCATTGCACATTTCACTATTCATCCAACAAACACATGTATGATAGTATTGTACATTTCACTATTCATCCAGCAAACACATGTATGATATCATTGTACATTTCACTGTTCATCCAACAAACACATGTATGATATCATTGTATATTTCACTATTCATCCAACAAACACATGTACATGTATGATATCATTATACATTTAACTATTCATCCAACAAACACATGTATGATATCATTGTACATTTCACTATGCATCCAATAAACACATGTATGGTATCATTGTATATGTCACTACTCATCCAACAAACACATGTACATGTATGATGTCATTATACATTTCACTATTCATCCAACAAACACAATCATGTATGATATCATTGTACATTTCACTATTCATCCAACAAACACATGTATGATATCATTGTGTATTTCACTATTCATCCACAAACACATGTATGATAGCATTGCACATTTCACTATTCATCCAACAAACACATGTATGATAGTATTGTACATTTCACTATTCATCCAGCAAACACATGTATGATATCATTGTACATTTCACTGTTCATCCAACAAACACATGTATGATATCATTGTATATTTCACTATTCATCCAACAAACACATGTACATGTATGATATCATTATACATTTAACTATTCATCCAACAAACACATGTATGATATCATTGTATATTTCACTATGCATCCAATAAACACATGTATGGTATCATTGTATATGTCACTACTCATCCAACAAACACATGTACATGTATGATGTCATTATACATTTCACTATTCATCCAACAAACACAATCATGTATGATATCATTGTACATTTCACTATTCATCCAACAAACACATGTATGATATCATTGTGCATTTCACTATTCATCCAACAAACACATGTACGATATCATTCTATATTTCACTATTCATCCAACAAACACATGTATGATATCATTATACATTTCACTATACATCCAACAAACACATGTATGATATCATTGTACATTTCACTATCCATCCAACAAATACATATATGATATCATTGTACATTTCACTATCCATCCAACAAACAAATGTATGATATCATTGTACATTTCACTATTCATCCAACAAACACATGTATGATATCATTGTACATTTCACTATTCATCCAACAAACACATGTATGATATAATTGTACATTTCACTATTCATCCAACAAACACATGTATGATATCATTGTATATTTCACTATTCATCCAACAAACACATGTAGGATATCATTGTACATTTCGCTATTCATCCAACAAACACATGTATGATATCATTGTACATTTCACTATTCATCCAACAAACACATGTATTATAGCATTGCACATTTCACTATTCATCCAACAAACACATGTATGATATCATTGTACATTTCACTGTTCATCCAACAAACACATGTATGATATCATTGTACATTTCACTATTTATCCAACAAACACATGTATGATATCGTTGTACATTTCACTATTCATCCAACAAACACATGTATGATATCAGTGTACATTTCACTGTTCAACCAACACACACATGCATGATATCATTGTACATTTCACTATTCATCCAACAAACACATGTATTATATCATTGTACATTTCAATATTCATCCAACAAACACATGTATTATATCATTGTACATTTCACTATTCATCCAACAAACACATGTATTATATCATTGTACATTTCACTATTCATCCAACAAACACATGTATGATATCATTGTACATTTCACTATTCATCCAACAAACTCAATGTTAGGCTTTTCTTCATTTCTGAATTTTGGAATACAGTTTATAACAGGCCATCGGCAGCTATCACACTAAGTACTGCTGCACGTATAAACACTATATCTGTTATGTTATGTATGTAATATGATTATACACGGACATGGGCAAGTTGTGAGTATTTTAACTTTGCACCGAATCGAGTTCTGGGTGCATGTGTTTGGAATAAAGTAAAGTATATAGCGGTAACATTCATGAGGGGCAAAAAACTAGTTTGGAGAAAGATAATTAATGCACCCGACAATGCTTGGATAATCGTTCTCATGCATTGAGATACTCGCTTTGTGCGCAGCCTGTTCTCCCGAAAATACGCTCATGTTGAACCTATTTCAAAACCCAAGTACGCCCATAGCGGCGTATTTTGAATCTGAATTACGTTCTATATGAACGTAAATGGGGCACGAACACAGTCGTATATGAACGTATTCATATTACAAATATGTCCGTGTCGGGTGTAATTTGGTGCACCCCATACGAAACACGTCCATATTGGCATAATTTAATCTAACGTTTTTCCGCGACACGACTGTCCAGTTTCGCCATCTGTGTAATGCGGTTTCACTGCGGCCCGCGGCATTCAACGTAATAACGGGTATACGCTCATTATGAACTTATTTCAGAACCGACTGTTTTGTGCCCCATTTACATTCATATAGAGCGTAATTAAGATTCAAATAACGCAAATATGGGCGTATTTGTGTTTTTGAAATACTTTCAATTTGAACCTATTTGCATGAGCATATGTTGTTGTGCGATCCACAAGATTAACACACACACACTAATTTATTTAAATATTTATCTGCGGGTATGTATTTATTTAACTATTTATATGTGAGTATGTGTTTTACTCAAGACTAGTAATATTCCAACTCAAATAATTTGCGACGTGATAAAGTCAATGAGCGAACCTATGTTGTGTTTGAAGCTTATATTCAGAACACTCCCATTTCACAGTAATACTGATATTTAATAGTATACTCAGGCTTGCCATCGAAACCGAATTATGCAAATGTGAGTCATCCGTGTGACGTCACATGAAGCTAGTGAATAAATACTGATAATGAACTATAATGGCGCAATTATGTATTTACCGTTACGACCAATGTATTGATAATCTTTGTAATTACAGTACCTGTTTCCTGTTTACACACATTACAACGTACTTAACCCTTTACCCAACAAACCGGCCAAAACCGGCCAAATAAAGCTTCAACAGCCTAAACTATCTTCGGTCTGTCTCAATATAACCATACAAATATGGATATCATTGGAACCGGCTCCTTGACCACATTGTGATAGTTACAGTTATACCCTGTGTCAATGCATTCTCTTATATATGCGAGTCGACCATAGGTCGCCTCGCATATATAAGAGAATGCATTGGCCTAAAAAAAATCTTTTTTTAACACTTTTTACCATTTTTTCTTACATTCTTTAACAATTTTATAATTTTTAATGTGTTAAGCCAATGCATTCTCTTATATATGCGAGGCGACCTATGGTCGACTCGCATATATAAGAGAATGCATTGGCACAGGGCCCTTCTGTTGGGTAAAGGGTTAACATATAGGTACCTTATTATCAAACGATTAGACCATGGCGGGTGAACGATCTCTCAATTGTACAGGAGACGTATACAGTAATGCCCCAAGTAATCGACCCCTTAACCACAGCATATTTATGTGTAACTTTTCAGGATTTAGTCGGAAATATGGCTTGTTGCCATTCATCGGAAAGCTCTCCCCTAGAGCTTTCCGATGAATGGGAACAAGCCATATTTCCGACTAAATCCTGAAGAAAAGTTACTCATAATTTTGCTGTGGTTAAGGAGTCGATTACTTAGGGCATTTCTGTATAATAGATGATCTCCAACGAGTTGTGTTGGAATATAAGATTTTATGAAACGAGTTTGATAAATTTGAATCAAATTTATCAAACGAGTTTCATATAATCTGTTATTCCAACATAACGAGTTGAAGATAGTGTATATCACTTAAACAAAACTAGAGCTTTATGCCTTTTTAACAAATCAGAATAATTTAAAAGAAGCGGAAAAATGCATGTAAAATGCATACGTTCACGGCGTTTGCTGAGACGCTTCACAACCGTATACGACAGTCAGGGATGTGGCTAGAGGGTCTCCGCAGGGGGGGGTTTCCACCTTGGGAATTTCCAACTGCACCCCCCCCCCTTGAGTCGCATCACACCAACACAACTTTTTGCATAATTCCATTTGCACCCCCCCCCCCCTTGAGTCGAAATCACACCGACACAATTTTTTGCATAATTCCATTTGCACCCCCACCCCCCCTTGAGTCGGAATCGTACGAACACAACTTTTTGCATATTTCCATTTGCACCCCCCCCCCCTTGTACCTCATGCTCAGGCCTAATTTCCTATATATTCATAAGCCATGCTTCTATTTTCCCAGTATGAGAACATTAAGATATTTTAACCTGAAAATTGCCCCCCAAAAAACAACTAGTGATCTAATTCCAGACAAATGCACACAGCTACCGACAACAGACCAGGAAACACCGGGCCGACCATGGTTGTTCGGCCCGGTGTGAGAAAATTTTGAAAACTATACAAGAAAATCGCAAATCCTAGCATCAAGACTGGCCTCAACTGAAGCTTTCCTAGTGTTGGAAATTTCAAACCTCATACTCCCCTTCAGGTTGGAAAATTCTTCAACTGATGACCATTTATGTCTACAAGTTTGACCAAATGTAGTAAAATATTGTTTTGCTAAACTAATTAGCAGTTTTGTATTGGCCATGTGAATGGGGCAATGACACACCGGGCCGACCATGGTTCGGCCCGGTGTGCGAAAATTTTGAAATCTGAACAAGAAAATCGCAAAATCCTAACATCTAGACTAGCCTCAAGCCTTCCTACTGTTCGAAATTTCAAACCCTACACCCCCACTTAGGTTGGAAATTTTCCAACTGATGACAATTCCAATGACAATGTTGACCAATTGTATGACAATAATGTTTTCTTAAATTAACTAGAAGTTTTCGACTGGCCACGGGGGAGAGACCAGGACACAAGCTTTCCAAGTGTTGGAAATTTCCAACCTGTCACCCCCCTAAGGTTGGAAAATTTCCAACTGATGACCATTTCTGTCAAAATTTTTGACCAAAAATAGGAACATATGCAAATATTGGTCGAAAAACAATAAATTCCCCCAATAAATTGTTTTATAATCAAACTACAAGAACATTTTCAACCTATTGTTGGTGTGAAATTTCGTTGTGGCAGGTATGAAATTTCCAACTATTGAAAATATAGCTCTCTGTTGGGGGGGGGGGGGTGAGACACCCCCCCCACACCCCCCTCTAGCCACATCCCTGACGACAGTATTGCGCGCTCTGGCTTACGACAAAAATATAGTCCCCCAATTTGTCTCCTTGTTTTTGTCCCTATTTTCATTAGTGCAATGAAGTTGGACAATAATTTAACTTTAATGAACAAAGCAATCATTTTGCAATGTCTGATATTGGTGTCAAGCGCGACTTTCCGAATTAGCATTAATCCGGGCGTTAATTTTGTTGGCGCGATGCCAAGTATGTAGGGAAGCATGCGGCTATTCGTCACAAGTGAGATATAAGGAAATATGTAATGGATTTTAGATGATATAATAGGGATATCTAGTGATAAATAATATGTTTAACCCGGTCTATACTATATGCATATTGGTTAGTAGTTATTATGTTCAGATAATAAGTCAAACAAAACGACCATAGTTGAACTTATTATCTGAACATTTCCCACCAATAAATAGGACTCATTATACACTTGTATAAGTGATATAATCTGTCGTCTGCTTGATGTTTCCGAAAAACACATCCAGACGAATAATATACTATTCCAATGTATACTTTTATAATTGAATGGGAGAATCCAATTAGTATAGAATGGGATATACTGTCGTACTGTTTATATTCTGTTCTGTAATTCTCAATATTCATTTGAAATCGTGAGAATCATTATCGTCCCAGACTCGACTGGACTTGCCGTCAATAGCTCTAATCAAAGTAAATTGCCAACAATCTCGGAAAATGCAAATGAATAGAAACTACATAATTGCCTCTTAATGGGGGCGGGTGGGCGGCTGGTTGTGCGGCGGCGCACGTTTTGCATAAATCCAGCCAAAATGGCAAGATATTTTCAACAAAAAATATATTTCGATCTATCAGGCAAAAAATTGTGAATTTCACATTTCATCATCTTCATTGTATATAGAATTTCAGCAATTGTTAAGAGACGATAAATACAACGGATTTTTATACATTTGAGAGGTTGAACACATTTTCATTGTATGTGGCTTTCGGTACCAAGAACTTCTAGAATAACTAATAGTTTCACACAATACTCCAATCACCAAATAGCGTATTATCTTGGCTCTATGAGAGGATGCTTCATTTGTATTACAATGTTGCGTTAGATTTTTTAATTGCATACTATAGCATCATGTCCTCATCTATTATAATGAATAATATAGCAGTAAAAAATATTCCAGCCCAATAAAAACAAATGCTGATATGCACTGTGGTCCTCCCAAGCAGGGAGCAATCAACTGGAATTAGGCGACTGTGTTAGTAAGAAACATTTATTTAAAAAAAATGATAAAACATTGTTAGGCCAATGCATTCTCTTATATATGCGATGCGACCTATGGTCGACTCGCATATATAAGAGAGTGCATTGGCACAGGGTAAAAAAATGGTCAGCTTTAATTTGGGTATACGAGCCATATCTCATCTCAGCCCAATTTTTCATTGATCAACAGGCATGAACATTCTCAAACATAGAATAGTATTTATGGGTAGAAAAATTAAGTCTCCTCTCATGATCTTTATATAAGATATCAGAGATATATGAACTGCACTTTAAAAACAATATATTTTGAAGAAGTTCTTGGTACCGGAAAACAGTGAAAAAGTAAAGTAAATGGGGTTAATATGAATCATACGTGACACGTAGTGGAGCAACGACACATGATGTGCCTCACACATGATGTGCCTCGACATATGGCGAACAATAATTTATGTGACAGCATGCAGTGGTCACGACGGAGACGACATGCTAACTTGACAATACGTGTCGTGGATTGTAAAATATTGTCTGGATTCTCGTCATGACTTCTTCATTTTTCGTTTTCATAAAGCTAACCAACGAAATTGGTCTAAATATTATTAATAGCCCTAAATCACACGTGAATTATTCGTAAGTTCTGAAGTAGTTGCTATCATTTTTATCACAATCACAATGATTCATTACCAATTCCGCGTTTTTTTTCAATCTCCACACGGTTGCTAACCGGAAGTCACGTGACAAGTTTCAAAATCCATACCCGCGATCTTTGAAAAATCACTGATGGATATAGAAAAACACATATGACGGCATTCACCTGCGCCTAAGGTATAAACAACCACCTGGTGGTTGCTATAATACCCAAATGGATCGATGGTTCTTAACCCTTCCATGACAGGATCTTCATGAAATTTTTCGAAAAAAAAACCCGTGCCAATGAATATATGAGAGTCCCCCACAGGGAGCCTCGCATAATTATATAAGAGAATGCATTGTCCTAACAATATTTAGCTTGACATTGTAAACCAGGACATTCTCTTATATACATGTCTGCGAGGCTCCCTATGGGAGAATATAAGATACTGCACTGGCATTCCTAACAGATGCTGATAAATCCATTTTGAAATACCAGGACATTTGGCAAAACGTCTGGTCCTTAATAGCAATGCATTACCTCAAACCTCAAACCTTGGTGACTCGGTAAGACCGCTGTTATCGGCGACATTTTACCCACATTTGGTGGACTTCCGCGATATTAAAATATATACCAAGCAAGCAGTGCAAAATGCTGCCCTTATTAAGCACACAAAATAACGAACAAAATTTGTGTGGTTTCGTACCTTAAGTTTGGAAAGTCCCACTAGAATCGAAGAACTATATTTAGAAACGGTGTTATTTGGTTCTCCGATTATTTTATCAACACACAAGTCTGAACGCACACGGACGACGGTGTCCCGACAACACGCATGGCAAGTCAGACACAAGAGTTTTAATTTGCTCCAATGTTGACGAGTTGTTTGCGAAAATCGTCCACACATTTACCGCTCTGGTCCTCCATTCTGTCATTAAGTTTTTAGTGCGGGAATTGTTCTCAAAGCACATGTGACTTTGTGGCGATCGGTTGTCGCCATTTTGTTTGAAAAACCCGCGCTAAATATAGAAACGGCAGACTGGTTCCCATTTTCACCAGAGTTATTTATTTGCACCAGCATACTAATATCCTGGTAATATCTTCCTGTGGGTTTAATTTAACATAACCTAAATTGATTTGGAACCTTGTCATACCGTAAACATATTACGTTAGTAATGTAAGATAGCTAGATATTACAAAAACGTATTATATAACGGTCAATCAAAGGGAAAATTAAGGGTCGGGACCATTCAACATCCCCTTGAGAGTATTTTCTGTCGGTATTTTAGATAGGGTCACGGGTAAAACCCGGACTCCAGCTGGCTTTTAGTACACCGTCTTGCAGGTAACGAGTCGAAACGGAATGTGGCATATGCTTAGTATACCACAAGTCAGCAATCTGCAACTGATGATGACCCTATCAAAAACTTTGGCACCTTTTCCAAAACATCAACCTATTAGTAACATATAAAACCAAATTCCACCTTTGGCATAAATAAATTATCTTTAGGGGGTACGTTCTAAAACATTTTCAAAATTATTTTAAACCGCTCCAGAAATATACTCTCCATTTCTAAATTTGGTTATGAGAACAGGGAACAAATTGTCTGCAAAAAATTGGGACCCTGACCATAAAAACATGCCTATTCATTAATATGCTTAGCAGACAACCTCCCCTTTCTCATACCTAAAAACCTTTTAATGAATGTAATCCCCTTATACCAAACCATATACCACTTAAGAGATATATATGCATGTAGAACATTAAATGATGTCTACAAATTAACAATGTTTATAATGTACAATGGCTATATGTTATGTATGTCTGTCTGTTTGTTTGTTTAACTGTCTGTCCACCACCACGATAATTTATGTGCATCAGTATGCCTGGTTTGAACGCTTGCACCCAGCATAGTACTACTAACTATAGGGTACTAGAACTTAATATTATTAAGGGGTATAGGACAATACCTTGGAATATTCATATAATTGCCTTAATTATTATAAGGAGATACTATATTAAATACCAAATCCTATATTAATTTTAACGGGCATAGTTATAAGCACAAATAAAATGGACTTAATCATGTTAAAGGATATTTAAGAAAAGGAACTTTACAATTATATAATACTATAATTTAAAATGTATATACATGTATAAGACACATAAGAGATTGTTATAAATATAATCCATTAAAACATTTATATCCTTTTATGGCATACCCCTATAACGGCATAACCTTTATAGCAATACTGTGCTGCTAGAAACCAAAAACTATATTATACACTATTATAATATTAATAAAATAATTAGATTTATTCATAATTATATAGGGTTTGATACTCACTGCACATAATTGATAATCCACGGAATCTCATTAAGAAGGTTTTGAGGGAAGTTTTATTTTAATAAATATAAAACATATATGTATAAATGTAATTCAAAACAATTCGATCAAAAAGCAGACTATAGACCCATTATTATCAGACTATACTTTGTGTATAAACTAAAACCAAATACCTCATTATTATACCTACAACATATTATTGACTTTACTTTTGACCTATATATAGGCTTGTTGACCAACTTTGGTTATAATTTAAAGGTATGCATACTAACAATTTTTTATAATTACCTACGACAATTTTAAGTTAACTTTTTATAAATGCATTCAATTATAACCATAGTGAATACTATGATTGTTACATAACAATAGTAACAAATAATTCAACCTAAATACAATATTGATAATTAAAAGATATTTGACTGACTTCCAGGGTGCTCTATAATTTTATCTTTTATTTCTGCCTTTTTACTTTTGACTGGCTAAAACTGCTCCTACGGCAGACTATCTGTTCATCATTAGCATAATACAGCTTCCGGTGAGCAAGGCAGGGTACCTTTTTTGTGGGCCCAGAACACTGCGGCATCCCCCATTGCTCACTATGCATGTGGGCACCATAAAACAAAGTCAGAAAGGAAGTATGACTGATGCGCTCTGGTAGAGATTGGCTTTACCTCTTAAAACACCATAGCATTATGGACTAGTTATATAGCGGTCGCAGTGTAAATATAGAAGGCAGATGGTTCGTCTGAACGATCAGTCTATATATCTTGGTCACAGTCATTGGAGGGCTTTGTGTGGTCGCCGAAGTTAAGCAATCTCAAGATGGGTTAGTCCGTTAGGGATGAGCGGCTGGCGATTGAGCGTGCGCCAACTTTCGGTGAAGCATGCGGTACATTTGCCGGACATGAATACATTCAACAGATAGTATATACGACCATTTTGGTGACCAGGGCCCAGTTTCACGAAGCAAGGACTTAATGTGATCTTAAGATGGACTTAATTTATAAGACGTAAGGTGGATCTTATGTTACTTTTCCGTTTCAAGAACGCGTTTCATCTTAAGTCCAAAGTACAAAGGTAAGTTCCGCGCATTTAGACTGGTCCGCGTACATTTAGACTGGTCCGCGTACATTTAGACTGGTCCGCGCATTTAGACTGGTCCGCGTACATTTAGACTGGTCCGCGTACATTTAGACTGGTCCGCGCGCATTTAGACTGGTCCGCGTCAATTTATTACGTGTACATCTATGCCCAGAAAATATTTGTGACTTGACTTGAAACATATTTTATTTGCATAATATACAAAATGGATTGGGGCACACGTTTTTACAACTTATAAAGCCCCTCTCCCGATACAATATGATAGCACACATGTAATCAAGATGACGGTATAAACGTATTTCCAAGGGGATCAGTTTGGAGATATATAATTTGTATTGCCTTCCAGGGATTGTGGAAATTTGTGTTTAAAACAATGTCGCTACATTATGGATGTTTGGTACGATTATCGAGTACTATTATATAATCTAATAGTTTATGTTCGGAGGTAACAAATAATAGTAGGCCGTCATGTACTCGATTTTTGTTTTTGTAGCGCTCTGGAAGACAGTATACTGATAATTAATAAGAACGTGCATGTTTGTTGGTCAATTTTTTTAGATAACTGCCACATCACAAATTGAAGTTCCGGAAGCACTATGAAGTGTATTCAAGGTAATATAAGTGTATAATCATTTTGGGGTAGACACGCTTGGTCGCTGCTACATGTATATATTTTACTGTGTGATGTAAAATAGTTTAATATTTTGTTGGGACAAGATATGAGGTATTCCACATAATTATGAGTTCTACAATATTGCTTATTATGAAATTTTCACGGGTTATTTTCTCAGAAAATTAAATATTGATTATGTGTGTATGATGCATCTGGGAACGTTGTCTTGCGATATGACATTGATAGGGAGTGGTTAAGCGTAAGTATTGTATTATAATGCAAAGGGGATACTTAGTATAGTGGCTGGTGCATAATTATCGTAATAGTCATGTTGCGCTTTTAACTGTGTTGTCGCGTCAGCTGCCTGCTTATACATATACATCATACCGTTGGATGTGAACATTCAGTTATAGTAGCATAACATGAAGAGATAGTTAAAGTGATGCGAAACACTCTAGTAGGGTGATCAAAATTGAGAATAATCTTGCTCAAAGTAGTTATTTGTTATCAATATTAATCCAAATTGACTATACACACCGTCGTTCTTATATATTAATTAAATCCAATGAGTCTCGGTGGCTAAATCATTTGTGTTAGCTTATAGCCGATAGTTGCGTCCAGAATCGAGATGTCAATTTTTACAATTGGGAGTAGTTCAGACGATGTTTTCTATGGAGTGGTATGGTCGATTTCTTTGAAATTCTCGACGTGTTTCACATCACTTTAAACAGCTGAGTATAAAGCATTCATATATATTGTCAAATAATATGTGACATTTTTCGGACCAATTGCCACACAACGAGTTTGTGATTTAATCTATTGGAATTAAAACAAAACCAAACAAAGTTATGTATATTTCTTTCATCTATATATATATTTGAGAATGTCTGGCTGTCTGTGCATGTGTTCTATAGCAATGCATGGTCTAGATGGCACCAAAGGGGTCTAGCATGGTAACTGTTTACGAGGAAGATAATGGTGCTGGTTAGAATTTTCTAAAATTGGCGGGAGAGGGCAGGGGGCTCAACCAATTTTTTGTCATATCCATGATATGAGGAATGTAATGGTGTGGTTTACATATGTCATAAGTGGCGCCGTTCGAGTCAGGGGTGTGCGGAATTGGATAGGGGCACTCAAAATGATAACCATTTTTTTAGAAGAGATTTCCACCAAATTGATAAAAAAAATTCTCCAAGATACAAGGAATATAATCGCGTGATTGACATGAGAGATTGGGGGGGCACTAAATTTTATCAGAATTTGTTTAGTCGCCGATTGCCATCAACTCACATATAATCATCTGCCTAATATCAGAAGTCTAACGGTGTGGCCTAAAGCTGTCAACAGTGGCGTCATTCGAGTCAGGGGTGCACTGATTATGTCATAAGTTGCTTTCAGGAAACTGGGCCCTGGTCCGAAGTGAATTACTATATGGAAGTTCATTGTAAATCAATATGATATTGCAATATACACTGTTATAATATGGTCAATAGAAGCAAACGCAGTACCATTAATTGGTTCCCCAAAAGGCCTTGCAAATGAGAATTGAATAAAAGTAACATTATTTTTTATTAACTCTTTTGATGCGAAGCAACACGACAGATGGACGTCCAAGTGCCACGCATTCTACACCTGTATACATACAGTGTGTGTGTGTGTGTGTGTAATATACTTCGGACCAGGGCCCAGTTTCATGAAGCAACTTATGACATATCAGTGCACCCCTGATTCGAATGACGCCACTGTTGACAGATTTAGGCCACATTGTTAGAGCTAGGAGAGATGGGAAGGTATATGATAATGCACAATACTGGAAAACAATATCTAGGCTGGATAGTTTGAAGTCGTAAAAGATCAAACAAGCTTGTTTCTTTTTGTGGTGGCATTTCTCTGTGTTCGGTTGTTGCTGGTCTGACAAAACAAAATTGTCTCGACTTGGAAAACTGCTTGTTAGACATATTGTATGGATACATGCATACAGTAGTTAGTGGTCGTGTGACTTGTTCAAAGGTGGTCATGAGAATATACGCCATACCGTGTGTTAATCAATTACTAACACCTACTAGCGATATTGAAACAAAATTCAAATAGCTACCGCATACAATATTTACATTAGCCGTTTGTTCCATTGTACGTCTGGATATATCTGAAATGCAGACATGGCGGTCCAAATTCAATATGGCCGCTGTGACCATAAAACCCTTATGGGTGGTCAAAAGTGGCAAATTATGCCCCATATAGGTAATGCAGTATTCATACCTGAACATAACAACATAAAGTGTGGCAGATAGGACAAATCGAATGCAACATTCCTGCATAAATCCACATAAATTGGACCATAATATGGTTAAGGTGGTGTATCTCAAGTACTGTTGGGTATATTTTGTTCAAACTTCACAGGTGAGTGAACATATGGTTGGGCCACATATTACCGCTTTGTCCAACCTATGGATGTCACGTGACATTGGCGGCCATCTTGGATTTCTACTTGTATGCCTGTATTTGGGGTATATTCAGGTGTATACAGGCAAATATCCGCGATAAAATAATTCAACCACTAATCTGTTGCTTTATGCAGGAATGTTGCATGTGATTTGTCCTATCTGATACACTTTATGTTGTTATGTTCAGGTATGAATACTGCATTACCTATATGGGGCATAATTTGCCACTTTTGACCACCTATAAGGGTTTTATGGTCATGGCGGCCATTTTGAATTTTCACCGGCATGTCTGCATTTCAGATATATCCAGGCTTACAATGGAACAAACGGCTAACGTAAATATTGTATGCGGTAGCTATTTGTATATTTATTCAATATAGCTAATATGTAATTAGTAATTGATTAACACACGGTATGGCGTATATTCTCATGACCACATTTGAACAAGTCACACGACCACTAACTACTGTATGCATGTATCCATACAATATGTCTAACAAGCAATTTTCCAAGTCGAGACAATTTTGTTTTGTCAGACCAGCAACAACCGCACACAGGGAAATGCCACCACAAAAAGAAACAAGCTTGTTTGATCTCCTACGACTTCAAACTATCCACCCGAGATATTGTTTTCCAGTATTGTGCATTATCATATACCTTCCCACCTCTCCTAGCTCAACATTGTTACGTAACAAAAGTATACCCTTGCGACGATATCTGGAAATCATCTCTTTATTCTATTTCAATAAATACCACTCAATTATACATTAGAACTCAAGCTGTCTTATTATCAGTCGTATTTGCATTTATTTAATGTCGGGTATGTCCCTAGCAACCGTTGCTATCCACATAATAACTAGTTAGTGCTATATGTTTAGTCAGGCTTACCATAACAGCAACTGTTAGAGTCGTTCTCACCTCAGCTATTCTTAGACATTTGAGTTGAGTTGAGTTGGTTAAAGGTATAATAATATCAGCTATATATGCATTTCTTTAATGCGGGTTTCTGCACAGCAACCGTTGCTAAGGGATGTCGTGTCGCGAATGCCTCCATATCTGGACGCCAGGACTACACTAAGTATAAATAAGAGCACAAGTTATGTCTCTGACTGTACCGACTGACTTCACAGAATGCAACGACATTGACCCCGCTTCATCAAAAATATTGTCCGCTTACATCAGGTCTCTTTGATAGAAAATAAATAGGCAATCGAGTGTGCCTGTCTTTACAGCATTACACATCCTAGTCCATGGACACCCTAAAATTTCGCATAAATGCGAGTTTGGCATTGCACATTATTTCGCATAAATGCGCGTTTGGCATTAACAGAGTTAAAGACATTATGTACTTGTTCGGGTGCGTGAAACTGATAAGTTAGCATTTTTGGTGCTATGCCAACAGCACGGAGGAATGTAGCATTCCACTAACATCACCGAAAATCTCAAGCAAATCGACCGTACCACTCCATAGAGAACATTGTCTAAACTACGCTAAATTGTAAATATTTACTACTATAATTGGGACGCATCTATCGGCGATAAACTAACAAACACGATTTCGTCATCGGCATTTAATTAATATGTGAGAATGCCGGTGTGTGTTGTCAATTTAGATATACTATTTGTTAAAATAACAATTTGAACAAAAATTATTCTCCATTTCTATTTGATCACCCTACCGGAGTGTTTCACATCACTTTAACGGCATTATTTTGCTTCCCAAACATCACATAATTATAGCGAACCTGTTTACCCGGGTTGAACACGTATACAATGCGTGGCATGTTTGTGACGGATGTTTCACATCTATTTGTCGGACATAAATGCGTCCCATGTTTGTGACGGATGTTTCACATCTATTTGCCGGGCACGAATACATTCAACAGACAGGACTGCAATTTTGGTGACCAGTCCTAAGTGAATGACTATTGGAAAATATTCACCGTAAATCAATAGCAGACGGCGGAGGCTATAAAGATTGCCATCTACCTAATCCCCGACCAGAATGTTCTCAGGTCCGCTAATATATAGCTGGTTTTATCCGATACCCACGGCGCGACGTGAATAATAGCTATGGATCTAACATTTTAGAGACAGTCGATTAAAGGATCATATTACAGTTTCTAGGTTAGTTCATTGTCGCTTTTGGTACATCTGGAGATGGGGGCTGACTCATCTCACCGCCTGACATGTTCAACAGTTTACACAAGAAAACCATAGTCAGAAATGGTAACGCGCTCAAGATCATATATTATATACCCATGCTTGCAATTATAGAATACTAGCAGGTTAGCCCGCAACTGGCGGCAATCGTCAGAAACATGACAATTTTAAATTTTTTTAATTAATTTTTTAAATGAATTAAATTTTTGGTTTTTCAATGAGTTAATGATGAGCCCGACGTTGTCCGGGCTATTCAAAAACCAAATTTCAAGTCGATAGCTCCACCCGTTTCCGAGATATGGTCTGCGCATGCGCGAAGCTGGCGTCGTACGGGCTCGGCGACCCGATCAAATTCGTATCCGGGGCAAGATACATTCACATACCAAATTTCAAGTCGATAGCTCCAACCGTTTCCAAGATATGGTCTGCGCATGCGCGAAGCTGACATCGCACGGACTCGGCGACCAGATAAAATTCGTATCCGGGGCAAGATACATTCACAAACCAAATTTTAAGTCGATAGCTCCACCCGTTTCCGAGATCTCGTCTGCCGGGGTTTCTGAGAAGCATTATGCCTATATCCACACTAACTACCCCCTAAGCCCTGACCTAAGTGTCATACATACTATAACAATGATGCTGAACACTTTGAGGCAATTATATTGCAGAAATGTTGTAAGAGTACTATGGCATCCAATAAATCTCCCCGCATAGGAAACCACTCAAAATCCCGTATATCTCTCTGCAGATACTAATAACGTTGAATGGTAAACAAACGCTCTTTATATCGATGCGTCAAAAACAAACGCTCATTAAATTTTCACTTGATTAACCACCGCAGTGCCGTTTTTTGTGACTGAGATTGGAGAACGGGTGCTCTGAGCTTCTCCAAAACGCGACCACGGCGGTGTCGGTTGTATTTTACCCTTAGATAGGAAGTTTGAACTCAATCGAGCCAGCCGTTTTCGATTCTATGAAGTACACATATATATATGCACATTGAGTTGAGTTGGTTAAAGGTATAATAATATCATATTAGCTATATATATATACGGAAGTCTCAAAATATATAGTACTAGAAGGTGACCCGACTTCGTCCGGTCTTTGACCTTGAATTGGCCATTTTGAAGGTCAAGGTCAATTGGGGTCACGATTTGACCAGTCCAAAAACACTGCCCGGACAAAAGTACCCGACAAACGTGCCCATCGAAATCCATCCGCTTTTACCCGATTTGACCTTTAATTGATCATTTTGAAGGTCAAGGTCTGGTCGGGGTCACGATTGGACCGTCCAAAACAATCAGTGGACAAAAGTAACCCCACGTATCAAATTTCGTCGAAATCCCATCAAAATTGGCGATTTGACCTTGAAGTTACCCGATTTCAAGGTCAAGGTCACGTCGCACGGGCAAATGAATATGCTTAAGAGACTCGCCATAAGAAAGTACCCCCACATACCAAGTTTCATCGAAATCCCGTGATATTCGGGCGTTTGACCTTGAAATTACCCGATTTCAAGGTCAAGGTCACGTCGCACGGACAAATTAATAGGCCCATGCCAGTTCTCGGCCGAAAATACCCCCACATACCAAGTTTCATCGAAATCGGTTCGGCCGTTTTCGAGTCCATCGCGAACACACAGACACACAGACAGACACACAGACAGATCTTCCAAAATATATAATAGATAGATAAAATATATTGGTTTCGCGAATGACCAACTCAGAATTCCGTTAAAATAACAATAACAACCAGCACCTAATTAACGAACCGGCGACCGACTCGGCCGTCTCCGACCACAACCATCAGTGGGCTGCAGAACGAAACATATCTATAAAAGTTGAAATATAAGACTTACAAATTATTTTTTTAATTTAAATTGACATAGCTTGTCACAAACCAAAAATTAACATTATTGACTTAATAATGTAAAGGACAATAAACGAAATTGAAATTCCCAACTACACCTTTTACCGGACTCGGCCTCCTGGTCGCGCAGATCGACTTTTAAACCGGAAAAAACAATTATCTATAAATAAAATGCCCATCGGACCACAGCTATCAAGAATTTGCAGAACAGTATACACGCGGCGCGCGCAAATAAATATCATGACTGACATGCCGCTAATTGGTACGACTTTAAGTTTAGGCCAACATAGACTGACTCAAAATTTTGACAGAAATAACCATCAGTTGGACATTTCCAACAATAGAGGGTGTGAGGTTGAAAATTTCGAACAGTTAATTGACCATGTTTTTTGTCAAATAGTTATGATATAGGTATATGGATTGGGCGTGTGTATTTGATTTGAACAGTTAATTGAACTTGTTTGTTGGTATATAATAATGAGATAGCTATGTATATGAATTGGGCGCGGGTATTTGATTTGAACAGTTAATTGATGTCTGTTGTCGAACAATTATGAGATAGTTAAATGGATTGGGTGCGTGTGCATGTTTGTTTTGAACAGATAATTGAAGATGTCTGCTGTCGAATAATTATGAGATAGGTATATGAATTGGGTGCGTGTGTTTGTTTTGAACAGTTAATTGAACATGTTTGTTGTCGTATAATTATGAGGCAATAATATCCGTTGAAAACTGTAGAACATCTGGGTCTATAAATACAGTCGTGTTTCCTAGAGTCAATGCAACGAGTTTCTCCTTCAGTGAACTTAAAGTAGATATATATTTTGGTAGAGCTGATTTTGGTACTGTACGAATGTGGAGTCGTTCTGGGGAATTAGCATTTATTTTTACGATAGAAACATACGGACATTCCGGTACAGTTGGAAGCGGTCCACACAACTATCGGAACTCCGGTTGTAATACGTGGAAAGTGACTGAACGGCGGAGTTCCGGAACATAAAGTAACATAACACAGTTTTACGAATTCTTATATACAAAGCATGCACAGGTGTGATTTAACGACGCAGGATTAGATTAGCAGATTTCGGTGTGACTAAACACCGCCCGGACCAGCCCGGACCAGCCCGGACAAGCCCGGACGAGCCCGGACCAGCCCGGACCAGCCCGGACCCCCCATATGGACTATATGAGTGATTGTAAGGGCAATATAAGTGCAGGGGTGTCATGGAAACCCACTCAGGGTCGCTATTAACCCTCAAAATGCCGGCATCGGCGAAAATGTTCGCCGCGAAATGAAGCTAACAGCCCGGACCGCCCCTGCTGCGTCCAGGTGGGATTTTAGTATCCATACCTGTGCGGGGGTGTTAATGAAACCCAAATACGCACGGAGAGTGGTCAAGGTCAAACGGAAGTGCCGCTTATTAACCCCTAAACTTCCCAGATTCAGCCAGAATTAAAAAATTGCGCCCCCAATAAACAAATTCACAGCCCGGACCCCCTTAATGTCCTCGTACTTCTAATAACTCCTTACATATGTGTTGTGGAACTACCCTCGACTAGACTCAAGAAGATTCAAGGGCGAGTCGCCCACGAATGCCTGGCAATTAACCCCCAAAATGCCGCCATCGCCGATTATGTTTACCGATAACGACGCTGACAGCCCGGACCAGCCCGGACCATCCAAGTCCAGCCCGGACCCCCCATATGGACTATATGAGTGATTTTAATGGCAATATAAGTGCAGGGGTGTCATGGAAACCCACTCAGGGTCGCTATTAACCCTCAAAATGCCGGCATCGGCGAAAATGTTCGCCGCGAAATGAAGCTAACAGCCCGGACCGCCCCTGCTGCGTCCAGGTGGGATTTTAGTATCCATACCTGTGCGGGGGTGTTAATGAAACCCAAATACGCACGGAGAGTGGTCAAGGTCAAACGGAAGTGCCGCTTATTAACCCCTAAACTTCCCAGATTCAGCCAGAATTAAAAAATTGCGCCCCCAATAAACAAATTCACAGCCCGGACCCCCTTAATGTCCTCGTACTTCTAATAACTCCTTACATATGTGTTGTGGAACTACCCTCGACTAGACTCAAGAAGATTCAAGGGCGAGTCGCCCACGAATGCCTGGCAATTAACCCCCAAAATGCCGCCATCGCCGATTATGTTTACCCATAACGACGCTGACAGCCCGGACCATCCAAGTCCAGCCCGGACCCCCCCATATGGACTATATGAGTGATTTTAATGGCAATATAAGTGCAGGGGTGTCATGGAAACCCACTCAGGGTTGCTATTAACCCTCAAAATGCCGGCATCGGCGAAAATGTTCGCCGTGAAATGAAGCTAACAGCCCGGACCGCCCCTGCTGCGTCCAGGTATGATTTTAGTATCGATTCATGTACGAGGGTGTTAATGAAACCCAAATACGCACGGAGAGTGGTCAAGGTCAAACGGAAGTGCCGCTTATTAACCCCTAAACTTCCCAGATTCAGCCAGAATTAAAAAATTGCGCCCCCAATAAACAAATTCACAGCCCGGACCCCCTTAATGTCCTCGTACTTCTAATAACTCCTTACATATACGTTGTGGAACAACCTCGGCTACACTCACGAAGAAAGCCCACGAAAGCCTGGCAATTAACGCCGCCATCGCCGAATATGTTTACCGATAACGAAGCTAACAGCCAGGACCGCCCTGTGGCGTCTAGTGGTAATATTAGTAGCCCTATCTGTACACGGGTGTCATGGAAACTCACAAACACACGGACTATGGTCACGGCCAAAGAGAAGTGACGATATTAACCCCCAAACTTGCCAGATTCATTCAGAATTACAAGTGTGTGCCCGAATAAAAAAATATCGCAAGGAAACCAAGCGACCCAACCACAGATGCATATAGATTGATTGAAACAGCCTGTGACATAAATCTTTATTAACGAAAATAGGGAACATCGTAAAAATAAAAATTACGTAAAAATATAATGACAATACATAAAGCCGGCGGTTACTAACACTATCTGGTTAGAGAAGTCTTACAATGTTATGATCACCACAATAAGCTGGTAGAATGTGTTCAATCCGTTAAACTGATCAATACACTCTAATATTAAACTGTACTGATCAGTTTAATGGATTGAACACATTCTACCAGCTTATGGTGTTATCGAATATGTTAAATTGTTCGATAATTTCTAAGCGATTTGAGTCCGAAAAAATCATCTATTGGAAGACTTCCTAACTATATGTACAATAGAATATATATATGGTTATCTTTATAATACAATATACGTGCATCAGCCATGTATATATGGATACTAATAAGGTAGCACAGATATACAGATACTTTTATATGGTACGGAAAAATAGCACTGACTCGTAAGGTCATATATATATATACAATCTACGACATAATATAGATGATAACAAAATGATCCAGTTATTTTACAGCTTCCAGACACACCATAGATTGTTGCTATTGCATGTTGTAATTATTGTGGATGTATTAAGCTTGAGTGAATTACAGCTAAATAGTTTATCATGTGAGAAACCATAAGTTTCAAGCCAAAAATGATTCGTTTTTCAATCGTCCAAAGGGACCTACGGCCAAATTGAAAACAAAACATGAATTATTGATGTGATCTGATATATTATAAATTCTCATATAAATATGCGAGTTTCTAGATATAATATAGTTTAATGCAGACGAACAATTAGAAACAGATTGTCCACCGTCATTCTGTGAATATTTCTCCCCATCATAGTTGCGAAAAGTCCATATGGGGGGTCCGGGCTGGACTTGGATGGTCCGGGCTGTCAGCGTCGTTATGGGTAAACATAATCGGCGATGGTGGCATTTTGGGGGTTAATTGCCAGGCATTCGTGGGCGACTCGCCCTTGAATCTTCTTGAGTCTAGTCGAGGGTAGTTCCACAACACATATGTAAGGAGTTATTAGAAGTACGAGGACATTAAGGGGGTCCGGGCTGTGAATTTGTTTATTGGGGGCGCAATTTTTTAATTCTGGCTGAATCTGGGAAGTTTAGGGGTTAATAAGCGGCACTTCCGTTTGACCTTGACCACTCTCCGTGCGTATTTGGGTTTCATTAACACCCCCGCACAGGTATGGATACTAAAATCCCACCTGGACGCAGCAGGGGCGGTCCGGGCTGTTAGCTTCATTTCGCGGCGAACATTTTCGCCGATGCCGGCATTTTGAGGGTTAATAGCAACCCTGAGTGGGTTTCCATGACGCCCCTGCACTTATATTGCCATTAAAATCACTCATATAGTCCATATGGGGGGTCCGGGCTGGACTTGGATGGTCAGGGCTGGTCCGGGCTGTCAGCGTCGTTATCGGTAAACATAATCGGCGATGGCGGCATTTTGGGGGTTAATTGCCAGGCATTCGTGGGCGACTCGCCCTTGAATCTTCTTGAGTCTAGTCGAGGGTAGTTCCACAACACATATGTAAGGAGTTATTAGAAGTACGAGAACATTAAGGGGGTCCGGGCTGTGAATTTGTTTATTGGGGGCGCAATTTTTTAATTCTGGCTGAATCTGGGAAGTTTAGGGGTTAATAAGCGGCACTTCCGTTTGACCTTGACCACTCTCCGTGCGTATTTGGGTTTCATTAACACCCCCGCACAGGTATGGATACTAAAATCCCACCTGGACGCAGCAGGGGCGGTCCGGGCTGTTAGCTTCATTTCGCGGCGAACATTTTCGCCGATGCCGGCATTTTGAGGGTTAATAGCAACCCTGAGTGGGTTTCCATGACACCCATGCACTTATATTGCCATTAAAATCACTCATATAGTCCATATGGGGGGTCCGGGCTGGACTTGGATGGTCCGGGCTGGTCCGGGCTGTCAGAGTCGTTATCGGTAAACATAATCGGCGATGGCGGCATTTTGGGGGTTAATTGCCAGGCATTCGTGGGCGACTCGCCCTTGAATCTTCTTGAGTCTAGTCGATGGTAGTTCCACAACACATATGTAAGGAGTTATTAGAAGTACGAGGACATTAAGGGGGTCCGGGCTGTGAATTTGTTTATTGGGGGCGCAATTTTTTAATTCTGGCTGAATCTGGGAAGTTTAGGGGTTAATAAGCGGCACTTCCGTTTGACCTTGACCACTCTCCGTGCGTATTTGGGTTTCATTAACACCCCCGCACAGGTATGGATACTAAAATCCCACCTGGACGCAGCAGGGGCGGTCCGGGCTGTTAGCTTCATTTCGCGGCGAACATTTTCGCCGATGCCGGCATTTTGAGGGTTAATAGCAACCCTGAGTGGGTTTCCATGACACCCCTGCACTTATATTGCCATTAAAATCACTCATATAGTCCATATGGGGGGTCCGGGCTGGACTTGGATGGTCCGGGCTGGTCCGGGCTGTCAGAGTCGTTATCGGTAAACATAATCGGCGATGGCGGCATTTTGGGGGTTAATTGTCAGGCATTCGTGGGCGACTCGCCCTTGAATCTTCTTGAGTCTAGTCGAGGGGAGTTCCACAACACATATGTAAGGAGTTATTAGAAGCACGAGGACATTAAGGGGGTCCGGGCTGTGAATTTGTTTATTGGGGGCGCAATTTTTTAATTCTGGCTGAATCTGGGAAGTTTAGGGGTTAATAAGCGGCACTTCCGTTTGACCTTGACCACTCTCCGTGCGTATTTGGGTTTCATTAACACCCCCGCACAGGTATGGATACTAAAATCCCACCTGGACGCAGCAGGGGCGGTCCGGGCTGTTAGCTTCATTTCGCGGCGAACATTTTCGCCGATGCCGGCATTTTGAGGGTTAATAGCGACCCTGAGTGGGTTTCCATGACACCCCTGCACTTATATTGCCCTTACAATCACTCATATAGTCCATATGGGGGGTCCGTGCTGGTCCGGGCTGGTCCGGGCTGGTCCGGGCTTGTCCGGGCTGGTCCGGGCTGGTCCGGGCTGGTCCGGGCGGTGTTTAGTCACACCCGCAGATTTGGATTATAAAATATCCGATCACCACAGTGGCATTAACAGTTTGACAAATAAGTAATTATTAAAAGCTTAGAATACGTGCGATGAATGGTAATTAATATGCACCCGCTTGAAGAGAATTGACAAGTTGCGTATGAAAAGCCAACTGATTAATACAAAGAAAATGTTGGAATTGCGAGAAAGCCTAACCTAACAAAGAAAATAACCTAACGCGAATACTATAGAAACGAACCACACATATGATACAGTCAAACCAATGTAGATAAACACTGAAATAATTGTCAAAAAATTAGCACTGACGTTACACTCGTGAAGTCCAAATTAACAATAATAATATGAACACCATGACGATCGATGAAAGATTCCTAATTCCTATCAGGAAGGGACACAGCAATTATTGGTGACTGGCATATATTATAACCCGATAGAGAGCCCCACGCAGATAGAAGGATCTATTAATGACTGTCGTCTGCTCGTGTATGTGAGGGGCACCATGCGGGTCTCTTTGTTACCGGGGTATAAAGATGGTCTATCTCTTTGTAAACATGTGCGGCATAGTTACCGGGGTATACAGAATGACGCCACACGTATGACACACTAGATTGTTACAGTATGTTGTTTTGTTTACTGACATCGCGAGATGCCCGAGTTCACGTTCGCGGAGGCGATTTGATGGACTAATTTGCCATATAATCGACGGGGTTCTTGGGTTCGGGTGACTAAAGTAAAAACAAATCACACCACTGTCCTAAGACAAAGAGGTGTGTAATCTATCCTCTAAAATGTATCTACGTTTTGTCATCTCTACATAACTTTTAAATCTTGTATATGTTATATGAAACGAAAATGACAATATGAGTTTTCGTTGAATACTTTCCGAAAAAAATCCTTAATGAATATGTCTTTGAATGCTTAGCTTGATTTATTAAATAAGTCTAACTATATATAGGCAGTAAGCTCTTCAGTGGCATACACGATATCACCCACGACAGTGTTCCATCAAATCCATCTCAGGGTGATGTTTGTTAAAGGATTACTATCCTCATAAAACAACAAAACTCTATCGGAAAGCCACCCCTATTGTGATCACAATGATCACACAGGTACAAATACACAGCTTCGTATAAAAAATTGGTTCCTGAAACACAATTTATTTTCACGCAAAAGAATTTATCTGCGCCGAACATTGTTTGAAAGAGGAAAGTTTGCCAAGAACGTCGGAACTTTTCTGCCCAAAAAGATGGGGCTAGGTCACAGTCATAAACTTGATCTGGTCGCGATATGTTTCGGGGATACATTACTTTAGCTCATAATCACCTCCCAATAATCGAACATTGAAATGTAACTGAATATACTGAATATAACAACCCATAGTCAAGTGGTCCTGCTAATATGCTATGATGCTGGTGGTCCTGCTGAATTGTTATGATGCGGGTAGGGCAAACTGATGCCGTTACGAAAAAGTACTGTTATTTTTTCTATAGTTGTCATTTTCGCGCGGTTTGGCTAATCCGAGCGATTTGAGAAAAAACATTCAAGAACATGTGTATTTTTGAAAAATATAATAATGCCTGCGCTGGTGTTTCTAAAACGCCGTGATAACCATTTTGATTATAGTCGATTTACAATATATAATACAACCAGTATTAAACATATTTCGCAATAAATATGTTTTTTAATGTTTGATACGCATAATGGCTTTTTCCTGGATATGTTCAGATTATCGGAACACCGCGAAAAATACAAAATACAAAAATATAACGGTTCTTTTTGTTAACAGCATCAGTTTGCCCCAATAGCATCATAGCAATTCAGCTGGACACAACCGCATCATAGCCCATTACCAGGACCACTTGACCAGGAGTGACAACGGTAAAGTCCTTACACGCCGAGTGCTAAAAGTCGTTCTGGATTATTCGCATATACAATTCCCATCATGCAATGCCGCCTGGATCGGCACGCATCACTCATATTTTAATTAGTGACATCAACGGTCGTCGATCATGATTGGTTGACGAGTGGTCGTCCCCATGGGACGATAACTGCCTCCGTTCAGACACGATCGTGGTAGATTTGGAGACTATGTAGTCTGGACACGAACCTGCTATCACACAGCTCCAGTGATTTATCGCCACGATGTATCAACACATATGATATGCCACCAGAGAAGGAAAGACGAGAAACCATGAGACATAGAAATGTAGAGAGCGAAGGGAGAGAAGTGCATGGGCGACGACATGAGGAGAGATGGGGACAGAGAGACACATTTTGAACCAGGTGCTTAAGCTACGATTTAGTGGAATGGTTTGTTTTTCGAGAAATATATAAATATATACATAAGAAGATCTAATGGTGATGATACATTGTATACTACAAACAAATACGGTGCTCACCAGGTTGCCGTCAGATCAGCAAATCTTCTCTTCTGTCGGCATTCTATATCGAAACTCCCAAGTTAAGACCATTAATGTCAAAGTTCTATTTTTCAAACTGTGAATCTAACAGTTGCAAAATAGGAGCTGTTGACCTGTCCGAAGACATGCGACCGGTGGCTTGATCTCTACATAAGCCCAGATGTTGTATCATTGCTCGATAATTTAATTATGGAATGGCAGTTCGGGGGTATCATATTTCTACTGGAGATCCCAGTCTTCGCCATACTATAGATAGTCGGTCCAATATATACCATATGCGAATGATTAATGATCGAGGGCCCAATTAGCCGAAATAGCTGTAGATCGAATTTGTTTAATAAAATGTGAATTTCTAAAGCTGGGAACATACTCCCACATAACCCAAATCATTCCATATGAAACTACCTTATCTTGAAACACCTATCGAACCTGCCCACCCTGTGATAAAACGTCAACAATTTTAAACCTGAAGCCCCCATTTACTTGAAACAACTTGAAGTGTTTTAAAATAACTCTCACGGGATGGACCTTGTCACAAGCCAATCGGAAACGATTCCCAAAAGCTTAAAGCTTGTTGTCGAATCCCTTTCATATCATCACTGTTAATATTTGTATTGTTTTTTTTTGTAATATATAATGACTAATATGGAATAAATACTGTTTACACCAAAGCTGGGAACTGTGAATTGGGTCTCTTGTTTACATGGATGAGGACCAGAGGAGAGATGGGAACAGAGAGACACAGTTGTGATAAAGAAAGTGATGCGGATATCAAGCCCAATCATGAACACTTGACACTGATTGAATCATGTATTTATTTAGTTTCAATATACACATATAGCATTATTATACACATATAGCATTAATATACATTAATTATTACAGAATAAATTTAACAGTTATATACATTGTATTGTATATTCGAGTGGTTGGCAGATTAACCAGACGAGACCGTCGAAGATGAACACACATTAACGTACCTGCTGTTACAACAAATGTAGTGATTTATTGACACATCGCTGTAAATTTCCACCGAGGCGGAGACATAGATGTGTAGAGAAAGAGAGAGGGGAGAGAAGAACAGAGGCGGAGACATAGAGAGGTATAGAAAGAGAGAGGAGAGAAGAACAGGTGCGGAGACACAGAGAGGTAGACGAAGATAGAGGGGAGAGAAGAACAGGGGCGGAGACATAGAGAGGTAGAGACAGAGAGAGGGGTGAAAAGAACATGGACTTTGAGCATAGGGAAGGCAACTAGAAAAAGTACAACGGAGAGCAACAAAACTGATTCCATCATTAAACAATTTAACATAAGAAGGTCGACTGGTAAAATTAAAGATCCCAACATTGCAGTACAGAACACACAGAGGAGACATGATTAAATCTATAAGTTGTTTAACAATTACGACCCGGAAGTACCAAATATTTTGACAAAGAACACCAGTTACAAGAGGACACAACTTCAAACTATATCTACAAGGAGAGACAAAATATAAAAGAAAAAAATACTTTCAGTCAAAGAGTTGCGGAGCTACGGAACCATCTGGCACAATAAATAATCAACGCCGAAGACTTAAACCAATTTAAAAACCTACTTGATGATTGTTGGTCCGAACAATAGGTAAAAATACTATACAGCTAAATTGGGAATGACAAGCTCACAGATGAGTCGGGCGTTGGATAGAATAAGACATATAGGTGAGGAATTCGGCGAAGAAGAGGTGGACATAGTGGCACCAGCCAGCGTCTACTAACAACATCATGTAACATAAGGTCCAGAGAACAAGCAGAACTTTATAGATCATGTGGGTTGTTTACATTGCTGTAGATCTGTATACATATATGTGTGAAGTCACGTGTCGCAGATTATTGTGATCACAATATGATTATTGATAGTGAACGCGCGCTCATCAGAACTCTGTTAATTGACAATTCACTATGAGTCGTGTCAGTTTAGGCCAGACAAAAAAAATGAATCAACTATCAGCAGACCAAATCAGTTTATTCTTCCATCAGTTGATAATGTTCGAAGGAAGAATGAAAGTCGCATGAGAACAAACCAGATAGGAATACACAATAAACAACAGTGTACAAAATATAAATATGGCTACTTCATCTACATCATGTGCGGAATTTCCCATCTAATAACAACTTTGTGAGCATATAATAACAAAATGACCTAGATTATATGCTGCGCTAGTCAACGGCAGTGATAGCGACCTTGTTATGCTGTGCTTTTGCGGTCGCCCTGTTGTTCACTGAGTGTACTAAGGTATTACCAAACTCCAAGAAGAACAAATATTAACAAGATATACTGTATATAGTAAAAACTTTACTTTAAATACTTTTTCATCACACACAGGTTCTCGAGTACACAGTGTGAAATATATGTGTTGAAATGACAAAGAAAGATTAAGCACATTCGCCAAGCCTGAGTAACAATTAATCAAATCAGATTTGCCTGTCGCAATGTCTCGGTGTTGACCGTGACTTATAACGGACACGATTTTTGCTGACATGAACGAATACCGATTTCTTTCTGTGTGCATTTCTATGTCAACCCGTTTACAATAGCATGCGTGTAGAACTGTATACATATCTACAGCAATGTAAACACGCCCTCAGATAGCTTGAGCGATAAGTTAAATGAGACGTCAACGCTGTTTAACGCAATAAAAAAAGCAACCTCATGTCAGCTTCATTATATTTAAGTATATGCTGGGCCGTCTCCAGAATTGATAATATAAATAAGATTGTAACACATTTATAGACTTGTTGTGAAATGTTCTAGGTGTCTTTCTCAACTGTAATGGCAGTTTGCGTATATCGTATATTCATTCTCATTATCATCGGTGTCAGCTCGATTATTAAATCGTCGACGCGTGTTATACATATCAAGTGCCCCTTTATTCATTGGTTAGAAATCAAACTTAATGGAACGCAAGATAGTATTATAATAGGTGCGGTATATATTCCACCAGAGGGCACTAGATATTCGTCAGAGACCTCATTTGATGAAGTGACTGCGGAAATTCTTAGTATGCGAGAGCGCAGTGATACCATTTTTATTACTGGTGATTTTAACGCGCGTACAGCAGATGATTCAGACTACATACACGAACCGGAAAATAGACACGAACCAATTCAATCTGCATTTTATTATGATAGTTGTAATGCTGAACTAGCTATTGAAAGAGCGGGCCTCACCAAACACAGATATAACATGGATAAAACGAAAAACAATTATGGCCGAAAATTACTCTCGCTTTGTCACCACTGCGAACTGGTTTTTATAAATGGGCGCGTAGGCAATGATAGTATGATAGGAACATTCACTTCGGGCGACGCCTCGACAATTGACTACATGATATGTTCTCTCCCAGCGTTACCCATTGTAAAGAACTTTGATATAGGAGATTATAGTAAACTGTTTTCGGATATTCATAAAACATTGACATCTGAGATTTTAATCGATTCAATTAAGCACGAAGAAATTATAAGTGACTCGCATAAAAACCAACCTAGGCGTAGATGGAATCGCACAAAATCTATTGAATTTGTATATAATTTAGACCCCGATGATATCGATATACGACAGACCATCGATAAACACGAAACTGATTATCCAAGCTGTACAGAGATGAACGATGTTGTATCAAAATTAACACATGTAATTCTTAATTCTGCAGATAAAACATTTGGACTGGGACAAGTAAGTAACATAAAGAAAAATAGATATAGAACATGTAACAAGCCATTGGTTTAACCATGCGTGTAAACTAGCCAGGAAGGAATACCGAAAAGCAGAACGAAACAACAAGTCTAAAGTAATAATTTGACTAGAAACGTAGCGCGTGAAACAGCTAAACAATACAAGATTACAATGGATAATGCCATGAGATCTCACAGAGAAAAGATATCTGGTGAAATGACTAAACTTAAAAAGGGCGACTCGAGAAAATTTTGGTCTATATTGAATAAGAAAAGAAAACTAACAGACAGTTCATTAAAAATAAAAGATCTTGAGAATTATTTCCGAGAAATAAATGCCATAACCTACACAAACGATCCCCAATTGGCTACTGATGATACATCTACGCATGGGAATGACACACTTAACAAACCTATTACAGACTAGGAAATAAAAATCACGATCGCTTGTCTCAGTAATAATAAATCACCCGGAGATGACGGAATATTAAATGAATTTATAAAAGCCTCGGCTGATACACTTAAAGACATATACTGTAAACTTTTTAATCTAGTCTTGGATTCTGGGTGTATACCTGATTCCTGGGGAATTGGAACCATTATCCCCATATATAAAAATAAAGGAGATTCAAGCGACCCTAAAAACTATAGACCAATTACTTTACTCAGTTGTTTTGGGAAATTATTTACCAAAATATTATCAAATAGGATCAACAAATATCTAGAAGAACATGAAGTAATGAAAGAAAATCAATCCGGTTTCAGAAAAGGATATTCCACAGTTGATAATATCTTTGTTCTTCACATGCTGACAGAAATTACTAGGTCACTCAACAGAAGCTTATATTGTGCATTCAATGATTTTGAAAAGCATTTGATAAAGTATGGAGACATGGACTATGGCACAAACTTCTATCTAACGGTGTTAATGGAAAAATATTTAAAGTCATTTGCAATATGTACTCGAACATTAAGTCCAAAGTTCAACTAGGAAATGAGCACTCCAATTACTTTCCATGTTTATCTGGTGTCCGACAAGGTGCGAATCTTTCACCACTACTCTTTGCACTGTACGTAAACGACTTGGAATCTTATCTGACAAATACAGGAGTTATTGGTCTGCCAAATTTGTCGAATGATATTGAAAACAATTTGAACATCTATATGAAACTTTTTGTAATTTTGTATGCAGATGATACTGTACTAATGGCAGAAACACCTGCAAAATTGCAAACTGCTTTGGATTCATTCTATAAGTACTGTGAAATGTGGAAATTAACAGTTAATGTCGATAAAACTAAAATAATGTTGATATCAAAGCGTAGCCTTCCAAAAAAAGAGAAAAAAATTCTACAATGGGAGGGAAATTGAAGTTGTTAAACAATTTAATTACCTGGGAATAATACATACTAAATCTGGTTCATATACGGAGGCAAAGAAGGTGCTTTTAGATAAAGCCACTAGAGCAATGTACGCTATAATCACCAAATCAAGAGCACACTGCCTTTCGGTAAAGGACCAATTTGATTTATTTGATGCACAAGTTGTACCCATACTTGCTTATGGATCTGAAATTTGGGGTACAGGAAATAATGATATAATTGAGAATATACATAGAAAATTTTGTAAGTTTATTTTACGGCTAAAACCATCCACATGCAATTATATGTTGCCGTATGCCAATTGATATATTAATAAACATGCGCGTGGTGAAGTATTGGTTGAAAGTAGTAAATATGAATTGTAATAGATATTGTAAAATATTATATATGTTGGCGCTAAAACTCAGTAATGTCTCATCCTCTAATTTCACGTGGATAAACAAAGTTAAGCAAACTTTAACAGAATGTGGTCAGATCCACTTAATGGATATAGGTAAAATTCCCTGTACTGAGCGATTACTCACGTATATTGAGTGCAACCTTATTTGTAGATTCCGTAATAAATGGAAAAATGATACAGAAGCCTCGGGCAGTAGGGGAATTATATACAAAATGTTCAAACAAGATATCAATTTTGAAGATTACTTGAGCATTCTTGATACCAGAAACCGGTTAACATTATGCAGATTCCGTACATGTAACCACCAGCTACCTATAGAGACGGGCAGATGGAATAATATTGATATCGCTGACAGAATATGCCCAAAGTGTCACAAATACATTGGTGATGAATTACATTATTTATTGGAATGTGAGTTCTTTACGGATGTAAGAAAACGCTTTTTACAACCAAAACATAGTAGACGAATAAATGCTACCGCGATAAATGAAATTCTCAATCATGAAGAATCCCATATTACTACGCAGACTTTGTTCTTTCATTCGGATCATCACGAACATATTCTCAGATCACAATTAATGCATCGAAATCTCTCGTCATGAATCTGTCTAATTTTGATCTGCTATGATATATGTGTATATTCGACACGGATTAACATTCATTCATCTATGGTGATGGTCAGATGCGGGATTTGACAGAAAGTCTCAAACTTTCTGCTGAATTTAGCTAGCTGAGCATCCACATTGATGAATGGATGTGAACCAAGAATTAAAGTATATACCTGCCAACAAGCGCAATGAGGATTCAAGTATATTTACATTTATATCAGTTATAATTGATTATTTAAATAGTCATACGTTATGACATTAATACTTGGCTTTTATGTAGGTATATTAGTATATATGTATGGTTCCCGGAATCAATTATACGAGTCACTAGTGAACGATATGGCAATCATCGATGGTATAAATACTAAAATTGATGACCTACATGTAGTAACCTATTATGTGTACCTAAATCTAAACACACGTGTGACTGTGCAGACATCAACCTTTTATGTCAGCGTTGCGATTAAATAGTTTACTCCAACCAACAAGGTTTCACACGAGATTGCGCCGTCATTACTCTTGGCGAAAATAAGCTATAGTAGCGATGTCAGAATAAAACTCGAAATACATTCATCGAATTTCAACATACCATCGACCCGGAACCATATGTACATATCTATTGTATAATATTTCTATATATCTATTGTTTATATAATTATATATCTCAATATCCTTATGTTATACATGTATTAACTTGGATGAGAGAATAAAGCATTGATTCATTCTCACTCTCAAGCTCCAAATTGCACTGCCAGTGTTATTGGAAATAATGACGATCAGCAGAAGGAGAATATTTTCTTCATTATATTGTATGGTATGTCACTGAAACCCTAGTCGGCGCCGACCCTGTCATCCGACTTCACATATATATGGGTTCCTAAATTACAGTGATACGAGGAAGATTACGTAACTAACGCGATTACACTATAGCTGATGATGTTCCCACTATACTGTCAGAAAAAATATTCCAAACTGTTACACACAGTGCTCGTTGTCACTGCTAATTACCGTCCAACCTTCACTAGTGACAGGGAACGCATGCCAATAGACGTGACATCACTGACTTGTAGGGAGAAATTCGATTATGTCTCTTTACGAGATGGAAGCCACATGTCAATTACATTCGAGATGAAGGTTTTGGTGGAAACAAAATCACAAGGCCATTCAATGTGAAGGTTTCTATAAAAAATATCTATGGAAATGCATTGCAGGTTACAATACACCAAATATTCTCCATATACCTCAGTGTTAACACCTGAGGCTGCGGAATATTCGCAGGAAAGCGTTGGGGGCTTCACATATGTATAAGTCTGTAGAACAATCTTTGAGACACAAAGTGATCAGGAAAAAATTATATGTAAACGTACTGGGTCCATTTTAAATTTGGTGCTTTTGATACTACCCTAACTCTGCAGCAAATTTCAAGGGGAACAACAAAGAGACACACCCCCATTAAACAACCAGCCCTCTGACCTTGCAATGCAAGTTAAATATCCCACCCAGTTTGATGTTTTGAGGGCCTACATATTTATCTCATTTTGAGGGGCTAAATATTTATCTCATTTTGAGGGGCTACATATTTATCTCATTTTGAGGGGCTACATATTTATCTCATTTTGAGGGGCTACATATTTATCTCATTTTGAGGGGCTACATATTTATCTCATTTTGAGGGGCTACTTATTTATCTCATTTTATATGCAAATTTTCCCTAACATATAATCAACCACTCGGCTGCTGGGTGCGATGTTATGCTGATCCTAGCTTGGGGGTCCCAGGGGAAATCACATTTGGAATTTGGATTTGGTTTATTATAACATTCAACGTGGACGTCTTTGTGGACCATATGGCGAGGGATGGTAACCCGATTCATGTATTTGGGCAAGTTTGTCATATTCTTACCGCTGGGAGGGGGTGTTTGTGTGTTGTTCCTACGTGCGATGGAGTGATTTCCCGGTGAAATTATCCACCTGCGCGGCTTATTATCCACGTGTAATAATGGCAGCATCGTGATAATTAACCCTCTGCACGGTCTTTCCTCCTCTCATAAAACTGTCAAAACCGTGGTAATAATTGAAACGACGATGAACCTCAATAAAGTCAATTAACCCTTTCATGACGGGAGCTTTCTGAATTTTTCTGGAAAAACCAGTTCCATCAGTTCTCACGTGTTTTCATTGTCGTGTTTACCTTCGATTCACACCGTGATACCAATGTCAGTTCATTTTAATATACTAATCAAAAGCCGAGTAATTGATTATAACATCATGCTGATTATCTCAAAACAATTGATTTTCGGGATTACCGTTTCTGGCACGTGGACTTGTAACGCACTTTTACATCATGTGTCTGTCGTATCCTGCTATTTTCACCATTTTCATCAAACTTTTAGTGTAAACAAATTTTTATTTCCAAATCCAAACATATAACATAATATACAGACGACACATGTATGTAAAATAGAGAATTGGTGAAACGAGGATCAGACAACAAGACCGAGTGCATATATGAAGTCCTCTCCTTTTTGGCTACATGCCCCGTCCCCAACAAGTGAGGGAGGGGTATAGGTCAGACGGGAAGGGTTGGAAATAATGGTTTTATGAGAAATGGAGTTTGAGTTATGAATGGAAGAAACGGGATAATATAGTGTTAGGGATAGCATGAGGCAGAGAGAGAGAGAGAGAGAGAGAGAGAGAGTGGAGAGAGAGCGTAGAAACTAGAAGACCAGAGGGGGACATATGAAGTCGCGAGATAATGACAGTGGTAGGGAGTATTCAATAATTGGGTTGTTGCGTGATAAAAATTATGCTCGTCTATAGTAATCCTCATGCGTCAGCCGACATGGGAGGGGTCAATCACAACTGGTTATATAAAAACAAACACACACAGCTAAACTTTTGAGGGTCGGTCCATTGGAATCAAACTTGCGCTGATAGGTTGGTTTCCAAGTTTGGCCATGAAAAAACTTGCGTCCCCTGGGTGGTGGGTCCCAAAAATTAAAATACAAAAACGTTCAAACTTGTAACCTGGATTGTTTGCCAGATCCCGCCTGTGCAAATTGCTATTGTTGCCTGGATTATGCAGACTGTGCATGTATACCATAAACATGTGCTCATCGCGTGGTGTTGAAACAAATGGATGTCGTTCTCTCGCTATATAATGCATATCGATTATCGATCCGCTAAATTGTGCAACGACTAAACGTTCCGGCTCTTAAATATGGAATACTGTTTATGCCACTCAATGCGCCCGTATAAATCACCAACGCGCGCGTGTTTCGCCCGACGGAAAGCGATAAACGTCAAACGCGTGTGCAAATTCTAACCCACGGCAATAGAAGATATCGAAATTAGTTGGAACGTACATCTAAACTTCCAGGCGAAGCAACCGCCGAAATCGAAATTAGTACACCCGCACACACAATCATACTGTCAGGTGAAATAACCGCCAGAATCGAAACAACCAAACTGTGCCACGCGTGGTTGGATTGTCCATTTATTAATGACCATTTTAGGTAAGGATTGTCCGTTTATAAGTGGCCAATCCTTGAAGAATTGCCTGGTTATTTTGCTTTCGGTGGTGGTTTTGTCGTGGGAATTTCGGGTGATACACGCGTGCGTCGGGTGATTAAGGGTCAATCCACAGCGGGCGCGAGCATGCTCTTTTTACTGCCGTTTTCTGTCGTCCGTAGCGGTTTAAAGCGCGCGATTTTTATATTCACACGAAAGCGACTGCATTGCTTCGTCGCGCGCGATGGTTAGGGTAGATAATCGTTTGAGTGCATCATTTACAGGCAGGTCACAAATACAATGTATATGGACATTTTAATCATAATTTGCTAAACATGTACATGTAAGAGTTTTTCAAACTCATTTAATTGTAAAATATAGTATGTCAAGTGGAATGGTGCACGAGATTCCTAAATTCTCATAGCAATTGCGTTGAATTGAAAATTTCATTCTATAATCCAGTTGGTGAGTTTTTGTTATCGCGGGTGTGGGGGGAAATTGTGGGCAAAGTGACCTCACAAGCTTGAAATGGATTGGGACTAAACATTAACCAGACGATCCTATTATGACGTCGAGCTCTTGCCATGTATTTTCTCTTCTCGTTTATCCTTGCACTTCAGTTATCAGCATGTCGCTAAAGTCCTCCACCACCTTTTTTATCGCGACGACGAATGAATTTGTCGCCTTCAAATAGGAGGAATACGCGAGTTTTAATATCCTATTTGACAGTGACCCAATTATCCCGCTGGTTTGCCACAAACCGATGAAGCATAAATATCACTGCTGTGGGCACCTCTTGGTCAGCGATTCAGTTACATGCGGTGTGAATATAAAAATCGTGCGCTTTGAACTGCTACGGACGACAGAAAACGGCCGTTCAGATGACAAACGTCTTTGGACAACATCTGGTGCTAATTTGATCACGGGTGGCTACCGATCTTTTAAAGTAACATGCCCAAATGCATGGAATCCTCTGCCATTGAACATAAAAGAGTCACCATCTCTTGACGACTTTAAAAAGTCATTGAAAACTTACTTGTTTGCGCGGCGTTTCAGAAAATGACTTTGTTATTGTGTATATTTATATTTCATGTTTATGTTTATGTCAAGCACTTATGGCCCGCTTATTGGGGATAAGCGCTATACAAATATTATTATTATTATTATTATTATTATTATTAATTTTAATATAATCGCGCGCTCGCGTCCAGTGTGGATTGAACTTAAATTCAAAGCGGGCGCCAGCGTGCGATTTTTACGGCCGTTTTATGAATGAACAATTATTATTTTATTTTTTTTATTATTTTTTCTTACATTCTTTAACAATTTTATAATTTTGTTTGTATCAAATTGTTTATCATTTTTTTCACACATTCTTTAACAATGTTTATCATTTTTTATATTTTGTTATTACATTCTTTAACAACTTTGTAATTTTTTATCATTATTTCTTACATTCTTTAACAATTTTATCATTTTTTCTTACATCCATTAACAATTTTATCATTTTTTCTTACATTTTTTTAAACAATTATAACAAAATAATAATAAATTTATTAGGCCAATGCATTCTCTTATATATGCGAAGCGACCTATATAAGAGCTGCATTCTTTCACTCAGCAAAGTGTTTGAGTACTCACTTATCAGTTTGACCTACCGAAACAATCGCATTGTATGTCTTTACAAAATGAGGTGCCCATGTATCCAGAATTGAACGTATTACACAATAAAAAAGAAACAATTAAAAAAACATCTACTCGCGCGCTCTACCAATAGCGGACCACGTGCACGATATACCGCTCATATATTTATCGGCCTTCGCATCCCAAAGTCCACACTTGTAGGTCGATCTCTCGACCTGGCGACACCATTCGTGCCCTGTAATTTAGCTAGGTCTCGATTGTCATAATTAGTTTATACGCGGGGTCCATAATATAACACCCAGTTTCGAGTCCACACGGTAGGTCATTATTGTCCCATATATCCCATATATGCTCCCAATTCATAGTTCTCCCAGAAGGCAGACAGTTGATAGCACAACATAGCTTTGAAATAAATTAAGGTCACTTCTTTCCTACATCATGTCATTAATAGGTACTCTGGGACGCCCGTATATATCATAAGCCGCCAGTTCAAAACCCGAACACGTTTTGACGTTCTCTCTGGGAAGATTGCAACATCGAAAAAAAGGCACAAGTACATTTGTGGGTTGATATATAATTTAGTTGACACCATTGTGAGCCGATATCAAATCACAAATCCGTGCGTATCGATGGGGTTAGAACGAGCTTCTACATCGCTCGACGGCTTATACACCGTGGACCATACCAGCTGAGCCACATTGGCCCCTAAGTAAATATGTGATCCTCAATAATGCCATCTGATCTCTACTTAAAGCCAAACAATCTTATTTTACGACTCAGATTTATAATCAAATTAAATTACTGGCAATTGAACCCACCAACCTGGATCCGTCCGAACAATCCTGGACTATCTGGGAGCCGAAAATTACTGTATAACTGTCAAGTTGGAGGTTAATAGCACCATTTGTGTACGGCCGAGACGATTGCCCTATAATTAGTGAGTTTCCTGGGGACCCTCTTATATACCTTTCAATCTCCGAAACTATAGCTCCTATAGATAATCACGGAGTGGTCCTGATGGGTATAGGTTCAATTGCCAGCAAAAAATATTCGACGATTATTGACCCCGTAATTGGTTCAATTGCCAGCAAACATATTCGACAAATATTGACCTCCGAATTGACGCATAATTGTTATTGAGACGGTTATGCCATTGCTCGTCTGTCGGTGTATTTCATAGAGCATCATTCACAAGCTCCGTTATATCTCCAGGCGGTGTGGTCAGGGTCCGCGCTGGACAAATAATTGCCAAATAATTTGCCAAATGAAAATATTGTCACAATCACCGAACAATAAAATCGTAGAAAAGTTGCTTCATCAGAAGGGAACATCACAAATGGATTAGCTATGTAAACACCACCACAACACTAAATACTGTAATCCAACCACCCATCGAAAATAATGTTACCAGATTAACTGCATCTCAATGGAGGTGTTAACTTTTCCGAAACCATTAAAACACCACTAATATACTTATATTGTAATAGTTTCCTAAAATTAATGGCATTGATTGACCGATATTTTCAACTTTATTGAGGAATTAAAAAGTGACTTGCCAAAACTTTTGCCAAATGGGAATTTTTTTTTGCCATATGTGAATTATTTTTGTCATTGGCAAATTTGGCAAGTGGCAGCGCGAACCCTGTGTGTGGTCAATGGATCGATCGTGGCGGTTCGATTGTTTTACTATATGCTGACAATTACCGTTATGGCAAGTTGGGGGGTTAATATCGCCATTTATGTGATTTGATTTGAACATATTTATTGCAACCCACAATGCACAATATATTACACAGATGATATATGATGATATGTGTGTGGGCACAGAGGATCTGAGCACATGTTGCTGAACTTATCGGAGCTCCTCTCCCCTGGCATTCAATTGCTAATAAATTTAAATATCGGAGATTGTTTTTAATTCAGGTGTATTGTAGAAGTTACTGTATTAAATGTGGCTGTTGGAGTGGCTATGGTCTCGCAGATTGGGGTAAGATAAACTATAACGAGAGATAATTCTGATAATTATGATGATTATGAGATTATGATAATGTATTTGTGTCCTATGACGTGTGAGTTTGCGATTTACCCTCGTACCTTTCCGTCCTCTAAATTAGTTACTCTACATGTATATTCAAGGAGTGGCCCGGGCCCGTCCGGGTGTGTCTCATGGCCGCTCAATGCGGTTTTTCAGTCACACCCATTTCAATGCCATGGTTACCACATTACGATTACAGCCATACAATTTGATATAGTTTTAACCCTTTCAGTGCCAAGTCCGATTTTTGTATCAACCCATATTTCCTTGATCATTTTTCAAATTTATTGATTATAATAATGTGATACATTGATGGAAAGAGCTATATACATAGGACATATCTTTAAATGCCGTTCAAATATTTGTGTCCGTATGTTTTGAATACCAATCACTGAACACATTTGAGGTTCCCCTCCAAACGATTTCAAGTTATGTTGTCATAACCTATTTTGAACTGTCTCGGATATAAACCAGATTTGAATTTGCTGATTCATATCACTGACACAATCAGGTGCCGCACATAGGAACGAGATGCTTATTACGTGCGCTCCCGCAACAGTATGGCGATCAGACAGATTCGTAGGTACGTACTTTGGTGTCACCCTACTCCGTTTCACTCCATGACGTCACCAAAAACGACGTAAAACCTCGTGGCGTTCTGACATGTTTACTGTGTCGCGTTTTTTGCTATGTTTATTTTATGTGTTGTTTTCGATTATTTGTTTGTCGCCGATATCGCCATTTGTCGGGATTCCCTGTTTCTATATTTAAAACTGGCATGCTCGTAGTGAGCCTCGATTTCGATTTTTTCTCCCAGGTCAAAATACGTCAGAGTTATGACAAAAATAGATCGACCTACATTTTCTCCATCAGAACTCTACATCAAATAGTCTATAGACTCCTTCGGACCTACATAGGCTCCTTCGTTTGGGTATTTTTACTTATAATTGGGATGTTTTATCATTTTTGGTTCGTGCGAAGACCTCTTTTTATCGTGCGGGAAAAGAGAGACATTCAAACCGGGATTTCGTAATTCGACGCAATAGGCTGAATAGCCTAACCTTCAGCCGAATTCCGGGTCAAATACGACGAATGACGTAACACAAAACAAAACGCATTTGTTAACACAAACACCGTTTGAATAGTTTATTATTACATAAAATGATCGTTATTGATTAATTATTGATATTTATTGTTGCATATTGGCTGCTATCAATATTTACACAAATGGTATTAATTATTTCTTATAATTGCTCCTTTGGTCAACTTTGACTATCGGAAAATGAAAATGAAAATATGCCGCTGAAAAAAATGTAATCGATATTAAAGTCTCATCCTTTCGGCAACATGGAATTGGTTTTAATTACTTAAATGATTAATATAGTAATTTGCCTTTTATCTGTGATGAAATGAGAAATGGTAATTGTCTTTTTTTGCTAACATTAAATTAAATTAAAAAAATTAAGTAAAATACAGTGAAGTTATTTTTTTAATTATTGTTTATTACATGTTTGCGCACGTTGGCATCTCTCTGAGTGCATTCTAGTTTATGTAGCATCCCTGTATATGGATTATTTAACTCAATTTGCCAAGGTTATACGGCATCTCGTGATTAACGCCTGGTTTAACGTACGTTCACATACTGGCAAGTGGGCTTCCCAGTAAAGGACATGTTCCACAACACAAAACCTGGAAACAGTTTGCTGTTTGATGTTCTGATCCATTCTGACAAGGAACTTTTTAACATTCAACAAACAATTATATTTCTCTGTGAATACTTGCTCCTCAATAATTTTAGCTTGTGTCTTCTGTACGTTGATATTGCAATAAACAATGAATTAATTACCATGGAGAAATCCCATGATGTTGATCGATGCAAAGAACAATTGTTCACGTAAATCATGCAATTTCGAGTTCGACCTTCACCTACAATGAACTACATTATTCAAGAACATGTATCTGATACGAAATGTATTACATGCACTGATTGTCACATCATCAAAAGTTCTCATGTGTGTTCTTGGTGAAATGAGATCTCTTCGGGCGTAGATAGAGTACGGGCGTAGATAGAGTACGGGCGAATTTAGATTCATGGCATGATCACGAAAATTCGATGTAGTGTACTATGCTATGAAGTATAACCAACTTATAAAATTAAAATACCCAACAGTTTTACTATACATGCGATATGTGTACTTTGTGAAGTAAAGGACTAGGGTCTATGTAGCAATCTTTATTAAATACATATTAGATACATAATCCGAATTAACGCTCCTAAATTACAATTTCTTTGGTTTCGGGAGTAAACAATATTTGATTCGAGTCCAGGAACCACCCGCGGCCTAGCAAATATTCGAATTACCACCAATGGGTGGCTCGTAATTTCTTACAGTCCATTGAAAGATATTGGTATAGTGACATGTTGCTGATTGTGTATGTGTGCATGTACATTTATGTGTGTGTGTTATATACTCGAAAACTGCTCGACCGATCCGACTCGAATTTGGTATGTATACCTACTTTGATCCCGGGAACAATATGGGTGGGTCAAATTTCACGTGCGACCGTGTCCTTGACCTTGACCTCACTCATATACGCTCATATGGGCATATTTCTGGACCGACGCTCTATATTCTGCCCAGACGGAGGCAATCACAAAGAAATCCCTAAATACCCCGGACGAAGTCGAGCACATCAGCTAGTATTACATAATTGCATGTCCCATTGATACATGGTACGAATTCCAAGAGAGTCACGTGGTTTATTAATTACTGTTGGAATTCAACTCTACCATTCTTTGGCTGCGGATTTTTGAAAAATGTATCGGGATTTATCTAATGGGCATGGTACTCCAGTTTAGTCTCCGTCCAACTGTGGTTATAGCTATTCGTCCTATACATGTATAACTCCTCTGAATTAAGTATATGGTATATGGTCTTAATGGCATTTCACCGCTCTAATGAGTGATAAAGCAATTTAACTCTGTATATACTAAATGTATTATCCCATTCAGTCATTCGTGTATACAACGGAATGGTATTGTGTTCATCTGGAGGTGTTTTCAGAAAATATATGCAGATTACTGACAAATAAAAGTGCAGAAGGAATCAAATTAATTGGAGGGAAATGTTCAGATCTTAAGTTAAACAAACGACTTATTATTATTTGAACATTCCCTCAGGGAGCTAAACATCAGTTATAATTTAGTATAGATTTAGACACATATTATGTAATTCCAAAATTTATAATTTTAAAGTGATGTGAAACACTCCGGAAGGGTGATCAAATAGAAATGGAGAATAATTATGTTCAAAGAAGTTATATTTTACAGATATTATTTCTAAATTGACAACACACACCGTCATTCTTATATATAGAAGCGTCCCGATTCGAATAGTAAATATTTATAATTTAGCGTAGTTCAGACAATGTTTTCTATGGAGTGGTACGGTCGATTTGCTTGAGATTTTCGGTGATGTTAGTAGAATGTTACATTCCTCCAGTTGGCATAGCACATGGATACTAACTTATCAGTTTCACTCACCCGAACAAGTCCATAATATGTCTTTAATGAATAAATAATACTTCCTGAACGTTTGCGAAACCCCTGTGCCAATGCGTTCTCTTATATATGCGAGTCGACCATAGGTCGCCTCGCATATATAAGAGAATGCATTGGCCTATCAATTTTTATCATTTTTTTTTATCATTTTGTCTTACATTCTTTTTTTTAAATCGCATTTTTTTATCATTGTTTCTTACATTCTTTAAAATTAAATCTCATTTTTTATAATTTTTTCTTACATTTTTAATAAATTTTTATAATTTTTTCGGATATTGTTCAACAATTTTTATAATTTTTTTATTATTATTTCTTACATTCTTTAACAATTTTTTACTGACAGATGGCTCTCTATGACGAATTGCATGAAAATGTCCAAGTAATTTTGTCAGACGTGTGAACGTAGCCTCATGTTTCATGTTTCCCCTGTCGGTACTGTCACAGTTGCCATTTCAAAACTAAAATCAAATACATATTTTACGCATCGTATTCATCGTTTGCATAGTTTCCATGACTACCATCTCATAATTACAACCAGAGAAAATTACTTGCATTGGGCGCTTCTATAGTTTCGAGTCCCTATGACGGGAAATATACCAGAGAAAAAATCCATAGTATCAGTCAGATACCAGCGACTTGGAGTCTTGGACGCAATGGGTGCACGACGTGCGAATTGATTTATTTTCAGAGTAGAGAATCTGGTCTGTTCTATTACGGTTCAGTTGGAAATTTTAAGATGGATATACATGTTAATTATACGATATGTCATTAAATGACGTTCCAATATTCTTGCGCGTTTATTTTGAAAACTAATTACTGAAGCCGAGTGAGGATCTTCCAAAACGATTTCAATTCATGCTGTCATGACCTGCTTTGAACTGTCACGGATAGCAATTCATATTTGAAATTGCTGATTTGTATCACGGACCCAATCAGTTCTACCGCACACAGAAATGAGATGCTTGCGTAAAATATGATCCTTTATACGGATGGTTCAACTCAATTTTGAATAAATTTGTCAACTCCCACGCTTTGTTTTACGCGGAATCGATTCCATCAGTAGCTCCGGAATTAATCTTCAGAAGTGTCCCCCTTAATTTAAATGAAACACAACGAAAATAGTAATAAACAAATTAAGGTAGGATTCCCCTAAATTTGGGAATATGCATTGTCGATGAGGGTGGGCTAGGTTCGGAGGCTCGTTTTTGACGATAACTGCGAGCACAGACTAAAGTGATATATCAAAATGTTGGTCCAGGTTTGGAGTATCGGAAACCAGTGGCACTTTCCGCAAGAATGTATTATAAGTGGCAGAAAACTGTCTTGGAATATAGCCTTTGGCATTCGTACGCAAACAACGCGAAACCACATTTCACCCCAAAAAATAACTTAGTGACAGATGACCACGTGTCCCGACTACAATTCCATTTGAAAACATTTAACGTTTTTCACCTGCAATACCCATACAGCCGAATTCACCAAACCCACAAAACACGTGGAGTCGGAAGCCATTTTATCGATTTATTCGTTATCCGCAGCCAAAGTGCAAAGGTCAACTGCGGCGAGTGCAGATACCGGTATTTATGGAAGACCATAATTGTCACTTTTAAAAGCTATTTTCGCCATATGAATATGCATTGCTCAAATGGATGTGCGACAAGTAAGACGTCCTTTCTGAACGTGATTCCGGTAATAACTATATTATATTGCAGTGACTCCGTGCACAAACAACGTCTCCACCACCACCACCACCAACAACAACAACAACAACAACCATACAACAACACAGTACAGTTTGGAATCTCGAATTACGTTCCCGTTTGTTAGAACCCCATTAGATCATAATTTACGTAACGGAATGTAAAAAAAATGAGTTTTACTGTGTAGCTATTACCCAATACTATACGACACAATATATTTGCATAAACATTAACAAAGGAGCAGTACGCTACAAACCAATACAATATAATAATACTAATAAATAAAACTCATTTCTGTTTTGTTTGTCTATCGGGCTTTGTTTATGTAGCTTTTTATTCCGAATACCCAATAATCCGAAGGTCTCATAATCCGAAGGTCCGATACTACGAATATCCGGTATATATTCTGCAAAATCCGAACACCTCCTGAGAAAGGTGACATTATAATTACACCAAGAGGCGTAATTGCAATGCATATTTGTGGTACAATTATGCTTTAAATATGGCCATTTGTTATTAGCATCTTTTGGATTAGTATAGTATCAGACTCAGGACTGTAAATTTGTGCCATTTTGTGGTTATCACAGGCGTCTACTTGTAGTTCAATCTGGTACTCGGTGCGGGGTCCAGAGAGTTTTCAGATAAATATTTAAGAATATTTCAGCACACATATCGCTGAAAAACAATTTGTGTAAGAACACCCATTGTCAGTGTTTGGCACAAATTTATTTGCCAAATTGCTGTTTGCTGATTTAGCAAATTTCTTAAATCAACCCATTGCGAATAATTGCCATTATTATGAATTTATTATCATTTAAATTTCTTCTAATGCAATGCGAGTGTGTCTGTTTTTACATATATGTAAAAACAGACACACTCGCATTGCATTAGAAGAAATTTAAATGATAATAAATTCACGTATACACAGGGACCTATCAAAGCCAGTTTTCATACTGCTTACCGATGTGGGCACCCAAACTGCAGGTGCCAAAACAAAAAAAATGTGAAAACTTCAAATAGTTTGTGTTCAGATTTATTACAATTCAGCTACTTCTGTATTTCAATCAAATTCAAGTGAAATTACACAATACAGTGCAGGAACAGAGACAATTTGATCAAATCAACATGGTTATTATGTGGAATATCATAATACCAAATTAATAATTAACATAGAGATTAGTACTAATAGTAATTACTAACTTAAATGTACTCAATCCGATCAGAGGGTCCTATATTATTATTTTATTGGCTTTGGGGGTAAAAAATAATTGATTTGAGTCGATGAACCTACCAATCAACACTCAAGGTGATTATCGATACTTGAAGTTTTGTCATTTCTATTCTTTCTGTCCCAGAACATGGCGTCAAAAGGATGTTCTCGGTAAAAATTGCTCTATTATTACCACTGGATTTTAAAGTTATCCATCCTTGTCTGTTTGAATAGTGTTTCTGGTGTACACATCTCGAGCAAATTACGAAGTTATGAGCAATTATTAGTACTCATCTCGTTGAAAATAACAGATTTCAAAAATCAATATCTAATAACCCTGAGGCCTAAAAAAAAATACATTTGTTTCCGCTAACGAGCTGAAAAAAATTAGGGTAGGTAGGTAGGCTTAACTTCTTTTTTTCAGTATCTTTAAAAATAACTGTATAATACTTGTCAATAACCCAAACTATGCACTTCTTAGCCCCAATCAGGTGAACCCAAATGACAGAGGAACTAAAAACTCAAATTCAATCTTACATATGCTTCAATATTTACATATATACTAGTCTATATACTAATATAGTCTTTGATAATCCTAATATTTCCCATATGGCCTGGCGACAACTGGAGTCAGTCCAGCACCACTGCACTGTCACATATTGGAGTGACCGTCTTGTACCGATCTCTTAATGATGGCTTCACACCCCCACGTTCTCCTCCGCATTCAGTGAAGGATCTAGGTATTTGTTTGGGACACCTGTTTTTGGGCAATGATATGCCAAAGGCATAACCTGAAAGCCTGAGCGGAGGAAGGTTTGGGAGGGGTGACCCCCTGCTGATGGTGGGGGTTCTCCGAATCTCCCCCTGGAAATATTTTGAAAATCCATTGCATTTAAAGCTAATCTAGGGCACTTTGAGTCAGAATTTTGAATTTTACTGAGAGTGAGAGGTCAATTTGATCAAGTTTCTCAAGCATAACTTTGGAAATTTTTAGGATAGGATAGGATAATTTTATTTACAATACACACACATGGAAAGTACAATTACATGTACAAATAAATATAATATTAATAGACTATACATGTATATGCTAGGGGTGATATAGTCATGGCTGACTGTCTTCCTATCACCCTTTGGAAATTTGTTATATATGTATGGATTGGAAATGCTTATAAGTTATTATCAAATATCTTTTGGTTCCATGGATTATGCTTATCCTGCTTGAAATGAGACTTACCATTATGTATGTATATGATTTATTTTCAGACTGAGAAGTCCATAGAGTCCTTCCGAGGAGACGGGAGTGATTGCTCTCGCACCCGTATGCACTCGTAAAAAGTCGTAATTTTCAATTCACGGGTGCTAAAATTCGCACCCGTCCTTCTTCGCAAAATACTAATGGAGACTGTAATTGTTGGTTCACTATTGAACTATTTTAAGGTTTATTTAGATGCTTTACCATCTCAGTGCAACTATGGCATATTAAAGTGTAACTAGACATGTCTATTCCACAATGACTTTTTGTTTGAGCAAAAACCCAACTTACATGTACATTTATAGTATGGGTGTCATATTACACCCATCTTCTGCATTACGGGAGCAAATAAATGCTCTCGCTGTGTTTTCCTCATGGGAAGGACTGTCCATATTAAGCATGTTTACAACATGAATATAAGAATACAATATATCAGTGTTAATCAATAGGTTATATATATAACAGATAATTCCATGACTTGAATAGTTATTGCATCCCCAGCCGACTCAGTGCAAATGCAATGATCTAGCCAGGAAACTGTTCCGTGTGCTGCACTGACATAAGTAATTCATATAATAGGCTATTTTATAAAATTCAAGTGAGACACATACATAATATACATGTAGTACAGTAACATGTCTATTTAGTTACTATTTACTATTATAGTACTACTACCGGTATGTTAATGTTTCATTTGGTATTATGAGATCCCACCTGATAACCAGGTTGATTCGATCAAATTGTTAATGTCCTGTACTGTATTTGATTGAAATACTGAAGTCTGAAGGCTGAATCATAACAAACCTGAACTGAAACTACCGGTAATTGAAGTTTTCAGAGATGAAAGCTAGATAAAGCCAAACATACTTTAATACAGTATGATTCCAACTGTTAAACTTAAATCTTCTTGTAAACTTAAATTTCTTATGTCAATACATATAAATGTTTTGCATCTTGTTACGATATGAATTGGGACCTAAATTGAAAAAAAAATAAAATTTGTTTGTTTGTTTTTTTGGGTCCAATTTGTTTTTTTTTGCAATGGCAATAAAAAGTTTAGGGTCGGGGGTTTAAAATAGGGTCGGTCGGGTTAGCGGAAACAAAGTCTTTTTTTTTAGGCCTGAGCTTTGTTTGATGGGTTCCTTGACTTGAATCAAATACGTTTTACCCCCAAAGCCAAAGAAATGGTAATATAGGACCCTCTGATCGGATTGAGTACCTTTAATATACATTGCTTCTGCACTACTACATGTAGTATATTATATGTACATGTAAGTGCTCGCACTTGAATATATAAAATAGCCTAATATATGAATTAGAGTGATATTAAACGGTACTGGTAAATCTAATTTCAAGCAGGATAATCATAATCCATTGAACCAAAGGATATCTGACAATAACTTATAATCATTTACAATCCCATACATAATTAAAAATTTCAAAAGTTACACTTGACAAATTAAACCCTCAATACAACGGATTTAACAAAACAGTTCAGGGGGACAACCGCCAGACCCGACCATCAGCAGGGGGACACCCCCTCCCGAACCTCCCCACTCAGGCCTTTTGGATATGCTTTTGGCAGATCATTCCCCCGATATTAACAGTGTCCCCAAAAATCCCTGGATAATTTACTGATACATTTACCGTATATGTAATGTATAGGCAAGTGGTTGGCTGGTTGCGCATGGTCCTTCAGCCGCCAAACACGTTTTTTATCAAAATAATATTGTATTTGACCAATAAAACATTATAAATTAGTACATGTAAATAAACAATATAACATATAGCAGTCTGGAGTAAACTACATACCCATATATAAAAAATAGTGGCAGTATGAATCTGAGTGTATGTTTACATAGACTGAACATATAGCATCAGATAGTTGCTTAGTTCGGTTTCGAGATCAGATATCGGATGCTTCAGGTCGAGTCATTTTATGTACACAATATGTCTTAAGTATAGAATAGTGTTAAAATGCATTCGTTCAATTCATCACAACTGGAACATAGAATGGAATGATCTACAATGGGGTCTCGAGCAGTTTACCCCTTCGCATATTGAACAACGATGCCATTAAAATGGCACTTCCAGCCCGAGGACAGTAGCGAACCGTCATATTGTAGTCACCCGACTAAGTCCAGTTGATGAATTGATTGTAGAAACATTTTAAAATTATCATCCATACCAAGTTTCGCATGGATGCACTATAAAATATATCTGATCAAACCCATATTCGAACTTGATCTGCATTTTGGTGTGATTAATTTACATACCAAATATGGTGTTAATCAGATGAAAAATGTTCGAGTCATAGCTGCATGTGTGAAGTTACTGTGAACCCTTTAAGTAAAAACAAGAGCAAAAATGGTTAATATAAAAAAACATGTACGGTATGTACAGATGAAGAACGTGATAAAAAAAACCTTGGTAAGAAATATGAGGCAGATCAGGGGCAGATCAGAAGAAATATGTTTGACTTACTAGTATGGCATCCGATAGCATGTGTGTACGTGAAGGGTTAATTATTTTCTAAACAGATCAATGAATCTACCGGTATGCGGTAGCAAAAAATACACAGGTGAGGGGATCACTGGGGGTGTGTCATCACACATGAATTAAATAGGAACACAATCGGACAAAAAGTAAATGGGTTTATATGGTATCAGCTGATCAGATAGCACATGCCAATTTGGCATTTGTGAATGCAATCTGTAAAGTGTTAATAATTTCTAAACAGATCGATACAAAAACTATACAGGTGAGGGGTGTGTCATCATAAACATGTACATAAAATTTGAACAAGATCCGATAAATTATACTTGAGTTATCGTGTGGATAGCAAGTGTCTACGGATGGACAGACAGGCAGACAGACGAACGATACATGTAGCTGGTTGATCCAGACATTGGCATTACAGTGTATGTGTTCCCACAGGTATTGGAATTTGGGTCAAAAATGGGTTTTTATGACAATTTGCTCCTCTGAATTCTATCCTCATTCAGAGGAGTAAATTGTCATAAAAACCCATTATTTGACACAAATTCCAATACCTGTGGTGTTCCATACATGCCTGTACACATAAACACATGCAGCATACACCACTACTTTCTAAACGAAATATTTGGATCAGAAATTTGCCAATAAAAAAGATCGATAAAATTTGACATTGATTTACCAGCTTTTATACTCAATCGATCTGCAGGGTCAAATACTTCATTTTCAGGGCGGAAACAATAGGGTTTCAATTAGTCATTTGAAATGTACATAGACCAATTAGCAATCAAGTTGGTCACTCATCGGACAGATGTGAATGGATCACGTGGTCAAAATGTCAGCCGATTGGCCTCGGAATTCCGAACTGTCAAAATTTTGTGTTGGTTCTGGCGATGACTAGAACATTGACAAAACGCTCCCAAACTAATATATGGCAACACATCAGTATACTTATTATTAGATAACAGTTTAAGAATACACTGAACTCACCTGAATGCGAATATAGATGATTAATTCCAATCCAAACAGAACACTAATACGACGTTACATCCAAACATCCATGCTTTGACAAACCGAATCACACACTTTCCACTTCACGAATTAACCTGTTCGATGAAATATATGGCGGTGGTCACTGGTTATTTCACAAATATAGTGACACATCGCAATAGCCAGCGAATGATGCGAATGATATTTAAGTTATTGCGATCGAATATTGATTCGAATGCACGAACAATTCAATAAGACTATACGTACATGTGACAAATCAGTCCGCACGTGAAACCGCTGTCTGTGAACTGTAATTTTAAGTGTAAACACGTCGTGTTGATTTATCATTTTATGTCAAAGCGCTAATAACTAAACAATTATTGCGATCCCGAGACACAATCCTCCCCTCACATATCCATGAATGAACGAGAAAATATCTCACACTTAAAGTGACATACACAATTAATAATTAGAACTGAAGGAATTCAGAAAATTTACAATGATTCGTTCCCGCCCGACTGCAAATTTCTATGAATGTTATTCATTGTCACGTGACCATGATTCAATCAAAATGGCGTCCCCATAGTAACGATTTCTTCCAACTTGCAAATCTTATTTCTACAATAATAGCACCTAGTAAATTGACCATACTATCGTATAATTGATCTACGGTGTCGGGGTGACAATACCGCTGGATAATTTGACCAAAATAAGAAAATTAAAGGATTTGTGATTTTGTCATAAAAAAAATTCAAATACCATTTTCACCACCAAAAACACCGTTGAAATTTTTTTCAGTCTCGGCTATGACTTCAGATTACCGATTTATACAATATCTGAGCTTGGGAACTCTCCAGGTCCCCTATTTCAATATGTGGTCATTTTTTTTTCTCATGGCATAATTTAGGGGAATCATACCTTAAACGAAGGTGAAATACGGCCGCACATTCGTGAACTATAGGGATGGAAGCATCTCGATCTGCCGACGGCTGTATATTATTTCCGATGTGTCGATATTCCCTTAGTTCAATCGTTTGCCGCTTATAGTCTATTATAGTCTATTCCTCATTTCTTTTGAAGTTTTGATGATTTGTCAGATTTGGGGACTTGGGTTTTGAAACATTTGGCGCTGATTCGTTTTTTTTTTAGGAAAAAAAAATGTCTTATTCATAAATGTTTTATTTGCAATATTAATAATAAACTAGGATGTAACAAACATCAACACTCATAAGACAATAATTTAACATAGTTGTGCATAGCCCAATGTCTAATTGGTAACAAATTGAGCAATATAATCTAAGTATTCCAAAATGTCAATTTGGTTCTCGTTGAATATCTACTTGAAATGTCGAAGAGACGCGTTCAACGCCAGGTGTAATCTCCCCTCAGGTTGAACCCTGCCACTGCCTCTTAATTGCAGTATGGTCGAGTCTGTATATGTCTGCTCTGTATATGGCTTAGTTATGCGTTGTGTCGTCTGGGCACACCTATATACACCCAACAACACGCAACACAGCATAGTCACACACCCCTCTACATTCACACACTTAGCTTCTGTAAGAATCAGTACAAATCGGCATACGGTTTACGCGAACATGTTCGATGTTCATCAACTAATATCCTTTCATAAAAAACGATCAACTACATATATCACTTAAAGCCGAGAACGGGCATGCGTTGGGATTTGAACAGTGTGTTATTTACAATTGTTTTGATAGTGTTGAATACGTTTATTCGTGCTATTAATGCTCTATTAAAATTGACTGGTGTATGATTATAAGGAATGACTTGAAGATCGATTGATATCGTTGGCTGTGACCGGCAGATTAATTACACACAGTTCGTATGCACGAATCCCTTCGGGGCTCACACACTTTGTTTAATTACTCTGCCGATCAAAATCCAATGACACAATCGATATTCATGTAATTTGTTTAAATGAACATCTTCGGTTACATATATTTAACTTAGTGTACGTTGACACTAAAATCAAGCATTCTGATTGGCCGAGAGCGGCTAACTTTCATTTTCGATTCACCGACATCGGCCGCTTCAGCGTGCATCAAATCTGAATGTAGCACGGTCAAATGTAATCGGCGCAGAACGAGTAGCGAAACGAGCACACCCGCGCGTTGTTGTCTATAGATACCGTTCATCGGCCGCTTCAGCGTGCATCAAATCTGAATGTGGTACGGTACAATTTGATCGGCGCAGAACGGAGTAGCGAAACGAGCCAACCCGCCCCACAGGAAATGGTTACGGAGCAGTGTTCCGAGTAACGCAATGGACACACCCAATGATTTGTGCACGGTGACAACGGCGAAATGAAAGTCTCGATTCGTGTCATGAAAATGACTAAATGATACTTTTTATACAGTTTTTTTGCAAATTCCTTGCTAGATTGAATTACAATGGAGAGAAACGTACCCTGTTTCGTTGTACATTCTGGGATTCGAGCATGAAAACAGTTTGTGAACTCGCCGGCAAGCCGGCTCGTTCACAAACTGTTTTCATGCTCGAATCCCAGAATGTACAACTCAACAGGGTATGTTTATCTCCTAATTGAGATATATGCGTGTGCATACAAAAGATATGTACAATATCAGAGATGGTAGTTTATAGACATAAAGTTTTTTGCATTCTGACTCCTCTTCTAAGTCATGTTGTAGTTAACAACGCCTATATATTAAAAACCCAGTCTGCACACGATGAACGTAACCTAAAACAATCAAATTAATTCGGCCATCTTCATCATATAACCTGTCACCACATTCAGGGGTGATAGGAAGACAGTCAGCCATGACTATACCACCCCTAACAATATACATATATAATCTACTAATATTATATTTATTTGTAATTGTACTTTCCATGTGTGTATATTGTAAATAAAATTATCCTATCCTATCCTATCCTCTCTCGGTTGTGAGTTTATAGTGGCGGATAAATGTCGTGGCGATTTCAGGACCACATCATTGATTTGTTGTTGTCTAGAGTTATCTTTCTTAATTTTAATTCAGGGGCAACGATACAGAGTTTTTACTTCTTCGTAGTTAGCTGTGATAAATTATTTTATAAACAAAATTGCGTCGTTTTTGTGGCACATTATAACTTATTGTATCGAAATGCCTGCACATAAGTGCGAGGCAAATTGTCGAGTGTGTGATCGCGGCTCAAATGCATAGGGTCCGTTATCAGGTCAGGCACAACCTGAATTCCACTATTACAGTGGTATATATGACCATAACATAGTCATGTTTCCTTTATTTGCATCGGGAACAGAAGACGGTGCAACCTACTGCACAGCCAAATTTCACTCTTAACAATGTCGCAGCGAATGAACAGTCTTCTGACAAAATTCGTTGTGCAATCGATATCTTTTGCGCCAGCGTTGTTATTCAATAGTATTACTAATATATGCCGTTATAAATGAAAATAACACGATCACTCAATCGCTCCTTCATAACAATATTTAAACTAATTGAATGCTAATTGAGTTGCTTATCGTGTGCCGTCATGATTAATCATTCTCCTGGACAAAACATATGTATGGTACCGAAGTAGTGCGACACTGATTTTGAATAATTTGTGTGAAATATGTTTTTTGATTATCCATATTTTATTAAATTCACAAAACGGTAATGGTCATATACCACTGTAAAAGTGGAATACCACTATAATAGTGGTATTCAGGATGTGCCTGGCCTGGTTATACGGATGATTCCAATAAAGTTATAGTCCTTATTTTGCACGGTTGATTTCAATAAAATTATAGTGTCCGGATGATTCAATTCAATGTTGTATAAATTTTTAATTCAAAATTGAGTTGAATCATCCGTATACAAAAACCTATCACGGTCTTATCGGGGTATTCAAATGGCACCCGTTGCTAAGCGTGAGGGACCAGTTGGAAAAAGCTGGTACATTCCAAATCATGCAGTTGGGAGTTTGATCTCGTTCTCGTTTCGAAAACCCTTCTTCCTAGTTGCGTTGATATATTATACAATTGTGACCAGTAAGTTGTCATACAATCATACAATCTCTTGATTTTATAACTGGGTCAAACGACTCTGAGCTGACAACGAAGATGACAACACGATTTCTTCGGTAAATTTCGGTAGTTTTGGGTAGATTTCAGTATAGTTTGTTAAATTTCGCCGAGTTATATGAGAAATGAAAGGGAATTTTGTTGGCAATAAAACACATCCGGGAATATTTTGGCTGAACTATAACAGATTTTTAGAATTTATAGGTTGGTTTTGACAGTATATAGGGTTTTGATAGGTGTGGTGTTAGCCGAAATCGGTCTTATGAACATTGTCTCTGGTTTAGTCTATATTGATATACTACCATAGTACATACTTTATATATATAGAGACCTTGTAACTGATATAGTCTATATTGACATACTAATAGTACATACTTTATAGAGACCTTGTCATTGGTATAGTCTATATTGATATATAATACTAATAGTACATACTTTATAGAGACCTTGTCACTGGTATAGTCTATATTGATATACTGATAGTACATACTTTGAAGAGACCTTGTAACTGATATAGTCTATATTGACATACTAATAGTACATACATTATAGAGACCATGAGATGATCAGGGAAGACTCATTGGTGATAAAAATACCACTATGGGACAAGAAGTAGTATTTATCTCTTGCAGGAATTAATTGTGTTGACGAGTTCGGTCGTAAATCTTCCGCGTATGTACGTTTCGATATCCCTCCTTCCCATTTACGTAGACATATATAATTTGTGGTCAGCCAGTAGGGCATAAAGGTCGCAGGTTCGATTCTTAGGACTGGCACGACCGAAACGACCTCCAATTCTAACACGATGATTTATGAAGCAGGATGTGAATAGTAACAATACCCTGTCCGATTTAGTCTAAACACTATTTTATTCTCATTTAAAGCCACATAAAGTCAAATACAAAGTACATAGTGTAATAAATATAAATATAGGCAGTAAACCAAAGGCTTGTGTGTAATTTCCTTGACTTGTAACTTACAATGAGAGTTTGTCTCGAGTGATAATGTGTATGTCCCATAACCACCCTGTCCGATATGGCACCATGTATACCGTTAATATAGTATAGCTTATGGGTAGATATCGACTGTTAAAATATATTCGGCAACATCGGGGGTACATGGAGATTTAATACCTGGATGTCGATCTTGAGCCCCGAGACGGAGCCGAATTATTCAAAAAGACACATCCAGATATTAGATCTCCATGTACTCCACGACGTTGCCGCGATAACGATTTTGCATCCACAACAACAGCTAGATCTCATTAATTTAAGTGTGTTTTTCATAGGTTCTCTGATTAATTCTCTTATATCCCGCTGACAAATGTTCTCCGATTAATTCACACCAATACAAATAATTCAGTAGCCGCGTCACGATTGGTGGAAACTGCCAGTTCAAGGATCATTCATATTCCTCCGATGGTTCAGATTTTCAAGATTCTTTATTATTGTTCTAATTACACATGTAATATACGAACAACTCAATATATATTAAATAGCACTATGGTGTAAACAAATAAAATGGTAGATATAACATGGAAATTTAATAAAGTCATCGTGAATATTTGCCGTCGTCACATATGTATGTCGAGAGATGGTAATGTAAGGTGGTGCTGCGGTGATCCGAATAATATAGTATGCCAATGGTTGCAGAGTCCATTCCTGAGAGGTATACCCTCAACAAGGAGTGAACTATGCAACATGTTGGGTGTATCTTAAAAACCCACACAACTTGTTAATATGCACAATATCGGTTGTGTTTAGAATTGAACAGAACTTATACACGTTTGTTTGCTCAGTAAGGTGGCGTGGTAGGAATCTGTTTCTCAAAGAGCTAACTCTGGTGCATTCCATGATCAAAAGGTATTCGTCCCCTATTGAACAGCGGGTGCAGTATGTTCAGACTCGCTCTTCAATAGGTTTCTTAGACTTAGACCAAGACCCAGTTTCTATGGGAAGAAAATTATTAGTGCACCTAAATTTTGACAATAATCTAATATTTCTATAATTTACCACTGAAAGATATTTTTCAATCCCAAAATCGTGCTTAATAATTCGATATGTTCTACACTTTTCCATGGTTGATATATCACTTCCCCATTCGCTTACAAATTTATTCTTAATGTTCTTTCGAATAGTGACCTTAGCACACTGCATACTAGCTGCATCTATCAGCTGGTTGCGTCATATGTGTGATACCTCGGCTTCGCGACACAAGTCCCTAATATAGTTAATCCAAGGATGGGTGTCTAGTCCGTGTGTATACTCCAATAACATATGCTTATATAAAATTGTATTTATTTTGTGTACGTCCGATGTGATTAGGTTAGTCAAGTAATTTATCATTCTGCTTTTTATGTCGACACTCAGTGGATATACGCCTGTTTCCCCATACACCATGACAGTTGGAGTAATTGGCTTTAGTTCAAGGACATACTTGAGAAATTTCAATTGTACTTGCTCTATTCTTTTAATATATTGTGTTTGATATCCCCAAACTTCGCAACCATATAGTAAAATGGGCTTTACAGTTATAGAAAATAATTCGATCTGTATATCGACTGATATGTCAAATTTTCTTGCTTTGTGTAAGAGACCAAACATTGATCGATTAGCTTTCGGTATCAAACCATTTATTGCTTTGCCGTAAGAACCATTTATTGTCAATTCTATACCTAGATATTTAAATTGTGATACGACTTGTAAAGGTTCGTTGTTAAGTAATATTCGTGGTCTTGGTGACTTGTCACATCCAAATATCATCATTTTGGTTTTTGTTACGTTTACATTTAGTTTCCATAATGAGCAATATTCTGAAAATTGTTTTGTTGCAATCCGCATATCTTTCGCCGATTCAGCGAAAACTACTGTATCATCAGCATATAGTAAGACTATTATTTTTAAATATATTCCAATCTGATCGAAAATATAATTTTCTATCAATTTGAGAGTTGGGACTGCATTCGCGGTGAGGAAGTTCTCGAGATCGTTCAGGTGCTCACACACCGATGTTTCTCGCACGTTCTCTTGTACCCCGCTGTCAATGGTAACGGGGACTTGGTGATTTAAACTTGGAGTTGCAGCCAAACAGATTGCTAGTTACAATCGGATGTGGGGGACAATGCTATATATCCAACTATCGCGATATCGAATCATCGGAACCCGAACTTAATGTATCGGATACACACGGCATTTGTTACAATAGAAATGTGTCGCCATACAGTCAGCTTGGGATGTGTAATTATGTTCCCAAACTATCGTTCAAATCATACATAAAGCCACACTGGAACTAAAAGCATTACTTACTTTAAAAACAAAATCCTTCTTGAAACAATTAGACCTCGAAATGCGCTATTTTCTGGTTATCAGATGGTTTATCTTGGGGGGGGGGGGGCACACAAGAGATGTGAATTATAAAGACGTATATGTTTAGGAGATAATTACGCCCGTGGAACTCGAAGTACATTGCCGCACAAAATAATGATCTCGACAAAGCAGCTGAAGTGGATCAAGGGCTATTTGTTTTCTTCGGAAATTCAATTCAGTTTGATCTAAACAAAAAGAAGCAACCATAAACGTATTCATGTATATGTGAACAGACACCTTGTATATTGTGGTACGCAACTTCGTGTAGGTGTTGCTAAACTCTTATCACGAATGCTTGTTTTCTCATATATACCATACCAAGCAAAGATGAAAAATATTGTTTCATTATACAAGGGATGTAGCACGCCTAAATCAAAATTCGACAGCTACAGAGCAATTACTCTGCTGCCTGTTTTTTTACAAAACAATTGAAAGAGTTCTTCTAAACCACATCGAAAGAAATGTTCCAACTCTCATAAAAACACATGTCTCGTTCAACGGGGGTGGGTGGGGTATGTTAAAAACACATGTCTCGTTCAACGGGGGTGGGTGGGGTATGTTAAAACACATGTCTCGTTCAACGGGGGTGGGTCACATGTCTCGTTCAACGGGGGTGGGTCACATGTCTCGTTCAACGGGGGTGGGTGGGGTATGTTAAAACACATGTCTCGTTCAACGGGGGTGGGTCACATGTCTCGTTCAACGGGGGTGGGTCACATGTCTCGTTCAACGGGGGTGGGTGGGGTATGTTAAAAACACATGTCTCGTTCAACGGGGTTGGTCACATGTCTCGTTCAACGAGGGTGGGTGGGGTATGTTAAAAACACATGTCTCGTTCAACGGGGGTGGGTGGGGTATAAAAACACATGTCTCGTTCAACGGGGGTGGGTGGGGTATAAAAACACATGCCTCGTTCAACGGGGGTGGGTGGGGTATAAAAACACATGTCTCGTTCAACGGGGGTGGGTGGTGTATGTTGGAAATTTGGAGGTGAGAGATCCTCTAACCCAGTACTTGTCGATTGACTAATATCTCTGGCCAAAATAGTATTTATATAACCTTGAGTGTATACACGCCGGGGAAGGAGCACACTATCTTCTCGTTGTTCGAGTAATCTCGTTGGGCTTTTAATCCACAATATATACGGTCTGATACCTGTGTATCCAGGAATCAAATAGATCCTTCGATACGTCTTTACGTAGTTCGTAGAGACCTTGAGATGCCCCGGGAAGACGCCTTGAGGACACAAATTATCGCCTTGGGGGGAATAAGTTATTTTTTTCTCTGGGAGTTCGGTTGTAAATATTCCGTTCGATATCCCTATTAGCCCATAAAGGTCGCCGGCGACAGTTCTATACTTCGGCCTGGCACAAATTCTAACACGATGGTTTATGAAACAGAATGTGAATAGAACCGATGCCCTCCCTTGACCGATTTGACACAATTGATAATAGTACACGTACCCTAATGTCCTAAATAATCGACTTCTTAACCACATCAGAATTATGGTAATTTTTCAGGATTTAGTCGGATATATGGCTTGTTGCCATATTTCCGATTAAATCCTGAAAAATTACCCATAATTCTGCTGTGGTTAAGGATTCGATTATTCAGGACATTACTGTACCTTATGGGCAAATAACGACTTTTAAAATTTGCGTTTTTAACATGTTTTACAATTGTGATATCCTTGTGGAAATAGAAGTGCCTTATTCCCACTGTGGTCTTTTAGTATAAACAAATTGACATGATGTACAACACAAGTTCAAAAACGGGGATTAGACAACAAGCCGGAAAGGCTTTTATCAAGTATTTTCCTCGGAATAAGAAGTTTACCATTGGTATCAGAATAGATACCATATAGGGTAACTTTAGCAGACGGTGATAACATGTTAGATCCGAAAAAATATTGTTCAAGGAGGGGGTAGAGGGATAGAGTGCAGAAAGGAAGAACGTTTGTCAAGTTAATTGGTATTGTATACCATACATCAGCCAAAATGAAAGAGGGGAGTGAAGCGAAGTACCGTATATATTTTTAGTTACACAACTTTTGATATTTATAACATATACTGTTTACGAACCATGAAAAATTCAAAATCAAATCGAAACGCATCGCGGCCCACATGGAGGAAATGCGAAAAAAACAGTCATCCCACTTGTATTGTTAATTAATATTAAAGTGATCGGTTAGAAGCGTACTTTAGCATTATATAATGAAACAATGACTCAATTGCATGGAGAGTGGCCCAGTGACAGGGATAATGATTGGCCCTCGATTGGAAAAAAATGTGGTCTTTTGAGTCGGATGACTCGAATTTTGATCAGGTAATTTTGCCATTTTAGCAGTGACTTCATCACCACGGTAGGGTTATTTAACGTACATTGTTGCACACGGGTCAGACATTAACATCGGCTCAATTTCCGACGGTGCGGTTTGCATAGTGTTATCCCTGGACGTGACAACGTATAGGAGCGTAGGTATGAAATTCGCCAAGTACGTGTTTTTTTAATTTTGTCTCATTCTTTTGCTTCTGGAATCGTTGCTTCTGATCGTGTCGAAGGTTTAGCACAGAGGTCGGCCCACAATTCAACTGAGCTAACCGCTCCTCACAAAATAATTCCGAATTTCATGAGCCTTTTAGAAATTGTTAGAAAAAATACCGTCGCTTTAACGGTCTGAGACCGCGCAACATCGCTGCCAACATTTGATCATTACACATACGGCCAGGCCGTAACATGTTCCACGGTATAAAACCGTTTAAGTAACTGGCATATCGTAACCAGTAACTGTCAGACCGTTGTATTGTTTACTGTTCAACACCGTTTAATTAATATCAAGACCATAACTAATAAAGGTCAGACCAATGGTATTTTTCATGGGTCAACACCAATTTTTTGCTCTTAATTTGATAATTTACTATAGGATTACCCAGGTTCCCATGGTGAAAATATGATTTCCCGGTAGGCATTACGATTCCTATGTTTTTGAATGGTCGAAACTAGTATTATTCGTAACTGAAAAATACATCTTAGTTCTTATGTTACAATCATAGTTTTAATGAAATGTAAATCCTCAATGCATTAAGTGATAGACAATGCTTTGCAGTTTGCAGAGGATCAAGTTTGTTATCTGCCTCGTATAATTTAATCCGGATAAAGGCTGCGCACGCGTAATGTGTTCGTATTAATTGTAGCTGATTGTGTGGATTATCACGATGCCTGTGACACGGCTGATGGTCGTTGTTCATTGTCTTTTGATTGTTTTCGTCTTATTAATTGTGAATGATTCTGTGGATGTTCACGATGCCTGTGACACAATTGATGGTCATTATTTGGTGTCAAATCTGACGGTTTTTCTTTAACGATCTACATGTTAACATGTGGTCCGACGGTGGGTCTTTAACGAGACGCAAGCCTAGTATGGCCAGTATAGTCGATTATACATGCAGCCCAGCTTCTAGATTAGATATAGCCGTGGCTTAAACTACAATTTGGAATGGAATGGAATGATGTATCTTTCGATATGCAATCGTGTGCATAATAGTTGCAGTGCATGGCCAAACTCTCAGTGCATGACTCGACATGTTAAGGTGTGCGTAATAGGTTCAGTGCATGACTCGACATGTTACCGTGTGCGTAATCGGTTCAGTGCATGACCAGACTCTCAAATATGCTCTATCATTTTATGGCAGCAATTTAAACAACAACACCAGCATCAATATTTATATGAAACTCCATTTCCAGACACGTTTTAATTACTACTACCAAATACACATATACCAAATACACATAATACCAAATAGACATAAAGGAAACCCCTGGTAATTACTGTCACCAAATACACACAATGGAAACACATGGTATTGCATATAGTTCACTTAAAGTGATTTGAATGATATATTTCCAAACAAAAATGGTATAATGTTTTGGAAATAGACACATTTTCTGTCCCAAATCAAAGAAAATAATTGAAGAAAAAAAATCCCAGTGACAGAAGCTCCGTATCACTTGTCTCTCTGAATTAAAATTATCATTTTATTCCCCCGAATCAATAGTGAATATTAAATGACGAGATACGCGACCTTTAACTGTCTACATGTGGTTGGTAGAGGGAAACATGCGCGCTTCATTTTAAACCGACAGAACTCATTTGATTAATCCAATAATTTGGAAGGAGGGATAAGATAGGTCGTTAAAGACACGAGGTACTGACATACAAACAACAAGCTTTATACACTCCGAAAAAAAAACATGTCAAAGTCACGGCCATTTGACAGCTGTTTTCAATTTTTCATACGGACGTGACAGAAAACACAGCTTTATATATACCATAGCATGAACGAGCAGAAAAGGATTTTATTTACCCTCCTCCCTATTTTCTCTCCATCTGATTGGTCCACGTCATGTTACGCGCCGGTCACTGTCTCCCACTGAGCATGGATACATTGTTCTTGTCGCTCGCCTGATGTTCTATTGCAAGAATATCTCCAATCACACACACACCCACCCCCACCCTCCCTCACCCCCCCCCCACACACAGACACACACACGCGCGCCCTCATACACACTCAGCTAGTTCACATACATCTGTAAGTTCCATATTCAGTAACCTCATTCTCAAAAAGCACACGTTGTGGTGTTGGGTAATTTGCATATATAAGTTAACACTTATATGCGACCTTTTTGCGTTTATACTTTAACAGGGAAGGTGTTATTCTATACTTTATTTCATCGCAAACTTCTGGGTAATTGAATACATTCTTATCGGAGTCATGTGTGATATTGAACGAGTCGATGGATTGTGGTAAATAAACGGCGATTATCAAAATCTTAACCTCTTGACAAACTTGTGTGAATAGATAAGTTAAAAGCGGCGGTTCTTCTCTTAGATGAGTCACCTCCGGTTATTAGAACTGATGATGATATCGGTGACCTTTGAACATTATTATATACACCATTCCTAAAGACTACATACGCATACATTATGTCCTCCTTTCCTTCTGCAACACACATGTATACTATTTAAATGTCTAAATGTAAAAAGATTTTTTTTAGGCCAATGCATTCTCTTATATATGCGAGGCGACCTATGGTCGACTCGCATATATAAGAGAATGCATTGGCACATTGGCACAGGGCATAACTGTAACTATCACAATGTGGTCAAGGAGCCGGTTCCAATGATATCCATATTTGTATGGTTCTATTGAGACAGACCGAAGATATTTTAGGCTGTTGAAGCTTTATTTGGCCGGTTTTGGCCGGTTTGTTGGGTAAAGGGTGAACATTATTATATACATCATTCCCAAAGACTACATACGCATACATTATGTCCTCATCTCCTTCTGTAACATACATGTATACTATTTAAATATCTAAGTTGAAGCCATTGGCTATAAATTTCATTCGGCCTCTCGCATACCCTCTAAATTATTTTCTAAATTTATTAAGACCCTACATCAAGTTACGTTCCTTTTAACTTCCATCTGCTAGCTGTGATGAACGTGTTCTTGCTGTGATTTATAACTGTATCTTCAATATTTAGACCCTTTCCAATACACACCATCGTTGCTACCATATGGCATACACTACCTTAATGTGAGCAACATTTCTAATTCAATACTTCACCGCTTAGCTACCGATTCTTCTTCTTTACATTTAGTTGACATACATTTAGAGCCCTTGTGGCTTACTCCACAATATGTACCCAAGAAATTGCATCGCTTGTGTGCATACCAGTGGTTTAGGACTTACCCTCAGTCTGGCAGCATCCCTAGCAACCCTTGAATAATTTTACAACTTATCACGAACCAAAGCCGGACGTTTTGGGTCGTATATAGACTGTATCTGATTTTGTGACGTCACCAATTATTATCTAATACGACACTGCTGTTTTGATTTTTGCGAGCGCTTTTGTCGCACAGTAGATCGGTGGGTTTAAAGCATTAATGTCGTAATCTGAAATAAACGTGTGCGTCTCTCAATGGCCGGCGTTCCAAAATGAGTGGAGTTACTATCGGAATTATGCACAGTGAAGTTCATTCGTAGCCGCCGTTTCAGTAAAATACTCCCCTCTAGACAACAACCAACAGTCTTGACTTTTGAATACTTTCAGTTTGATGTTGGTAGTTTATATTCTATAATAATTTGTTCAAAGGGAAAGGCTTTTAAATGTTTTTTTATTAAGTGTTAAGTCTGTGTCAGTGAACTCGTAGTCTGTTTGCATTGTGAATCTCTGATTTCTCACATGCCTTGATGTATGATATGATTGACCTGATTTATACACGAAATTGCTATACATGTAGAACCCACTGAATGAACCCTTGTGCATTTCTGGATTGTAATATATCATAATCACACTACGATATAAGGTCTAAGTTTATCTTATTTGATAGGACTTGGCATCTATGAAGTTATTTTATAGCATTGAATAGACACAGATACATCCTAGCTTATGTTTGTGTTTTAGCTGTGGTTCGTTAATTACGTTAGCGTATGGTCATATTATGAATAGACATCCTAGGGCGATAAGCCGCAATACGAAGTTACTGAAACAAGAACCGCGAGAGAAAGCACTCGTGCGATGCGATGACTCAGTTCACCATCGTTCTAGAGAATGACGAGGAATATGTCTTTAGTAATCGGATAGAAAAACAGTTGTTGGCCTTCATCTCGGGAGACATTGAGACGCTGCGCTCCTCGGGGGACATTCTGCTCTCTAGCGGGTGACAATATACAGTTGTCGCCCGCTGTCGAGGGAGACATTGAGATTTGTCACCCGCTCGATAACGGAATGTCTCCCGAGGAGCGCAGTTCCGATGGAGACATTCCGTTCTCGAGCGGGTGACACATCTCGATGTCTCCCGAGAAAAAGGGCAACAACTGTTTTGTTATCCGATTATACCACAGAAAAAAATCCTTGCCATCCACACGCACGATGTTGCACTGAATCACGACTGCTTAAATTTCTTTCCCGATTATGTATATTTTCAGTAACTACTTATCGTCATATAGGAGTTCTGTTCCATAAAGATAGTCAAGCGTTTGATAATCAGCGTTTATTTACGATCCTTTTGGTGGTTAAATCGTCAATATCGGTCCATGCATTGTAAACCAATAAGCCATATAGGTATGTTATCGCCTTCTGAAATGTGGCATATTCAATGTCGTCTTGTGCGCGGAATTTACTCGCGATGATCATTTCATAACGGTCATCCCCGAAAGCTATTGGGAAGTTGTCAATTTCATTAATGTACAATCATATGTGTCAGTGCTCCCAAGTACATGGCGATCCTCACACAAAATACTTCTTTGATCACATTGCAGACATCGTGGAGCGGTCTGATATCATGGATAAGCTTACTATACCATTCATTCGCGACAGCGTGTGCATTACGTTGTCTACCAGCAAACATTTATAACCAACCAACCTCAAGGGATCCAATCTTGCACCATAATGTCGACATGAACATATTGAATCACCGAGATGTTTCGATATAAAAAGTACATAATAACGCTTGTCCGATAAAAGTATCAACTTAAAAGTTCGAATATTAGTGTTCACTAAATATATGCAAATTAGCAAACACCACAACTGGTGTGTTTTGCGAATCCGTGGGGTATATAAGAACTATGATTTTAGTACGTCGTAATGATCTGAAATAGATGAGTTACTGCAGTGTGTGTTTGGAGATATTCTTGCAATATAACATCAAGCGTGCGACAAAAACATTGTCTCCCGGCTCAGCGGGCAACAGTGTGATTTGTCGCCAGGCACGTGACAGGACATGGTCCAAGAGAAGGGTGGAAAATAGAGAGGAGGGTAACAACCCTCAATGTCTCCCTCGACAGCGGGCGACAACTGTATAATATGTACTGTCCCATGCTGAAGAACAGCAGAGGTGCGATGTTTCTGCATTTTATGACTTCCATAAGTCGTTCTATATGTATATGGCATACATTTATAACGTATATATTATTTAATAGGCACAGGTTTTCCAATCTATTTTTATTCCCTGAATCGGACAGGAATGTAACACGAGCGAGCATCTTTTTCCGGCTTCAAACAGCAACCGCGATTCAATCGCCGATCCAACACAGTGGTCCTTTTTGTGTGTCTGCATGACATCATCGATTGCTACAGGGTGCAGGGACGTGCGATATGGGCGGGGTTTTGGTGCGTCTCGCCCCCAATTTTGGTCAATATGTTCAACAGTAACTGTTCATGCCGACACAACATGTGGATTGAAGTGCAAGCCTTGAAATAGCGTGTCTGTAATTTGCAGAATGAGGTCCCCAGAGGTTGAATTTAGTGATGCTACCCCGCATAGCGGGCTAGCATCACCAAATTATTCACCCTCTGGGGACCTCATTCTGCTTACACCTCAGCAGAATGAGGTCCCCAGAGGGAGAATTTGGTGATGCTAGCCCCTCCCTTGAGATATATTCTGCTAAATTATATGTATATATGATATTCGTTCTATTGTGTGTGTTATTCAATACAAAAATATATATATAATTACATGCATGTTCAAATTGATTTGACAGTTTGAATTTTCAACCAGTATTTAGTGTGAAATGTATTGATTTTAGATCAAAAGTCGCATATGTTATTAATTAGGTAACATTTTGTTCTGAAATTACTAAACAGAGGTACCATGCAGTTCAAAAATTCGAACCGGAGCGGGGTACACATGGAACTTTCAGAAATTGCATATTTGGGTCTCTCTCAAAGAGGGAGGGTGCAGTTGGAACTTATAAGGTCGACGCCCCCCCCCCCCCCCCCACTCTGACGCCACATAATGAAACCCCAGCGAAAAAAGAATAAAACTGCACACAAAACGCACATGTGATCGTATCATATCCGCCTAGAATGCATAAAATGTGATAAAGCCGAGTCGTATGAAGTTCAAGAAGTGTTGATAATGTGATTACAGATTTTCGGTATAGACAAATTATGCTTCACAAGTCTCACGAGGTTGTAATAACAGGGACTTGATGTTTGTAGACGACACATTTCTACGACGCGTCGAGCGTACCTTCCATCTAATCGAGTTTAGTTACTGCGTTCGCCGCGCACCTCCGACAAAATTGAGTTTTATCACCGAACTCTCTCCTATAATTTCAATTTCTGATGCGTATAGTACACTTTAACCGGTGAGATGCGGTAAACAGTAAGTGGGATGGTGTCCTAGCTATATATGGCACAGTTGAGCCGATGAAAATTGTATAACGGGAGCACCATAAGGAACCTCTCATATTTAAGAGAATACACCGGCTTATTCAAGGTCAAGGTAAATAAATATTGTTTGGCCAATGTGTTATCTTATATGCGAGGCCCCCATCGGGAAACTCGCATATATAAAGGAATGTATTGGGACATGGTTTTAGCAAATTTTCAGGAACCTCCAGTCATCAAGGTTTAATTAGCGGCGTAAAGGGACGCGGGGACACGGGATTTTGGTGTGTGGGGGGTGTCAACCCCAACTTTAGTAAAACTTTCAGCAGTTGGAAAAGTTTCCCACCAATATTAGGTTGAAATTGTTCTCATTGTTTTATTTTCCAACAAGAAATTAATTGGGATTTTGCTGTTTTTAGACCAACAGTCATATTTTCGAATTCCTGCTTCAGGTCAATTTTGGGACTAAAATGGCCACTAGTGGGAAATGTTCCAACCATATGTAGGGATGTAAGGACGGCAACTTCCAACATTTGGGAAGCTTGACTATACCAGTTGAACAATACATCCAATTTAACCCTTTACCCAACAGAACGGCCCTTTGCCAATGCATTCTCTTATATATGCGAGTCGACCATAGATCGCCTCGCATATATAAGAGAATGCATTGGCTTAACACATTAAAAATTATAAAATTGTTAAAGAATGTAAGAAAAAATGGTAAAAAGTGTTAAAAAAAGATTTTTTTAGGCCAATGCATTCTCTTATATATGCGAGGCGACCTATGGTCGACTCGCATATATAAGAGAATGCATTGGCACAGGGCATAACTGTAACTATCACAATGTGGCCAAGGAGCCGGTTCCAATGATATCCATATTTGTATGGTTCTATTGAGACAGACCGAAGATATTTTAGGCTGTTGAAGCTTTATTTGGCCGGTTTTGGCCGGTTTGTTGGGTAAAGGGTTAAGGGACTGCAAATGAAATTTCGTAAAATTTGTAGTTTGGTCTGGCTCAAGTGTATGGGGCGGGGTGGTGGTGCAATTTTAACCAATTATTTATTAAAGACATATTATGGACTTGTTCGGGTGCGTTAAACCGTTAAGTTAGTACTCAGGCACTATCCCAATTGGAGGAATGTATAGTATTCTACTAACATCGCTGAAAATCTCAAACAAATCGACCGTACCACTCCACAGGGAACATCATAACTTCCGGTGTAAACAAAAGTCTGATTGTTTTATGCTCCGCAAATTATTGTTTTATTCTCAAATTGAATAGTGTTACAGTTACAAGATGAGCGGCGCCTTATTGTGTTGTTTTTGGCATTTCATATCATGATGGAATTTGGAATGATCGCCGTCGGACTCTCAAAAGGTGATAGAAAAACATTTGTTCCAATTGTTCGATGTCTTAATTGATTTTGATACAGTCGCCATGTTTTCCACCCTGCTCCTATCTACCCATGAACTGTACTCACCATGTTTTACAACAGTAGAGGACCTCTAGCCATGTGAAAATTTCACGCATGAGTGCCAATAGTATACTACGACTTGTCGCTGAGCACCAGGGGAATCCCCTCCGAAGTATTTAGTTGTCGCTCTCTCACGCTGCTGATCATAATCATAACTGACAATGGGAGATAACAGTACAACCAGTGGTGACTTAATTGATCTGGATATTCAAACACAAGCGCCAAGTAGCGAGTCAATTGAAAATCATAAATTGATACCGGGAATGGATCCGGAGTCAGTTATCGAACTTCTCTCTTCCAATATTGAAGAATACAACTCCAGTGAATATCCTCTATACGTTCTGTGGGCAATGGACTGTCTGCATAGCTGTACCAAAGACAAATTTGTATCCCTGCTAGAATGTGGTTGTCGTGAAAATTCCTTCAAACTGGATCTGATTCGTTCGGCTATTTTCACTGAGTGTAAAAAACTGTCATCGTTTCCATTTGAGCAAACTGCAACACTCAAACGCAGAGTTAAATCATCCGGTGATACTGTACCAAAAAAACTTTCCAATGATATCTTCAACCTGCTATATTATCTTTTAGAGGAACATCCCGAATGCCTACAAGATCTCGTCTCAACTTCATCCAAAAGTTCAAAATCTCAGTCAGCAGTGTCGACTGCCACGAACAAAGATCAATCTACTGGTAGTAACGGCGGATGGAGTCTAAAGATCCTAATCGATTACTTTATTCAGAGTAAAGCTGACATTCTAAATTTAAAAGGTCGTGTCCAATCAGCTGAACATACTATTAACGAAACACTACCAAAGTTGAAGGCAAAACAAGATTCACTTGAAAACAAACTGATCTGCATTGATAAAAATGTGCAACAATTTCGGACAGCTGTTGACGAATGTTCATCAGCGGCAATTTCAGCGCAAACGGCAGTAGAGCGATTGCAGGATGAGAAATATGACGGTACCACTCGACTTAAAAATGATCTCAAAACTGTAAAACAGGATATTGTTGACTTGTCCGAGTCGGTGCTGAAGTCTATAAACCAAAATAAGGCAATCACTGGTGCTATAGGCTCACTTAAAGGGGAACTTAAAAATGTGCAAACAAAACAAACAACTGTGAAATGTGATTGTGCGAGTAAATGCGAAAATATGTGCAACAATACCCTATCTAAATTCATGGACTCAATGGTGAAAGAATTTGAAATTTACACCGGAAAATTATTCCGACCCTCCGGTGTTTTATCAAAGCCTCCAACTAAATATACCCCCAGCGTTCACAACGATAGCCGCGATCACAACTCTTCTCTCCCAAACAGCATCCATGGCTCGCCTGCTGAGTCAGCAAGAGGCAATAACACACCACCAAATACTGTGAGAGAGGATAAAAACTCCCATTCTAGAAATGTAAGTTCCGACAACCAAAGTGAACGTTCAACTGACACTCATGAAGACAGAACTTATGATCCTCTGCGCGACCGGAAAAGGTTCTTCTATAACAGGAATGAAACTCCCTTGACAACTACACGCTATTTCATAGAAGGAGTTTTTGACAATGTCGACATGAGAAAGGTGGCAAGCTTCTTACGGAACAGAGATGTCAAATTTTCAATAATTCGAATTATTAACACCATAAACGGATTCTCTACACTCAGAATAAACATTTCGACAGAAAACGAATCCACAGTGGAAGCGCCTGGTTTCTGGCCGAAAGGTGTTACTTGCCGACCATGGGGGCTAAGTCCCCGTTATGCGGAGCAAATTAATGATTGCTTCTAATCATAGCGGCTTTGCACAATTATCACCAACTAATTAATTGTCACACACATTCAGATATGTTATCGCTTCTCACGTGGAATATGACAGGCGCGTTGTCGTCGGCAGCTTACTTGCACTTGTTGCTAGATCGGCATAATATCGATATATGTGGTGTTTCTGAACATTGGCTCGGAGAAAAGGACTTGTTCCTATTAGATAATATTCATTCCGAATTCGAATCCCACGCTGTAAGTGATTATGCGATGCGCTTACCCTTTCAGCGAGGTCGGCCTAGGGGAGGCGTACGTGGGCCTTATTTGGAACAAATCAAAGTTTTCTGGTCGCATAAAAAGGCTTGTCATCGATGACGACCGCATAGTCGGTATACAACTGAAAATATCCAGTTCCAACTTCATCTATGTCTTTCAAGTTTATCTCCCTACAACTAACAACTCTGTCCAGTACTACAAAGAATATCTTGACAAACTATCCGATCTTTATGATAAGTACTTTTGTCTTGGAAAAGTTATCTTCATGGGAGACTTCAATGCGGACCTTTCGAGACATGACTCAAGATCAAATGCATTCAAAAATTTCCTAGGGAGAAAGACATTATTCTCTGTCAACGAATGTCCATCACATGCGCATATTCCGACATTTGTAGCGACAACAGGTCACAATTCCACGATTGATCATATTATTATGTCTTGCAATGATAAACGCAATATAATACACACCCATGTTTTCGACGAGGATGTCTATAATGTATCCAACCATCGCCCTCTTCTTGTCGATGCCGACATACAATTTAGTCACCAGAACTCAAATAATGTTCAAAACACTCATTTGAGGTACAACTGGAAAAAATTTCAAAATAACCCAAACTTGATATCTAATTATGTAACTCGCTTAGAATCGTACCTGCTTCCGTTGGATACATATAACGCATTCCAGTCGAAAATAGATGATTTATACAATTCCATTGTTACTGCTATAAATAGAGCAGCTAGAGAAAGTATCCCTACAAAATCCTTCAAAAGACACCTGAAGCCCTTCTGGAATGATATGCTCAGTGCGTTGCACCGGGAGATGACCGATGCCAGAAATAATTGGATTCAACATGGTCGGTCAGCTGACCCCAGCAACGCACTGCACATTACTTACAAAAGGACTAAATCTGACTTCCGCAGGGAATATCGTAAATGCTCGCAAAATTTTCTTGACGAATGTGTTAACAAGATAGATTCTTATGTAGAAATAGATCAAACTTCGTTCTTCAAACTCCTTAATGCAAAACGCGCGCGCCTTGGTACTCAATCGCAGTCATATTTTGTATCTAACGATCGTGTCATCAGAGATGACCAGTATATCGCCGACGAATGGATACATTACTACGAATCCATATATTCAACTCAAATACACGATACCTCATTTAACGAAGACCATTATTCAAAAGTATCCCAATTCGTATCAAATGAACTTTCCCACAATAATGCATCGGAATTTGATGAACTGTTGTGCTATCCGGTATCGGTATCTGAAGTGATATCCGCATACAAATCTCTAAGCAGAAATAAAGCTGCAGGGCATGACTCTTTGAACTATGAACACCTTATCTTTGGAGGTGAACATCTAGCCGGCTCGCTCGCTCACCTGTTTTCATTGATGTTTGAGTCAAGTTACGTTCCGCGCAATGCGAAGGTTGGAATCATATTTTCGCTATATAAAGGCGCACCGAAGCCCAAAGAGTCTTTTGATATATAGTTACAGGGCGATAACTCTACTCCCTGTACTGTACAAGCTTTTTGAAAGGATTGTATTATCACGTTTGAAGCAAAACGCACCAAATAGTATTGCGGTCCATCCCCTGCAAAATGGATTTCAACAAAATATCAATTGCATGGCAACATCATACTTAGTACAACAATGTGTCTCCTATACATCCAATAACCACAGCAAACTATTTTCTTGCTTCTTGGATGTATGGAAGGCATTTGACACCGTGTGGATCGACGGCCTACTATTCAAATTACACGAACGGAGCATCCGGGGAAAAAGCCTAAAAATAATTCATAACCTCCTTACTGGAATGAAATGTTCACTGTTATACAATGGTTACAAATCAAAATGGATTGATGTATTGCACGGAACCAGACAAGGAGGTACATTATCTCCGATTTTCTACACCATTTACATTGATCAATTACTGTATGATCTTGAGCGCTCGGCATTTGGGCTAAAAATTGGTGGAATAAATGTATGTTGCCCAACTCATGCGGATGATATGTTGTTAATGTCATTAACAGCATCAGGGTTGCAGTCACTCTGCTCGATCTGCAGCTCTTACAGCTCTCTTTGGCGTTACAAATACAATGCCACAAAAAGTTATGTTATCGTTTTCAATGAATCAAAATCTGATTACTCTAGTTCCCAGCGAAAATGGACTTTTGGCAAACAAGAAATGTCTGAAGTCACCTCTCTCACTCATTTAGGAATACCCATACAAAAGTTTAAATTCACATCTTCCTTTGTAGACGAGATATGTACCAAAATAAGAGGTACATTTTTCATGCTATCAAATGCAGGTATTTACGCAGGTGGCCTAACTCCAATGAGTTCACTAAAGATTTACAAATCTGTTATATTACCAAGAGGTCTTTATGGATCAGAACTTCTCACCAATCTTACGAACACTGATACTCTCAAACTGGAACGCATTCACCGTTTTTGTTTGAAACGTATTCAGGGATTGCACTTTCAAACCCGTACGGCTATGGTGGAGGGATTGCTTGGTATCCCATCACTCGGTATTTTCATTGTAAAACGTAGGCTCTCATTGTATCATTCTTTGTGCAGCATGAATGATGACAAGGCTACCAAGCAACTCTTCCTGTATCGTACAGCTGAATCTCAATTCGGCCAAGGAGGCCCTTTCATAAGGACAGTTGAATCGGATCTCGAAGATCTCAGAATTGGTTCGTTTTATTTGGAATTTTCATCGGAAGCAATCATACTTGTTAAGAACCATTGGAAAACCATAGTTAATGAGGCGATCGGAGTTAATTCAAATAACCAATGGCAACAACTAGTATCAATGCAGAGTGATTTCGATCGTTTTTCCATTGTCCAGGAAAAACTTCAAATGTCCCATATTTGGAAAGCATGTCACAAATTTCCCAAACACAAGAAATGTTATTTTTTCATTGTCCAACTACTGTGTATGTTGAAATTTAAGGAAGATGTTTTGTGCACAAGATGTGGTCAAGTTTATAATGACACAGTCAAACATGTTTTTCACGACTGTGACTTTCTTAGCAACTCAAGAAATGACGCTTGGTATCGTTTTTTGTCCCATTTTCATATAGACTGTTTTATGTGTATTGATAGAATTCCTCCCTCCAATCAAATGCTCATGTTTATTGGGCACATCCCAAATGCTCTATTCGACATAGCTGAAGATGCCCTCGCCATAGTCGATTTTTTCGTGCTAGAGGCCACGCAAATATGGCATTATTGGATAACTGGAACTCCCGGCTGTGCATCAGAGATCGTCCTGAGAGACGTGATGTGAAATAAATACATGTATGCAAGCGATGTTTTCATGTTGAATAAGAATTAAGGCAATATCTTTAATTTAGTTTTGTATTCTTCTTATGCGTAAAAGCATTAGTCTCTTTTCCTCTATGTTTACATTTTGTTTTCTGATATCGCGGTTTTCCCACGTTTTTCAGTCAATTTAAGTTGCCATGATGTAATTATGCATTCCTGTATAAAATCTGTTTTTGCCTGTGGCAATTCATGTATTTGTATATATGTTTACAATTTATTGTAAGTTTGTATCGAACTCTTCAAATATGGAGGATAATAAAGATATATATATATATATCTTGCACCATAATGTCGACATGAACATATTGAATCACCGAGATGTTTCGATATAAAAAGTACATAATAACGCTTGTCCGATAAAAGTATCAACTTAAAAGTTCGAATATTAGTGTTCACTAAATATATGCAAATTAGCAAACACCACAACTGGTGTGTTTTGCGAATCCGTGGGGTATATAAGAACTATGATTTTAGTACGTCGTAATGATCTGAAATAGATGAGTTACTGCAGTGTGTGTTTGGAGATATTCTTGCAATATAACATCAAGCGTGCGACAAAAACATTGTCTCCCGGCTCAGCGGGCAACAGTGTGATTTGTCGCCAGGCACGTGACAGGACATGGTCCAAGAGAAGGGTGGAAAATAGAGAGGAGGGTAACAACCCTCAATGTCTCCCTCGACAGCGGGCGACAACTGTATAATATGTACTGTCCCATGCTGAAGAACAGCAGAGGTGCGATGTTTCTGCATTTTATGACTTCCATAAGTCGTTCTATATGTATATGGCATACATTTATAACGTATATATTATTTAATAGGCACAGGTTTTCCAATCTATTTTTATTCCCTGAATCGGACAGGAATGTAACACGAGCGAGCATCTTTTTCCGGCTTCAAACAGCAACCGCGATTCAATCGCCGATCCAACACAGTGGTCCTTTTTGTGTGTCTGCATGACATCATCGATTGCTACAGGGTGCAGGGACGTGCGATATGGGCGGGGTTTTGGTGCGTCTCGCCCCCAATTTTGGTCAATATGTTCAACAGTAACTGTTCATGCCGACACAACATGTGGATTGAAGTGCAAGCCTTGAAATAGCGTGTCTGTAATTTGCAGAATGAGGTCCCCAGAGGTTGAATTTAGTGATGCTACCCCGCATAGCGGGCTAGCATCACCAAATTATTCACCCTCTGGGGACCTCATTCTGCTTACACCTCAGCAGAATGAGGTCCCCAGAGGGAGAATTTGGTGATGCTAGCCCCTCCCTTGAGATATATTCTGCTAAATTATATGTATATATGATATTCGTTCTATTGTGTGTGTTATTCAATACAAAAATATATATATAATTACATGCATGTTCAAATTGATTTGACAGTTTGAATTTTCAACCAGTATTTAGTGTGAAATGTATTGATTTTAGATCAAAAGTCGCATATGTTATTAATTAGGTAACATTTTGTTCTGAAATTACTAAACAGAGGTACCATGCAGTTCAAAAATTCGAACCGGAGCGGGGTACACATGGAACTTTCAGAAATTGCATATTTGGGTCTCTCTCAAAGAGGGAGGGTGCAGTTGGAACTTATAAGGTCGACGCCCCCCCCCCCACTCTGACGCCACATAATGAAACCCCAGCGAAAAAAGAATAAAACTGCACACAAAACGCACATGTGATCGTATCATATCCGCCTAGAATGCATAAAATGTGATAAAGCCGAGTCGTATGAAGTTCAAGAAGTGTTGATAATGTGATTACAGATTTTCGGTATAGACAAATTATGCTTCACAAGTCTCACGAGGTTGTAATAACAGGGACTTGATGTTTGTAGACGACACATTTCTACGACGCGTCGAGCGTACCTTCCATCTAATCGAGTTTAGTTACTGCGTTCGCCGCGCACCTCCGACAAAATTGAGTTTTATCACCGAACTCTCTCCTATAATTTCAATTTCTGATGCGTATAGTACACTTTAACCGGTGAGATGCGGTAAACAGTAAGTGGGATGGTGTCCTAGCTATATATGGCACAGTTGAGCCGATGAAAATTGTATAACGGGAGCACCATAAGGAACCTCTCATATTTAAGAGAATACACCGGCTTATTCAAGGTCAAGGTAAATAAATATTGTTTGGCCAATGTGTTATCTTATATGCGAGGCCCCCATCGGGAAACTCGCATATATAAAGGAATGTATTGGGACATGGTTTTAGCAAATTTTCAGGAACCTCCAGTCATCAAGGTTTAATTAGCGGCGTAAAGGGACGCGGGGACACGGGATTTTGGTGTGTGGGGGGTGTCAACCCCAACTTTAGTAAAACTTTCAGCAGTTGGAAAAGTTTCCCACCAATATTAGGTTGAAATTGTTCTCATTGTTTTATTTTCCAACAAGAAATTAATTGGGATTTTGCTGTTTTCTGGTCAATTTTGGGACTAAAATGGCCACTAGTGGGAAATGTTCCAACCATATGTAGGGATGTAAGGACGGCAACTTCCAACATTTGGGAAGCTTGACTATACCAGTTGAACAATACATCCAATTTAACCCTTTACCCAACAGAACGGCCCTTTGCCAATGCATTCTCTTATATATGCGAGTCGACCATAGATCGCCTCGCATATATAAGAGAATGCATTGGCTTAACACATTAAAAATTATAAAATTGTTAAAGAATGTAAGAAAAAATGGTAAAAAGTGTTAAAAAAAGATTTTTTTAGGCCAATGCATTCTCTTATATATGCGAGGCGACCTATGGTCGACTCGCATATATAAGAGAATGCATTGGCACAGGGCATAACTGTAACTATCACAATGTGGCCAAGGAGCCGGTTCCAATGATATCCATATTTGTATGGTTCTATTGAGACAGACCGAAGATATTTTAGGCTGTTGAAGCTTTATTTGGCCGGTTTTGGCCGGTTTGTTGGGTAAAGGGTTAAGGGACTGCAAATGAAATTTCGTAAAATTTGTAGTTTGGTCTGGCTCAAGTGTATGGGGCGGGGTGGTGGTGCAATTTTAACCAATTATTTATTAAAGACATATTATGGACTTGTTCGGGTGCGTTAAACCGTTAAGTTAGTACTCAGGCACTATCCCAATTGGAGGAATGTATAGTATTCTACTAACATCGCTGAAAATCTCAAACAAATCGACCGTACCACTCCACAGGGAACATCATCTGAACTACGCGCAATTGTAAATATTTACTTCTCGATTCGGGACGCAACAATCGGCGATAAAGTAACGAACACAATTTCGCCATAGAGTGTCACTGAATTGAATTAATATATAATAATGACGCTGTGTGTTGTCAATGTGGATTAATATTTGTAAAAATAACTACTTTAAGCAAGATTATCCTCCATTTCTATTTGATAAAAATTACCGGAGAGTTTCTCGTCACTTTAATTACTCATTGCTGAGTAGTTCGCTTAAAGTGATGTGAAACACTCCGGTAGGGTGATCAAATAGAAATGGAGAACAATCGTGCTCAAAGTAGTTATTTTTACAAATATTAATCCAAATTGACAAAACATGCCGTCATTCTTATAAATTAATTAAATCCAATGACTCTCGATGGCGAAATCATTTGTGTTTGTTTATCGCCGATAGTTGCGTCCCGAATCCAGATGTAAATATTTACAATTTACCGTACTTCAGACGATGTTCTCTATGGAATGGTTTGGTCAATTTCTTAGAAGTTTCTTTGCGATGTTAGTAGAATGCTATATTTCCCAGGTTGACATAACGCCTTAGTACTAACTTATCAGTTTCACGCACCCGAACAAGTCCATAATATGTCTTTAACAATTAAGAATGCCTTTTCTGATACATCAGTTGCAGAATGGAATATACATGAGGTTAACAGTTAGCAGCTGCAAGCCATATCTGGCACGTTAGAAGCTAACTCCAATCCTTCATTCCTTCAGGCGAAGTCAGCCTAAAAGGGAAATAAATGTACATGTTGATGTATGCAATATTCTTTACCCATAATAAAACCATATATCCATGTCTTTAAGTATATTTACTATACTTAGTTCAACAAACGTTTATTGAACTTATCATCTGCACATTTCCCACACATGCATATAATTAATTCTAAACTTGCATTGTCTGTCGTCTCCGCTGTATAATGTTATAAATATTCATTTCGTATAGCAAAAGTTAAAATGGACACACCCATACGGACACCATATAGCCACGTCCATGTGGGGTTACGTAGAGTATTGGGGGAACAGGTTCGTCAACTTAGAATTTTCCATTACACAGCGGAGGCGATTGTGAAATGGATGGCTAACCACCAAGCCACGTCCCTGGCGACTTACTTATTTGGTTGTGGGGAAATGGGTGTCCAAATTAGGATTTACCATTACCCAGAGGAAGCGATTGTAAAATGGGATGGTTACTTCGATGTGTGGGGGAGCGGCATCCGATAACTTAAATAGAGCAATTTATAGTTTGTGATAGGTCAAAATTTGCATTATAATGTATATGTATTGGGAAAATCATACGAACTACAATGTCTCAAGATAAGTCAAAATTAGCATTATAATGTATTGGGAAAATCATACGAACTACAATGTCATTCAATATAATCAAGATCAGGTGTTGGCATTGACATGTAGCCCGTTGAGAAGATAAGTTATGTCTGGATCACAGACACATTCATTTTGCTACCGGATATCCATTTAGTGTTACCCGGCTTAAGTTAGTATACTGGGCCCTGTTTCATGAAGGCAACTTATGACATAGTTGGGACTTAAGATGGTCATAAGTTCAAACTTCAGTCATAAGTGCGTTTCACGAACAAAGTCTTAACCTAAGATGGTCTTAACTTTGGTCTTAACTTTAAGACTGGTGTGAGGTGTCATAAGATAATCTTAAAGTTAAGACCTACGTTGTGATCCGCAGTTGGTCCGAAATGTGGATGGGATCTAGTTCATGTACATATTATTATAAACACATTTAACTGAATAACACCTTGCTAACACGGAGTGGTGTTTCAGAAATGGTAGTAATTAATAACCAACTGGTAAGCTATATCAGTGACGTGGCCAGTGGTTGCAAGATTGGCGGGGTGTCCGCTACTAGCTGTAAACCCCCAAGACCGGACTATATATACATTTCTAATTGCTGTAACAAAAAGAATATATTTACTTAGAGTTGAACATCATTTGCGATTCAAATCACCCAATCGCACTGTAGACAATAATCATGTTGAGACAATTAGTCCGAACATTTTCACATCGAGGATAATAGTGAATGATTTATACTCATTTTTTTTATAAATGCTTATGTCAGCTATTATTATTATTATTATTTACTTGCCTTTCTATATTATTATGTTATAATTTGATTGTAAAATGTGTTGTACATGTACCCCGTATATACATCGGCAAGATAATAATACATAATATATGTTATTTTATTATTATTATGTATATTATCATAATCTATTAACTATGAAATAAAAAGATATATAGCATGTATATAGTATACGGACCGCGCGGGCACACCGGATCCGCGAAAGAACATATAATATCACTGTGAACCGGCCCACAGACCCCTGGGGGGAATTACTAAAATACCAATATAGACTATACCAGTGGTATAGTCCATATTGGTATTTTAGTAATTTTCCACAGGGGCCTGTGAACCGGCCGTCTGTTCACGTGTTGTTAATTATAAACGCTCTTTATTAGAAGTCGTTGATATGGTTTTTATTAAAACATACATGCAGAATGTCGTTCAACGTAACGTACTTTCGAAGTTCATACGCAGTTTGTTAATTATAACAGACGTTTAGCACATTTGTCAACAGAACCAGAGCAAATGGCATTAACATCATTTATATATGGCTTCTACAAGTATGTCTCAGATTGGGAATAAGTCTATTTGGAGCACGATATGAAGTCCTATTCACATTATAGCAATATAAATAAAGAGCGTTTTGTGTTAGTATTCCATGAATGTTGGCAATCAATAAAGAGCGTTTAGCTCAGTGCTTCCATTGTGTTGTGTTGTATATGTATGCCGTCGTGGCGACATATTAGGTTTCCTGGTATTATAGATGCTTCAAAGACGTATAATGCATTAGAACCTAATATCAGCATTGAAAGGAGCGAACATTTGTCTCGCGTCGCCGTTGTGGCGTGTTATATGGGTGAAGGTTCACATTCTGAGTTACGATGTATAAGTCCCTTTAATAACTGAAATAATATATTGAGCTCGTTACGTTTGTATAAAATAGGCATTGGAATCATGCAGCTATGTGTGGATGGTGTCTGACGCGAACACACAGTTAACAAGCGCGCTCGTGCAGTTAAGTATGCACCAGTCATTATACTGATTATCGCCCTTGCATTAAAATATCATAATTATTCTTAGACACGCCCTAGTATCTGTCACCAGACACTGTACCTAGGCATATAACATACACAGAACCAACATTTTCTGTGCATAGCTGTAATAAATTGTCGAGAGCCAGTCTAAAAGCGCGCGAACTTAAATTACTACTTAAGTAGGACTTAATCTTGTTTTGTGAAACGGGTTCTTGAAACGGAAAAGTTACATCATAAGATCCACCTTAGATCTTAGATTAAGTCCATCTTAAGATAATCTTATGACATTGCTTCATGAAACAGGCCCCTGGTATATAGGCTTAGAGCAAATCTAATAATATGAACCTGTTGTTTTGATACACTGTCTCGCTTAGCTCCGCTCAAATAGACAATTACTATATTAGCCTACGTATTGCTATATCGGTGAGTTGCATTGAGTCACCATTGATGAAACAGAAGCGTCTGAATTGGATATATAAATATCCCATTATACAATATCGGGTCTCTTCCGGTGTTAGTCGGTTATTGTGTGACGTCATGTGCATATGATCTAACACGAGTTAAAGGGGTACTGTTCACATTTATGGGACCATCTCCTTTTATACTCAACATATTATATGAAACAAATGAGTGAATTTGGGCCATGGATTTGTGCAAATTACACTCCTGTTCTGTATGAACGATGCATACAACACGATAAATATAACGAAAGTGAATAAATGGCTGGAGTCATAAGTTCATTTTCATTATAATTACCACGTTTTACATGACTCATTGAGCATATGAGTTTACATGTATGTTTGCACTAATCCATGGCCCAAATTCATTCATTTATAGCATATATTCTGTTGAGTATAAAATGAGATGGTCCCTTAAATGACCGGATTTAATGTACCTACCCTTTTAAGTGTGGAGTGTATTTATATGCCGACAGATTGGCGTTTGTTTTAACACCCATGAATCTACATATGTTTTCTTTTAACGACAACATGACGGTAATATCCTGTTTCATAACATATATTATCGTGCCGCTATATATTAGGTCAAAATTTCGTCGTTCCTTATTTAGATCCACGTTGTTTCCCTTTTAGAATAGAAATAACCTCATCTACATATCGACACCTAATCTATGGAGGTCGTACACATTAAATATCTCAAATCCTGTATACCATGCATGTATATAGGTTTATAGATGTACGGTAATCCTGTAGACCATGCAAATAGGGTTATATATGCACGGCAATCTTTCATGTCTTGTTAACATGTGTGTTCCATTCTATTGTTTTGGAAGAGGGGCTTCGCGAATATCAAAAACGTGTGCCTCAATCCCTTTGTATATTATGCAAATACAATAAAGTTCATGTCAAGGTCATCTAATGACTACCATATAAATGCGATATGCGCCGTACATCCTGGACCAAATATGGAGTAATATCAAACGAACAGTTATACATAACGGACCCCGATCCAAAATTAACCCATTCTATACTAAAGCGTCATCGATGAGTAGTTATCCCATAAAAAATGTTCAGATAATAAGTTCAACAAACGACCATAGTTTGTTGAACTTATTATCTAAACAGTTCCCTCAATACATAGGACTCCTTATGTACTTGTATTTATCTGTGGTCTGCTTTCATCACATTAACATCCGTCCAAATGAATAATATACCATTCCGATATATATTTTGTAACTGCCTGGAAGAATCAATTTAGTATAGAACGGTCTAAGCCAACATGCAGTTATTTCAAATAGCCAACTTCCGAATCCATGAGTTGACTTTGGCCAGAGTTTTTGGATATAGTCTGATACAAGCCTTGAAATAGTGTGCCTGTCATTTGCAGATTGAGGTTCCCAGAGGGTGAATTTAGTGATGCTAGCACGCTGTGCGGGATAGCATCACTAAATTCACCCTCTGTGGACCTTATTCTGTAAATGACAGGCACACTATTTCAAGTCTTGTTCTGATATAATAGGGAAATAATGCCAGGGGAGGGGTGCCGGAAATCCATGATATGGCCGAGAGTACTGAGGCACCATCGTTATGGTATCCACCAATAAACACCATGGCAGCCTCACATCAATTATACCTCCAATAAACACCATGGCAGCCTCACATCAATTCTACCTCCAACAAACACCATAGCAGCCTCGCATCATTTCTACCTCCAATGTTTGAATTTAATCGGCGGATATTACATTCATTAGAACGGACGGCAGTGAATGGAGAGCAGATTTATTCGTGCTTGTCACGCACCAGTTGGTCCGATTTATGAGTCCCGGGCGATCCCCGGCTCTTTTTGTTTATATGATATTTTACCAGCTTTTGAGTGGTTAATAACATCGGCGGTGGACGCATCAACGAGTCAATATATGGAATTCACACTCAGGTGTATTGCACTACCACGCATCACCAAAATATACTGTCCGAAAACACACGAAGACACCCGTAATCACCCGGGCTCTCTTATCCAATATCGGCATTTGTGAGGTTGATAACACCCGCCGAAGACGAGCGAGCGAGTAAAATCCTCTAGGTTGCCCTCAGGTGGTATGTGGCTATCTTAAAACGTCGATATATAGTGTCCACGGGCCCGTGGGGGCGCCCGGGCGGTCCCGGGCGGTAATTAGTCACACCGGTTTCTGAGTCTGAGTGCTCTTGGAATACACACAAGCCATATACAGGTATATGCACACATCTGGGAGTAATACGATAATGCCGCTACATGGCAAATTGCCACGCAATGTAAGATTTTTCCGCAGCTAGCCATATTAAGAGGTGCATGGAGGTTAATGCTATGAGGCAATCTTCTGATCAAATTTTGATTTGACATCCTGTGCTTAAAGTGGTGTGAAACACTCCGGTAGGGTGATTAAATAGAAATGGAGAATAATCTTGCTCAAAGTAGTAATTTTTACAAATATTATATTCAAATTGACAACACGCACTGTCATGCTTATATATTAATTAAATGCAGTGACCTTCGATGGCGAAATCGTTTTCGTTAGTTTATCGCCGATTGTTGCGTCCCGAATCGCGAAGTAAGTATTTACAATTGAGCGTAGTTCAGATGATGTTTTCTATGCAGTTGTACGGTCGATTTGCTTGAGATTTTCGGGGATGTTAATAGAATGCTACATTCCTCCAATACGCATAACGCCTTAGTACTGATTTATCAGTTTCTCACATCGGAACAAGTCCATGATATGTCTTTAATCGATCAGTTAATATCCTTGTTTTCATACTTGGGTATACCTTGTTTTTGTCTTTGAATACGATGCATAGCTATTGTCATTAAGCATGAAAGGCACTGTTATAGTCTTGGATAAGTTATCAACTTCAGAATACAAATCACAAGCATCGTATACGTATGTATCATTAGACTCTAAAATCATCGTCTGAAAATATCCAGTTGGTACTTAGACCCATTTTATGCTACGTGGATCCATCGGTTTATTATTCGTTTTGAGGGATGTTACGGTGATAAAAGCAGACGAAAGATATATACAAGTGCAGAATGAGCCCTATTTATTGAGTGAAATGTTTAGATAATAAGTTCACGAAGAGGAACTTATTATCTGAAGATTTCATATGGGATAACTACCGTGATCAATTATGCTTTAGCCACTTTAGTAGAGAAAGGATTAAACTTATTATGTGAACATTTCCTATGGAATAACTACTCATCGATGACGATTTAGTATAGAAAGGGTTAAATTTAATATCTGAACATTTCCTATGGGATAACTACTCACCAATGATGCTTTAGTATAGAAAGGGTTAAACTTAATATCTGAACATTTTCTACGGGATAACTACTCATCAATGATGCTTTGGTATAGAATGGGTTAAACCGTTAAACTTAAATAATATCTGAACATTTCGTATGGGATAACTACTGATCACTCGTGCTTTACTATATAAAGGATTAAACTTAATATCTGGACAGTTCCTTAGGGATAACTACTCACCAATGATGCTTTAGTATATACAGGGTTAAACTTATTATCTGAATATTTCCTAAGGGATAACTACTCATCACTGATGCTTTAGTACAGAAAAGGTTAAACATAATATCTGAACATTTATATGGGATAGCTACTCATAAATGATGATTTAGTATATAAAGGGTTAAACTTAATATCTGAACGTTTCGTAAGGGATAACTACTCATCACTGATGCTTTAGTATAGAAAGGGTTATACTTAATATTTGAACATTTCCTATAGGATAACTACTCATTAATGATGCTTTAGTATAGAAAGTGTTAAACTTATTATCTGAATATTTCCCGTGGGATAACTACTCATCACTGATGCTTTAGTATATAAAAGGTTAAACTTAATATCTGAACATTTCCTATGGGATAACTACTCATATATGATGCTTTAGTTTACAAAGGGTTAAACTTAATATCTGAACGTGTCTTATGGGATAAGTACTCATCAATGATGCTTTATTATAGAAAGGGTTAAACTTAATATCTGAACATTTCCTATGGGATAACTACTCATACATGATGCTTTAGTATATAAAGGGTTTAACTTATTATCTGAACGTATCTTACGGGATAACTACTCATCAATGATGCTTTCTTACACTACTGTACATGCATTCCATTAAAATGCCATGAAAATCCCATTAAAATACCATTAAATTGGCCAAAACCATTAGTTTATACCATTAATTCTTGTAACAACAATTTTAATGGGGCTCCACTGAACCCATTAAAACACCATTAATTTTAAAGATTTAATGGCCAGTTCACCATTATAAACATTGAATTGGCCATTAAACACACATTCTAATTTTCTAATGCCCATTAAACCCCATTAAAATTTGTATTGACTGAATTTAATGGCAATGATTTGGTATACTTTTAATGCCAAGTACAATTGTCACGAAATTAATGCCCATGATCTTGATGGCCTCATAGGTAATGGCCATCAACTAACCACATTTAATGCCCATTACATTATTATTGCAAATTAATGCCCATCACTCACAACTGTTGTAATATTAATGGCCATGATTTCAATGGCTGCACAGGTAGTGGCCATCAAATGACCACATTTAATGCCCATTAAATTATTATTGCGAACTAATGCCCATCACTCGGAAATTATTTCAATGGCTGCATAGGTGATGGCCATGAATTGACCATATCCAAGGTTTCAACCAAGAAAAGTACTTATATAGCAGCTACATGTAGTTAACGTCACTTTAAGTGGAAGCTCATAACATGACCTACACAATCAGGCAATGTCAATCATTTATGTCTATGCTCCACTGAATCAGCCATTTGAATTTCTCGAATGGTGGTTTGTTTTCTTAATTGGTGTTTCACGTCACTTTAAGCAGAAGCTCACATCATGACGCAACAGAGGCACAAACTCAGACAATGATGATCATTTATGTATTTCTCTGCTCCACTTTAAGAGAGACTTTTATCTCAAGCAGTGGTTACTGAAGCCCTATTCTTTCTCATTATGCTAGTCCATGCCTAACCAACTATACAAGTACTACCATGCAGGGCTCTTGCATGGTGGGGAAAATATAAACAAGAAGGTAAATCAAGGAGGTAAATAAATGAAAAAGCCATGTATGCAATTGAGAAGCAAGACAAACCGGAAACATGGATGTTTTTTATTTTTATTTTGGCCTCATGTATCTTCTTCTGATTGTGTATTTTACTGAAGTGAGCCCATTGGTAATTATTTTGGTTGTCAGTTTGACCCCACCATTCAAAATTTTGAATCCATAAGAATCGGAAGCTTCACTACGATATAGAATACTCGAAGTTTCCCTGGGCCCTAGTGAGAAGAGACCTTCTATTTTTTATTTGTTTATTAACAATACAAGTAGTATTAGATTATATTATTTTTTAATTAATATATTGCATAATCTTTTAAAGTTAGGCCATTAAAAACAAGAGATGGACTGTCGTCCGGTGCATACTCCCTTGTTACATACCGCCTAGTGTGGGTATCATATAAAATATCAGCATTTTCATATAAACAAAGATGAATAACTATAAAAAAAAAACAAAAAAAACAAGACAAATAGTTGAATGTGCCATTACATGTCCTCATAATGGTGAACATCCACACCAAATTTCATTGAGATCCGAGCATTACTGTTCAATTTATGACACGAACAGACACCAGACGGACCAAAAATCCAACATTTCCAGATAATCGAAGATGTATAACTCTAGAATTGAAAATCCGAACAAAACGATGGAAGATTCTTTTTAATGTCTTCATAGTAGTGAACATCCATACCAAATTCCATTGAGATCCCGGTGCAACTGTTGAAGTTATGACATGAACAGACACCATGCATACATACCAAAAAGCCAACATTTCCTGATAAACAAAGATGAATAACTCTAGAATGGAAAATCAGAAAAAAAATGATGGACCCCTCTATTGCATGTGCCCTCACAGTAGTGAACATCCATACAAAATTTCATTGAGATCCGAGCACTACTGTTCAAGTTATGACAAGCACAGACACCAGACGGACCAAAAATCCAACATTTCCAGATAATCAAAAAATGAATAACTCTAGAATGGAAAATCCGAACAAAACGATGAAACCCTCTATTTAATGTCCTCATAGTTGTGAACATCCATACCAAATTTCATTGACATCCCATCAAAACTGTTGAAGTTACAACATGAACTGACACCAGGTATACCATGCAAAAGCCAACATTTCCAGATAAACAAAGATGAATAACTCTAGAATGGAAAATCGAAACAAAACGATGGAACCCTCTATTTAATGTCCTCATTGTAGTGAAAATCCATACATTGAGATCGGAGCACTACTGTTCAAGTTATGACACGAACAGACATCGGACGGTCGTACGTACGGTCGCACACACAGACGCATGTACGGACGGATAGGTGCAAAACAGTATAACCCACTTTATAAAGGGGGTATAATTAACGCCCGCATCACTAACAGTCCGCTTCATGGCTGCATCAAAACTATTTATCGCAATCTCAAAACAAACAAAAATCCCCTGAATACGCTAGTGATAGGGACTTATTTTTGGTTCACCGGTCACATTTTTAAGAGCACCGGTTATATTTACTTCCGGTAAAAAGCACGTGGTCTGATATTTTATCGTCTGTCCATTTTTTCAATTTTGGACAAATAAAGTTTGTTTTCTGTGTGCATTACGTCAGGGATCACAGTTATACCGTTGAGTGTATATGGAGGATTAACCAAAGGAACATCTGTTGGTTGGGAACTATTTGCGACAATGCAATGCAAAAAATTTGATGATTTTGGCGAAATCCGGAAAATTCCAAACGATTTGACATACATTAAACCGAATGCTATATCGGAAACTCGAGTAGTTTCAACGGGCAAAAAGTGTTTCCTGGTGCCAAAATAGGTGATCTAATAGAAAAATAAAAATTAAGTTATTCACAAATACTTTCTTCTTCTTGTCAATCTTTGAAGTACGTTCCTCCCAATCATTGAAATTGAATTCAACCAATCTATCAGAACTGTCACTTTGACAGCACATGCAGTGATGCACAGACCTTCTCAAAATAAGTGTCGCTTTTAATGCGGTTCTCAGAAGTTAACAACGCGGTTGTACCTTCAACACAACGCGGTCGTTGCGTTGATAACGCATTGTTGGTACGTTACGACCGCGTTGAAGTTTAACACAGACCATGTTTATGTTAAATGCGTTGCGTCAAGGATCAACGCAACACGCGAAGATTACAATCACCGCGCCGAAAAATATACAGACGATGAGTCATGTAAAGTAGTTTTTTAACCATTAATTTTTTTGTTTTAAATATAATTTACGATCACATATGACTAATTTAGTGTCATTTTCCCACTCTCTGAAAACAGAAAATCACATATCTACGCATTCGATCGTTCCAAATCGGGCAATTTATTTGCAGCTTTTGACGGGTGTTAGGCTTTTTTTAATAATATATATAGGTACAATGAACATGTGTATCGCACAAAGCGGTCGTGCGGTTGTGTTTCCCAATGTATGGAGTAAAACACCACGCACGAATATATTGCTATAAATGCCCGCTACAAAACTGTTGGGATATATGTACTTGTCGATCATTGCAAACAGAACGATGAATACATTTAATAGGCTTAGTAGCAGTAAATAAACCACAATTGACTAAAATTCTGGTTTCGTGGTTGACGAAACCAGAATAACTTCGTCTAGTATTATATTCATTTCCCGGGCTGGTTTTTTGGCCCAGTCCGCCTCTGTTCTTATATATGCCGAGTTCTCAAATACTAATAAATATTTTCTGATAAAATTTTTATTGAAATTGTGGGACAGATAATAGAATAAAAAAAAATGGGAGGTGGTGTGTTTAGTTCTTTATACCGGATTTTATTATTGCGTTGGAGTTGTATGTAGTTTGTGTCATATTTTGAATTGAATTTGAAGATTCTCTGTCTCATTGGCTTACCTGTTGTCGCGTTTATTCTGCAAAATTATGATGAAAAATCGCTTTCCAAATATTTTAGCTTGTTTAATATGTACGTACATTCATTGCGTTTGGAAGCTTCGGGTTCACCGAAGACATGTCCCTATTGGAGTTCATTGACACCGCTGTGAATCATTCGCGGTAGGCTTTTGATCCGCGGCCTGTCAGTAAAAATGGCATATCATTGGTTATCACGTCAGAGCGCTGCGTGTTTTGCAGGTGTTGAAGAACACATGGATAATTAAAGGTACTCAAGCCGATTAAGCACCCCTAAATTACTATTTCTTTGGCTTCAGTGGTAAAAAATATTTGATTCGAGTCGAGGAACACATCCATCAAAGCTCAGAGTTGTTAAATATTGATTTTTAAAGTTTGTAACTTTTTCGAGATGTGTACTAATAATTGCCCCTAAATTTGTAATTTTCTCGAGACGTGTACTGATAATTTCAACAGGAACACTTATTCAAACAGACGAGGATGGATAACTCTAAAATCAAGTGTATTAATAAAGCAATTTTGACTGAGAACATCTTTTTGATGGCGTGTTTCTGGGCCAGAAACAATAGAAATAACAAAACTTCAAAAATTAATATATGATAACTCTGAGCGTTGATAAGTAGGTTCCTCGACTCGAATCAATTATTTGTTATCCCCGAAGCCAAAGACATAGTAATTTATGAGGGCCTGATCGGATTGAGTACCTTAAATATTTTAAAATTATTTACATCACTGTAGATCTGTCATCGAGTTATATCCTTACAAGGATTTCAAATGACATCGGATCCTTGGCGTACAGATAATCAACCTTTAATCGAATGTGACGCTGAATATTAAATATTCAAAAATGTATGCACATGTATATTGCGACGTGAACTCAAAAGTGTTTTGGTTGTTAGAAATCTCAATTGCATCTCTATTAATTCGTGCAGCACGATCAATGCGATCTACAATTATTTATTAGCTTTTTCCAGAAAAATTATAATGAAAATGTAAAACATTTAACACCAATCAATCATTTTATCCATACCTCCCACCATGCCAAAATAACATTGTATTATGTTGGCAACATTCCGTTTCGTTGACGATTATCTCAACCGCGTTTGTTGCGTTGACAGTCATGCCGACCGCGCTATGTTGCATTGACGGTTACCTCGACCGCATTGAGGAAAATCACAACTGCATTGGAGTAACGTTACGACCGCGTTCCGTTAACACGAGAATCGCGTTGATGGTCAATTATCAACGCGGTTCCAACGTTTGAGAGGGACACTTATTTTGAGAAGGTATGTACCCACCTCAGCAGCCATCAGTATAAAAGTATAATGATATAAACCGGTATATATGATTCTTGTGGAACACTAGAAAAATTACATCAGTGTCACTGGGAATTGTTCCTGATAGTGGATATCCATGGGCATTGCAGTAAATAAATACATGTAGAGCAATTTATGGCACTGCTACATTTGAATCAGATTTCTCAGAATTCCTAATATAATTGTCAGAAGTTTTTTGTAATTTGAGTGGTGTGTGTTTCTCTATACATGTATGTGTGGTTACATTGTACAGTTCTGATATTTGATGGGAGACATTGAGCGCTTCTGACTTTATAAACCATATCCCTCACACTATCATGAATAGAACCAGACAAAACTCATGCTATACCTTTCCTCAATATCCATTTAGGGCCATGCTTTTGGAATTGGGCAACAGAGGTGTCAGAATATTCCCATGTATTGAGCTATACATGTGATTACACAGATACAAGTTGTATTTATACCTGGAATCATGAAAAAAGATTTAATATTCGATTTTGAGTATGTTTTGAAAAATTTAAAATAAATAATAAATATAAAAAGACTCCCTGCCTTATCAAAACATTTAGACATAATTGCTTGTGAACCCAGACTTGAATTTGTAATGGCCTTATATGTGTTTTATTATTATTTCTATCCAATTGTAATTAATTTCAACACAGTTGATGCCCCATTTAAAAATAGATCATCTTGAGCTATATTGTAGAGAAATGAGGAATCGGGGAGTCCATAAATATACACACAGTACCTACTTGTTAAAGGGACATTCAAGGCCCCGGGCCATATTCTGGCTATAAACACCTAATTCCGGGCATCATACCCAAGTTTGGAGATAAAGTGTCTAGTCATTTCATGAGGTCCCCAGAGGGCAAATTTAGTGAAGCTGTCCCACAAAGCGGACCAGCGTCGCCAAACTCACCGTCTGGAGACCTCATTCTGCTTATGACCATGCCCATCATATTTAATGGGCCTTATTATGCCCCATGAACCAACCATTAAATATAGGCTGTATTTAATGGCCATCAATTTTGTGGGCACCCTGCCCCCAGAAATTTAATGGGCATCAAAATTGACCTCCCAAAATTAATGCCCATTATAATGACCCATTTTTAATGCCCATTATATTTAATGGGCCTTAATATGTAACCTTTCATTGGATTTTAAAGGGTTTTTAATGGCAATTAAACACATAATGTTGCCATTAATTTTTTAATGGCCTTTAGTTCCCGCCTTCATTTAATGCCCATTACCCCAGTTAATTTAATGGCCATACACATACCCATTAAAATAATTTAGCTTTAATGGCCGTTAACTTTCATATAATAATGGCAATTTAATGGCTGTGAAAGGTTACATATTAAGGGGGTATTTTAATGGGTTTTTAATGGGAAAATCATGGGTTTTTTAATGGATTTGTAATGGTATATCATTAATGGGCCTTTAATGGGCATTTAATTGGTGTGCGCGCAGTAGTGTTATATAACGGGTTAAACTTATTATCTGAACGTATCTTATGGGATAACTACTCATCAATGATGCTTTCTTATATAAAGGGTTAAACTTATTATCTGAACGTATCTTATGGGATAACTACTCATCGATGATGCTTTATTATAGAAAGGGTTAATCTTATTATCTGAACGTATCTTATGGGATAACTACTCATCAATGATGCTTTCTTATATAAAGTGTTCATTATGAACTGATATCAAACATAATGTGGAAGATGGCGTCTGATTTTTTAAAGCAACAAACGGCCGGCCCAGTAGTTGCCTTCAGAATATATCTGCTAATAATTGTGTGACTGGCAGCTGCGGAAAGATTTGCAAAAGCACAAAATAGTCCATATTAGTGATTCGTTGGCCTGTGAATAGTCCATATTAGTGGTGCGTTGGCCTGTGAATGGTCCATATTAGTGATGCGTTGGCCTGTGAATAGTCCATATTAGTGATGCGTTGGCCTGTGAATAGTCCATATTAGTGGTGCGTTGGCCTGTGAATAGTCCATACTAGTGGTGCGTTGGTCTGTGAATAGTCCATATTAGTGATGCGTTGGCCTGTGAATAGTCCATATTAGTGATGCGTTGGCCTGTGAATAGTCCATATCAGTGGTGCGTTGGCCTGTGAATAGTCCATATTAGTGATTCGTTGGCCTGTGAATAGTCCATATTAGTGATGCGTTGGCCTGTGAATAGTCCATATCAGTGGTGCGTTGGCCTGTGAATAGTCCATATTAGTGATGCGTTGGCCTGTGAGTAGTCCATATTAGTGATGCGTTGGCCTGTGAATAGTCCATATCAGTGGTGCGTTGGCCTGTGAATAGTCCATATTAGTGATGCGTTGGCCTGTGAATAGTCCATATTAGTGATGCGTTGGCCTGTGAATAGTCCATATCAGTGGTGCGTTGGCCTGTGAATAGTCCACATTAGTGATGCGTTGGCCTGTGAATAGTCCATATTAGTGATGCGTTGGTCTGTGAATAGTCCATATTAGTGATCCGTTGGCCTGTGATCGATTTGCAAACAATATTCCAAGCCATATAAGTATAAGTGTTGATCTGCTGCGGATTTACAAACATGGAACATCTGAGTCGGGCGAGATTGGGGATACACAAACACGATGAACGGGTCTTTCCGAGCTCGGAGTTTTATCATGTCACGTATGCCGGGGTGGGTGGGTGATCGATAGGACCAACAAACTATTTTTTCCGCAACTCAAAAATATTTTCCCCGCAAGTCTTTTTAACTGTTTTTGCAATGAGTTTGGCTTAAAACACATATATATGTCAATATTTACATTAATGACAAATTTCATGATGATCAGACAAACAGTATAGCCTGTAGCCCATGCTGATGGATTGAATTTTGAATCTAAGATGGCTGCTGGCAGCCATGTTTTTTTTTGGACCGAATGACCCCAAAATCACTTATTCCTATTTACATGTCAATGTTAACATCCATGACTAATAGTATGCACAAAAATTAATATACAGCTGTTTACAGTGAATTTCCCCCTCCCCGCAAATCTCTGTTTTAGTGTTAAAAGGGGGTGGGTGTCCAAAAATGGTCGCAAAAAACAGCCGAAAACGGAAAATAAATTGGACGCGGGGGTGGGTGGGTCCCAACAAGGGTCGAAAGTAAAAAAATCAGCAAACGTGCCTGCAAACTTTTTCAGACCCCCCCCCCAATGGAGACTGTACCTACATCCAGCCATCAATGGGACAATCCACTACTATACCCAACAGAAGATACCTAAACACAAGACTTAATATTAAGATTGAGAGTTACACAGGACCACGTGTAACGAACAACCTGATACCTATAACGAAAATGAGTAAAAGGCGTAAGCCATACACTCATTTTCACTATAATTACTATGTTGCCTTACATCGTTCATATAGTACATTAGTGTTTGTTGCACTCATGTCTGACTCAAATCCATTCATTTGTTGCATAGTTGCTGTTGAATAGAGTAGGATATGGCTTAACCCTTTACCCAACAGAAGGGCCCTGTGCCAAGGCATTCTCTTATATATGCGAGTCGACCATAGGTCGCCTCGCATATATAAGAGAATGCATTGGCTTAACACATTAAAAATTATAAAATTGTTAAAGAATGTAAGAAAAAATGGTAAAAAGTGTTAAAAAAAGATTTTGTTTAGGCCAATGCATTCTCTTATATATGCGAGGCGACCTATGGTCGACTCGCATATATAAGAGAATGCATTGGCACAGGGCATAACTGTAACCACCACAATGTGGTCAATGAACCGGTTCCAATGATATCCATATTTGTATGGTGTTATTGAGACAGCCGAAGATATTTTAGGCTGTTGAAGCTTTATTTGGGCGTTTTTGGCCGGTTTGTTGGGTAAAGGGTTATACGATTGCTATATTTAGTAAGTCTCAATTGAAGCCGATGCGACCATCTCTTCGATATATCCACAATAAAACAATGTAATATGTTCTGCCTTTATTTTACTTGTTATTTAAAGGTACTCAATCCGATTCGATGGTCCCCATATAATCAGATTCCAACAACAACAATATTTTTAGAAATGCCGCTTATCAGAATCGATTAATTGGCCAAAAATAATGCTAACCATTGTCAAATATAGTATGAGATTGCCCGAAACGTATTATTTATCAACATGTTGTTCGACGAAATTTGGCAGAGTTATCCATCTTCACCCGCAATTTGGTCCGAGACCGTCGACTTTTTACTGGGCCACCAATAAGTCTCGATGGTGAAAAATAGTAGATTTAAAAAATCGATATATAATAACTCTGAGCTTTGATATATGGAATCCTCGACTCGAATCAAATATTGTTTACCGCCGAATCCAAATAAATACTAAGTGAGGGATTATTCATAATGTCAGATCAGCATGAACCATTAGCGCGCAGACAATACTCCATTTGGAAGACAATTGTTAATTGATGCCGGCATTAGGAAGCATAGGAGTGTCGTTATATATGGTAAAAAACGTATATCGGTCTGCAGTGACATGTCTGGACTGGTGAAACAAATGCATTATCCACCCACCGCAAACGTTTAGCGGTTATAGGGTTATAGGGAATATAGGGTCAATACTTGTGTACATCCGTCGACCCACCGTCACAATGTCGGAGCTCTCTAACTGAGTCATTATTTAGGTATATGATATAATAAGACCATTACGCTAACGCAATTAACGAACCACAGCTAAGTCACATATATAAGGTATATATATGTGGCTTTTTTAATGTTGTAAAAATAAGTTTATTGATACTTATTCCCATCAAATAAGCTTCACTTAGGCCTTACTTCGTTAGGTGATTATTATAAAGTTATTATACAATGTTGTGTACAGTATGTGTTTTTCTTGTACGAGTCCAGGTTGGGGAGAAAAGTCATATTGGACGAGACACGCCAGTGTCGAGTCCAATATGACTTTTCACCACAATCTGGACGAGTACAAGAAAAACTCATACTGTACACAACATTGTATAATGACATTTTTATTATCCATCTGTATGTTTATCCAAATTTTGGAAATAAAACTAAACTCAATGCGGAAGTGAAACGTCTGCTAAAATCCATCAATGTTGCGCGCGCATCACAATTTCACCGATTCGCAATAAAGTTAATTCGTGACGTCACGGAGTCCAATATGAAAAGTCATATTGTACAGTCGGGAGTCCAATATGACTTTCGGTAGTCCAATATTACTTTTTCCAGGACTATCACGTGGCGGCTTTTGCCCAATCGGAAATGGTGTTAGTGAAGGGATGGATAATAATATTAATTACACTCCGGACACAAGGGCTCATCGAAAGAGAGGGGGCCCAAATTAGGTTCCCGCCAAGACAAATGATATCATGATGTCGTTACTTGTTTTCTGCTAACAAACGTAGGAAACTTATCTAATATGAACAAATTTATTGATAATAACTGTTTATAAATAAATATTTCAATTGTTCATTATTCCGATAGTAATTCCACTTATTTTGGAATACCAGTAATGGATATACACAGTAACAAAAAAATCCGATTACAACATTAATGCTTCACCCCTACCGATCTGCGACAAAAGTGGTCGCATAAATTCGAAACAACAGCGTCATATTAAATAATAATTGGTGACGTCACATTATCAGATATAGTATATATTACCCAAAACGTCCGGCTTTGATTCGTTATTTTCAACTTGAATTATGTTTGTGTAGGAAGGCGATCTAATATTTGTTTTAATTTTATTTATTTTCAACCTAAATTTTGTCTGCAAGATACTATATGCCGTGATATCGGATAAAATTATTATCATTAATATCGTTCTTCATATAAACTGATAACTTTTAACAAATTGCATAAAGTTTGTGAAATCGAAGGTGTAATCAGTGGCTGAACAACAACATATAATTTCATTTTGATTTCATTTTATCTGCAGACGGCAGATACATACAAGAACAGTTGGAGATCTATTTATTTGGCCGTTTGTTTAATTTATTATCTGAACATTTCATATGGGATAACTACTCATTGCAAATAAAATAAAAATCAAATATGATACTTAAACTAGACCACAAAAAAACACCTACATGTATATGGGTCCATGGCAACTTAATATGTGTGTTTCGATAAGATTCATCTTAAATATATAGAGGATCTCCAACTCGTTGTGAATCAACTTTATCAAAATGCGTTTCATAAAATCTTATATCCCAACATAACGAGTTGAAGATTTTGTATATCACATGAAAAAATCAAGAGCTTTATACCTTGTTAACAAAACAAAATCCTTAACCCTTTACCCAACATAACGGCCCTGTGCCAATGCATTCTCTTATATATAAGAGAATACATTGGCTTAACACATTAAAAATTATAAAAATTTTAAAGAATGTAAGAAAAAATGTTAAAAAGTGTTAAAAAAAGATTTGTTTAGGCCAATGCATTCTCTTATATATGCGAGGCGACCTATGGTCGACTCGCATATATAAGAGACTGCATTGGCACAGGGCATAACTGTAACCATCACAATGTGGTCAATGAACCGGTTCCAATGATATCCATATTTGTATGGTGTTATTGAGACAGACCGAAGATATTTTAGGCTGTTGAAGCTTTATTTGGGCGTTTTGTTGGGTAAAGGGTTAAAAGAAGCTTAAAAGTTCACACATTTCCATCGTTGACTGAGACGCTTCATAACAGTGTTGGGCGCTCAAGCTAGGGACGGAAAATATAGTTACCCAATTTGCCTCTTTGTCTTGTGTGTTTATTTTCGTCATTGCAGCGAAGCTGGACAAGAATTTAACTTTAACGAACTCATCAATCATTTCAAATTGCCTTGTGTTGGTGTCATGCGCGACTTTTCGAAATATTATTAATCCGTCTAAATCAATGAGAAGTTATTTGATTGCGCGATGACGAGATGGCGGAAGCACGCGCCTATTCATCACTAGTGACAGATAAATAACTATGTCATGGATTTTAGTGACATAATAGGGCTTTCATGTGCGATGTACATATATACTAGTTTCCGTTTCTGATCCTCCCGGAGACACCAGTTACCAATTCGCACATATGACAGCGGGGATCAGAGCACATGTCCTTCAACTTATCAGCCTTATATCCCAGCTCTGTATAGCACCCACGCATGTCTCAAGGGAATATCTCACAAAGTTCAGGCCACCCATACATTCATCAGCTGTCCCACGCGGAAGCACAATTTTTACATTAAGATAACCATTATGTTAGCCCTCGATTGCCACTTACCGCCCTTGGCAATTACCCATATGGAATACATATAGAAGAATGATATCAACAGTGGACAGTGCTCGTTATGACCCCAACGCACGTTTGCGTCTTTGCTAGGTAATTAATTATTCGTTCTTAATTTACAATATAACTATGTGTTGGGGACAATATCAAACACATTTCCTTCCGGCATATAGGATACCTCTTTACACAAATAACGCTCTCGTGTCCCCTAATGTCGGATTAAGAAGTGCCGTTTGCTAAATGGAATCTTGTCTGCGAGCTAATGCTTTAGTAAGCATACGACATTAGGGCCCACAATCGCATTCGCAACCCTTGGGCTTATCGAATTACGATATGGAAACATCTCAATGGGATCGAATTGAAGCCACTCGGAAAGCAACTACAGACAATTATGGTGGGATTCACTGTGCAGCTATCCGTTAGTGTATACGTTCACACACGCAAAATTTTGCGCCGTATGTTTTGCTGAAATTTCGTTGTAATAGCGTATAGGTCTGTAGAAATAAAACATCACTGGAATCGTCGTCAGTTCTGTACCCGGTGATGTAGCGTTTAAGAAGCGTACCATATGCTGCTTGAATATGAATGGAAACATCCATGCATGCACATACAATACACTATGAAATAAGAGTTCAGTTGTAGGACATATTATAAACGAAGTTGTGTTACAGTTTAATTACTTCTGAGGAATCACACGATATCAGTATTCAGGGGCGGTGTGACTAATTAGTGCCCGGGCACGCCCGGGCACGCCCGGGCAAGCCCGGGCACGCCCGGGCAGGTCTTGGTGGTCTCATGGGCCCGCAGACAGTCTAATATGATGCCATATGGTAGTAGGATACAGAATAAGCATATATTAGGAAAATTGACTTGCTGTGTCGTCCACCGGCGGGTTTATTAACCATTTAAATGCCGATATTGACTAAAAGAACCCGAGAGAGCCCAGACGGACGCATAGACCCGACCATATTATATATTGATGACTAATGGTAGCGAGGCACTTACTAAAGGTATATATTGCAAATATTGACTCGCTATCTCGTTCGCGGCCGGCTTCATTAACCCCTTAAATGACGATATGCGCCAGAAGAACATGGCGCAAGCCCGGGCACGCCCGGGCAGGTCTTGGTGGTCTCATGGGCCCGCAGACAGTCTAATGTGATGCCATATGGTAGTAGGATACAGAATAAGCATATATTAGGAAAATTGACTTGTGTGTCGTCCACCGGCGGGTTTATTAACCATTTAAATGCCGATATTGACTAAAAGAACCCGGGAGAGCCCAGACGGACGCATAGACCCGACCATATTATATATTGATGACTAATGGTAGCGAGGCACTTACTAAAGGTATATATTGCAAATATTGACTCGCTATCTCGTTCGCGGCCGGCTTCATTAACCCCTTAAATTACGATATGCGCCAGAAGAACATGGCGCAAGCCCGGGCACGCCCGGGCAGGTCTTGGTGGTCTCATGGGCCCGCGGATAGTCTAATATGATGCCATATGGTAGTAGGATACAGAATAAGCATATATTAGGAAAATTGACTTGCTGTGTTGTCCACCGGCGGGTTTATTAACCATTTAAATGCCGATATTGACTAAAAGAACCCGGGAGAGCCCAGACGGACGCATAGACCCGACCATATTATATATTGATGACTAATGGCAGCGAGGCACTTACTAAAGGTATATATTGCAAATATTGACTCGCTATCTCGTTCGCGGCCGGCTTCATTAACCCCTTAAATGACGATATGCGCCAGAAGAACATGGCGCAAGCCCGGGCACGCCCGGGCAGGTCTTGGTGGTCTCATGGGCCCGCAGACAGTCTAATATGATGCCATATGGTAGTAGGATACAGAATAAGCATATATTAGGACTACGAACTTGCTCCACATATGAAGAAATTTCGTGTGCTTCATTCACAGTGGACAACTATGACAGACGAGGAGAAATCATGCAAGGTCCGTAAATTTTTAAGCGGTCAATCGATGAAATCAAGCACAGTAACATCAACAGATGGTACACTAACCGTTCCACGAACAACACCAACGGCACGAAAACTATCCAGAAAAACGTACAAAATCGGCAAAGACATCCAGCGCACCGAAAAGACAAAACAACTGACAATACTTCTTATTTGATAGTGACTATATATAGTGTCTATGTGATTTTAATTTGATAGTTCAATCGATGTTTCAATGTTTGTTTCCAAGTCCAATGTTGCAATTCTAGTGGTTCTGAATTTTAAACAGTCTGATCGAGCGTGTGATACATACAAATAATGTAATAAGCATTGACAATAACATAGTTCGGTCAGTTTTGAAGAGAGAGCATCGTTACTATCCTTAGCGAAAAAAAGGTCATGTATTAAATCACATATATATATATAGTTATATTCCGATTTTCTTTAGAGTAGCTTACTTTTCTGAAATTTTATTTGAATACTACAATGTCCTGGAATTCACCCATTTACGCAAATTGTTATGCTACAACACCAGGTTTTACATGTTTGATATGTACAGCCAGTAGATAGTATTCTGTTAAAGTTTTAAACATTCGATCAACCTCAGTGTATTTTGAAAATACGTCAATATGGTATCAACTTCAAATAAGCGATACCATTCTTATACAATATTGCAAACATCTGGCACATCATGGGTCACCCACTAAGACAGGGGCCGTGTAGTAGATGCACATCTAGTTAGATCTGTTCAATAACATAGCTTTCGGCATCAGGCCTTCATCAGTGATGATATATCATCACTGACGAAGACCTTGTGCAGAAAGCTATGTTATTGGGTAGAACTATGCAAACAGTTTGAAAAAGTTTTGAATTATATATCTATTCACGTGTATGTATATATTATACTTTCAATTGTGCTATTAGTAGGTATGATTGTTATATATCTTGTGGTTCTCATATTTGTTTTGCTTGTTATATATTATTCATAAATTGTTTCATGAACATTCCTGGAAATCATATATGCACGAACTGTGAGAAACAAATTAGTTAGAAATCAATCACTCTTGAAGTTTAACATAATTATGAACATTCCGCCAATCACCCAATTGTTACTAACTAGTTTTAGCATCCTTTGTTAACTGTAAACATTTGAAAATGTCCGATAAATCTTTCGAAAATACACATATATATGGAAGTTCGAGTGATTAGATTTCCGGGAAATGTTCTAAACAATTTGACAAAATTATATTCATTTGCCCTATATTGCAAACACGTGTATATATGTGTGGCTTATATAGTACTGTTGGTGGACATTTTTCGTTTCAGCTGTTGTGAGTTTTCCCCATAAATGCTTTTATACTATCATGTACATATTGTTTCCCGAACATTCCTGGAAATTATACGCGTATACACAAATATTCTGTTTATTTGAGAATTTAGAAATTTTAACTGATCTATACACAGAACAACTTATTTGAAGATAGCTATTCTGTTTTTCTCGGACAAAATGTCCTGCAATTTTAAGTTCTATAACTTACCAAAAGGGAAAATATAGAGATTAATGGAATATAAATTATGCATGACGCATAGTTTCATTTCTGAAATTGAAATGACAATTATTTGGATGGAGTTTTGTTATCGTACTTCTGTCTCCATTATAGTAATATCATTCAAGCGATTCTATTTCCGGGAAATGTTGTGCACAGTATGATTTTTACTTGCAAATATATTTATGTATAAAATGTTTCAAGGTGATGTGATATATATATATATAAAAAAATAAATTATTTACTGATTTAGATGAAATAAAGTATATAAGTTCTCTAAAACCTTATTATTTATTCCCGTAGTTCACTCCGTGTACGTGGTATATCGCCAAACCCGAAGGTATCACCGAACCCGAGAAGTCTCCAGGGTTCTTCTAGTTAATATCGGCATTTAAATGGTTAATTAACCCGCCGGTGGACGACACAGCAAGTCAATTTTCATAATCTTTGCTTATTCTGTAAATATCCTACTACCATACGACATCATATTAGACTGTCCGCGCGCCCATGAGGCCACCAGGGCCTGCCCGGACTTGCCCGGGCTTTCCCGTGCTCCCTTGGTGCAGATCGTCATTTAAGGGATTAATAAAGCCGGCCGCGAACGAAATAGCGAGTCAATATTTGCAATATACCTTTAGTAAGTGCCTCGATCCCATTATTCATCAATATATAATATGATCGGGTCGCTGTGTCAGTCGAGGCTCTCCCGGGTTCTTTAAATTAATATCGGCATTTAAAGTGTTAATAAACACGCCGGTTGATGACACAGCAAGTAAATTTGCATGCTTATTAATAATCCTACTACCGTACGGAATCATATTAGACTGTCCGCGGGTTCAGGAGGCAGCCAGGGCCTGTCCGGGCTTGCCCGCGCTTGCGCCATGTTCTTCTGGCGCATATCGTTATTTAAGGGGTTAATGAAGCCGGCGGCGAACGAGATAGCGAGTCAATATTTGCAATATACCTTTAGTAAGTGCCTCGCTACCATTAGTCATCAATATATAATATGGTCGGGTCTATGCGTCCGTCTGGGCTCTCCCGGGTTCTTTTAGTCAATATCGGCATTTAAATGGTTAATAAACCCGCCGGTGGACGACACAGCAAGTCAATTTTCACAATATATGCTTATTCTGTATCCTACTACCATGTGGCATCATATTAGACTGTCTGCGGGCCCATGAGAACACCCGGACCTGCCCGGGCGTGCCCGGGCTTGCCCGGACGTGCCCGGGCGTGCCCGGGCGTGCCCGGGCACTAATTAGTCACACCCTTCAGGGGCGTTCCTTTGGTAAATTACTCGTGCCGACGTTTAAAACCTACACTGTTAGAACAAAAACCGTCGCTTTAACGGTCTGAGACCGCGCAATATCGCTGCCAACTTTTGACCGTTAAACATACGGTCAGGCCGTAGCATGTTCCACGGAAAAAACGGTTTAAGTAACTGGCAGACTGTAACCTGTAACTGCATGTCAGACCATTGTATTTTTTACGGTTCAACACCGTTTAATTAATATCAAGACCGTAATTAATAATGGTCACCAATGGTATTTTTCATGGGTCAACAACAATGTTTTGCTCTTAATTTGCTAATTTACCATAGAATTAGCCAGGTTCCCATGGTAACAATATGATGTCCCGGTAGGCATTACGATTCATATGTTTTTGAATGGTCGAAAGTAGTATATTCGTAACTGAAAAATACATCTTAGTTCTTATGTTACGATCATAGTTTTGATGAAATGTATATCCTCAATGCATAAAGTGATAGACAAGCTTGTTATCTGCCTCGTAGAATTTAATCCGAAAAAAGGCTGTGTTCGCCTTTCAGTAACTGCTGCATAAATATGGCTGTAAATAAAAAACGATACTAGTAATAGCTGATAAGCCAACCCATCACTATTCAGTTATGAGTAATACTAATTTCGACCATTCTAAAACATGAATCGGCATGCCCTTTTAAGCCATAAAAAGAACAAAGCTACATGTTTCACAGTTAAAACGCAAATTTATGTACATGTAAAGGTTAAATATCTTATTGGCATACTTTTTGGTAACATGTAAGTCACTTGTAAACACAGTTTTTGTTTTAACAGGTGAATCCTTACATCATGACAATACAGTACCAGTCAGAAGAAGTGGTATTTTTAGACGCACCTTTATTGCGAAATTGAGCGTGATTAATTTAGAAAAAGGCGCGAGTATAGCACAATACCAAAAAACTGTCGCGCTTATTATTACAATATTGAACGCAAAATATTGCGATGCTAAGCGAGCTAACTTTCATACAGACCCGATAGTGTTATATTTATATTAGATAAATACTGTGCATATAGTGTACATATAGCATTTACAACTATAATTATATACATATCTAAAACATTGTCTCTATTTATACAATAACCAATATAGAACCAATAATTTGATTTAAATGTCACAATTTTGAGCGCAAGATGTCGCAATATTAAGTGCAAAATATTGAGATATTAAGCGCAAAATATTGCAATAATATCACAAGCGACATGCTTATAAGCGTTTCCACTTGCAATATTATTGCGATATTGGGCGCGAAAATAGCGTGCTTAATATACCACTTCTTTTGACTGGTAATGTATATCAATAACAGCTGGTTGGGATTGGAACCTTCAAGACAACAGCAGATCCCATAATAACTGTGCGGAATGACTTGGCGACAATGTTCTCCTGTAGTCGCACATTTTCCATGAAATTTTAAAGCATGATACATCAAACTGTAAACTGGTATCACAACACTTAGTTTCAATATCAGTGAGTCAGCCAAAGAGAGTTTGACAAGAACATCCAACCAATAGTGTACTCCTGGTAAATTGTCGTAATAACTTGATGATAACATGGCGAATGATGACAATGTCTCATATCCACACGTTTCAATGAAAATTGATGAACACGGGATGAATTGGTCCGTGTAATTGTAAAGTTGGAATTGTAGATATGTGATCGTCCGTCACTGCGCGGCGTCAGTTCATTGTTTACGGTGTTGTTGTTGACATTGAAGCTCTTGTGAATTACACTGGTGCGTACATTACATGTACATGTATATCCTCTCTTTTAAATGTACATGCATGTGAAACAATCAGATTCAGAACACTATCAACTGGATTGTCAACATTCTAATAGTAATAGCTGCTCGTTGAGTCGTTGTTATTATTGTCACTGTTGGTTAACATCGTGTTAATTGTACCTGTATCCTCTTGTGTCAGTAAATGAGCCAGTGTTTTGATACTAAGTCACAACACTGTCAATTTCAACATCAGCACTGAGTCGAATGAAGTCAGACCGCGCGGATCATGCCATGATTGATTGGCAGCAATTTCTACTCTCGAATTTAGTGGAAATTGTCAATGATTAAGCCGGTTTTCGCAGAATTGAAACTTGTCCGGTTATCAAAGGAACCGAAATCAGACCGTCTTAACAACTGTCCACAATCGAAAAGGTAACAGTTTCCTAAAAAACAATAGTTTGCTATCAAATACGCAACGATAAATGGCGAACAAATGAGCTGAGTGCTAAAGCAGGAACTTAACCCCGGAATGAGAATAACGTACCGTTCTCATGAATATACGTACCCGCATAACACAGAATGAATGCCGGATTATAAATACATATTAAATATCAGCAGAGTAAGATTCAGTCATACTGTATGAAGTCATTGCCCTGTATAATATGGTCGCCGATAAATATACTATTGAATTTTGACGTCATGACTTTTTATCACGAAAATATTTAATTTAGACAATTTTCATGGGCACATAAACTAACGGTAAAAAACCGTCAAACTGGTGAAACGGTATGGGACGGTAGATTATGACGGGCCGAAACCGTAAAACCGACAGTATTTTCTAACAGTGTAACCACACATATTAAGGATAAAGCCAACGTTTCGGTTACAAACACATCAACATGTTTAGACAAATATGTTTATAACTTAAACGGCGCGACGTGTTTAATACATACATGTACATCACTACCCAAATACAATCAATATACGCAATGCTAATATTACAAACGCATCAATGTGTTTAACTAATACACACTTTTGACAGTTTGTGGGCATGTTACACTTTAATTATGCATGGGCCCGTTTATAGACGGTAAGTGTTTTGATTGGGGAGGGGGTGCAGAACAATTCCTTACATGGTGCCGAATGTGTGGGTCATAGGTCGAGAAAACACGTGTTTTTCCGGTATTTCCAAATGTTTCCCTATGACCTTTCTGCACCTAATTACAAGGTAATTATCCTATACGGTCGTTATTATCGATATAACACAGCACTGTAATAATATGTGTTTTGAATCTAAACACATTCTTACACGCAAATGTGTTATACTTTATGCACGCGTATATTTATTTTTTAAAGGGGTACTTATTACCCGAACAGTACGTTTCAAAATGAATATACAACATTAACATGGTATTTCATTTCTAGACATATTGATGTGTTTTTACCTGAACACCACATTTGTGAAATTAAACGCATTGACTGTTTATGGTTTAAACACATTGTAGCAACATATCATTTAGGTTATACAAATAATATTGTGTTTAGTTAATGTGTCGATATGTTTAGGCTAATATACACCAAGGCGTTTATTATATTTTTACACTTTACACACACACGGCCATGTTTATATGGCACAAACTGTTTATAAAATAGAATATGTTTATTCAAGTATCAGCATATTTAACAGTAGCAGAATAATATTATGTCAAATGCACATATATGTAACAGCAACAGGCAGTAAAATTAAATAAGATATTCTCACACATGCTGTTCAATATTTAATTGGAGATATCATGTGCAGTTCCGGCCTGATTGTGATAAACAGTGATCATCCCCGTGTACGTGGTATCGCCAAAGCCGAGGATATCGCCAAAGCCGAGAAAATGGGAAAGTCATTTTCACGTATATGATATGGGGATATGTTTGTTTCTCATCGTAAAACAGACAACGAACAACTTATGTGTATGTCCACATGAAGCAGGGGTATTTATCCAACCGCTGTCAATCAGTTTTCCCAGATCAAACCATTAAAACAAATTTGCGATTGTTTTCAATAGTGTTTTTACTTTTGCTCACTCAAATTTTCGAGAACATCCACCCACTAGTACAGTTCCTGGACTTCCACGCTGTCAAAGCAAATGTCGCTATATAGTTGAATCTGTCAATGAAGCATGGGATTGAACAGAATTTAAAAAATCAGTGCCGTTCTCAATATTCGCGCGATATGGAGTGACCACTGTCGGCACAGAAAGATGTTAACGCCGCAGACGAAGATGTCACCAAACGCCGATAATCTGTGCAGTAAATATGCGTAGTACTTAAGGAGTTTTGATGAGTTTTCGAGTGTTTTTATGTGCATCTGAGACTGATCAATTGGACTGCGAATGTCATCTGAAATATGAATCCATAAGACCATAACATATTCGAAATATTGTGTACATATATATTATGAATGTATTTCAATTTAAATTAATTGAACATTCATCTCGGCATTCAGATTTGCGATCTCAAAAAGGTATATTTTTCTTTATTTAAATAAATCAAAATAAAATAAATTAAAATACTGACAAAATGCATATCTTCTTCTGGGTCTGCTTGTAAACAAAGCATATATAGCCGTCACTGGATACTAGCTTTATGTATGCCTTTCTTAAAACCATTATCGATCTGAAAAATCTTTTAAAATATATATACCATATTTGTTTTTACAAAGCTGTTTTCACAACAAATCGAACTCATGTGGATTCATGCTGATCATCAATCACTGACCACTCATCATAGCGTGTCTTTTTATACAGCGGTGAAAGTATCACACGCACGTGTTTATACAAAAGTAAAGGGATTATAGGGGTACATAACTAAACACCAAATCCGGCCATTTATGGGACCATCTCATTTTTGTCAAAATTCATATGTTCTTCGCATCGTTCTATAAAGTAGAGAGCATGAGTGTATTTTGCACTCACCCATGGCTCATATTTATTCATTTGTTGCATACATTCTATTGGGTATAATATGAGGTGGTCCCATGAGCCGGAGGTCCGTAAAAGCCAGGGTCCGTAAGAGCCAGGGTCCGTATCAGCCGCATACCCAATGGATCAGTCTCAGATACACATAAAAACACTAGAAAACTCATCAGAACTCCTTAAGTACTACGCATATTTACTGCACAGATGATCGGCGTTTGGTGACATCTTCGTCTGTGGCGTTAACATCTTTCTTTGCCGACAGTGGTCACTCCATTCTGTTCAATCCTATGCTTCATTGACAGATTCAACTATATAGCGTCATTTGCGTTGGCAGCGTGGAAGTCCGGAAACTATACTAGTGGGTGGATGTTCTCGAAAATTTGAGTGAGCAAAAGCAAAAACACTATTGAAAAAATTCGCAAAAAAATATTAAATGGTTTGATCTGGGAAAACTGATTGCCAGCGGGTGGATAAATACCCCTACTTCATGTGGACATGCACATACGTTGTCCGTTGTCTGTTTTACGATGAGAAACAAACATATCCCCATATCATATACATGAAAATTACTTTCCAATTTTCTCGGCTTTGTCGATATACCACGTACACGGAGGTGATGCATCGGGCTAATGTGGGAATCCAGACAACTGCTCACTCAATCTCTCCACTGTCAGTGCCAGGTCCGATTTTTGTGTCAACCCATATACCCTGTGCCAATGCATTCTCTTATATATGCGAGTCGACCATATGTCGCCTCGCATATATAAGAGAATGCATTGGCCTAACAATTTTTCATCATTTGTTATTATTTTTTACAATTTTAATAATTGTTTCTTATATTCTTTAACAGACTTATTTTGTAGGTTTAGTGCCCGGGAATTTTGCGTTTTTCATGGGCATCAAAATTATTACTATGAACACTTGGTGATAGTTTTGAGTTATAACATGCCCCTAAGGTTTTAACCAGTTTGTTTTTAAATTCGCTATAGTTCGCTTAAGCAATACTCAAACATATTTCAACCCAAAAAAAAAATATATACAAAAATACCAAAAAATTTTTTTACAGACGAGATCGGCCCCTGGCACTGAAAGGGTTAATAACTCTAATTGAAGGTCACAACTCGAGATTACATTTTTAAATGGACTTTGTGGACGATTTTGGATTGTGCCACTTACAATCATCCAGGGTGATTAATTCAATGGGCTTTTTTTTGTTGCGATATCTGCTCACTAAGGTCACTAAAAAGCATACAATTTCAAGCTGGGACCACCCCTTACTTTGAAGTAGATTGTCCCGGAACAAAGATAAACAAAGAAATATATTCCCTGCCTTGTTTGTTCAATGTTATAAAGTTCCCAGTCAGATCATCAAAAAGCTCCAGGGTTTTGGTGGAATATGATCTCTATGGGCGTTAACCAGAGTAGAGATTCATGGCATGATCTAACAATTTTACATCATTGAAACGAAGACTCATTCTTATTATCACTTAGGCCTTGTACCGATCGCATTTTCAACACAATGCTCGTATATTTCCTATCGATTTGTTGATTCCACAATGAAGCAAGCGCACCAACGCGCGCGACACTAAATTAAAATAACAAGAGCAATATGTGTCGATGTTACGTGTACTAGAGTCAGGGATATCAAAGGCAACTTTTTCGATTTTGGTCATATTTTGATTTTTTCTCTTTGAAAGGTTAGATAACCAACGATCTTGGACGGCGTCGCATCAGAACTATAAGGTCGTAACTCCATTTTGGCGGGAAATGAGTATTTGATATCATTCGAATCGTGAGAAAAAATTAAATCCGATGGGCCAAACTGTTTTTGCATTAGATGGCAAATATTCTCACAAACCAGTGACACAAATGTCGTATCTCCAGCGATCTTCACAATTATTCGTGCTATAAGGTCGTATGTCCAGCAGCAACCAATCGGATGCTTCAGGTTGTGCACGTGACACTGTTTTGCGTTTGTAAATTCCAAATGTGTGCTATATGGTCGTATCTCCATGTACATGTAGTCACGTGATCATTTGGTGATTTAAATTTTGTGATTGTTCCACAAATTTCCGTATGATGATGCACATGAGTGAATATTCATAATGTAGAATAGGCACTTTTTAGTTCATAGACACATGCGATTGGCACCATATTTATCTTAATTTGTATTTATTATAACAACTTCCTTATAGCACGGAAACCAATCGTTGTTGGCGTACGCAAAAGGTCGTATCTCCAAACAAGTTATTGCTCTTTAAAAGATAACGAGGGAGTAAACAGAAAACATATGTGGTTCAATGGACAGCCAATGCCAGGTTTCATTTGGGTTAAATAGAACAATACGTCATGCTTTGTTGTCAACATTATGAGAAATATATTCAACAAATGAATGAATTTGAGCACCGCGTTAGTGCAAAATACACTCTTGTGCTATATGAACGATGGACACACTATGATCATTATAACAGCCCTGTGTCTGCAATTTTTCCTGACACCCCCCCCCCCCCCACGCCTACCACCATCTACATTGGCAATACAGTAATGGGTGTACTATACATTTTCTAGAGCTAGAAAATACCTTTGTTGTGCAAGAATGTAACACAGGTACTTGAAGACAAATATCAGTAGGGTCGTTGAATGTGAAACTACAGAGATATTACTTCTCGTGTCGTTAGCTTTGGTCACGCTGCATCGTTTTATTGCCGTTCATTTTCCGGCAACATTCGGTTTTCTACGACGAAATGCCTACAATACATACCGTGCAAAATATATTGTGTAATCTTGCGAGTGTATGGACGTATAGTCTTAGTTAATGTTAATCCACGTGTGTTAACATTTGAGTAACATGGCTGATTTGTCAGCATCAGAACATTTAGCCCGACACAGCACATAATACGCTCATGATTGGATAGCAGCGGAATATATTTAATCAGGGTTCAAGATTATATAGCGATTGATATTTAAACGAAGTGACAAGCGAGGTCGTTTTTGGAATACAACCCCATCCTAAACATGTGAATTGTCTCGAAAACTCACGCAGCTTCTTGAAGTCGGCGCCTTGTGTTATACATGTACATGTATAGTCCCAGGCATGTGCAAATTGCAACGCTCTGCATGTCGCGCGGAGAAATCTAGGTGGATATGACATGCAGCTGTGGCAATTATCTACCATATGCATAGACTATAGTTTAAACGTAGAAACAGTTTTAAGTGTCATGGATATGAACAGCTGTTGTCCATTTATATAGAACGTATGTGTACATGTCGAACACAGTCGAACGTACGATAAGAATAACTTTATCTCAGTGACGAGACTTAGACATACATTGAACTGTAACATGTAGTGACGAGACTTAGACATACATTGAACTGTAACATGTAGTGACGAGACTTAGACATACATTGAACTGTAACATGTAGTGACGAGATTTAGACATACATTGAACTGTAACATGTAGTGACGAGACTTAGACATACATTGAACTGTAACATGTAGTGACGAGACTTAGACATACATTGAACTGTAACATGTAATGACGAGATTTAGACATACATTGAACTGTAACATGTAGTGACGAGATTTAGACATACATTGAACTGTAACATGTAGTGACGAGACTTAGACATACATTGAACTGTAACATGTAGTGACGAGACTTAGACATACATTGAACTGTAACATGTAGTGACGAGATTTAGACATACATTGAACTGTAACATGTAGTGACGAGACTTAGACATACATTGAACTGTAACATGTAGTGACGAGACTTAGACATACATTGAACTGTAACATGTAGTGACGAGATTTAGACATACATTGAACTGTAACATGTAGTGACGAGACTTAGACATACATTGAACTGTAACATGTAGTGACGAGACTTAGACATACATTGAACTGTAACATGTAGTGACGAGACTTAGACATACATTGAACTGTAACATGTAGTGACGAGATTTAGACATACATTGAACTGTAACAGGTAGTGACGAGATTTAGACATACATTGAACTGTAACATGTAGTGACGAGACTTAGACATACATTGAACTGTAACATGTAGTGACGAGACTTAGACATACATTGAACTGTAACATGTAGTGACGAGATTTAGACATACATTGAACTGTAACATGTAGTGACGAGACTTAGACATACATTGAACTGTAACATGTAGTGACGAGACTTAGACATACATTGAACTGTAACATGTAGTGACGAGATTTAGACATACATTGAACTGTAACATGTAGTGACGAGACTTAGACATACATTGAACTGTAACATGTAGTGACGAGATTTAGACATACATTGAACTGTAACATGTAGTGACGAGACTTAGACATACATTGAACTGTAACATGTAGTGACGAGATTTAGACATACATTGAACTGTAACATGTAGTGACGAGACTTAGACATACATTGAACTGTACCATGTAGTGACGAGACTTAGACATACATTGAACTGTAACACGTAGTGACGAGATTTAGACATACATTGAACTGTAACATGTAGTGACGAGACTTAGACATACATTGAACTGTAACATGTAGTGACGAGATTTAGACATACATTGAACTGTAACATGTAGTGACGAGACTTAGACATACATTGAACTGTAACACGTAGTGACGAGATTTAGACATACATTGAACTGTAACATGTAGTGACGAGACTTAGACATACATTGAACTGTAACACGTAGTGACGAGATTTAGACATACATTGAACTGTAACATGTAGTGACGAGACTTAGACATACATTGAACTGTAACATGTAGTGACGAGATTTAGACATACATTGAACTGTAACATGTAGTGACGAGACTTAGACATACATTGAACTGTAACATGTAGTGACGAGATTTAGACATACATTGAACTGTAACATGTAGTGACGAGACTTAGACATACATTGAACTGTAACATGTAGTGACGAGATTTAGACATACATTGAACTGTAACATGTAGTGACGAGACTTAGACATACATTGAACTGTAACATGCAGATCGTTCCGTTTGCTTTGATTACCACTTTCTGAAACATGCATTTCGTTTCAAGAGCAGATATATACATGTAGGAAGCCGATCGATAATGTTGACCAGTGAATGATATTTAATATGGTGTCAATATTTAAGCTGCACTTCTTGTTGGTAAAGCAAGAATATTCCCGAGGCGGACCAATAATCCGTAATCAACACTTACTCAATGGCAATTTTCAGTTATTTCCATGCATTGTGTACGTTTTATTAGACGATCTAATTTTCGTTACTTTCAACTTACGGTCTTGAGACTGTCACTGAATAAATTATTTCAAACTGGAGAAATCCAACCAATACCAAGAGTGCGTTGCTCAACCAACCAATTGCTTCCTGCAAAACCATTAACTAATATTCACATTCACTCCTCATTCGACAATGATTATTGATACAAGCCCGTCCAATACTTCTAAAAATAATTAAGTAATACGGAAGGCGGACGTGATGAATGAAAGCGAGGCTTTGCGATATCCAAATAATCGAAATTGCAATTAAGAACGTATTCCAACAAAAAATAGGTATATATTGACTCGGATTCGCTGAAACAAGAACAGTGGCATATTATACGTAGTGTATTTATAACTAGAAAATACGGATACGGCAATTCGTTTAAGTTTTTAATTAATGGGGGTTGAAGCGACAACCATTGTTATTCACGCATGTATAGAGTTGTCGCACGTCAAACAAAACAGTAAACCTTACTCCCAAGTGTCATCGCACCATCCCTGACATTTGGCCCACTGCATGCATTTCCAGTGTTAACGTGCTTTATTTGGAAACATGAATATTAATGAGCTGTCGCGAGAGGGGAATTCCCCGACCATCTCGGAAATGAATTTAAATACCGGTTTATCTAGACTGAGAGTTGACCGTAAGGAAACCTTGGTTTGGTTATATAATTAAACTGGCATTGTTTGCGGTCAATTGTATTATATATGACGGTGAAAGTATGCGAAGAGTCCATTGCCAGAAACAAACTCGTCGTCGACTTGATGACGCTGGTAAAGAACCCTGCTTGTGATCGAACCCTTACTTGCAATGCCAATACACCCCTGGTCGAGTTACTTTTTACTTTAAACATATTTTATTCGTATATAAATATACAAAAGGGATCGGGGCACAAGTTATCTCAACATAGGTAGCCACTCTCCCGTACAACATTGACAATACCTTGTTATAAAATGACAAGAAGGCGATAACAGAAACATTTGTACATGGTGAGAAAACAATTTGAGTTTGCATTATGTCGAATAACATCTTTCAACGTATGTGTTTATGGATTACCATTAGGACGAGCATAAATCTATGCATATCTATATCTATTTTGGTATAGTAGTGAATTTGGCGATTCGCCCGATGACGCCCTTGACTGTTACGCTGGTCGAGTTGTCCTGCTATGCTATATATGATCTGATATTTATTAGCATAAAAACACTCGTGTGAGCCGAATGCATTACATAATAGAAGACATATAATTTACATAATTATACATACATAGTTCATATAATAAACTTTCAGCATTCAAACTATATTTATACAATGTGACTTTGTAGAAACTCCATAATATAAGCGTGCAAATAACCTGTATGCTGACCTATGATATCGTGTGGAATAGAAAATAATTATTAATTCATTCCTCAATCACGGGCTTCTTCCCTCGTTTCAAAGAATTATTTGATAGCTCGACTGATCGCATTACTTGTATTTGGTTGGTCGTTTCGCATTATGTATATAAATTTTGAGATATTACTGGCTCTTATAAATGCGCTGCTTTTATGATTCAGTTCTTCGAATAGACGTTTTCTCAACTTGTCGTATTTAGCACAGTGGAGGACAAAATGCTTCTCGTCTTCCACTGAGTTAGCATTGCACATTTTGCATATCCGCTTATCGGCTGGTGTCGGTGGGCGTTTGTGTCGGCCTTTTTCTATGTGCTATGATGCCGCTGCGTCCTGCTGAATTGCTATGACGTTGTTATGGCAAACTGGCGCTGTTAACAAGAAGTACTGTTATATATTTTTCTTTATCGCGGTGTTCCCATAATCTGAACATATCCTCGAAAAGCCATTATAGGTATCAAACATTCAAAAACATATTTAATGCGAAATCATTGTTAATACTGGTTGTATTAGTTGTTGAAATTCGACTGTAATAAAATGGTTATTCACGTCGTTTTAGAAACACGCAGGCAGTATTATATATTTTAATATATGTATGTTCTTGAATGTTTAGCCAAACACCGCGAAAATGACAACCTTAGAAAAAATAACGGTACTTTCTCGTAACGGCATCAGTTTGCCATACCCGCGTCATATCAATTCAGCAGGACCACGTGACCAGGGGTGGAATAATATTCATAGCGGGTCATGCATATTACTGCGATACTGGGGGTACAACTGATGCATCTAGACCAAGCATAAATTACCAGTTGAAAAGAATAGATGGACAAAAGGAAAAGGTAGTACTGATTTAACCCTTTACCCAACAGAAGGGCCCTGTGCCAATGCATTCTCTTATATATGCGAGTCGACCATAGGTCGCCTCGCATATATAAGAGAATGCATTGGCTTAACACATTAAAAATTATAAAATTGTTAAAGAATGTAAGAAAAAATGATAAAAAGTGTTAAAAAAACATATTTTTTAGGCCAATGCATTCTCTTATATATGCGAGGCGACCTATGGTCGACTTGCATATATAAGAGAATGCATTGGCACAGGGCATAACTGTAACCACCACAATGTGGTCAATCAGCCGGTTCCAATGATATCCATATTTGTATGGTTCTATTGAGACAGACCGAAGATATTTTAGGCTGTTGAAGCTTTATTTGGCCGGTTGTTGGGTAAAGGGTTTAAACTGTGTTTTGTGCAGCAATAGCCCATGTGATGGGTACCATTTTATGATCATACATGTATGCCAAGAGCTGAAATATCTATTCAAATTATATATTCCAAAATATTACTGGGATAATCCGAACCGCAATAATTCATTTGTTTTGGAAATATTATATGATAATTGGTAGCGTATAAATTGCTTGCATAAATTGTTTTTTCATATGTATACTAGCAGGTGACCCGACTTCGTCCTGGCTTTGACCTTGAATTGACCATTTTGAAGGTCAAGGTCAGGTCGGAGTCACGATTTGACCCGTCCAAAACACTCTCCGGACAAAATTACCCGTCCAGAAGTTTTCCAGGCCATAGCTAACAAACAAACAAACAGACAGAAGTCCCAAAAATATATATTAGATCATTTGTGGGTACCCGTTGCAAGGTGAAGGTCACCTCGGGCGGAAAAACTGACCCGATGAAAATCTCCCCCATTCCCAGGAACCCCTAAGTACGAACAGAGAATCACACAACACGCTCATGTATGTACGCACACACAACACGCTCATGTCTGGACAACACACGCTCTTTATCAACGACACTGCGGATACGAACGCTCTTTAACCATCACGCGATTAACCCAATGAACTACCCATTGCTGTGGCGGGGGATTGGAGAATGAGTGATCTGACTTTCTCAGAAGCGATGCGATGATATTCCATCTGGGATTTTACCCTTAGATAGGAAGTTTGGGCTCAATCCGTCCGACAGTTTTCCCGGCCATAGCTAACAAACAAACAAACAAACATAATTCCCAAAATATAATGTATACTAGCAGGTTAGCCCGCCACTGGCGGCATTCGTCCCATGGCTTTGTTTCAGAAACATGACATTTTTGTAATTATTTTGTTTTTATTTATTTTTGTTTTTTATTTTTTAATTTGAATTTAATGTTTTTTAAATTTAATTTTTTGTTTCTGGCGGAAAAATTTACCCGTAGAAATCGCCCCTTCCTAGGAACGACAGACAACGCATTCTTTGTTTCGTGAAATATCTCTACGATAACATTGCATTGAATTGAAATTAAATTTTAAATTGTTTTAATTAAATTTTTTGTTTCTGGCGGAAAAATTTGCCCGTAGAAATCCCCCCTTCCTAGGAACGACAGACAACGCATTCTTTGTTTCGTGAAATCTCTCTACGATAACATTGCATTGAATTTAAAACAAACGCTTCCCGTCGGGAAATCTGTCTTCGGGTCGTTGTTGGCATCACGGCTCCCCGAAAACTCTCACATTGCCGAAAACGTGTATTTAGTAATATCGTTGTTGTTGATATTTACGGCTTGGGGGGCTATTTTCTTATTTAGCAAGTTTGAGCTCAATCGGTTAGAGTCTATAAAGGACACACTCATATATATGACACTTCCCGTAGGTAGCAAGTTTGAGCTCAATCGGCATTCCCTGGAATTTCCCGTAGATTGGCAGATTCCAGTAGCTTTATAACGGTATATCTGGGGAGAAATCTGATGCTATATTCGTGATTATCTGGGATGATTTCGGTATATACCGAAGGTATATACTGTAAAATCAAAGCGCGCCATCCGTGCTCGCAGGGAATAAATTTCGAGCGATAACGTTTGCGTTCCCGTATAACTCTGCAGATGCGAATAACGTTGAATGGGAAACAGACGCTCTTTATAGAGATGCGTCAAAAATAAACGCTCATTAAATAATCACTTGATTAACCCCCGCCGTGCCTTTGCGGTGATTTGAGATTGGAGAACGGGTGCTCTGAGCTTCTCTAAACCGCTACCACGGTCGTGTCGGTGAAATTTGACACTTACATAGGAAGTTTGATCTCAATCTGTACACGCGTTTTGGATTCTATGAAGTACACACACACACATAACACACACACATATACGAAGTCTCAAAATATATAGTACTAGCAGGTTAGCCCGCCACTGGCGGCATTCGTCTCATGGCTTTGTTTCAGAAACATGACATTTTTTTAATTTAACCAAATTTCAAGTCGATAGCTCCACCCGTTTCCGAGATCAGGTCTGCGCATGCGCGAAGCTTGTGTCGCACGGGCTCGGCGTCCCGATAAAATTCGTACCCGGGGCAAGATACATTCACATACCAAATTTCAAGTCGATAGCTCCACCGGTTTCCGAGATCTCGTCTGCGCATGCGCGAAGCTGGCGTCGCACGGACTCGGCGACCCGATAAAATTTGTATCCGGGGCAAGATACATTCACATAGCAAATTTCAAGTCGATAGCTCCACCCGTTTGCGAGATAACGCATTCTTTGTTTTTAAATGAGTTAATTCATGGTACCCGTCCTCCCCGTCCTAAACTTCAGAGCGGACAGTCAATTAATCCCGTCGTGAAATCCCTCTGCATAATATTTCGAGCTCTTGGATCAATTCTGCCTTTTTAGTTGCATTTCGTCCGCATCCGTATTTCGGACGCATGGGGTCAGTCGTTTAGCCACGTCCATTGGATCCGCATCGGACGCATGGGGTATCGTTTAGCCACGTCCATTGCAATAAAGAGCGTTAATTGTCAAAACCTCCGTATAAGGTATAGATAAAGAGCGTTATTGCATTAACCCCCCGCCGTGCCTTTGCGGTGATTTGGGAGTGGATAAAGGGTGCTCAGAGCTTCTCGAAAACACGACTACGGCGGTGTCGGTGTGATTTTACACTTACATACGAAATTTGATCTCAATATGTACACGCGTTTTGGATTCTATGAAGTACACACACACACACACACACATATATATACGAAGTCTCAAAATATATAGTATAGACTAGCCGATGAGCCCGACGTTGTCCGGGCTATTCAAAAACCAAATTTCAAGTCGATAGCTCCACCCGTTTCCGAGATCTGGTCTGCGCATGCGCGAAGATGGCGTCGCACGGGCTCGGCGACCCGATAAAATTTGTATCCGGGGCAAGATACATTCACATACCAAATTTCAAGTCGATAGCTCCACCCGTTTCCGAGATCTCGTCTGCGCATGCGCGAAGATGGCACCGCACGGGCTCGGCGACCCGATAAAATTTGTATCCGGGGCAAGATACATTCACATAGCAAATTTCAAGTCGATAGCTCCACCCGTTTCCGAGATCTCGTCTGCGCATGCGCGAATCAAGCGCCGCACGGGCTCGCCAATACGACAACGTCGACCGCCTGGTCAGACTACACACACATACCAAATTTCAAGTCGATAGCTCCACCCGTTTCAAAGATCTCGTCTGCGCATGCGCGAAGCTGGCGTCGCACGGGCTCGGCGACCCGATAATTTTTTTATCCGGGCCAAGATACATTCACATACCAAATTTCAAGTCGATAGCTCCACCCGTTTCCGAGATCTCGTCTGCGCATGCGCGAAGCTGGCGTCGCACGGGCTCGGCGACCCGATAAAATTTGTATCCGGGGCAAGATACATTCACATACCAAATTTCAAGTCGATAGCTCCACCGTTTCCGAGATCTCGTCTGCGCATGCGCGAAGCTGGCGTCGCACGGGCTCGGCGACCCGATAAAATTCGTATCCGGGGCAAGATACATTCACATACCAAATTTCAAGTCGATAGCTCCACCCGTTTCCGAGATCTGGTCTGCGCATGCGCGAAGCGGGCGCCGCACGGGCTCGCCAATACGACAACGTTCACCGCCTGGTCAAACTACACACACGTACCAAGTTTCGTCTCGATCGGTCAAGAATCGTAGATTTGTATTAATGACAGACAGACAGACAGACAGACAAACATACATACAGACAGAGGTCTTCAAAATATATATGAGACTAGCAGGTTAGCCCGCCACTGGCGGCATTCGTCCCATGGCTTTGTTTCAGAAACATGACATTTTTGTAATTATTTTGTTTTTATTTATTTTTGTTTTTTATTTTTGAATATGAATTTAATGTTTTTTAAATTCAATATATTTTGTTTCTGAATTGTTTTTTTATTGTTAATTTTTTTTAATTTTATATTGTTTTAATTAAATTGTAAATTGTTTTAATTAATTTGTTTGTTTCTGGCGGAAAAATTTACCCGTAGAAATCCCCCCTTCCTAGGAACGACAGACAACGCATTCTTTGTTTCGTGAAATCTCTCTACGATAACATTGCATTGAATTTAAAACAAACGCTTCCCGTCGGGAAATCTGTCTGCATAATATTTTGAGTCTGCGGTACCCGTCGTAATGTCGTCTCTCTGCATAATAGATAACATTGCATTGAATCTGTTGTTGGCATTCAGGGCTTCGGGTCGTTGTTGTTGGCATCACGGCTCCCCGAAAACTCTCACATTGCCGAAAACGTGTATTTAGTAATATCGTTGTTGTTGATATTTACGGCTTGGGGGCTATTTTCTTATTTAGCAAGTTTGAGCTCAATCGGTTCGAGTCTATAAAGGACACACTCATATATATGACACTTCCCGTGGGTAGCAAGTTTGAGCTCAATCGGCATTCCCTGGAATTTCCCGTAGATTGGCAGATTCCATTAGCTTTATAACGGTATATCTGGGGAGAAATCTGATGCTATATTCGTGATTATCTGGGATGATTTCGGTATATAACTATATACTGTAAAAACAAAGCGCGCCATCCGTGCTCGCAGGGTTGGTCAGAAACAAATGTTTTTTAAATTTAATGTATGTTCCGTATATCTCTCTGCAGATGCAAATAACGTTGAGTGGCAAACAGACGCTCTTTATAGAGATGCGTCAAAAACAAACGCTCATTAAATAATCACTTGATTAACCCACGCCGTGCCTTTGCGGTGATTTGAGATTGGAGAACGGGTGCTCTGAGCTTCTCTAAACCACGACCACGGTCGTGTCGGTGGGATTTGACACTTACATAGGAAGTTTGAGCTCAATCTGTATACGCGTTTTGGATTCTATGAAGTACACACACACACACACACATATATACGAAGTCTCAAAATATATAGTACTAGCAGGTTAGCCCGCCACCGGCGGCTTGTCCGAAACATGACATTTTTTAATTTTTTTTTTTAATTTTTAGCTCCACGCGTTTCAATAAGAAAAATTTGTACCCGGTAGCTCCACCCGTTTCCGAGATCTGGTATGCGCATGCGCGAAGCTGGCGTCGCACGGACTCGGCGACCCGATAAAATTTGTACCCGGCGCAAGATACATTCACATAGCAAATTTCAAGTCGATAGCTCCACCCGTTTCCGATATCTCGTCTGTGCATGCGCTGCACGGGCGTCGCACGGGCTCGCCAATACGACAGCGACGACCACCTGGTCAAACTACACTCACGTACCAAGTTTCGTCCCGATCGGTCGAGGTGTTGGTATCTGATGCAAAAGACGAAATTGTGAGTGTTGGTCAATAGTCCCCGCCGTGAACCTCATCGTCGCAAAGAGCGGACAGTCAATTAACCCCGTTGTGAACCTCAATCACCAACGCGACGTAAACATGTGTTGCGTTCTAAAAATAGGAAAGCACTTTCTGTCTGCATAATTCTGCAGATGCTAACAACGTTGCTCCCCGTAGGTAGCAATATCGTTGTTGTTGATATTTACGGCTTGGGGGCTATTTTCTTATTTAGCAAGTTTGAGCTCAATCGGTTCGAGTCTATAAAGGACACACTCATATATATGACACTTCCCGTGGGTAGCAAGTTTGAGCTCAATCGGCATTCCCTGGAATTTCCCGTAGATTGGCAGATTCCAGTAGCTATATCTGGGGAGAAATCTGATGCTATATTCGTGATTATGTGGGATGATTTCGGTATATAACTATATACTGTAAAAACAAAGCGCGCCATCCGTGCTCGCAGGGTTGGTCAGAAACAAATGTTTTTTTAATTTAATGTATGTTCCGTATATCTCTCTTCAGATGCAAATAACGTTGAATGGCAAACAGACGCTCTTTATAGAGATGCGTCAAAAACAAACGCTCATTAAATAATCACTTGATTAACCCACGCCGTGCCTTTGCGGTGATTTGAGATTGGAGAACGGGTGCTCTGAGCTTTTCTAAACTGCGACCACGGTCGTGTCGGTGTGATTTGACACTTACATAGGAAGTTTGAGCTCAATCTTTACACGCGTTTTGGATTCTATGAAGTACATACATACATATATATATACGAAGTCTCAAAATATATAGTATAGACTAGCAGGTTAGCCCGCCACTGGCGGCATTCGTCCCATGGCTTTGTTTCAGAAACATGACATTTTTGAATATGAATTTAATGTTTTTTAAATTTAATATATTTTGTTTCTGAATTGTTTTTTTATTGTTAATTTTTTTTAATTTTAAATTGTTTTAATTAAATTGTGAATTGTTTTAATAAATTTTTTGGTTTCTGGCGGAAAAATTTACCCGTAGAAATCCCCCCTTCCTAGGAACGACAGACAACGCATTCTTTGTTTCGTGAAATCTCTCTACGATAACATTGCATTGAATTTAAAACAAACGCTTCCCGTCGGGAAATCTGTCTGCATAATATTTTGAGTCTGCCGTACCCGTCGTAATGTCGTGAAATATCTCTGCATAATAGATAACATTGCATTGAATCTGTTGTTGGCATTCAGGGCTTCGGGTCGTTGTTGTTGGCATCACGGCTCCCCGAAAACTCTCACATTGCCGAAAACGTGTATTTAGTAATATCGTTGTTGTTGATATTTACGGCTTGAGGGCTATTTTCTTATTTAGCAAGTTTGAGCTCAATCGGTTCGAGTCTATAAAGGACACACTCATATATATATGACACTTCCCGTGGGTAGCAGGTTTGAGCTCAATCGGCATTCCCTGGAATTTCCCGTAGATTGGCAGATTCCAGTAGCTTTATAAGGGTATATCTGGGGAGAAATCTGATGCTATATTCGTGATTATCTGGGATGATTTCGGTATATAACTATATACTGTAAAAACAAAGCGCGCCATCCGTGCTCGCAGGGTTGGTCAGAAACAAATGTTTTTTAAATTTAATGTATGTTCCGTATATCTCTCTGCAGATGCAAATAACGTTGAATGGCAAACAGACGCTCTTTATAGAGATGCGTCAAAAACAAACGCTCATTAAATAATGACTTGATTAACCCACACCGTGCCTTTGCGGTGATTTGAGATTGGAGAACGGGTGCTCTGAGCTTTTCTAAACCGCGACCACGGTCGTGTCGGTGGGATTTGACACTTACATAGGAAGTTTGAGCTCAATCTGTACACGCGTTTTTGATTCTATGAAGTACACACACACACACACACACATATATACGAAGTCTCAAAATATATAGTATAGATAGATAGATTAGATATGTTTGGCTGTGTTCCAGCTTAAATGTTGGCTTTTCAAATAAACAATCAATCAACAATCAATCAACAAAAAGAACATAATTAAAAAGAAAACTAATGATATAGGTTTCTACAATTATCACTCCCGACCGCTACAATCATAGTGCGGGGTGAAGAACAAATTATAGGCAATTGCAGTCAAATTGGGGGGTTTACATTGTATAACTCTAATCTGTGCATAGTAACCATAGTAACATGTACTTGACTCCTATAGCTTCCTGTTTTGCAAATGTTGCTTAGACCCAGATTGTTACCATCGAACTCCATTAAGGAGGCTTCACAACTCAAGGATATGAAGTAACGTCTGCGCCCAGCTCTTCGTATATTCGTACAATTCCAGTGGGGCCAAAACATTTCGTTCCGCAAACGATAACCACGACATATTGTGATCAGCGGACATCGGCAATGCATGAATTATCGATCGCATTAATATATTCCCTTTCCACGACCGACACGATTAAGCACAACGTGTTCAATAATAAATTAATTGACAGTCTGTATCATTAAAAGGGAGGTAATACTGATGTTTACAATGGTATATATTCGGAGGCGTATAAGGAGGTTTATAATGAGGTTTATAAGAAGGTTTATGGGGAAGTTTATACGGAAATTTATAATGAAGTTTATAAGGAGCTCTACAAGCATGTTTATAAGGAGGTTTATAAGGAGGTTTATAATGAGGTTTATAAGGATGTTTATAAGTAGGTTTATAAGTAGGGTTATAAGAAGGTTTATAAGGAGGTTTATAAGGAGGTTTATAAGGAGGTTTATAAGGATGTTTATAAGGATGTTTATAAGTAGGTTTATACGTAGGGTTATAAGAAGGTTTATAAGGAGGGTTATAAGGATGTTTATAAGGATGTTTATAAGTAGGTTTATACGTAGGGTTATAAGAAGGTTTATAAGGAGGTTTATAAGGAGGGTTATAAGGATGTTTATAAGTAGGTTTATAAGGAGGTTTATAAGGATGTTTATAAGTAGGGTTATAAGACGGTTTATAAGAAGGGTTATAAGAATGTTTATAAGGAGGTTTATAAGGAGGTTTATAAGTAGGGTTATAAGACGGCTTATAAGGAGGTTTATAAGGATGTTTATAAGTAGGGGTATAAGACGGTTTATAAGGATGTTTATAAGTAGGGTTATAAGGAGGTTTATAAGGAGGGTTATAAGAATGTTTATAAGGAGGTTTATAAGGAGGTTTATAGGGATGTATATAAGGAGGTTTACAATGAGGTTTATAAGGAAGTTTATAAGCAGGTTTAAAGGAGGTTTATAAGGAGGTTTATAAGGAGGTTTATAAGGAGGTTTATAAGGAAGTTTATAAGCAGGTTTAAAAGGAGGTTTATAAGGAGGTTTATAAGGAGGTTTATAAGGAGGTTTATAAGCAGGTTTAAAAGGAGGTTTATAAGGAGGTTTATAAGGAGGTTTATAATGAGGTTTATAAGGAGGTTTATAAGGAGGTTTATAAGGAGGTTTATAAGGAGGTTTATAAGGAGGTTTATAAGGAGGTTTACTAAGAGGTTTAAAGGAGATTTATAATGATGTTTATAAGTAGGTTTATAAGGATGCTTAAAAGGAGGGTTATAAGAAGGTTTATAAGTAGGTTTATAAGTAGGTTTATAAGGAGGTTTATAAGGAGGTTTATAAGGAGGTTTATAAGGAGGTTTATAAGGAGGTTTACTAAGAGGTTTAAAGGAGATTTATAATGATGTTTATAAGGAAGTTTATTATGAGGTTTATAAGGATGTTTATAAGGATGTTTATAAGTAGGTTTATAAGTAGGGTTATAAGAAGGTTTATAAGGATGTTTATAAGTAGGTTTATAAATAGGGTTATAAGAAGGTTTATAAGGAGGTTTATAAGGAGGTTTATAAGGGGGTTTATAAGGATGTTTACCCGGAGGTTTACCAGGAGGTTTAAATGAGATTTATAATGAGGTTTATATGGAAGTTTATTATGAGGTTTATAAGGCGGTTTATAAGGAGGTTTATATGAAAGTGTATAAGGAGGTTTATCAGGTGGTTTAAAAGGAGGTTTATAAGGAGGTTTATAATGAGGTATATAAGGCGTTTTTTAAGGAAGTTTATAAGGAGGTTTATAAGGAGGTTTATAAGGAGGTTTAAAAGGAGGTTTATAAGGCGGTTTATAAGGATGTTTATAAGGATGTTTATAAGGAGGTTTATAAGGAGGTTTATAAGGATGTTTATAAGGATGTTTATAAGGATGTTTATAAGGATGTTTATAAGGATGTTTATAAGTAGGTTTATAAGGAGGTTTAAAAGGAGGTTTATAAGGAGGTTTATAAGGATGTTTATAAGAAGGTTTATAAGGATGTTTATAAGGATGTTTATAAGGATGTTTATAAGGATGTTTATAATGAGGTTTATAATGATGTTTATAAGGAGGTTTATAAGGAGGTTTATAAGGAGGTTTATAAGGATGTTTATAAGGAGGTTTATAAGGATGTTTATAAGGATGTTTATAAGGATGTTTATAAGGATGTTTATAAGGATGTTTATAAGTAGGTTTATAAGGAGGTTTATAAGGATGTTTATAAGGAGGTTTATAAGAAGGTTTATAAGAAGGTTTATAAGGAGGTTTATAAGGAGGTTTATAAGGAGGTTTATAAGGATGTTTATAAGGATGTTTATAAGTAGGTTTATAAGAAGGTTTATAAGAAGGTTTATAAGGAGGTTTATAAGGAGGTTTATAAGGATGTTTATAAGGATGTTTATAAGGATGTTTATAAGGATGTTTATAAGGAGGTTTATAAGGATGTTTATAAGGATGTTTATAAGGAGGTTTATAAGAAGATTTATAAGAAGGTTTATAAGGAGGTTTATAAGGAGGTTTATAAGGAGGTTTATAATGAGGTTTATAATGATGTTTATAAGGAGGTTTATAAGGAGGTTTATAAGGAGGTTTATAAGGATGTTTATAAGGAGGTTTATAAGGATGTTTATAAGGATGTTTATAAGGATGTTTATAAGGATGTTTATAAGGATGTTTATAAGTAGGTTTATAAGGAGGTTTATAAGGAGGTTTATAAGGATGTTTATAAGGAGGTTTATAAGTAGGTTTATAAGAAGGTTTATAAGAAGGTTTATAAGGAGGTTTATAAGGAGGTTTATAAGGATGTTTATAAGGATGTTTATAAGGATGTTTATAAGTAGGTTTATAAGAAGGTTTATAAGAAGGTTTATAAGGAGGTTTATAAGGAGGTTTATAAGGATGTTTATAAGGATGTTTATAAGGATGTTTATAAGGAGGTTTATAAGGATGTTTATAAGGATGTTTATAAGGATGTTTATAAGTAGGTTTATAAGAAGGTTTATAAGAAGGTTTATAAGGAGGTTTATAAGGAGGTTTATAAGGAGGTTTATAAGGAGGTTTATAAGGAGGTTTATAAGGAGGTTTATAAGGAGGTTTATATGGAGGTTTAAAAGGAGGTTTAAAAGGAGGTTTATACGTAGGGTTATAAGAAGGTTTATAAGTAGGTTTATAAGGATGTGTATAAGGATGTTTATAAGGAGGTTTATAAGGATGTTTATAAGGATGTTTATAAGGAGGTTTATAAGGATGTTTATAAGGAGGTTTATAAGGATGTTTATAAGGAAGTTTATAAGGTGGTTTATAAGGAGGTTTATAAGGAGGTTTATAAGGAGGTTTATATGGAGGTTTATAATGATGTTTATAAGGAGGTTTATAAGAAGATTTATAAGAAGGTTTATAAGGAGGTTTATAAGGAGGTTTATAAGGAGGTTTATAATGAGGTTTATAATGATGTTTATAAGGAGGTTTATAAGGATGTTTATAAGGATGTTTATAAGGATGTCTATAAGGATGTTTATAATGATGTTTATAAGGATGTTTATAAGGATGTTTATAATGATGTTTATAAGGAGGTTTATAAGGAGGTTTATAAGGAGGTTTATAAGGATGTTTATAAGGAGGTTTATAAGGATGTTTATAAGGAGGTTTATAAGGAGGTTTATAAGGAGGTTTATAAGGAGGTGTATAAGGAGGTTTATAATGAGGTTTATAAGGAGGTTTATAAGGATGTTTATAAGGATGTTTATAAGGATGTTTATAAGGAGGTTTATAAGGAGGTTTATAAGGATGTTTATAAGGATGTTTATAATGATGTTTATAAGGAGGTTTATAAGGAGGTGTATAAGGAGGTTTATATGGATGTTTATAAGGAGGTTTATAAGGAGGTTTATAAGGAGGTTTATAAGGAGGTTTATAAGGAGGTTTATAAGGAGGTGTATAAGGAGGTGTATAAGGAGGTTTATAAGGAGGTTTATAAGGAGGTGTATAAGGATGTTTATAAGCAGGTTTATAAGTAGGGTTATAATGAGGTTTATAAGTAGGGTTATAAGGAGGGTTATAAGGAGGCTTATAAGGAGGTTTATAAGAAGGTTTATAAGGAGGTTTATAAGGAGGTTTATAAGGAGGTTTATAAGGATGTTTATAAGGAGGTTTATAAGGAGGTTTATGAGGAGGTTTATGAGGAGGTTTATAAGGAGGTTTATAAGGAGGGTTATAAGGAGTTTTATATGGAGGTTTATAAGGAGGTTTATAAGGAGGTTTATAACGAGGTTTATAACGAGGTTTATAAGGAGGTTTATAACGAGGTTTATAACGAGGTTTATAAGGAGGTTTATAAGGAGGTTTATAACGAGGTTTATAACGAGGTTTATAAGTAGGGTTATAAGGATGTTTATAAGGATGTATATAAGGAGGGTTATAAGTAGGTTTATAAGGAGGATTATACGGAGGTTTATAAGGAGGTTTATAAGGAGGTTTATACGGAGGTTTATAAGGAGGTTTATAAGGAGGTTTATAAGGAGGTTTATATGGAGGTTTATAAGGATGTTTATAAGGATGTTTATAAGGAGGTTTATAAGGAGGTTTATAAGGAGGTTTATAAGGAGGTTTATAAGGAGGTTTATATGGAGGTTTATAAGGATGTTTATAAGGAGGTTTATAAGGAGGTTTATAAGGAGGTCTATAAGGAGGTTTATAAGGCGGTTTATAATGAGGTTTATAAGGAGGTTTATAAGGAGGTTTATAAGTAGGTTTATAAGGAGGGTTATACGGAGGTTTATAAGGAGGTTTAAAAGGAGGTTTATAAGGAGGTTTATAAGGAGGTTTATAGGGAGGTTTATAAGGATGTTTATAAGGAGGTTTATAAGTAGGTTTATAAGGAGGTTTACAAGGAGACTTATAAGCAGGTTTATAAGGAGGTTTATCAGGAGGTTTATAAGGAGGTTTATAATGAGGTTTATAAGGAGGTTTATAATGAGGTTTATAAGGAGGTTTATAAGGAGGTTTATAAGGAGGTTTATAAGTAGGTTTATAAGGAGGTTTATAAGGAGGTTTATAAGTAGGGTTATAAGGAGGTTTATAAGTAGGTTTATAAGGAGGTTTATAAGGATGTCTATAAGGAGGTTTATAAGTAGGTTTATAAGGAGGTTTATAAGGAGGTTTACAAGGAGGTTTACAAGGAGGTTTATAAGGAGGTTTATAAGGAGGTTTATAAGGATGTTATAAGGATGTTATAAGGAGGTTTATAAGGATGTTTATAAGGATGTTTATAAGGAGGTTTATAAGGAGGTTTATACGGGGGTTTATAAGGAGGTTTATAAGGATGTTATAAGGAGGTTTATAAGTAGGGTTATAAGAAGGTTTATAAGGAGGTTTATAAGGAGGTTTATAAGGAGGTTATAAGTAGGTTTATACGTAGGGTTATAAGGAGGTTTATAAGTAGGGTTATAAGAAGGTTTATAAGGAGGTTTATAAGTAGGTTTATAAGGATGTTTATAAGGAGGTTTATAAGGATGTTTATAAGGATGCTTAAAAGGAGGTTTATAAGGAGGTTTATAATGATGTTTATAAGGATGTTTATAAGGAGGTTTATAAGGATGTTTATAAGGAGGTTTATAAGGATGTTTATAAGGATGCTTAAAAGGCGGTTTATAAGGAAGTTTATAAGGAGGTTTATAGGGAGGTTTATAAGGAGGTTTATTAGGAGGTTTATTAGGAGGTTTATATGGAGGTTTATAAGGAGGTTTATAAGGATGTTTATAAGGATGCTTAAAAGGAGGGTTATAAGAAGGTTTATAAGGAGGTTTATAAGGAGGTTTATAAGGAGGTTTTAAGGGGGTTTATAAGGAGGTTTACAATGAGGTTTATAAGGAGGTTTATAAGGAGGTTTATATGAAGTTTATTATGAGGTTTATAAGGAGGTTTATAATGACGTTTATAAGGGGGTTTATAAGGAGGTTTACCAGGAGGTTTACTAGGAGGTTTAAAGGAGATTATAATGATGTTTATATGGAGGTTTATTATGAGGTTTATAAGGAGGTTTATAAGAAGGTTTATAAGGAGGTTTATAAGGAGGTTTATAAGGAGGTTTATAAGGGGGTTTATAAGGAGGTTTACTTGGAGGTTTAAATGAGATTTATAATGATGTTTATAAGGAAGTTTATTATGAGGTTTATAACGAGGTTTATAAGGAGGTTTATAAGTAGGTTTATAAGGAGGTTAATAAGGAGGTTTATAAGGAGGTTTATATGGAAGTTTATTATGAGGTTTATCAGGTGGTTTACTAGGAGGTTTATAAGGAGGTTTATAAGGAGGTTTATAAGGAGGTTTATAAGGAGGTTTATATGGAAGTTTATACGGAGGTTTATAAGGAGGTTTAATGGAGATTTATAATGATGTTTATAAGGAGGTTTATTGTGAGGTTTATAAGGAGGTTTATAAGGAGGTTTATATGGAAGTTTATTGTGAGGTTTATAATGATGTTTATAAGGATGTCTATAAGGAGGTTTACAATGAGGTTTATAAGGAGGTTTATAAGGAGGTTTATATGAAGTTTATTATGAGGTTTATAAGGAGGTTTATAATGAGGTTTATAAGGGGGTTTATAAGGAGGTTTACCAGGAGGTTTAAATGAGATTTATAATGATGTTTATAAGGAAGTTTATTATGAGGTTTATAAGGAGGTTTATAAGGAGGTTTATATGGAAGTTTATTGTGAGGTTTATAAGGCGGTTTATAAGGAGGTTTATATGGAAGTTTATACGGAGGTTTATAAGGAGGTTTATATGAAGTTTATTATGAGGTTTATAAGGAGGTTTATAAGGAGGTTTATATGAAGTTTATTATGAGGTTTATAAGGAGGTTTATAAGGATGTCTATAAGGAGGTTTACAATCAGGTTTATAAGGAGGTTTATATGAAGTTTATTATGAGGTTTATAAGGAGGTTTATAAGGAGGTTTATATGAAGTTTATTATGAGGTTTATAAGGAGGTTTATAAGGAGGTTTATACGGAAGTTTATCAGAAGGTTTATAAGGATGTTTATAAGGATGTTTATGGGGAAGTTTATAAGGATATTTATCATGAGGTTTAGAAAGAAGTTTATAAGCACCCCTTAACACCCTGAACACCCCCTAAGGCTGGAACAGTTCCAACTGATATGGAGTTCAGACCAAATTTCGCACTAAATATAGAAAAATTATTTGTCCCGTAGTCTAGTTGTGAATGTTGAGTTGGCCGTGTACGGGAACAAATGTGAGTCAGGAAGGTTTGCAACTGTTATATTTTAAATAAGTCTCCGTCGGTAAGCACTATGTTTTATAGATATCTTGGTGGTAGCAATGTTCAGGGTGAAGTCCAGCTCCCTCTCGAAAACGGGTAGTTATTTCCAAAGCTGGTGGTATCATGTGTCAAAATAAGGTCTGAGGTATCATGATATCCTTGTTATCTATACTATCACTATAACGTATATCACACTATTGTTACTGGATTATTCTACTCTTCTACTCATACCGTTGCTGTATAATGAGTACAACCATTCATCAACAATTAATATATTATCTTGTTAATTATGTGTGTACGCTCGTATTCTATAACTATACTATTGTATGTAATATCGGACATATGCGACTGTTGGTTTAAAAACAACAAATTTCCCATTAATTATTGTTTGGAATAAAAAACAAGGATTGAGAACAACTTATACCTATAATGTTGAGAATCATTTACAACGAATGTTTCGTGAGGCATTAAATTTTCCAAACACCCAAAATAAAAATAAAACTCTTACACCCTGGTGATAAATACCTCTCTCACCCTGGTGATAATACGACTGTTGTGATGCCTACAGTCTATATTATCTATCCGCTTTAAAACTCAAATCCCAAGCTTGATACATAGCTTGATAGCTGTCAGTCTCTGATGTGAGCACGGCCGCTTACCTTCTCCAGATTTGCGATACCACTGGGAAATTAACTGCATATGACTTATTCACACAAAGAAAATGATACATCACTGTGAAAGCTGCATGTTCAAAACATGGTTTGAAATTCGAGTTGCAGAATCCGGTCTTGTTTCCTGTGCATGGTAAATACCTGTATAACCAATCAGCTACCAAGCGCGAACATATCGAAGATACAAACACAGCCTGGAGGAGTGGAAATCCATCACAATCGCAGACGACACTTCGATGGTAATGAAGGGTTATAACGTGTACTAATGATTTGTGTATAGAGCAGATTATCGGTGGGAAAACTCCTCGTTGTGAGTCTCTCTTCCTGAAAAAAATCTATGCCATTGATTTGCACTGATGCTAAGCTGAGCATTGTTTTTGAATTTTTGTCACTGTTAATCTCTACTCCGGCTACGCACGTAGACATCATATTCCACTATTTCAACACCTGATAACGTTTTGATGTTCTGATGGGGAATGTTGTAACATTAAACTTGCAACGCAGGGAATATATGTATGTGTAAATAACTTTTCCCTAAAACTATATTTCACTGTATGGATTGTACCAGCTCGGGGGTTGTCTTATCTTTGTGACACCTGTGAGCCGATATCACAATAAACATTAAGTTAATAACAATGGATAAATGGATGATTATTAGGCCAAAAAAAAAGTTTTGGTTCTCAGGCCCCGCCGCATTGAATAAAAAGGGCCGCATTAGGCCTCTTTATTGCAATGCCTGATGTTATGACAAAAAACTTACGAAAACATAAATTTGAAAAAATTAAAAAAATTTAAACAAATTTGTGTGGTTTTATCAACATGTCCATAGCAGATATGTGTTGAATATTAGTGTGCATTGAGCTCTAACATGTAATGTGCTAAAAAGTGACTTGCAGGCTTACAACATGAAGTAGATGACTACAATTAAGAAAATGATTGGCTGATCCTCATGCTCTTCTTACAATTAGTCATTGTGAACAACTTACACTAATTGTAACTTTATACAATTTAAAGGCACAGGACTAAATTCAGGATCACATATTAGAATGGGGAGGTATCAGTTTTAGACAACACTAACAGTAGTTAATGTCAGGGGCATTATATATTGTTAGGTAATCCCAGTCATACACTGGTAGTACAATGTCATTTTTATATAAGACTAAATGAGTTTATATGCATAACAGTTCCCTCTACCTTTCTGGTTATTACTAGACAGATGAATGTATCTGTGTCCATGCTTACTATGCGCAGAAAAAAATAAAAATTAAACCCTCCCTCCCTCATTGATTTAAAAACAAAATTGCCCGAGAACCAAAACACTTTTTTTTTTGGCCTTAGCGACGCAAAGTAAAATCGGCTAAACAACGTCACCCAAATCACACAACCGCGAACTGTGACCTTCACCTACCGTGAACTACATAATTCTGTCATATGCATTAACTTATACGAAATATATTATCTGTATGTTCAATGATATAAACGTCCCTGTTAGAAACGTTCTGAGGTTTTGAACTGGTGGAGTATTATCTCTACTGGCGTAGCCAGCGCAGTCGCATGACATGATCTGCAAATTCGAAGGAAATATCTTTAATTAATCACGAGCAAACCACATCTACATAAAAAGAATAAACTACTCCAGTATACTCTTGGCAGTGAGTTTGTGACTATGTAGTCGATATTGTAGGGTGTCACGGTGGCATGAATCATGAATACACGATGACAGAGTGTGGTGAATCGTGTGTACCGGTTAAGAACACACAGAATACAAGTCATAGTTATTTAACACTATAATAATTGACAAACATTTGAGACATTTGAGACTGAATTACATCAACACTGTAAATAACCCACCGTAATTTTTACGGTAGAGTACCGGCAGCTCAGTTGCCAGAGTCGTAATTTCGCTAAAATCCGGATTGAGAATCCGAAGCCGATTACGGGGGCGGGGCTAATTCCCGATTCTATGTCAGATTTTGAAATCCACGTGGTCTCCGAAACTCTCTCACAGCGTCAAACATGGCTCATGTATTTGACACAAATATCTTATATTTATAAAGTGCATGTTTGTTGTGAAAGTCATGATTTTCTTCTATGTGTATATACACGGCACATAATTTGCTGCCAATCCGACTTAATCGCATCTTTTTTTTTCAAGTTAAAGTGTGTTTATTGATGATGGCAAGCATATCTAAACATGACAGCTCTATGCGTCCTGAATCAAATTCCGAAGATGTTGTGAAGAACACACGAAACTTGTCAGTTGAACAGGGACGTGACGACAGGGGTTGCTTGTGTGTCTCGACCCCCACCCCGAACTTTGGTACAATTTGCTAAGCTGTGCAGTCATTCATACGTGAGGAAAATCAGGATTATTTTGACTAACTGTTTCAAATAATGATAGGTACAAACCAACATACGCAACAAACAAACCCGATTTTAAATAAATACATATACAAACTTATGACTAACTCGGGAGAGGGGTGTCCAGTGATCTGTATATATGTTCAACTTGTTTTGGTAGTCATGTTGCTTTGCCATTACTAATTATTTATTTGTTCAGTGTAATAACATATGGGAGAGGGGGTACCCTTAAGTGAGTCAGTACTTGTCCCCCAATTCCTTTGTATGTATAAACAAATGTATGTGTTATATATCATGTGTTATCTAAATTTGACATATATATTTGAAATAAATATATCTAAACTAAACTTTGGTACATTCCAGCAGTCGGAAATTTCATGCATGACACAACATTAGTTGGACATTAATTTGACACCATATATAGGTTGGCATTGGTCTCATTGTTTTATTTTTTTCAACCAGTAAAAGTTGGTAATTTTCCAATCTTAGTGTTTGTCAGATTGGATATTTCCATGGGGAGCAAATTGAATTCTGCGAACCTGTGAGATTGATGTTTGGCTCAATGGGGGGAATGCAGTTGGCCGGAAATTTGAGGAAACTTCTAGCCACGTCCCTAGAACATGTGTATGTTGTCTATACAGAGACTATTGTGCAAAACGACTGCATTTAACGAAACAAAACATGTTAAACATGAAATTGCAATAACTTTAAGACTAGATGATAGTACATACGTGTATCTGATAATCCATCGATACCATATAATCCTACTATTTCTTGAATAAGAAGAAACATTATAATAACGAACACAGCAGAAGACATATCCATGCAGGTTCATGTGAATTCGGTCAATGGTGACGTATCCGCCGAATTAGAAATCGACATGCGTTCGGGCGGTATTTTAAGCATGGAATTATGAAATGGACATAAGAAAGTGACAATCAACAATGATTTGCAATTGCTTCGCCATCAACCGAAGTGCTCCCCCAGCGTTACTATCAATAGCGTTATTATTTGGCTAATTTCAGTAATATTCTCCCAGTTTACATTCAATAAAACAAATTTGTCTCCGCATTTAAAATTCTTTGATATAGATCGTTTATATTCTGCAATAATGTGTACACAAGAGACGGATTCCTATGTTTTATTGTGTTTTTAAACTCTGAGGTGGCGAAATCTCGGGTTGTTTACATTACGAACATTTGAGTCCGTAATCGGAATCCGAATCCCAATCGGATTACCACGAAATTGATATTACGGTCTGTTCGTTTACTGATTCTGCCAATTTCTGGTCTGTTCTTTTACCGAACCAAGTCGTACGGGGACCAATTTGTAATCTGAATCCAGAATCTGAATCGGATTTTAGCGAAATAACGCCTCAGTAGTCTACCGTATAATTGATTTTGATTGATTTATTGCACAAGTGACATAACAGTGAAACAAGCAAAACGTATATACACTATGTACACAAGTTCGGATATCACATTCATCAGTGTCCATATGCATATGCATGTTTATATATACAGCAGTAATTAAATTAGATTACACAATAATAGCCAATAAACTTAACAAGTATGATAATTACATGTGATCACCCATAACAATAAATGATTTCGCTCATATAGAATAAGACACCTTCTTAAAGGCACACATTAAGAATATGCATAGTCTTTTTATGAGGCTTATATTTTGAAGAGATGGGAGACCATGGAATTTCTCTCTCGTAGGGTTCTTCCAAAAGTATTCAAGGATATATTGTTTTCTGATTTCATCCAAATGACTGCATATAATAACTAAATGGTATTCGTCTCCTAAATATTTTCCACATATGGTGCATATTATATTGTCATCATTTGGAGATTTCTTGACAGTACACCGTATATTCTACTACCGTATAATTATACAATAATACCGTCAAATATACAGTACACCGTATATTCCACTACCGTATAATTATATAATTATACCGTCAAATATACAGTACACCGTATATTCCACTACCGGATAATTATACAATAATACCGTCAAATATACAGTACACCGTATATTCCACTACCGTATAATTATACAATTATACCGTCAATTATACAGTACACCGTATAGTCCACTACCGTATAATTATAAAATTATACCGTCAAATATACAGTACACCGTATAGTCCACTACCGTATAATTATACAATAATACCGTCAAATATACAGTACACCGTATAGTCCACTACCGTATAATTATACAATTATACCGTCAAATATACAGTACAGTACAGTGATCGCGATTGATGTGGGCTTTGAATGACTTATAACATGTGAATATGCGAGCACAATTATCAATGCAACATGGATATGTAATATTAGGAATATGTTGGTGCAACTGATAGTGAAATATATATCATTTCAGCAATTCCGTTCCATATTTGCATATCTCACATTCAAACATGTTCACTGGTTGATTGCAATTTGGCCGCAAATGATGTAATAACTAAAATTTGAATAAAAACATAGCAGCTACCGTGATTTCGAACAATGAGCAATAAATTATTCAACACAAAGCCTTCACAAACACACTAAGAACAACCCAACAACTGTTTTTCTCAACGATTGACTAACACACGACTTCACAATCCGAGAAAATGGCGTCGGCGATCAGACGAGGCAAGAAAACACTTTCCAAAATACATTGCGCACACGCGCCATTGACAGTATTACCGTAAATATAGATATTACGGTACATACCGTTAAATTAACGGTATTCTACCGTTGAAAATACGGCTATTAATACAGTGAAAGTGCATATGTGTCATAAATAATCAAACCGTGATCAATAACAATGCGATGCTATAAAAGCTGCGTACCAGCCTTGTTTTTGAATCCTGTAAACCTGTAAATATGGTCATATGACTATCAATTAGCAGAGGGGTATGAATCCTGTAAACCTGTAAATATGGTCATATGACTATCAATTAGCAGAGGGGTGTGAATCCTGTAAACCTGTAAATATGGTCATATGAATCCCGAGTATTAATTAGCAATGAGCAGAGGGGTATGAATCCTGTAAACCTGTAAATATGGTCATATGACTATCAATTAGCAGAGGGGTATGAATCCTGTAAACCTGTAAATATGGTAATATGAATATAAATTAGCAGAGGGGTATGAATCCTGTAAACCTGTAAATATGGTCATATGAATCCCGAGTATTAATTAGCAATGAGCAGAGGGGTATGAATCCTGTAAACCTGTAAATATGGTCATATGACTATCAATTAGCAGAGGGGTATGAATCCTGCAAACCTGTAAATATGGTCATATGAATCCCGAGTATCAATTAGCAATGAGCAGAGGGGTATGAATCCTGTAAACCTGTAAATATGGTCATATGAATCCCGAGTATCAATTAGCAGAGGGGTATGAATCCTGCATGCGTACCAATTCAAACTTCCGCTGTCCAGACGGAGGGGTGGGCGGGTTTCGCACCCCAACAAACGGACTCGTAGACGTCAATTGTGCGAACTTATTTTATGTCGGAGTTCATTTTGCAAAATGTGTCCAATGTCACACAACACGCTCACGAGTTGAAAGCGAAAGATATATACTTAATCGAGTTCACGATTAGATAGCGAAAGAAACTTAATCGGGCTCACGATTAGTTAGCGAAATATACTTAATCGGGGCTCAGGGTTAGTTAGCGAAATTTACTTAATCGGGGTTCACGATTAGACAGCGATTGATATCCAAACGCAGTAACAGTGGCACGCGGGGTTAGGATTGAGGCTATAACGCTTGGCACACATACCAGCGTATTATCGTATGCGTTCACACGTATGGGTAAAACGTATGCGAATTTACGCACGAAAACGATACGATAATAACGCAGATATGTGTACCTGCCATTTACGTGACGAATCATTTCTCCAAGATGTCTTCATCGAGTAATGTTCCTAGCTTTACTATTCTTAGTTAAGGATACGGGCGGCGTTGGCGGTGGGTATGCTGTTAAAATATTCAGCTCCTTCAAAAACCGCCATAAACAGAAAGAATAGTAAAATATAGACAAACTGTGTTCTTATGCCAATCAGAAACATGGCATAAACAGTATGTTATTGTCAAATGTTTTTCCTTTGTTATGTAAACAAAAGCAAAAAAAACGTTACAGAACCTGGCTTTTGTTTGGATCCGGATATGGTAAACATAAAGAGCGTTATTTGTTACTGTTTTCATGATACGGAAATAATAAAGAGCGTTTATATAATTTGTGTGTGATTAACCAATAGAATTGTGCTGTGTTATGTAAACAGAACAAACTTATGTAACACGAGCATGTTCTTGTTTACGTACACCATCGTACGTCTTGCCGACAATATACTATTTACGCGCTGATTATGTTTGGCATATGAGCAAAACTATACATATTTTAATATTCCTTATGTTGATGGTGATTTGAACAAATATGAATATTTCTTCAACGAACGCCGCCCGTGCCTTTAATTGAAATGATGATAACGCTCTTAACAGTACTTCTGCATAGCAACTATTTTCCTGCTTGCTTTTATACATATACATACTTTTATACCATGCAGCACGCAACACTCTATGTCGGAGGTGATCTTGAATATTCACAATGCCTGACTGTATAACTAACACCATTTTAACACATAACACGGGCCCCGTTCTTCGTTTCAGCGCACCACATGACTCGCTCAGCAACTAACAACTACAAAAATCATTAAAGGGACACCTCTGGACTCCCCCATACCCCGTATTAAAGCTCGTGGGCTCTTCCCCATACAACATTCAATTCAATTCAACTCAACTTTTGCCGTGTTCAGACATGACGACTTTCTATGTTCAATATCCTCAAAACAACAAACCGTGGGGTGAAGGAGAAGATCACTCGATCTTTTCGACCATCCCGGGCGCTTCGCGCCCAACCACTATCGTCTCAACAGTACTTCTTCAAACGTCTCCGTTATTTTGTTATTATCCTTGCCTCAATCCTAACCTCGCGGGGCCCGTATTGCTGCGATTTAACATCAATCTAATCCAATATAATATAATAGTGAACCCCGATTAAGTATATATCGCTATCTAATCATGTGCTTATTGCAAGATTACCAATAACGGAATGAATTGCAATCGAATGGGAGACGAATAAGCAACGCAAGGACAACAGTTGTCCTTAAAACAACGATGACTGGTGACAAATTTGTCAAATATTTGTCACCACACTTGTCATGTCACGTGCTTATGTTGTGATCTTTTCATTGAAGACAAACTAATGAAGGAGCTTAACTCTATTGCCATTAGTCTTGCGTCTCTTGAACGTTATCGTAATGCGTTTCCTGTGTTATGCGCAGCCGAATATTTGTCATTTGCACACGATTCGAATTCAAATGTGCTGATTGCGTGAGTTTTTATGCTAGTTTTGACGGACGACAGGATGATTTGCATGCCCGGGAAACCAGCTGCCGTCACAATCCTCACTGTCGACGATCTGTTGTTAAAAAGAAAACATTTGTCATCATCAGAAACGGCAAATTAAAATTGGATTGTTCGCGCTCCTGACAACATTAGCGGCCATGGTAATTCGTCAGTGTCCAGAGTGCCTGCTGAGACAGGAGGCGATTATTGCTTTATTTGCACACATTGTCGGCGGTTTTGCTTCTCAATGTTCACGGTTGGGAATCACGTGGTTTCGAGTTGATGAGTATTACGCATTCAAAATGGCAGACCAGAAACGAGGAAAAAATTAATAAACTAGGATGATAGTATATTTTGGCAGCTACGAGGGGCATGATAATCTGCGGGATGGAGTGGAATATGGAATAGAATGAATACAGCACGTATAAGAGGGCTCCGTTTGGTGTGTAACTAAAGGCCGATATTTGCCCCAGCCACACGTATTAAGCCCGCCACTAACCGGACAGCAGACGTTTCATTATTCGGTCGACGACTGTCCTAACATAAATTGTCGAAATCAAGGCCGTGGAACAGCGTGGAACAGATGTAGAAATGTATTTTTACAGCGATAACGCTATGCCTACAAGCAAACCTGGTATTCAAATGAAGTTTATCATATATTGCACAACAACAATCTATTAATGCAAACGAAGTGGTGATTTGTGTACATCTAGAGACCGAATAATCCACCCATGCGAAGATGCCATGAAACGTGGAAATTGCGTTCGACATCAATGTTTAGAATTTAGATTCATCGATGCATACGCTAGCAAACAACATTAGGTCTCAAATGACGAGGTGGAATACTGCGCTTTCGTATTTTGCTACAATGTGGCTGTTTTAGTGCGAATACTGAAATGTCGAAAACGCATTCAGTATATATCGACGCGGATGAAAACTGCTAAACAAAAACTCGGTGCTTACAATATCAATATCGATTTCGGCTGATGTATTCCATATAATGGGGCGTATCGTATATCAAAATGTAGGAATAGACACAGGAAATGTATTTTTTTCTAATAGGTACACTATGCAGTGAAATTGTTGCAGAAATTCGTTCCAAGAAAGAGTGTTTTGCTCGTAAACAATAGAATGGCTGACTGAAGTCGTTGTATTGTTCCAACAAAGCCGTTCTTATCCACAAAATGCAGCAATCAGTATTAATGTTGACTCCAATTAAATAGTTTGTTTCTCTGATATTATAATCATGAGTTTTCAAAATCAAACTGTCCTAATAGAGTTTGCTCCCACTACTGTGTTTTGGAGTGAGAACAGAACAGTGCTGATTATATTGTATATGCATTATACATTGTACTGATTGTATTTGTTGTACATGCATATATACATGTATATTATGCTGATTACATGTTTGTATTTCCATGTACACCATGCTGATTGTATTAAATTGTTGTATTTACATATGTATGATGTTGATTTTATTTTTCTATATACTTATATATTATTCCGATTGCACATTTGTATAATGCATATATATCTGCTGATTGTATTCAATTGTTGTGTTATACATACGTATTAAGCTGATTGTATTATTGAAAAACTTATATATTTTTCTGATTGCGTGCTTGTATTATACATGTATATTGAAGTGGTCAATACTCAGTGCATGCCATACGAACGGTGATTGTAAGTATTTTTAGTCTTTCTTTTGAATGGTAAGCTTAAAGGTACGGTTGGCCTTGGCGGTGGGTATCCTGTGAAAATATTTCCACCCGTCAAAAACCGCCACAAACAGAAAGAACAACAAAATGTAGACAGACTTTGTCCGTATACAAATAAGAAATATCGCATAAACAGTATGTTATTGTCATATTTTTGACCATTGTTATGTAAACAAAGGCATAAAAAGTTACTTTTCTGGTGTTTGTTTATATTATGATGGTAAACATAAAGAGCGTTCTTTGTGGGTGAATTCCTGATATGGAACGAATAAAGAGCGTTTATGACATTTGTGTGTGATTAGCCAGCAGCATTGTGTTGTCTTCTGTAACACAATCAGGCTCTTGGTTAGGTAAAATATAGTAAATCTTTATGATAACATGCTGTTTACGCGATGGTCATGGTATATATGAACGAAACTGTATGCGTTTTAATGTTTTTCTGTTTACGGTGATTGGAACAAATATGAATATTTTCGACAACTAAGGCCTCACGTGCCTTTAACATTTACTTAACATGTCATTTTGAATAATTTGGTGTTCAGTCAGATTCTGCCTCTTTAAAAAAGTATTTGCTGCTCAATTTATTGAAAGGCTCCTTTAGCTTTTCAATTATAGCATACATGGCCCTCGTTTCAATGCTATCACACACGACAAATTGTTGATAATTGTAGATCTGCCCGTTATCAATATGACACGGTAGGGGAGCAAACTTAATAAAAGCCCCTGGGCTTGTTGTTTAACCCCTTTCCAATTCACTATACTATATTGTCAAAGACCCAAAACCGTTGTTAAATGTTCATATATGTTACATGTTTTAATTAGTATTGGAATAAAATATGTTTACATCAATGTCAGGTCTACAAATTAAAAAAGAAGAGTTACGAATAAACGGCCGCTAGGCCCGCGTCCCCCGACTAGGCTGGCTTTATCGGTTGTTTTGTCTATATAAATGAAAACTTAGTCCAGTGTAATAAGTAGACCGCACCCATATTCGAACTTGACCTGTATTTACATGTGACCACTCCATATGCCAAATTTGAAAACAATCGATAGCCATGACTAAAATTATCATCCGGAACCAATTTGGGTCGAACGCACGGACACACGGACACCGGTGAGTTAAATAGTCCCCCGAATATGAGCAAATAAAAAAGCACACCGAACTCGCGTTGGATCTCATATGAACCCTATGTGTGCCCTCTGACATACGTGTGTGCCCTCCGAGTCATCCACGTGCCCTCTGAATCCTCTGCCCTCCAAATCATCCGTGTGCCCTCTAAATCCAATATGTGCCCTCCGAAACTTATGTGCGCTCGATCCGGTGTGAACCCTCTGAATCATCCGCGTGCTCATCTGCATCATCCGTGTGCCAACCAAATCCGCCGTCTGCCCTCCATATCCGCCGTGTGCCAACCAAATCCGCCATGTGCCCTCTGAATCGGCCGTGTACCCTCCAAATCCGCCGTGTGCCCTCTGAATCTGCCGTGTGCCCTCTGGATCCGCCGTGTGCCCTCCAAATCACCGTGTGTCCTCTGAATCCGCCGTGTGCCCTCTGAATTCGCCAGGTGCCCTCTGAATCCGCCGTGTGCACTCTGAATCCGCCGTGTGGACTCTGAATCCGCCGTGTGTCCTCTGAGTCCGCCGCGTGCCCTCTGAATCACCCGTGTACCCTCTGAATCAGCCGTGTGCCCTCTGAATCGCCGTGTGCCATATGAATCCGCCATGTGCCCTCTGAATCCGCCGTGTGCCATATGAATCCGCCATGTGCCCTCTGAATCCGCCGTCTACCCTCTGAATCCGCCGTATGCCCTCTGAATCCGCCGTGTACCCTCTGAATCCGCCGCGTGCCCTCTGAATCTGCCATGTGCCATATGAATCCGCCGTGTACCCTCTGAATCCACCACGTGCCCTCTGAATCCGCCGTGTGCCCTCTGAATCTGCCGTGTGCCCTCTGAATCCGCCGTGTGCCATATGAATCCGCCATGTGCCCTCCGAATCCGCCGTGTGCCCTCTGAATCCGCCGTGTGCCCTCTGAATCAGCCGTGTACCCTATGAATCCGCCGCGTGCCCTCTGAATCCGCCGTGTGCCTTCTGAATCCGCCATGTGCCCTCTGAATCCGCCGTGTGTCCTCTGAATCCGCAGTGTACCTCTGAATCCGCCGCGTGCCTTCTGAATCCGCCGTGTGCCCTCTGAATCCGCCGTGTGCCTTCTGAATCCGCCATGTGCCATATGAATCCGCCGTGTACCTCTGAATCCGCCGTGTACCTCTGAATCCACCGTGTGCCCTCTGAATCCGCCGCGTGCCCTCTGAATCCGCCGTGTGCCTCTGAATCCGCCGTGTGCCCTCTGAATCCGCCATGTGCCCTCTGATTACGCCGTGTGCCTCTGAATCCGCCATGTGCCCTCTGATTACGCCGTGTGCCTCTGAATCCGCCATGTGCCCTCTGATTACGCCGTGTGCCTCTGAATCCGCCATGTGCCTTCTGAATCCGCCGTGTGCCCTCTGAATCCGCCGCGTGCCCTCTGAATCCGCCATGTGCCTTCTGGATCCGCCATGTGCCTTCTGAATCACCCGTGTGCCCTCTGAATCCGCCGCGTGCCTTCTGAATCCGCCGTGTGCCCTCTGAATCCGCCGCGTGCCCTCTGATACCGCCGTGTGCCCTCTGAATCCGCCGTGTGCCCTCTGAATCCGCCGTGTGCCCTCTGAATCCGCCGTGTGCCTTCTGAATCCGCCGTGTGCCCTCTGAATCCGCCGCGTGCCTTCTGAATCCGCCGTGTGCCATCTGAATCCGCCGCGTGCCCTCTGATCCGCCATGTGCCTTCTGAATCCGCCGTGTGCCTTCTGAATCCGCCATGTGACCTCTGAATCCGCCGTGTGCCCTCTGAATCCACCGCGTGTCCTCTGAATCCGCCGCGTGTCCTCTGAATCCGCCGTGTGCCCTCTGAATCCGCCATGTGCCTTCTGAATCCACCGTGTGCCCTCTGAATCCGCCGCGTGCCTTCTGAATCCGCCATGTGCCTTCTGAATCCGCCGTATGCCCTCTGAATCTTCCGGTCGATGACGCGGTGTGGTAACGCGATGTTTAATATTTGGAGTCAACGTTTAGCCAAACATATTCGTCATGACTATATGACGGATGTTGTATCTCGTCCGATATGCATGGATTTGATCTTAATGCCAAATTGTGCTGGAATATAGCGACGCATGCCTTCATGATTTGTGTGCATGTGTGTCGTAAAACCGATTTTCTGCGAATAGTTAGGATTGTCCTTTCCAGTCAATTCAATTATACACGTTCGTAATCACTCGCTAAATGACACGACGACATTGGTTCCAGCGAAATGAATTCACTCCGAAACAAATCATTAGATGCACACACGCTGATAAAGTTGACAGTTTTGCCAATATATGTCGTCAGCTGGGACATCACGTGCGATGTATCATAATTTGTAACTGTCGACATGCCATTCATACTGGACTGATTTGAGGGTGGGCCAGAAGAACATTGTTTGTTAGTCCAAAATTTTGAATTCATTCGCCAAATAGAATGTTATACATATAATAGTGAGGCTCAGATAAGAGGACATGAAACATTTGTAACACAATGCTATTCGCTCTCTCCTTTCCACACCATGAACTGGCACGCTATTGCATCAGACTAGAAACAGCGATGCAATCGGACTGCTCAGTACTCTCCGCCAAATGTAAGCCGAGGCGACGCTCTAAATTGCATGGATGTAAACTAGAGTTAGCTTGGGCAGAAACTGTTGTAACCAACATGGTGGTGATGAATATCATATTGTGTTAACCTGCAACCATTAACCTGCAACCATTAACCTGCAACAAATTAGGGATAACTATACCCAAGCTTACTACTGGAAGCACCTGAAACCCCAACACATTTAATAAAATGCTATGTATAGAAAATGCAGAGGTGATGAAACGACTAGCCATATATTTTAATCTAGCTTTGAGGGAATACGAAACAAAGGCCTAGATACGTCAACCGATACCTGGATTGATATACACCTATCAGCACCAATTTCAACCACATCCTTTTTGACTGATACATCGCCTCTATGCTTTCTCGTTGTGGATGTGCACTGTATGTGGTGACCCAGTCACGGAATTAAATTACTATATAGATAAAGTATAGCGGAACGGGCACAACATTGGCGCACAATGCAATACTGTATATACATGTGTGAAATTGATTCATTTGTGTTCCATTAGTTTATAAGAACCCCACAAGTAATATCTAGAGATATAATATGTAGGACTAGTAACGAGTCCTGTCGCTAAAATTCACCACAAGTTTATATATAGATATTCGCACTAATACTGCACCGGTCATACATGATAATAATATGTTTGACTAGTAACGAGGCATGTCGCTAAAAAAAACACCACAAGTGCTATCTTATCTAGGGATTTTCGCTCTAATACTCCACTAAACTTGCATGATTGTAATATATATGACTACTAACGAGGCATGTTGCAAAAAAAACAAAAAACGCCACAAGTTATATATAGAGATTGTCGCACTAATATTGCAGTGGCCATGCATGATAGAAGTATAAATGATATGATTGCTAACGAGGCCTGTTGAAAAAAAAGAACGCACAAGTTATATCTAGAGATTTGCGCCATAAAATTGCACTGGTAATAATAGTAATACAACGAGGCCTATCTATAAAACAAACGTCGTTAGTAGTCAGAACTAGTTATCGCGCGCCGCGCGTATACTAATGTACAAATTCTTGTTTCGCCTGGACGCTGGAGTTTACGCTGGGGGTTTTATTTATAGAAAAATTGGAAATTTTGGGACGGATTTAAAATCCGAACTGCGCGACCAGGAGGCCGAGTCCGGTAAAAGGTGTAGTTGGGAATTTCAATTTCGTTTATTGTCCTTTACATTATTATGTCAACAATGCTGATTTTTGGTTTGTAACAAGCTATGTCAATTACAAATAAAAGAAATGAAGAAGATAATTTGTAAGTATTATATTTCAACTTTTATAGACATTTTTCGTTCTGCAGCTCACTGAGGGTTGTGGTCGGAGACGGCCGAGTCGGCCGCCGGTTCGTTAATTAGGTGCTGGTTGTTATTGTTATTTTAACGGAATTCTGAGTTGGTCATTCGCGAAACCAATATATTTTATATTCTATAATTACAAACATGGGTATATAATATATGACCTTGAGCGCGTTACCATTTCTTACATTGGTTTTCTTGTAAACCAATTGTGCTTATATAAGCCTGGTTAATTGCGACCACAATTGAGTCCCTTTCGCCGACTAAGGGGTTCGAGGCCTCCATCATTAATATATTTCTCCATTTGCATTTTTTTCCAAACCATGCACTTTTTAGAGTTTTAGCCTCATAACAAACATGCATTTTACATTTTTCTTGTAATATTTCAAACACAATGAATTGGGAATTCATACAATACCGAGAATGTCTATATAGAACACAACGCGCATCTTAATCGAGAATCTTTTATCGAATGATTTGCGGATGGCGAAAGGTTATATTTCGTGAGAGCGTAGCTATGTAACTATGCGAAGTCCGCAACTTTCGATAAAGGATTCGCAAGTTGTGTTCTAGATTTATTCTACACCGTTCTATCAGATATAATAAGTCCATTATTGTCATATTAATTGATACTATGGCAACCTTTATTGTGATTTAACTCTGACGAATAAGCAGTAATTTTCAGGACATCAGTACGAAGCGCATCGTTGACGTAATGAACCTCATCTTTCTTGGAGACAACGTCAACAAGAATAGCTCCGGCTTGTATCCCACTAGAGATATACATTAATATGTATTCAATGGCTCGTATTCCGTTGAGTACATGTGCTTAATGGATATGGAATAAAAATACTTCTTTCACAATACACGCGTTGGATGTATGGTGCGTAATTGTCACAAATACATGACGAGATTCTCAATATGTTCCCATTCCTTATAATGACTTACAGTAATGCTCTAATTAATCGACTCCTTAACCACAGCAGAATTATGGGTAACTTTTCAGGATTTAGTCGGAAATATGGTTTGTTGCCATTCATCGCAAAGCTCTCGCTGAGAGCTTTCCGATGAATCGCAACAAGCCATATTTCTGACTAAATCCTGAAAAGTTACCCATAATTCTGCTGTGGTTAAGGAGTCGATTAATTAGAGCATTACTGTAGTTCCTGTTGTGTGGGTTTCGTGAGTTGTGCACATCTGATGCCGTCTCTCGGGCTTACAGGGTCGATCTAAAGATGTTTTCAAAAATACCATAATGTGCTGATAAATCGATGCCGTACTACAAGCAACGTTAAGGGGGAGGTCAAGTGAACAATTTTGAATGGGAATTTCCATGCAAATCTTTGGAGCAAAAGTTATGTTTGAAGCAGTTGCCCGGTAACCAATGTAGGCATACCATTGATCTGGATAATATTCAACTGGCTGGCGCCCTAGGTAAATTATAAAATTTTGCATTAAATATATTTTAAAGAATTTTTTTCTGGAATTACATCACATGACCTTCATTTGAAAAATCAATATAAAATTAAAAAAGAATACATCAACATTATAGTGGAACAAGTTCCAAGCAGACCCGCCAGACAAATACCTGTTGTTTCCAATACCACATCACATCACACTCAGAAGTATGTGCAACTCTGTGGCATTTGCTCCACATATTTGCATGGAAATCACCATTCAAAATTGGTCACTTGACCTCCACCTTAAACTAATGTCTTTGAAATATCTGAACATTTCCAACCAATGCATGTGAATTCTTTTGCGCGCGAATTCTCTGTTCGTCTGTCTGTCGTCTGATTATATTTCTTGACTATTCATCCAAGTTAATAAGAGACCATTTCAATATATAATGTTATAACTAAATGGGATAATCCATTTAATAATAAATGGTTAACACGCCACATGGGATAATCAATTTAGTTATAAATGGTTAAACACGCTACATGCGTGGATTCGATGTCTCATTTATATATTTATCCAATTTCTTGCAATTTGCGAAAGCGACTTTTAGAGTCTTGGCCTCATAAACAAACATTTGTTTTCCAATTTGCTTGTAATATTACACAAAACAATGACTGCAGAATTTCTACAATACTGAGATCAATACTTTTTTGATAATACACGTCTAGCATTTATGGTGCGCAATTGCCCCAAATACATTACAAACTTCTCTATTTCTCATCCCGTACAATGACCTAGTTCCTTTTGTGCGTGACTTGTACACATTTAATGTTGTCTCTGGGGCAATTACAACATCGATCTAAAGATGTTTTCCTAAATCACAGCAGGTGTAATGTAGTTCAGAGTCCAACGTTAAACTAACGTATTTGAAATTCGCTATTGACAGCTAATTGCAACATAAATTGAAAACTTTGTTGACGTCGATGTGTAGTTAAACGACAACTCCATCATAGTCGCTATCGTTTATAATTAGCATATATATCATATACTGAAAATAATTACGTGATTCCCACTTGGCGCCCAGACAATCTATTTAAATGTAGTTCAAAGTTCACGCATGTCCTATAACTGTCAGTCAATGGTATCCAGGACAATTATCCGTGAAACTTGCCTTGTCTGTTATAGACAAGGCAAGTTTCACGGATGTAAATAAAACAGTTGACGGAAATAAAATGCGGTTCATGGCTTCACGTGTCACGCATGTGTCGCGTGGTGCCAGGTCAACAAGAGATCACCCATGTACGTTTCGATTGGCTAATTCATTGGCTAACTCAAGAAATGACACATGGTATCGTTTCCTCTCATATTTCCACGCAGACTGTTATATGTGCATTGATAATCTCCCGGTAGACAAACAAATGCTCATGTTCATTGGCAATTCTTTAATAAGAACTACCGACCATAATAAATACCACATTATGTGTTAAGCAATTACCGGCTAGTGGGGTTAGCCTAAACTAGCCACCGCTGCCGTGGGTGTACCACGCCACACACGATAAAGCATAGGTCCGAAAGGGCAAAGCCAAACAAAAAGCATACCCATTAGTCACTGGCAGGGAGGAATGTCCCTCAGGGACATGGACTAAGGGTGTGGGTGGTAAAAACCAAGACATGACCGGCTGAACCAGCAAACGCAAAATGAACAGAAGTTTCGGTCACGACTCGACGAAGACGATTAATCAAGCTACATTGCCCGAACTCATCGCGCGGTCGGTGGAGAGTTCACTTGACCTACATGCGATGCAGTTGACCGCCGTCTGATAAATGTATGACTTAACCCTTTCAGTGCCAGGTCCGTTTTTTGTATCAACCCATATACCCTGTGCCAATGCATTCTCTTATATATGCGAATCGACCATAGGTCGCCTCGCATATATAAGAGAATGCATTGGCCTAACAATTTTTCATCATTTGTTATTATTTTTTACAATTTTTTAATAATTTTTTCTTATATTCTTTAACAGACTTATTTTGTAGGTTTAGTGCCAGGGAATCTTACGTTTTTCATGGGCATCAAAATTATTACTATGAATACTTGGTGATAGTTTTGAGTTATAGCATGCCCCTAAGGTTTTATCCAGTTTGTTTTTAAATTCGCTATAGCATGCTTAAGCATACCCAAAAAAAATTCAACCCAAACAAATCTAAAAAAAACAACATTTATTTAAAAAAAAATTTAGGGCCGATTTTACAGACCGTAAATTAGGGCCGATGAGATCGGCCCCTGGCACTGAAAGGGTTAAGGTCGAAAGCCCATATCAATATTTTCTTTCATCAATTTTTTTTTTTTGAAAAATGTGCGCATGTAGTTTGTGTAGACATGATTAACTCTATTCACCAACACCGAACTGAAGGGGGTGGCAACATCACTAACTCTATCCCCAACACAAGGTCCGACCAACAAGTGTGTTCATCAACGCCTGCTACGCTTCAGACATTGACGTTTCACGTTACCTTTAACTTCTGAGTACAATAACCCATTATTTAACTTAGTATATTATGGACATTTCCCACCAATGCATGGGAATCCTTCTGAATGTTCGTCTGCTTATAGCAACCACCAAGGGTGCTTATATATATACCGTAGGCAGGTGAATGACGTCATATAATTTTTTTCTTTATCCATCAGTGATTTTTCAAGATCGCGGGTATAGATTTTGGATAAATATAAAATATAAAATTGTCACGTGAGATTGCAAAAAACGCAGAATTGGAAATGACGCAACGCGATAAAAATGAAAGTAACTACTTCACAACTTACAAAGAATTCACATGTGATTTAAGTCTATTAATTTCATTTAGACAATTTCATTGGTCAGCTTAATGAAAACGAAAAATGAAGAAGTCATGACGATAATCCAGACAAGATTTTACAACCCACGACACTTCTTGTCAATTTGGCATGTCGTCTCCGTCGTGACCAGTGCATGCTATTACATAAATTATTCTTTGCGTTATGTCGCCGAAAAAAGGCAAATTTGAGGCACATCATGTGTGGTTGCTCCACTACGTGTCACGTACGATTCATATTATTTACCGAACATCCATAATTACATAATAATATACCATTCCAAAGTATACTATTATAAATGCATCCATGGGAGAATACATTTAGTAAAAATAAAGTTAAACACTCTACACGCACAAAGTCCGCCCGCGCTCGTGTGTGGATTCAAACCGAATCGTCCTAAACACATGACCTAATTGTCTATATTCCCGTCCCTTATGAGTCCATAGTTCCTGACTTGCGTGATTTTTGCATATCTAATGGCGTCTCTTGGGCTTACATCATTGAACACTTTGACGGTAGCGCGTCGATGTTAAACGTACGAATATATCATTTTCGATGTTAGCGTCGAAGTCCCATCAGAGGTTGGCCATTGACACGCTAATTTCGAGGTTGGTTAACTATTCCTAACAATGTGTGTGGGTGTATGTGTGTGTGTGTGGGGGTGGGTGTGTTTGGGGGGGGGGGGGTGACCGAGACGTTCCAAGCGCTTTCAGATACCAACGACCAGATTGATTGATAGATTGACTGATTGGGGTTTATTGTCACTTTCATCAACTAAGATCACAACACGACATTTGTGGTGGGGGCAATCCACACACTTACGGCAAATCTAACAGTGATTTCAATGGCTGATAAACTCGTCGATCATGTGCGGCAACAAACGGTCAGATTATGCATGTGACCGCATTCATAGTTTTCATAGTTGTTTTGACCATAAATGATCCATGTGATGCAGACGTCAGCTTATTTAATTATTCTGGTGCTTTAAATGGTATGAATATTTAAAGATATATATATTCATCCTTGGGCAGACGAGACCTTGGATTTCTGGGGCCTACCAATATAATGAAAATAACATAGCATGGTAATTATTACAAAACAAGTATTCCTATTTGTGACCCGCCATATCAAATCCAGTCGTAATTCGGGATTTTTTTACCCTGTGCCAATGCATTCTCTTATATATGCGAGTCGACCATAGGTCGCCTCGCATATATAAGAGAATGCATTGGCCTAACAATCTTTTATAATTTTTTTTAAATAAATGTTTCTTACAATTTTTAGGACATAAAATAAAAAGCATCCATTACCCTGCAGGGAGCCCCACACATATATAGAAGCATATAGAAGAGTGTCGTCTGCTCATGTTTGTCTGGGGCTCTGTATGGGTGATATTATAAAAAAATTAAAGAATACAAGAAAAAATTATTAAAATTGTAAAAAATTGTTAGGCCAATGCATTCTCTTATATATGCGAGGCGACTCGCATATATAAGAGAATGCATTGGCACAGGGTAAAAAAAATCCCGACTTACGACTGGATTTGATATGGCGGGTCACATTTGTGAGGATAACATTTTATTTCGATTTGACCGTTTCTGCTAAAGAGTGTCTTGTAAGCAGCTCCTCTGCCACAGCAACTCCCCGCATCGAAAACCGCACTGCCTTCAGGCGCCATCCATAATTATGTACGCGTCTGATTTACATCATGCGTCCCACGTACAGCACCACAGAGTCGGTCCCCGCATCGAAAACCGCACTGCCTTCATGCGCCATCCATAATTATGTACGCGCCTGATTTACATCATGCGTCCCACGTACAGCACCACAGAGTCATTCCCCCCATCGAAAACCGCACTGCCTACATGCGCCATTCATATGTACGCGCCTGCTTTACATCATGCGTCCCCGTACAACTCCCCGCATCGAAAAACCGCATGGCCTTCATGCAAGCACCTTTAAGTACGATTTTCATGCATCATCTCTCCTGGGTGCCGAGACGTATTTGGGGTCTATTTCCGTTTCTATATTGGACAATACACCATAATTTAACGCCATAATGTAAAATTTAGATTATGACTGAGGGATTATTGTATACAGCATTTATCACACTTCTTGTCTACCTACTTTATTATCTTTCTTGTCTATTTCATAATCTTCTCCCTTCTATCACTCCTCCATCTTTCTGATCCCTGCACTCGCTTAACTAACTTCCCAACATTTATTTGAAAACACAGAACAATATTCAAATTCCCGTCCTCTTTACCCTGTAGCTGTCTGTGTTGACACTCGGGGTAACATTTTTGGAGGAAAGGATTTTTATAAAAGCCATAGGCTCATGGCTTGTTATCTAATCCTCATTTGAACTATGTTTTTTCTCAATATGTATAATTGTCAATGTGATGTTCTGTTCTTTTGTTCAAATAAATATTGTTTACACTAAGTACGATATCCTATGTTTCTGCCATTTGCAAAGAACTAACGTATTATGTCGATGTGTTCGTCAATTACTTGTTATTGGTTAATGGAACAGACTGCAACTGAAAACTTATATAATAAAAATAGAGACCGGGCGACCCATACTTGTTCATCTGGCCGGGGGGGGGGGGGCTATTGTCACTATGTGAGCGAATAACGTGTTGTACATACACATCTTTGTCGCATGTATACTGGTTCGGGTAACCTATGTGTATGGATGCAGCTGAACTGTATTTGACAAGTTGAAATAACGAGTGTTTGTTATTTTCTGAGATTGTTTGTTCTTCTCATTAAGCGTATATGTTTGATATTTCACCCGCATGGTTAATTTAAACAGTTGACACCATGTGTCTGCCCTATGCTGCTATTTTCACCGTTTTAGATCAAATTTTGGGGGCTGAGCAATTGCCTTTGGATAAAAAAAATTACGTTAGAGGAGTGAGAACGGAAAGTAAAAAAAAACTCGCGTGTCCGCGTGGTGGGTGGGTCCCAACATGTGAAACAACTAAAATTTCAACCTTGATTCCTGGATTCTTTCCAGACCCCTTGTGTAATCCCCAATAAACCAACACACAGTAATAAAACACATCCGTTCATGTCGATCTGTTATACCCTGGTAATAATACTGCTAATCCCATCATAAACTCTTAATACAGATGACTGCAACTGGGTACAAAGTGATTTCCCGAGTGAAGGTACCAAGGTAAGCACCTAGAGTCAAACACAAATCCCCAGGTATGATGTACAATGGTAGACGCCAGGTGCATTGTACAACGGTAAACCCAGGTACACTGTTGTACCCGTTCCCTGGTACGTATCGTGTAAAAGGGAACACCATGTACCTGGGTGTAACGATGTGGGGGATGCACCACCTATGATGTTATATAGGACGCGACGATGTCCCCTATAGGTTAAACCAGGGACTTTCACCCGGGTACACTTTATCTGGTTAGAATGTGCATGAATTTCCACTTGCACGCACATGTACATTGTATATTCACACTTATGAAAAACAATGGTACTGGTATCACAACATCGCTTAAATTTGGCACACAACATCAACCGTGTAGCATACCCAACATGCATGCAGTTATTCGCATCAGTGCTATAATGTCGTAACCCACATTTTCAACTTTCCGAGAAAATCAAGGTTGAAGTTTTCAGACAACATTTCTCCTAACGTTGATAAAGCATGACGTATTGTTGTATGTATCCCAATGAAAACTGACATTAGCTGTCCATTGAACCATATATTTTTTCTGTTTAATCCCTCGTTTTCTTTTAAAAAGCAACAAATTGTTTGGAGATACGACCTTTTTCGTACGCCAATGACGATTGGTTTCCGTGCTATAAGGAAGTTGTGCTAATAAATACAGATTAAGCTAAATATGGTGGCAATCGCTTGTGCATATGTCTATGAACTAAAACGTGCATATTCTACATTATGAATATTCACTCATGTGCATCATCATACAAAAATTCGTGGAACAATCACAAAATTTAAATCACCAAATGATCACGTGACTAACATGGAGATAAGACCATATAGCACACATTTGAGAATTTACAAACACAAAAAAGAAGTCACGTGGACAACCTGAAGCATCCGATTGGCTGCTGTTGGACATACATGTACGACCTTATAGCACGAATAATTATGAAGATCGCTGGAGATACGATATTTGTGTCACTGGTTTGTGAGAATATTTGCCATCCAATGCAAAAACAGTTTGGCCCATCGGATTGGATATTTCTCACGATTCGAATGATATCAAATACTCATTTCCCGCCAAAATGGAGTTACGACCTTATAGCACTGATGCGACGAGTACCCAATAACATAATGGTCCATTTGGGATGGGCACAATGCATGCATTATTCATAATAACGGAATACATTTCTTCTCTTTGCAGGTGATCTGAGCACAACGACTGTCAGTTTGCTTTCACTGAGAATTAGTACGATACTTCTCAACGACGACCTTCTCTTTATAGCCACACTTACCACGTGACCTATCGATGACAGCGCGTTCAAGATGACACTCCCTATAAACATGGACGGCTTCATATCAGATTTCAACAGGAATTCTTCCGCGAACGGTGACACCTCCATCGATACTCTTGTTCAGCTAATGAACAACTCAAATTACTCCGGAATGGGAGATAACCCGTTTGGTAAAAAGGAAAACGTTTTAGAAAATACAATACTAATTACAGCATATTCCATACTGGTGATTATATCGTTCTTCGGAAATATTTTGGTGTGCCAAGTCGTTTTCAAGAATAGGCGCATGCACACGGTGACGAACTATTTTATTGTGAACTTAGCCATATCTGATCTTATTGTTACTGTGCTAAACATTCCATTTAACCTCGTTAGACACGTGTTCGATGATTGGCCATTCGGTGACGTATTATGTCACCTTACCAGTATCTCACAAATGGTTTCCGTCTACGTTTCGACCTTCACTATGACATGTATCGCCATTGATCGCCATCAAGTTCTTCTCAATCCATTAAGACCGCGCTTGACGAAATATTTCGCCATTGTCGTTATCGTCGGCATCTGGATAGTTGCTGTCACATTTTCGTTGCCGTATGGGATTTTCAACAATATTCAGGAGATGAATTTCTTCACAGAGACACACACGAGATGCCGACAGTCATTCCCGAGTAATGAATTCGAACAGTATTTAACAATAATAACATTGGTGTTACAATACGCCATTCCATTGACAGTGATCGCCTTCGCGTACGGGAGGATTGTTCATAAATTATGGATGCGCACGCATCTTGGCGCCGTCACAGAAAACCAACAATTGACTCAAACGAGAGCTAAACGGAAGAGCATCAAAATGTTAATAACGGTGGTGGTAGTTTTCGCAGTTTGCTGGATGCCATTAAACTTGTATCATTTACTAACAGACATCCACCCGGACGTCTCAGTGTTCAGTTATAATAGTAATGTATTCTTCGTCTGTCATTGGATAGCCGTTAGTAGCACGTGTTATAATCCGTTCGTTTACTGTTGGCTAAATGATAACTTCCGGTATGAAGCGAAATCAATTTTTAGATGTTGCTACAGACATTCGCAAACGATACATCCCGGAATAGAAGTGGAAGGTTTAATTGTCCGCGCCGACAAGGGTTTACGGAGACTTAAAACGATCGTAAGCGGGTGTACTCGAACTACCGTGGCGGGTTCAATGCTGAGAATGAATTCGAGACGGGAGGAGTCATCGTTCATGGATCGGAGTGAGACGACGCATACCTTCCTCGAAAGGGAGAGTACTGCTTCTCTGTTCCGTTGTGAGGGAGGTAACCGAAGCCTGAACTCGGTTCCCGAGGAATCGTTAGCGGTTGACATGGAAACTGATCCATTTAGTTACACTAGTGACGTATCCGGGGACATAAGCAGCCGCTGACATATCAGATAAAAGGTTCATATCGATCAATTTGCTATTGATTTCACATGATTAGCCTCTTATTGTAAAATATGGTGGACGATTCTTTGTAAGTGTATAACATGACATCTTAAAGACACTGGATGGACAACACATCCGTGTACATGTATTAATACATATTGGCAAATCAAAGCCAAATGACGGTTTGGAGCGATACCTAGCTATGGTCGGTTGTGTCACATTATTTCGGGGATCGAAATAGGTCGATAAAAGCATGAACCACGCTTGCGAAGACTTGAATATAGTCCCGTGATTCTATATATTTTTATATACTCTGACAATAAACACCTTCGCACAATTTACGACGACAGATAATTATTACGAATAGCTATCTGTGTAGTCGTAATTTGTTCGTGCCCGGTCCAAAACCCTTTTAGCACAATTGACAGTTGTAAGTCGGGATTTTTTTTGCACTGTGCCAATGCATTCTCTTATATATGCGAGTCGACCATAGGTCGCCTCGCATATATAAGAGAATGCATTGGCCTAACATTTTTTTATAATTTTTTTTAAATAAATGTTTCCTACAATTTTTAGGACATAAAATAAAAAGCATCCATTACCCTACAGGGAGCCCCACACATATATAGAAGCATATAGAAGAGTGTCGTCTGCTCATGTTTGTCTGGGGCTCTGTATGGGTGAAATTAAATTTTTTTTAAAGAATACAAGAAAAAATTATTAAAATTGGAAAAAAATTGTCAATGCATTCTCTTATATATGCGAGGCGACCTATGGTCGACTCGCATATATAAGAGAATGCATTGGCACAGGGTAAAAAAAATCCCGACTTACGACTGGATTTGATTTGTTCGTGCCCGGTCCAAAAACCTTTTCGGACAATTGACGACTATGAGTCCGTTTCTGTGACAATCGTGCTTGCTACTCGAGTATGCGAGACAAGCTATTGTTTATATCAATTTTCTACGATTATAAGTTTACACTGTGCCAATGCATTCTCTTATATATACGAGTCGACCATATGTCGCCTCGCATATATAAGAGAATGCATTGGCCTAACAATTTTTACAATTTTATGAATGTTTTCTTGTATTCTTTAACAATTTTATAATTTCACCCATACAGAGCCCCAGACAAACATGAACAGACGACACTCTTCTACATGCTTCTATATATGTGTGGGGCTCCCTGCAGGGTAATGGATGTTTTTAATTTTATGTCCTAAATTTTTTTTTTTTTAAATTATAAAACAAAATGATAAAAAATTGTTAGGCCAATGCATTCTATTATATATGCGAGGCGACCTATGGTCGACTCGCATATATAAGAGAATGCATTGGCACAGGGTAAAAAAATCGGACTTGGCACTGAAAGGGTTAACAACGGGATTATGGTTCATATTATCTTACAAACATTACAGCAAGCATACGGGTTCAATGTTTCGCACAGACGTTAGACCAACGCTATAAATGTTACCATGATTAACAAATATATACCAACAAGGAACTCTCTGTATTATTCCAAACTCAAGCTCCCTTTTCTGGATTATTTTACTTGTGTACGATTTCTGTGGCATATAACGTCGGTCTAAACTTACTTAACCCTTTACCCAACAAACCGGCCAAAACCGGCCAAATAAAGCTTCAACAGCCTAAAATATCTTCGGTCTGTCTCAATAGAACCATACAGATATGGATATCATTGGAACCGGCTCCTTGACCACATTGTGATAGTTACAGTATGCCCTGTGCCAATGCATTATCTTATATATGCGAGTCGACCATAGGTCGCCTCGCATATATAAGAGAATGCATTGGCCTAAAAAAAAATCTTTTTTTAACACTTTTTACCATTTTTTCTTACATTCTTTAACAGTTTTATAATTTTTAATGTGTTAGGCCAATGCATTCTCTTATATATGCGAGGCGACCTATGGTCGACTCGCATATATAAGAGAACAGTGTTCGCGCTGGACCGAAAAAAACTTTAGCCAAAAGTTTAGCCAAATGAAAATTATATTAGCCAAATGAAAAAAACTTTAGCCAAATGTTTTTTGGTCAAATTAAAAAAAACTATGGCCAAATTAAATCATCGTTTTCTGGTCGGTTCACAATTAATGACTAAAACGTCAAATCTAACAGACACAGGTAAAATACACAATAATTTAACTGATTTTGATGAACTAAAAATATTTATATATATATCATTTATTAAACATTTATTAATCTTTATGTGAAAGAACGATTTGGGGGGGGGGGGGGGGGGGGGGGTTGCGAAAATATCTAAGTGACATCTGGAAACTAATAACTTAATATTGTTACGCCATTATCAAATTACAATTTGTCGTAAAAGCATGCATATTATTTTGAATGCATCGGTATTGACGACAAATAACCACAAAATATCTCTCGTGATTCACATTTGGCTGATTAAGCTATTGTCTTACAATTGGTGCTCATAAACCTTGACCGTCATAAATACAATGTCATCATAAACATGCCTTGTGCAGGAGCCCTGCCAGTGACCAGACAGACAATGGGGTATTAGCGGATTAAATGTAAAACAATGACCCTTTGCTGTTTCGTGCAGAGTGACGGGTTTTCCTTTGTACTGTTCGCGATCGGGTTTCCCTTTGTACAGTCGGCGATATATTCCCACTTATGTTTTCGGACTAGATCGTTCACAACGAAAACCCACTTGCCAAAAAATCATGCTTTCAGTCTCAATTTGGGGTCAAAAAAAGTTTAGCCAAAAGTTTAGCCAAATGAAATTTTTATTAGCCAAATTCGAAAAAGATTAGCCATTGGCTAATTTGGCTACCGACAGCGCGAACACTGTAAGAGAATGCATTGGCACAGGGCCCTTCTGTTGGGTAAAGGGTTAAAAGTATGCGTCAACCTATTTTATCACATATTCGAACATAGTTCAGGCTTCAACCCGTCACTTGTCTTTGACGTAATGAGTTTCATTGATAATAAATTATATCTTATCAAATGGTTTAATTTCATCGTCATTATCAATCACCACTGTTATGTATATATTCAGGATTGCATGGGCAGTGTGGTATATATACACTTTGTTATGCACATCCATGAAATTCACTTGAAGGCCCACTTAATGTTCGAATCACCAGATTACATTGTATACATCATGTTCCATATTATATGCCATTTGAAAAATGAAGCTACACAAAAACATTGTATTAATATGATCATACGCTAGGGTAATTAACGAACCAAAGCAAAACCACTCACACGAGGGTGGCTGTGGCTTTTTTTCTCCATCAAATTCAGTTATAAATGCCCTGGTATTCCCTCCAAATAAGATTCACATATAAGGCTATATTTCCTGGGTTCGTCGAATGAATGGACCCCAATCGTAATTTCGAGTACAAATTTGGCTAATCGTCCTTCCGGGTAGCCTTGGTCGACAGCTAGACTATTCATGGTTATAAACTACTAGTACCAACATCAAAGTGAAAATAGTTATACCTTGTCGAGAGGGGAACGGGAACATCTTTAAATTTAACCAATTTATTACTTTTCTTGACGCTGGGCGAGCACTGCGGCGGAGATACTGTACCGAGAAGCGTGTCCATTTCATAGCTGTTCATTTCATTCAAAGGTGTCACCGTGTCGGTTTCAACGAAAATCGACGAACAACGTCATCGTGTAATTTTCCCCATTGACCGAGTTCGTCGGAACCTGCACGAATGTATCTTCTGCTGTGTTCATAATTATGTGTTTTCTTTCGATTCCAGAAAATAGTATACTTATGGATTATCGCATGTATGTACTATATAGTCTTATGATAACAATTTATTCCTTAATAAATATATGTTATTTCGTTTCGCACAGTACCGCACGGGATTGTACATTAGCCCACCTTCGCACAGTAGAACGGTAAATTCGTGATGACATTCTTATTATATTTCACATCAGGAATTTCGATAACTTTTCACTCGCCCCAATGTGTGTAGAATCATTCTGAATGTAGTTACTTATTAATGTCGTTATTTATTGTGTCATGTTTTCTCAATAAAAGGTAAACTAACGCTACGAATGAACTTACATTGTAATTCAATATTCATAATTCTCATTTAAATACCAGTAATCGAAAGACATATAGCAAAAGATTTTCCGATTACGACATTAATGCTTTAAGCCCACCGATCTACTGTGCGACAAAAGCGCTCGCAAAATTCAAAACAGCAGCGTCGTATTAGATAATAATTGGTGACGTCACAAAATCAGATATAGTCTATATACGACCCAAAGCGTCCGGCTTTGGTTCGTTATCAAATTATCCGGTCGAATAAACTGTGAATATGTTGTTTTTGTCGATTTACCGACGTGCAGGCTGCGCTTAGATTCGATCTGGTCTTTACTGTCAGTATATTATTCTCAATGGAAGGGGAATAACTATGTCTCTGACTTGTGAATTATGATTCATTCTGGGTAAATAACGAGGGAAGTCTTGGGGTGAATCTGGTAATTTGTAACACTTGATGGACACTCCTAGGCCACAGCTCTTCCGTATTCTGGTGGAATATAGATATTTTGGTTCACCTTTTAATGGAATATGATATGGAATATGTTGTGTATAATGTGATCTGCATGGGTATTAGAAAATTATAAGTGGGCCCTTAAGTTTAGTCCATACAGCTGGCAAAATTAAAAAGGTTTAGTACTCATTTGTTGGAATTCATAGACCGACACGGCAATTGCTGGGACAAACGCTAGACTCTCGAACAAGCTTCAGTAATGCCCAAAGTAATTGACCACTTAACCACAGCAGAATTATGGGTAATTTTTCAGGATTTAGTCAGAAATATGGCTTGTTGCCATTCATCGGAAAGCTCTCACCGAGAGCTTTCTGAAGAATGGCAACAAGCCATATTTCCCAATAAATCCTGAAAAATTACCCATAATTCTGCTGTGGTTAAGTGGTCAATTACTTTGGGCATTACCGTACGGGTACAGAGTCTAAAGAAAATAATGGGTGTTCCCATAATCTTTATGTCAGCGTCAGCCAATCCCCACATTTAACTGGTAAGTGACGAAGCCAATCAGGCGACTTTCTGAATTCCGCGTCTCCCCAGTTTCACGCCACATACTTTGTAACTAAAATAGCGTGTCATAATGTTAGTTCCACAGTGTTGACAACTTTGGTAATTAGGACAACTAGTTAAACACGAAAACGCGGCTAGAAAGTGTCCAGCATTGACCAATATTATCTAGCAAGGATAATGTAACAACTAGTTCCTGGGACAAGTGTCACAAGTAGTATTGATCAAAAGCGACTTCCAACAACTCGTTAGAACAACAACTTGTTCTAACGAGTCACAACTAGTCATAACGAGTTGCAACTCGTTATCCAGCTAGTTCCAGTAATTTCAACAGTTAATACCCGGTTTTATTGTGAAATTCGTCAAAACAGAAAGGAGATATTCTGCGAATCGTAAATATTTTTGCGTTGTGGCGTCATCTATTATATATTTTGGAACTGATGTATGTATGTATAATGTATGTATGTATATATGTGTGTAATGACGTATGTATACGTACGTACGTACATACGTACGTATGCATGTATGTATGTGTGTATGTATGTATGTGTGTGTGTATGTATGTATTTATGTGGGTGTGCGTTTGCGTGTGTGCGTGCATGCGTGCGTACGTGCATGCATTCATGTATGTGTAATGGACTAGAAGAAAACCGATCCGACTTAAATTTGATATTTAGGCCTACTTTGATCCCGGGAACAATATGGCGGGTCCAATTTCACGTGCGACCGTGTCCTTGACCTTGACCTCGCTCATATAGTTATGTTTCTGGACAGATCGAACAGTAGTTTTTTTTCTTTCTCCTAATACTTTTCAACGTTGTAAGTCTATTATATATTTTGGAACTTCTGTCAGAGTTATAGACTCGAAAACAGCTCGACCGTTCCGACTCAAATTTGGTACATGTATGTATGCCTACTTTGATCCCGGGAATAATATGGACGGGTCCAATTTCACGTGCGACCGTGTCCTTGACCTTCACCTCGCTCATATGGCGCATATGGGCATGTGTGTATTCTGCCCAGACGGAGTTGATCACAAAGAAATCCATAAATAGGCCGGACGAAGTCGGGCACATCAGCTGGTACTGTATATATATATATATATGTGTGTGTGTGTGTGTGGAAGATAGTCAAATTATTTTGACTCTTAACCGCGTAGCTTGTCCGAGGATGTGATTTTAAATAGACTGATACAGATACAGTCATGGTGCCAGGCCAGTTTTTTTTTTACGAAATGCTTTCCTTTTGTTCAGATACTTGACATAGTTTCAACAGTTTAGAAAGACCGAAATAATTATACACTGAAGTTTATAAATAACCAAATGACTTTCTGTCCTATTAATACGTCTAGATTATATGTTGCATTAGTGACACGAAATGTGATGTTAAATTATATTTTGTTTACCGTCGTTGTAACTTGATGTTGGAACCCTGAATCAAGTCTGAGTTTAAGTGTGTCTGTCATTTGCAGAATGAGGTCCCCAGAGGGTAAACTTAGCGACGCTATCCCGCATAGCGGGCTAGCATCACTAAATACACCCTCTGGGGACCTCATTCTGATTGGGACTCATCTTCTCTGAAAAGTTTCTTTATTAGCATATTTCTATAGAAACTTCTTCACATATATAGATTATATGTCTGTATTAGTTTAGTTTCTCTATTTGGGAACTTCAATCTGAGTCAATGTCTCTCATAGCAGATGAGGCCATGCAGCATGAGGCCCCTAAATGGTGAATTTGGTGATGCGAGCCCGCTATGTGGTATAAGATCACTAAATTCACCCTCTGGGGACCTAATTCTGCATATGACAGGCACACTGAACTATATAATCTAAGGCTTATCATTATATTGAGAACTGGGAAATAAATGATTGGAGACTTGAACATTGTGTGGCCCTTTAAGATGTCCCGCCGAGTGTCGTTTATTCGTCAATATTGGAAACAATCCTCATTTCCCACGCAAAGCCGTCGTGGGATTACCGATAATTGCAAAAATCGCAAACTTTCTGCAACTATACATGATGCATTCGTGTCTTCATTAAACATCAACTTAGAAAATTAGCAATTATCGTAGAATTGAAATCAATGGAGAACATAAGAATTAACAAGATTCTGCAGGAGAAATCCCCGGCTGCGTGCATGTCATCGAAACTAACCCAATGGGAATAATGCTGTCATTCGAGTGCCAAGTTAACTGAGCTCAGTGTGCGCCATTCTCTTGAATTCACTTTCAAATATTCGAGGGCCGATGCAAGCAAAATGTATTAGAATATTCCGAAAAAGTAATAATATTTTATTTTCGCCACATTATTGGATCAAAATATATATCGATGTCACGGTTAAAGTAATGTGAAACACTTCGGTAGTGATCACATATAAATGGAGAATAATCTTGTTCAAAGTAGTAATTTTTACAAATATTATATCCAAATTGACAACACACACCGTCATTCTCATATATTAATTAAATTCAGTCACTCTCGATTGCGAAATCGTTTTCGTTAGTTTATCGCCGATAGACGCGTCCCGAATCGAGTAGTTAATATTTACAATTGAGCGTAGTTCAGACGATGTTTTCAATTGAGTGGCACGGTCGATTTGCTTCAGATTTCCGGTGATGTTAATAAAATGTCACATTCCTCCAGTTGGCATAGTGTCTGGTCACTACCTGATCAGTTTCACGCACCCGACCAAGTACATAATATGTCTTTAATGGACTCGCTACTGGACATTCGTAAACTAGATGGTCGAGGACGTAGCCCGAGACATTCGTAAACCAGATGGTCGGTGGCGTAGCCCGAGACCATTTAGTCTACGAATGTCCAGCAGCGAGTCCATTAACCGACTTAAACATTGTTTTATAATATACAAGGAGAAATTACATTGATTCGGATTCCGATAAATATCCGTAAATTCCGATAGGTATCGACAAGTATCGTTTAAGAACGTGAGGTTTAGTTTGAGATTTGGTTTGAGATTTGGTTTGAGATTTGGTTTGAGATTTGGTGTGAGATTTGATGTGAGAGTTGGTGTGAGATTTGGTTTGATATTTGGTGTGAGATTTGGTGTGAGATTTGGTGTGAGATTTGGTGTGAGATTTGGTTTGAGATTTTGTTTGAGATTTGGTTTGATATTTGGTGCGAGATTTGGTGTGATATTTGGTGAGAGATTTGGTGTGAGATTTGGTGAGAGAATATGTGTGAGATTTGGTGAGAGATTTGGTGAGAGATTTGGTGTGAGATTTGGTTTGAGATTTGGTGTGAGATTTGGTGAGAGATTTGGTGTGAGATTTGGTGTGTGATTTGGAGAGAGATTTGGTGTGAGATTTGGTGTGAGAGTTGGTTTGAGAGTTGGTTTGAAATTTGGTGTGAGATTTGGTGTGAGAGTTGATTTGAGATTTGGTGTAAGATTTGGTGTGAGATTTGGTTTGAGATTCAGTGTGAGATTTGGTGTGAGATTTGGTGTAAGATTTGGTGAGAGATTTGGTTTGAGATTTGGTTTGAGATTTGATGTGAGATTTGGTGCGACATTTGGTGTAACACGCACACAGTAGATGCCATGTACAGTAACACGCCCACAGTAGATGTATGTGACATGTGCAGTAACACGCACACACTAGATAACATGTGCATTAACACGCACACAGTAGATGACATGTGCAGTAACACGCCCACAGTAGATGTGACATGTGTAGTAACACGCACACAGTAGATGACAGTGCAATAACACGCACACGGTAGATTACATGTGCAATAACACGCATACAGTAGATGTGACATGTGCATTAACACACACTCAGTAGATGTGACATGTGCATTAACACGCCCACAGTAGATGTGACATGTGCAGTAGCACGCACAGAGTATATTACATGTGCAGTAACACGCACACAGTAGATGACATGTGCAGTGACCCGCACACAGTATATGACATGTGCAGTAACACACACACAGTAGATGTGACATGTGCAATAACACGCCTACAGTAGATGACATGTGCATTAACACGCCTACAGTATATGACATGTGCATTAACACGCCCACAGTATATGTGACATGTGTAGTAACACGCACACAGTAGATGACACGTGCATTAACACGCCCACAGTAGATGTGACATGTGCAATAACACACACAGTAGATGACATGTGCATTAACACGCCCAGAGTAGATGACATGTGCATTAAAACGCCCACAGTAGATGTGACATGTGCATTAACACACTCACAGTAGATGAGATGTGCAGTAACACGCACACAGTAGATGTGACAAATAGAGTAACACGCCCACAGTATATGACATGTGCAGTAGCACGCACACAGTAGATGTGACATGTGCAGTAACACGCCCACAGTAGATGTGACATGTGCAGTAACACGCACACAGTAGATGACATGTGCAATAACACGCACACAGTAGATGACATGTGCAGTAAAACGCCCATAGTAGATGTGACATGTGCATTAACACGCACACAGTATATGACATGTGCAGTGACACGCACACATTAGATGACATGTGCAGTAACACGCACACAGTATATGTGACATGTGTAGTAAAACGCCCACTGTAGATGACATGTGTAGTAACACGCCAACATTATATGGAGCTGCAAGACGGCATCGATTGCGGGATGTATTCCGTAGGTTCGTATTCATGGTCGAGACTGTCTTGACTGAAGGGATACAGTAATGTTGATAAATACACGATCTGCATACTTGTTATAGTCTGAAAAAAAGTGAAAGTTTTCCGGCTGATTCTGGCAAATTTTAATTGTTTGAACTTAGGTCAGATTAATTGTGGTAAACGCTCTTATCTTTTAATATTTTACGGACTGGGCTAGTGAGAAACGCTCTTTATCGGTACACATGCTGATGAAACTGAATACAATTGGGTCCCGCTTTTTCTACACTATATTTATCGGCACATCATATATATTTATATCCTGGTTGTTTTAACCATTCTATGACTGGATCTTCCTGAAATTTAGCGAAAGCCCAATGTCAACACATTCTCTTATATCTTCGGTCTAACGAAATCCACATCCTTTGCTATATTTGTGACGGGTGTGGTAACAAGTCCATAGTAGATGGCGCTACAAGATGACATAAACTTCGGGATGTACATGTATTCCATACGTCCGTAGTCATGGTCGAGACCGTATTGACTGCCACACGCATCACCACGGGCATGTCCACGGCGCTAAAAGTATTGTGTCTCAATTTTGGTGCCCCTTTCACCTTCAGTGCACTCCGGACTCGAACGACGCCAGTTTTGACAGCCTTAAGCCACACCGCTTGACTCGTCATACCATGGGGATAATTATGTATGCGCTTGGTGGATATCCTATCAATTCTTATCAAATTTAGTGCCAACCTCTCCCCCAATCTCTCATCCAAACGACACAAATTTGGCGTCTCTAAATCACTCAATTATATTCCTTATATCATGGAGAAGAATGTGTGTCAATTTGGTGGAAATCGGCGCTAAAGTTATTTTAACAATTTTGGTATCCCTCTCCCCTTCCGTGCATCCCTGACTCGAACGGCGCAAATATAGATATAGATTAAGCCGGTGTTAGCAGATTTAGAACTTGTCCGTTCACATAGGAACCGAAGTCAGACAGCTTTAGCATTATTCCACACCTGTATACTTACATTTTACCACAAAAAACAATTGCGTTTTCAGCGCGGCAAGAAATTCGTGAGTAATAAAAGTCGGTCCACGAAAATAACGTAATTTAATTACGGACGCAAGACAGGACGGAATGAATATACCGGATCATTGCACTGAATACAAACACTTTATTAATAAATATTAAATATCAGCAGAATCAGATTCAGTCATACTGTATGGAGTCACTGCCGTATATAATTTTGTCGCAGATAAATATATTGTTGAATTTTGACGGCATGAAATTGGAAGCGCGCACATTTGTAACTTTGACCATTTTCAGGGGGCATAACACAACGGTAATTCACCGCACAACCGATGAAACGGTATGGGACCGTCGGATTATGACGGTCCGACACTGTCAAATCGACAGTATTTTCTAACAGTGTACTCAATCATCGATTATGGACAATAAATCACGACCCGTGCATGGCGCCGGTACACGCGGTCAAGAAGGATTCTTCACCTCCATATCGTGTATTCAATATTAATCCAATTTCACATGCCGACATGTGGATTCCTGGCATGCAGGAATCGGCTCCTTTGCACCCCGAGACTCGAGTTGCGATTAACTCTTCTCAAATTGAGATTTTCCCGGTCTTCCTCAAATCAAAACGCGTGTGTAAGAAGCCAATACCAGTAATAGAAAGGTTACATTATCCAATTTCGGAGAAAGTGCATTGTGTTGTTCTGATGACGAGATATACGTTCGTGTCACACATTGAACCCATATGCAGACTGATTGATACGCAGCTCCACTCTCGTAGACAGGATTTTCTTTTAAGTAATGGTTAGAGCATAATAATTGGTCTTTACCAGAATCAATCGAGTCGAAGACGAGATTTATTCTGGCGAAGAACAATTCGCGTGCTCTGACCGACTTAGAGCACAATTGATCACACATAATGCAATAAACTGAAAATGTGTCGTGCGCCTGTCGCGATTGGACACACATGCCGGTTAGCCACGCCCAAAACGTGATTAACATTAACAGATCGCCGTTGAATGCGAATATAGATATGTCCGAAACATCACGGACTGGTTCCACGTTGAAGCGCACGTGCGATATGTCTGTTATGAGTTGCCGGTGCCTAACAATTGGATAATCATTTATCTATTCTTTCGCCAGCCTTGGGAATTGGTGTACTTTACCAAAAATCAGGGAAGGTTTGCAACAATGGGATTGTGCTCTAAGTTATAATTACCTACTGTGTTCGATGTATGCATGGGTTGGAAGGACCCGAGAGCGTGTGGTGGCACCGATGCCGTTAGGTGGAAGTTTTATGAACGCGCGAAGGATATTTGAAAATATTCAATCCACTTTTCAATAGATATTGGTTGGTTATTTATAATAATGAAACACTCAATCACCGTTTGCTTCCGACGTCCTAACTGCTGTTCTTCCAGATAAACAGCGTTAGTTTTTTATTTCCAACTTCAGTGGGCATACAAGTAATGTGACAAGGGGGTATGCCCGTGGTGATGGGTGTGGCAGTCAAGACGGTATTGACCATGACTACGGACCTACGAGATACATCCCTCAGTGTATGCAATCTTGCAGCGCAATCCAATGTGGACTTTGTACTGCACCCATCACAACTACGACACAGGCTGTGGATTTCGCACGACCGAATATATAAGAGAATGCATTGACACACACAGGGTTTCGCAACATTTCAGGAAGTTCTAGTACTGGACGGATTAAACAACTACGATATAACTATACAGGGTGTGCAAAAAGTAACTGCTAATTATATTGTCGTGAAAATATAGGTATTATTATTCTACACTTGGTCGAATAATAATAATGAGTATATATATTCCGATTAAATCACTTTACTTTTCCCTTTTGTTCGCTAACATCATGGAATCGTACTATTTCGGCTCAGTTATAAATTCACGCACTGATGTGTGCGCGAAACATAATGTAGTAATTCGCGAATTTAAATACCAGTAAGGTATTCGGTGTGGTGCCTGAAACCGCCTACTGTAACGTGCTGACCGCCTACTGTAACGTGCTGACCGCCTACTGTAACGTGCTGACCGCCTACTGTAACGTACTGACCGCCTACTGTAACGTGCTGACCGCCTACTGTAACGTGCTGACCGCCTACTGTAACGTGCTGACCGCCTACTGTAACGTGCTGACCGCCTACTGTAACGTGCTGTTTAGATAACCGCCTACTGTAACGTGCTGTTTAGATAACCGCCTACTGTAACGTGCTGTTTAGATAACAATAAACCGCCTACTGTAACGTGCTGTTTAGATAACCGCCTACTGTAACGTGCTGTTTAGATAACCGCCTACTGTAACGTGCTGTTTAGATAACCGCCTACTGTAACGTGCTGTTTAGATAACCGCCTACTGTAACGTGCTGTTTAGATAACAATAACCCGCCTACTGTAACGTGCTGTTTAGATAACCGCCTACTGTAACGTGCTGTTTAGATAACAATAAACCGCCTACTGTAACGTGCTGTTTAGATAACCGCCTACTGTAACGTGCTGTTTAGATAACCGCCTACTGTAACGTGCTGTTTAGATAACAATAAACCGCCTACTGTAACGTGCTGTTTAGATAACAATAAACCGCCTACTGTAACGTGCTGTTTAGATAACAATAAACCGCCTACTGTAACGTGCTGTTTAGATAACCGCCTACTGTAACGTGCTGTTTAGATAACCGCCTACTGTAACGTGCTGTTTAGATAACAATAAACCACCTACTGTAACGTGCTGTTTAGATAACAATAAACCGCCTACTGTAACGTGCTGTTTAGATAACAATAAACCGCCTACTGTAACGTGCTGTTTAGATAACAATAAACCGCCTACTGTAACGTGCTGTTTAGATAACAATAAACCGCCTACTGTAACGTGCTGTTTAGATAACAATAAACCGCCTACTGTAACGTGCTGTTTAGATAACAATAAACCGCCTACTGTAACGTGCTGTTTAGATAACAATAAACCGCCTACTGTAACGTGCTGTTTAGATAACAATAAACCGCCTACTGTAACGTGCTGTTTAGATAACAATAAACCGCCTACTGTAACGTGCTGTTTAGATAACAATAAACCGCCTACTGTAACGTGCTGTTTAGATAACAATAAACCGCCTACTGTAACGTGCTGTTTAGATAACAATAAACCGCCTACTGTAACGTGCTGTTTAGATAACAATAAACCGCCTACTGTAACGTGCTGTTTAGATAACAATAAACCGCCTACTGTAACGTGCTGTTTAGATAACAATAAACCGCCTACTGTAACGTGCTGTTTAGATAACAATAAACCGCCTACTGCAACGTGCTGTTTAGATAACCGCCTACTGTAACGTGCTGTTTAGATAACAATAAACCGCCTACTGTAACGTGCTGTTTAGATAAACCGCCTACTGTAACGTGCTGTTTAGATAACAATAAACCGCCTACTGTAACGTGCTGTTTAGATAACAATAAACCGCCTACTGTAACGTGCTGTTTAGATAACAATAAACCGCCTACTGTAACGTGCTGTTTAGATAACAATAAACCGCCTACTGTAACGTGCTGTTTAGATAACCGCCTACTGTAACGTGCTGTTTAGATAACAAACCGCCTACTGTAACGTGCTGTTTAGATAACCGCCTACTGTAACGTGCTGTTTAGATAACCGCCTACTGTAACGTGCTGTTTAGATAACAAACCGCCTACTGTAACGTGCTGTTTAGATAACCGCCTACTGTAACGTGCTGTTTAGATAACAATCGTTGATTTACTTATTTAGCCACACAATTCGTTGGTGAACAGACCTCTTTGATATCTTCATCGAGTAATCTCCATCGGTTTCGTTGAAGTTTGTAACCCAGACACTTTATATAAGAATTGATGTTTTCATGTCGATTTATATACGGCGGCCCCGCAGAATGTCAGACTCAATAGTCGGTTATGGCCAATAAAACACATCCCTTTAAAACATTACATGACGTAATATACGGGTTCATCGCGCAAAATGTCAGACTTAATCATCGATTATGGACAATAAATCACGACCCGTGCAAGACGGCGGTATACCGAGTCAAGAAGGGTTCTTCACCTCCATATCGTGTATTCAATAATAAACCAATTTCACATGCCGACATATGGATTCGTGGCATTTGGGAATCGGTTCGTTTGCACCTCGAGACTCGATTAGCGATTATTTCTTCTCAAATTTAGATTTCTTGGTCGTCTTCAAATCAAAATGTTTGTGTAAGAAGCCAATACCAGTAATCGAAAGGTTAAATTTTCCAATTTCGGAGAAAGTTCATTGTGTTGTTCTGATAACGATAGATTATTTTTTGTATCACATTCTGAACCCATGTGCAGACTGATTGATATGCATCTCCAATCTCACCGAAAGGGTTCCCTTTTAATTATATTTCCATGGATGATGTGGTAAGGTCGTGGATACCACTATTGCGGTCTGTGCAAATGATGACAAAATAGAGCCCAATTTACTTTTTTGAAGTTCAACGAAGAATTATTAAATAGAACATATTTGATCGATATGGGTAAAATCGATGGTGCATATCTGATTAGCGACATAAGTTCACACGCGAGACGCCGAGAAGCGTTAATTCCAATGAAAAGCGCTGTTTCTCGATTATTCTAAAGTGGTCTGAAAAGGGTTAGAAGATTTTAGCGATCATTGAACATTCAGCTTCTAAAGTGCACGGTTGGCCCACACTCCCACCCAAATTAATATAGTAGATAGTCGATTATATTGACCTTTGAAAAGGTTGATCATGCACCAATACATATAATAATATATATTGCATAAGTTTATTACTTAATTGTATGATACATGTCTAGTATTACAGGCCTCTATATGTGGTTATGATATCATGATTACAATATTAGATCATTATATATGATGTGCATCATGTCTGAAGCAAATAACGTTGTCCTGTATTTGCAGATTAAAGACTATTTTTCCACAATTCGTAGTTGTTATTTTATAAATAATTTATGTTTGTTCCAGTGAAACAAGTTAAAACATTCCATACATGTATGGGTATCCTGTCTTAGTTCGGATCAGCAGAAAAACAATCAGCAAATTAAATTCGCCCAATAAAATAGTAACACCTTCCAAAATTATAAGAGACGAAATTGCAAATGCAGTTGAATGCAACAGGAAACTATGTGATATTACCGGCTCGAAGAAAATGTATTTCAATAATGAACATACACAGGCTGAGAAAGCGGCACTATATGCTTTGTTCGTTCTGCTAAAAAAAAAAAAATTGGACTTTCCAACAATGAATTCTCATTGCAAATGAAACACAATTGTTGTGAAGTGTAATTTGTATTTGAGACTAAAAGTATATCGACTCGTTTATGAAACAGAAACAATGACGATGATGAAGATGATACGATCGTGGATTCGAATCCCTGAAATGGGCGACAATCGAACCGATTTTCAAGCTTCATCTGAATTGGGTTGAAATTTCAACAGGTTTGGCAATCCCCAATTATAGCTATAATCGCCATATGTAGCTATTGTAGCTACAACTGGCTATTGTTGATGGATGAATCTGGTTGAATAGAGATAACTCAATCCAACAAACAATCGTTGAAATATACAATAACCTGATTTGATTATTCTTAGTAAGTTAATTAATTTCCTTTTTCATGTACATGTATAGTTAACAAAATTGTTCAACATTGTTACTTTTTCCTGACAAGTGTACCTAAATACAAGAATAGTAGATCATATATGGATGGATGCGAGTCCCATAGTATTACATATCTCTAAACAGATACACGTGCTTAGCTATGCTTTTCGGATATTCCGCAAGCTGGTAGAACCGAAATGACACGGGCAGTGGTTTCATAAGTTGCTACAAAATAATACCCCTCACCCTTAGTTACAACAGTTCGCGGTAATGCTTACTTGCCATGCCAATTGGTAAAATAATGCTTTACGATAGTAAAATATAGCTACAATAGCTACATTAAGCTATAGTAGCTATAACTTGGAATTGCCAGAACTGTTCAATGTGGGATTTCGATCGTTATTTTGCCATTTCGAGCGCGAGTGCGAGTGATCACACATAACCTTGTTGTCACGAGTTTATTTTGCCAGAGCTATTGCGTTGAGTGTGTTATCGTATATCAACAATACAGCCTTGACCAGGGGTAACAAAGAAAAAAACAGAAAACAAAGCTCTGATTGAGCGAAGACGTGACAGGAAAGTTTTTGCGCATAACATCATTTTGACTGCAGGGCGACAATATTGGATATATCATACAGCCAGTGCCTCACACATTCAAATATAGAACCACGTATAAAACAATGGTTGTTTACTATATGGCGGAACGCCTAATTTATTCCCGGTTGCAAATACAGTCTGAGTGAAAATGTAATAAGAATTGCGTTTTTGGACAGAATCAACATCTTAGTTAAATCATCAGGAACCACAGACATAACGGGGTAGGAGTTACAGCAATACAGCATGCACGACCACTTGACAAGTCTTGAGCCGACCATTTGATTACCGTTATATCGACTAAACGCGCTGAAACCGCACACAGACCACGTGACATGGGATCGGTTCGTGTGCAGGACACAGGACACAATACAGCATGCACGACCACTTGACAAGTCTTGAGCCGACCATTTGATTACCGTTATATCGACTAAAAGCGCTGAAACCGCACACAGACCACGTGACATGGGATCGGTTCGTGTGCAGGACACAGGACACAATACAGCTGGACAGCTGCATAAACACACTAACAGACAAACTGAATAAAAATTAAGCACTTCAACGTTAACCATTTATTTCTTAAAGTACACAGGTCCCTATGGCTTAGTTATCTATATCTATATTTGCGAATGTCTGTCTGTCTGTCTGTCTGTCTGTATGTCTGTCTGTGTTCTATAGAAATTCACAGGGGACCATCTAGATGATGCCAAAGGGGTCTACTAGGAGTAACTTTTTACGAGAAAGATAATGGTCGGGGTTAAAATTTTCTAAAGTGACACCGTTGTTGTCAGGGGCAGAAAAGGGGAAGGGGCAGAAAAAAAAATGGTCGCCGATTGCCACGAAACTTATATATAATCATCCCCATAATATGAGGAATCTAATGGTGTGTTTTAAATATGGCAAAAGTCACGCCGTTCGCGCCAGGGGTACCCGGAAGGGGGAGGGGCAGAATTTTTTTCTGTCGCCGATTGCCACGAAACTTACATATAATCATCCCCGTGATATGAAGAATACAACGGTGTGGTTTAAATATGTCAAAAGTGGCGTCCTTCGAGTCAGATTTGCACGAAAAGGGAGAGGGGCACCAAAATTGATAAAACTAATTTTAGCGCCGATTTCCACCAAATTGATATATATTCTTCTTCATGATACAAGGAATCTAATTGTGCGATTTAACAACGCCAAATTGTTGTCGTTTGGATGAGAGATTGGGAGGGGGTGGGCACTAAATTTGATAATAATTGGTTTAGTCGCCGATTGCCACCACACTTATACAAAAGCATCCCCATGGTATGAGGAATCTAATGGTGTGGCTTATATCTGTCAAGAGTGGCCTCATTCGAGTCAGGGGTGTATTGAAAGGGACAGGGGCACCAAAATTGATGCACAAATTTCTACCAAATTGTACGTTCTTATCCATGATATGAGGAATCTGATCGTGTGATTTAAAGACGCCATAGTGGTGCTGTTTAGGTCAGAGATGGGGAGGGAGGGATTGGCACCAATTTGACAAATAAAAACATTGTTTAGTCGCCGATTATCACCAAAATTATAAACAATCATCTCCATGATATCAGGAGTGTAATTGTGTGGTTTAAGGAATCACAAGTGGGGCCATTCGAGTCAGTGGTGTATAGAGATGAAAGGGACATTATATCTATATGCTTAGTGCCGATTTCCACCAGATTGATACATATTCTTCTCCGTGATACGAGGAATCTTATCGTGTGGTTTAGACACAACAAATTGGTGCCCTATGGGTGAGAGATATGGGGACCTTCAATTTGATACGAATTTGTATACTCGCCAATTTTCACCAATTTCATATATATGCATCTCTAATCTCTAATGAGCCTTAGTGTGTGCAGCTTGAGTCCGAAATAGGGACGGGAGGGTCACCAAAAACTGATACAAAATATTTTTAGTACCAATTACCATCAAATTCAGACACGTTCTTCTCAAATGATACAAGAAATCAAATTGTGCTGTCTGTCTGTCTTTCTGTCTGTCTGTGTGTTCTATATATAACTTCACGCGGTACAATCGAAGAGGCAAAAGCTGATACAAATATATTTGGCACTAATTGCCAACAAATTCATACATGTTTTTATCTAATGATATACCATGAATTAAATCACATTTGGTGTCGTTTGCGTCACGGATGGCGAGCGGATATGCACTATCATAGATAAGATTGCTATTCGCCGATATCCACGTATAAGTTATATATAGTCACACAGGTCATCTCCATATCAGTTTAAGGAGATTTGGGCGTTCACATTTCACAATCCCGACAAATGGTAACCCACTTATAAGTCACTTGAACAATTATATCTTCTTAATTGTCATATTTATATGGGGATGGCAATCAGGACATTCACACAATGAGCTAGCAAAAAGAGATACATAGAAGAAGCACTAAACGTATATTTATCATTCTATTGAAGAGATACATATATTCGTGCAAACTGAGAGACCTCCAACCGTCAGAGGATTGCATATATATTATAACAAAATTGAGTCTGTTCCATTCAATAGTTTCCACAAAAAAAGTTACAATTTGTGAGGATATATGGACGGCCTGTTCAAAAATAGTGGTCACAGTGTGCAGTCATATATAGTTTCTTCTGATATACAATAACATGCAGTTAGTAGCACATGACTTTTCAGGATCCTCCCAATACTGACATCTGACAAGGGTTTAGAACAGACTCATCGACTGACATAAACAATTCAAAATCTCGCTCTGTGTCTGGCAAATGTAGCTGATATGCACGCGCAGCAACATTTCGTTGAAACTGAGAATATTGAGCCATGAACAGAGGAGCACCTGGAAATTTCTTTGAAACATCTGTATCGTCATGGAGATATGATAGCCAGGTATCCTCGAGATCTTAGTCCAACCCACTAGATTGGTTGATACATCTCAATATGTAAAACCCAATTGTCATCTTTTATTTATGCGAACTAATGTCTTTATGATGTCCATGTATCATATAATAACGTATGACGTATACGCAGTTGTAAATAAATAAATACTTCATTATTGGTGGAACGGATTAATCGCGATAAACAGAATGACAATTGACAAGGTGGACCACTACTTATATTCCATGACTGTAATAATCATGTTTTGTGATGCTATTTGAATATACAATTTATGAGAAAACGTATAACACTTTGAACAAGGGTGTTCTCTATTCCCAACAAATATCCACAGCATACAGATGGTTTCACATCGCATTAACCTGGGCAACGCCGGGTAACCCTGCTAGTACACTATATACAGAAACTCATTGGAATTTGGAATGGTCTATTATTCATTTGTATGGGTATCCATGAAGCATAATATGACCGCAAACATAACAGACAAGAAAACCAATGTCAGAAATGGTAACGCGCTCAAGATCATATATTATATACCCATGATTGTAATTATAGAATATAAAATATATAGGTTTTGCGAATGACCAACTCAGAATTTCGTCTAAATAACAATAACAACCAGCACCTAATTAACGAACCGGCGGCCGACTCGGCCGTCTCTGACCACAACCCCCGAAATATGTCTATACAAGTTGAAATATAAGAATTACAAATTATCTTTTTCATTTCTTTTATTTGTAATTGGCATAGCTTATCACAAACCAAAAATCAACATTATTGACATAATGTTAACGACAATAAACAAAATTGAAATTCCCAACTACACCTTTTACCGGACTCGGCCTCCGGTTAACAATTCGCAGTTCGACTTTTAATCCTCCCAAAATTCCAAGTTCTATAAATAAAACCTCCATGCGCCCAGGCGAATCGAGATTCTCTACACCAGTATACACGCGGAGCGCGCGTAATAATACAAGAGCAGACTGGTGTATATTCATTGGTGGGAAATGTTCCGACAATAAGTATGGTCGTTTGTTGAACTTATTATTATCGACACATGTCCTAAGGGAATAACTGTACAGTAATTAGTATGGAAATCACATGTCCTAAGGGAATAACTGTACAGTAATTAGTATGGAAATCACATGTCCTAAGTGAATAACTGTACAGTAATTAGTATGGAAATCACATGTCCTAAGGGAATAACTGTACAGTAATTAGTATGGAAATCACATGTCCTAAGGGAATAACTGTACAGTAATTAGTATGGAAATCACATGTCTTAAGGGAATAACTGTACAGTAATTAGTATGGAAATCACATGTCCTAATGGAATAACTGTACAGTAATTAGTATGGAAATCACATGTCCTAATGGAATAACTGTACAGTAATTAGTATGGAAATCACATGTCCTAAGGGAATAACTGTACAGTAATTAGTATGGAAATCACATGTCCTAAGGGAATAACTGTACAGTAATTAGTATGGAAATCACATGTCCTAAGGGAATAACTGTACAGTAATTAGTATGGAAATCACATGTCCTAATGGAATAACTGTACAGTAATTAGTATGGAAATCACATGTCCTAATGGAATAACTGTACAGTAATTTGTATGGAAATCACATGTCCTAAGGGAATAACTGTACAGTAATTAGTATGGAAATCACATGTCCTAATGGGATAACTGTACAGTAATTAGTATGGAAATCACATGTCCTAAGGAAATAACTGTACAGTAATTAGTATGGAAATCACATGTCCTAAGGGAATAACTGTACAGTAATTAGTATGGAAATCAGATGTCCTAAGGGAATAACTGTACAGTAATTAGTATGGAAATCACATGTCCTAAGGGAATAACTGTACAGTAATTAGTATGGAAATCGCATGTCCTAATGGAATAACTGTACAGTAATTAGTATGGAAATATTAACTTGACGGGGCAAACACTGATGTGCGTGGACAATAAGGACACAAAGTAATCAGTGTTTATTGTTGGTCCAGTGAAGTCAGCAGTTAAAAATATCCTCACAATTCACATAGGTTCATATTGGACTTATTTTATTCTGAAATAAGCCGACAGTGGACATATACCAGTTATTCAGTTGTGTGGCCTGGACCACAATGAAACACATTTTAAAGAGCGTATATCTATACTAAGTCTATTTAGGTTCATATAGAGCGCAAATCCTATTCAAATAATGCCAATATGTGTTTTTGAAATAAGTTCAATATGAGTTTCAAAATGGCGGATAAAATGGTCGCCATCTTAGCGAAATTAATTGTCCTTACATGTATGTAGTGCCGTTATGCCTATTATGGTAAAATGTGTACACATTATTTATTTCAAACATAACATTTGTCAAGAAAAAACACTAATCAGTGACTCTGATACATATGGTAAACGTGATTATATGCCAGGGAATGCTGGGATACCGCTCGTGGAGCACAGCTATCGGCTAATGAGGTGTAATTTACTAATAGCGTGTTTTAATGATCATAAATGATGGAACACGGCAAGCGTCTTCATTATACGAAAAATAGTTTAGTGACCCGCCATATCAAATCCAGTCGTAAGTCGGGATTTGTTTTACCCTGTGCCAATGCATTCTCTTATATATGCGAGTCGACCATAGGTCGCCTCGCATATATAAGAGAATGCATTGGCCTAACAATTTTTTACAATTTTAATAATTTTTCTTGTATTATTCAACAATTTTATAATTTCACCCATACAGAGTCCCAGACAAACATGAGCAGACGACACTCTTCTATATGCTTCTATATATGTGTGGGGCTCCCTGCAGGGCAATGGATTTTTTTGTTTTATGTCCTAAAAATTGTAAGAAACATTTATTTAAAAAAAATGATAAAAAATTGTTAGGCCAATGCATTCTCTTATATATGCGAGGCGACCTATGGTCGACTCGCATATATAAGAGAATGCATTGGCACAGGGTGATTCTAGATCTTGTTCATTCAGTATAATATCCTCCTGGAATTTTAGTAAAGATAGATCACAATGACCTTTAAATGGCTTCAAATTCATTGACAACCGTTGATATGGAGCCACGGATTACCACAATATTAGACTTTTTCGATATAAATTGTCGATAGATTAGCACTGGCAGCGGCTCAAAAGAGCAATACAAATGTGTAATCAACGTGTGGGTTATTTGTGCAATATAATCTCATTAGAGTCATGATAACTAGATGCAACTAGGAACTGGTAGAATATCTCGAGTTAGGGTTTCCATGATACATGTATGTGCAATGGATAACCACATGCTGGAGTTCCAAGTATGAACATTGTTGTGTACAAGTCTGGTTATGGACTATGCAAACAAACATGATAATCAGCTATGTTTATTTTAAAACTTAACTAGTTATAGCAATTATTTTCGATAACCTTGGGTGATTTCCGATGTTTTGTAAGACCTCGGCCAATCTTTTATATTTGAAAAGTTGCAATAACAGGAAATTTTGAAGCAACACATATCCTATACATATTGTGGTGAAACCGCCTCATATAATGACGAAATAATGTCATATAATGACGAAATAACATCATATAATGTCGAAACCACATTATATATCGTCAAAACTACATGATATAATGTCAAGACAACATCGTATAATGACAAAACTATATCATATATAATGAGTCATTATTAATGACGAAATCACAAACTATAATGTCGAAACCACATCGTATAATGGGGAACCACCTTATATAACGGATAACCCATATCATATAGTGGAGAAACTACATCATATAATGGACAAAGCAAAACCTATAATGATGAATCGACCTGATGTAACAACCTCACGAAATGATGAAACCACTCCATACAGTGATAAAACAACTTCATATAATGGAGAAACCATCTCATATAATGGCGAAACCACCTCATGTAATGACGAAACAACCTCATATAATGGAGAAACCACCTCATGTAATGGAAAAACCACTTAACATAATGATGAAACAACCTTATATAATGGAGAAACCATCTCATATAATGGAGAAACAATCTCATATAATGACGAAACAACCTCATATAATGGAGAAACCACCTCATGTAATGGAAAAACCACTTAACATAATGATGAAACAACCTCATATAATGGAGAAACCACCTCATATGATAATGAAAGCCCATCATATATATAACTTATGAAATAACCTCACATACATGTACTGATGAAACCACATCATATTACATAGTCCTGGTATACATGTATTAGCAAGGATGGATAAAGTTAAACGGTGGTTTCGTTTTATTTAGCTTGAAATTCCTTGACAATCGCTTCTATAGCACGAAACAATTACTCTAGCTAATGCAACGGCATCAGTCTTATTTCCAACATTTGAACAACCTGTCACCATCGCCAGATGTCTCAAACAACCTGTCACCATCGCCAGATGTCTCAAACAACCTGTCACCATCGCCAGATGTCTCAAACAAGCACGGCAAATGTTATCCCAGATCTGAATATGTTACGAACATTTTCGTTATTATTGTTTATTTCTTAAAAACATATAGTATGACCATATTAACTTTGACACAACTTGAGGTGCGACTGTCCCAATGGGACCAAGGATAACGCACATGGATTACATATGCGATCTTATCGATATTAAAGGGAATTATGTACACGTAATTTGGTAGCAGGTACAATATAGGTTGATAAATACACTGAATGTCATTATACAGACTGTATAAATACCAAGCAAAATTAAAATTGACGAGAGTAAACAACTGTTTAAAATGTTCTGCACAGTATATATTTATACAGACCAAAACATTGTGTGTTGTTTCATGCTGACAATTCGGGTCCTGATGGCTTCGATATGACTATGGAAGAGGACCGTAATGCGATAAAAGTGATGCTTAATTTAGTATAAGTCGAGGCTTCAAACTACAAATTGTACGGGTATTATAAGATGACAGGAATTGAATAATAACACCTTTATAGACATATTAGTGTATAAAGCACACACGCTGTTTGCCTTCTGTGAAGCCTTTATCAAGTGAAATCGGTTTTTCACTTAGCTTCGTGTGTGTGCATAAAAATCATGAGTCTATAAAGGTGCTATCATTCAATTTCTGTCATCTTATGACTGGATCAAGACTCATGCGGCTATACATATAGTGTAAACATATTTTTATTTCCAATTCCAAACAGATATATAGAATATACGCATAGTGTTTCAGAATAACAAATTTAATCCAAAAGTGGGATTGGCGATTTACACCACGAGCTTCAGCGAGTGGTGTAAATCGCCAATCCCACGAGTGGATTAAATTTGTTATTCAGAAACACTATGCGTATATTTTGTTTATGCCACGATCTTTACAATGCGATGGATAAACACCTTTCCGTTCAAATTGTATGGAGAAAGTTTAATCCACTCTGCGAAGTTTATGCCACGATCTTTACAATGCGATGGATAAACACTTTTCCGTTCAAATTGTATGGAGAAAGTTTAATCCACTCTGCGAAGTTTAATCAACAGTAGGCACGTTTAATCAACAGTTGTTGATTAAATGTAAAATTTAAACAGATGGCTTTATTTATATAGTAAGATAGGCGATCGTGGTATAAAACATAATATACAGATGATACAAATATGCAAAATAGAAGAGATAATGTATGGAAATGAGGATCAGACAAAAATCCCGAGGGCTTATATGAAGTCTTCAGGCTTTTTGGCGACATGCCCCTTCCTCAATAAGTGAGGGAGGGGTATCGATCATACGGAAAAGAATTGAAATAATGTTTTTAAGGTGAAATGGAGATATATAACTAAGTTTGAGTTAGGGGTGGAAACAGGGAGAATATAGTGTTAGTGATAGCAAGAGGCAGAGATAGAGAGGGGGAGAAAGTAGAAGACATGAGGGGGGGGGGGGCAGATGAATCGTGAAATGATGACAGTGGTGGGGAGTTTTCAATAATTGAGTTGTTGCGTGATGAAAATGATGCTCGTCTATAGCTATACATATACATCAACTTTACGGGTATTATATAATCCCATAACGATGTATTGAAGTAATTAAAAACCCAACATTGAACACTGTGTCTTAGGTTATTTGAGTTATTCCCCCCGTCGGCGCAGCTGAATAGGTTCCTCGTCGCTCGGAAGCTTCTGATTTTATCTCTATGGCGACGCAGATGGCACAGGCGCAGGCGACGTGAACATGAATGTGTGTCTCCAAACAAGTTGACTCTTCATACTACTCAAGGGACCTGTGTTCGGGAAACACATTGACCTACAAAGATATGTGCAGAATTGTAGCAAATACATGTAATCAATGTATCCATTCCTGATATAAACATGCAAATATGTGACCCGCCATATCAAATCCAGTCGTAAGTCGGGATATTTTTACCCTGTGCCAATGCATTCTCTTATATATGCGAGTCGACTATAGGTCGCCTCGCATATATAAGAGAATGCATTGGCCTAACAATTTTTTACAATTTTAATAATTTTTTCTTGTATTCTTTAACAATTTTATAATTTCACCCATACAGAGCCCCAGACAAACATGAGCAGACGACACTCTTCTCTATGCTTCTATATATGTGTGGGGCTCCCTGCAGGGTAATGGATGTTTTTTATTTTATGTCCTAAAAATTGTAAGAAACATTTTTTTTTTTTAAATGATAAAAAATTGTTAGGCCAATGCATTCTCTTATATATGCGAGGCGACCTATGGTCGACTCGCATATATAAGAGAATGTATTGGCACAGGGTTAAAAAAAAATCCCGACTTACGACTGGATTTGATATGGCGGGTCACATATTGTCCCCTATGACCACATCACATCTCGGGTTTTTCGACTTTGGTAATTACAGTCAGAATGATTTTATGTGCTGATTGAGTTATGCGCAGTTAGCTGTACTGTGCACGGTCAATTCGTTTGGTCTGAAATATTCAAGTCTGGTAGCCGGGTGGTAATATTTAGCGAAGCGGCTATAGTCACCCCTGGGCAAGTTGTCCTGCTAATATACTATAATACTGGTGGTCCTGCTGAATTGCTATGATGCCGCAAATAGTATTTAGTTTTTATCCTTTTCGGTACTATGCACTGCAAGAATAATTAATAAATTAACTAACAACACTTAATTGGAATTAGTCCACAGTGTTATGGTGGTCAGCTTTTTAACTGATTATGAACCCAGGACTCATCGCAGCCCAATTTGTCATGTATCTAAAGGCATAACATGAACGGAAATTCTCAAATATAGAACACTGCCTTTCTAAATGAAAATAATCATTACATTCGCGAATCAAGAATAAATAAGTCCTCTCTCATTATATTGAGATATGATATCATGGCTACATGAACTGCACTTTTGAAAACAAGATGTATTTGGTAGAAGTTTTTGGTACCTGAACACGGTGAAATTTTAAATAGTGTTCATGCCATACCCGTAGAGTAAATGAGGTTATAATACACAATGGGTAAATAGTTCTTAAATATTGTGTCTTAATACTCGATTGTAACAAATTTCACAATGAAATTCCAGGCATATTTTGAGAAAATCCTTTTTAAATTACCAGGACATTTTGACAAGCGACTAAAATATATGGGCTTGCCCGCCTCACACGCCACCACAGGGATGTCCAATTTAAAAACGAGCGCACCTCTTAACTAGCATATCGGTATCAAATAAGATGCATCTGTTAAAGTGGCGATTGTTTTAGTTAAGATTTATAAATTTATATTTTTAGTCGCGTTTTTAAAGACATATTATGTACGTGTTCGAGTGCGTGAAACTGATAAATTAATATTCAGGTGCTATGTCAACCGGAGGAATGTAGCATTCTACTAACATCGCCGAAAATCTCAAGCAAATCGACCGTAACACTACACAGAAAACATCGTCTGAACTATGCTCAATTGTAAATATTTACTACTCGGTTCGGGACGCATCTACCAGCGATAAACTAACGAAAACGATTTCGCCATCGACAGTCAGTGGATTTAATTAATATATAAGAATGACGGTGTTTGTTGTCAATTTACATATAATATTTGTAAAACAACTACTTTGAACAAGATTATTCTCCAATTCTATTTGATCACCCTACCACCGGAGTGTTTCACATCACTTTAACGACAAGCCCCTGGATATGGTCCACCCCGAATATGTCACGAAATGCTTCGTTCAGATAACAAACAATATGTTTTCCGATGTTGTGATATAACCAACGCAGGTGATATAGAACACACATGCACAGTGGTGATGTGTCTACAGTTGTGATATAGTGGTCTATAGTGTGACATGACCAAATATAATTATACTGGTGTATATTCACCTGTCACGGCCACCGTGCAATTGACAATGAATATATTTTCCATGCAGATAACCAGCAACCTGACTTATAGTCCATCTATCGGTGATGCCAGAGAGTCAATGGGCGCGCATTTTGTGACAAAGTGTACGCTTGAAAACCCAATTGTATAGGAAAACATGGGCGTGTGTCTTTCCCATCTCCAATATCAATTTTGTTCCGCTATAGCTCTCATTAGAACTAGTTGACACAAAACAGGTGGATCATTTCTAAATTTGTGACATGAGGGACTTTTATCTGTCGAGTATCTATGTCCGGGCACATAACAGTCAAAGCTTGAATCCAGGGCCATGACCATATATCACCAATATTGTCTCTAACCGATTCGGCGGCGTATAGCCGCCACATAAGGTTAGTTAGTGAGCTGTTTAAACATATTAGTAATATGTTTAAACGTGTTATCTAATCAGTTTATACAAATTACTAATCTGCTTATACAGGTTATCAACCGGTAACACGGTACATGTTATCGGTTGATTGGGGCTACAACCAGGATTGTCAGGAGTGGAGCGAGCGATACGATGTGTAACAACTTAATTTATCACTGCCTCCCCCGTGCCGAGAGTATAACCAGTTACGTTATGCTAAATGTGCTATATATCGGTCGATACCAGGGCAGACTACCCCCTATCCGCGGAATATGAGGAACACGCAGGGCATGAATTGGATGTCAGTCACACGTCAGAATTTGAGGGACATTTTCTGAATATTCGACAGTTACCTGTAATGCTAAAGGCGATACAATCCAAGGGGCGTGAAAGTCGACTTTGAATGAAGTTGGAATTTTGGGGTTGATCACAGGGCAATTGGGACACAATGGGGTTTCCACACTCATAAGTCAGGACCCCTTTACCATGTCCTTGTGTAATGGGTATGATACAAAACTATATGCGTTACATCGCCTTTATTTATCTGTAAAATCAGATTAGGTAATCTGTATAGTTGTGGCGGCTCTACGGTGCCGTAGTAATCCGAAGCTATTTTGATTTTAAGTGTTTTTAAACAATGTGAACGTTTGTCTGACATGTTAAGCTAGTACATGCGAAATGACATTCATTTATTCAGTAAATGTAAAAAAAACCTCATATTTATAACTGAAATTTACAGGAAGAGTAGATATTGGTTGTACTCTGATTTTGAACATCAAACACACTTCATCCAGTTCATATATGTTCTTAAGTACAACAACTCATGCAACTCATGCAAGTCATACACTGCACGAGTTACATGTAATAGCTATCCGAACGTCTGAAGCGACGGTTTAGATATTACGTCAGTGACGTAGGATCACGAATGTCTGAAGCAACGGTTTAGAGATTACATTATTGACGTACTTGTAGTGTCCTGGCCGGAACGTCTGAAGCGACGGTTTAGATATTGCATTAGTGACGTAGGTTCCTCAACGTCTGAATCGACGGTTTAGAGATTACATTAGTGACGTTGGTTTCTGAATGCCTGAAGCGACGGTTATGATATTACATTATTGACGTAGTTTCCCGAATGTCTAAAGCAACAGTTTAGAGATTACATTATTGACGACGTATTTTCCTGGCCCGGAACGTCTGAAGCGACGGCTTAGAGATTATATTAGAGCCATAGGTTCCTGAATATCTGAAGCGACGGTTTAGAGATTACATTAGTGACGTAATTTGCTGAACGTCTGAAGCGTCGGTTTAGAGATTAAAATAGTGACGTAGGTTCCTGAACGTCTGAAGCAACGGTTTAGAAATTACATTAGTAACTTAAGTTCCTGAACGCCCGAAGCGATGGTTTGGAGATTACCTTACAGTGACGTAGGTTTATGAACGTCTGAATCGGCGGTTTATTGATTACATATTTGACGTAGTTTCCTAGCCCGGAAGGTCTGAAGCGACGGTTTAGAGATTACATCAGTGCTGTGGGTTCCTGAATGTCTGAAGCGACGGTTTAGAGATTACATTAGTGACGTAGGTTCATAGACGTCTGAAGCGACGGTTTAGAGATTACATTAGTGACGTAGGTTCATAGACGTCTGAAGCGACGGTTTAGAGATTACATTAGTGACGTAGGTTCATAGACGTTTAAAGCGACGGTTTAGAGATTACATTAGTGACGTAATTTGCTGAACGTCTGAAGCGTCGGTTTAGAGATTAAAATAGTGACGTAGGTTCCTGAACGTCTGAAGCAACGGTTTAGAAATTACATTAGTAACTTAAGTTCCTGAACGCCTGAAGCGATGGTTTGGAGATTACCTTACAGTGACGTAGGTTTATGAACGTCTGAATCGGCGGTTTATTGATTTCATATTTGACGTAGTTTCCTAGCCCGGAAGGTCTGAAGCGACGGTTTAGAGATTACATCAGTGCCGTGGGTTCCTGAATGTCTGAAGCGACGGTTTAGAGATTACATTAGTGACGTAGGTTCATAGACGTCTGAAGCGACGGTTTAGAGATTACATTAGTGACGTAGGTTCATAGACGTCTGAAGCGACGGTTTAGAGATTACATTAGTGACGTAGGTTCATAGACGTTTGAAGCGACGGTTTAGAGATTACATTAGTGATGTAGGTTCATAGACGTTTGAAGCGACGGTTTAGAGATTACATTAGTGACGTAGAATCATAGACGTTTGAAGCGACGGTTTAGAGATTACATTAGTGACGTAGGTTCATAGACGTCTGAAGCCTGGCCCGGCACGTCGGAAGCGACGGTTTAGAGATTACATTAGTGACGTATAGATTCCAGGACCTGAACCTCTGACGCGACGGTTTAGAGGACACATTAGTGAGATTCCTGGAGCTGGAATGTAAGTGAGTGTTTAGTGAAGCGTTTTTCAACGCCACGCCCATTATGAATTGATGATATTAAGCAGGAGAAAAACTGGAATCTTATAGAGTGCGTTTGTTTTTAAATAAGATGACCACATAACATTTATATTTACGGTAGCGTAGAGCGGCATTCTCCAACTATGTTACTATGTTGTTTAAACAAGATAGGCTAGTGGCAGCGGAGGTATTATAAGTGGTAATAGCATTTGCCCTCAATTGTCTGTAAAAGTGTTTGTGTTATATACCACGATCCTTAAAAATTAGACAACTAAATATTTATAAACTAAACTAAGTTAGTAACAGAAGTGGATGTGGCTGTTCTTCGTTGTCGTAAATATCAGTATTGCATCCGTGTTTCCTGTGGAGAATGGAATACATGTGCTGTTAATATATGAGCTGTTTCTGCTTAAAGGGATGGGCGGCCTTCGTCGTAGGTTATAATTTAGAAATAACATTTATCAAGTTATGCGCGATTTGAATGCTATTGCACTCAGAAAAATCCACAAAAATATATACTAATAGTATAGCATAATGATGACACGAATGCGATATTATTCACAAAACACGCTTTGTGTCAACGTTGTTTAATTTCTCGCAAAAAAAACGCAGTGAATTGTTTATAAGCAGAATCACGATATTGCGTCATTTCCTTATTTGGATTCCCGTGCATTATACGTCGGTTGTAAAACACCCACTTTGGTGCATCTACGACCTTACAACTCACACTATATTATCATTTGTAAATTACTTATTTTGTATGTATTACCATATATAGATATGTGACATCATTACCATAAGTTAGAATAAAATACTAACTGGTTTGAAAAATATTCATCTCCTTGTAAGAACAATTATATTATGTACAAGTTTTCTGTCTGATCATTTCCCAATCATGAAGTAACGTGGATTTGCTGGATTTTGAAAACACAGCGGGTAAAATGTGCCGATTCAAATAAAATTTGGCGCGATTTGAATGCGATTGCACTCAGAAAAATATATTGGTCATGGATATTGGGAGTCATTTTGACTATACCAGTACCATCCCACGGGTCATCATGACTAATCCTCAGGTAGTCAACTTGACAATGAAAACAATATATATAAGTAGACCTTTAGCTAGTGAACATGAGCTACGTTGTATAACTCATAACTTATTGTATTTAAAGTGTCACATAAACTATAACATTATCATTCAGCGGCATATTTTAGCCCTGCACTTATGGTACCGGTACGAGGTTTATAGTACGAACGAAAAATCGAAACAATTGTGCTTCCGGTGTATGACCCACGTGTGTTTGTTCGTGTAAACTTCTCTTGTTTAGATTGTTTTTAGCAAATAATTGGACCTAACTTGCTTCCTAATAACCTGGAATATTGATAGCACTGTCTGGATTATGTTTGTATATGAAAGGGACAAGATAACGGGCTGCTAATCATTGGTATTTTCCTCTGTAAAACCGCAGAAATTTTCAGTGATTTGAGACAGACCAAATCACTGAAATCAGTGAGTGCCGTGGGATTACACTTGACATGCACGACAATGTTGTGAATTTCAAAAGACAGATACTTAAGTTTCACACCACAACCACTGGTGACTAGGATTACGAGACATACAATTAGTCGGAATTATGACGTCACAGATCAGTCATGACTCGTGAGTCAGTCACAAGTTTGTTGGATACAACGTACAAGTACCTGTACAAAGGATGATGGATCATATTTTTCAATTTCATCGAAACGTGATTTGAGAAACAGGTCGCCATGACATATCGCCCAGTTACGGAGTCTGCTATTCTTTTGATCCAAACGCCGGGTGACGCTGTGATATTGTTGTGATATATTTATGGAACGACGGATAATCTCGGAGATACGGATCCAATTATGGGACACACATTATCACTGAATCCATCACAAGCTTTTAGTAACTTACTACAGCTATGCTCTAATTAATCGTCCCATTTAACACGGCATACATGGAATCGGACGTTATTCATGGAATCGTAAATAATTCACTTTATAAGCGGCAGGACTGTTACACGTGATTTACGATTCACAGAATCGGGAATAATTTACTTGGTAAGCACTATTATGAAAGTTTTTTTTTTTTTAATCCATATTTAACTTAGAAATTATTGTGGATCATATTTATGCCAATTATGAGCACATGCATTTATAATTATACAACTGTTACTGTAAAACTCATTTATAGTTATACCAACTTTTTTTTTAAAAGAGGGGTGGGGTATACTGTTTTGCACCTGTCCGGCCATACATACGTCCGGACATCCATCCGTCCGTTCGTCTGTCCGATTTCTGTTCATGTCATAACTTAAACAGTTACTGTGATCTCAACAAAAATTGATATATACATTCCAGTAGGGTTATCGTGGCTTATAATTTGTGTGACTTAAAGTGATATGAAACATTCCATTAAGGTGATCGTGGCTTATAATGTGTATGACTTAAAGTGATATGGAACACTCCAGTACTGCAGTAGGGTGATCATGGCTTATAATATGTATGGCTTAAAGTGATGTGAAGCACCCCAGTAGGGTGATCATAGCTTATAATTTGTATGACTTAAAGTGATGTGAAACACTCCAATAGGGTGATACAATTTGTGTTACTTAAATTTATAAGAAACTGGAACACTCCAGTAGGGTGATTATGGCTTATAATTTGTATGATTTAAAGGGACATGAAACACTTACATTTACACAAAATGGAGTATTCACGATATTATTTATAAACAAAACTCCCCCCTTATGATCGCCCTACCACCACGTGAACGCGCCTCGTTGTTATAATCATTAATTATACGGTCGACACAGCCATTTTGGTACCCATTTACGATATATTATACAAATGTATAACACTCCTTAATGGTGTTATTTATAAACACAACTCCCCCTTATGATTTCCATACCACCACGTGAACGCGCCCTGTTGTTATAATCATTAATTTCGCAGTGGACACAGACAACCTGGTACCCATTTACGATAATCATACAAATTTTTTAAACACTCCTTAATTGTGTGGTGCCAATCACGCACAGCTCAAGGAACAACGCTCTTTAAATGAGCTACATCAACCTAAGGGTATGGCCAAAAGTCGGAATCATTTCACTAAAATTAATCTTGGAATTATTATATAATATACACATCCCAACAGTACTAGTACAGTATATCGGAACCTTAATCACGACAGTTCAGTCGTGATGCATAACATTTACACAAAATATGTTTTCAAGATATTATTTATAAATGGAACTTCCCGCTTATGATTTCCATACCATCACGTGAACGCGCCTCGTTGTTGTAATAATTAATTTCGCGATGTACATAGCCATGTGGTACCCAATTACGATATATTTTTACAAATTTATGGACACTCGTTAATGGGTTGGTTCAATCATGCACATGCTCAAATAACACGCTCTTTAAAAAGAGCTTAAACTAACTTAAGGGAATGGCCGCAACTCGGAATTATAATTCACCCAAATTATTCTTGGAATAATTATATAATATCCACATCCCAACATTACAGTTGATTATATAATACGAATTTATTTTGTTATGGGCGACACACGTTCAATATGTATTCCTTTAAATTGTCTTACACGCACCTGACGTGTGACGTCACGGGCGGATATACGTCACACCGGAGCTCGTGAATCATGACGGTTCTCATAACGTCTGCGCTTCATACTGGCAGGAATTAGGCCCGGGTAGGCTGTGCATTTTAGGCTCCTTCACGAATAGAGGATATGTGTTCTTAAATCATTCACATGTACTGACGAACGGGAAAACTACATGGAGGTTAATACATGTGTTTATTTTCTGATTACAGGTAAACTAATGTTAATGTATACTACGTTTTGTTTTTGATTGGGTTTTTACCGTACAAAACACGGTTTTTACTTTGTGCAATTTTGTGGTTAGACCACCTATAAACTATCAACACAGTTTATAACTATATTATGTGTTCGGACAATAATACCGTCGCGTTTTTACAGTGCACTGTTACCATCGCGCGTGATAAAATACCTTTGACAATTCATACTAGTTCGATATTGGAGGAATCAGCAGGCAATTTTCTGGCTTTCAGCGTACAGGCCAAGGACTTGGTCTGTACGGGAGAACTGGTCTGTCCATAAGGTCGTGCACAACTCCCGAAACCATATATGAAATAACAGATTGCTTTATATCTGTTATAGACCAGAGGTGTACCTGGTGAGCTGCTGTGGCCAAACATTTTTTTATAGGACCAACTTTCGGTACAAAAATATGATTTCGGAACGGACTTAGTAAACATTTTCCAAACAATTGATTCCTTCTGTGTTATCAAGCTAGTATATAAGTCAAAAAATAAACACTCAAAAAATAAACACTCAAACACAGTAAATATGACATGCTTACATATAGCTCCACATGTCAACACCACTTTAGAAACATTACCCGTTAATCAACAAACCATTTAACTTATGGATGGTTGATTGTATACCTGTATATATGTGGGATGGCCCATGTTTTTGTCGGCTATCACAATAACAATTTGTATGCATGGGAACTTTGAACACAATTCCAACCGATGTACCATATCAATACATAACTGTGATATACTCTACATAAAGAGCGTTCACCATGTCATATGTATAGGTTTGTAATTTAATTACTTACTAACAACAGCCCTATATATCAATTATCATGACAAGTGTAGGATGGACATGTTGTCGTGTGATGTGTGGATGCTTGCTGCATGTTTGTTCTTTGAACTGGGCTGCTTTGTGCATGAGGATTTGTTTATCTATTATTTATTTTAATACGGAATTATGGTTGCCGATGATCAAACAACGGGACCTCCCTTGATCAAGTAAACGAAATAACCTGTCACGATAGTGTGTGGATAATTCGATAATAAATTTTTTTCAGTGTTGGTATCTTTTAATAAGTATATAAATATTATGGTTTACATATGTATATACATGTTAAGCGCAATTATTTTACAAAGACGGGGGATCCGGACTGGGAAACTCGTGGTTAATAAATGTACAGTAACGACATGGAGACCTCACGGGTACTAAATTTACAGAAATGACCAGGGGGCCTCGCTTTTTTGATTATTTCTTTTTCACATAACTTTGATCATACAATGATTAAATTAAATATTATTATGAAATATAAATCATAACACGAAATTTGTATGTGTTCTCTGGGTTTCTGCTATCTTTTATTTTCCTACTCTTTATGACTATATCAGAAACTGCCTATACAGCAGAGTGCTCTACCTAAATATATGTGACACTTATCGGTTTGTAACTTGAAAAGTGGTGGTGTGGTGGGATCCACATCATATATTACTTAAATAACAACGTATAGGGTTGTATGAGCACATATACCCACATATACATATATATATAGATACTGTACTTGGGCGCGTATATATCAACCCATTGATATTACTAGGCCATATAAATAGCGTTTTACTAATATATATTACGTTTTATATGGAATACACTGTATAACCCTTTCCGTGTCACGCATATGTAATTGTTTCCAAACTTGCGGGGGACTATACTATATACCACTTTATATAGACCGGTATCAATTGTGTGTAAAATTCTTATGACAAATGCGTTCTTAGCCGTTTTACTTTTTTCTTTAGTTGACTTTCAAAATGGCCTTCTGGTCCACCTGCCAGCACATTACTTTGACTTTTCTCTGTCTTTCTGGTGTGCTAGGTGTGGGGTCGCTAACCTTGACAGTTCTGCTACCTGGTCAGACACCCCCTTACCTTATATGGTTACACATAAAAGCATTATATTATCGTCGCGGGGGCGGCTGTCAACTAGTGACATGACATCCTGACATTAGACGATTAGACGACCTGAGTTGTGTAGGCATTTTTTTTGTTTATTTATATTACATCCTGATTTCATAGACAGACTATTTTTATTTTACATTAACTTATTTATTTGCTTTGAACGATACTTTGTCTTACTTTAGTTAAATGGGATTATACATAACACGTGCTGCTGATGGTTGCACAATGTACATGGTCAATTCTATACCATTAACAATAATTTCTGTGAATTATATGAATACTCGGTAATGATATATGCAACGCGATCACGTTTGCGATATGCTATGTCATCGGTTGTGAGCACTAACTATGATTTTATCTGATAGTCGATACGACCACCACACCCCCTCTCGTAGTGGCATACCCATTCTCCTTAAGTTTTATGGTTTTAAAAGCATTCCGTGACAGTATAGTCGCATGAGATATTGAAATTATACTTATTGTAATTAAACTAATCTATTAGTTACCAGCTGACTTACACATTTATGGCCATATTTACGGTAGATTATAGCCTAGTTCCATATGTTTCATATATATAGCCCATCGTTTCACCTACAGATTATATGCACACGTGACTCATGTGCATTCCAAATAATACTAAACCACTCGTTTATATATCTATATACAACCGTTACTATTATACATCCCATTAAGGTATATCAAAACGCCTCATGTACATGTATACATGCCATAATACTTTACAACCTATATATTCACGATATATAAGCTCGACTTAAAAACTACACTACCTATTAGTATTTACGAGTAATTACGACGGATCTACGCACTTATTAACAGCTCTTTCAATTTTGGTATAATTCATACCTTACTGCATAATGTCGATCATATTCATGTGTACAGATACACGACACAAACATGTGTCAATGCGCGTGTTTCGTGAAGTGTTTGCACATATACATTTTAGCTTCTCTATCTCAACCTCACAAATGCAACCAGCATATAGGACTACAAAACAGTTTGGCCACAATCCCCCCCCCCCCCCCCCGCCACCGTTCAAGTTGATAAAACGTTACCACTACAGTAAACCGCATGTTACAATTTGTGCTAATTAGCATTTCATAATAATTCACAACCTAAATATTTACGATATATATCAGCACGACTTAAAAACTAGGCTACCTATTTACGACAGGTCTATGTACTTATTAATAGCTCGTCCAATTTTGGTATAATTTATACTTTACTGCATAATGTCGGTTGTTTTCCGGGGGTCGGTGGTTTTTACACGCAGTATACCGATTTCTCGGTAAACTATCCCGCGTGGTCTTTCCTCCACCTATAAAGCTATAGCGACCATAAACCCTAACAAACCAATACATAGGTACATTTTATCAACGATAACCTATTAATACCTATATGCAAACGACAACCCATTATACATGTATATATACTTTGTACTATACCCCCATGTATAGTTATATTTACTTATTTAAGCTTCCCGCGCAATATATTTGCATTTAATTACAATTATATATTATTGGTTGATTATTACATCTGTTCTATAATTGATACTCCATACCATGAATTTGTTACACCCTATGTGTTTAATTGGCTGCCCCCTCCCCACGGTCAAGTTATCACAACATTACCGCGATAGTATAGTCGCATGTTGGTTGATTATTAGATCTGTTCAAAAATTATACTCCATACCATGTAATCTGGTGCACCTTAGATGTATGATTGGCTGTCCCCCTCCCCCAAGGTTGTCACACGACTTTACCGCGACGGTATACCGCGTGTTGGTTGCTTATTACATATGTTCAATAATTATACTCCATACGATGTAATCTGAGCACACTAGGTGGTTGATTGGCTGACCCCACAAACCCCCCCCCCCCCCGGTCAGGTTGTCACATCACCACGGCAGTATAGTCGCATGATGGTTTATTATTACATCTGGTCAATAATTATGCTCCATACAATGTAATCTGATACCCCTTAGTCGTTTGATTGGCTCCAACCCCCCCCCCCCCCCACGGTCTGAAAGGTTGTCACAACATTACCGCGACAGTATGTTACATTGTGGACTAGTTAGCAATTCACTTTTGACCTTTCCACAGAATAACCTACTAATACCTATTTGCAAACGACAACCTATTATATAGGCGTTATACCCTTACCCCATGCATAGTTATAATTTATCAACAATAACATATCAATACTTATTTGCAAACGACAACCTATTCTATACATACTTTGTGGCCTACACCCCATGTATAAATGTATTTACCTATATAATCTTTGTGTGACAGTATACATTCGTTTACTTGTACGTATAATTATATTATTGGTTGATTTCTGCATCTTTTCAATACTTGCAAGTCCATGCAATGTAATCTGATGACACCTTATGTGTTAGTTAGCACCCCCCCCACCAGGTTGACGCAACACTACCGGGATAGTATAGCCACGTGTTATGATATATGTCGGTACTTGCCATCAATCTATATCACAGTAAGATATCTTTAATATACTCGATTAAAGGGCATTTTCCGTTATCTGATATGATATTGTCTAGAAAGGAGAAATGGGCAATTTGAGATTGGCACACAAAAGGTTAAAACCACCTGTGTTGTGACGTCATAATTCCGCACGCGATTACGCTATTTCGCACGAGACGCTGAAGGGGAAGGTCGTCTGGTTTTGTATACAGCGGTCAGAATCCAAAATACTCTTGTGTGCTTCTTTGGTCATTGTCAATTTAGTGATTATAGAACTATATGTTTCTCGCTTATACAAAACATATTCATCTACATGGACTTTAAACACGGCATACATGGAATCGGACGTTATTCATGGAATCGTAAATAATTCACTTTATAAGCGGCAGGACTGTTACACGTGATTTACGATTCACAGAATCGGGAATAATTTACTTGGTAAGCACTATTATGAAAGTTTTTTTTTTTTTTAATCCATATTTAACTTAGAAATAATTGTGGATCATATTTATGCCAATTATGAGCACATGCATTTATAATTATACAACTGTTACTGTAAAACTCATTTATAGTTATACCAACTTTTAAAAAAAAGAGGGGGTGGGGTATACTGTTTTGCACCTGTCCGGCCATACATACGTCCGGACATCCATCCGTCCGTTCGTCTGTCCGATTTCGGTTCATGTCATAACTTAAACAGTTACTGTGATCTCAACAAAAATTGATATATACATTCCAGTAGGGTTATCGTGACTTATAATTTGTGTGACTTAAAGTGATATGAAACATTCCATTAAGGTGATCGTGGCTTATAATGTGTATGACTTAAAGTGATATGGAACACTCCAGTACTGCAGTAGGGTGATCATGGCTTATAATATGTATCGCTTAAAGTGATGTGAAGCACCCCAGTAGGGTGATCATAGCTTATAATTTGTATGACTTAAAGTGATGTGAAACACTCCAATAGGGTGATACAATTTGTGTTACTTAAATTTATAAGAAACTGGAACACTCCAGTAGGGTGATCATGGCTTATAATTTGTATGATTTAAAGGGACATGAAACACTTACATTTACACAAAATGGAGTATTCACGATATTATTTATAAACAAAACTCCCCCCTTATGATCGCCCTACCACCACGTGAAGGCGCCTCGTTGTTATAATCATTAATTATACGGTCGACACAGCCATTTTGGTACCCATTTACGATATATTATACAAATGTATAACACTCCTTAATGGTGTTATTTATAAACACAACTCCCCTTTATGATTTCCATACCACCACGTGAACGCGCCCTGTTGTTATAATCATTAATTTCCCAGTGGACACAGACAACCTGGTACCCATTTACGATAATCATACAAATTTTTTAAACACTCCTTAATTGTGTGGTGCCAATCACGCACAGCTCAAGGAACAACGCTCTTTAAATGATCTACATCAACCTAAGGGTATGGCCAAAAGTCGGAATCATTTCACTAAAATTAATCTTGGAATTATTATATAATATACACATCCCAACAGTACTAGTACAGTAGATCGGAACCTTAATCACGACAGTTCAGTCGTGATGCATAACATTTACACAAAATATGTTTTCAAGATATTATTTATAAATGGAACTTCCCGCTTATGATTTCCATACCATCACGTGAACGCGCCTCGTTGTTGTAATAATTAATTTCGCGATGTACATAGCCATGTGGTACCCAATTACGATATAATTTTACAAATTTATGGACACTCGTTAATGGGTTGGTTCAATCATGCACATGCTCAAATAACACGCTCTTTAAAAAGAGCTTAAACTAACTTAAGGGAATGGCCGCAACTCGGAATTATAATTCACCCAAATTATTCTTGGAATAATTATATAATATCCACATCCCAACATTACAGTTGATTATATAATACGAATTTATTTTGTTATGGGCGACACACGTTCAATATGTATTCCTTTAAATTGTCTTACACGCACCTGACGTGTGACGTCATGTGCGGATATACGTCACACCGGAGCTCGTGAATCATGACGGTTCTCATAACGTCTGCGCTTCATACTGGCAGGAATTAGGCCCGGGTAGGCTGTGCATTTTAGGCTCCTTCACGAATAGAGGATATGTGTTCTTAAATCATTCACATGTACTGACGAACGGGAAAACTACATGGAGGTTAATACATGTGTTTATTTTCTGATTACAGGTAAACTAATGTTAATGTATACTACGTTTTGTTTTTGATTGGGTTTTTACCGTACAAAACACGGTTTTTACTTTGTGCAATTTTGTGGTTAGACCACCTATAAACTATCAACACAGTTTATAACTATATTATGTGTTCGGACAATAATACCGTCGCGTTTTTACAGTGCACTGTTACCATCGCGCGTGATAAAATACCTTTGACAATTCATACTAGTTCGATATTGGAGGAATCAGCAGGCAATTTTCTGGCTTTCAGCGTACAGGCCAAGGACTTGGTCTGTACGGGAGAACTGGTCTGTCCATAAGGTCGTGCACAACTCCCGAAACCATATATGAAATAACAGATTGCTTTATATCTGTTATAGACCAGAGGTGTACCTGATGAGCTGCTGTGGCCAAACATTTTTTTATAGGACCAACTTTCGGTACAAAAATTTATTTCGGAACGGACTTAGTAAACATTTTCCAAACAATTGATTCCTTCTGTGTTATCAAGCTAGTACGATAAGTCAAAAAATAAACACTCAAAAAATAAACACTCAAACACAGTAAATATGACATGCTTACATATAGCTCCACATGTCAACACCACTTTAGAAACAGGACCCGTTAATCAACAAACCATTTAACTTATGGATGGTTGATTGTATACCTGTATATATGTGGGATGGCCCATGTTTTTGTCGGCTATCACAATAACAATTTGTATGCATGGGAACTTTGAACACAATACCAACCGATGTACCATATCAATACATAACTGTGATATACTCTACATAAAGAGCGTTCACCATGTCATATGTATAGGTTTGTAATTTAATTACTTACTAACAACAGCCCTATATATCAATTATCATGACAAGTGTAGGATGGACATGTTGTCGTGTGATGTGTGGATGCTTGCTGCATGTTTGTTCTTTGAACTGGGCTGCTTTGTGCATGAGGATTTGTTTATCTATTATTTATTTTAATACGGAATTATGGTTGCCGATGATCAAACAACGGGACCTCCCTTGATCAAGTAAACGAAATAACCTGTCACGATAGTGTGTGGATAATTCGATAATAAATTTTTTTCAGTGTTGGTATCTTTTAATAAGTATATAAATATTATGGTTTACATATGCATATACATGTTAAGCGCAATTATTTTACAAAGACGGGGGATCCGGACTGGGAAACTCGTGGTTAATAAATGTACAGTAACGACATGGAGACCTCACGGGTACTAAATTTACAGAAATGACCAGGGGGCCTCGCTTTTTTGATTATTTCCTTTTCACATAACTTTGATCATACAATGATTAAATTAAATATTATTATGAAATATAAATCATAACACGAAATTTGTATGTGTTCTCTGGGTTTCTGCTATCTTTTATTTTCCTACTCTTTATGACTATATCAGAAACTGCCTATACAGCAGAGTGCTCTACCTAAATATATGTGACACTTATCGGTTTGTAACTTGAAAAGTGGTGGTGTGGTAGGATCCACATCATATATTACTTAAATAACAACGTATAGGGTTGTATGAGCACATATACCCACATATACATATATATATAGATACTGTACTTGTGCGCGTATATATCAACCCATTGATATTACTAGGCCATATAAATAGCGTTTTACTAATATATATTACGTTTTATATGGAATACACTGTATAACCCTTTCCGTGTCACGCATATGTAATTGTTTCCAAACTTGCGGGGGACTATACTATATACCACTTTATATAGACCGTACATTTTGCACCGACCGGTATCAATTGTGTGTAAAATTCTTATGACAAATGCGTTCTTAGCCGTTTTACTTTTTTCTTTAGTTGACTTTCAAAATGGCCTTCTGGTCCACCTACCAGCACATTACTTTGACTTTTCTCTGTCTTTCTGGTGTGCTAGGTGTGGGGTCGCTAACCTTGACAGTTCTGCTACCTGGTCAGACACCCCCTTACCTTATATGGTTACACATAAAAGCATCAGTGCCGTGGGTTCATAGACGTCTGAAGCGACGGTTTAGAGATTACATCAGTGCCGTGGGTTCATAGACGTCTGAAGCGACGGTTTAGAGATTACATTAGTGACGTAGGTTCATAGACGTCTGAAGCGACGGTTTAGAGATTACATTAGTGACGTAGGTTCATAGATGTCTGAAGCGACGGTTTAGAGATTACATTAGTGACGTAGGTTCATAGACGTCTGAAGCGACGGTTTAGAGATTACATTAGTGACGTAGGTTCATAGACGTCTGAAGCGACGGTTTAGAGATTACATTAGTGACGTAGGTTCATAGACGTCTGAAGCGACGGTTTAGAGATTACATTAGTGACGTAGGTTCATAGACGTCTGAAGCGACGGTTTAGAGATTACATTAGTGACGTAGGTTCATAGACGTCTGAAGCGACGGTTTAGAGATTACATTAGTGACGTAGGTTCATAGACGTCTGAAGCGACGGTTTAGAGATTACATCATTGACGTAGTTTCATAGACGTCTGAAGCGACGGTTTAGAGATTACATTAGTGACGTAGGTTCATAGACGTCTGAAGCGACGGTTTAGAGATTACATTAGTGACGTAGGTTCATAGACGTCTGAAGCGACGGTTTAGAGATTACATTAGTGACGTAGGTTCATAGACGTCTGAAGCGACGGTTTAGAGATTACATTAGTGACGTAGGTTCATAGACGTCTGAAGCGACGGTTTAGAGATTACATTAGTGACGTAGGTTCATAGACGTCTGAAGCGACGGTTTAGAGATTACATTAGTGACGTAGGTTCATAGACGTCTGAAGCGACGGTTTAGAGATCACATTAGTGACGTAGGTTCATAGACGTCTGAAGCGACGGTTTAGAGATTACATTAGTGACGTAGGTTCATAGACGTCTGAAGCGACGGTTTAGAGATTACATTAGTGACGTAGGTTCATAGACGTCTGAAGCGACGGTTTAGAGATTACATTAGTGACGTAGGTTCATAGACGTCTGAAGCGACGGTTTAGAGATTACATCATTGACGTAGTTTCATAGACGTCTGAAGCGACGGTTTAGAGATTACATTAGTGACGTAGGTTCATAGACGTCTGAAGCGACGGATTAGAGATTACATTAGTGACGTAGGTTCATAGACGTCTGAAGCGACGGTTTATAGATTACATTAGTGACGTAGGTTCATAGACGTCTGAAGCGACGGTTTAGAGATTACATTAGTGACGTAGGTTCATAGACGTCTGAAGCGACGGTTTAGAGATTACATTAGTGACGTAGGTTCATAGACGTCTGAAGCGACGGTTTGGAGATTACATTAGTGACGTATAGATTCCAGGACCTGAACCTCTGAAGCGACGGTTTAGAGGACACATTCGTGAGATTCCTGGAGCTGGAATGTAAGTGAGTGTTTAGTGAAGCGTTTTTCAACGCCACGCCCATTATGAATTCATGACATTAAGCACGAGAGAGAAAAACTGGAATCATATAGAGTGCGTTTGTTTTTAAATAAGATGACCACATAACATTTATATTTACGGTAGCGTAGAGCGGCCTTCTCCAACTATGTTACTATCTTGTTTAAACAATCTAGGCTAGTGGAAGCGGAGGTATTATAAGTGGTAATAGCATTTGCCCTCAATTGTCTGTAAAAGTGTTTGTGTTATATACCACGATCCTTAAAAATTAGACAACTAAATATTTATAAACTAAACTAAGTTAGTAACAGAAATGGATGTGGCTGTTCTTCGTTGTCGTAAATATCAGTATTGCATCCGTGTTTCCTGTGGAGAATGGAATACATGTGCTGTTAATATATGAGCTGTTTCTGCTTAAAGGGATGGGCGGCCTTCGTCGTAGGTTATAATTTAGAAATAACATTTATCAAGTTATGCGCGATTTGAATGCTATTGCACTCAGAAAAATCCACAAAAATATATACTAATAGTATAGCATAATGATGACACGAATGCGATATTATTCACAAAACACGCTTTGTGTCAATGTTGTTTAATTTCTCGCAAAAAAACGCAGTGAATTGTTTATAAGCAGAATCACGATATTGCGTCATTTCCTTATTTGGATTCCCGTGCATTATACGTCGGTTGTAAAACCCCCAATTTGGTGCATCTACGACTTACAACTCACTATAGTATCATTTGTAAATTACTTATTTGGTATGTATTACCATATATAGATATGTGACATCATTACCATAAGTTAGAATAAAATACTAACTGGTTTGAAAAATATTCATCTCCTTGTAAGAACAATTATATTATGTACAAGTTTTCTGTCTGATCATTTCCCAATCATGAAGTAACGTGGATTTGCTGGATTTTGAAAACACAGCGGGTAAAATGTGCCGATTAAAATAAAATTTGGCGCGATTTGAATGCGATTGCACTCAGAAAAATATCTTGGTCATGGATATTGGGAGTCATTTTGACTATACCAGTACCATCCCACGGGTCATCATGACTAATCCTCAGGTAGTCAACCTGACAATGAAAAAAATATATATAAGTAGACCTTTAGCTACTGAACATGAGCTACGTTGTATAACTCATAACTTATTGTATTTAAAGTGACACATAAACTATAACATTACCATTCAGCGGCATATTTTAGCCCTGCACTTATGGTACCGGTACGAGGTTTATAGTACAAACGAAAAATCGAAACAATTGTGCTTCCGGTGTATGACCCACGTGTGTTTGTTCGTGTAAACTTCTCTTGTTTAGATTGTTTTTAGCAAATAATTGGACCTAACTTGCTTCCTAATAACCTGGAATATTGATAGCACTGTCTGGATTATGTTTGTATATGAAAGGGACAAGATAACGGGCTGCTAATCATTGGTATTTTCCTCTGTAAAACCGCAGAAATTTTCAGTGATTTGAGACAGACCAAATCACTGAAATCAGTGAGTGCCGTGGGATTACACTTGACATGCACGACAATGTTGTGAATTTCAAAAGACAGATACTTAAGTTTCACACCACAACCACTGGTGACTAGGATTACGAGACATACAATTAGTCGGAATTATGACGTCACAGATCAGTCATGACTCGTGAGTCAGTCACAAGTTTGTTGGATACAACGTACAAGTACCTGTACAAAGGACGATGGATCATATTCTTCAACTTTCATCGAAACGTGATTTGAGAAACATGTCGCCATGACATATCGCCCAGTTACGGAGTCTGCTATTTTTTTTATCCAAACGCCGGGTGACGCTGTTATATTGTTGTGATATATTTATGGAACGACGGATAATCTCGGAGATACGGATCCAATTATGGGACACACATTATCACTGAATCCATCACAAGCTTTTAGTAACTTACTACAGATATGCTCTAATTAATCGTCCCATTTAACAAGGTTATAGGGCGTTAATGGCAGCGGTTATACTATACCGCCGTTTAACCATGGTCAAGTGGTTGACATGTGGCAACCGCAGGTAATCTTTCTACAGTACTATTAATAATATTTGGCGACTACTGTACTCCGCATTAATTTTTCACATGGCCACCTTACACCCAGGCCAGCTTTTCGTGAGCGCCATGCACCGTGTTAACTATACACAAAACAATATTTCAATTAATAATTTGTTTACGATTTAATCAACATTCGAAGTTGGTCACTGACCGACATTCGCAACTGCATCATCAATGCAGCGTCAAGCCATACCAGAAATATACACTCTGTTGTGGTTATAATGCTGACTTAAAAAAGATACGAAGGTCAGCCATGGTAGGATTGTTCATGGTTAATAGCATCAACAACGCGGTAATATCGGTGGTCAACGCCGTTATGGATGGGGTTAATTAGAGCTTAGGTGTATACATACATGTACATGTAGACCATTCCAATGTGTCCAGATGCATCATGTTCTTATCAAAACATGTGTGGCTATCATTCTGAAAGATTCGGACATTTCCGCTTTGCTAGGAAATAACCTCTTCCATAATTGGAAACCATATTCGCGAAATTCTACATTATATGGCTCTGGTGATCAGGCAATGACATTGACTCGATGACGCATAGCTGCGAATGGAGAATAATCTATTCACTATGGCTGTACCAAACTGGATAATATATTAAACACATTAACCTCTCTTTGTGTGAGGTTTGTTTGTTCATATACCGATACAGCACATCGGAAGTGTACGATAAGCAAAACACTCAACACCATGGCGATTTTTTTTTTGGGAGAGTGCTTCCGGTGACCCATTTAACACCAAAATCTTGTGGCGAGGACTAGTGAGCACTATAACAGCATTTTGCAAACAACATGGTGTCAGTTTTAATTAACCAAGGTTCATTAGTGTGGTCTCCCCATTGTTGAGTATTTTGCTTATCGCAAGCTATTTACATACTTTGCAACAGGTTCTCGAACGTAATTTGCCTTTGTTCACATAATGCAGCGTAGGAACTACGGCAATTACATACTATTTACGCGATATTTATTATCATATGAAGAAAGGTCTGAGCGAACCACAGATTAACTATAATAGCCTGATCGGGCTAAAATAGACCGATCAGTCTTCCTGGCACAGTGCTTACTGGTGTAAGAGAGGTAACTCTAAATTTCTTGACAATTTGAATCTGTTTGTTTGAATAACTGTATACATGTATGTTTATTTTGAATAGTCTCTGTAAATAATTATTCGGTGTCTTGCAAAAGAAATCAGAATTAATTCTGTTTACGTATTGGTTGAGAGATAACAATAAAACAGTTTAGAGTGACTCCCCTTATCCCAGCATGCTGGCTGTGAAAGACCGATCGGTTTATTTTTAGTCTATTATAGATCGGTAAGTGGTTCACCAGACCTGTTTAAGATATCTGATTGATAATGGTTATACGGTTCAATCCCATTAGTGCCCACATATAACAATATAAATATTCAATCATTGCGATTAATCGCAAACCTTTGTGATAAATTGCCAAGTACGGTAGTTGGCGATATATCAAAAATATGTTTTCGATTTGTGGCAAAGTTGTTTTAACTATGAATGTTCTCAGTAAATGATTATATGGTGTCTTGATAAAAAAAAATCGGAATTAATTTGTTTTGTTTTTGAAGTATTGGTTGATCGATACTAATAGAACCGTTTAGTGACTCCTCTTATCCCAGATACATGCTGGCTGTGAAAGAACGATTGGTCTATTTAACCTGATCGGCCTATTGTGATACATCTCAAACATCTTTGCGATAAATCGTAAAGTATAATCACCAAGTAGTTAATTGAGAGTTATCGTAAAGATGTTTGAGATTTATCGCAAAGGTTTGGGAGTTATCGTAAAGGTGTTTGTGATTTTTCGCAAAGTTGTTTTGTGATTTATCGCAAAGTTGTTTTAATTTTGAATATTCTCAGTAAATAATCTGCAAAATGGATCGGAATTAATTTTTTTTTTTTAAGTATTGGTTTGCTCCCCTTGCATGTTGGCTGTGAAAGACCGATCAGTCTATTTTAGCCCGACCGCGCTATTATAGATCGATTTGTGGTTCATCCAGACCTGTTTAAGATGTCTAAATTATTATGTTTATACGGTTCAAGCTCATTAGTGCCAATACATAACAATATATCTGCAATAAATCACAAACCTTTGTGATAAATCTCAAATATGTTTAAGATAAATCGTAAAGTATAATCACCAAGTAATTTGAGTGTTATCGTAAAGATGTTTGAGATTTATCGCAAAGGTTTGCGAGTGTTGTGATTTTTCACAAAGTCGTTTTGTGATTTATCGCAAAGATTTTCTCCCCTCATCACACATGCATTCTGGCTGTGAATGACAGATCGGTCTATTTTAGCCTGACCGTACTATTATAGAGCGATTGGAGTTCACTCAGACCTGTTGAAGATGTCTGATTTATGTTTATACGGTTAAAGCCCTGCATTAATTGCAAATTGATTTGATTAATTGCAAACCTTTGTTAGAAATCGAAAACCTTTGCACTAAATCGCATATATTTATTGTATAGAAGCTTGCGATTTATCGCAATGTAGTTTGTTTAATATTATTACACACAAATTAAGAATCACGGCCCATTTTTTTAGACATTCAGACACATTTTACTCCACATGCAGGGAACAGGCCGTGGATATCCTGACTCAATTCTAGTCATGCTGACTAAACTTACTTTAGTCATTTTGACTCAAATAGAATTAGTCATTATGACACAATTCTGGTCACATTGACTCAAATCATAGTAGTCAATGTGACTAATGCAATATTAGTCAATATGACTCAATGTTAGTCATGTTGACTAAGAATATGCTGGTCATGTTGACTACTACTAACCTAGTCATGATGACTAACTTTTCCAGGTAGTCATTTTGACAAAAGGTAGTCATCTCCAGGACAAGCTGTTGACTACCCTAAGTTGGTCATATTGACCAACCTATTTTTCTCAGTTTGTTGATTGTGCCAATAATGTTATATTGGTCTTCCACAGTGCAACGGAAAATTTTCATTGGACGATCCGGTAGTTCCGAGTGTTGGTCTATAAACAAATTGTTTTGTAACGTTTTTGGTGTTTGATTACACAACAAAGCGTACAAACGCGACAATAACATGCAATCTACGTAATACTTATGATTTGTATAAGAACATCTGTCTATTATATAATATAATTTCTGTTTATGGCGTTTTCATCGGATGATATTGTAATAACTATACTCATGGCAAAGGCCGCCCGTATCTTTAATCATATTGATCGAACAGTGTAAATATGGCAGACCGCCCGTATCTTTAATCATATTGATCGAACAGTGTAAATATGGCAGGCCGCCCGTATCTTTAATCATATTGATCGAACATTGTAAATATGACAGGGCGCCCGTATCTTTAATCATATTGATCGAACAGTGTAAATACGGCATTGCAAAACGATGAGTTTTTAGACATCACCACCAATTTGGTATCTTGACACTGACATCATTGGAAATATTTTACATTTTCTTACGCCTCTTGTTTTTATTTTTCTACTAACAACATTACATGAATAGCTGTTTCGAACCGAAGCCGCCAAATCGCTGCATATTATATAAGTGGGAAATCAAAAAATCAATATTTTGATGTTGGTGCACCATATTAAGACATACCTTTACACAGTTTCAACTGCCTGACCAGATGGTTAGGAACTTTGTTAGTCTAATGGTCGGTTGTTGGTGGGACTATATTTGCGGATTGATGAGGTATGTCTCTCACTGACTGAGCCACCGGGATAGATGTAATACAGAGGAAATACAGAAAGCTTGCATTTAATAAATCGTTAGTGCCAACAACGACGAATTGAAGCTACATGTACAAAGATTATTAACAATTTATCAACTAAGGGGTTCGTTCACAAGCTGGCAAATGATACCGACAATTTATACAGGCAAATTTACATGTAGAGTGTGCTAGAGTATGAACGAAAAATTACTTATAAAATGAACATGTTCCACATGCGCAAAGATAATTTTAAAGATGTACAATATATGCAATTCATAAAGTTTTACAAAACTGGCAAGTGTCCGAAATGATTCTTCAAATATCTGACAAGAATCAAAAGCACAATAATTCGTAACGTTCATCTCTCTAATGAGCGATAAACAACTGAACACATGTAACTGTATTTCTCAGATTAATAATTCAAAGGTGATGTGCAACACACAGTCGTCTGTAAAGAATTTCATGACAATTTTCAGGCAATTTTGCCATGCCTGTGAACGTGGCCTTACTTGAAACACGTGTAAGTTACATGAAGAATGTCTATTCATGGAATCATTGCAACGGAATTAATAAATAAATACATAAATAAATAAATAATAATAATTTATTGCACATAATACACACACTGACTTGTCTGGTACATGCTGAACTCAATTAAGTGTCACAACTTACTTGATAGATATTCGGCTTCGTTCGCGTAAAGACAGGGCAGTCCACCGACTCATTAAGCGAAAATAATCGAATAGCTAAATCCAGCTATAGAGAGATTCCGCTTGAAGATTATGACGTGTAACGTGGTAAGCATTAAACTGCCATTTTCTGAAGATGTCATATTATAAACATGGTTTATTTTATAAGATAGCTCTGCGTTAGTTATAATATAATATACTATAGTGATTGACCCTTCGAATATATACCGTTATAACTCAACCGATTGCCACAAGCTCTGTTCAATTGACTTCTACATAGTTATGTTTTTTGTAACGACATTTATCAATATAATGCAACCGTCTTGTTGAAATTTGACGTCTTTTTATCGTCTTTAAACATATTTTATTTGTATATCGAATAATACAAAAGGGATTGGGGACAAGTTACAAAACTTACTTTGCCCCTCTCCCTGTTTACAATAATATTATTCATACAAAATGTTGAAGGAGAGATTAAAAATCATATATAGGTTAAACATATTTACATTTACAAATGAGTGGGTTCGGGGTTTGGGGTGGGAGGTGCCAAAACCGATTTGTGACTAATTTGCTTTTTGTGGCTATTCTGAAATGCGTTTGATTATCCGACTTCGAATCGTTTAGTCGCTGTTATATATCGATGGACTATTTTGAAGAGAATTTTGTTTCTTCTATTTGAGATATCGGGAATTCCGAGAAGTAAATCATTGATATGTGTAATTTTCAGTCCTTCTTGGTATAATTTTTGACACATTTCCATTCGTTCGGTGTGAAATAGGGGACACGCCCAGAGGTAGTGATAAGTATCTTCGCATGGATTTCCACAATGGCATTGGGGGCTGTCAGAGATATAATTTTGGAACATATCGGAACGTAGGCTGCTGCATTTGTTACGCAATTTGGCATGGGCGACATTAAGCGTTCTACGACCTGTATAGAAGTATGATGGTGGTTTTACTGTAGGATCTATTAATTCGAGATAAAATTTGAAGTCTGCGATAGATTCGGCATCTGTTATTTCTGTGGGTATGTCATTCCACGATTTTAAAGTAGCGGGGAAGAATGATTTTTTTAAATGCTCGGTGTTACAGAAGTAAGAATAGAATTTTCCCGGTTTTCTCAGGTTATATCCAGAGACTTCAGATGATCTAGGTGTTAGAAGATTTTGTAGGTATTCGGGGGCATCGTCATTTACTATTTTATACATTGCTTGTAGTTTATGGATCTCTCTTCTCTTGCTCAGTGTTGGCCAGCCAACTTCATTTAGGAGGTTTATATTGGACACTGATCGTGTGAGGCCACTAACTGTTCGGGCGGCATCGCAATGTAATCGGTCGAGCTTCTCGGTTAGGTATTTGGGGGCACAATCCCAGACTACATCGGAGTAATCAAATAGTGGTAGGATAAAAGTTTTATAAATGCTTTCAAGCGATCTTCGGTCAAGCTGATACTTAAATCTTCGGAGCTGTGCTAAGCGTGAGGCTATTCTGTTTTTTATACCATTTAGGTGATTATTCCATTTTAAGTTGGCTTGGAGTTCCAGACCGAGGTGTTTATGTGTTTCAACAAGTGAGATTGGATCCTGTTTAAAGGTTAAGTCGGGGGCTTCCCCAGAAGTCCCCGTTAGTGCATAGGACATACTAATTGTTTTAGAAGGATTAAAGTTAACTAACCAGTTTTCAGACCATTGTGCCATGATTTGGAGGTCACTATTCATGACGCGGCCTAATTCATTTAGGTCATAGTGACTATTTGTTAGACATGTGTCGTCGGCGTACGTTCTCGTAAAAGAAAGTATGTTGTCTGGTAAATCGTTGATATATACAAGGAAGAGGAAGGGTCCTAAGATTGAGCCCTGTGGTACACCAGCTGGGATGATCTTGTATTCAGAAAAGGTGTTATTTACTAAGACTCTTTGTTGCCGTTTATGAAGGTAGTCCTCTATCCATCTCAATGTTCTCCCGCGAACTCCATAATTATATAGCTTATATAACAGTTCCCTATGCCAAACTCTCTCGAAGGCTTTGGAAATATCACAGTAAACAGAGCATGTATATAGTCCTTTGTCGAGAGATTGACATAGGTGATTGTAGAGGTCTATCAGTTGGTGAAATGTGCTGTGGCCGGTTATGACGTACCGATATGATCCCTAATTGCAGATATTTCCTTGATTTGTCTCGCATTAATTATCGCTGGCACATGCTGCCATTTAGTTTACAAGCGGATTCTCTATTATATTATGTATTGTAGTTTAACTTGATAGTAACATCATTTTGCGTTGGTTTATGACGTCTATGGACTGGCGCGTCTCAATGAACATTCACATAATACAGTATACAACCAGCAATAATGCCTTTCTGAATGGGCGGGGGTCGGAAAAACTTTCCAGGCGCGTATGCTGATTTTTTCACTTTCGACCATTGTTAGGACCCACCCAATCCCGCGTCCAAAATGTTTTCCGTTTTCGGCAGTTTTTCCGACCAGTTTTTGACACCCACCCCTTTTAACACTAAAACAGAGATTTGCGGGGGGGGGGATTCACTGTAAACAGCTGTATATGAATTTATGTGCATACTATTTGTCATGGATGTTAACTTTGACATGTATATAGGAACGAGTCATTTTGGGGTCATTCGGCCAAAAAAACATGGCTGCCAGCGGCCATCTTGGATTTCAAAATTTGCAACAAAATACAACACGATAACTGCCTACAGTCAGTTTAGCAGTCAGAATTACATTATTTCTTTTATTCTATTGACGTGTATTTCTTTTATTCTATTAAGGTGTTTTAAGCCAAACTCATTGCAAAAACAGTCAAAATGACTTGCAGAAAACAAATTTTCAGTTGCGGAAAAAATTGTTTGTTGGTCCCATCGACCACCCACCCCGGCATACGTGCCCGGAAATCCCCCCTGATACAACCAGCAATAATGACTTTCTGAATGACAATAGAGGCTTTTAGATTAGATCATGTCATAAATGTATACATTAGATTAGATCATATCATAAAATGTATACGTTTGATTAAATCATGTCATAAATATATGCGTTAGCTTAGATCACGTGATAAGTGTATACCTTAGATTAGATCATCTCATAAATGTATATGTTAGATTAGATCATGTCATAAATGTATACGTCGGCTTAGATCATGTCATAAATGTATACGTCAGCTTAGATCATGCCATAAATGTATACGTCAGCTTAGATCATGTCGTAAATTTATACGTTAGATTATATTATTTCATAAATGTATACGTCAGCTTAGATCATGTCATAAATGTATACATGTACGTCAGCTTAGATCATGTCATAAATGTATACGTCAGCTTAGAACATGTCATAAATTTATACGTTAGATTATATTATGTCATAAATGTATACGTCAGCTTAGATCATGTCATAAATGTATACGTCAGCTTAGATCATGTCATAAATGTATACGTCAGCTTAGATCATGTCATAAATTTATACGTTAGATTATATTATGTCATAAATGTATACGTTAACAGTAAGACGTACAATACTTGTTTTAAAAACAATTCAAATTCACAAATTGCTTTATTAGTCTACAGCGAGATATCTAAACGTAACATCTTGAAAATAGTCCGTATTATAGACCACCGCAACTCGCACTCAGGTGTTATGAGGAATTTATCAACATTATAGTTTAACTGTAAATTGGCGGATTTTCCCGCCACGCATATGGCATAAATATTCTAGTGTATTGATGATTGACGTGCGAAGTTTGACGTTTTCTAATATACAGGTGCCTATTATACAATGCTTTACGACGTGTAATCGAAAGAAGCAGTCTATGAACCATAAATACTAATATTAACTGTACACATACAATGTATAATACACAATTTCACAGTGATGCAACAACAAAAAAACAATAATAACAATTAGCTTGAGATAATATTTTCATTTTTACAATGTTTGTTTCAAATTCGCATCAGCCAATTCGTCGTCCTCAATGAGCGATTCCTGCTTGATTCACTCACCAAGTTGTGAATTATTTTAACCGAAGTGTACCCGTCCAACAGAAGATGTGGGTACTGGAAGGGTTAATGGAACGCCCCTAATCCAGAAGAAGGAATGTTTGACAGAAAAACATTTGGTCAAGATGAGTGAGAAAATGCATAAAGTGAATTGCGCACACGACGATAACAAATGCGTAGGGGTAATGTTGTATATTGAAGGCACACATAGTGTTTGCACATTATTCTCATTATTATCGCGGGGGCGCAAATTTCGAAAAGTCACAATTGGAATAAGTATGCGTGTTTTACTTCCAAGCTTTATTTAGCCAACATAGAAATAATCAAGACGTTTTTAAAATATCACGTTTGAAAACGTAGAATGTAGCACGTAATATTACTGTTTCCATTAGTTCGGTCATTTTATTCAAGTGAATGATGATAACTATCAGTGAATTCTTACTATCCCTGGTGCTAACAGGCTGTTGCACCATTTTGTGTAACCACTCGAAGATATATATGTATGTAACTTATCGGGATCTTATGTAACGTTTCTGCTCTGTTCGGCTTTTCTGTTAAACGTCATTCTTGTTGGCAGGGACGTAGCGACATCGGATATGAGGTGGGGGTCGTTGAAAGTGAAAAAAAAATCTATATTCAAAATGTCTAGTGTACAATGTAGTTCACATTTTGAAATATAAATGTTCTATATCCGATTTGACGCGACGCGACTCAAGCTGCAACATTGCAGTGAATTGCATCTGTTGCCTTTTTGCTGACTATTAATTTTAAAACGTCATTAGCCAAAAACGGTTATTTAACGCGGTAATTTTGAACCGTGTGCTGTCTAGATTTGACCAAAAAAAGTGGTATATGTACCATAAAACATCTAGACGCGTAATTTGTAAAAGTTTCGAGTGCGGTATCCGGATTTCTTTAAACCTGTAATGTACAAGTATGTGAGTTATATAGTACTGGCAGCTGTGTACTTACAAGTCAAGTTAATAAACACGGGTTAACTAGTATCCCATTTTCTTATTTGTGAACGAACAAATAAATTTAGGATAAGTATTGGGACGCAGCAATTTAAGTCAGCCAAATATCAGATTTCCAAGCACTTACTAACGATAAGTTAACAAGCTTCAGATGCCATTCAACTGAACTTTTAAACGCGCGCCGAATATATTTTGCCGACCGCTTTTATTGTCAATTTGTGACGTCATGTTCGTGTTACGGTCTGTGTTATTGGGATATAAAACTGGTGACCCAAGTTGTAGTTGACCAATCACCGAACAGGATTTAGTGTAACACAGACGAACTATGTCACCATTTGGACATTAACCCTTTACCCAACAGAAGGGCCCTGTGCCAATGCATTCTCTTATATATGCGAGTCGACCATAGGTCCCCTCGCATATATAAGAGAATGCATTGGCTTAACACATTAAAAATTATAAAATTGTTAAAGAATGTAAGACAAAATGGTAAAAAGTGTTAAAAAAAGATTTTTTTTAGGCCAATGCATTCTCTTATATATGCGAGGCGACCTATGGTCGACTCGCATATATAAGAGAATGCATGGGCACAGAGCATAACTGTAACTATCACAATGTGGTCAAGGAGCCGGTTCCAATGATATCCATATTTGTATGGTTTTATTGAGACAGACCGAAGATATTTTAGGCTGTTGAAGCTTTATTTGGCCGGTTTTGGCCGGTTTGTTGGGTAAAGGGTTAATACCCTGGTGTATATCGTGTCGATACGTCCCCGCTCACCGGATCATTGAGTGTTCCTATTGCACAGATGTTTCGTACCCACTAGGTTAAATGGAATGCTAACACTCTTTGGATCGGGACATTTCGGTTAGGCGACGCTACCAACATAACATCTCATAGGCCCAAAGGCACTGGCTCCACCAACACATCATGTTATATTCAGTAATGCCTTAAATAAACGACTCCTTAACCACAGCTGAATTATGGGTAACTTTTGAGGATTTAGTCGGAAATATGACTTGTTGCCATTCAGCGGAAAGCTCTCATCGAGATCTTACCAATGAATGGCAACAAGCCATATTTCCCACTAAATCCTAAAAAATTACCCATAATTCTGCTGTGGTTAAGGAGTCGATTATTTTGGTCTTAACTGTATGTTGGTGTACATTGGTGTGCGGCTCATAACGGGTGTTACGGTGTTGATAATGTAGGAGAATATCGTAAAATACCAAATCAATGGTTATTTGACTCGGAAGTCCCTTAATATAAATCCATTTTCCATAGTGGGGATACAATTTCGCAAAATGTGTGATAACATAAAAAAATGATCATGTATGCTGTTTCAGTCAAGATATATTCAACGATGGAAAACCATCAGGTAAACATAAGTTACGAACTTATAGAAGAGTGAAAATATAATACCAAATAGAACCATATTTGAATTTCGACGTCAGATTAACTTTCACAATGTTTCGGATTAGCAACCAGGGTTTAGAACTTCCGAGAAAGGCAGACACAAACAGGTACCAACCGATGAGAGAATTTGCAAAAAAAAGAAGTGTTGTATAGAGGTAAAAACCGAAGAAAACTTCATTATGCGATTCCCCATTTATAAAAATGTCAGAGAGCTTTTTTGCAGAAAGAAACGACAGTACTCAGACCATTAATAATATGGCTGACTAACACGACAACACTCAGACCTTTAACAATTATGGCTGACCAACAGAAAGTCTTTTTTATCGTTGACAATCTATCAATGTATCCGTCGGAAAAAAATAAAATGATTTGGTTTCGACGAGGACATAATTAATACAGATACAGTTTGATAGTCCTTTTGTATACTTATGTTTAGAGTTATCCATCGTTTACCATCTCAGCTTTGTTAAAACATGTTTCGTTCACACTATAATTTCGGTTGGAATATCGAGCCAATGCCTTTGGACTTTAGAGGCGAGACAAAACATTCCAGTGTTTGGTCTCGAAATTCACGGTGGTAGGACAAATGGACAGATTTAGATTGTAAAACGTAAAACTTCAAAATAAGGTGGGTACTGGGTACCGACGGTCTGACAAATCACGTGATCGTCACTATAGGATGGTTACCAGGTATCGGAGGCCTGGTATTTCACGTGATAACAACCACGATAGCCACTAGGTACCGATGACCTGCTAAATCATGTGATCGCCAGATATTCAAAGTGCATACGATAACTTCAAACTGAAGGGTTGCTATTGGATACCGACAGCCTGCTAAATCACGTGATCGCCACTGTATGTTATCTACTTGATACCTGCGACCTGCTAAATCACGTGATAAAAACTATAGAATAGCTACTAGATACCGACGACCTGCTAAATCACGTGATCAAAACTATAGAGTAGCTACTAGATACCGACGGTCTGCTAAATCATTCCGTTTGGGTCGGAACCGGGGCGTATACATTTAACTTAATGTGGTAAGTTTAATTGCACAACTTTTAAGTTGTTAACATATAATTCTATCCTTGTGTCGCGATGTGAACAGTGTGACTTGATGCACATGAATGGTGTTTGTAGTTTAGACATTCGACCACGAACATGTGAAACTAAATATGCAGACTCGCATATAGTTCGCAGTTTGATTTTTACCGCGAAGTCACTCGATCGTTCCACACCATGAAGCAGCGCTCCCGCGGATATACAACCGCTTTCACACCAAGATTATTTCTACTGAAACCAAGTTTGAAGATTAACGTTTTAAAATCTAAATTGTCCACTGTCGCTCCTTGACAGTGAATTGGGGCTTGGACCAATACCGACGTGGGTAGATTTGCCTAGGCATCATCCTGTGCCTTTCCCTTGACGATACTGACGAATTCGTTGTAGTCAAATTTCCCGCCGGCAATGGGAGCTTCCTTCCATGTTTGCCGAACCTGAAAAGCAAGAGTGTCATCAAAGCTGCAAACTTAAACGGACATGACGCACTTGAACCTGCAAATAATGTCTACGTAATTTGATAACTGGGATAAGATTAGTATGTCGATAGATACACGGATTATCAATCTGGAGGCTTTATACTATATTTTTGCAGGGAAGTGAGACAACTTATTATTATTACCATATACGAAATGGATCAACAATGCACACTCTTTGTTATTACCATATATGGAATATATTAACAAGGAACCCTCTTTACTATTACCATATCATGTTATTAACAATTCACGCTCTTTATTTTAACCATATCTGGAATATATTAACAAGGAAACTTCTTTACTGTTACCGTATCGTGTTATTAACAATGCATGCTCTTTTTTATTACCATATCTGGAATATATTAACAAGGAACCCTCTTTTCTATTAACAAATCACGTTATTAACAATGCACGCTCTTTACTATTACCATATCTGGAATATATTAACAAGGAACCGTCTTTACTATTACCAAAGCATGTTATTAACAATGCACGCTCTTTATTATTACCATATCTGGAATATATTAACAAGGAACCCTCTTTACTATTACCAAATCATGTTATTAACAATTATTCACGCTCTTTATTATTACCATATCTGGAATATATTAACAAGGAACCCTCTTTACTATTACCAAATCATGTTATTAACAATTATTCACGCTCTTTATTATTACCATATCTGGAATATATTAACAAGGAACCCTCTTTACTATTACCAAAGCATGTTATTAACAATGGACGCTCTTTATTATTACCATATCTGGAATATATTAGCAAAGAATCCACTTTACTATTACCATACCAAGTGTTATTAACAATGGACGCATGGATTATCAATAAACGCTCTGTATTATTACACTATTAGGAATAGATTAACAATGGGTGTTTTTTATTGTTCTATGATAAGAAAACCCGAGACACGACTTTCTAAATTCTATGCTTGAGGTAAGTCTGCTGCCATGTGAATACCTGTAGATAAATCGGAGACAACCCAAAACTCCCGTAAGCCATTCCAAACGTGGTATCTGCCTTCAGGAACTCAAAATTCACAGTCAAGTCCAATGGGAAAACACAATTGACACACAACGAAACGATTAACATAGAGCGTGCGTAATTGTGTCGGACAGTCAAAAACCATGTTCGCAGAATTGATGACTACGAGTGCCTTTGTGAGAAAATAATGCCGTTTAAAGTTCTTGCCACTCACAGCAAGGTAATTAAGTTCTGCTTGCCATGAATATTTATACATAATCATGTTGTTATCAGGTCATAGTCCGTAGACTCGATGATTGTAACCTCGCGTACCCATGGTTGTGTGGCTTCTCGAGACCGTAATCGTAACTACGGATATGGCAAAACGACAACTGAAAGAAAGAACACCAATTCTAGTGACGTATTACCCTATTCGTAATTATTATAAGTATGTGTTCATTATACGAACGGTGTCAATTAACGCGAACGTAATTCTGAAGAAGTGTGACGTAAGAATTTACTTTTAATATCCGCCTGTTCCTAGAAATACCGTGTTATTGCTGCGCCATGTTTACAAATCCGCATGTAGCGTACGTTCTACACGCATCATGTTGACGTCAAATGACGCCCCAACCATGAAACCGGAAATATAAAATAAAGTAATCATCACACATCACATAACAAGCTCTTTATGTACCTAAATAAACATTGAAAGTCTGTAGTTGAATGAAATGATTAAAGACCAGTCACGTGTAATAAACACATGTGTGTTGGTGTGTTTGTTGATACGGCACTTGCGCCATCGCGGAAGGATAGCAGCGGCTCTAGTTATATCCTTCAGCACCAACACTCGTATCAACAAAGCCACCAACACACGTGTCGCTCTGTGTATCTCCACAATAACGTTAGTATTATGTAAAGGATAATGTTCGAAGCAGAGGGAATTCGGTAAAAGAATAGACGAGGGCTTGCCCGAGTCTATTCTTTACCGAATTCCCGACGCTGAGAATATTATCTGACTTAAAACCCACTCATTGAATTGTCGTTGGAGCCAACTATGTGTCTGGCCGACAGCTCTGCCTTCATTACCTGAGTACACGCCCACAGTTCAGCACGGACAGTTTGTGATGTCCGTGTTGTCCACGATGAAAAGCAAACACATTTCAATTATTATTTAATTCGAATTAGGACTCGCCAGTTGAGGGACGTTTCTTCCGAAGTTTGTCGTTGCGCTATGGATTCGGACAGTGTGTGTGAGCAATATCTTACTATATTTCTTTCTTGATTTAAAGATGCCCCATCTAATTCGACATCAAATACGTTAACATTCCATAATAATTTATCAGGCTCCCGTACCCCCGTATATATCATTTCCCATATGTTCAAACCCTGGGAGCCTTTTCTATTATCTTCTGATGGGGTTGAAGATTGAACAAACCATGCAGGGAATATATTTCTGTGTTAATACTTGTTCCTTGAATATAAATTCCCAGCTCGAGGTTGCAAGATTTGTGTAGCTTTGTGAGCCAACATCAATGAAATTCCAAGCGACGCATAGTACAATCGATTAATTAAAGTCCCCCAGACCTTTACCTGCTATAAAATACAGTGTTATTACGGAACAGTTATAACCGAGCATTATGTTAACTGCATTTTTTTCAATGTTATAAAACTTCCCTGTCAGAGCAACAGAAAGTTACCATGTTTTGAACTAGTGGAGTATGATATCTTGGCGAAGCCAGAGTAGATATGCATGACATGTCTATACACATGGGTATACGCTATTCTGTTTCAATTTGATACTGGAAATGTTATATTTTTTCTGTGCTTCCCCATTGTATTAAAAATAACCATGTGAGCACTTTCTCGTTCAATAAGTAACGTATAGTTAAAATCTGTGTTAAACGGTTTTGTGTTTATTTGACCGACTTAGGGACGTATTTAGATGTTATCTATATGTGTTTTAGCCTGTCTGCGGACTTTTCTAAATGTTGGTGTTTTTGTATCAAAGTTTGAAGAAATTTTATTTTATTTTTTGGCTTGGCAATATAAAATCAAAATCGCTAAATATTTGTGAGTTTTAATTAGCTCAGCAAATTAAAGGTACTCAATCCGATTAAGCACCCCTAAATTACAATTTCTGTGACTTCAGGGGTAAAACAAATATTTGATTCGAGTCGAGGAACCCATCCATCAAAGCTCAGAGTTATTAGATATTAATTTTTAAAGTTTTCAATTATGCTTACTAATAATTGCCCCTAAGTTTGTAATTTTCTCGAGATGTATAATTTTCACAGAAACACTTATTCAAACAGGCGAAGCTGGATAACTCTAAAATCAAGTGTATTAATAACGCAATTTTGACTGAGACCATCCTTTTGACGGCGTGTTTCTGGGCCAGAAACAATAGAAATAACAAAACTTCAAAAAACAATCTGATTACTATGAGCGTTGATAGTTAGGTTACTCGTCTCGAATCAATTATTGTTTATCCCCGAAGCCAAAGAAATAGTAATGTATAAGGGCCTGATCTGATTGAGTACCTTTAAGTGTTCCGATATTTAATGCAGCTTGCGACACGCTATATTGACTCAACTTACATGATTGGGGGAGGAGCCACTCTATGACGTCCCTCAGTCGATTTAATCCCTCTAGTATTCGTAAAAAATAATGCCCACGGGCATTCTTAAAAAATAATGCCCACGGGCATTCTTAAAAAAGAATGACTGTTGGCGTTAAAATAATGCTCATGCGATCCAAACGCTTGAGCGTTCTGCCAGATAAGAGCCCTGTCCGGACAAAGGGATAACACGCCGGTGGGTTTTAACCGTGGGTAGTACATGTGCCCTTTGGAAAATTAGTTATGTGTCAGTCGATTAATTTTAAGACTTGAAATGTTATTTTCGTGTGTGAGACGGCATTATAACATAAGTTCGTTTGATACCGATAGAAACGGCAGTTCCTCTGTAGTCGTTGCAAGTTGAATTATCTCAAGTGTTTAAACAAAGCTCTTCGTAACATATCAAAAAAACAAAACAAAATAAAGATGTCCTGCCCGATTTGATACCACAAAATGTCATCATCCAATGGTCAGCTTATACCGTACAAATTAAAATTGAAAACATACTTGAAAATCCACACACCCCATCCATAAGTACAGTATAATGCTCTAATTAATCGACTCCTTAACTACAGCATAATTATGGGTAACTTTTCAGGATTTAGTCAGAAATGTGGCTTGTTGCCATTCATCGAAAAGCTCTCGGTGAGAGCTTTCCGATGAATGGCAACAAGCCAACTTTCCGACTAAATCCTGAAAAGTTGGAGAGCTTTCCGATGAATGGCAACAAGCCATATTTCCGACTAAATCCTGAAAAGTTATCCATAATTCTGCTGTGGTTAAGGAGTCGATTATTTAGAGCGTTACTGTAATACGTTGAAAGTATAAACAAAATAATGGAGAACGCTCTTTATTATCTACTTATTTTGGGCGACGAAAGCATGGGCGCTATTTATAAGAGGGGACGATAGCATAGACGCTATTTATAAGAGGGGACGAAAGCATGGACGCTATTTATAAGAGACGCTCCTTGGAATATTTTGCTAGACTGTCAAAATTATAAATGTCTTAAAACCTCTTATTTTTGCCATCAATATCTCATATTAATCGACTCGTGGCCTCGACGTAATTATTTTGGGGTATAGCACACGTATATATATATGATGCGTTGATTGTGTCATATTGGAGAGAGTATCTTTTACAGTGATAAGATGGCCCCGTAATTCAGTATACATTTGCTTTAAGCATCACTCCAGCTACCGCAGCCTTTAATTGGTAATATGCTTAGGATCTGCCGCTGCCACAGCGATAACATGCTTAGGAATGAGTAATTTCATAGATAGTATTATCGTTGTCTTATTTCGATTTCGTTTGTTTATTTTCAGAGTTGCCGTTAGCATCATAATCCGTTGGAGTGGATGTAAGGATTAAGTTATCAGGGTAGAACGCGCTTATCAAAAACTCACCTCATCTACCGTGAAGTTATCTCCCATGTTCGACAGCAAGTCTTTCAGGCTGTAAAGGGGATATGAAAAGTTAGGAACACATTCCTGTTGGGATAACATTCCAAATGTGTAGACCACATATGCACGGATATGTCGTACGTTAATTACATCGCGCCATGGCCAGACCAGCTCTCGTTACTTATCAAATTCTCCCATCAGTTATGAAAGTATTCATTTGAATGGTCTATTTATTCACCTGGTGGTATGTTCAGAAGATAGCTGATCTACAACCTGACAACGAGTCCTCAGTTTATAGCGGAATTTACAAAACGAGTCCAGACCTAATATACTGGACGAGTTTTGTAAATTTCCTAATTTCCCAAACTCGGGACGATTGGAGATTCTATTTAATACATGATCCAAAACCTCGACAAAACATAATTATATCAACAAATGGAACGCGAAACTAACATCGGCTTCCATAATGCACGCAATGGCGTTTCGCGTAACTATGCGTTGTCTGCCCGAGTAAAGAAATAGTTCCATATGAATAAAAACTCTTTGGCGTATTTAATGGCCTACATTTAATGACATAACTTTTCAAAGTCTACATTGATTATAGATTGTTGAAAACAATATTGAAAACCATAGTTTTTTTTAGACGTAGCGCACGTAATGTAAACGGAATGTAAACAGACGACAAACCGGAAGTCAAAACATGTTTGGTTCTTTGTTTGGTTCTTCATTTTGGTTCTTAACCACGAACCAAAATATGTATGTTTCATCTTCATTTGGCTTCTCTACTGGGACAAACCTAGTAACCAATTTTGGTTCCTCGAGGAACTACATTTTATCTGCGTGTATTGAATCTGCACGTTGTCTAAAGGTTGTTCCACACCGGGCGCGAGCGAGCGATTATAACGGCCGTTTTCTAACGTCCGTAGCAGTTCAAAGCGCGCGATTTTTATGTCCACACCGCAAGCGACTGAAGCGCTTCGTCGCGCGCGATAGTCAGGTTATTATTCTGTGTGTACGCTAATTTCAGGGGAGTCAGGTGGCTGTATGGGGGATACTCCCACCCCACACACTTATGACTAATGTGTATAGGGTTTCTACAAACAACGTGTAGCCCTGCTACACAACCATTATTCATTTATTATCTTAAACATATTTTACACAATAAATGGGTCAATTTATACACATGTATACACACTGGTGTGCATAAAATCAACACCTATGCCTTACACATGTTGTGTAAATTCTTACACATATATATCGTAGACAAGAATGTAAAGTTCAGTATTCCGAACTGTGGGTATATAGTATTCATGGCCAATGGAGATTTATATGTTAAAACTTTCATGGCGTACAATGGTACGTAATATTTGGCTCTGTCATGTGTGAGTTTTCGTTTTAAATGAACAAACCATGGTCGTGGCGTGGTTGCACGTGATTAGTATTAACGTATTATAACAATCATATAAACAAGAGTAAGAGCAGTATTCTTCATGAAAGTTTTAACAAATATATCCTCATATATCATTAATACAATACTCACAAGTCGGAATTCTAAACTTACATTCCTTGTCTACAATTTGTTTATTCTCGTCACTCAAAATTACATGGGTATTGAGACAGTAGTAAATTGTATTCCAAAACATATAGTCAAACAATATCGTCGTCATGTAGCAGACTATGAAACTGAAGGCACGCAATGCGCACGATCTACATTCTTACACAAGTGTGTGTAATAAAATGTACACATTATGTGTAGAACGGCACTTGGTCAATGTATTTGTATGTAAAACTACACATTGCTATGTGTATTAACCGGGTTTACACATTTGATGTGTAATCGTTTCTACACATTAGTTATAATAGTGCTCAATAGTGCTCCCACCCGGTAATACGCGATCATTATTAGTTGATGAATGCATTGTCTCATGTTTACCACAACGTCTTTTGGAATGAACTAGCCTCGTTATATTCTTTATCATTTCCCCTGATTATACCAAAATATAATTCACCAGCCAATGGAGCAGATTATACGGTCCATGATTTTAGTTCTTTACAAGGAATAAACTGAATATAGTAATCTAAGGTGGAATTTCAGTCACAAAAATAACAAAAATAAATGGTTTAATTATTTGGTCATAGAGACATACAGTCATACAGACACACATGGTATACATGCATACATACGTACATACAGTCATACAGACACACACAGTCATACAGACACACATGTGCCATACAGACACACATGCGTTGTACTTCGATTATTAGCCTCTCGCTAAAGTCCTCCATTATCGCGGCGACAAATCAGTGTGCCGTCATCAAATAGAAAAATAACGGTCGTATAAACACATATTTGAGAGCCGTCCAATTATATCAATTATCTCGCTGGTTTGCAACAAAGCGACAATTCGACGAAGCATAAAATCACTGCTATAATCGCCTCGTGGTCAGCGAGTCGGTCGCTTGTGGTGTGAACATAAAAATCGCGCGCTTTGAACTGCTACGGACGTTAGAAAACGGCGTTATAATCGCTCGCCCGGTGTGGAACAACCTTAAGCGAACTACCGAAGAGTATTTTGTAAATAATGGAGTAAGTTCGTTGACCATACATATGCATTTATGCAATAGTTATTCACAACCAGATGTGTGTTAATCTTCAGCCTGCATTCATATGGTCCAGCCCTGAAACATTTCCGAAATTGATTTCAGAACATTTATCAAACTGTCACAGCCGGTTCTATATACTACCTGCGTATGCATTCTGTCATTCTAATGACGAGGGAATGGGATAAAGTTCACCCCCTTCCACCAACCAACATTCACCCTCTAACTGCGTTATAACATATACTCACTGTGCTTCCGGCATTCACCCTCTAACTGCGTTATAACATATACTCACTATGCTTCCGGCATTCACCCTTTAACTGCGTTATAACATATACTCACTATGCTTCCGGTATTCACCCTCTAACTGCGTTATAACATATACTCACTATGCTTCCGGCATTCACCCTCTAACTGCGTTATAACATATACTCACTATGCTTCCGGCATTCACCCTCTAACTGCGTTATAACATATACTCACTATGCTTCCGGCATTCACCCTCTAACTGCGTTATAACATATACTCACTATGCTTCCGGCATTCACCCTCTAACTGCGTTATAACATATACTCACTATGCTTCCGGCATTCACCCTCTAACTGCGTTATAACATATACTCACTATGCTTCCGGCATTCACCTTCTAACTGCGTTATAACATATACTCACTATGCTTCCGGCATTCACCCTCTAACTGCGTTATAACATATACTCACTATGCTTCCGGCATTCACCCTCTAACTGCGTTATAACATATACTCACTATGCTTCCGGCATTCACCCTCTAACTGCGTTATAACATATACTCACTATGCTTCCGGCATTCACCCTCTAACTGCGTTATAACATATACTCACTATGCTTCCGGTATGTGACCCATCTCATCCTCATCAAACATCTTAAAGGCACCTCTCAGTGTGTCTTCAGAGTCAGTACCTGCATATGAGAAAGATAATATCGAACTTAAAACTTCAAGCGCTGTCGGAAACATTCTCGCATATCGTTACTAAGGAGGCTTCGTAACTCACGGATATAGCAACATCATTATCCTCGTGCAAATATGTTCGCATTGGACCTAAATACTCACATATGTTCACATTGTACCTAAATACTCACATATGTTCACATTGGACCTAAATACTCACATATGTTCACATTGTACCTAAATACTCACATATGTTCACATTGTACCTAAATACTCACATATGTTCACATTGTACCTAAATACTCACATATGTTCACATTGTACCTAAATACTCACATATGTTCACATTGTACCTAAATACTCACATATGTTCACATTGTACCTAAATACTCACATATGTTCACATTGTACCTAAATACTCACATATGTTCACATTGTACCTAAATACTCACATATGTTCACATTGAACCTAAATACTCACATATGTTCACATTGAACCTAAATACTCACATATGTTCACATTGTACCTAAATACTCACATATGTTCATATTGGACTGATTTGATTCTGATAAAAAGCCAATAGTGTTATGCCGCTGAATGGCGCGGAATGTAGTGAAAACACACACCAAAGAGCATGAATACAATGTATTGTAAGTCGTATTGACGAAAAACAAAAGTAGATTAAATAATACCAATATGGGCTTATTTCGTATGGAATTAGTCCCATATCGGACTGTTTTAACAACTGCGTTTTAAGTTCATATAGAGTGTAATACAGATGTATTTAATGTGGGTATGGCCTATTTAATGTCGATATGGCCTATTTAATGTCGATATGGCCTATTTAATGTCGATATGGCCTATTTAATGTCGATATGGCCTATTTAATGTCGATATGGCCTATTTAATGTCGATATGGCCTATTTGTGTGTTTGAAATAAGTTCAACATGAACTTATTTTCAGGAGGACTCGTAGTCGTACTATTCATGTAAAGCCAAACAATTAGTTTCGCAAAAGATATTGACGACAATTAGGATTACTGAACCAGGCAACACATAGATAATCGATTACAATGAGATATTCGCTTTCAATGATCACCATGATGCACGACAAATCACAACGCGTTAAATAATCATCTTTTCAATCCTACAAATGAGGAATGTGTCTGAGCCACTCTGAGGCTTGATTAGTGATGGCTGTGATACAACAAATCTAATTGAGTGTCTGTATTATTAATTGAAATTGTTGATACAAACCGAAGGAATGTATATCATATCCGATGTGGCGGTTAGGGCATCCACGGCTACAGTTAAACCCTATCCGATGTTGCTGTTTGGGCATCCATCTGAGGGAGGTTTCGCAAACGCAACGGATATAATTACGACGTCGTTTATGCAACTACATGTACGTCATTAAACTATGCGCATTTTCTAACCGTAGCCGCGATGTCCTAGCCGTCGTATTAATAGAGTAGCACGTGCGTATACATGTGGCGGATAGGCATCCATGCACGGCTACTGTTATACCCCACCCGATGTGGCGGTTAGGGCATCAATCTGGGGGAGGTTTCGCAAACGCAACGGATATAATTACGACGTCGTTTATGCAAATACGTCATAAAACTATGCGCATTTTATAACCGTAGCCGCGATGTCGTAGCCGTCGTATTAATAGTTAACCACGTGCATATAAATGTATACCAAAAACTCCATTTAAAGATACAGACACTTGGTCAATTAGTTTTATTGTAACACACAACCACCGTTTATCAAGCGCAGGACAACTATCCCCAATTGGCTGATTACAGAAGTATTGTTAAGGCTGTACATAACCTGCATGCTAGGTCGTGCGAAGCGGAAACTCAACGCGTACGATGTACCAGTCATTCATCGGATCTGAGAACAGAATCAATTCCGGTCGGTCGAATTATCGTGCAAACGAATTAATTAAAAGCAACCGTTATGTGATACATAATTATATAGCTGTGCCTATCGTAACATCTATTCATCTTTAAGGGGGTGGCAGTAAGACAGTCTAGTCTGACTATGCCACCCCTCGAATATACAATACAATATTTGTAAAATGTATTATGCATTAATATGTGCATATTGAAATAAAATATCCTATGCTATCCTATCGGGATATGTTCAAACCACCCAATTCACCATGTCTGCAGTCAATACATGACGATATTAGTACTATCTCATTTGGTGTTCGGTACAATCTCGATCGGGTGTTCGGTCTAAAGAATATAAGAAAAAATGATAAAATGTTAAAGAATGTAAGAAACAATTATAAAATTGTTAAAGATCAATATAAGAAAAATGAAAATAATGTTAAAGAATGCAAGAAAATATGAAAACAATTTGTATTATTCCATAATGGACTTGATTCTCCGTTGATGTTGTCAAACATGCAAATTCAAACTGTGTTCTCGCGTATACAAGAGAATGTATTGGCACAGGGATTTCGCAAAAATTATGTAACATTTATCAACAATCCTAATCGTGGTTACGCTTTGCGAAACGAATGTTAAGGCCCTGCGAGGATGTTACGGATACGAATAGCTAAACAACGTGTAGTCGTTACTCAATCCGTGAGATGTGAAACATCTCTAGTAATGAATTATAATTATTTATTCGAACACACACGAAAAACAGTCTGACGATTGAGTCAAATGGCTGAGTGTATGCAGCTAAAATTGAATTGTATTTGGAGTTAGAAGTGATAGATCTATTATAGCACATGGGACTAGGTTTTCCGTTGGTGGTGTCCAACGTGCAATTTCAAACTGTGAACATCGAACGTGAAATTCCGTTTGCATCTTCTCGGGTTGGTACTTTCGAACTGCATATCCAGCTTTCCGATTGTTGGAAATATTCAACCTACGCCCTATGGTTGATCATTTTCCAACTCATCGTCATTTCAGTCCACAATATTGACCCGCAATAGGAATATATTATAGACTTTGTGCTTTAGGCAAGACATTTCCAACTTTTGACAATTTTGTGGGTGTGAAACACAAAAAAAACTCGGTCTACTGCTATGCTATGCTTTAATCTCTAAGACATGAGTTCACATGTAACTGGCGAGATGTGCAATATTTACAAGGTGCTTAGTGCGAAATATATACATATACATAAATGAACACAGAAAATGAAGAGGAAGCAGACAGAAAAAGAAGAAGAGGAAAAGAATGAGAGGAAAAGAAGAAGAAGATAAGAAGAAGAATAAGATAGAAGAAGATAGAAGAAGATTGGTCGATAGATATGGCGGTAGTCTCTCTGTTAACCATCGTCAGTCCTCATTATCGTCGTTTTTATATTCATCTAATACGTTCTATCAGGATACTTTTCGAGGATGTCTTATATCAATACTAATATAATACTAACAACAACAACAACAACAACAACAACAACAACAGCAGCCATAACATTTTGACTTGATATTTCAATAACATTAATAAAATGTATTCAGCTATGAATTTCTATTTCTATATTTGAACGCTAATTTCAGAAAAAGTGTTAATTTTCTCAAGTCAACGCGACCAGACTTTGTCAGTAGCTCGTAAAACTTTTTCTTAGAAGGTGGGTTCCAATAGTGTTCGGATATGTATTTTACCCGCAGGTGCCTCAAGTTGGCGCACTTCATAACAAAATGGTATTCTTCACCCAGTTCATTTTTGCACAAGCTACATAAATCTCTTTTTGCTCCTCGCTTTCCCCATCTACTTGTTTCTACTTCCAATCTATGATTGCATGTACGTATTTTTATCAAATATTTTCTCAGACTGAAGGGGAAATCGATAATATAGTTTTCCAAGCGGAGGGTTGACTTCAGTTCTTTGTAAAATATTCCTCGTGATGACGATTCTATATCTAACCACCATTGCTGAGTAAACTGGTCAATCAAAGTTTTGGTTATGTCTTTTTTCTGGCTGTCTATTAACTGTGCCTGGTTCGACCATGGCACGCCGAAACCAGCTGAGTGTATTATTGTTTTAGTAATGTTAATATGTCTAAATAGTTTACCGTCGTGTTCCATAAGACGAAACAAGATATCATATAGTTTCTTGGCCAGAACGGACCCCTCTCCCGTCATGAGTCTCGACCAGTAGCTTACTATTCTCTGCTTTGCCATTATGGCCAATGGGTATCTGCCCAGTTCCCCATACACCATGTAATTCGGAGTGCTGGTCTTCATGTGCATCAATATTTTGCAGAATTTTAAATGTACGCTCTCAATTTCTTTCATATTTTCGAACCCCCATATTTCGCAGCCATATAACAAAATTGGAACTACAGTCGAGTCGAACAATTTAAGAGCGACCTCGACTGATAAGTCTAGTTTCCTGACTTTACTCAGTAAGCCAAACATGGCTTTACAAGCGGTTTCTTTAATCATTTTGATTGCATTATGATATCGCCCGGTATAAAATAGTTTTACTCCCAAATAAGGAAACTCGTCCACAATATCTAATGATTTGTCGCATAATTTGAATTCCACATCTGTCACCACCCTCTCCCTGCTGAAAATCATAACCTTGGTTTTACTAGTGTTCACGTTCAGTTTCCAAGATTCTGCAAAGTCGCTAAAAGCGTCAAGGGTACGTTGCATACTTACAAAATCTTCAGCGAACAGGACAGTATCATCGGCGTAGAGTAAACATATAAGTTTCAAATAAATGCCTAATTTGTCGTGGGAAACATTGTTCAACTCGGTCAGGCCATCAACTACACAATCGTGCAGAAAATTTTCAAGATCGTTGATATAAATCGAAAAGAGGAAAGGGGAGAGCATCTCCCCCTGCCGTACTCCCACACTACAGGGGAAAAATTCGGACAGATGTTCATTTTGAGAAACACATGACTTCGTGCATTCATACATACTTCTAATTATTCGGAAAACTTTACCATTTATACCTTGTTTTAAAAGTTTGACCCACAGACCTTGTCGCCAAACTGTGTCGAAGGCTTTCTGGAAATCAACAATGTGCATACCAGTTTCTTATTGCTTTTTATGTACAACTCGATAATACTCTGCAATATGAATAATCCGTCTGTAGTTGAATGCCCTTGTCTGAATCCAATTTGATTATCATTTATGACACCGTTTTCTTGGGCGAAAGTAGAAAGCCTTTTATTCAATACACTCGTAAATAACTTGCCTATAGCACTCAAGAGTGTGATCCCTCTATAGGAGTTCGGGTCACGTTTGTCCCCCCTTTTCTTGTATAGGGGCAGTATTACACCCAAACCCCATTCTTTCGGGTATATTCCTGTGTCAAGAATTAAGTTAAAAAGCTTAGTATAACATGGGACCAGCACGTATGCCGTGGCTTTAATATATTCGTTACAGATACGGTCGTAGCCAGGGGCTTTCTTATTTTTCAATAATTTTATTGCGGTCCACACTTCTGGTTCAGTTATCGGATCATGACATTTGTTTGACATTTTTATGTTCTTGTTATCAATACCCCTAATTACACACATCGCAAAGGTGCATATTCTGCAACAAATGAGAGCGAGAAACTAGCAATGTGCTTATATACGACGAAACGTATACGAGATTACGTGAAGACCATTTAATCAATTTGTTATTGTTCCCTGGTATAAGACAAAGTGCTAATCGTAAAATAATAAATTTAGCCCACTTCACTTGATTACAATAATCTGTATATAACCCTTTCATGGCGGAAGCTGCACTGGCGCAACAATAAAGAACTTAGTCGACCATATATAATAGAATGCATTGGCCTAACAATTTTTTTCATTTTTTATCAATTTTTCTTACATTCTTTAATAATTTGTATCACTTTTTATTATTTTTTCTTCCATCCTATAACAATGTTTATAATTTTTTCTTACATTCTTTAACAATTTTATCATTTTTTTCTTACATTCTTTATCAATTTTCATCATTTTTTCTTACATTTTTTAAACTAAATATTATTTGTTTTCATTATTTCATACCTTCTTGAACAATTTCCTATAATTTTTTTTAGTTTTTCTTACATTTTTTCTTAAAATTATAAAAAATTATATAAAATTTGGAATAATGTTGTAATTGGGGCCCGGAATTAAGATTATGTCAGTCTTTAAATTACGATTGATGAATTTCTACGTCTAAATTAAAGATGATATATCTCTGCCGTGCCACCATTACAACCACAGTATACATTTGTAAAAATCCCGATTTCAAGATTATTCATAGATTTTTGTGAATAAATACAGATAAATCTGAAGATGATGTAGATTATTGCGTGTAGAGAGTACTAGAGACATAACAAAATGGTTATCTATATCGTATATTCGCGATAAAATGTCTGATCTGCAGTTTGGTGTGCTGACTGTCAGACAGTTATGTACTATATACGGGTTATTTTGTGTATTTACAATCATCTTTCCGGTTAGTTAGTTTATTGATAATCAACTTACCGGTTAGTTTGTCGCCAAACAAGGAGAGGAACATGGTAAAGTTGAGGGGTCCGGGGGCTTCTTTGAGCATATCTTTTAGAGTTTGGTCCTGTGGCGTTCTTCCTGTAGAAGTAGATGTTTTACAAATGTTACCAATAAAGTATGAAGCCATAATGTATATAGACGCAGCGAAAGTCCCGCTGCAACCTCAATCAAAATATTCCGATCCAGAATTAAGGCAATTCAACTATGTGGAGACCAAACACTCTTGTTATCGTCATCGCGGGTACAGTATACATGTTACACACAACTAATTATTGTCCATAATCACTGTGTTAATTTTACTGTACATGTAGTTCCCGCCAGTGATGGGTTAAGCCTATTTGAACTTCAAGTGGTCAGTATTAGAGCGTCACCCGATACATCATTTGGTGACAAGAGACGTGCCCTTTTCGGCAATTTTTAGAACGATAATCTTGCGTGTCCACAACTACCCCATTTATTGTAAAAATATATCAGCAGCATACAAATATCCGGACCCATGCAATAACTTCGGGACACCACCAGACTCTTCCTGACGATATTTAACCAAAATGATCACCATATCTACGTATGCTATGATTTTCTGTCCCCTCTCAGAGAATTTTCCCTAAAAGCTATTCAACCAATCCGAAGCGGGAATGTTTGTTTATGCTGATTCGAGTTACCCTACACAAATTCAAGAAGTGTAACTCTATATAATTAGTTGCTTGTATCCTACGGGAAGGTATAACAAGAGGAGTAACTCTATAAGTGATAACTCACACTGAAGAGAGTCTGTTGATCCACGTTCGCAGTTGCACCGTGTTGTACTATCATACCGGTGCAATGTAGGATATGGTTGCTTGGGGGTATTGACGACTTTTGCTAATGTCGTATACGATAAGCCATCATATGTATTCAAAAGTCACTTGCATTTATTTTGTATATGGACATGTTGTTGTGAGTTCCCAATTTTGAATATTGCAACAGCTTTGAGCAAGACTGCATCAAAACTGTCTACGCAGAATAATTAATATCTCACACCACAATAAATTTACTAAAGCTAAGACCCACCGAGTGATGAATACATGTCTTTAAGGTCTTCGAGGTCGATGAAACCATCTCTGTTCTGATCGATCATAGTAAACGCCTGAAATTTAAATTGACAACTCTTGAATATAGGGTTAAAAGCTAATCGGGTAGGAAACAAACATGTGTACTTTGTTATTGACGTATAGGCACATGTACTTCTCCCACTTAAGTTATAGTATAAATGTGGTGACGACAAACAATTATTTGTATTTGTAAGCAGCTATCCATATGAAATTCTCACACAAATGAGCACAAGGTCGGCTCCGAAACAAAATTCGAAGTTATTACACTTTGGGAAATATAACAAGTTTGGTGTATTATTAGTATTACATTAGTTATACTCTACTGCACGTGTTTCAGTTAACATGTAATAAACAATATAACATAGTCGAATTAGATCTTAATCAGACTAACAATTATCACAAACTAGAAAACAATATCTGAATTGTGCGAATAGGCTTCATATGTTTTATTTACCAGTATACGTATATCGAATAAAGACCAGAGTATTTGGATAGGAATGTAAACGAACTATATACTGAACATTTGCTTACTGTTTGCGCGTTATGACATACGTATAACACATAACAAGCATTGGAGATTATTAATTGGCTACAAGCAATGTACATGTAAACGGAATTAGTAAATAGAAGTCTAATTTGTTAAAACTAATTTCACGGGAAAGAAGTTTTAGGCCGAGTTGGACTTTGACATCAACGCTTTTAATTATCAGAACAATCACAAATGCATTCCACTCTGTAATTGTCTTGGCAATAATTTCGCAATGGTTTAAAATTTGAACCAACATTGAGATGATAAATAATCCACCACCGCCCTGCAACCATACACTTGGGTGTCATAGCAACTTATATTACATTCGCAACATGCGGTACAGTCTCTTTAAAATCCGATGGAAATCTTATCAGATTTACTTCTCTGGAATTCATTATGCATATATTCAATTTCTCTATTGATTGGTTTTCCTTAATTTCATTGGTCGTGTCGCAGACTGGGTGCTATTTCAAGTGTTTGAAAGTCACAGCTAACTGCAAGGCAGAATATATTCTCTCTAAAACGTTGACGGTAATTCCAAACACTGCTTCGAGATTGGTATGTTTAAATAGCGGGATCAGAAGACAATGACATATTGACAATGTTCCCGCGCATATCGAGATACGATAAGTTTTATAATACAGGGTATATATGATTAATTTAATGCGATACAAATAACTTATCGAAATCTTCGAGTATGTTTCAACCAACAATATTTATTACTGATTATGTATTCGCAGCCTCTAATATTTATAACTATAATTTCACTAAATACATGTATTACGATTCTCTCAAACTACATCTACATCAGGCATGCACTCCATATTCGGAAACATTAGAAAGCCTCGTCGTCTCGATCAGGACGGAGAATAGATACAAGCCTGAGTTTATTGTACATAGCGGGGTAGCATCACTAAATTCACCCTCTAGGGACCTCATTCTGCAAATGACAAACACCCTATGTCAAGGCTTGTGTAATCAGGGTTCATGCTGGCAGAAAAATTATTTTCGGCAATTTGTTTGCCATTTCGGAACTGTTTTTGGCCATTTTTCAGAAACTTTGGCCAAATTTAACAACCAAAATATAATAGGATTGTTGAGAAAACCAGAACAGTTCATAACCAGGTGACCTTTATATTGATATTGCGCAAGGATAAACTAATATTTGACACATTTCGCAACTTGAACTACATGTACCGGGGGTGTGTAATAAAAGATATGCAGGAAGGTATACCGGTGTGGGTGGTCGCAGAGGCAAAAACGCATGTTTTATAACCTAATGCAATTGTTTTTATACTAGATCCCCGTCTTCATCGAAGTAGTATCTGCATGCATGGATAGGAATTCTAGATCCGAAAATCTGATAACATGCAGCATCGGCTTTTTATAGACACTCCGTGTGGCAATAAATCTTAATCCTTGCATTGTGGGAGCTACGCGGAGGATGCAGCATATATAAGAGAATGCACTGGCTTACGAGGTATAGGTAAATATTGTTAGGCCACTGTATTATCTTATAAATGCGAGGCTCCGAAAGGGAGACTCGCATATATAAGATAATGCGTTGGCACCGTGTTTTCGCAAAATTCCAGGAAGCTCCAGTTATGGAAGGGTTAAATATAAACAAACAAGACACGGACGTATCGTAGAGTGTCCAAACTAAAATATTCTGTTTTGGATAACCTTATTTTCATTTTACGCGATTGTATGGCTTATTGACCTAATCTCCTGCAACTGATTAAGTATCATATATATGTGTCGGCGATGTGGAACATATGATGAACATAAGCTCGATTCATTATCTGACTAATAATCGACGGAGTGCTCTTGCAATTAACTGCGCGAAGATCCTACACAGAAAACATAAACCATTGCAGTCAGTATTATGACACATCTACACATTTACATTACCAGTTTAAAGAAGTGCGAGCACAATACAAGTAAACGATTCATAACCAGGTGACCTTTATATTGATATTGCACAAAGATAAACTAATATTTGACACATTTCGCACCTTGAACTACATGTACCGGGGTGGGTAATAACAGATATGCAGGAAGGTATACCGGTGTGGGTGGGTAATAAAAGATATGCAGGAAGGTATACCGGTGCTGGTGGTTGCAGAGGCAAAACGCATGTTTGACATCCTCATGCAATTGTTTTTACACTAAAGACCTTTTGTGCCCATATTTGACATTTGTAACAGTTTAAAACATTATAACTGCAACAACACCATATGTATGTTACTGGGATACTCATATGGGCGTTAGTGGAGATGACATTAAGCTGTGGCATGTCGAGTATGGGACGGTGAAATGAAAAACTTGCTTTGCTTCCCGAGTCCCGACACCCTATGGAAAGAAACTTCGAGAAATGTAAAATTGAAATAAATAAACTTGTCCTGGTGTAACTAAGACATTTAAGCCTAGATCACTGTGTGCATGGAACAAGAGCGAGCAAATGTCTCAAATGTTAATGTGACTATCAATGGCTTGAAAATAACTGTCATCAGTGCATCAAACTAATCTGTGAATTATTTGTATGTGTATCAACTCAGAATATGTATTACTGTCACACCTAAAGTATTCAAGTGCAGCATAGTGACTGCTTGTCATTTACTATAAAAGAAGTTTCTCCACTAGACTAACACACGTGAAATGGAATAATGCTAGATAATGGGCTGGCTGACCAACTAATGTGGAAATAGTTACAAAATTATGGAATTATATGTATAATGCACAATGACCTAGGTTTGAAGATATCAGCAATTTATAAAAATAATATTTCCAATTGCAGCCTGGTAAAATATCCTCTCTGTGTATTTAGTTTCAAAATGTGTCAACTCTAGTTGAATTGGAGCTTGACAACTGGTATGTCATGGCTATGTCTACAAAATGTCAATAGTTACTCGCAAGAGAAGATTGAGTTCACTGTCCTGAGATGTTATCAGCATAAAATGTATTACAGCAAAAATAGCCAAGCTATTTTGTGGGTACCTACCAGCTTCTGGTGGATTAATACTTTATTTGTCCACTTCATAATGCATTAACATTTTCATTTAGCATTGTCGAATTTAACCACCCAGGTAGACCTATTATAGTATCACCACACACTCACCTGGAAACCCCAATGCATGCATGTAGTAGACAATATTAATACCTATCAGCGAGTATGTGGAAAATATCTTCATATTTGTCTGTATTAACATTTGTTTCAATTAAAACAGCTTCTGAAACAGGTTAAACTGTCATTTGAACTAAGGAGATAATTTCCCAGCCATATGCGTGATAGATATACGAAGGCTTTTTATGCGGTTTTAGCAGCTGGTTTTAGATAAAAAAAATAGTAAAATTGGGGGGGGGGGGGTAAAACAAATTGGGAGTAAAACATATTTGTTTTCTTGCAGGTTTGGGGGTGATGGGTCACCGAAAATGCCACGTGCAAAAAAAAGGGCCTACCTTCCTGCAAATTGTTTACCCCCTCATTGTGTTCTCTCTAAAGAACACATGTCTGTTATGTGCAAAACCTGACATGTTCTATTTGTCACCCGATGTCTTCTCGCGCAGAATATGTTTTCCACATACACGATTCCATTACCTTAACAGATGGAAATCAGATAGCTGAGAACAATGGTGCTCTGGACATGGCCTGAGTCAGAACACCTTGTGGAGAACATGTGTGTTCTATAAACACTTATTTATTGTCATACATGGAAACGAAAGGACTTGAATCTGCAATCTCAGACAACAGGAACATATATTCAGGATCAAAGATCTGCAGTTACAACAAATATTTGCATTCGCATGTCCATTATTATTAGACTTGTACGGCTTAACAGTTTATGTGACTAACATATGTGATTTACCAATTCAAAGAATGGAATTTGTGTTGCCATATTAACTCTTTAATTAAAGCCCATCTAAACCATCACAAATGAGCGTAACATTATATACCAGTATCTAGCAAAGTGTTCTTATCTGGATGGCTTTTCTTATCTTTAAAATATTTTGAATACAAAATTCTAAATAAACAGAATCACAATCAATTTCTCTAGAAGCCGACGCATTTCTTCTTTTTAAATAGAAATTAAAATAGAATTTACATTGAAGTGCCCTGCCCAATAAAACCATAAAGCCCACCAGCTGTACATGTATGTTTGCTCTATCAGAAAAAATAGAACATTTCGAATATCTACGCAAGGAACATTATAATCTTCGATACAGACGTGGAAGTTACACATGACACTTAGCCCGAATTTGGGTTTTTTCACCGAAGAGACAAATATGACACTAATAGACATTCAATGGAGACAACAATACAATTGTGTTGATACATGTATTAGCCCGACGTATGTCGGAGCTGAACAATGTAAATTTTTCGAAACATACAAGAATACTAGACATACCAGTGCGATACATATCCGAGTTCAAACATTCCGGATTTAGACCTCGAAATTGAACTTTTTTATTTATTAAAGAGCCATAAGAAACGTGGGCAAATTATCCCGAATCTCTCTAAAGCTACACGTTAAACTTGAACCGTGTTAATTATTCGAGATACACAAGAAGGACGTTATTAGACATAAAATGCTCTACAACAAACGTGCCCAAATTATCCCAACCTCTTTCAGTTCCTGTATTTGCCTCTTATTAAGCATGGCAAAAATATTAGACGTAGCACGCTGGGCGCGTTTTGGTTGACGCTTCTGAAATGAAAAAAAAATGAAACATATTGTGGTTAAGAATGTAGCCCCCTTTCAGTGCCACGTCCGATTTTTGTATCAACCCATATTTCCTCGATCATTTTTCAAATTTATTGATTATAATAATGTGATACATTGATGGAAAGAGCTCTTAGAGCTCTTTCCATCAATGTATCACATTGTTATAATCAATAAATTTGAAAAATGATCAAGGAAATATAGGTTGATACAAAAATCGGACTTGGCACTGGAAGGGGTATGTACAACCTACCTCTTTTATCTCCTGCATGGTTTTCTGTGGAAGCCTATTAAAGACGTTTGACGTCGAACGCTCTGATCTCTTCGGTTTCTGTTTCAGAAGTGAAATATCTCGTACGATAACGATTAATCTTTAAGATGACGTCACAGACAACATTCTACAAGGCCCACATATTTCCGCCACCCATGCATGGGGGGGGGGGTAGCAAACACAAAATCAGGAAGGTATGTCTGGGTATCTGGGTGGTTCGAGAGGCAGAAAATGCTGTATTACAACCTCATGCACATTTATTTTTTACTAAAATGCTTTTGTGTCCGTATATGACATATGCGACAGTATAACTGCAAACACACCATATTTTTGTTATGTTACTAGGACCTCATAGTGGAGATGTCATTAAGCAATGAGATCTATCATATGGGACGGTGATGTGAAAAAATGTCCTTCCCGACACCATTCGGAAACAACTCGGCATGGACATTTTCAGAAAACAATTATTGTCATCTAAAAGTAAAAATCGGATGGAAACCTTCAACAATCCTGAACGCCAGCAAGCATACCTTCCGGCAAATGTTTGACTAGCCCCCCCCCCCCACCCCGACCCTGATTGTGTTGATATATCGGTGAGTATATGGACTCACTATGTATTTTGCTTTTTCAGAAGAATTACAACGTCCTGTGAAATATCGTAATGGGAAACTGGAAACATTTAAGTTTAACAGTAATAAATGGATTTTGTTTTACTTTGGTTAAAGTCATATAGTCTGGTTATTTTCACTTCACATCAAATTTGCCATTTTTGTTTAGAGACAAGTGACTTTCAATTCTGTGAACCATCGTAAATAAATTGGGAGAGAGTAAACGTCCACATAGATATATAGCGAAAAGACCATCGTTGTATTCCTTCTCTGCAACTCGAAGTCCTGAACGTTTCTGAATAGTTTTGTATTTCTATAACCAACCGTCATCGATATACTTGGAACGTTTTTGGCTTCATGACTGAAAACTAATTCACTGTGCAAGTCAATCTAAGTGAAACTAGCTCTGTAACATTTGGCAAACTATATCCCATCGGAAAATAACTGGACTATGCCTTTAACTCTCCCGCTTGCAATTAGCCCATTCCCCGTTCCTTACCACATGTATTGATTTCATATATATATTTTTATCCCAAAGTTTCATTTTGGTTTTGATTACCGCATCTGAAGATACCTTAAGACACACTCAGGGGAAATTAACTGGTCCCTTGAGATGTTTCCGTGACGTCAACCAGATATATATATATATTCACTCCAGACAATAACATACACCGGCAAAGAGAGCAAACGTCTATCGCTAAGCGAGCTTGTCGCATCCACGTGTATATATTCATATATATAATCACACTGTTCAGCAGATTCGCTAAATCATGCCACGAATCTCTACTCTGGCTAAAGCCCGTAGAGATATTATTCCACCAGTACAAAACCTGGGGACTCTTGAAAGTTTTGACAGGGAACCGTATACAGTCGAACAAATAACTAGTGGAATACATTTCTTAGTTATTGATCTGTTCCTTAATAATGTACTTCACTGCATGTAGGTGAATGTCCCAACTCGAAATTACATACCTTTCTGTTGTTCTTGTGAGCCGATATCGCAATAAACATCCATTTAATTATCCAGAAGATATTCCATAACTGTAAGCGACGCAAAGCAATATCGTTAACAATTCACTCAAATCGTAATATTTCGAGTTTGGACCTTCACCTGCAGTGAATTTGCATTATTAAGTAACAGATAATTACTAAGAAATATTTTCCCAGCGTTATTTTGTTTACTTTACAAGGTTACCTGTCAAAACTTCAAGAAGTTCCAAGGTTTTTTACTGGTGGAATATGATATCTACGGCCGTTAGCCAGAGTAGAGATTTATGGCATGATCTAGCGCACTGAGATACATAGGTCCGTGAATCGTTTGGGCAGTGTGATAATCAGACATCATGCAAAAACAAAGTCAAGTTCAGACACAAGTAACCATTGCAATGTGTGTTTCCATAATTCGTGCGCAGAAAACTACGTCGGTTCGAAAACAAGTTTATTGCCATACAGTTTCATGTAGTTTGCGGGATGTTTTTCGTGGTAATTGAATCTGCCGTTTCTGAACGTATTGTCTGAATATTACCCACCAATAAATAGGAACCATTCTGAATTTGTATTAGATGTACGTCTGTACATTTTCTGCTTATATTTTATGAACATACCTCCAGGTGAATAATAGACCCTCCACACATGCATATATACATACTATTATAAATGGATGAACAATCCATTTAGTACAGCAATGGTGGTAACTGTATAGTTTGATCGCAGGCTCATATCGTCGAATCAGCTTTTGGTAACTGTTAATTGTAGTTGTGATTATTCAAGACCTTTCATGAAAACTGATTAAACACGATGTTGATGTTCCGTGAATAACAGAGCAGAGGGAGTCCACTGTGTGTGGACGGAAGTGAAAGCTGGTTTGCGGTAAACAAAAGCGCTCGCCTCAGACTTACCACGGTGGGTATATTGTCATATTTTCCTTCAATTGTTTTAAAATCCCAGCCCGGGTGCTAACCAGTCTCGACGAGTGGTGTGCTCCGCTACATTTTCGTACTAATTTGGTTTCAGTGTCGTGTCTATAGCTATCTCGTAAATGAAGGTCGAGCCTCCTATTTTCGCGTTAAAAACACACTACGTTTGCGATCAAAACCACATTTTCCAAACTATACGATGTCTTATCTAAGAATAAAGACCTGTTTTGGATGCCTTAATATCCCACTAAGAGTCACGGGTAGCGTTTGGGCCATATTTCCTGTGATTTCCGATATACCAGAGCACCAGGGCTGGGGTTTTAACACAATTGAAGGAAACAGGGAACTATATCAATATAAGTACCGTAGTAAGTCTGAGATGGGCGCCTTTTGTTTACAACAGTTTACCACACAAAAAAGCGTTCACTTCCGTCCACACACAGTGGAGTCCACATTGTTTGTATAACTATTATTGGTAATCGTCATTTTGCAATAGCCCTCTAGTATAGAAACACACAATAAGCTACGCTTACGTGTGTCTAAACCTGACTAGTGTTTAAAATAAACCACAGCATGGTAAGACCACGAGCAACGTATATAGTTGGTATGGGATCATGCATGTCGAAACCACTGAAAACAGTGCAATTTGCATAACAGTGCAAAATGATGGTTTAAATATACATGTATATTCAGTGCTTGGCGCCATTTTTTTAAACGTACCTTACTTCTTAAAAGTATAAACAGGGACGTTGTGACAGGGGTTGGGGGTGCTTACCGCTCCCAGCTTTGTCAAAATGTCCAATAGTTCAAAATTTCATACCTGACACAACATTAGTTGGATATTTCACACTAACAATAGGTTGAAAATGTTCTCGTAATGTGGGATTTGGTGTTTTTAGAACAACATTTGCATATTTTTCTATTATGGTCAAAATTTGGGATTGAAATTGGAATCTTACAACCATAGTTGGTGTCAGGTTAGAAATGTCAAGCACTGGGAAAGCTTGTGGCCAGTCGAGATGGTAGAATTTTGCAACTTTCATGTTCGGATTTCAATATTTTCTCACACCGGGCCGAACCATGTATTTCCCTGCCATTAGATCACTAGATGTTACGATTTTGCAAGATCAGTTCGCAACATTTTTTTCACACTGGGCCGATTCCTGATCGGCCCAGTGGAACATGTTTCTCCAACGGGCTGGTGGCCAATCAAAACTGTACTGATCAATTAAGAATAAAATATGCCATCAATCCTGTAGGGTACATGTTGGCAAAAACCAAACCCCAGGGACCGGAGTGCGAATAGAAGTACTCAAACTTGTGAGTTTGGTCTGGTTTACGGTGGAGTGGTGGACATTACATGGTTTGACAAATAATTTTCTATCCTTGTAATTCATATAGTTGCGATGGTTTAGAGGGACACAACTATAAAATAATAACAACAATTACAACATTATTTGATACATATATATATAGGTCTAGGTTATTTGACAGCTACAGTCCGATAACACAATTGCCAAATATGTACAAACTCTTTGAAAAGGTTATACTTCGAAGACTACAAGCTAATTCTCCGAAAGCGCTAAGCGTTCACCCTATGCAAAATGGATTTCAAAGAAACGTTAGTTGCATAATGTCCTCTTACGCTGTGATTGAATGCATTTCCTATACATCCGAGAGGCAAAGTAAGTTATTCACGTGCTTCTTGGATGTCTGGAAAGCATTCGACACAGTATGGATAAATGGCCTTTTGCGAAAACTCTTATGATCGCCATATAAGGGGGAGAACTTTAAGAATTTTCAACATGCTGTTAACAGCCATCAAATGCTCTGTTTCATTTCAGGACACATTTTCAGATTGGTTCGAAGTCTGCCATGGAGCCAGGCAAGGAGGCACAGTTTCGCCATTTTTATACAATATTTTCATAGACGATTTGATATATCAACTAGAAACATCAAATTATGGTCTTCGTGTGTATAATAATATTAATTGTGCTTGCCTAGCTCACGCTGATGACATGGCATTATTCTCATTAACTCGAGTAGGACTTCAAGCATTGTGTAATATCCGCATTCAATATAGTAATAAGTGGCGGTACCGCTTCAATTAAAAAAAAACATTCGTCGTAGTTTTTAATGAAACTCCACTTGACGCTCGTACCTCTAATAGATCTTGGAGAATTGGCGATGATACAATTTCTGAAGTAACTGAAGTAACACATCTTGGTATTCCTCTGAATTCTCAAAATCTCCAAAACAAACTCGTTGAAAATATGACCGATAAAATAAGATCTTCATACTTCATGCTATATATCTAATGCAGGCTTATATTCGGGAGGGATTACCCCAGTTAGCTCAACAAAACTTTATGACCATATTGTCTTGCCTCGAGGTCTGTATGGGGCAGAATTATTACACAATCTATTATCTAGCAATGTAGAGCGTTTAGAACGAATGCACAGAATGTGTTTGAAAAACATGCAGGGCGTTCACACGAGGACCAGGACTGACACGGTACTCTCCTTAGTAGGTGTTCCACCCATCGAGCACAACATAGCTCTTTGCGACATACCTCATGATAAATTGACAGGCTCTTTTGCTAGTGCATGTGTGGGCATGGGTGACGTTGGCAATCTAGGTCAGTTAACAGCAAAGTTACAGATATGTATGGACACGCAAAAACACACACAAGAATCATGCAAGCATATTTACCTCGTCTGTCGATTTGCTTTCCGACATGGTGCTGGTTCTGAAAAAAATATATTAATATATGTACATGTATAATTATGCAGGTTAACTAAAATATTCAAGAGAAACTCTTTTTTGTTGTCGAATTTTGTGGAGTTGTACCTCATGTGCGCAACAAAACTGCCTATGGCAACCAAGGGACAAGCGACGCAACACGAATGTGGTGTTCAAACCTCAAATTAAAGCTTCCATGGAGGATTGACCGCTGGAATTATGCTCGATTGTGTTGTGTCCCAGTTCGATTTGCGATATAAACAGGTCAATACAGTAAATCAAAGATCCTCAGGTTTAAGATATGGCCCAATACAGTAAATCAACGACGAAACATTTTATGTTCCACTCGAGGGCAATTGGTAAAACATATTTCCAATATTGACCGAAGCTCCTGTCTACTGATCACTCTGACTCTAAATTAGTATTGTTTACCCCGAATATACACAGCATGACCAACCCAGGGAAGAGCTACACCATATATAATGGTTATATACGGACTTTATTAACCACATTAATTCGTATCACGTTTGTACTTCAGTATGGATCAATGAGCGCCGATTGCTTGTTATTCTATTCCCGATATGGTAAATTTAAAGAGCGTTTCGCTCACGTCTGTGCGAACACTGAAAACATCTACAAAATGTATTCGACTTTGATAACTGTTTTCAGATTATATAAACAGAAGCGATATGCAGGCCATGTTCGGATATGCTGGATGTATCCATGCTGTTGGTGCGGCTTTTCTTGACGAAACTAAAGTATTTGAAATGTGAAGACTACCCAGTAACATACAGGAACTAATAATTATTGAATATTTTTTAGGTTTTCAGCTTGAGATCTCAAGCAACAATCACCTGCTGACAGGTCACGTGACCTATAACTCTATGGCAGCTGTTTCCTGCCGACAGGTCACGTGAACTATAAATCTATGGCAGCTGTTTCCTGCCGACAGGTCACGTGAACTATAACTGTATAGCAGCTGTGTCCTGCCGACAGGTCACGTGAACTATAACTGTATAGCAGCTTTTTCCTGCCGACAGGTCACGTGAACTATTGAGTCAATAACTCATGCCTCAACGCTGTTAGTAGTGCATCGTAAAAAATGTACATTTGCTTTGATCGCTGGAAGATAATTATCGACAACTAAAGGTCCATAAGGACTTTACATTGGGTCCATAAGGACTTTACATTGGGTCCATAAGGACTTTACATTGGGTCCATAAGGACTTTACATTGGGTCCATAAGGACTTTACATTGGGTCCATAAGGACTTTACATTGGGTCCATAAGGACTTTACATTGGGTCCATAAGGACTTTACATTGGGTCCATAAGGACTTTACATTGGGTGCATGTGAGAAACTATAAACGCCTATAAATCCATCACCACCAAGATTACGGGATAATATATCAACTTATTTTCATTCTTAATGTTTCTGCAATAACAATATTTATACCACAATTGCCTGTTCTATTGTATGTATAGCACCTATATTCTAAACGTCATCTTTACACCATACTGTGGGTATACAGCTTACTACTGTGTGTATACATTTATATAGTGTATGTAAATGTTCAAACGTAAGTTCACGTGTTAACTTATACTCATAGTATAACTAACTACATTGTAGTTAGCACAATAGATCCTGTCACATTCATTTAAAATTGGAAGTTGTCATTGATATAAATTAGATATGAAGAAATTGCCTGCATTTCAATCAAATGTAGCAATGTAGCCTGCTAGTGTTATACGAACTCTAGTACACATATGAATGGTAATTCCAAGTGACTGATCGCTCAGAGACAGGCTGACGTCATGACGTAAATGTATGCATCACTGCGCGTGACGCACATTCCGTATAGCGTGATTGTGTCTCTGGGGTGAGGATACACATTCAAAGTAAACAGCGGAGTAGTTGAATTCGCTGAACAAATCAAAAATAATAATTATGGCATAAATAATATACAAGCATAGTATAGCCGAGAGTACAATTTGTTCACAACCCGTGGTAATGTTGTTTTAACCACTCGCCAATAGGGTGTATTCTATATATAGACATAATACGAGGAGAACAGGCTCGTGGTAAAAACCGCAATTCCACTCGTGGAAATTTGGTATTCTCGGCTATTACATGGGTGTATTCTATATATAGACATAATACGAGGAGTACTTTTCGACCCACGCCTTTTCGAACTTATCAACATAAGTTTTCCAAACAACCGAACTGATTGCATTCGAAAGTCATAACCCTGCGACAATCTCCCGACATTGTTTCGACATGAACACGTTTCCGCTAGGAAACATCAATATTATAACATGCCATCGGTATTATATTTCTTGAATTTGTAAATTTATTTTAATAGTATGCATGCACCAATGACTCGCAAGAATTGTTTTAACTCTTATTCGGAATACCATGTAAACAACCAAGGGATGTAACTCTACTTATTAAGTTCGTCTTAACCTTCATGCTATCGTATTCTCAAGTACTCTGTCTTCCACACTGGGGCGCCATTATCACGAGTTTCCCCACAAAATTACCAGGTAGGTGTGTTAGCGTGTGCATGCACCCTTAACCCTTTACCCAACAGAACGGCCCTGTGCCAATGCATTCTCTTATATATGCGAGTCGACCATAGGTCGCCTCGCATATATAAGAGAATGCATTGGCTTAACACATTAAAAATTATAAAATTGTTAAAGAATGTAAGAAAAAATGGTAAAAAGTGTTAAAAAAAGATTTTTTTTAGGCCAATACATTCTCTTATATATGCGAGGCGACCTATGGTCGACTCGCATATATAAGAGAATGCATTGACACAGGGCATAACTGTAACTATCACAATGTGGTCAAGGAGCCGGTTCCAATGATATCCATATATGTATGGTTCTATTGAGACAGACCGAAGATATTTTAGGCTTTATTTGGCCGGTTTTGGCCGGTTTGTTGGGTAAAGGGTTAATGACAATTATGCGTCGCATATTACCACGATGTTATATGGAGTTATGCAACGTATACCTGGATAAGATGTTGTCTAATTTCGCTTGGGAATTTTCGAGAATAGCAACAGAGGAAATTAGCATTTCATCCGATGTATAGTTACTTGCTCTAATTGTCTGTGAGGGTGATTAGGTTTGACGGGTGTTAAGACTCTACGCATTCCTCTGATGCAGCAAATATACCAGCGCTAAGAACGAAGAAATATACTGGCGCGAAGAAATGGAATGTCAAATAGCGTTTCTCATGACTACAAGATGAGTTCCGCTAATTAAGAAATCATCTCTTATCATGCTAACTTGACTCAGGTTAAGAAAGACAATCATCTTGTGTCTGTTTTAGTTGATGATGTGTTTAGATACTGCATACACCTACTATGTTTAACTATGATGGATTAACGATCAAGATTGTTCTTGCAAAAAATAAATATTGCTAGATGAACTAGTTTCCTTCGCTAAACAAAAATATAACTAAAAAACAGGAACAACGTAATACATTTCATAGATCAAGTTCAAATGTGTAGCCATTTGTTCTAAGTTTCGCTTGCTTTGTGGAGGGGTGTATACATGATTCATGGGGTATTTCCTAAATCAAGTTATTTTAAAAAGTAATGTAATATCGGGATATTTCATGATTAATGACTCTAAATAATGCAACCATTGTGTAGGGGATAGCTTTTGCCCACTCACCACAATCCCGTGCACAATTGGTTGTAGGATGGCTTACAATGTCTCTCGATGCATACCCCGACACATCGACCGCTATCCAAGATAGCCGCCCGCACTGGGCCAATCTACCGTTTCTAGTAAAATGGGCGATTCCGGCATAACAAAGGGATGGGTATAGATACGTTCATGGTAGCGTCACAAAGGCCGGAAAACGTCGAACTCTGACCTCACTATACAGTATAAATAATACGCCATTATGTTCATAAATATGTCTATTACGCGGCTCCTTGGGTGTGTGAATAAAACCTCCGTGATTTATAAGGACTAGCATCTCCCCTCTCTATTGTGAACTGTTCATGTATCATATATATACGCCGGCCCGTCCTGTCCGTTGTAAAGGGTTACTGCAGCGGTTAATAATTGTAGTGGTTATGGTGAGGCGGGCGGCTCGATGGCTTAATGTTTATATACTCAAATACCACTAAACGTGGTGGCATGTCCTTAAAAATTTTCAACCCATTTCCTTTTGCGATTTCAGTCAAAGGCGAATATGTTGGCCCCACGCAAAACTAGTTGTCCTCGGTATTCTCATAAAGCATAACCAGTCATCCAAAGACGCCCACCACCCGCAGTCTCAGTGTGTGGCTAGAAGACGTTATATCGAAACACCCCCCCCCATGTGGAGCCTGATGGTTAATGGGTTAGACATTGGGCTTAATTGCACACCTCGACGGACTGTTGAGTTTCATAGCTGCCATATGTTTGACATATATTGTCCAATGTACACAACCCCCCATAATTTATTGAAGCAAGTTGGCTAACTTGTATACACAGGCTAACTAACGTGTTAATTAACTATAATTTATTAAAACAAGTTACTAACTTGTTGCATTATCCTGTTGCATGTTAGCTAACTTGATTTAAACAAGTTACTAAATTGTTCAAATAACATGTTAACACGTTTACTCGTAGTAAACGGTTCCATGGGGACTGCTACTACGAGATAACTAATAACACAAACCGCAAGCAATGCTGGTGTATGCGCCAACACATGCCCAACGATCCCATTGATCGATTTTATATGTATAATTACGATGGCTTGAGATACAACTAATCCCACAGCCCGAACAAGGTGTGGGTCCAGATAGAAATTTTGGTAGGATACTTCAATTGACCAGGACCTCTTCTGTACGTCCCTGAACCATGATATACATGCGCAACTAGACCATTCCCGGACACATTGTGTATATACACAATTTTTGTCGATCAAATCCGGGCCAAATGAAAGATGAAACGTGCTATAAAGCTCCTACGAGATAACTCGTAGTCGGCACCTGGGATGAAACTCACAAGTGGTCATCGCTGGTGCCAGCTACGAGTTATCTCGTAGGTAAATACATATTATGTTTTTTGACATCTTATTCGACGTAGCCTGTACCAATTATCATATACAAATTCATTTACCATGTCTTACATACGATATGATTGTAAATGTATAGCACTCTTCGCCATCTAAGACACTGACAACGTAATTGTATTTACCTACGAGATAACTCGTAGCTGGCATCAGGGATGAAACACTAATAAATTCCGTCCCAGGTGCCGACTACGAGTTATCTCGTAGTAGTCTTATAACATGTTTCAGCATCATATGACCCGATATTGGTCGAACTATTACTCATACATACGTAAAATATCATCTACTATCGGCAAAACATCAAATCCCATGTTGGCATACGGGATGGAATTACCCATTGGTTTTCGGCAGTGAACGTGTACCCTTTACCCAACAAAGCGGCCAAAACCGGCCAAATAAAGCTTCAACAGTCTAAAATATCTTCGGTCTGTCTCAATAGAACCATACAAATATGGATATCATTGGAACCGGCTCCTTGACCACATTGTGATAGTTACAGTTATGCCCTGTGCCAATGCATTCTTTTATATATGCGAGTCGACCATAGGTCGCCTCGCATATATAAGAGAATGCATTGGCCTAAAAAAAATATTTTTTTACCATTTTTTCTTACATTCTTTAACAATTTTATAATTTTTAATGTGTTAAGCCAATGCATTCTCTTATATATGCGAGGCGACCTATGGTCGACTCGCATATATAAGAGAATGCATTGGCACAGGGCCCTTCTGTTGGGTAAAGGGTTAAACAAGTTGTAGTACGAGAGGATGAAAGTGGCGACACCGTGCATGTATTGTCGCCACTTGTTGGGGTTGTTCCCTTTATTGTATTTACACAACTCGTCGATGCAATCATGTTGTAAAGGGAATATTTCTAAATATTAAGCAATATACCACCAATGGGTCCTACTTGTGCTGGGAGAGCTACATGTATACCTTAGCGCGATTTAGAACAGCAAGTTATGTTTCAACAATACGTCCTCGTGAGTAACGGCACATCCTGGTCACATATCAAGATAAGTAGTCGATGTGATCACATATATACGCGAATAGTCGACGACATCGTGATCACAAAGCATGCACATGGTGAACAGTAAATATAGCTAGTGACGAGTACCCATCCAATGGAAGTGTCCCTATTTGTCTCAAGAACAGAACATTTTCCAATCATCAACTGTCCAATCTTCTACCAAGTAAAAGCCCATAGACAAATAGTCACAATTATATATGCAAAATACAACAGAAAGCGAGTTGTCTACCGATTGGTATTCGCATTATATATGCAAAATACAAGAGAAAGCGAGTTGTCTCCCGATTGGTATTCGCATTATATATGCGAAATACCAGCGAAAGCGAGTTGCTCTCCCGATTGGCATATATTGTATTCAACATTGCGACCATATAGGTTTAATTCTGTATATTTTAATTCCATTTAATAATATGGTAGAATAATTATATTAAAGGTATACGCGACACTTATCTCAATTGTGGTGAGCTTATAAACCACTCTTTATTCGTTCTGCATAATTATTTAATGACGGATATTCTGTCTATATCGCCAAAATAATACGCCCATCCCTATAAGGTACTTAGCACCTTTATTCTCAAGAAGGCTTAATTGGCATCGTCAGATGGAACAACGTGCATTCACACTGGCAGTGCATATGTTTATTTGTATCTCCAGGACGCTGTATTGCCGCGGCGAACAATATTAATGGGCATGGTTAGAATAGCACTCGATCTGTACAACACACACTATCTCAATTCGATTGAATGTATTTATACTCAAATCGCTATGTACGGCATGGTAGAATGTGGTTTGTATGGTATCCAGTGTTAACCCTTTACCCAACAGAACGCCCAGAAACGCCCTAACAACCTAAATTATCTTCGGTCTGTCTCAATAAAACCATGGAAATATGGGTATCATTGGAACCGGCTCATTGAGCACATTGTGATAGTTACAGTTATGCCCTGTGCCAATGCATTCTCTTATATATGCGAGTCGACCATAGGTCGCCTCGCATATATAAGAGAATGCATTGGCCTAAAAAAAAGTTTGTTTTAACACTTTTTACCATTTTTTCTTTAATATGTGTTAAGCCAATGCATTCTCTTATATATGCGAGGCGACCTATGGTCGACTCGCATATATAAGAGAATGCATTGGCACAGGACCGTTCTGTTGGGTAAAGGGTTAATTATATATTCGTATCTGAGTTAGTCTGTGGTGCACGGAGTTCACTTAAGAAGTCGCATAGACTTCGATTAGGTTAGAATTAGTGTTAACTATTTGGCCAGTTTTGACATTCGAATATTCGACCATTCGAATAGTATACGAATGTTTGAGACAAGGTAAATATGCGATAACGTGCAGTATATACATATTTTTTTTAAAGAAATAAGTAAATCACTGCACTATAATAATTTGCTCCGTAACACAACACAGGTAAATGTCTATACACATAGTCAGTATAGTGTTCCGATTGAAGGCTATATCTTGTGACATTCTATTGAGATATCTCAGTTCCGTCTAAATGATGACATCAAGCTTACTTTTTATGGAGTTCCACATATTAGTAGTTGTGCCACAATACTTCCGAACTTGGTCGGGATTGGCATTGCATTTGACTCCGAACTTAGCCGGGATTACATTTGACTCTGAACTTGGCCGGGATTGGCATCGCATTTGACTCCGAATTTGGCCGGGATTGGCATTACATTTGACTCCGAACTTAGCCGGGATTACATTTGACTCTGAACTTGGCCGGGATTGGCATTGCATTTGACTCCGAATTTGGCCGGGATTGGCATTACATTTGACTCCGAACTTAGCCGGGATTACATTTGAATCCGAACTTAGCCGGGATTACATTTGACTCTGAACTTGGCCGGGATTACATTTGACTCTGAATTTGGCCGGGATTGGCATTACATTTGACTCCGAACTTAGCCGGGATTACATTTGACTCTGAACTTGGCCGGGATTACATTTGACTCCGAACTTAGCCGGGATTACATTTGACTCTGAATTTGGCCGGGATTGGCATTACATTTGACTCTGAACTTGGCCGGGATTGGCATTACATTTGACTTTCTTCTTCTGTTTCTCGAGAGTCAAATGATCCCATATGTCCGATTTGTTATCACCTCAAACCATCTTTTCGTATATGAAACTTCTAATAGACCCTATATATGACCATTTATCCGACCGACCGATATGCAACAGCAGTGCCAATGTGAAACAACATGTAATACCAGGAATTTGTCTAGGTTTCAATATTATATAATTTACTAGTAGTATCATTTAATTCTTTCACCATAGTACAATGGTATTAAGAATATACATGGTATTACATATATAAATACATAAACAAACAAACAAGGTCGCAATGACGATGGTTGTGATAACTTTAAGGGTCAGATGAACCAGGAGAGCAACTCGCTCTTTTATGTATAATGTGTATGAATCTACAAAGGTTGCGTATAATACTTGGCTTTCTATTTGAGAGAAGAATGGACAGTTTGCGACGATTGGGATACTTCCAATATGCATGTTTTATGTATAGTTTCCGTTCTTGTGATAGAGAGGGACACTCAAGTATAAAGTGATACTCGTCACCGACAATATTTGTTTCACATAAAGTGCACGTTCTCTCCGATAACGGTGTTTTATTCCAGCGCCCAATTTCGATTGGTAAAACATGATTGGCTGTTCTAAATCGAGCTAGAGTAACTATATTAGTATCTGATCCGTGAAAAATATATGATTCTTCACAGAAACCGTGTTTGAAAGATTTATAAGTATTGCCTTTACAAGATGATGTCATCGATGAATGCCAGTTCTGAACGAACTGATCCCTCATTTTATTTTTCAAATCCTTTATTAATCGTTTCTCGTCGATTCCGCGATTCTGAATGCTCCAAATAAAAGACATGCCTGCTTCATTTAGAATTTGTTTTATCGATTTAAACCATGGGGACGCAAATGATGTTTCATCGGCCATGGATAAGGCAAGTTTATAAATTTTTCCACTCAACTGATTTTCTGAATTTGTGACAAGCTTAGTCCAGAATTTCATTATTTTTAAGTTGATATCAATATGCATTGGATACCTCCCAAGCTCCCCATATACCATATAAGAAGGTGTTGATGTTTTTAATCCCAAGACCATTTTGCAAAATTTCAGATGTATTCCCTCAATGATAGAATTGTCACCCACACCCCAAACCTCACACCCGTAAAATAGGATTGGTGCGACTAAGGTGTCAAAGAGTTTTAACTGTGTTGATATTGTTAGCTTATGCGTACGCGCGATTTTTATAATTTCATACATGGCTTTCTTAGCTTTCATTGATAAGTCTTTCTTGGTTATCGTGAATGAGCCAGATCGGCTAAACAAAATACCCAGGTAAGAAAATGTTTTCACCACTTCGATTTCCTTACCGTTGAGCCTAAACAGTAAATGTCTGGGTAACCTACCCTTGGAAAAGCAAATTATTTTAGTTTTTGCCACGTTGACTCTAAGGGCCCAAGTCGAACAATAGTCCTCAAAGTAACTCAACTGACGCTGCAGATCATCGGCGGAATCGGAGAATAACACCGTGTCGTCTGCATATAAAATTATGAATAATTTCATATATCTGTCTAGTCTATCCTCGCATTCGCGCGATATCGACTCCACTCCCACTATATCCGTGCTGGCGAGAAAATCTGTAAGGTCGTTAACATAGAGACAAAAAAGAAAAGGGGATAAATTGTCACCCTGTTTCAAACCAATCATAGAGGGGAAGGGGTCTGATATTTCTCCATTACATACTACCCTAGATTTAATATCCTTGTACATGTCAACAATGATATTGTACATCTTGCCACCTATATTATTTAATGCTAATTTATACCATAAATAATCTCTACGGACAGTATCAAAGGCCTTTTCAAAATCAATGAAGGCACAAAACAATTTCTTTTTCTTAAATTTACAAAGATCCATAAGCGTCTGTATCACAAACACATTATCCACGGTTGAGTAACCTTTCCTAAAGCCACTTTGATTTTCATGTATAACTCCGCAAGAATCAGAAAAATTAGTTAACCGTCTGTTCAATATTGATGTGAATAATTTCCCAAGACAACTTGATATGGTTATACCCCTATAATTCGAGGGGTCGTCTTTCTTCCCTTTATTTTTATAAATCGGTATAATTGAGCCCGTGCGCCATGAGTCAGGTATTAATCCTGAGTCGAAAATGATATTAAAGAGATGCGTATAGACTGGTAATAACTTGGGCACTGATGCCTTAATATATTCATTGATTATTCCATCTTGCGAAGACGCTTTAATATTTTGAAGTTTACCAATGCAATATAATATTTCTTCGTTAGTTATGGGAATGTTTAACATGCGTGTACCTGTGGCATCCAAATCGACTTTGTTTTCGGTAACAAGTGTTGAACCATCAGGTAACTGGGAGTTAAGCTTTCTGAAGTGTTCTACAAGTATATCAATGTCAAGAGATGTATTACTATGTCCCCTATTACCCTTAATGGTTTTCCAAAATGTCCTTGTATCAGTGTTTCGTATACTTTCCATCTGAATTTGCAAATTACTTTCATATTCACGTTTCGCCCTATTTATGACTCTTTTATATTCACTTCCTACACTACATGCACGTTGTATAATTTAGCTCTATACATTCGACGACCCGTTTATTGTTATTAGCCGGAAATGTACATAAATATATAAGTTGTGCGACTGTTATGTCATATGGCGAAACGGCCAATACAATTAAGACGAAAACCAAAGCAATCGTTTTATGTCGAATATTCGAATGTTCGGATGAATATTCGAATATTCGGAAGCCACCATCATTCAAGCGAAAATTCGAATGTTCGAATATTCTGACCGAACAATACTTACTATGTTGTAAATGTTTTCTATAGTCCATAGGCCTCAGTGTAAACATTGTTTTGTATACTGTTTACAATAGAGGGCCCAAGTCAAGAATTTTCATCAAATCTGAAAGCTTTTACATTTGCGGTAACTTGTTTTGCAAACAAATCATATCTGACAGGCCGATAATTTGCCTTTAAATGCTGTAGCAACGAGTTTCAGAACCTCACTAAACATAAGGTCATTTTTCAGACCACGCCACAAAATTGGAACTTCACTAGGAAGGGTTAATTCCTGTGTCAATGGCTATTGTACCTATATAGGGATTTATAGGGAGGATGTGCAACGTATTTATTATGTTAAAACACACATAATGGTATTGGCCAATCAGGGTTCAATGTCTATTTTATTCCCTCCTATATTTTATTCTCTCCCGCATCCGTTGGAGATCGGTCCGATCAATATTTACACAATTGTATAACAACTATGGCCTGCTTATATGATACCATATATGAAACAGAAAATAAGTAATAGCATACAAATATCAAAGAAACTGTGGGAATTGAAAATTACTTACTAGTACTTAAAAACGACGAAGAAGAGAGAAATGTTACGGCTAAGTGCGCAATCACTCAAGGTTGAAAAGGAACTCCCATTTCAGCTGACGAACGTGAATGTCAGTTTTGTGGTTCGGACGTAGACGAATGGCATTTTGTAATGAAATGTGCGAATTATACTGACGTAATGGAGCCATTATTTAAATAATTAGAAAATAAGCCGACAATTTCGGTAAGCCGACGAAAAGGGGCGTTTTCTATACATATAAATGCGAAATGGCAACTCAACCGAGCGCAACTTGATCGGCGATACCATTAGCGAGTTCTTCTCAATTCGTAACAACAGTTGGTATTGAAAGATAGATAGATACGCGTAGATAGATAAATATATAGATAGATATATAAATGTTCATTTCTTCTATAGAACGGAAGAACTACATACAAATACCCGAACATAACAGACAACGACATGCATTCAATGCATGTACGCCCAATGTAGACATGTACGCCCAATGTAGACCTTAGTTTATTTGTTGATGTGTAGTTGATGATGCTACAAATACATATTTATTCATGTAAAATTCACAGGCAATATATGTACCTATATACTGATAATTATGCATACTGGTCCTGCAGGGTGTTTATGTGAATAGAGAATCTGAATATTATTTAATAGGTATATATAAATACACTTACTCCATCACCCCATACAACATGGTCAAATACGCCTGACAATATACACCCTGTGAGGGCGTAACAATATTAACGGCGGTTGGTATATCATATCCAATGATCCAATCAGTTCAAGTCACGTACGAAGTTAACATGGGTTTGCCTGATATATACGCATTTATATTTAACATGCGCCATTAGAGGAGACCGGACTAGCAGGGCTTTATACCGAGTCAATCCGGTTAGCCGGTCATGGATGCCCATATATATATATACATAAACACCCCCCCCCCCCCAATTGCATAGCCTAGAGAGACTAAATACTCTTTTAGACGCAAATGCAAGACACATATTGGTTGTTTACTAAATAGTCTCCCATAGATAGATTTATTTCTTATACCATACATCAATGGTTGAAAGAAAACATGTTTACATATGTATACATAATATCAGAGGCAGTGTTGGGCGAATAAGGAATATATCAATTCAATACAAATATATTGTTCTGGCTGTAATCTATCAGGGGCAGGGTAAACCAGTCACTGGATAAGACCAACGAGTACCCCCACACCATACCAACCCAAGGCACAGCCGTGGGGAGGCATAGTATGCGGCCTCTTCCTGACCTCATCAAGTAACTAGTCGACTCTCCATAATCTTGACAAATTTACAGAGTCTCCTAGCTATCGATGGTTTTCTCGTGGAGAACAAGATTCTTAGTTTCATTGGACTTGGGTAATTCCAATATGACTTGTGCAACAGCATTTTTCGCTCTGTTGATAATGATTGACAGTAAAACATATAGTGAATTTCGTCACCGATTTGGCCGTTGTTACATAGTGTGCATATTCGATCATCACGGGGTGTACTATGCCACCTACCCTTTTCTATTGGTAATGAGTGGTTGCTTGTTCTGAATCGAGCTAGGGTAAATTTTATGTCATCACGAAACTCGGAGATGTAATATTCCTGACCAAATTCCGGTTTTAATATCCTGTATATTTCTCCTCGACTGGAGCGTTTACACGATTCATGCCATTGTTGAATATATTGATCAGTCAGTTTCTGTTTCACCAGCGATATGGTTATATTTAAATCTATGGCGGGGTTCTGTCCGATCCACATATATGATAACCCACAATCATTTAAAATACTCTTCACTTTTCTCAGCCAGGGTGTGTAAAATCCATCAGTTTCGGATATCATGAGGGCAGTTTGATATAGTTTTTGGGCGAGAGAATTAACTGATCCGTTCAAAAGCTTGATCCAATAGCTAATTATCCTCACCTTAATGGTGACATCGAGGGAGTATCGTCCCAGTTCATCGTATACCATGAAGCTGGGAGTGGTGGATCTCAAGTGTAGCAACATTTTACAAAATTTCAAATGCATCCTTTCTATGATGGAGTTGTCTCCCACTCCCCATATTTCTGAACCATAAATAAGAATGGGTAAAACACTAGTGTCAAATAATCGCAAATGCGCATTGATCGATAGTTTGTGTACACGTCCTATTCTGAAGACTTCATACATTGAATGAGTAGCTTTTCTAACTGCAGCGCGTTTAGCTTCTGTAAATAACCCATTTCTGGAAAGAGGTATACCTAAATAGTTGAATGAGCTAGCCACTTCTAGATTAATATTATTGAATGAAAAGCCAAGATGTTTGGGTTGTCGCCCCCGTGAGAAGTAAACTACCTTGGTTTTCGGAATGTTAACCTTTAGTTTCCATATATGGCAGTAGTCTTCGAAACAGTTCAACTGGTACTGCAGATCTTTTTTTGATTCGGCGAATAAAACGGTATCGTCAGCGTAAAAAAGGACACACAATTTCAGATAACAGTCTAGTTTTCTCTCCATTTCATTAGAAACTGTTCCCATTCCCTCCACGTCTGCACAGGGGGAGATTTTTTATTTTTATTTTATCCCCCCCCCCCCCCCATCTTTTTCCTCTTTTTGTTTAAATTTTATTGTTTTTTTTTAATATAATAATATGACATATTGGTATAATTTGTTCAACCACATGCTTGTGACATTCATGCTATCTGTGTTTGTAAATAATGTTGTATATAATATACTCTCCCAAGATGGAGGCCCTAAAGAAATATTTTGAATCGTGAACTATGCTAGCTCTTATTTGATACCGGTCCGGTTCCCAGATCGAAAATAGGTCAATACGAATACGAACTACTTTGGCACATACTCTATATGCCACAGAATCTTACTCCAGTCACATTTGGTAAAGTCGGTCCAGAATTTTCCGTTACATGCTGTTACATGCACTATTATTTTAATATGACATATGGTTTGAATAAAGAGCGTTTTTTATATTTATGTGCAGAAAACAGTAAACCACTGGGAAATTGCAATTACATTGGTACGTATTTCTATTTTGAGAGTATATCATGTCTATTCACCGGTATCACCATTTCGTGTAAGTATCGAATATCGACGTATATACTTAATATTTGAGGTTAACATGAGCCATGTCCCTTTAACATATTAGTTGTTTGAATTTTCACAATAAGGGTTTCGTTTACGATATTGTTAAATTGTGATGAGCGGGGTATATACAAGCCGTTAGCAATTGAGCACCATTCCTGTCAGTCATATAATCTTGTGTTGGCTACAAAACATGTTTTACCTGCTAGCTTGCATGTGTTGAATTCTACAGAAAGCAGGTATATTCTATACCGAAAGAACTTCACTCGAATGTTGCAGCAATACACATAGCTCTGATAGAATTCCACGTCGACACATAGTGGTGTTCAGCTCTGCGGGAGATAATATATTTTACTGGCATATCATTTCCAACGAAATTTGATAGAATTTTATTCCGATAGTGAGACCAGATGCGCGCTCAATATATGAGATATATAATATAGAACGAAGACTTACCTGCAGGGTGGGAAATATAAGCCTATAGGGAAGAATGGAATGGGATGGGGAAAACAAAGACAATATTTTCACCGATCCAGCATATGTATATAACGGAAGCCTAACGAGAAATGATATGTACTATCTATTGAGAACGGAACATGTTTTATGACGTCATTGGCACGTGGCCAACCTAAAGCATCTTCGTGAGCTCTTGAAGATATGCTATTTATTTAGCAGACTAACCCCCGATGGTACTAATCAGATACCTTTGAAGCGGACCCCCTACAGCTCGACAGCTTCCTGGCGCGTGCAGAGTGGAGAGTTAACCGAATATTAAATAGAATGTAAACAGCCGGCGCGTCTAGCTGCATGATCGAAACAAATTGGCTTATGTTAACAGCTTTTTTTTTTATTTTATTGTAAATTCATTTACAACGGGATTGGTTTTTAGCAACTTAGCATTGTCCGCGCTTGAATTAAGATACAACAATTTGCATGCATTCAAACACGATGGTAGACATAATATAATTATACATTATGATGTTACGTTTGTCCTAGAAAAAAAATGAGAGTTGGTGTAAATTGGGGCACGAAAACAGTCGTACAAGAGTGAGCGTATTCATATTACAAACACGTCCATATCGGGCATATTGATGCACCCATCCCCTGTGCGAATCACGCCCATATTGGTATTATTTAATCCAAATGTGTTCATTGACACGACTTACCAGATTCATGCTCTTTATATAATGTGGTTTCGCCCGCGCCATTCAACTGAATAACTCGTATACGCTCATTATGGGTTCATAATCTACTGTTTTCGTGTGCCATTTACGTTCGTATGGGTCGTAATCCACATTAAAATAACGCCAATATGGCCTCTTATACCAATCATAGATATCGTGTAAATAGTATGTCATTGTCAAGTTTGTACGCTTTGTTATGTAAACAGAAGACAGGTTATGTAACATTTTGGGCTTTTGTTTACATAACAAAGCGTACGAACTTGACAATAACATACTATTTAGGTAATATGTATGATTGGTATGGGAACAAAGTCTGACTATATATTCATATTCTTTCTGTTTACGGCGGTTTTAACAGAAGTGACTATTTTAACAGTAATACCCACATTGGGTAATCAAGTGGTATCGATTTGATGATTATCACGTATTCAGAATGGCTGAGTCGATCGATCGTAGACGCGACCAGAAAGGCGGAAAAATGTAATAAACTATGATAATAATATATTCCATAGTATGTTAGCAGCTACGAGCATATTCTATACTATTTGTTTAAACTAATTGATACATTATGTGTGTCCAAACTCACAGTTGTTTGCTCTATCATTCTGACCAAAGTTGTCAGTCGAGGAATTCTCCTAGATGTATGAACTAGTGCATGTATTCCACGAACCTACGACTGGCAGCGTTGGTCAGAATGTTATAGAAAACTACTGAGTATTTCCGAATAAATAAGGTATCAACTTGTTTTAAAAACAAACTAGCATTATGCTCGTAATAGTCAAAATGCTATGTTTTGTGTCAGTTCCTCATTTATTATGGGTGTGTGCGTTTGCACTCGCCTCTGCCATTTTGAATGCGCCGTGCTCACCAACATCGAAACCACGTGAGTCCCCACCGCGAATATATCAAACGCCAATTAGTAAAGTGCATGATTTCCCCTGAGAAAGCAAGGATCAGTATAGCAGTAATAATACGGTCAAAATTATAGTGATAGGTTGACATAACTTGACAATAACTTTTGGACACATTGTCCTGTGTCTGAAAGGACGTCCTTTAATTGTTGATACATGTGCAGGATCAACGCATTCCTGCGAATACAGGGCAACGCGATTTGTTAGCAGTGAATTGTAACCGGGACGTGACATCAACCAACATTTGCCCTGCTCCTGAATTAAAAGTAAAAAGTGCATTTTGTATAATAGTTTAATACATGTAGTTAGCATATAATTATGTAGTTGACTTGTAAACACGTATACAATTCATTACAGTCACATTGTCACTGGCATGCATGTATCCATATACATAAATATAAATATATATGTATACAGTACTGCTTGTCGTCTCAGTGGCATAACCATGGAGTGCGCATACCTCCACTAAATTTAATCAAACACGCTTACTCGTAAAGGTTCGTGACGTATTGCGATCGCCTTTGTTACCGCCTGACCTGGTTCCGGGAAACAAAACGCTTTAAAAAAAACATTATGTTTACGTGTATATCATTTGGAAGAAGAGATAACCATTGCCAGATGAATGTACATGTATGTAAAACACATTGCTATATGTATGTTCACGCATGTATAAACAAAACATTGATATATGTATGTGCATGCATGTAAAACAATTGCTATATATGTATGTGCACGTATGTAAAAGCCATTGCCATATGTACATACGTGCAACCACCATTCATATATGTATGTACATGTATGTAAAAAAAACATTGAAATATGCACATACCTGCAACAACCATTGATATATGTATGTACACGTATGTAAAAACGCAGGTATTCGTATGTTCATGAATGTAAAAACCATTGCTATGTGTATGTACATGCGTGCAAAACCATTGCTAGATGGATGTACATGCATGTAAAGGTCGCTACTGTATGTATGTACATGTATGCAAAACATTGTTATATGTATGTGCATGTAAGTAAAAATCATGGCTATATGCATAAACATGCAACAACAATTGATATATTAACTATATGTATGTACATGTATGTAAAACAAATTATTGCTATATGGACATACATGTACAAACCATTAATATATGTACATGTATGTGCATGTATATAAAATCCGCCACTATATGTATGTACATGTATGTAAAACCGCAACTATAATTATGTATGTTCATGCGTGTAAAAAACTATTGCTATATGTAAAAACTGCAACGATATGTATGCACATGTAATTAAAAACCGATATTATATGTATGCACATGTATGTAAAAACCATTGCTATATGTACATACATGTAAACACATTGATATATGTATGTGCATGTATGTAAAAGCCGCAACTACATGTATGTTCTTGTATGCAAAACTGCAACTATGTGGATGTTCATGTGTGTACAAACTGGTAATATATGTATGTATATGTATGTAAGCACCCATTGATATGCGTAATACATGTACAAACCATTGGTATACGCATGTACATGTATGTAAAAACCGTATGTACATAGATGTGAAAACCATTGATATATGCATGTACATGTATGTAAAACATCTACCGGTACTATATGTATGTGCGTGTATGTAATAATCGCTACTATATGTATGTACATATCAAAAAGCTCAAAATTATATTTACGTATATATAGTTTGCAAGTAGGGGTACTCTATGTCGTAAAATAGACGAAATGTCTACCTACTTCTTATATATTTTGACAAATCTTAACAAAGTCTTGTCAATTTCCCAGATGTTTCTAATTTGTGCGCAAACGCTCTTGAATTGATTCAGAAATAAGCTAACAAGGAACGCTCATTATTGTTCAATGCTGTGGTTTTCTAAAACCTATGATACGAATAAGTCTGTAGGTGGCGTATACCGTCCATGTAAAGGATATCTAACGTATGTATTATATCAACATATTTTGATCATTCGGATCCCGTCCGTGGTGTAACGTTAGTCGAGCATAATTTGAGGTTTCAAACCACCACAGGCTTTGGAGGTAAAGTGTAGATTTGATGTATTTGTGTACCAGAACAGGACAAAGCCAATAATGACCATGTAGGTACATTGTATGACTGTCTTCATTTATAATTGGACTGATGAGAAAATAGATGGTTCATTGACGGCGTTCACACAAAACGATGGGACAAGAATGAAGTATTGATCTGACAGGAAGTACATTTTCAAAGATGGCTCTTCTCTCGACAAGAGGCCCCACCTTCTGTTCGCAAAATAAAGGGCACATCCGGCTAGGCTTAATAGTTGATAAATCCCACTCATCGGCATTGCTGTCATCCATAGTCTATGTACAATTAACGATTTCAAAATCGATACATGCATGCTTCCCAAATGACCGTCCTTACTACACTTGAATAGCATACATGTTGTACAGGACATCTTGCACATCAATACGCACTAGATTAGGTTACGGGCTAAGCGTCCTATATCTATATATTTCGCTCTGGAACTATAAGGTAGGTCTTCGTAAATTCGTCACTCTGTAACACGGACTTGGCTCATTTGAACAAACAGTATACATATTAATTTGTTTTGTGTAGGGAAAATATGCGTATTCATTAAAGGTACGGTTGGCCTTGGCGGTGGGTATCCTGTGAAAATAATTCCACCCGTCAAAAACCGCCACAAACAGAAAGAACAACAAAATGTAGACAGACTTTGTCCGTATACAAATAAGAAATATCGCATAAACAGTATGTTATGGTCATATTTTTGACCATTGTTATGTAAACAAAAGCCTAAAAAGTTACTTTTCTGGTGTTTGTTTATATTATGATGGTAAACATAAAGAGCGTTCTTTGTGGGTGAATTCCTGATATGGAACGAATAAAGAGCGTTTATGCCATTTGTGTGTGATTAGCCAGCAGCATTGTGTTGTCTTCTGTAACACAATCAGGCTCTTGCTTAGGTAAAATATAGAAAATCTTTATGATAACATGCTGTTTACGCGATGGGCATGGTATATATGAACGAAAATGTATGCATTTTAATGTTTTTCTGTTTACGGTGATTGGAAAAAATATGAATATTTTCGACAACTAAGGCCTCACGTGCCTTTAATTATATATGACATGTTTGTCCAGAACAGCCTATTATTGAACAATGTGGATCTCGCTTCAATTTGCTCTTAAACCGAGTAATACATTTTTACGACATCACACTATGGTTTTACGACATCACAAATCCGAGTAATACATGTATGGTATTGCGACATGCTACAAATCTACCACACTGCTAAATAATGTATATATATCGATTTGTGTGATGTCACTCATTTTAAAAAAAAATGTCAGTTACTGAGAGGCGATCTAATTAATAAATAGGATATTACTTGCATGGCTGCACTTGGCGTGAAGTAAAACGCTGATAGTTCCACGTGTATGTACTTTCATGCTTTAATGCATGTGTGATTGATTATAACTATTTGCGATCTAAACAAAATTACGGAAATTGACAAGTAAACATGCCAATGGTGTGTACTTATCGAACTGGATAACACTTTGAGTATCTTAGTCTAAATGACTATGTGTGCTATACATAATTATGCTGATCAGACAGGTCTACAGACACATGAAATAGTAGCACACAGTAAGACGTATATACGTATATATCGAGGTCATTGGAATATATTAGTTTGTTTTCAATTTTCCGAACTCAAACGTTATTTATTTTACCATACACGAAACGCTCTTTAGTGTACCGTGTCGACAAAAAGAGATTTGAAATGACATATTTTATTATGACCAAAATGTGACAAAATCGATATATTTCTAGCGTTAGTCCGAAATATGGTGATACGGATAGTTAATTATGTGTTTATTTTGATTTGGGAACATTAAAAAGCGGTTATTCAAAATATTAATAATTGTTATACCGTACAGTAAACCGTTGTTACTTAGCATTTTCTTTGTTTACTGTATATCGCTTAACTATTCCCCGTTGTGTACTATAGTATATATATGTATGGGACCATGCGTTTATTGTAGTTACTGTGGCAGTTTTGTTGTATATTAATTCAGTTTTGGGTTTACTGTGATTTTCGGTGAAAATAATCAATCGCACAACTGCACCATAGAGACACCATGGTTTAATTACAATAACCACTGTAGTGATGATAATACTATTGTTTTAGTTGTCCACGCATAACTTGACCATGGATTATGTGACAAAGCCATGTTCAGAACTAGTGGATGTCGAGATTAACATAGATAAATTATGGTTTTAATACGACGTATATATACAGCTATGATACTACACTGTAAAAATAGGTGTTTAGGATCTCAACACAATCTTAAACGCAATACCGTTACAGTTTTCACACGCGTCAACGCATTTATTTTCTAAATGGAATGTTTATTATCTAAACGTCACGTTTTTAATGAATAAATGTCAAATATGTTTAGAAAATAAACTAATGTGTTTAAGGAATAAACACATAGTGTTAACATGGCGTTTAGTTTCTAAACATATTGATGTGTTTATTACCTAAACACCACGTTTGTGTCATTAAACACATATAATGTTTTGGAAATAAACGCATTATAATAACATGCCATTTAGGTTATAAACATAATAATGTGTTTAGCTGATGTGTTGATGTGTTTAGGTTAAAAACACATCCGGGCGTTTATGGGGTTGTTCCACTTTACACACACATGGACACGTTTATAAGACGAAATGTGTTTATAAAATAGAATGTGTTTATTCAAGTAACATATTTAACAGTAACAGGATAGTCAAATTTACATTTGTGTAACAGCTACAGACAAAACATAATTAAAATCATGCATTATCACCGTTCAATAGTTATATACATATTTTCAGGCTGATTTTGATATTAGGTCTAAAAATAGTGATGTTTCCGCTAACAGACGGGGAAAAAATTAGGGGCGGGCGTAAATAAAATTGTTTTTTTTTTTAAACATTCATAATTATATGGATTATATTCATCTGTTTTTCCAAAGGACTTGTAATAACCATAGGGTGCTAAATAAGCACCGTAATGGTGGGATTTGAACACAAATGAGCCTAACTACATGTATCTTTATTCGTGTCCAGAGAATATAATCAGAGATGATAAAGGAAATTTTAATTAGGTTTTTGCATGTATTAATATTTTCACGTGTTAGTGCAATAGTAGGGGCGGATGTCCGGAAATATCACTATTTTTTTTACCTAAGCAGTAATGCATTAGGGAAATTTATACGTTTCTCAGGATTCTTGAGACCTTAAAGGGATAATGTATACTAAATCCAGTAATTTTTGGGACCATCTCCTTTTATACTCAACAGATTATGTGTAATAAATGAATGAATTTGAGCCATAGATTAGTGCAAAATCCACTCATATACTCTATGAACGATGCAAATAACATGGTAATTATAATGAATATGAATTTATGACTCATTTGAATTATAATTGCCATGATGTTTGCATTGTTATTAGAACACATTAGTGTATTTTGCGCTCATCCATGGCTCTAATTTATTCATTTGTTCCATAATTCTGTTGAGTATAAAAGGAGATGATCCTACAAAATGCCAGATTTAGGGTACATTGGTACAGTCCCCCTTTAAAAACAACGAAAAAACAGCTTGCCTAGACAAAGTCCAAAACTAATTGCTACAAAGTAATCTATATATAATTCCAAAATGTTTGCTGCCTTGCACCTAATACAACCCAGTTATTCCAATAGTTCTCTGTGGTAATGCCAAAATGTGCTATTTTCCATGACTGCTCATAGTACTGGTGTATACAACTTATGTTTCACATAAATATTAACACATAAAAAAATATAAACATATTTAATATGTTGCTATAATTTCTACATACTAATGACCTAACGATAGATATGTCGTAATTCGGTCTGGAGCCATGAATATATCCTTGAAACTTCAGCACAAAAGCATATGAAAATAGGCATAACATTGTAGATGGTGCTAAAAGTTATTCCATTAAATATACGGATGGCCTTTGCGCTGTGTATTGTGTTATAAATCTTTGGTTAAAATTGAAGCCAGATTATTTACAACATACCGATATAGCGCTCGCTAATTCTCGCCACTCAAGATATTTCAATATTGATTGGTCACAGTAAATCACTCTCCGAAAAAAATTGCCACTTTGTTCATTATTTTGCTTATCAAACACTAATTATGTCATGTATATAAACAAATGCTTAGTTCACACAAAGTGTGTTTTGTGGGTAACCAACCAACCAAGGCCATCAGTGCCGTTAAAATGTTAAATATATCAAATTTGTCTATATATACAAGCTTGACTACAGAAAGATAGTCAAGTAAATGATTATTGTAAACAAAAGATAATAGTCATGTTCGAATTAATAAAACATACTTGACACAATTGTTTCTTGAATTTACTATAGCGACATACATGGTTCAGTGGCTGAAGGATTAGCCAATATGTGTCGACTGTAGTATCAAGATGACACTCTTCAAGCTAATTGAACTAACATTAGACCAGTTGATTACACAAGTAAATAACACTCCTCCATTGGCAAAATAGTCTCTAAGCTCAGACATAATAAATGGCCAAGAGGCATCGAACAGCTTCATATGGTGAAATGGGTCATTACTATGTAACCAAATCCGAACATCGTCGCCTACAACAACTGCTCCCTCCATCTCTCCGCTGTCCTCCGAAAGAAAGAGCACCAATTTGGGTGCTGTCTGACGATTTGTTTTCGTTTCTTTATCCAAGTCTTCAGACATCACACCCTAGAAAGGAAGACACATTCTAATTAATATTTGTGGATTTTAAGGACTGAATTTACTAAAACATGCTCAAATCGTATTGATTTGTTCACTCCAGAATGAAGCAAATAATAAACACAATGGCACGCCTCAAAATAAAAATAAAAAAACAAACATACGAACCAAAACAATATTTGTCCACTTTGCATACATAACGAGTCACAGGCAACCATAGAAGGGCTTAAAGGTACGGGAGGCCTTGCTGTGAAAATATTTCCATCGGTCAAAAACCGCCACAAACAGAATTAATATTAAAATGTAGACAGACTTTGTCAGTATACAAATTAAAAATATCGCATAAACAGTATGTTATTGTCACATGTTTGACCATTGTTATGTAAACAAAAGCATAAAAAGTTACTTTCCTGGTGTTTTGTCTATATTATGATGGTGAACATAAAGAGCGTTCTTTGTTGCTGAATTCCTGATATGGAACTAATAAAGAGCGTTTATATCATTTGTGTGTGATTAGCCAGTAACACTCTGCTGTCTTAGGTAACACAATCAGGCTCTTGCTTAGGTAAAATATAGTAGGTCTTTATGATAGCATGCTGTTTACGCGATGGTCATGGTATATATGAACGAAACTGTATGCGTTTTAATGTTTTTCTGTTTACGGTGATTGGAACAAATATGAATATTTTCGACAACTAATGGCCTCCCGTGCCTTTAATATTCCATGTTATTTGTGTGACAAACACTGCATGTCCTGAATCAAAATTGATTTGCACAATTGCCAACATCTGAATTGTGTTAAAAAAAACTTAATTTTAGTGGGAAAATATTAGCAATAGTTCGGCTGAAACGACGATAGCTGTCAGTTGAAGGAAGTCCTGTTGAATGTTGATTGCGAAAAACATTTTCGACTTTTCGTTGCAGTTTGGAAATCCATGCATTACCTGCTTCAAAACCCACCCCGCTCGTGGCTGCGGCCCTCGTAATCTGATTTTGGAACATCATGCTGATATTTAGATTCCTAACTATCAAATGATCAGAATAAATTTAGATTCTCCTCACTTACAATGGATTTTGAGCCCTGCATAGGCAATGGTAGACACCTCATTGATAAACAGAAAAGTGCCAAAAATAATAATATACGTGCATTTTATATTTCTAATACATAATCTGTCTGCTAAGTCACATGTGTTAGCTCAATTGATGGCATGATTGGGCACTAATTTTATCATTTTGGAAACTCAAGAATTTACATAAAGTCATCTCAAATAGGGAAAAGAGTTGGACCTTACCTTTTTGACATCAATGACCGGTGCCGTCTTTGTCTTTTGCCCTTTCCTTTAAAAAAAGCCTGTCTGCTTCTCCAACCATTTCCATGTTTTGATGAAGGTCTCGGTTCTTGTTACCTGAAGAAAAAGAATCATGGTTTTACCACTCACAGAAATATAATGGGCCGAATCCTCAAAATCGCACATAATTATTTTGCCGATCGCTTCGTATAATGTTTGAAAGCACTGATATGATGAGACATGATATCTGGTGTGGTTGAAATGACACTTTGTATTGCTTCCTGTGAAAGTCTGTGTTTGGTTTCCAAAGATAAGAGATAGGCAGCACTGTATGAAATTAAACATTTTGGTTGAAGCAAGTTATTTGGCATATGCATGTCACTAGGAAGATTGTCATTATATTCTTCTGCCTCGTCGAACATAACTCAATCACTTGTGCTTGTCAGAGAATCATTCACAGTAGAGTGCCTCCGTTTCATATGCATTTTAAAAACTGGCCAACTTTTCGTAGTGTAAGCACACGATTCAACTATACAATTAAAAATGAACATCTTATCAAATTTATGAAAGCGAACAACATAACACAATTGTCTATAATTATGCGATTCGTAATAACACATAGTGCATTTGAGGACATTCATTTTGAGAATTCTAATTGATATATTGTTGAACTTGAAATTATTTAAATTATTGATAAGATTCAATGAGATTTAACTCAATATTTAAAGATACGGGCGGCGTTGGCGGTGGGTATGCTGTTAAAATATTCACCTCCACCAAAAACCGCCTTAAACAGAAAGAATAATAAAATATAGACATATTTGTTCTTATACCAATCAGAAATATGGCATAAACAGTATGTTATTGTCAAATGTTTTTTCCCTTGTTATGTGAACAAAAGCAAAAAACGTAACAGAACCTGGCTTTTGTTTAGATCCGGATATGGTCAACATAAAGAGCGTTATTTGTTACTGTATTCCTGATATTGAAATAATAAAGAGCGTTTATATCATTTGTGTGTGAATAACCAATAAAATTTCGCTGTGTATGTAAATAGAAGCAAAACGTCTACATAACAAGATCAGGCTCTTGTTTACGTACACCATCGTACGCCTTGACGACAATATACTATTTACGCGCTGATTATGTTTGGCATATGAACAAAACTATGTATATTTTAATATTCCTTCTGCTGATGGCGATTTGAACAATATGAATAATTCTGCAACGAACGCCGCCCGTGCCTTTAATTATTTGGTTCAAATTTCACAAAATATAAAAGATTACTACCATCTATTCTATGTAAAACTAGGGACAGCACCATTTTTTGTCTTGAAATTAAGGTTAATGCAATGATGGTTTGAAATTAAAATTTAATGTGGTTCAAATCAAAGCCCAAAATTATATATTTATAAATAATTATATACCACACATTACCAGAATTTTCCCACAGAGTTTTAGTTTACATGTTATTGTTCAGTGTTGTTACGTCAGTGTTGATGTTCAATTATTGTCAATATGAATTTTTAAAAATATGGATTAAAAACTTGAAAAAGTAACACAATAAACATGCCATGCATGTACTATGATTATAGCCTACTAGTATATCGGTAAAGTTAAGTACATGTGCAATAGTAGTATTAGTACATATAATAATCATGTAGCTAGGCTACATGTATATATTAAACTTAAACATTAAATAAAACTTAAAAATCATATGAATACAAACTTTTTAAAAGATTTATTTGGGAAAATTGGGTAAATTCTCTAAATTAGTCCTTACATGTACTGTATAATATGAATTTCTAGTTTTAATACTCAAATTGTTAGATGAATCTGTCACTTCACCCACCACTCGCAGTCGCAGAGCAGTAATGGCCGTCAGCCACTTTCAGTTTGACTGTGAGTGACTTGTCAGCAGATTTTACTTGTTTTCGATAGGTTTTAAAAGTAGATCAACCGCAGTTGCAAAGAAAATGTACTTACTAAATTCAGAAAGTATCCAAGATTTGAAATATTGCTGTTGTTATCTTGTTGTGGAAATAAACAAACCGACACAAACTCTGATCAACGACATCTTTGTTCGTCTTCATCTTTGAATAAAGTGCTGCCAACACGCGCATGCGCCGTAATCAAAATCTGTGGGTCGGTGCTGTGAAATCGCGGAATCGAATTACACCCTAAACGCCAATATATCTGTCAATGGGTGTGTCTGGTTAAACACATAGTTTAGTTGATGTCGTATAACAATTAAAGAAGAATATGGCCGAACAAGGCCATCGTTGTTATCGACATACAATAATGCTGCCACACGCAGGGAATCTTGGGGATCCTATGTCCCGCAGCCTCTATTTGTTGCATATGAAGCGGGAGGGGTAATAAAATGAATAAACATTCGCCGTAATCAACACCCAGATCATGGTGGGGTTTTTTCCCGATTTTCTGCAATAATGACATTAATGTGTACACAATCAGCGGGTTCAATTTATGTCTAGACTGAGCATTGAGAATTTCTACAATCCATGTAGCCAATACATTATATTTGTTGTATAGACTGTATGGTATATGCCTATATGCTATTGCAACAAGTTAAACACTTTGTCGCTATACACCTACACATAAACACATATAGGTATAATCCATCAAAATATGAAACGTGCCGTTTAGGTTCCAAACATTTTATAAACAGCTAAATGCCTATTAAACGCATATAACGTCAATTAGTATTTACAGTGTACTGTAGTGCACATGCCGTTAGCGTGGTGTTTCGCGGTATAGAACAATGCCTGTGGTTGAGATCCTCTACACTCAACTATATTGTTACCATATAGCTCATGGTAATATAGTTCTACTCTATAGCTCATCATGGTAATACCATGTTGCACTAAATAGCTCACTGTGCTAATACCATGGTTATTATACAGCTCACTATGGTAATATAGTTTTACTTTGTATATCACTATGTTAATTCCATGTTTTACCATTGAGCTCAATATGGTAGTACCTTGTTTACGATATAGCTCACTATGGTAATATCATGTTTTACTATAAAACCCACTATGGCAACACCATGTAGTAATATATAGCTCACTATGTCAATACCATGTTTTACTATAAAGTTCACTATGGCAACACCATGTATTACTATATAGCTCACTGTGGTAATACCATGTTTTACTATAAAGCTCACTATGGCAACACCATGTAGTACTATATAGATCACTATGTCAATACCATGTTTTACTATAAAGTTCACTATGGCAACACCATGTATTACTATATAGCTCACTATGGTAATACCATGTTTTACTATATAACTCACTACGGTAATGCCATGTTGATATTACGCACATGTTAACACCAAGTGTGTGTTATATAGATACCACACCGTTTTGGGACGGGGACGTGGTTATCACACGAGAGCGTTTCGCGGAAGGATATCACAAGAGCCGACGGCTCGCATGGTATCCTTTCGTGAAACGTCAGAAGAATAGGAGTCTCGTTGGATCCACTTCTAAAAATAGAATCTTTGGGGTCTAAAATTGGTTGTACTAAAATATTCCCAAAATAACAAAACCCAAAAAAAAATTCAAAACTTAAAAAATTTATTTTTTCCAAAAAAAAAATTTCAAAACTTCCAAAATTTATTTTTTCCAAAAAATTTCAAAACTTCCAAAAAATTTCAAAACCCCAAAATTTTAAAAGAAAAAATTTCAAAACCCTCAAAATTATTTCTCCAAAAAAAGTTTAAATAAAAAAATTATAACGAGTTTTCGGTTTCTGATAATCTCGATATTAAAATGTCGAATGTTAAATTATTTGCGCGTAATATCTTTCGTTATTTTTTTTGTTCAAATATTTTTCATGAAATTATTAATCGATGTTTAGAAAATAGCTTTATTGGACATTGTGACCATCGATATGAATGCATACATTCCAGTGTTTTATCGGACGCAGTTCATATAATTGTCATACCTGAAAATAGACACCATTACTTTTACATAAATAATAAAGAGCGTTTATTCTTTACACTCTCTCTATCCCATATGACAGGTGTGTATTATCGTGAATTATTGGAAGTATTGAGATGTACTATGTTGAATCACTAACGGTCGAAAATTGTAATGTGAAATTACAACCCTCCAGAATGAATTGTCATATTCGCTGTACACGCAATCACACACGCGACATTGGTGGTAACAATGTGTCTTTCACACTTTGCTTTACCAAATGAATTATATTATTTCCCCGTTCACAGTTATATGCTATTCAGAAAACATATCGATTTAATGTCTGAACAAACGGGTTAGTATCAATTAAGGTTGATAAACTGTGTCATTGTTAGCATTAACACGATAATTAGTTAGCCAAAACATGCATACATATTACGTCAGGTCGTGAGACACTCAATTATAGAAATTGCTTTGATGACATTGTTATAACAACATTACGTAATAACCACTTATCGCCCCCACATTCATACTTACGCTTTGGACATTTTATCAGTTTATCACGAGATCACTAAATGTGGCAATCGGGTATCCACCGATGCCTGCAATATATTATTTATAATAATTGGACTCATTGATCTCACGTGAATAATACTCTTAGTTGTTCCAATAAAATAGTTATCAAATTCGATCACCAATAGATTTGACTGTGGAATGTAATGACCTTTAACTTATTTATCGATCTAAAGGGACACTCATTATGAATGAATGTTAACAATACAAGCGCACGAATGAAGAGCGTTGAACATATACGAAATTACTACACGAATGAATTGAACCTTGAAATTTATATTTCACATCTTACCAACAACAGCTACAGACATAATCATAGTATTATACTGTCTTGCATGTACACACGCTATGACATCATTAAAGGTGGACAATCCACTCACGGTGTGACAACAGATACGGACATAGGCATAGTGTTATACAGTCTTCTATGTACCCACGCTATGACACCATTAACGTACATTGGATGTTAGGTCTATGACTCTTGAGTATGCACCAATCAATGAGCAAATGAGCAAACAAATGAGCAAATGAGCAAGAAAATGAGCAAGAAAATGAGCAAATGAGCAATAAAAATGAGCAAATGAGCAAAAAAATGAGCAAATGAGCAAGAAAATGAGCAAATGAGCAATAAAAATGAGCAAATGAGCAAAAAAATGAGCAAATGAGCAAGAAAATGAGCAAATGAGCAAGAAAATGAGCAAATGAGCAAGAAAATGAGCAAAAAAATGAGCAAATGAGCAAAAAAATGAGCAAATGAGCAAAAAAATGAGCAAATGAGCAAGAAAATGAGTAAATGAGCAAGAAAATGAGCAAATGAGCAATAAAAATGAGCAAATGAGCAAAAAAATGAGCAAATGAGCAAAAAAATGAGCAAATGAGCAATAAAAATGAGCAAAAAAAATGAGCAAATGAGCAAAAAAATGAGCAAATGAGCAAAAAAATGTAATTCTGCTGTGGTTAAGCAGTCCATTATTTAGGGCATACCTGTATGTAGGCCTATCAGTGGATGAATATTCTGCCGGAGAAGTACTGTGTAGACAGGTCTTGTCGGTAAGAGAGTCAGACGAGAAATGAAGGCTCGGCTATTAAAACATAGTAATGCGATAGCGAACATCAAACGAGTCTGCGCACGCATATCTGTCAAAAGGATACAATAGCAGTCATTGGTCAATTTATCCCCGGTGTCAGCTCAGTACCCAATCGGGACGAAGCCGAAGGTCAACTCATTTTTTTTTTGCTCATTATAGTACGTCACTTGGACATTTTATCAGTTTATCACGTGATCACTAAATGTGGCAATCGGGTATCCACCGATGCCTGCAATTTATTATTTATAATAATTGGACTCATTGATCTCACGTAAATAATACTCTTAGTTGTTCCAATAAAATAGTTATCAAATTCGATCACCAATAGATTTGACTGTGGAATATAATGACCTTTAACTTATTTATCGATCTATGTTAGAACATGGTTTTAACAAAAAACTTGACCATAACAAAAATTACCTTACATTTATGCATGAATCTAATTAGACCATACGTAAATATTGTCAGCTTATCGTCTGATGAGCAAATCCGATGTTTATCAAAAATAGTACAACTTCCAGTTGGTAATTACTCTTACGAATGAAGAGCGTTGAACATATACGAAATTACTACACGAATGAACTGAAATTTATATTTTCACATCTTACCACCAACAGATATAGACATAGTCATAGTGTTATACTATCTTACATGTACCCATGCTATGACATCATTCGAAGGGGCAATACACTCAAGGAGTTAAAGTGACACGAAACAAGGGACGTGATGTAATATTGGTGTTTGAATCTTAAAGGAACACAAGACACTCTAAAGGGACACTCATTATGAATGAATGTTAACAATACAAGCGCACGAATGAAGAGCGTTGAACATATACAAAATTACTACACGAATGAATTGAACCTTGAAATTTATATTTCACATCTTACCAACAACAGCTACAGGCATTATCATAGGGTTATACTGTCTTGCATATACACACGCTATGACATCATTAAAGGCGGACAATCCACTCACGGTGTGACAACAGATACAGACATAGGCATAGTGTTATACAGTCTTCTATGTACCAATGCTATGACATAATTAAAGGGGGATAATACACGCACGGTGTGGAATGTTAAAGTGACACGCGGTAAGGGACGTGATGTAATATTGGTGAAACCCCCTCCCCAACCCCCTCCCCAACAACAACAACAACACCAACAACAACAACAACAACAACAACTGTCGCCGCCGGCGGTGCCGCCGCCGCCGCCACCGGGGTCCGCCGCCGGCGGGGTCTTATTTTTGAAGTTTTTGAAATTTTTGAAGTTTTTTGAAGTTTTTGAAATTTTTGAAATTTTTGAAGTTTTTGAAATTTTTGAAGTTTTTTGAAATTTTTGAAGTTTTTTGAAATTTTTGAAGTTTTGGGTTTTTGGGAATATTTTAGTACAACCAATTTTAGACCCAAAGATTCTATTTTTAGATGCAATAATCGATTTTTATAAGAGGCGATAAACTTTCTAAAATAAAATGCAGAAAAAAGAGTGACTTGTACATTTTGAAGAAACATGTCGATCCCGTATATTCCAGCAGATCTTGAAATGTGGAGAAAACATTTCAGAGATATGGTTGATGGGAAGTTAATACCAGATAATCAGGGTCGATACTTTATTGACAGAACTAAAAATAGTGATAGTGAAGAAGACGTTCTAAAACCACTTATTAACGTGGTGACACCCATCGCTCAAGCGATTGAAATGGCTAAGGCTGAAGTTGCAGCAAATAAGTTGACAAACACACGTAAAGCGTCCAAACAAACCAACAAGAGAGTGTCTGATGGAGGTTTGTCTAATAATAAGAAGAAAATGAAAAGACCAGTGTCATACGATTAGCCAAATCATGAATGAATACATAGAGTACCATACTGATAAATTGGCATTAATTGAATCACCGGCGGTCAAATATCTATACCCTAGCCCCGGGACGAACGTACTCTTAGAGCGACGGTTGTATACCACACCTTATTCTCTCTTTTTATCGCTACTTATAAGAGTGATGGTTCTTCCAATAATTCGCGATAATGCACGGGTGTGATTTATGTGGCATTATTTTATCGACGAACTACAATCTACAAAGACATAAACAGATTAAACACGGAGTTATGTCCGAGACAAAACCAACTCTCTTCGGAGAAGATACCGATGAATCTGACGAAGCGGTTCTAGATTCAGATGAAGATGAACGGGGAACGCTATCAGATTCAGAAGATGGTAATGGCGTCGGTAGTAGAACGGTATTCGGTCTTAAGAAAGCTGCGCGATGTGTCAACGAGATGGACACATTCAAAAGTATGATGAAACGCGTCACCAATGATGTGAAAGAAGAAGAGAGCATTTCGGGAGATGAGAGCATGTCGGGAAAAGAGGATACCATCGACACAGAGTTTGCTCTGTTTCTCAAAAGTTATAGACGATTAATAGAATACCAGTATCGATTGAAAACATCACGCATACATACCATGATCATGAAGAAAATGGTCAAACTGACCAAACACGGATATAATAATGAATGGGCTGCAGATGAAGCGATGAGAAAATTCAAGAAACTCTTAGAAGTAAATCTAACGGTCGAAGATTCAGACAATGATTAAATTTCAATAAACTTCATCAACATGTTATTCTCGTCTTCGTTATATATCTATAAGTGGGGAGGGGGTTTCACCAATATTACATCACGTCCCTTACCGCGTGTCACTTTAACATTCCACACCGTGCGTGTATTATCCCCCTTTAATTATGTCATAGCATTGGTACATAGAAGACTGTATAACACTATGCCTATGTCTGTATCTGTTGTCACACTGTGAGTGGATTGTCCGCCTTTAATGATGTCATAGCGTGTGTATATGCAAGACAGTATAACCCTATGATAATGCCTGTAGCTGTTGTTGGTAAGATGTGAAATATAAATTTCAAGGTTCAATTCATTCGTGTAGTAATTTTGTATATGTTCAACGCTCTTCATTCGTGCGCTTGTATTGTTAACATTCATTCATAATGAGTGTCCCTTTAGAGTGTCTTGTGTTCCTTTAAGATTCAAACACCAATATTACATCACGTCCCTTGTTTCGTGTCACTTTAACTCCTTGAGTGTATTGCCCCTTCGAATGATGTCATAGCATGGGTACATGTAAGATAGTATAACACTATGACTATGTCTATATCTGTTGGTGGTAAGATGTGAAAATATAAATTTCAGTTCATTCGTGTAGTAATTTCGTATATGTTCAACGCTCTTCGTTCGTAAGAGTAATTACCAACTGGAAGTTGTACTATTTTTGATAAACATCGGATTTGCTCATCAGACGATAAGCTGACAATATTTACGTATGGTCTAATTAGATTCATGCATAAATGTAAGGTAATTTTTGTTATGGTCAAGTTTTTTGTTAAAACCATGTTCTAACATAGATCGATAAATAAGTTAAAGGTCATTATATTCCACAGTCAAATCTATTGGTGATCGAATTTGATAACTATTTTATTGGAACAACTAAGAGTATTATTTACGTGAGATCAATGAGTCCAATTATTATAAATAATAAATTGCAGGCATCGGTGGATACCCGATTGCCACATTTAGTGATCACGTGATAAACTGATAAAATGTCCAAGTGACGTACTATAATGAGCAAAAAAAAATGAGTTGACCTTCGGCTTCGTCCCGATTGGGTACTGAGCTGACACCGGGGATAAATTGACCAATGACTGCTATTGTATCCTTTTGACAGATATGCGTGCGCAGACTCGTTTGATGTTCGCTATCGCATTACTATGTTTTAATAGCCGAGCCTTCATTTCTCGTCTGACTCTCTTACCGACAAGACCTGTCTACACAGTACTTCTCCGGCAGACTATTCATCCACTGATAGGCCTACATACAGGTATGCCCTAAATAATGGACTGCTTAACCACAGCAGAATTACATTTTTTTGCTCATTTGCTCATTGTTTTGCTCATTTGCTCATTTTTTTGCTCATTTGCTCATTTTTATTGCTCATTTGCTCATTTTTTTGCTCATTTTTTTGCTCATTTGCTCATTTGTATTGCTCATTTGCTCATTTTCTTGCTCATTTACTCATTTTCTTGCTCATTTGCTCATTTTTTTGCTCATTTGCTCATTTTTTTGCTCATTTGCTCATTTTTTTGCTCATTTTCTTGCTCATTTGCTCATTTTCTTGCTCATTTGCTCATTTTCTTGCTCATTTGCTCATTTTCTTGCTCATTTGCTCATTTTTTTGCTCATTTGCTCATTTTTATTGCTCATTTGCTCATTTTCTTGCTCATTTGCTCATTTTTTTGCTCATTTTTATTGCTCATTTGCTCATTTTCTTGCTCATTTGCTCATTTTCTTGCTCATTTGCTCATTTTCTTGCTCATTTGCTCATTTGTTTGCTCATTTGCTCATTTTTTTGCTCATTTGCTCATTGATTGGTGCATACTCAAGAGTCATAGACCTAACATCCAATGTACGTTAATGGTGTCATAGCGTGGGTACATTGAAGACTGTATAACACTATGCCTATGTCCGTATCTGTTGTCACACCGTGAGTGGATTGTCCACCTTTAATGATGTCATAGCGTGTGTACATGCAAGACAGTATAATACTATGATTATGTCTGTAGCTGTTGTTGGTAAGATGTGAAATAAAAATTTCAAGGTTCAATTCATTCGTGTAGTAATTTCGTATATGTTCAACGCTCTTCATGCGTGCGCTTGTATTGTTAACATTCATTCATAATGAGTGTCCCTTTAGATCGATAAATAAGTTAAAGGTCATTACATTCCACAGTCAAATCTATTGGTGATCGAATTTGATAACTATTTTATTGGAACAACTAAGAGTATTATTCACGTGAGATCAATGAGTCCAATTATTATAAATAATATATTGCAGGCATCGGTGGATACCCGATTGCCACATTTAGTGATCTCGTGATAAACTGATAAAATGTCCAAAGCGTAAGTATGAATGTGGGGGCGATAAGTGGTTATTACGTAATGTTGTTATAACAATGTCATCAAAGCAATTTCTATAATTGAGTGTCTCACGACCTGACGTAATATGTATGCATGTTTTGGCTAACTAATTATCGTGTTAATGCTAACAATGACACAGTTTATCAACCTTAATTGATACTAACCCGTTTGTTCAGACATTAAATCGATATGTTTTCTGAATAGCATATAACTGTGGACGGGGAAATAATATAATTCATTTGGTAAAGCAAAGTGTGAAAGACACATTGTTACCACCAATGTCGCGTGTGTGATTGCGTGTACAGCGAATATGACAATTCATTCTGGAGGGTTGTAATTTCACATTACAATTTTCGACCGTTAGTGATTCAACATAGTACATCTCAATACTTCCAATAATTCACGATAATACACACCTGTCATATGGGATAGAGAGAGAGTGTAAAGAATAAACGCTCTTTATTATTTATGTAAAAGTAATGGTGTCTATTTTCAGGTATGACAATTATATGAACTGCGTCCGATAAAACACTGGAATGTATGCATTCATATCGATGGTCACAATGTCCAATAAAGCTATTTTCTAAACATCGATTAATAATTTCATGAAAAATATTTGAACAAAAAAAATAACGAAAGATATTAAGCGCAAATAATTTAACATTCGACATTTTAATATCGAGATTATCAGAAACCGAAAACTCGTTATAAACTTTTTTTGGAGAAATAATTTTGAGGGTTTTGAAATTTTTTCTTTTGAAATTTTGGGGTTTTGAATTTTTTTGGAAGTTTTGAAATTTTTTGGAAAAAATAAATTTTTGAAGTTTTGAAAAAAATTTTGTTGGAAAAAATAAATTTTTGAAGTTTTGAAATTTTTTTTGGGTTTTGTTATTTTGGGAATATTTTAGTACAACCAATTTTAGACCCCAAAGATTCAATTTTTAGAAGTGGAGCCAACGAGACTCCTATTCTTCTAACGTCCGTGAGCATTAATCACTCACCGTCCCATATATTTATGACATGTATACCCCAGTCACAAATTAAATTGTTAATTAATTAAGTTTATGCGATGGAATCCATTGTTTTTGCAAAAAAATTGGCATCCCAAACATAAGAAATTTTCGCTACGTCGCCCGTAGCAACGTCTGAACGTCATGACAAACACAAATCGTGAGGGTCGCTCTAGGACTTTCTGTAGATATTACCACGCAGTTGAAAGCCATTGCTTTTACTGAGACTACAATTGGTATGTATATATAGTTTTAGGAGTGTTGTTTGCACGATCGTAAATTTTTGTATGACTATTTGTAATATTTCCATACAGATGAGAGTAACAATTTCGCAACTGTATCATAGTAAAACCATGGGTTAGCTACACCAATCGAGATGCATGGTTATACCATGGGTTAGCTACACCAATCGAGATGCATGGTTATGATAATACGATGGTGTTCATTTACCATGTATAACTAGACCGCGATGTTTGTCGTAAAGTCATGCATGTGCTTTATAATCGGACAACTGCTTGCTCTCAGATACTCTTCTCTTCTATATATATAATTGTATCTCACTATATCGTGTTTTCATCATGTTGGTGTATACTGCGGACAATATATTATATATGTTAGGTGTTTTTCATCCTCGTATAACGTGACAAAAGCGAGCATACTATGGCCGATAGTCTCCAGTACGTTCTAACATGGTCAGAAATCTCCATGTGACATACATGGTCGATAACCGCATAACACCGGGAACCTCAAGTGCGTCATAATTTGATCAACAATGTCTGTAATATCACTCACATCGAAGTGTGTATTCATCGCTTTCTTCACATGTATACATAAATCAAACAAACACATTAAAGAATGAACTATATACCAATTACGCTAGCTCGCTTTGAATCGTCCCATATTTAAAAATGATGGATGATTATTGAAATTCCAGACGTAATATTTTGTCACAATTTTGTCGAGCTAATTGTGACGTACATGTATGTTACTACTATGTGAGTCATATTACAGCCATTGTCAATCAAATTGTTACGTACTGGAGGTTCCCGATGTTATGCGGTTCTCGACCATGTATGTCAAATGGAGATTGTTGACCATGTTAGAACGTACTGGAGGCTGTCAGCCATGTCATGACGTAATGCAAGTAGTTCCAGACCATTGTGCCTAATGGAGGTTTCCGACCATGTCATGACGTACTGTAATTCCCCGACCATGTGAGGTTCCCGACCACGTATGTAAAATGACGGTTCCCGATCATGTTAAGACGTACTGGGGTTACCGCGGACCATATGACGTCCCCGACCATGTATATCGAATGTAGACACTGATATGGAATTCTGGGGTTCTCGCCAATATACATGTATGTTAAATGAATGTTCCAGACCACGTATATCTAATAGATGTTCCCGACCATGTCTGTATATTGGCTCTTCTCGGTCATGTTAAGATGTACTCGGGGTTACCGCGGACCATGTGACGTCCCCGACCAGGTATATCGAATGTAGACACTGACATGGCATTATGGGGTTCTCGACCATGTATGTCCAATGGATGTCCCCGATCATACATCTCTAATGGATGTCCCTAACCATGTATGCTAATGCATGTTACGACCATGTACGGCTAATGCAGGTTCCTGGTGATCATGATGTACATATACTGTATGTTCCCGATCATGTATGTCTAATGGATAAAAACAAGTTTGGTGTTACTGTTTACGGACGGAAGACAAAGGGACCATTTATTATCTCAGAGGCGATAATTGTTATCAATTCGCTAAGTTTATACAGGGCATACACATTCCTTAGATAATTACATATTTTATGCACGTGCATCGCGAATATATCTAACAATGTTCACCTCGTAACGTAGAGAGTCCATGTTTAATGCACGAACACTATGTCACTCTTTAATTGTTTGGGTATAAACAACTGTTCTAAAAATTATTATAATTTGACAGCTCGACAGTGAGGCTAATAGGATAGCGAAGACTCTACATTATACGTGGATCAAAGCAAATTTCAAGCCATTGGCCAGAGTTGGTGTGACGGCTGCAGCACAAACCATCACAAAAAAAAATGACAGAAGTGTTCACAAAGCTAGCACTGGTGGTCTTCGCTTCGTCGATCGGGATGGACTCAGTAACCACAGGATCGAATCAGCTATATGGTCAATTGTCGGTTCCTGCGTTCGGTAAGAAAGTAATTGAATGGGTTATCTGGTATCTGGAACAATTGTTACAAATACACGGCTGCACTACAAATACGTCACCAATACAATCTATAGCTCAAAGCAGTTTTGATTTTAAATTTGTTTAGGACATATATAAACATTGTATGACGGGATAAATTATAAAATACACAAGCTGTGAAATTTCACAATACACATTCAAACATCAGTAATCGTTAAAAACTCATGATTGACTGAGAAAGCCATCAGTTGGAAATTTAACGACCCTATTTGGGTGTCAGGTCGGAATGCTTGGAAATTAAGCTTGAGGCCAGTCTAGATGCTAGGATTTTGCGATATTCATGTACCGATTTCAAAATGTTCTCACACCGAACCGTGGACTGTCCGGTGTATCTTGATCATCCCTCCCTATTGCCGTTTAAAAACATTCTCATATTGGACAGAGCTGTGGTACGCCCAGTATAGATTATTTTGATACCCCCGGCTAGTGACCACAGGGTGCAAATTAATTACGCTAACGTGTTTGGTATGGTTGAATGGGTGGTGTAGTTGAGATTATCAAGGTGGAGATGCACCCCACACCGGAGACCCTCTAGCCACGTCACTGATTTTTCTAGTGGGTGGACCTATCCCTTATAATTAACTGAGATGTTGTCGTGGTTTTTCCTCTCCCTCACGTTGTGCCATTTCGAAAATCTCAATTATGTCACCAAAACTCATTCTGCGTATATATATATATATATATATAACGCTGTACCGAAGACACCTTGTGCGTTCAGCCGCTACCAAATAAACTACCTGGTTTATAAAATAAACCCACTCGGTGAATACGACCCCAGGTGTCTGCGTTCATCGATAACGACACGCATGACTGCCCTGTCAGTCTAAATGAATCCTCAATATTCGGCAACTACGCATGACTGCCCTGTCAGTCTAAATACATCCTCACTATTCGGCAACTACGCATGACTTCCCTGTCAGTCTAAATGAATCCTCACTATTCGGCAGCTACGCATGCCTGCCCTGTCAGTCTAAATGAATCCTCACTACTCGGCAACTACGCATGACTGCCCTGTCAGTCTAAATGAATCCTCACTATTCGGCAGCTACGCAGTCGGTAGTCTGAAACTTTCTTTATTAGGAGTTTGGGGACTGGTCCCGGGAGGATTTGAAAGGGAAGGATGCCCTTTCATACAACCCACTTGGATGTGATTTTAGCCTTATGAGAATGTTAAACATAACAATGAGAATGAAAAAAAAAATGATCTAGACATGATGTGTTTTTTTTTCTTTCTTTCTTTGACGTGCTTCTTCTGTTGTTGTTGTTGTTGTTGTTGTTGATGTTGTTGCTGCCGTTGTTGTTGTTGTTGTTGTTGTTCTTGTTGTTGGGAGCTCCACTCCGTGTTGTTTCAGTAACTTATCGTTGGATTCTTGTTGTTGGCAATACCTCAGACAGTCAGTCTGGACCTCTGCTCTTAACCTTTCGGCCTCTGCCTGAGTCGCCAGCGCGCTTTTTCACTACGTCTTCAATGGTACGGGTCGAGCCGGTGCTGTTGTTGCTGGTCGTGGTGGAGATGGGTGACTCCGGGCTGATGTATTCCGGAGTCATCGGGTGAATGAAGACTCTGTCTCCATCAAGGCATCAGCAGCAGCTGTCTGGATGGCATCAGTCAGCATTCCAGCGGGGAGGGATATGTATGGACGTCTCTCAGACCTCTCCCGGACTGGAATACCGGTACCATCGTCGATGGAATGCAGGCAATCAACAGTCTTCGCAGCCGAGTGGGAAGAGACAGCCGGCCGATCAAAAGCTGCCTTCTTCTTTCTCCACTCAGCCATCCGAGCTGCGTCCCTGTGTCGACGTGAATGGGTCTTCTTCCTGCTCGTCCCTGCTCCGGTGGTGATATCACTGCTGCCGGTTTTGAGCCCCTGGTGGTGTCCATCTGCTCCAGTCCTGTATTCCACAGACGCACGAAGCCTCCCTTAGCCTGGTGTAGTGTCCAGTTAAGGGTATCCACAACGTGCAGTCTGTCCAAGGCCGCTAACAAAGCAGAGGGGATTAAATCCATAATCATCTGCCAAGTCAGTAGATAGCTCACTGGATCGCTCGGGAAGCTGTCCCGAAGGACGGCCACACAACTCACAAGCGATCCAAACCAGTCAACGGGAACAGCGATAAGACACACTGTAAATAATATGTCCTACCCGCTCGACCGCTGGAATATGATGGTAGTCTGAAAGTAGCAGGGAATCCTTTAATTACTTTTAAAAGGATCAGATTAGTGCCAGCCAATCACAGATCGCGGCAGAAGTCAGACAAAGCCAATCGGAAGATAGTCGTGTGGTCTAATAATGCGAAACGTTGGTGGTGATGTAATACTGTGGGAAAGCCCTATATAGCCGTGGTAATAACACATATTTCGTGAATTTCAGTCTATCGAACGCGTGAGTTCATACTTCCGGTATGATCTAATCGATCTGACGGGATAATACTACAGCGCTTCGTTGTAGGTTCGAGCGACGGACTTCATTGGTGGGCTATTTTATCAGCATGTTCTCCCGAAAATCCGGACATTATCTTCACATAATACATGTATAATATGCTTTAGGTAGATAATCTGCTTAGAATTCCAACATTTTCATTCGATAATGTGCTGAAAATTAGAACATTTTAGTCACATTATCGACTCATAATGCAGCGATTCTACGCAGATTATAAGTAGACAATGACACAAATAACGAATGTGCTTGTGTATGTTCTTTAGCACGTGTTTTCATTGTGGCCGCGCCATAAAACGAAATAACGGATATGAGTCCATTACCTGCTCATTTCAGAATCGAATAATCACACTGTGTACCTATTTCACATAATAGGTCGAGTATGTGCGTATTTGAGCGAGAATTGCTGATAATATTGTGGCGTCAGGTCCATGTACTATAGATTCCTAACATAATAGCCATGTACTACAGATTCATCTATAATTACACGGGTAAATGTTTCGTGGAGAACTTTCCTCGGCGATTTCCCAATATTTTAAAACGAGATTTGTGTTCTATGTTACTCAATCAAATGTATTCTTGTAAGTTACTCAAATTTAACACTCTTTATTTACAACATTCAGCGACGTGACACGACTTGTATGATCTTCTTGGCGAGCTATTGTTAAGAAACATTACACAAATGGAATACAGAATGACTCATTATGAGCATTTTTGTTACACTTTTCAACACCACGTGTTCAACTTCAATAAAGTCACCGCTCATGTGTTATGCGCTTGACAGTTACATCCTTTGACGGAACATTTACTGCAGAGTCCACAAAAGCTGTGATTTATAACTATGCCATACAAATTGGTAAACAGCGATATTTATTCGTAATGCATGGGCAACGAAACATAGAAATATGGACGAAGTGATTGTTGTACTCGAACACCTAACCCGGAACAACGGAAGTATATGAAATGACTGCTCCGTGCAGGTTCAACTACCGTAGATACCGAAGCGGATCAGATAGTTACTGAAAACTCATTGAAGTTAATGAAATATTTTATTTTTTTGCAACCTACAATACTGAAATGACATTGTGTGTTGCGCATTCATTGCTCAATCCTTTGTGTGCGCGCCGAGGTCCACGGGGAAGAATTGTAACATCATGTCATCGTGCTGGGTTCAAATCATGCAAGGACGTAACTATTTGGGATGGGGTTCATAAACAGAGATAAGTTTCATTTGAACAATACAGGATGTCCATCAAGGCTTTGCGACCGGGTATCTCACCAACGTATTCAATAATTGGGAATTCATCTCCGGGACCGGTTGACATTAGGTTGGGGTGCCTCACCATCGTCATTCAAAAGTTCAGAAACGTTTTCTTCCCTACTGATCGGAGATATGGAGTTACATGGCAATCAGTGGAGAAGTTTCGATCAGTTGGACTGTTATAGCAGTTGGGTATATTGAGTAACCATTGGAGAATTTCAACCCAATGGGAGTGCAACTATAAATTTCCAGTCTCGGTTTCAATTATTCCAATAGTTTAGTGTAAACAATATTTATTTGAACGAAAGAACAGAACGTACATATAGAAAAACAAATAGTTCAATTGAGGAGTGGATAACAAACCACAAGCCTATGGCTTTTATAAAAATAATTTCCTCTATAGGAATTTTACCTTCCAACAGCGTAATTGTCCAGCTATATATTAATTATAAATTATACATGATACCATACGTATTATGTTGTCCTACATTCAGTCTAATTGTGGTTGGACAATCTAAGTTGGACATAATATTATACCCCCTTCGCTTTTATACAAAAGTAACACCTACACACTTGACAAAGGAAATATACTTGAATATATATTTGTAACCTCACTTGGAATTATGTTTATTTGCCTATTATGTCCGGCCAATCAGTTTGTTTTACAATTACATGCTGTACATCTAAATCGTGTGTATTCGACATTCAGGATAGGATAGGATAGGATAGTTTATTTACAATACAATGGCAGTAATACATAATAAAGTAAAGCAGTGTATTGTCGGGGGTAGCCTAGCCCTATCGGGCTGTCTTCCTGCTATCCCCTAAAGTTAAATATGTCCTGCCCGTCTTGAAACCAAAAAGCCACCATATATATACGTTTTCTGTACAAGTAAACAATTTCATCGGGTCCAAGAGACAATTCATGAGTTACAGATTTCGACTTTCAAACGCGGAAGATTTAACACGTTGTGAATGTTTTTCAGGCTAACAAAAAAAATCAAATGACCGTATCCTATAAAGAGCGTTTCCGTCTACCAAACATGGTACATAATACAGAGCGTTCTCAATTATATCTTTTGTTCTCGTTTTCAACGTAACATTATGGAATCGTTAGCGTATGTTCGTGATGCTTGTGCCATAGAAATAATGATAATTACAAGTAATGTTTTATTTTCCTTTTCCTCGTTAACTTTTTGAATATTAATGTCAAATCTACAAAGGGGTCGGTCACATCCGTATGTATTTGCTAAATGTCCGCCCCTCAATATTAGACAGGTATCGAAACATGTATATTGGATATAGTCTGGTCGGAAAAGCTACATTTGTGGAATACTAGAACCCTAGAGGCATTTTTGGGGAAAAGCATGAAACTAAGTTTTCTAGCATAAATCAAGTATGCTGAATCCAATGAGGGTGCCTGTCGCTGCCTGTGACCCATATTTCACCCATAAAATCAACTTAAAGTCACATACTGTTTTTATTGCCGCGAAAATACAGTAAGTCAATATCGAGACATATTTCACACTCGTTATACATATAATATCATGAACATGGGAATATTTTATTATTTGAATCACCACTCGAGACCTTTCTGTCAGAACTATCTCATCATCTGCTATACATATAGGGATAAGTATGTTATTTAATAAGTAAACGCTCTTCATGAAATCACACCCGGTTGAAAGTTGTGTGAATCAGGATTAAGTTGAAAATATGACGTTTTTTCACAAAAATCTTCATACTGTTAATGTGACTTTATTTTGTGTTTTGTATATTAACTGATCATTGGAGCAATTAAATATGCAATTATTGGTGTCCTACCCCCTTCCCTCAAAAACGCGGTACAAAATTTCACCAAAAAATCACAATTGCGATTCTAGTCATATTTCAACAAGAAATGAACAGAACTTTGTAATCTAAGTGAGGCATATCATTACCTATGAATATTCCAACTCATTGGAACCAAAATTCTTACTTTGGCTCAAAATGGCTGCCAAAATGGCCGCCAAAATATGGAAAATGGTAAATATTGCCCCAGCGTGTCCTGCAATCGCTTACAAATTGTGGTTGATGTATAAAATTGGCCTCCTATTCTGCCTCCTATACATTGAATACTAACATGTCTGATGCACCATGGTTAATTGTTACTATTGTCACCACTGACACCACCAAAAATATTGGACTTTTCTCTCAACAACTTGACATAAATATCGGCAAAAATTAACTTTTCAGGTATGGACCATTTTTTCAAGTAAAATGTAACTGTCTTTGGATTCAAACGTGTTTATTGTTTTGGTCTATCAAATTGCTCAAGATGGCTTCCAAAATGGCAACCAAATTTATAAAAAAGATTTATTTACATATATCCCGAACATTATTCTCTGTGTTATCATACAAGGTAGTAAATTGTGACTCACTTGGTTATTATACGTGTTAGTTAATTAACTGACAACTATATGTTATATTCTGGTTGTCCCAATTCCGTATGGGGCATGACAAATTCATTTTAAAGTATGGAATTTTACCAAGAACCTCTATTGTGATTCTGGCCATATTATTGAAAGGAAATGGGCAGAACTTTGAGACGGAACCGAGATGAACCATAATCTGTGGCTATTCTGGTCCATTATGATAACTAAAAATATCAACTGGATACAGGGTGGATGCCAAGATGGTAGTCAGGGAGTTACTCTATGATCATAGGTGAGGTGAATAGGTATACAGGGAGTTATTGTATGTCATGAATGATGTGAATAGGTATACGAGGAGTGACTATATGGTTACGTGTGGGTTGTCCATAGTAAGATGCATAGGTATACACGGTCATGTGTGAGGTGAATCGGTATGAATGGAGTGACTGTATGGTGTATGGTTGTGTCTATCCAGTACGGGTTAACCCGATGTTCATGTATGGGCATTGATGTGATGTATGGATATAGCTACATGGCCATCTATGTGTTGATTATGTATATATGGAGTGACTGTAAGGTAATGGGTGGGATGTACATTTGTTGTCTGTATGATCATGGATGGGGTGTGTGGATAAATAGGGAGTTATTTTATGGTTACGGGTAGTGTGTATAGGTATACATGGCATGACTGTACGGTCATGCTTGAAGTGTATATGCATACCTGGAGTAAGCTGGTGGACATTATCGAGCTTGTGGGTATATATGGAGTGTCCTTGTTGTAGATATTTATATATCTCGTGAATGTATTAGCATTGGTGGGTGTATAGGGATTAGCTGAATGATCATGGATGGCGTGTATGATTATACAGTGAGTTGCTGAATTGTCATGTGTGAGGTGTATATGCAAGTATGGAAGGTATGAGTGGTCGTGTGTGCATATCATATCCATTGGTGAGTTGTATATGTATACCTGGAGTGACTCTATGGTCTAGGGTGGGCTGCATATGTATATATCGAGTGGTTATATGACTATGTGTGTCGAATATGTATACATGTAGTGACTGTATGGTCAATGGTGAGATGAGTACATGTAGGTATGTAGGGAGTGACTGTATGATCGTAAATGTAATGAGTATCTATACAGGGGTGACTAAATGGTCGTGTGTCAGGTGTATGAGTATACCTGGTGTTCCTGCTTGGTGACTCGTGGCGGTATGGTCATGTGTAGGATATACGGGTATACACACGTGTTGTTATATGGTCATGGGCGAGGGGTATGTTTATATAGCGAGTGGTTATATGGCCATGGATGAGGTGCATATGCATACATGGAGTGACTTTCCTGACATGGCTGGGGTGTTTTGGTATATCTTGTGTCGCTATTCGGCTATGGTGTGACACATAGGGATACAGGGAGTGACATGGCCAATGGTGAGGTGAATGTGTATACAAGGATTGACCATGATCGTGTATGAATGTATTGAATAGGTACACACGGGGTGACTATATGGCCATAGGTCAGGTGAAGGAGTATACCAGGTGGCATGTATGAGGGTATGTGTATGGAGCGAGTGGCTATGTGGCGATTGGTGAGGTATGTATACCTGTAGTGACTCTATGGTCATTGTTGTGGTGTTGATGTATATATTGAATGTCTATTTGACCATGTGTGTGGAGAATAGGTATATGGGGGATTACCGTATAGCCAATGGTGAGGTGAACCGTGAATGCATGGGTATACACGGAGTGACTATATGTTGTGGGTCATGTTTAGGTGTATACCCGAAGTGCCTCCATTGTGACTCATGGCTGTATGGTCATCCGTTGTCATGGGTCAGGTGTACGTGTATACATTGGGTCACTATATTGTTATATATGTGGTGTTTATGTATATATGGAATGACTATGTGATAATGGGTGGCTATCGCTTTCCACGTTTAATGTTTCCCCCATATACATAAACACCATCAAGATGGAGAACTTGCTGACATGACCTCTCTATTGATTAACATATCCTTGAGTTATTGTGGAAAGCGATAGCCACCCAAGGTACACATGTACAACCAACCCATTACCTCAGTCACTCCATATGTACACAAATACCACACAACTGGCAATATAGTCACCCACTTTATACACGTACGCCTGACCATACAGCCATACTTGGTTATACCCGTACATACCACACATGACGATACAGCCACGATTCACCATACATGAACAACAGGTATACTCCTACACCTGGCTCATGACCATATAGTCACTATATGTATTCATATTCACCACATTCACGATCATACATTCAGTCAGTGTATACATATTCATCTCACTATGGACCATATAGCCACTACGTGTATACCTATTCGCCATACCCATGACCATAGGGTCAATCCAGGTATACATATACACCTCACCAATGGTGAGCCCTTCCAGATATACCAATACCCACACACATGACCATTTATACCTTCCATACTTGCATATATACACCTCACACATGACAATTCAGCAACTCACTGTATACCGTACTCATACACACCGCTCCAATGATCAGTTAATATACAAAACACAAAATAAAGTCATATTACTCAACCAGTTCCAAACAACATGAACTGATCTAAAAGATATTTGTGAAAAACGTCATATTTTCAACTTCCGGCGGCCATTTTGGGTGAGTTTCAGTTTTGAGTCAAAAAAGTGTCAATATGTCTTAACTTCACGAAAATATATACATTTGTATACATTTTAATAGATTTCCCCGCTATAATTTGCATAAAACTGACTTAGGGTCTGATCTGCGGCCAGGATGGACGCATTCTTGTCTGGAGTCTACACGGCCACATTTTTTTCTTGTAAACATTGCTTAAAAGTTCAAGGACATAATAAAGAACAAAATGAGTGGGGTGATGTTAAGTCCCGGGGGTGCAAGGGTACCCCTGTTGGCTCCTGGACTATAAGAGAATTCTTACGAGAATCGTCGATACATATACAAAACAGCAATGTCTTACCGTAGGTACCTGATTACTATGATGTTAATGTTTCAGAATTATTACTGTGATGATAGTATCATGATATAACGCGGCTTTGAACGTTCCGCGAGGAGTATATAAGTTTGAGTAAGTTCAAGGCCAGTTACGTGATTTCATATTACGTTGCACGATGTGCCGTATCAACAACCCCCCCCCCCCCCCCCCAAACGAAGAAAACACGAAGATTTTAAAAGCCTTTTATTGAACCCTATGTTCATCCAATCGGGCGACAGGCAGTCTATTCGTGTTCGGCACCTTCGAATTATGGTAAAAAAGTTGGTTTGACACTTTTCCGCGGAAATGCTTCTAGAAATGTCTTTTCTGAGAATTACGACTAGACTAATATGTTCTTTCGCATTTAATGGACGGAGACCCACGAGCAACGAATGTGTGGACGGTTTATTTGTCGCGACCTGCTGCACGGCGGTATTGTTTGTAATTATGTGATAAAGGTTGTTAGATAGGCAATGCGATGAGCGGGGTTTTTTGTGTTGTCGGTTCAATGTTGCTGTTCGGTTCATATTTATGTTCGAACTTTCTCAGAAACAGACGCAAATTTGATCAGGACAGGCGCATCCTGATTTCCGCTATTATAGTGGTACATGACATTATCTAATTCATTGCTTTATTTGCGTCGGAATAGAAGACGGTGCATACCAGTGCACAGCCAAATTTCACTCTTAACAATATCGCAGCGAATGAACAGTCCTCCGACAAAATTCGTTGCGCACTTTTTTGCGCCACCTTTATTATTCAGTAATAATACTAATATATGCCTTTATAAATGCCCATAACTTTATGACCCAATCGCTCCTTCAAAACAACATTTAAACCGATTGATTGCTTATCATGTGCCGTCACTATTAATCATTTTCCTGGAGAAAATGTATTAATAACATAATTATTTCGACACTGATTTTGGATAATTTGTGTGAAATATGATTTTGGATTATCCCTCTGTTATCAAATTAGAAAAAAAACGATAATGGCCATATACCACTATAATAGTGGAATACCACTGCATTAGTGGAATTCGGGATGACTATTGTGCCTGAATTGTTTGTACCATAGTCTTTGCTTTCGATGTTTTTGATAAAATGTTCACTTAATGCACCGCTAAATGGACCCTACCTTAAAGAAAAACGCTCCAGTGCCGTTCATACCGTAGCGTCGTTCATCCCTATTATTTGTGGAAATATTTAGTTTTTCAACCGATCTTCCAAATACACGACACCAGAATAGACAGCTCGTGTCGTGTGGCTTGCGTACATCTCACATAGATAGCCATGTGTACAATACACAGGGTATCGGCATCAGGTCGATGGTGGCTAAAATAAGTCCTTCGTGGCAATGTGTACCACATCTCACCAACAAAGAAAGTTTCCCTGATGACCATTACAAGGGTACAATTTAAAATCAGAGACATGTGCGAAACTGAAATTATTCAATAAAAACTATCGACCAAACAACTACAAACTTATGTGACAAAATTGGCGGCTTATGGCGCTATCTAACTTAACAACCGCTACCCCAGCCCGCACCGGACAAGGCCAAAAACAAAGCGTACACTTCAATCCATGGGGTGGACTTAATATATCAAAGGGGCGGAAGGCGGGGAAACAAACTCGTGCCAATGAGAACTAAGGCTAAGTGTAAAGAAAGGTTTCGGTCACGCTTCAGCGTAGCCATCGAATCAAGCCAGATGACCACTGTCATCGCACGGTATATATACACATATACGTGCCTCTGGTCGCCGGCCGGTTACTGATACAAATTAAGGTTGAACGTCCAAAACAAAATTGTATTTCGTAAAACATATTTTCGTTCAATGTCCGACAGAGAGGACGATACATATGTGGCAATGGACATACTACTCTGGCAGGGACTATTGTTGGCATGACGCACGAGCTTTCTGTGAGGATACTGGTGTCAATGGTCGACTTCTTATGATTGAAGACGAATACGTTCTCGGGCTGCTGGAAACTCTACTGGATGATGTTACGTGGTGAGTACATTCAGCAACGTAAATGGCAGTGCAATGAGAAAACGTCGGGTCAATATGATTAACTTGGAGTTTTGACTAACCCACACATTTTCGCAAGTCACCATGACTAACTTTGACCTTAGTCATAGTGATTAAGCTACAACACGAATATCTCTATTTACAACACTGCATTAAATTATGGTAATAATCATTGCTAAATGTAAAATATTCATTGCTTCGCAATCCGTTTCGATCAAATTGAACGAATGCGATGGGATGATATTTATGAGAACTTCAACCTGCACCAAATGCTACCATATATATCTAGATAAATGGTTTTAATTTCACAGACACCAAATACATCTCGGAAATGAAACAACTAACAGACCTACATGTATAACACACGCTATATTGCTATACCTACACTGTCAGAAAAAAATACCGTCGTTCCAACGGTCTGAGACCGCGCAACATCGCTGCCAACATTGGACCGTTAAACATACGGTCAGAGCGTAGCATGTGCCACGGTATAAAACCGTTTAAGTAACGGGCAGACCGTAACAAATAACTATCAGACCGTTGTATTTTTTACGGTTCAGCACCGTTTAATTAATATCAAGACTGTAACTAGTAAAGGTCCGACCAATGGTATTTTTCAAGGGCCAACACCAATATGTTGCTCTTAATTTGCTAATTTACCATAGAATTCGCCAGGTTCCCATTGTGACAATATGATTTCCCGGTAGGCATTACGATTCATGTTTTTGAATGGTCGAAACTAGTATTATTCCCCTGATGTGCAACGGTCATCCCCAGCACCGCCTGGACTAAAGGTATTTTAGATTTATTTCGGAATACAATTATCTAAATCTACATTGATCAACAAGAACTGTAAGTTCAAAATTCCGACCTGTGGGCATAATGTTAATGATATATGATGATGTCTTTGTTAAAACTATCCCTTATAATCTTGCTATGACCGATGTAATAATACTATTTGTTGCAACCACGTAGCGACCCTGGTATATAATTGAAGGTAAGAGTGAGTTGAATTGTTCACATTTCGGTACAGATAGTATGCTACACGGTGTAAAATATGTGTTACAGTGAAAACGTATAATCGGCTATTATGTATAATACAGTACAATGCCCGTGTTTTTTTTTCAAAACCACGCGTGGCCATCATTTTAACACGGAAAAAACACGGTTGATATCGCCGTGTTCTTAGCGTGGTCAACTTCGGCAAAATTGCCAGCGTCTACAAAAACGGTCTGAACACGGCGTGTACATGCCGTGGTCATCCGAGTTCACACCGTGGTCATTCATGTTGAAGTCGTGTTCTTGGCGTGGTCAATTTCGGCAAAATGGCCAGCGTGTTCAAACACGGTCTGAACACGGCGTGTACATGCCGTGGTCATCTGAGTGCACGCCGAGGTCATCCGTGTTGAAGTCGTGTGCATTCGTGATCAAGCCGTAGTCATCCTTGTTAATGGCGTGGCCATCCGTGTTTACGCCCTGGTCTGCATCGCCGTTGGAAGTCATTGGTAGTCATGTTGCAATGCCATTATTCTTGATTTATTTTTCAGTGTAATAGCAAAATGGGAGAGGAGGTACTTATAAGTGAGTCAGCACTTGTCCTCCAATCCCATTGTCTATAAAAATGTATGTATCATTTCCTATATGTGTTATTGAAATTAGACAAATAAATATGTTTAAACTAAACAAAAACTGCATCGCCGTGCAGAGCGGCACATACTTTTTCGGGGACAGTGCGGGAGGTGTGAATAATCCGCGACATCAAACAGTTGCCGCAGTATTACTTGCGGTAGTCTGTTTTCGGGTATATTTGGCCCGGGTTGATTTCATCAATGAATAAACAATTGTCAAATGAAATCTTTTATAATATAAAACAATTTCATATATTTTATTATATATATGCATATGTGTTAATCCGGGACTACGGCCTTTATATCCGTGTCGTGTTTTGTTGTCGCATTTTATTTTAGTTGGCATTAATATTTTCTTGTGTTTGCTCATATTACATGCACGCAAACGGTTTCGGTAGTTTGTGCGGCGATATTGTGTTCCAACAAATGGCTGAACAGTTGGATATAACATTACAAAAATTCATAAGTTAAAATTTGGAATTTAATGTTCAAAACGCAACTAAAATTTTAAATATCAATTTTTAATAAAATAAATTGTTTTTAATCGGATCCAAATCATTTCAGTTATAACGCATACTCACGTATTCCTTCATATATTTTGTTAATTACAATGCCTGGAATGTTTAGTTATTATGCGCATAATATATATTAGCTGGGCTAATATATATATATATATAACCATACACATCGGAAGATATACAGTCGCAGACAGAAATATCACTCATTTGAGATTAACAGTGAGAAATTGGCCTCAATTTGCCATAGACAATAGACATATTATTTCACAAATTTATTCAACCTGTTCTCATCAAATGCATATTTGAGTTAAATATCTATCTAATATGTACTAACTGGACATTTCAGGTATTGTACCGATAATAGCTGATTAAATCAGAAATATACGCCATAACTGAACAGTTCAGTTAGTAGTCATGAACACTGATTATACGTTTAAACTATAACGTACGTACACACTGCATGGTGTGACCATATATACACACACTGTAAGCGATATGTATAGAACATTACCCATGTATTGTTTTTAAAAAGTTACACAATTTGTGTACGTATATGAAACTACACATGTACTACATAAATGTTTAAGATCAAATATGAAATATGACTAATAATAAGTAGCATGGCTACACATTTTGTGTAGAAAGCATGGCTACACATTTTGTGTACAGGCATGTTGTAAAGCAGATAAGACATGTTTAAACGTCTATCAGAATGATGGCCTAGTTGCGGCTATACGTTCCCAAACAAAGAAATACATGACGGTGTTACAAACATGTTTTGTCAGTTTTGATAACCCACCCACCCCGATATACCTTAGTACATACCCCGCAATTATGATACTATCCCTTGATTATAATAATTAAACTTAGGATGTGGCAGACTTAAACATAATGTTATTCAAGAACCGTTCGTCAATTGCAGCGGAAATTACCGAGATGTACACGTGGGAGAAATAATATATAACGGCTATGCGACGCATGAGGTGAATGGTGGTAAATCGCCGTTTCTCTGGAACACGTACAACCTCATGATTGGCTTCAGCAAATGTGTCAAAACGAACTGCTTATTTTCAAAAGTAACAGCAGCCAGACAGGAATGCGTAGCAGAGAAACCATTCGTGTGTGAACAGAAACATCCATCTAAAGGTACAGTATTTAGTTATAGAGCACAATCGTTACCACCGTTACCACCCAAGGAGTGTTCAATATCGGCCAGTGGACGGGTTATTCGTCGTAGTCAACAAATGCTCAGCGGCGATGTCCAGCAAATCCCATGATGTGCGATCAAGTTTGCGGTCAGAGCATGCTAATGGTTCTTTACTAGAATAAATCTCGATTTCGACTCGATTGATAATAGTAAAGAGCTATTATTATTCTCTAACCCTTACACAACGATGTAACTTCGCACAAGTATGTGTATGTGGTTATTGCAAGATTGTGCGGTTTAAATTGTAAAATGACAAACTTCAAACTTGGGTCGCTATTAATTTTGCTACATACAGTTAACTGATTCACGTGATCGTCAAACGTTCCGGTTGTGTATAGACTGGTCTACCTCTTTGCAACATGTTGCACTCGCGAATACCCAATCCATATAGTCGCATTCCATACCAGTATGTTGCACTACGTTGACAACTTAACAATAAACCAAATGACGAGGTGCATTCATCCAACTATTATCACCTAAAAGTTGCTTAAACCATTTCCAAACGAAATGGATTCTCACTTCAGCTATCATCATAAACATTGGATTAATCTGAAATGTGTTTTGAGGAACAATAAGCAGACGACAGATAATAAAAGCACAGAAGAAGTCCCCACCAGTCATCGTTGGGTGGAACTGTTCATATACTGTGACCAACAAACGACATATGGTCATGTGTTGGAGTTATTATCTGAATTTGTTTTTACTCGTTAATGAGTATTCAGTAAATAAAGGATTAACGCATGTCAGCCTGCATGGGTGGGCGGTGAAGCAAAATATATATGTATTGACTTCTCCAGTCAGAGATGATGTGTTCTATCATAAACAATGTATATATGCACACATATATAATACCCCGAACACACACATGACGTAACATGATATTTTACTCCCTTAGCACCCGCAGTTCCTAGCTACTGTACTGTGTCCCGTGTGAAGTACCGAATTGTTGGTAATCTGGCATAGCTGACTGGATACTATGGATTACCAAATATCCCGGTATTATGGAGTACCTATCCATGTATTATGTGGTACCTGTCTATGTGCTGTGGAATACCTGCCCAGGTACTGCTGAATACCAGATATCCAGCTACTATGTGGGGAATCTTTCCATACTCATTGAAGTACCTACACATTTGCTCCAGATTACCTGGGCAGGCGTTGTACTCCGGTGTACCTGTTCGGAAACGGTTTCAGCCCTCGGAATTAAATATACCATGAATATTTTAATGATGTGACATGTTATATTCCAAATGGCCCCACCGCATTTCCCACGTTCTCACGAGAGGTACATTGTGTGGCTAGCCATCAGCTTATATGTACATTGATTGGGTGTCTAATGTGCATGTGTGGCTAGCCACACATGCAGAAATAAAAGTGTTTCTAAAAATTATCTATGTTGCTTATTTTATGCTCTCCTGCAAGTATTAAATTAAACACACACGTGATGGACCAAGCGTTTTGTCTTTCACAATGGACAACATTGGACGTCCATCATTTTCATTCCGCTATCCATAAATCATTTTTTTCTTCTCTGTGGCTATGTTCTCCAAGTTATATGTGGCTATTTGTATTCATGAATATTCGGAGTGGTGTCTCAATGGGAAATATCTAATCAGGTCAAATTTCTTTGTTCAAAACATGGCTGCCAGCGGGTATTTTGAAAACTAATAGTGGTGGTAAATATTAATTAATACAAATAGCTACATACAATGTGGAAAACATAGCCACAGAAAGTGCCACCCACAAAGCGTACTCCTTGTAAGAAAACAAAATTAGCCACAAATGCACTAGACACACATTGTTCCAAAGCCACACAATGCTATAGCTATGGACGTAGGCAACCACACAATGTACCCTTCGTTGGTACGTCAGGCATTGCGTATTGCCGTGGCCAATTGCGAGGACGGGCGAACCTGTGCTGGTACTATGGGTGGCCTAATCAGGATAGTATATTTTTTACCCAGTTCAGATATATCTTGAAATTGAGGTACCTGGACTCCTTTGTATATTGTAATATGAAATAATTTACACTATATTACTTGTAATAATTCACACTATATTACTTGTAATAATTCACACTATATTACTTGTGTTAATATACACGTAGAATATCGATTTCAGGATTTCATTGACCGGTTGAGTACAATTTGTCTGAATGTCTGAAATAATCAACCAAATTCTTAATTTGTGTGGAATTAAAGAAAACACGAATCAGGCATCTTAAACATGTCTGCGTGAGCCACCTATAGATATATAACTGATATATGCATGTTTGATATCATAATGCATGGATAAAGGCTACCTTCTATGTTCTTACACGCAGATCGTCCATTCTACCTATACATGTAGTTCGAGAACATACAAGCTGTTGTTGACCGATAAGTCGTTGTCCAGGACCCAATCTAAATAGTTTTTGGTATTGAACAATTACATATTTGACACGTCAGTATGTCTGTGCCACGAGATGCACACACAGAAGGAATTGATGATTTCATATCTTTATATGTAACTATACTTCTTGAAAGTTGGATGTCCCAGGCGTGACAAGTGCGAGTATTTGGATGCTTACTTTCTCAGTCTTAAACATACCGAAATCGTAGACGTTTATCAGCTTTTTCAATTTGCGTACACAACAGTTATATAAGAGCTATGTGTTGTTAGCATATCACGAAAGGATTAACACGAAAAAACTTTTAATCCTTTGTTTACAAAATAGTCTTTCAGGAGTAGTTTACTTGGCAAATGTTCAGATAATTTAGGCACTCCATTGAAAGTATTACCTGGACATTTCCCACAGTTAATATTAATCATTATGCCCTTTTAATATGATAATATGCAAGGCATATAAAGAACGACCCCGACATAATAGTAAGAAGACGGACAATGCAAAGGATCGTGTAAATAGTCGTGGAACTATATGCATATATAGGCCTATATATTAGGCCTATACCGTATACGCATGTCAGCGACGCGAATGCTTGATTGTTAGTGCAGATCGTTTTGGATGCCAGTGGACTTCGATGAGTACATGATGCCTTATTATAGCCTATCGGCCTTTGATCATAAAAGCCTCTATATTGTAATGTATATAGTGGATGCTATAGACTACAATGTACGTCGCTGCGATTAAGCGAATACGACACAATGCGTCCAGTCATGTCTGGATTCTGGCTTGCAGAGACAAATGACGTTTTGACGTCACGACGCCGTAACTGCCTTCATTTAGCTAACAAATGAAACTGATCTAATATTAACCTTTGCATGACATATTCATAACAACTTACTGTATACAAATAAATACTTCAGTTGTCCATTGCCACATATCGGACGCTGTCAAGTATTAAATTCGTTTCATTGCTGGTCCGCGATTTTGTGAAACCACTGCCGGAAGTCACGTGATTTTTCCACGAAAATGTTGTGTGAATATACATTCACGGTATACTGTAATTTATGTGTGACGTCACAAGTACGCGCGCCCATCTGTTATCTATACACGACCGAGCTCGAGCGCGCAAGCGTGCCGAGCGGGTCGTTAATATTTTGTCATATGTATGTCGTCTGCTTATATTACCTGAACATCACTCCAGTGAAACAATATACCATTCCATTGGACACTCTTCTAAGTGATGGGATAACTCATTTAGTATTACACCATTCCACTGGACACTCTTCTAAGTGATGGGATAACTCATTTAATAATATACCATTCCATTGGACACTCTTCTAAGTGATGGGATAACTCATTTAGTATTATACCATTCCATTGGACGCTCTTCTAGGTGATGGGATAACTCATTTAATAATATACCATTCCATTGGACACTCTTCTAAGTGATGGGATAACTCATTTAGTATTATACCATTCCATTGGACACTCTTCTAAGTGATGGGATAACTCATTTAGTATTATACCATTCCATTGGAGACTCTTCTAAGTGATGGGATAACTCATTTAGTATTATACCATTCCACTGGACACTCTGCTAAGTGATGGGATAACTCATTTAATATTATACCATTCCATTGGACACTCTTCTAAGTGATGGGATAACTCATTTAATAAAGAATAGGTTAACGTCCCACGCCGAGGAAAGCAATCCTTATGTTTTGGGTGGTGATAAATTCATGTTACATCTGTATACAAACATACACTGAGCTGATAATATTGTTTTAAGTCTAAACGAATCTTCGAAAAGAAAAAATGTTGCTGTAAAACTTGACGATTTTTACTACATAGCTCGGTTCTTTGTTTTACTACACAACTCACTGATTTTCTACTACACAACTCGTAACCTCAAATTACTACATAACTCGTCGAGTTTACTACATAACTCATGAGCTACAAAAAACGCGGCAATTGTTACTACATAACTCGTGAGCTACTACACAACTCGCCAGTTACTACGTTTAAACTCGCCGTAACATGTCTCGCTTATATTCAGATGCCAGGTGTGCAATCGATGTATTCTTCGAATCAGAGTCTGTAACCATAGCTGGAAGCTGTGGTGACGCTTGCAAAAATACTTCAAACTGTTGGGCGGAACTGGAGTTTGCGGATAGATGTACATTGCTTCTGAATACCGAACAGCTCTCTGTGGGAAATGCTGTGATGCGGAGGAAAAATTGTCTGAGCGGTATGCTTAGTTTTAATCGAAGGAGTTCGGGGGCATCAATGCTTAAATCGTTGAACTATTTTATTTCACAGCGTGAACATATCTAGGCAGATGTTTCACACCTGTGTGGAATATATATAGACTGAACACAACACGCATCTTAATCGTTAATATTTCGTCGAATGAGTTGCGGGCGGCGCAATGATATATTTTACAACAGGGGAGCGCAGTTAAATGTGACTATACGCCTTCCGCAACGTGTTCCATAACATTGTAAATTATGAAGCAAATTGTGTTCTGTATTTATTTCACAGCCTTGAGTAGGATAAATTTAATCCATGATTGCATTTATTGTGGTTTAAGTAAGATGAAAGTATAAGCGGAACGTTGACGCCATGCACGTAATCGCTCTTGGCAGCAACGTCAAATGAAAGTAGATGGTGGCACACAAGAATAAGTATTAACTGGCAGCTTGGATTCCGTTGAATACCGTTTGTCCCATATGTTGTGACCAAATGACTTACTACTGACTTCCATTCAAGGATAATCATACGTTCATTACCTACATGTAACACCTGCTGTATACATGGTAGAACTACACTATGTTGTGATATTTTTCAACATATAACCTTATCGATAATTATTGGCAAAATTTATATTAACATTGGAGTGGACGTAATAATATAAATCATTTGCAACTCGGCTGTAAGGTGTGATTCCAGTGCCTATAGGAGCGCGCTCGAAACAACGTGTTAATTACTGATAGTGTAAGAGTTCAATATTGACACATGCGATGAATCGTAAAGGTGATATATATTTTTAATCGAAAGTCATTATGTATACATGTACGTCCATTTTGGTAGAGAAAACAGAGGTATTACGTTAGCGGTGCATGTATGTCAGTATGATAGAGTCTTTCTGTGGAGAAATTAACTTTAGTATACGTGTTTGTTTCTGGAATTACGAAGGGGATGAATATGTAAGAACAGTTCAAGCTGATGTATATAGACATTTGTACATAAATATCTAACTGATTTACTTTAGTAACCAGGCATGAACTTGGACATCTCGACTTTTATCTGCCATTTCCTACGAAATTCTCTGATACAATTGGCGATAACGAATTGGCGATAAAAACATCTATATCGTTACCGCAGTTGCTATACAAGGCGCTCGTGACGTCACATCAATCACGTGAAAAATCAAAACGACATTCCAGCGTATATTATTGCGTACTATAAACAAACAGTTCCAAGGTTTTAACATTATTTGATTGTCTACCATAATGGGTATATGGTATAACATATCACAAAGTAAATAATATATATTTGTTCAGTATTTATTATAAATTATATAAAACATGCAGGTGTAAGAGATTGTGACCATTGAATACAATTTCCGTTAGGCATATTCGCGTGAACTTGCAGATTGTGATAATTTAGCAAAGCGAGCTAACCGCGTGACACAGATACCTTTGCAGGTTGGGAAAATTTACTCAAGAAGGCTAATCATCGGACACAAATTCGATATTTTTGGCATTTAAGAAACTTCTAAACTGTAATTTATGCGGTGGATTCTGGCATACCAATAGTAGATAACAGTGTTATATACACAATGTGTTTGTTACGATTCATATATTACGACTCGGCTATATATAGTTTTCGTGGCCATATAGCGACTGGGCAACCAAGGTCGCCTCGCCGCTATATGGCCACACAAAATAGCCTCGTCGCGATACACGAATCGATACAGACACATTGTGTATATAACACATATGTATCGGTTATGTAAAGGTTGTACAATAATTGTGTAACTCTATAGATTGGTGTCAGGCTGAACTCTTCTTCCGCAAATACCCGGAACTTGTTATGCCAATTTCTCTGCGATCTCAGCAAACGTTAAATTCAGACTATAAAATTATTTTGTCATACACAATTTGTTTACCATCTCTTAAGTTCAGTTATCTAAGTGTTGGTCGATAGTACACAATTGGCACTCTCAGTCGACGCCTCGTTCGAGATAATGAAAAATAATACGTAATCAAATTTTAAAAAGACATAAGTACTTGTTCGTGTGCGTTAATTTAATAAGTTACTATTCAGGCGCTATGACGGCTGGGGGAATGTAACATTCTACTAACATAGCCGAACACCCGAAGCCAATGGACGGTATCACTCCATAGAAAACATCGTCAGAACTACTCTCATTTGTAAATACGTACTACCCTATCCAGGACGCATCTAGCGGCTATAAACTGACGGAAACTTAAAAAAATTTATTATTGTCTGCAGAGACAATTGAATGCAAAATAATTTTGAAGCAGAGAAATGTTAAAATAATTTATTAACATTTAAGATGGAACAAATAAAACTTAATGAAAAATAAATTAAGATGTATATACATTATCACAGAACAATATATCACTGAACAAATGTACAAACATTTTCACAGTAGATGGTGCACCAGAGATCCAATATCCATTTGATAATAATATATCATAAGTCCATTTGTCCATAAGTTACAGGTGGGGCAAATACAAATAATAAACTACTTTGTGTACATTAGCATAGCACATAATAAACCAAATACTTTCACAGCACCAGTGACATCACTTAATTATGTGTAGAGCACGTTTGCAGGCCACAAGATTCACTGTATATATTTATATATAAAACGCTTATGATCAACTTCTTATAAATTTAAATGATTTATACCAGTACCAACTGTAGTCAAACTCTTGCTTTGATATTAATATATTTATTTGTCAGGTTTAATCATCGACATCACGGTAAAATGGAAATGGTTATATGAATATTCAGTTATCAAAGATATGATCAACCAAATAGGTTTCGAAACTTTCGCGATGCATTACTTATCTGAAGAAATATGTACAAGTGCAATATATCAATCTTAGATCAGATTTCCTTGTCTTTTATTCCACACCCATTGACGTGAGTTACATGTATTCAACGGAATTCCAGCCATTGAATACATATTAGTGTATATCTCTAGTGGAATACAAGCCGGAACTATTCTTGTTGACGTTGTCGCCAAGAAAGATGATGTACATTACGTCGACCATCCGCTTCCGGTGGTCCCCCATAATTACTGGTTATTTCACAATAAAGGTGGCTATAGTAACAATGAAGGTGACATTCGTGGATTGACCTTATCTGACTGAACGGTGTAGAATAAATACAGAACACAACTTGCATCATAATCTCGAATCTTTTATCGAACTCGTTGCGGACGGCGCAAAGTTATACTTCGCTCGAGCTAAGCTCGCGCGAAATATATCCTTGCGCCATCCGCAACTCATTCGATAAAAGAGTCTCGATTAATATGCGCGTTCTGTTCTGTCTATTTATAGCTGGCAACATCTGCCAACGTGTGTTATATATTACATGGAAATGATTATATTCAGGTGGAAACACTTTTAATCACTTCAAATTAAGAAATGACTAAATATGTATGAGTAATACTGCTTGAATCATAGTGTGATTGAATTTTTTTTTAAACATCTACATGTAGTTGTAGTCTCAAGATACAATGAGATTATTTCCAGTTAATTAGAAATGACTTTTTTTCCAGAACGCTTTGTTATCAAACTAGGTGAATATTGCTTCAATATGCCCTGAGTAATATAATTCTACGAAATCACCAATCCGAGTAATTTTAATTTACGACCTCACAAATCCAAGTAATATGGTTTTACAACATGCATTAACTCCCTTTCACAGCTAAATATTGTGCATATCATTATGCATAATGCATAATGTGATATCGACATTTGTGAAGTCACTCATTTGAAATAGTTGTTGATATTACACTCTTACAATAGTAAGTGTAATATCAACAACTCTTTCCGATGAGTGACATCACAAAAAATTATATCTACACCTTACTTGGTAGCGTAATGGAGTTACTGCATGTAAACCTGACGATAGAATTAATAAATAGGTTATTACTTTGTTGGTTTGATATTATATGCCTGATATCAGCCCTTGGTAACCCCATATCAGCCTTCGACCTTCGATCTCAGGCTGATATGAGGTTACCTTGGGCTGATATCAGGCCTATTATCAAATCAACCAAGTAATATTCTCTAAACAATACCCTAATCTTCACTCCAGTCTATACTTCTTGTTCTTGATGCCACTTATCTTATCATTTAACTTAACTACAATCTTCTTCCATTCTTCCTCCTTGAATATGTAACCTGAAAAAGACAATACAAAATATATATGCATGTATAAAGAACAATATGCAGGCATGACATTTTGCAACATCACTTCCTTGATTATGCATATAAAAAGTTGTATATTTATAAAATTGTGATAAATTAGAGTACAAAGTATAAAATAAATTCATTTTTTCCCAGACGTCAACATAAAATAATTTAATAATTGTTTAGACAACTGAGATTTGTCTCAAGACATCTGTGTAGAATGGTTGGCTTCATATATTAAACACCTAACGAAGTTCATCGGTTTTATCATAACAAATTTATTCAACTACCATAGACATCAAAATTAATTGAAAATAGATTTTCTCATTACCAATGTTCAAATTACAGTGTACATTTGAACTGAAATAGGTTTAGTTAAAATAGTGGTATTAGAAAAGTATTGAAAACAAACAGTATCAGAATAATAAATTATAGGCATCGCTAGAAAGATATATTTCCTATTTCATCCAAAAATGAAACAACATTGGTTAGAATTTGTTAGATACATCAATAGGCATGGTTATCAGTTATTCAAGTCCTAATGAATAGAGTACTGATATTCTTTTAAAGATGTACCAATTACATTTTTCATAAAATAATAGTTATAAACATTAATAATAAGGTTATCTGTGAGTATACCTTTTATCTCCAAATGAGACACATGGTAATAATTTAATTTCAGAATATTGCAACTTTGTGTTATTGAAAAATGAAAATCATTGAAAACATTTGAAAGCAGCTGAGACTTCTGAAACACATAGAAACAATGATGCAAATATGACCACAAAATACTACTAAATTGTTTTATACTAAATTGTTTTGTTTCTGGGAAGTGAAAGACCACCTTTAAATATGGTTCTACGTGTTTTACATACTTCTTAATGCACGCCTGTTATCCTCGTGCATGGCCGTCTTGTCCATCCCATTGCCATATATTGTCATCGTGTCACATTCACTTTTTGTAACAATCAGTTCTAAAACTCTTAACGCCAGTGTTTCGATGTTCTTCGTCGCCTGGCGAACACGATTTAGCCGCTCATGTTGACAGGAATGTTATATCTGGCGTCACCCAGATAAACCAAATCTGAAACAAGAATGCAAACATTGAAGACATGAAAACCTATCAGATTGATATTTTGCTGCAATTAAAAATTAGGAATAATAAACATCATTGTACTGGGATGTGAGCCGTTATAATTTATGATTAGCACGGTGAGAAAATTGGACGAACAATAAGTTGTTCATTGGCTCAAATATTTGTTTTAGACAGGTACAGCTAAAAAATTATGGAACGTTTTTTTTGGTCAAACTTTTCTTTCGTGATTATTATACTGAGGGTCATACTAAATAAAATGAAGCTTGGGGCCACCTGAAAAATCGCCTGAAATCCAAGATGGCCGCCAAAATCCAAAATGGCCGCCATTGCATCAGAATAAATAGGAAGTTGGTCTACTGAGAGGTATGTATACAGCTCACTGACTTCAAAATATTGTTTTCTTTGGTGATTATCATACTAGGGACCATACTTAACAAAATGGACATTGAGATCACCTTGGTGACGTCTAAAAATCCAAAATGGCCGCCAAAATCCAAGATGGACGCCAAACTTTCTCAGAACCAATAGCGTGTAGACTTAGTGAATGACAAGTATACATCCCAAATACGTCAAATTATTGTTTTATTTGATTATAATTATAATACTATCCATAATGAACAAAATGAGCTATGGTACCACCTGGTTAACTTTTCAAGATGGCCGCCAAAATCAAAGATGGCCGCCAAAATTTCTCAAAATCAATAGCATGTAGGCTTAGTGAACGGTATGTATACACCAAAACCGTCAAACTATTGTTTTCTTTGCTGGTTATTATAATAGGGTCCATAAATAAAACAAATTATCCAAAGTACCACCTGAGTAACCATCCAAGATGGCCATTAAAATCCAATATGGCCGCCGAAATCCAAGATGGAGGCCAAAATGTCTCAGAATCAATTGTGTCGGCTAAGTGAACGGTACGTATACATCACAAAGACGTCAAACTATTGTTTTCTTTGATAATTATTAAATCGCTGTCCATAATGAACAAAATGAGTGACGGTACCACCTGGTTAACTATCCAAGATGGCCGCCAAATTCCAAGATGGCCGCCAAAATTTCTCAGAATCAATAGAATGTACAGTAATTCCCAAAGTAATTGACCACTTCACCACAGCAGAATTATGGGTAATTTTTCAGGATTTAGTCGGAAATATGGCTTGTTGCCATTCATCGGAAAGCTCTCTGCTGTGGTTAAGTGGTCAATTACTTTGGGCATTACTGTAGGCTTAGTGAACGGTATGTAAAACTATTATTTTCTTTGCGGGTTATTATAATAGGGTCCTTACATATAAACAAATGATCCACAGTACCACATGGCACATATAAACCATCCAAAATGGCCATTAAAATTCATTTGTCTGCCATATTCCTCAGAATGTTTTCATTCAGTCATACTCAAGCCTCATCATCCTCAGTACTATGTTGTTATTCACTTATTATATTACTTATATCCATTACCATATATATGATTGCACATTTCCAATGTGTGTGGTAATATTTGTAAGTATTATTATTTTATGATTATTGGTTATTGCATACGAAACATTTACTATTTTTTTAAATTGTTATGAATCAGCCGATTTCAATTATAATGTATATGAAATATGTGCGAGATGTGTAATAATAATAGAAGCACACGTATGTTGAAATTAGTTAGAAATTACCACACTCAAGTAAGTTGCACAATTTTACCACTCAAGACTTTTGGACCTTGCTCTCATCTGGTAATTTCTAACTTATCTCAAAATAAGCGTAGTTCTATACGTCAATATGACTATTGGTATGTAAACGTACATATTATTGTCTGCCCAAGGATTTTGTAATGTGTCAGTCACTCATGCTGTCACTGAAGGATGATTCGTCAGACATATCACCAACACTGCATGTTGCAGAAGCAGATTCTCCAGATGATGAGTTTGCGGCGAGTTCGTCAGACGCACTGGTGGAAACTTCAACAGGACTAGACAGTTTTAGTTTAATCGGAGAAGCACGCGAGTTCTTTCGCCTTTTCTTCGGTAGCATTGTTGGCTGTTCAGTCTCATCGGCATCCGCTTCATATCCGTCTTTTACCACGTTGCTTTGACCAGTTGAATCTCTGCGTGTGAGGCTTGGTGGAAACTGAGAGCTCATGAACCAAACAGGAATTATGTGGTCATCCTCCTCTTTCCATCCTCTGTTTGCAACAGACGGGTAGATGATATTCTGGGATAAACACTGCCGCCATATGAAGCACTGGAGATCGCTACGCTTAAGGTGTTCGACTGCACTATACTTATCTGGACACAAACTTGCACTTGATTTAGTTTTCTGCTTTTCATACATCCTAACGCGTGTTGCGACAAAATCTTCTCCAGAACGCCCACTGTACATAACGGTTTGCATGAAGACCTTGGCTTCTTCAATTTTCAGCACTGAAGACAATGATGTTCCATGTTGTTTCAGAAGGCTGGTTTGATCTTTTTTGAGCATTTTCCTGAGTGGTTTTATTTTTCCTACGCCATACGGGAATGATGTTGTATCACATCCGGTGATACTGTGATATGCTGGCAGAATATCACACACGTCATCACCCAAGTGATCGCAGATCGCGGATATGTCAATACATCTCGTATGGTCAATCTTCATAATCCATTTGTATGCAGGCTTTGTCTGTGCATATGCATGACACAGCAGAACGAGAACGTCTGTGTCCGCCGCTCGAACCACAACATGACCTGGCATCTTGGAAGCTATCAACACCAATTGAGTATCAGCTTCTTGATGATTACAATCTTCCTGACGCTGTGTGTCATCTGAAGTAATTCGCCATGTCTCGTTCTCCTTTGTCACAACCAGGGGAATTTTGATATATTTCTTAATTTCTTCGGATTTGAACAGCTCAAGCAGGTAAGATATAAGCTCCGTCTTATTGTCACCGTTGCTTAGGAAGCCATCCCATTCTTTCCCGGTTGGCATCTGTTGATTTCCACTGCTTATGTGAATTCTTCTGCTAGCAGCCCCTCTCCGTCGTTGTGTCAGTTGCTTCGTTGTCGTGGTACAATACGAATCGAAGATGAGAGAGAGGCTCAGTGCTTCGCTATCTTTTGGTGGCATACAGAATCTCAGTAATGACTTCCCGAAATCGAGCCAGCTATCACATGTTTGAATTGCTTTAACAGCAGCCATACCGTCGATCAACCAATGTGCACTCTTCACGGGTTGGTCAGAGCAAGCACTTGATTCCTCAATAAGATGGTTTCTGAGTGCAGCTTTGGATCCTTGTCTCAAGTCTCGCTCTGGTGTTGCTAAAGCGAGCGGAACCGATGTCAATGGATATGAATGCGCTTCAGTTGGGGTTGTTGCCTTCCCGACCAATAAACCGAAAGCTTGGCGATCTTCCTTCAGAACGTTGACAACTTTCGGATCCTTTTTCTTTTTCTCCATGCCAGTTTTGATTTTCGGCTTAGGAATTCTGTCGAAAAGGCTTACCCGATCGGACTCCGTGACCTTAATCCTCTTGTCAATGAATTCGGTAAATAATTTCTCACCGAGGTCTTTTGAAGACAACAATCCATCAACCGTACCCTTTTCAATCTCAAGTCCTGTCGAAAGATGTCTCGCTGGGCCATCTTTAAATGGGTCAAAGTACTTGGCCAGTTGGTTAACAAGCTTCTCGATCATGATTCCGTGTATTTTACATGCCCCTTTTGTTGTTTCTTTGTGTGCAGAAGTGGTGAGAACACACAATTTTTCTTTGAGTGTTGATCGTACCTTAGCCATAACATGGCTTGTTTTGACGAAAGTATCGACAGCTCTCTCATTAGTGCTATATCCACCCTGCATAGGCCCCCCTCTGACTTTTACTTCTCGGTTGATGGTAGTTTCCGTGATAAGATCGCCGTGGATTGAGGAGAATGGTTCGCCTGTAATGGAACCACCAAACCCGTTCTTCATCAAGTCGTTCCATGCAGGTGGATTTTCTGTCTTCAACCTTTCCAGTTGGACATGTTGACAAGTGAGATATCTGGAGTAGTGTGTGTGTCCGAAGGCAAAGCAATTGGGCAAGATTGCTCTCTCTGCTGCTAGATGGCGTTCGATGCAATTTTCGCGCACAGCACTGACCATGCCCAACATTATTGAAACGTCATGAAGATAAGCGACGACCATCTTTGACTCGGAACCACTAACTTCCATAACAGTTCTGCACAGGTCTTGAAATTCTCCAGACTTCATTAGTAGGAGCAGATTTTCAGATGTTTGGTCTTGGCGGAGATTGGCAATCAATGTCTCAAGATTGTGACTGAGGTGGATTGATTCATTACGAAGACGTGTCGTGATAAGAGCTTCAAATGTCTGTTTGTGCAACCGCAAACTCCGATAGTAGTGGCGACCCTCCAAAGCTTGATCAACAGATCCTTCTGCTATTACCCCAGCATCTACCCACCACTCTCTAAATCCCAGACAGCCGTACTTCTTATAGAGGATTTTGAGATTCATCATCAGGGTGTGAAATCCCCCCATAAGAGGAATAATCCTATCATACTTTCCAGCTTCTAGCCATGAGATAATTAGAAGTTTGCTATTGATAGCTTCATCTGTATGAACAAAGACATAATCTAGGTCCAGCTCTTCAGTAATCTGTAGGATGCGGTCCATATAGAATTTGACGATGTTGTCACCTGGAGGAAGTGGTATGACAGGCAAATAATCGATCTTGCAGCGTGGAGTGTTGTTTTTTGGTGTGGTGTTCTTCATGAAATTTGTCCATGATCCTACTGAGTCTAAAGTATCAATGTCAGTATTCCCATTTGATAACACACAGCGATCACCCTCTGAATTAAGTAGCACCCAAGCGAAGTCACGTCTGAAGCATTCGTTGATAAGTTGGGATTCTTTCATTGAGTCGAGGAACTCAGGTATCGCTGGAGGATCTGCTCGTTTCTTTGGAATTTTATACGAGCCATAGTCTATACTCTCCTGTGGAAGATCACATCTTACACCTGGTGTGTCATCACTTTCGTTTTTCTTAACAGTCACATTCCCGCCCACCCCCGTCGTCTGGAATATTGTACCTGTTGTGTGATGTGTTGTGTGGGCCCCGGTTAGAGTTTGCTGCCGACCATCAGAATTATCGAATGTCACATGAATTCCACCGCCTTTCACAAACCCAGATGGAACGATAGACGATTGAGCACTGACACATTTTGCCCAAGAGTTAGTAAGTAGTCTGATATCACAATATGATACACCCATTCCACTACGGTGTAACAGAATAGAGGATTCTTTACTCCCGGAGACCCGATGAAGCGTCAAACTTAGAGCAGTGTTGACGGCAGGTCGCTCACCAGATATAACCATTTCCCAACTCTGGCTTATAGCTGACAGTTTCTCGGCCTGAATTTTGCTGGGAGCTTGAACATAACCTGATGTGTGCAATTTTCGGTTAGGATTAACTGACCAGGAAATTGCATTGAAAATGCAACTAAGTGGACCACGATTTTCCAAACTTTCCAAGAATTAGGCAGGCGTTGGTGGCCATTTCTGAGAATCGCGACATGATACTTTTCGTCGGACCAGTTTGGCGAATGATTTCACGAGATCATCCTCTCGCATACCGCGCCCTCTTAAAATCGCTGCAGAATATTCTAATGGGCTCACGTCACTCGAGTAAACAACAAGATTTCTTCCAATTTTGTAGAAATCAATGAGCTCACCAAATTTATCAGACAATGTTTCCTTTAGTGTGAATCCCCATTTTAATTTATACGGCACATCTTGGAGACCGAATTCCTCACTCACTTCGATGGCGTCTTGCAATAACTCTTTGCAGAAGAATGCATCTTTATCCTGCAGTATTCGCGTTTCAACTTTGTCCAGAAACACGCGGACAACTTCTGCTTCCATATCTTTAAAAGTTCTGTTTGTCGTCACAGCCTCGTATTTATAAACAAATTTACTGTAACAAGTCTTGTGGTAATAGATATCGGCTGCGAATATATCGTATGAACCTCCGCTCAGACTTATATCAAGACGTTTGGCAGCATCGTGCAGTATATCGCTCCCGTTTTTAATTCTATCGGACATTCGTTCTGTGATTTTTTCTGCAGACCCCTGCTCGGAACATCGCGCGAGACCACCGTCGTTGAAAGGTCTTTCATCGTGACAGGTGTGTTGGTTGCACACGAAACAAATCTTTTCTCTGGATGGATCTCTCTTGGCTTTGGACGGTGTATCCCTATCAGCAGTTATATCTGAAGCGGGCGTCTCGGTTGGCAATTCTGCATCAGCCACAAGCTTTAACTGCTGGGCTTCCTTCCTTTTTAGTCTATTTCTGAACGATATTCGACAGGACTGGTGGGCATAGACATCATGTTCTTCTTTTGAATGGAATCTTGTGCTCACTTTCTTGAAGCTGATGTATGGTGCATCTTGACAGAGAATGTCACTCAACGCAGCCCATCTGACACAAAGCAATCGTATCGATTCAAGTATATCAGGTAGCAAAATAGAATTGTCCCTTTCTTTTGAATTACTGAATGCCTCATCACATAGAATGCACCTATCGCCGTCAGCAACTCGGACAGAGAGGAATGGCCGCTTGTCTGCACTGAAAGACACAAAGGGTTGTGTGCCAGTGGGTTCATCAATAGATGAGTTTGGAACTTGTAACGGAACTTGAAGAAAACTTGAAGTGGAACACTAAACAATAACAACAAAGAGCGAACTGTGTGCATGAAACAAAGCGCAATCATAAACATTACAACTCATCAACGTAATGATAATAATGTCAACGACGAACTTCGAACATCAGATCTGAATACGAAAGCAACGACAACATAACAAGAATAAGTCAGAAAATATAAGAAATACAAAATGAATGAACGAGAAAGACAAACGTACCATAACTTGGGGAAACAAACAATGTACCCGATTAAACTGAGAAAAAGAACAGTTGATACATCGAACAAGAATAAAAACTTGTTAACATCTTGAACATGTAGTTAAACCCACATCATGGACTTTTTCGGTGCGTGAATTTTAGAAGTTAATATTCAGGTGCCTTGCCAACATGGTGAATATAGCATTCTAATAACATCGCCGAAAATTTCAAAGAAATATACCACTCCATAGAAAACATAATCTGAATTACGCCCAACTGTAAATATTTACATCTCGATTCGGGACGCAACTATCGGCGATAATCTAACACAATTGATTTTGCCGCCGAGTCATTGCATTTAATTAATAAATCAGAATGACGGTGTATATCATCAATTTGGATTAATATTCATAACAAATAACAATTTGGAAGCACGATTATTCTCAATATTTTCAGAGTGTCTCACGTCACTTTAAAGCAGGGTTCGCGCTGCCGCTTGCCAAATTTGCCAATGGCAAAAAATATTTTCATTTGGCAAAAATTTTGGTCGGTGGGTTTTTAGTTATGGGATGTGAACTATCTGTTGATGGCGATTTGAACAAATATGAATATTTCTGCAACGAACGCCGCCCGTGCCTTTAACTATCGCTGAACTGGTTACTGTTACTACTTTTTTTCGGAATTTTTGGTAGGCTTACGGTGTGTTTCCGTCACGGAAAAAAGCGTGCTATATCTCAAGAATACTACCGAGTTGTTACTAATCGGGAGGTTTATTTACCCTAATTACCCCTTGTCATTTTTATGTGATTCCGTGACGACCAATGCTAGAATAATATTGATGAACTATACCATAGCATCGAGCAGTCAATACCACCTTTTTATTTAGTTTGCCTCCTGTTTCTAGAAATTAAAAACAAACCTGCCTCGAATTAATCGCATTTAAAATGAAAAATAACACAAAAATGATGATTTCGGTATCGATGTAGTTGGGTCAATGTGAACAAATTATGGACCCCTATATGTCCGAAAACTAGTGACAGCAACCAGTTCTGCGTAAATAAAACATAAACATATAACATAAACAAATGCAGACCATAAATACAGTTACACGAGAGTAGAACAACGAAGCATCACACATTACATAGAACGTAGTATTAGTTAGCATTTAGAACGAAACGGCCTTCCGTAGATTTGTTGAGAGAAAAAGCGTGACGTCCCCTTACTTCGATTTCAAGATTTTTTTTGTGCGATTCATTTATGATATTTATTGCCGTATAAAACAGTCTATGACATATTTGTCTACTTGGGAAATATAAACACGTTTCTTCGTTGGATTTAACTTACTATATCTTCTATGCAAGGGCTCTAATTTAATTATTTTATTGTGATCGAAGCGATCTTTTTGACAGCGCTGAATGACTTTGAATATTTGACAGTAGGCCTACTGTTGTTGTCGTGAGTTGGTAAAAGTTTCTGCAGTCATGAACTATATCTATAACTCTGTGGTATGTTACCATTTCATTTCGTCACACATTGAGCTGTTGTGTAAGATAATTCCAGACACAATATTACACTTGACAGGAAACTAACCACATCACTTTGTTTTTAGCGTACACTCAATTTTAGAAAAGTCGATCAGACGAACCGCAATCACGTTGATAACGTTATTGGGTTACTCCCCTTTGCTAAAGTATGGTGCGCCGTAGTAAAACATAAAATAATCGTCATCGATTCATAACTCGTATTCCAGGTGATTTCCCAGGTGGCCCCGAGTCTTATTTTATTTAGTATAACCTCCAGTATGATAACCACTATAGAAAAGTTTGACCAAAAAAAACGTTCCATAATTTTTGAGCTGCACCTGTCTATTTGCTCAAAATATCAACAATCCATTTATTTTATAAAATAAATGGCCATTTCCAGAAATTTTAAATGAGCAAGTAGATTTATATTGAATTAAGAAATCCCAATACCTTAATGCAGGGTACATCAAATTAAATTACCAATGTTAGTAGTAAATGGTTACGTCAACGATTTCTAACTAACAGTTTTACCCACCTTCTACTGTACACAACGGCTGAGACAATGACATCATTGGCTCGACGTCTGCTGTTGGTTCATTATCTGCAACCGATTAACAATAAAATATATAAAATAAATCTTTATCATAAAAATAACTGTAATTAAAATAAAGTAGTTATACATTTACACGGGTATACAAGGCAGTGTTTTAATTGATATATATAATTAATGAGAATTAATTTAAAGCCCCAGGCATGAGTTGCTAAATTCTGTATTTTTCAGATCATCAAAATAAGTTGGCAAGTACACACTCACAAATATCAACAGAGTATTAAGTCTAATTATTGTTATAAGCAAAAAATTGTGAAAATAACATTATGTTATTTATTACTTCAAACGCATTAAAACATTTCAAAATCTTATTCACAACATCAATATTTAACAAATATTGGACTAAAAAGTATAGCAGGTGAAGGTATAGGTACCTAATTCTTGTGCAGGCTACTGAACAGGCGTGACATGCGGCATTATATTCACAGGAGCTGCTGCTAATTGTATTAGCGTTTCGTCTCTGTCATCTGATTTTGTTATCTGAACATCCCTTTAACCCTTTCAGTGCCAGGTCCGATTTTTGTATCAACCCATATACTATGTGCCAATGCATTCTCTTATAGATGCGAGTCGACCATAGGTCGCCTCGCATATATAAGAGAATGCATTGGCCTAACAATTTTTCATCATTTTTTACAATTTTAATAATTTTTTCTTGTATTCTTTAACATACTTATTTTGTAGGTTTAGTGCCAGGGAATCTTACGTTTTTCATGGGCATTATTACTGTGAATACTTGGTGCTAGTTTTGAGTTATAACATCCCCCTAAGATTTTATCCAGTTTGTTTTTCAATTCGCTATAGCATGCTTAAGCATACCCAAAAAAGGGCTGATTTTACAGACCGTAAATTAGGGCCGATGAGATCGGCCCCTGGCACTGAAAGGGTTAAATTAATACTAGACAATTCCACAGAGTACTGTTATAACTTGGAAAAATCCACGTAGAAAGGGTTAAACAGCTATTTTTCTAATTGCAGACACAGAGCTTGAAGTCAAAGGTGATTTAAATTCCAAATGCATGGGTATTCCACAGGACCCTGTACCGAGTACTCCAATGAGAATGTTCACTCCAAGTAAGTAAACACCATAGTTAACCCATTCTCTACTAAGTCGATTATCCCATTCACATATACAAATATACTTTGGAGCGGTCTATTAATAATTTGTAGGGTGTTCAAATAAAAAAAAAAAGACCGATGGATTAATAGTTAATACAAAATCAAAGTTATTCACATTCTTTGTTTGGAAATGTCGGTATGAGTTCAACAAACGGCATATGACCGTTTGTTGAACTTATTATCTCAAAAATTCATAATGGATATTTATATCAATGAGTATGTAGCGTAGAAAGGGTTAAAGGTCATCCACATCATCCTTCAAAAGAACGTTTCAGGGGACATAATATAAATTTTATAAACGTATGTAAACAACTGTCAGCAAAAATACTATCTGCGTCCAAGTCTGGGCACCCACCACAAGTTCGGGTATCAAAGCCGCAGATCGAGATGTCGCCAAACCAGATCTGAGATGTCAAAGATGCGAATGATATACTTCATATTTTGACCGCTTCTGCTTGAAAATATCACAATGAGCATTCGGACAGGTCGGCACATGGATCAGCTTTAGGTTGGGGTGCATGTGCAAGAGTTGAAACGTGTATGTTTGTTTGTGTTTTATGTTCTGTCATATTATTAGTATAGGCTATTCTGTGTTATTCGACATTATATGCCCGGAACTGTACAACGAATGGAAACATTAAATCAGAGTAAATCATGAGTTAGCAGGGACATGACCTATAGTTTCTAAATGCACCCCTTCCAGTAACTTCTATTTGCACCCTAATGTTAGGTTCGAGTGTTCATCGAGTTTACAACGGATTCTTACACCGTGCCTTTTCTTTGAATTTACAAGGGGGTGTCCTTTGTACATGTGTTTTACGTGGCTTTTATCAGAGTATATCCTTGTTTATCAAGGGTTTTATCAGAATGTAATCTGTTACACCACGACTCTGTCAATAGTCTATTAGAGTATGTGCTGATTTGCATCGGTTTACATGTGTTATTCCGTCTATATGTCCTGTTTCCCCGGTGTAAAACCCTTGATAAACAATGATATTCGAACCAGCTTCGTCAGCGCTAGACGGCATATGGCGGCATTATTCTGCCGACGGGACCACCGGGGTCCTTTCCAATCAATGTACAGTTTAAAATAGTGTGTGTTCAGATCAAGAACCAACTATATATTGTTCAACTTTGAGTCAAAATATTATACTGAAATTACATTCAGTTCAAGACATTCCAAACCCCTCCCCGCCCATAGCTTGGTTATGTCGCTAGATTCTAATTTCTAACTGGTTCTGACAATGAGGTATATACATGTATCACTTAGAATATTGCAAGCTTAAAGAGGAGATATTCAGTTGCCTCTGGAGTTGTGCATTTAGTGGGGTGCAAATGAAAATGATAAGTTGAACACCCCGACCCCAACAAAACACTTTAGTCACGTCCCTGCATATTTCGCCCATGTCGCCACTCCCCTGTTCGGGACTATTATAACTGTACGGTAACGGCTGAAATTGTCAAGTCCATGCCTTATATTTAAGTGATGCTGTGACCGTGGTGTTTTAAAGTTGGAATGTCGAGTTTCCTCAAAATACTCACGGTTGTTGTCGCAACAATGCTTTGATCAAACTGTTAGCAGCTGGAAATGGCTTGCACTCCTGGTAAATTAGATGGAAGAACCTGACAGAAATAAGTTGAAATTGTATTTCTGTGATTCTGGGACATCAAATTTTTTTTTTTGTATCGGTATCAGAACTCGATTCTTTTCCTAATGTCGGTAAAGTGTTTGAACTGAAATGGTTATCAGTTGAAAACATTTCGAACCATTATTATAGGGGATATCAGGTGGGAATTTCCAAAAAACAGGAAATGATGATGTACCTGTTGGAAATTTTCAATTCATTTGGGTGGAGTGGTTGACAGATGGGGTTGCAATGTAATGTAGTAGAAGTTATTGAAAATTATTGTCCAGAAAATGTAACGGTCACAACGGGGGTGGGTCTTGAAAAAAAAAACAATCCAGAATACAAGGTCCGGTGGGCGGGTTTTATCTGAATCCCGATCGCTGATATATCCAATGCCATATTTTTTTTTTCAAAATACTTTTTTAATAACAATTTATGACAAATAAAACAATTTGAAATGTCAAGGCTTAAGAAGCTGGAGCAGGGGGTCCATTTAATTTAATTTAATTCAATTTAATCGGACATGTACGGTGGCCCGTAAATGCCACGGCAAAACAAACTTTTCAAAGTTTGTTTTGTCGTGAACTTTTTACTCACGGCAAAATAAACTTTTCAATCACGGCAGAATAAACTTTTCGCTCACGGCAAAACATACTTTTCATCAACGCAAAACAAACTTTTCGCTCACGGCATATAAAACGTTTCATCCACGGCAAAACAAACTTTTCACTCGCAGCTTGCAAAACAATCTTCGCGTACGTATACCTACGAAACCATATTTGTCACTCTGAAAACCAATCAGGTTACAATCTTGGACATCATGCAATACGACTGACAGTGGACGCCACAAATGATATTTATAAGGATACAGTTTTATCTTCTACAATAGGCGATTGGAATAGACTGCCAGCATGCGTGAACAATTGTACCAACCTGGATATAAAGACACCCGTACTACTATCATTGTCATAGTCGCAAATCTCAAGTTTTCCACACACGATTGAGACTGATGTAGTAATTTGAACTTCGATCTGATGACCAATTTTTTTATATAGAATGACATTTATACCAGGCGTCAAGATTGGAATTACTATCTTCTCGGCTAAACATAATGCTATCAGTATTACACCTCCAGCTTGATGAAAAAAGAGAATTTACTAAAGAGGGACGTTTGCTCCCAACAAATATTGTTGCAATATACAAGGTGTTCTTCCGTGACGCAGGCATAATGAGTAATGTCTTGTTCGAATTATACACAAACATTTAGATTGAATCACATATAACCTGAGAGTCTCAAAACACAGTGCTGTTAAACAGTCGGAACATCACCGCGTGACATATACATTTACGACCTGATATACAATTGCTCACATGCCTCCCACGTTATCACAAAAGTTTGTTTTGCCGTGGATAAAAAGTATGTTTGCCGTGAGCGAAAAGTTTGTTCTGTCGTGATTGAAAAGTTTGTTTTGCCGTGAGTAAAAAGTTCACGGCAAAATAAACTTTTGAAGAGTTTGTTTTTCCGTGGCACTTACGGGCCACCGTAGACATGTCATTATTTTGTACCACAATTGTTCGTTTTGTCTTAATATCATTTTGACAGTTTTTGCTATATTGTATATCCAGTCCAGCAATAATGTATTCCCAAATGATGAATTAGTGATTTCAAAACTAGCTCCGACCTCAATTCATTTCAGAAACACGGAAATAAATACACCCGCATCATTCCCATCATTTATCCGTGTCGACCACGCCCATCGATAACATATTACGCGTAGACATAATAGAACGATAATCTGACTTAATCCATCTAACAGTAGTATATGCTTTAAACAACACACGGATATTATAAATAAAACTCCATTGTAAAGCCAACTAAACGCACGTATGATTTACAATCAAATTACCAATCTGTATCGTTACTGCGAACCAGAAATCGGTATTCTCGTATTAGGTTCAAGTCTCGGTTTATACAAAAATCTCAGACCAGGTGGGTACTAGGTCTCAGTTGTAGACTATTACCTATGACATACATAATTATCGATTATATTAAATTGTGTCCTGTGCATATATAATTATAATCTATCATATATACGGCATACCAATATAATACAATTCCTATTTGGTTAACATAAATATAAATGCTTCCAAAAAATACTTATGTTTCTGTTACCAGAACTTGTACGTTACCACATGGTTCGAATTATGAACAGACCGGCACAGACTTGAATGACAATAAGAAGGCAAACCTTGGTTTACGTAAACCTGAGTTTCAAAACGACGAGAGTACGGACAAATAAATCCAGCTTACTCGCCCAAAAGCTAGGTAGCACATCGAGATCATCGTGGTGGGTGCAGGACGTTTCGGCACCTAGACGTTTCGGCACCTGGTTTTCTGGACGTTTCGGCACCTGGGTTTTCGGCACTTGGTTGTTTCGGCCCAGGTGCTTGGACGTTTCACTCTTATGACTAATGTGTAGGTTTTCTACACAAAATGTGTAGCCCTGATACACAATCATTATTCAATTTTGATCTTAAACATATTTGTGTAGTATGTGTAGTTTCATATTCGTACACAAATTGTGTAACAATTTTTACACATAAATGGGTAAATGTTTACACATTTATACACAACTGTGTGTATAAAATCAACACATATCCCTTACACATTTTGTGTAGGTTCTTACACACACAGTTCGTAGACAAGAAAAACAAGTTCAGTAGTCCGACCTGTGGGTATAGTATTAAAGGTATATGCAGATTAATATGTTAAAACTTTCATGGCGCATAGTGGTATGTATTATTTTGTTCTGTACTGTGAGTTTTTACTTTGAATGAACAAACCATGGTCGAGGCGTGATTGCATAATATTAGTATTATTACAACAATCATAACAAGAGTCTAAGGGCAGTAATCGCCATGAAAGTTTTAACAAATAAATCCTCATATACTATTAATACTAAACCCACAAATTGGAATTCTGAACTTACATCCTTGTCTACGATCGCTGTAGATTGTATTCCAAAAAATATACTCAAACAATATGGCCGTCACGTAGCAGACTATGGAACTGAAGGCACCGCAGTGCGCATGCTCTACGTTCTTACACAATTGTGTGTAACAGAAAATACACATTATGTGTAGAACGGCACTTGTTCAATGTATTTGTATGTAAAACTACACATTGCTATGTGTATTAACCGGGTTTACACATTTGATGTGTAATCGTTTCTACACATTAGTTATAAGAGTGTTCGGCCTGATATACATGTACTATTGTTTACCGGGATTTTACAATGGTGTGTTTATAAGGGAACATAGTAATTATGTTGACAAACATTTGACCAACCTAAGTTGGTCACATTGAATCAACTTGGATGAGTGCAGTGAAGGTCGGTGGCCCCTTATGTGATTGCGATGTATGCTTTTTATGTAGGTTTCCAAATAACACCAATCAGCTGCGATACCAACGCTACGGTCACCGAACTAGTAGCGATAACAGAAACACTAACGGCGGTCACAGCAACAGTAATTGTCACACAACCGGCGGCCATAGCAACAGTAATGGTCACACAGCCGATAGTAACAGCAACAGTAATGGTCACGCAACCGGAGGTCACAGCAACAGTGACAGTAATCTCTACAATGGCATTACCACAGGCAGGCTCTATCGAGCCAAGCCCCGCAATTTCGACAACGACCCCTTGGAGCCTTGTGAACTACATTGTAGACAGAGAACAACTGAGCGCTACCAAACGATCAAAGATAAGTGCCGCAGATCCACGAACGTCATCTAAAATTATCGCTGCTGCTGCGATGTCCGTATCACTGTTGATTATGATGGTGTTGATGTATCTTGACATACCCATGGTTGTGAGACACATGAGAACCACATCATTTCCGGATGGATTATATGGTGAACCTCGAAAAACTAACCCGAAGCGCTGAATATGGAAGACACTTCCTATGTTTTCGAATCCCCACTCTGGGGTTTTTATTCACCAGCTGGATGTATATATTGTCGCATGTGGGATGGTTAGCCCCAGGATTGCTGAAAGGACCGAGTGGTCGGACTGTGGTCCTCATATTAACCCATCATGTTTTTTTTTATTATTTTAACTTGAAGATTAGCCAAAACAAAAATATTATATTTTATATAAACAATAAATTCATTCGTGATATTTCTTCCTTGTAGTTGTAGTTGCCGATTGATAATGATGTTGTTGTTGTTGTTCGAGATTGGGGAGGTGTATCTTTCGTGGCTGACGTTTTCGCTTCATCTATGATGTTCATTGTTCTTTGAAACTGTCGTTCGGAGGAGTCCTTTTTTGCATTTCTTCGATTCCTCTATTGGAAGAATGGAGCGGAATCATCCAGTTCAGTTAATATTTTCACCACGCGCAGGCGATACAAATCATCGACTACCACAGCGACGATTATAGACGATAATGTCACAGTTAGGAGGCGAGACGCACCCCACCCCAAATACTTTTAATGTACAGTTGTGTCACAGCCTAACTAGTTACAGTTATTTTCCACTATTATAGAATATAATTAAATTGGACTTTATGAAATCCACATTTTTATATTTACATTCACATTACTTGTATATCGAACTCTTATTTCGTTATATCTATATATTCCTGCTATAAGAACTGACAATCCCTCATAATGGACCATACTTTTGCTATGTATAAACAATTAGTATCGTGTAACTTATGTGCGTTGCCGTGACCATACTGTTTAGGCCTAATGTCATGAACAATCAGTATTAACAAGAGATGTTGTCAAATGTATAGTCGATTTTTACAACTATTAATCGAGAGGTCCCCAGAGCAAAATATTACACCATCCCAAAGTAGGATTATACTAAGTAACACTGGAGTGGGGTCGATGTTTTGTGTGATGTGAGGAGTCGGAACCAGTCCTGCACCAAATCACCGAATCATGCTAAATAATATATGTTATTAATTGGTTGTTTCCCTATTGTCCGAGGTATGAGGCAGAGGTCTGTCGTATTGGCCTGAGGCCAATGTGGAAACAACCAATTAATAAGTATTTTATTAATTAGCAACATTGGCAATAATTGTTTCACAGGATGAATATATTAACATAGATATACCATTGTGTGCTTTATTAAATTATCAATTATTCCAGCAATTTTTATTCTTGTGAACTTTGTGAAGAACTTGCAGCGAATTCACAGTACTGTCAGTACGTTACTTTGACTTATTGGCCGCTTTTTGTACTTATTGGCCGATTTTTGATTACTTATTGGCCGCGTTTTCTACTTATGACGCGGGCCGCGTTCTACTTATTGCGGCCGATAAACTATAGCTAATTAATAACACACTGTATTGTTTCACGGCGCTCCAATATTTCGTTATAACGAACTCTTACTGATGACTCCGTACTTAATTGTTCCTGAAGATAGGCGTGTACATGTATATGTTAAAGATAATCACAACGGGAATTTACATCGAGCAGAACATAACAGCATCATCACTGTGTTGTGAAGAAGGGTGTATATGTCTAAGTTATTATTCTGATATTTAAATAATTATGGGAACCATTGAACTGAACTCGAAAAGTAAAACCACAACCAGGCTGCTCACTTCAGTCAACAATCAACAAGTGATGCGTGAGTTTTAACATATAATTCACTCATACTGTACATTGTACAACCACCGTGCCACTTCAGGGTGGTCATGGGGACGTATATGTTTTTGTGCACCCTCGGCCTTGAGTATGTGTAAGTTTTACAAGCATTGCACCATCGAGTAATTTACCATGATTATTCGCCCTTCAAATTGACATGTAAATAATGGTGTTGAGTTTGTTTGTCCGCATGTAAATATAATTGTATATACCAGTCCATTCTACCGTAATAATTGTAATTCATTAACATAACCATTTTAGTTCCCCTGTTTTTTTAACAAACTGAGGAGTCGTACTATTTTATAAGATGGCTTATCTCTTTAACCCTTTACCCAACAAACCGGCCAAAACCTGCCAAATAAAGCTTCAACAGCCTAAAATATCTTGGGTCTGTCTCAATAAAACCATACAAATATGGATATCATTGGAACCGGCTCATTGACCACATTGTGATGGTTACAGTTATGCCCTGTGCCAATGCATTCTCTTATATATGCGAGTCGACCATAGGTCGCCTCGCATATATAAGAGAATGCATTGGCCTAAAAAAAAATTCTTACATTCTTTAACAATTTTATAATTTTTAATGTGTTAAGCCAATGCATTCTCTTATATATGCGAGGCGACCTATGGTCGACTCGCATATATAAGAGAATGCATTGGCACAGGGCCCTTCTGTTTGGTAAAGGGTTAAATAACAAATTTGAAATAGTTTCGTGGGTATAGATTAATAACTATGAACTGAAGACCTGTCAGGAAACGCTTCTGTCAATTAAAATTGATTTTATTTCGAATATTTTATGAGGAAATGAGATGATTAAATGGGACACTTTATTGTTCTATTTTGAACAGACCATTCAGACGTTACCATATTGCGATATTAACCCTTTACCCAACAAAACGGACAAAAACGACCATATAAAGCTTCAACAGCCTAACATATCTTCGGTCTGTCTCAATAACACCATACAAATATGGATATCATTGGAACCGGTTCATTGACCACATTGTGAATGTTACAGTTATGCCCTGTGCCAATGCATTCTCTTATATATGCGAGTCGACCATAGGTCGCCTCGCATATATAAGAGAATGCATTGGCCTAAAAAAAATCTTTTTTTAACACTTACCATTTTTTCTTATAATATTTTCTACGTTCTTTGACAATTTGATCATTTTTAATATGTGTTAAGCCAATGCATTCTCTTATATATGCGAGGCGACCTATGGTCGACTCGCATATATAAGAGAGTGCATTGGCACAGGGCCGTTCTGTTGGGTAAAGGGTTAATCATTAGGCTCTTCCCATAGCTACGATCCGAACGTCAAACGCCCCAGATTGATTGTTTGTATTGTTTTATTCCATTGTTATAAGCGATAATGAGTCTAATTAACGTTTATTTGTGACAAAATTACAGAATAAAATGTCTGTTCTCTGTTAGCAGTAGCGACTTTTGTTCGTTAGCTAAACAACCATACGTTTTGAGACCAGAAACCTTTTGAAATATAATAAATATTTATCTATAGAAGCATTTCCGGACAGGAGTCTTCGGCTCATATCTAATAATGTATACCACGGTAACTATATAGTACACGTTTACAAAGAGATAGAACATCTTTAAATACAAGTAAGGCGTACTGATATACTGGTTCTGAAGTTTATTGAGATTCGGTTGTGGTATGAATGACATGTTGCACTGTTTACATAATGTTGGTTAGTCTGTGTGTGTGTATGCGCAGATATGTATAACTCTTGGTTAATTTCCGGTTCATTCAAATGTATGTGCATGGTGATGAATTAAACAATAGAGGGTTTTATTGATAACTGCGGTCATCCAGTTAGGATAATCTGCGTGAATGTAAACCCGCCGGAACATGTTCCTGGTCAGAGTTTGGTTTTCTCCCGGTGTTTGATCACGGATCGTAGTATTGACGGTCCACTGTTCCTGGACCAACAAAAGCAGACAGGATCCTCCGTATACATACGAATTATCGGGGTGCAGATCCTCTCAATAACATACGTGGGATCCTCCGCTTCAATGGCTATCGAGGTAGGATTCATCGATAAATCATAATAGACGATCTTCTGCTGAAGCAGAAGGAAGCTTAAGGGTGATAACTCTAAATAGAACGTATTTTAACGAAATAATATGTCCGTCATTTAGTCAATAATAATCGTTAAAAAACGTTTTTCAAATATCTCAGTTATTTCGTTAAAACACTTCTTGAAACTTTCTGGCTGTATATCCCACGTATATAGCTTATCGACACGAACCACCGCGGGAGTATACGTATATTTATATACGGTGGATCCTGGAAGGTTCCTGAACACACAATAACGTGGATTTGATCACATATACACAATCGCATTGGCATGCTGTTTTTTATGTTTATTGCGACTGGATTGTGACCAGAATCTTCCGCTGGAGGATGTCAAGTCCGCTGGTACGCGGGATTCATATCCCTCTGTTAACTGGTATGTGGGATTCACACCCATTGTCAATTGGTACGCGGGATTCACACCCTTTGTTAACTGGCATATGCGGGATTCACACCAAGCGTTAACTGGTACGCAGGATTCACACAATGTGCTAACTGGTACGCGGGATTCACACCATGTGTTAACTGGTACGCGGGATTCACACCATGTGTTAACTGGTACGCGGGATTCACACCATGTGTTAACTGGTACGCGGGAATCACACAATGTGTTAACTGGTACGCGGGAATCACACAATGTGCTAACTGGTACGCGGGATTCACACCATGTGTTAACTGGTACGCGGGATTCACACAATGTGCTAACCGGTACGCGGGATTCACACCATGTGTTAAGTGGTACGCTGGAATCACGACATGTGTTAACTGGTATGCGGGATTCACACCATGTGTTAAGTGGTACGCGGGCATCACACCATGTGTTAAGTGGTATGCGGGATTCACATCCTCTACTAACTGGTACGCGGGATTCACACACTGTCAACTGGTACGCGGGATTCACACACTGTCAACTGGTATACCCGGAAGTCACACCCTATGTTAACTGGTACGCGGGATTCGTAACCTCGGTCAACTGGTACGCGGGATTCACATCCCTCTGTTAACTGGTACGCGAATTTCATACCGTCTGTTAACTTGTACGCGGAATTCAGACCATGTGCATGCGGTACGTATGCGCGGGATTCATGGCAGATTCGTGCCCCTCTGTTAACTGGTACACGGGAGTAATATGCACAATGTAACCGCAGTCAGGATTCAACAAACATGCTGATATACGCAGTTTGTGTAGCACACCATTACACTGTTTTGTATTATTTGCCAGCCCGAATGACAATTGTAGATGTAATTAAATCCAATATCGTTTTATATGTTGAAGTCATCGATACTATTTCAGAAAATATGTGAAATATATGATATAATATAACATTATTAAGTATGTATTCCATATATACCGCCATCAACGTCGCTTTTTCTGTTGATCTATGACTATGAGCCTATTGATGGATCAGTAGACGAATAGCATACTGATAATGCCGCGAAGCGGATTATACTACATGTACGTACGTTAATCATCTACTGGTGCAGCTATAGACTCATATATCAACCGAAAACGACTCTGATGGCTTATACTTACAACGATATCATTTGATTTCGAACTATCTGCTATTAATCCACCTTAGAAAATTAATTGACAAAACAGGATTTTCCGTTGGACGATTTCCGAATCATGTTTAAAATGACGCTAAAACGTCTCAATAGTTATCAACACACAGAGTCGAATCCGAAGCGATGGTCCCTGACTGGTTACAGAGTCGAATCCGAAGCGATGCTCCCTGGCTGGTTACAGAGAGTCGAATCCGAAGCGATGGTCCCTGTCTGGTTACAGAGTCGAATCCGAAGCGATGGTCCCTGGCTGGTTACAGATTAGCGATCGATCTCCGGTAAACTTATAATCTCCCGGTGTAAACACTGAAATGCCCTTGCAATATTTGTGACAAATGCCATGGCACTATCAGTAGTATGAAGCAGTCAAAATGTTAATAGGGTTGTAATCGAGTAAAACATTTTATTTATTTCCAATCATATTGTCCATGTTCATCAGCCCCGTCGATCAGTCTGACTCATTAATTTTCGCAGTACATTGTAACTACACGTTGTCATGGACGCTTTTCCGAAAATTTGCCAAATGAAAATCACGGCACGAATTTTGAGCGTTCATTCGAGTATTACAGAAACATGAATACGACTGAAATGCAATGACATAAGTATCATATCATATCATATTACACATTTCTTGTATAGCACACATATCACCGAGGTTTCAATGCGCTTGACAACATTAAAATAAATTCACAAATTTACACTTCAATATTTCGTGAATAAAGGAGTTTTAAAAAGACCTTTGAATTCATCATATCATATCCAGCACAGTTGTGGGTCCTGGATATGATGATATGATGAATTCAAAGGTCTTTGTGGGGACCAACGGTAGTACAGCCTCCATAAAGAACATAAACAAGCATTATAATCATCATCTACTTTGGCAAATGTTTATAGCATTTCGTTTTCGAGTTGTTTTTTCACTAAGATTCTACCGGAATTCTCTATCCGCTATTTCGCGTCATCGGGTGACTGTTGGACTCGCCCATTTTTCTTGGAAGTATCACTACGAGGTGACTCGTCTACTGTAATATCTATGCACTTATATATCGGGTCCCGCTAGCCTCTCGACCAATCAAATGCCCGCAATTCAATGCAGTCGAAAGTACAAAGTACAAAGGATTCACTCCCCTCTGTTCATTGGTATTCAGGAAACAGTGATAGTTTTGTTGATAATTTCGGTCATTCAGTTATTATCTGCGTTTAAAGGGGCCAATGCCTTCGAAGTGGGGTTATGCTATATAACATACACGTCTGTAACATAACTGTATAATATAACATACACGTCTGTACCATAACTGTATAATATAACATACACGTCTGTAACATAACTGTATAATATAACATACACGTCTGTAACATAACTGTATAATATAACATACACGTATGTAACATAACTGTATAATATAACATACACGTCTGTAACATAACTGTATAATATAACATACACGTCTGTAACATAACTGTATAATATAACATACACGTCTGTAACATAACTGTATAATATAACATACACGTCTGTAACATAACTGTATAATATAACATACACGTCTGTAACATAACTGTATAATATAACATACACGTCTGTAACATAACTGTATAATATAACATACACGTCTGTAACATAACTGTATAATATAACATACACGTCTGTAACATAACTGTATAATATAACATACACGTCTGTAACATAACTGTATAATATAACATACACGTCTGTAACATAACTGTATAATATAACATACACGTCTGTAACATAACTGTATAATATAACATACACGTCTGTAACATAACTGTATAATATAACATACACGTCTGTGACATAACTGCATAATATAACACACACGTCTGTAACATAACTGTATAATATAACATACACGTCTGTAACATAACTGTATAATATAACATACACGTCTGTAGCATAACTGTATAATATAACATACGTCTGTAACATAACTGTATAATATAACATACACGTCTGTAACATAACTGTATAATATAACATACACGTCTGTAACATAACTGTATAATATAACATACACGTCTGTAACATAACTATAATATAACATACACGTCTGTAACATAACTGTATAATATAACATTCACGTCTGTAACATAACTGTATAATATAACATACACGTCTGTAACATAACAGTATAATATAACATACACGTCTGTAACATAACTGTATAATATAACATACACTTCTGTAACATAACTGTATAATATAACATACACGTCTGTAACATAACTGTATAATATAACATACACGTCTGTAACATAACAGTATAATATAACATACACGTCTGTAACATAACAGTATAATATAACATACACGTCTGTAACATAACTGTATAATATAACATACACGTCTGTAACATAACAGTATAATATAACATACACGTCTGTAACATAACTGTATAATATAACATACACGTCTGTAACATAACAGTATAATATAACATACACGTCTGTAACATAACAGTATAATATAACATACACGTCTGTAACATAACTGTATAATATAACATACACGTCTGTAACATAACAGTATAATATAACATACACGTCTGTAACATAACTGTATAATATAACATACACGTCTGTAACATAACTGTATAATATAACATACACGTCTGTAACATAACTGTATAATATAACATACACGCCTGTAACATAACAGTATAATATAACATACACGTCTGTAACATAACTGTATAATATAACATACACGTCTGTAACATAACTGCATAATATAACATACACGTCTGTAACATAACTGTATAATATAACATACACGTCTGTAACATAACAGTATAATATAACATACACGTCTGTAACATAACAGTATAATATAACATACACGTCTGTAACATAACTGTATAATATAACATACACGTCTGTAGCATAACTGTATAATATAACATACACGTCTGTAACATAACAGTATAATATAACATACACGTCTGTAACATAACAGTATAATATAACATACACGTCTGTAACATAACTGTATAATATAACATACACGTCTGTAACATAGCTGTATAATATAACATACACGTCTGTAACATAACTGTATAATATAACATACACGTCTGTAACATAACTGTATAATATAACATACACGTCTGTAACATAACTGTATAATATAACATACACGTCTGTAACATAACTGTATAATATAACATACACGTCTGTAACATAACTGTATAATATAACATACACGTCTGTAACATAACTGTATAATATAACATACACGTCTGTAACATAACTGTATAATATAACATACACGTCTGTAACATAACTGTATAATATAACATACACGTCTGTAACATAACTGTATAATATAACATACACGTCTGTAACATAACAGTATAATATAACATACACGTCTGTAACATAACTGTATAATATAACATACACGTCTGTAACATAACTGTATAATATAACATACACGTCTGTAACATAACTGTATAATATAACATACACGTCTGTAACATAACTGTATAATATAACATACACGTCTGTAACATAACTGTATAATATAACATACACGTCTGTAACATAACTGTATAATATAACATACACGTCTGTAACATAACTGTATAATATAACATACACGTCTGTAACATAACTGTATAATATAACATACACGTCTGTAACATAACTGTATAATATAACATTCACGTCTGTAACATAACTGTATAATATAACATACACGTCTGTAACATAACAGTATACTATAACATACACGTCTGTAACATAACTGTATAATATAACATACACGTCTGTAACATAACAGTATAATATAACATACACGTCTGTAACATAACAGTATAATATAACATACACGTCTGTAACATAACTGTATAATATAACATACACGTCTGTAACATAACTGTATAATATAACATACACGTCTGTAACATAGCTGTATAATATAACATACACGTCTGTAACATAACTGTATAATATAACATACACGTCTGTAACATAACTGTATAATATAACATACACGTCTGTAACATAACTGTATAATATAACATACACGTCTGTAACATAACTGTATAATATAACATACACGTCTGTAACATAACTGTATAATATAACATACACGTCTGTAACATAACTGTATAATATAACATACACGTCTGTAACATAACTGTATAATATAACATACACGTCTGTAACATAACTGTATAATATAACATACACGTCTGTAACATAACTGTATAATATAACATACACGTCTGTAACATAACTGTATAATATAACATACACGTCTGTAACATAACTGTATAATATAACATACACGTCTGTAACATAACTGTATAATATAACATACACGTCTGTAACATAACTGTATAATATAACATACACGTCTGTAACATAACTGCATAATATAACACACACGTCTGTAACATAACTGTATAATATAACATACACGTCTGTAACATAACTGTATAGTATAACATACACGTCTGTAGCATAACTGTATAATATAACATACACGTCTGTAACATAACTGTATAATATAACATACACGTCTGTAACATAACTGTATAATATAACATACACGTCTGTAACATAACTGTATAATATAACATACACGTCTGTAACATAACTGCCATCAACAAGTACATGTAAATATAGATTGACTTTGTTCTTATTTTCATTATTAATAACTCTCAAATACAGAGAGTTCACATATCAAAACCGGAGTTTAATATGTAAGAACTACTATTAAAGTGGAATACTGATAAAAGTCAAATTAGTCCAATAAGACAACAAATTGTAATCATATATTGACGATGTACATTGTAAAATCACACCCTATGGAAATTAACATAGGCTTTTAATATGAGGTATAATAATGTAAAATGCTAAAGCATTGAAAAATATTCTGAAAATCATATTCAGACTAAAATATTTGAACTTACTACACGATTAGCGATGTTTGATGACAAATCACTGTAACAGTTTTGTTTACATAACAATGGTTTCCACACGCACACTTTCGTTACATGATAAAAATAAATGATGTATATTAGAACAATGTTTATCTATTTCTCCATGTTCTTCTTAGTGGTGATGTTTTTAGATACTTAAGTATGTTTGGCACAATTCCCACTGCGAGAGCCTTGCTTTCTTTAAAGATACAGGCGGCGTTGGCGGTGGGTATGCTGTAAAAATATCCGCCTCCGTCAAAAACCGCCATAAACAGAAATAATAGTAAAATATAGACAGACCTTGTTCTTATACCAATCAGAAATATGGCATAAATAGTATGTTATTGTCAAATGTTTTTCCTTTGTTATGTAAACAAAGGCAAAAAAAGTTACAGAACCTGGCTTTTGTTTAGATCGATCCGGATATGGTAAACATAAAGAGCGTTATTTGTTAATGTTTTCCTGATATGGATATAATAAAGAGCGTTTATATCATTTGTTTGTGATTAACCAATAGAATTGCGCTGGTTATGTAAACAGCAGCAAACTTCTGTAACACGAGCAGGCTCTTGTTTACGTACACCATCGTTCGTCTTGACGACAATATACTATGTATACGCGCTGATTATGTTTGGCATATGAACAAAACTTATATATTTTAATATTCCTTCTGTTGATGGCGATTTGAACAAATATGAATATTTCTGCAACGAACACCGCCCGTGTCTTTAACTGCATATAATGTTCAAGATGTGGCCTGCACTTGGCGATTCAAACAGCAGGAACAGGCAAATAATATATGTGCGCTAGGCTTGGCCTGCCAACATGACACCACAGTTTGCCTGTGATAGTTCTCGACGTTTAGAAACACTAAAAACCTAATTTCGGTGTGTGGCCATGGTTGATTCAAGATAAATATCTTGAAGTTGGTATGCTTGGTTTGCTTTATTGCTAGATATGATTTAACATATTACATGCAAAAACATATATACATATATACAAATGTGGATTAGGATGCCTACAATGGGAGACAGACACAGGCCACTGGACTGACAACTCTATATGCCACATGTCCTTTGATGTGAACCAAACATGCATTGGTACTATATGGCTATTGTTTTGCATAAAGGGCAACGTGAACAGTGCACACCCACATCGAGAAAGCAGGGGCTAGATAAATATATCCCCTGTGTGAGACAATTAGGACGTGGTGAAAGTGATGCCCAAATACCCAGTCGCACGCAGATTAAGTCTTCATGCTGTATTCTCTCATGGCTAGCTTCAAATATATAGCCACATTTTTCAATACGGCTATATTCTCAACGTAGAGAAGTTTATGAAATTTATACACGTTTGGGTATTTCCAGTAATATTCGGGTATATACTTTTGTCTAATTTCTGAGAAACATATGCAAGTTATCATCAGGTGATATTCGTCCCCTGTTCCATTCTTACACAAGGTACATAATCTCTCTTCTTTGTTCGTTTTCTTCCACCGCCCACTTTCAATGGCAAGCCTATGATTCGATGTCCTAATCTTCATAACATATTCAGATAAGTGGCTTGGCAAATCTGTTAGGTATTTTCTCATTTTGGGGGACGGGGTTATAGCTCTATAGAGATGGCCCCTCGATGTGGATGCTACACTTGTGCCCCATTCTTGTATAAACTGATCTGTCAAAATTCGTTTAAGTAATTGTATTTTCGCTCTAGACAACTCTGTTTGTTCTTCCCACATATAATTGAGGCCTGCCCCGTTTATAGTTTTCTGTATGAACACCATCCATCTTAATTTTGTATCGAACATTGGGTCGCGCTCGTGGATAACTTTGGTCAGTTTGTATACATTTTTCGTGATTTCGGATCCTTCATTTGAGAGTAATTTTGACCAATAGGATATTGCTCTACATTTAACTTCGATCGACAATGGGTGTCGTCCGAGTTCACCATATACCATATAATTTGGTGTACATGATTTCATACCTAGTACCATTTTACAAAACTTAAGATGCACACTTTCAATGGATTTTATATCCTCGTGGCACCAAATTTCGCTACCATACAGAAGTATTGGCACAACCATTACATCAAACAAATATAACATCACATCGACTGGCAACTCCAGGTTTCTGACTTTGTTAAACAGCGCGTAAATCGCTTTTGTTGCCAATTTACAAGTTCTCTTAATCGATCTACAGAACCTACCATTATAGAAAAATTCTACACCCAGATACACGAATTCTTTAACAATCTTCAATTCAGAATCGTTAATCTTGAATATTGGTAATCTTTTTGGTTGTTTCTTACAGAAAATTACTACCTTCGTTTTATTAGTGTTTACTTGCAGACCCCATGCGTCAGTATAGTCCTGAAAAGCCGAAAGTGCCCTATGCATGCATGCTTCGTCGTCGGTCATGAGTACAGTGTCATCGGCAAAAGTAAACACAATAGACATATATAGCATTTCAAATTTTCGTAGAACAGTTCATCAATAAATTTGAGATTACCTATGGCGCAGTCATTTAGATAACTCTGTAAGTCATTTACGTAAAGTGAAAATAGGAAAGGTGACATTATTTCCTCCTGGAAAAGACCTATGTTGCTGCTGAAGAACTCAGATCGATCAACTTCATTCTTCACACAAGTTTTTACTTGGCTATACATGTTTTTAATTACCCTAAAAAGCTTCCCGTTGATACCGTTTCGCAACAATTTAAGAAATAGAGCTTCCCGCCAAATCGTATCGTATGCCTTCCTGAAATCGATGAACGTGCAGTACAGTTTTCTCCCACTTGCCAGGTATATATTGATAAGACTACCAAGAACAAATATGTTATCAGATGTCGAATAATTCTTTCGAAACCCGGTCTGGTTGTCATTAATTAGCTTCATCTCATCTGAAAATTTTGATAGCCTTACATTTAGTATCGATGTGAAAATTTTTGAGAAACAGCTTAAAAGCGTAATTCCCCTGTATGAATCAGGATTATTTACATCCCCGCTCTTTTTGTAAATCGGTCTTATGACCCCAGTGGCCCAATATGTGGGATATAATCCCGTATCTAGTATTAAGTTAAACATTTTTACATAAACATCAATCAATACATCAACAGAAGATTTGAAATATTCATTGCATAGATGATCGAGTCCTGAAGCTTTGTTGTTACGCAAATTGTGAATTGCCGTGCGGATTTCTTCCTCTGTTATTTTGTTGTTCATTTCATTCAGATTTAATTCACAAAACAACTCATCTATATGATCTGCCAGATCTGCTTTTTCGTCTGTATCTTCATTCATTGCTTTAAAATATTCATAAAAATCATTTATATCAACTTTACTACTATTCGGTGCTGATCTATCGCTATTTGTGAGTTTGTCTAATTGTTTCCAAAAGTCACCACCAGCCTCAGAGCGAAAGCTCCGTAATTCGGCGATGTTTGAGTTACGTTCGTTTCTTATTTTATTATCCATCATTTTACGATAATCTATACCGGTTAATCTTAATATATTTTCGATCATGTTGATAATCGGATTTTGCTCTATGGAAACAGTCGCGTTGTTTCTTACAATCTTCGTCAAACCATGGTTTGTGTATTTTTCGCTGTCGTGTGGATTTATGGTTACCACATTGAAACGTTCCACACGTCTTGCTTGCGGCTTCTACTAAAACTCCAGTTATGTCGCTGCAGATTCGGTTTACTTCTGCGTGCGTAGGTTTATTACTATACTTGAGGCCATCTAGTTGCGAAACGAGTTTCCCGACAGATTCCTCACTAATTTGTTGCGCAAATACGCCTTTAAATTCCGGTTTCCACCGTTTTGGCCTCATCTCTTGTTGATTAACATGGTTATTTGGAAAATCCAGGTTATCTTTTCGGTTCCACATATTAATTTCAATGTGGATACCATTGTGTATATCAGAGAACAGTGGTGAGTGATCTAGGATACCGAACGTCCTGATGTCTTGGAATAGGTTTCGGCTACATATTGCGTAATCTATAAGACTTCGATCTCGACATGTCAGTTTACCGATAGCATTATCCTCTCCGCACCTGCCGTTCATAATAAGTATTTTACAATTGATACATAAATCAATCAGCTTATACCCATAGCTGTTGACATTCCCTACATCTTCACTGCATCTGACAGGAATATCACATACCCTACTGCAATTATCATATGTGGGTCTATCACAAATATAGTCAATTAATGTTTGAGGAACATTTGTTGCGTGTTGGATATCACGATGGTCGACAAGGAGAATATCACTCAGTTCTTCAGTTCGGGCATAAATATCTTGAACACATGAAAGCTGCAGTGTTGCCATATCGCAGAGTTCCATATTTGACCTGCATGTTTCGCTGATGGTTTAGAAACACGCGTGGCACAATGATTTAACCCTTTACCCAATTGAACGGCCCTGTTCCAATACATTCTCTTATATATGCGAGTCGATCATAGGTCGCCTCGCATATATAAGAGAATGCATTGGCTTAACACATATTAACAATGATAAAATTGTCAATGAATGTAGAAAAATATTTTTTTTTTAGGCCAATGCATTCTCTTATATATGCGAGGCGACCTTTGGTCGACTCGCATATATAAGAGAATGCATTGGCACAGGACATAACTGTAACCATCACAATGTGGTCAATGAACCGGTTCCAATGATATCCATATTTGTATGGTGTTATTGAGACAGACCGAAGATATTTTAGGCTGTTGAAGCTTTATTTGGGCGTTTTTGGCCGGTTTGTTGGGTAAAGGGTTAAACTTTAAAGCACATGTGCATGCATGATATGTTATATTTGTTTTATTTATAATGAGAAGTGTAATACATAATTATGTTTATTAACATAAAGGTAAATATAATAACATGTACATCACATGACTCATAATAAGACGACACATTGCATTGCATTCGAGGTTCCCAATGAGTATACATCACAATATTCACCATTTTGTAACTGCAATCTGAGTCTATGACTCCCATAGCAGATGAGGCCATGCAGAATGGGGTCCCCAGGGGGTGAATTTGGTGATACTAGCCCGATGTGCGAGATAGCGTCACTAAATTCACCCTCTGGAGACCTCATTCTGCAAATGACAGCCCCAGTAAACTCAGGCATGTGCAGGGATGTCTCGATCCATGCGAATGAGTAATCGTGATGGTCAGGTGAGCGTGAGAAGGAATCCCAACCGGGAAGGTCTGGATTTACGACCTTGACCGGACAATTTGTGAGGCCACATTCAATGTGATAGAAAGCGCTGTCATTTCAAGTTTAAAACATGGCGAAAACATACGAATTAGTCAACATAATTAAACTAATTATATAATATAACTGCAACATGGACTAGTTAATATGTCATTACATGGATTATGTATGCTACAGTAAGTCGCCGTAGTTTTATATCAAATGAACATTTTTCAGCGAAATTTGCGATTGTTACGTTGAGTCTATTTTTAGCACTGCTTAACAGTAACACTCATCACAATGGGGACCAGTTAACTTTATGATACATGTACCCTCTGCTGGATGTAAGCCTTGAAACAGTTTTACCCTGTGCCAATGCATTATCTTATATATGCGAGTCGACCATAGGTCGCCTCGCATATATAAGAGAATGCATTGGCCAAACAATTTTGTATAATTTGTTATCAATTTTTACTTTTTCTTACATTTTTCAACAAACAAAAAAATTATCCCATAGAGAGCCCCACACAGACTGAGCAGACGACACTCTGTAGTGCATGCTTCCATCTGTGTGAGGCTCCATGTGGGTTAATTTTTATTTTTATGAAAGTTGGAAGAATAGTACAAAATTATTAAAATTGTAAAAAATTGTAAAAAATAATAACAAATAATGAAAAATTGTTAGGCCAATGCAATCTCTTATATAATTATCAGAATTATGTCATTCGATCCATATTGATGGCATTCTATGCATACGATCTCAAATAATGACATAGAAGAAATAGTGGTCTTGGAGCAATGTCGAGGTGGTGGGAGAGATCACCATAATGATTGGGGGGGGGGGTAGATGAGTGGTGTGACAATACTGATAAACACTAAATCAAATCCTGGAACATTGAATCGTGTTGATTAATCAAATTGGCACAATCATTTAAATCATAAATGCTATGATTCAAAATACCATTTTGTCATTTTTTATGAATACTTTCTATTTTAATCACGCTGGCTAAAAGTAAAACATAACGATAAGGCATTTGTTTACGATAACCCACCAGCCCCTAATTCAGATATCCACCCCTACTAATTGTATTGTATGGTACCTACACATTTTCACACTGTTTGGACAACAAATTATGACACTAAATACTGTTTTGAAATTCAAGCTATCACTGTGGTATCTGATTGAGATCAGTTTCAACTACTTTCAATCTGTTTTGGTCTGAAATTTCCAAAGGTGTACTTGTGTTAGGCATAAATTTCCAATTGTTGACCATTATTTTTTACCAAAATTTGGGATTAGACAGTCAGCTAACAGTGTCACACCCCACCACGTCCGCTGCTCAAAGGCCGTGAAGTGAAGAGGAGTCTTAAATTAAAAATCGTCCCCCAATGTCAGTCACTCATCGACTGAAACTCTCAATAAATTATTCTAACAATGACAAACTATTACAAGTATTAATCACTAACTTTTATTTTATTTCGTTCTTGTGGATATTAAATAGATCGTGATTTATAATCGATTATTCAGCTTTTCACGTTCAAATCGGCATCTTCAAAACTTTGTTGATATCCGCACACTGTTAATGCTAGATAGATTGCGAAGAAAGACCTTCTTGTTAAATGTGTGTCCATGCGTAAATCGGACCTTTACCGTTGGGGTTCCTTCTCACGCTTACCTGATGGTCAAGTCAATTAACACTCAATTGATCTAAATTGTAGTTATGAATGAGAGATTGAGTTAGTAAGTTGTTCGATCGTTCATGGATACAGATGGGTATTCTCTGCATGATAGTATATATCCCTTTCCGTGTGTCAGACAGCTAGGGGAGGTCCGGTCGGTGCCTTTTTTTGTTGTGCGTTCCTGGCGTAACCGGTCGTATGTTACTGGTTAACAACAATGGTGGTTCCGCTAGAGTTACCGACTTGGAGAATGGTCCTTTGTTACATATAGGTCTATTATGCACGGTCATGCAAGAACCATCTCCAGGTGGTGCGGTCGGTTGTTACCCTTTGTTTGCGTACGTGCATATAGCGAATCCTACCGTATATATCGGGGGTTAATATATCCACTCCCGCCTTAGATAACAGTTTGTCCATCACGTATGAGTACATATGGGTATTCGGTGCATGCTAGTATAATAATGAAGGAACCATCTCGTTCGGACCCCTGCGGGACATATATGGCAGATTTTGGTGCAGAAAAAAAATACGACGCAATTGTAACCAGTACGTCGTGCATTTTTTTCCAAGTCGATTTTTTTCAAAGTCGACTCAACGTTTGCTCGTACGTTAGCGGGACCATTAGTAACCAATGCAGCGGATACTAGGCGCCGCCTTGAAATGGTTTCTGCACCTCAGTCCGTTCAATGTGTTAATTCTTCGATACGTATCGAACGTAAATTTATTGTAAATACATGCCGTACATGTATTTATTGTTATACGCAATGATGCAATTGGAACATTAAGATATAACAATCTATATAAAAGACGACGGACGTTCAAAATACACCGACGGGCTTTGTGCTATTGGCCGGTAGCTAGTTTATGGTACGCTTTCAGTTGTGGAAGGACGACTTGACGAAGTTATATGGGAAAAATCCACATCTATAATTGTACACTTATACCCTTCAATAGAGACCTTTCGCAAAATCACGAATACGATTACGGATATGGAAATATCCTGCCATTATACGGCCAAAATTCGATCTTTACGCATGGGGGTTCTTATGTGAGATAACATATACACCATGCATGCAGTTTAATTATGTGCATATGTGTCAAGAATGTGCCATCGGTCCTGCTTGGGGACGCTCTAACATTATCCGTGTGGTGTATTACACACGGATAAGAACATGGGATCTGAAAAGAGACACACATTACTTTTTCCATCAAATATATGTGAATTACTAAATATAGTGGGACATAATTATGCCGTCTTAGCAATTAGCCATCGCAGGTAAATTGTTATGGTGTCAACATTACTAGGACAACATATCCTCTCCGTAATCGTAATCGTAATTTTTGCTAAAGGTCTCTAATAAAACACATTTCTACTTTGCGCCCATATCCGGTGGCGGGATTTGTTGTCACTGTTAATCGAGTTTACCCCACATATTTACGCGCGATTTCCATTGAGAAAGCCGTAATTAAAATTGTAATGCCTCTAGTAAATTGTATCATTTCTCGTAACGTCATTGACGTCGCTTACTGATCTAGACTGAATTGTATATGGTTCGATTATCTGTATCCACAAGTGTAATACATAGTGTAATCGGGGGCCTCGGTGGCTCAATCGGTTAGGGGTACAACTCCAAGCCGTTTCGCCTTCCAGCGCTGGCGATAAGGGTTCAAATCCACATGTTTCCATCGTGGACTTTGTAACTCGAAATCGTTATCTGGGAAAGTTGCCAGTTACTTGCCGATGGCCGGTGGTTTGCCGCACATGGTCGACGAGTTTATCAGCCATTGAAATCACCGTTAGATTAGCCGTAAGTGTGCCTATTTCCTCCACCATTAAAACTGGCAATGTCGTGATATGGCCTTAGTGGCTAAAGCGACATAAAACAAACCCCAATCAATCAATCATAGTGTAATCAATTAGTTCCGAGAATTACGTTAAACAACTCACACAAGGTAAGATTCGTCGGTAAGAACTAACTGACGCGCAATCGTGTCTTACCGACGTTTCTCGCCTCTCGTGAATTAGTTAATGTAATTCTAGGAACCAATTGATTATTCTCTATATAATTTAACGTTAAATATAGCATATATGAGTAACCTCAGTTTGTTTACATTTAATTCACTTCACTTCGCGAGGTCATATGAGTTCGTATTTATGTAAACATTGTGATAAAATATATTTTCCACATTACATTACTAATTTTAATTAACAACTCTTGTATACTTCAGAACAAATATAGCATGTTCCTGTGGAATAAGCCATGCAGTTTGCTGCCACTATTGTGACATTATATTACAATTAATGGGGATTTTATGAGCGGGTCGACAACGCTAGACCCAGATATGTAAGACGTATACATGAAATAATTAATGAGAGCAGGCACGTTGTAAAAAGCACGAGAGCGAAATGCGCTCGAATGTTTTGCAAAATAGTCACCAGTTCAATAAAGTGATTATTCTGTTATTATATTCCACAATAGACATCTGATTTTCCAGAAACCCGAATACTCAGCCATGCGCACGGGTGTATATATAAAACAATATGTGATCCTCCGTAGGATAGGGTATCATATAATATGTGATCCTCATCTCAGGAGTCACTCGTGGCTCAACGAAGGTAGGATCATATATCAAAATGAGAGGATATGGTGATCCCATGAAAAGGGGATCATCATATCCTCTCATTTTGATATGTGATCCTAAAATAAGAAAATATTTTTATTAACTAAATAACGGAGATATTTGAAGAAGTGTTTTTGACGAAATAACGGAAATATTTGAAGAAGTGTTTTAAAGAGCGTGTTTAAAAGTGTTTTAAGGAGCCAGAGTTGATCTATTGTGGTGTTGTAATTTCTCATACAAATCGCCGTTATTTAGTAAAGGTACATTCTTTATAGAGTTCTTACCCTTCATATAAAATCACTAAAAACAGATAAAGATCGCATATCAAAACTTATGTTATCCTCTGTAGGATCAGATATCGTTTATAGTCTACACTCGTGCGCATTAGGTGGAATACTACCGCCATCATACCTGACGCACACAATTCGATAGCGCGTATGTATACATAACGCGCTATAGTTAAAGTGACATAATTCACTAACTAGTGAAATTATCATTTATAATCACTCGAGAAATCAAGGTAAATCACACATATATAGGAATTAAATGCAATACATAAATCTTTTTCAAAAGCTAAATTGTGTCGAAGGAAACATGGACTGTCTGTCATCCAGAGTTATGTATACGCTATGGAACCGTCGACGAAACAAGATTTGGTGTGTTTCCATTTCCCGGAGGAAATCGTGCCCCCGGTCGATGAGAGTCACCAACAATAAAGGCAACAGAGTTTATGTATATCACGCATCGCTCTTTCCTGTTTTTACAACAGACTAGCTTCTTGATCTCCTTCCTAAAGTTCAGATTACAACAAGCGAATACTGTCGGGTTGGCTAAAGTGTGCCCGTAGGCAATGGACCACAAAACAGCCGTCACTGCACATGTACCACGATCGTCGTACGTAGCGAACACTGGGGCAATAAAGGCTGAACCCCAGCACACAGACGACACGATAACGATCATAAGAACAATCTTAGAACTCCTATAAGCAGCGCGGGTAGTCACGTGATTAATTGGTTCTGGGCGTGGCGTCCTCGAAATGTCAGAGAAATCCGTCCGAGTGTTGATTGGCGTCGGCGCTATATACATCGTTCTACGCTTCACAAGATGGCAGATAATCCTGGTGTTGGCATAGATAGTGTATGCATATGGAACCACCATGCCAATCATAACCGCGGTATGATATGTAGTTAATCCAGGTATATCGCCCTCCTTTGATCCTGTGAAACAAGCTGTCTCATTCACACGAGAAAGACGTGTCGGTCGGATTTCCATGCCAACGGTTGATGTGAACAAAATTGGCAACGTCATTGCCGCAGAAATGAACCAAATTAAGGCTACGACAACTACGGCTTTTCTATAGGTCATGTAATGTTTCGAAACCATGGAAACATTATAGTAACGATCCGCGCTTAATAAAGCAAGAAGGAGCAATGCTGTTATCGGAACAAATGTGAAGCTTGCGGTGTAGACAGAACACAATAGTTCACCAAGAAACCACTCACGTGACCCCGAGTAGATCGAATGAATGATACCGTATGTGAAATTCGTAAGCAAATCGACAACCGCTATGTGAAATATGAAGAACTCAGTTACGTTGTTGGCGTTTCTGTTTATCATGATGACGCCGATAACGGATGTGTTCCCGATAATTCCGAGCAGCGTTATGATTGGCGTAATAAGTGCGTGAATGAGCATGTCAACAGCCATGGCAACGTTTATGACGGCAACGAGATGACAAAGTTCACATCCATCTCAGTTTCTCACAGCTGGAAAATAAAAACAACTCGATATCAGTGAACTGCAATTCATACTTAATATACTTTCTGAGAGAGAGATATATATATAGATAGGATCTTCAACGAGTTATGTTGGGATATAAGATCGAGTTGTGAATCAAATTTATGAAACGATTTCATTAAATCTTACATCCCAACAGAACTTGTTGAAGATCTTATATCAAATGTAACAAATAGAGCTTTCTGCATTTTAACAAATCAAAATTCTTAAAATAAGCTGAGAAATGCATGCAAAATGTTTACATTTTCGGCGTTGGCTGAGATATTGACGACAACCTAACTTGGAACACATATATTGGTAATATATGCACAAAGACATACACACGCCAGTCGCAATTGCGTAAACTAAGAACAATGCTAAATCCCGAAACTTCAAACCCTTTCTTTCAATGCGGTGATGGCGAAGAAAACTAATTTCATTATTTTTTTTCCAATGTCAGTTGCATATTATTCCAAGAATAAATTTGCAGGCTTCTACGATTCAATATTTATTTAGTAAAAACTTAACTTTTTGAAGATCAAATCTTATCAAATTCCAATAATGAAGAAATTTTCAAGGGTGTCCAAATCTTTATAAGCGACACATCCCAGAAAGAGAACATACGAATTGCAACAGCAGATGACTATTAGGAAAAAATATATATACAAAAAAAAAATAATAACTAGAGGTCTGATTCCATGAATCAGATATACTTCCATGGTATCCCATTCCATGTGTGTGTTCTGTTTATAGGTGTGTTACTCTTCATGTGAATGTATTCTGGTGCCTTGTGTCCTGATGGTGGACTTGAATTGACATTTCTAAATAAGATATATATTCCAAACGTTTTAATGTCATTTGGTTCGACTCAGCGTGGATTCTTAATGACAGTCTCATGCATCATGGTCCAGACCACATGAGCCACAGTTCACCCCAACCAAACGTTCAGTTTTATTCGATAGGGTTACATTTTAGGGCTAATTACACCCCTCCCCATGACGCCCAAGTCCTGTTCAATGGTCACACAAGTTGGCGTGTCTGATTACATAAAGCATATTAATGTACCATAACTCTGTTATTTCGCATTTATAGATAATTCTTTCAGTTTCGGATTCAGAATCTTTTAGAACTTTGAATGGCGGAGGAAAGACCGCCTAGTTAATCAATACTTTATGTATTTCAGTGCCTCATCCCTACAGAGTCGTTAGCGTCTCTGTAATAGAAGTTAACTGTAAGAGAGATTACCCTATCACAATCGATAACGCTAGCTGAGTGCTTACCCGTCCGCTCTAAAACCTGGAAAATCGCATTAATGCTGTCCGTATATGCTATTCAACACATGCAGTGTTCAAAATATAAAACACTAGATTCGCGATTTTCCATTTTTTCCCTTTTACGAGTTTTGGTGTAACTTGCCAAAGTACGCGCGTTTTCCATTTGGGAAAGTTGCTTTCATAGTAGACCAGTGAAACTTTGGAGGCATATCTACGGCATATCGATGTACCTGCCCATCCATTGGCCTTGCTCATTTAGAAGCCCGCTTGAATTTGGCGTCAAGAGTGGGTTTGAATTTGAATAATATATATCACCCGTTAACAAAGCTACACGCTACCAGGAGTAAACCATCCACTCTAGAACTTTGAAAATCGTACTAAAGTTGCGCGTAGATACTGCTAACCACGTTCAGTCGTCAAATAGTTTTTATCTCAATGTTTTATTTTTGGAGAAATTTTCCCCAATTGTTTTCGGTAGAATTTGCCAAGTCTGAACCCACCCCGACGCAAGCTATCCGTTGATCAGGTTGCATTTATAATAGAGCGGTAAAATTTTGGAGGCGTACCTACAGTATACCGACGTACATGCTCCTGCATTAAACTCGCTCCATCATTAGCCCGTTTGGATTTGGGGCTAAAAATAGGTTAGTGATAGATTACTCAAGTATACGTTATATATGTTATATACCGTTCCCTCTGAAAATTAGAAAATCACATTCTAGATGGGCGTGAGCACTACCCATCAGATGCACTAGTCAACAAAAATTGTATCTCAAAGTGGGAATTTAGCCCCTTTACGATTTTCGGTGGAATTTCCCAAAAGTCTCAACCCACCCCGACTCGCAGTCTCCTTTGGCAGGTTGCGTTTGGAGTATAGCGGTCAAACTTTGGGGGAGTACCTACAGTATGCCGACGTACTTGCTACGGCATTACCTTGCTCTTTAGTTAGCCAGTTTGAATTTGGCGGGAAAAGTAGGTGCTAATTTTCCGTTCCGCGTATAGCGGAAAGGCATAGGAGAAAAAACTTTTATGTGGTATATTCTGGTCCAAGTCACTCTTCCCATTCCGAAAATGAAATAAAAAAATTATAGCGCTGGGGGAAAAAAACCTCAATTTTGACATCCTTGTGTATTGTTTGCTATCTATGGGGCGATAACTCCACAGGGAAAGGGCGGACACAAGTTTTGATGCCCGTGGTCAGTAGGGCATATCGAGGTGTACATACGGTCCAAACCTGGATGCTCTGCTCCTCTTAATTTCCGAGAAAATAAAATGACATTTTATCAGATAAAGGGAGATAAATCCGCAGGGAAAACGCGGACAATATTAATTAGACTTTCACCGGTTACAACTCATTGTCCCAAACATACGTACCAAATTTTAGTTTGTTACTCCTCATACTTTCAGATATTAAGGCGTTGAAAAATTGTTAAAGGGGTACTGTACGCCAAATGTTGTTGTTGGTTTCTATAGTCTCCGAGTCGGAGAATAAGGTAACAATTTTTCCATTATTTGAAAGTCTGTTGAGTACGAAGTCATGTTACGGATGACAAATTTACCGGAATGCGAAAATACAAATTGTCGTTGTCGAGTAATTTTTGTAAAGTTTTCAACCAAATGAATCAAATAAAAGTTATATTATATACATACTAGTCCCATATAATCATTTAAGTTATTGTATCGTCGCTTGTCAGTGAGTGGCTTGAGTGTTCTCCCCGTATCATCATAATATTTTAAGCGATCGTGTGTGCGATCGGTTTAACAATCCAGTATCCCTCAATTACTGTTTTTGATTACGGTAATTCGTAATTTAATTGACGCCATTTTATGGCTCCAGTCATAAATTCAATTTATATCAAATTATTGACTTTTAAATTATAAAATTTTAAGATAGCCTATTAACCTGAGCGTTTACAGAATACTTATTCGACTCAAATTACTTATGTTTCTATATATTATCGATATTAGATCGTTGTTGTCACCGGAAATTTAATGAAAATGGCGTACAGTACCCCTTTAAGTATAATAATAATAATAATAAGAAGAAAAATATTTATATTTTAATTTCACTCTGCCTTGAAGCGTTGAGACGAGATCGCGATACCTTCATTTTGAGTATCCCTTAGATGCCTACATTCGCTAGAGATTTCGCGGTCCTCCGCCTATTAGTTTTTGAGTATTTCCAATAAAACAGAAAACGGCCGCAGTAGAAAAACAATATACTTCCTTGGTTACACCAAGGAAGTATAATAATTATGAGTATAGGTGACAACAATCAAAAACGCCTTAAGAACTTAGCCACAGCATTTTTATCTTACCATTGTTAAGGACAGATGACCAAAGCATATTTTAGCGCAACAAGATACTTTCGATATATGAATTCAAACAGATTGGGAGAGACTAGAACAACAACCTATACCATTATACACCACTTAAATACCATATGTACAATTATTTAATGCTATGTTCAGTTTTTTCACTTGAGTGTCTGGTGATCGGGAGAAAAGTAGCATACTAGTGGTCGCACTTGTTCTTCAATCCCAATTGCCGGATGTATGTATTTATATACATATACAGCGAATAAATATGTTTAAACTAAGTAAGAAAAATAGACGATCTATGGATCGGACGTCGCTGACGTCTAATATGTCATGTGATATCAACTAGTTCGAAACTGTCAGGGCAATGGTAAAGCATCTACCTCCGATGTTTCACTTGCTCGTGTATAGGTTTCGCGCTGCCACTTACATGTACCCAAATTTGCCAAAATATTTTCATCTGGCATAAGTTTTGGCAAGTCACTTTTTAATTCCTCAAGAAAGTTGAAAAATATTGACCAATCAATACCATGCATATCAGGAAACTCTGACAATATAATTATACTAGTGGTGTTTTGTAAGGTCTAGGAAACGTTAACACCTTTATTAAGCATTTAACGTGGTGGTGGTGTTTACATGGCTAATCCTCTTGTAATGTGCCCTTCTGGTGAAGAAACCGTTCTACAATTTTATTGTTCGGCGATTGGTTTATTGTTGTATGATAAACCACAAAATAAAACTCAATGTGAAAATTATACTATCAGTGATAGCTTTTGGCAAATTCTAAAAGAATTTGGCAAAACATATTTTCAATTGGCAAATTATTTGGCAAAACTAAATGTTGGTCCAGCGCGGACCTTGCTCATGTACACTCGATGTCCTTGCTGACGGGGGAGTTGGTTTGAACGTGGCATTGTAACCGATCAGAGTACCATTAAAACTGGATGTGGGGACAAACAAATAGTGTACGATGGTTCAATACTTAGCTACAGTAACTGCTGAGGCACACATTGTGGGAGTACTTACCTGTTTTTTTTATTAAAGCGACATTATATTCTTAAGCATAGCATTAACCCGTTCTATACTAAAGCATCAACAATGAGTAGTTATCCCTTATGAACAATGAGTAGTTATCCCTTATGAACAATGAGTAGTTATCTCTTATGAACAATGAGTAGTTATCCCTTATGAAATATTCAGATAATAAGTTCAACAAACGGCCATAACGTATTATCTGAACATTCCCCTCAATAAATAGGGATTTTTCTGCATTTTATATATCTGTCATCTGCTTTTATCACTGTAACACCCCCACCCCCACATGAATGATATACCATTAAAATGTATATACGTTTATAACTGGATGGGAAAATCCATTTAGTGTATATAGGGCTAAACGTGATTGGTTACACCCAGAATAGTATATTATTGAACTCATAACTTCTTTTATTCGTATCATAATGCCTCTGATATTATGTATATCGTATGTAAACATGTTTTCTTTCAAACATTGATGTATTGTAAAATAAATAAATGTTTAATCTATCTAAAATGCATTGTGCAGATGTATCGACGGAATCGCCTAGTTAACCCTAGCGTTCACGACGGGAGCTGCGCTGGTGCAGCATTGAATATGCTGCGCCAGTCTATTCTCTTATATAAAGTATAAAGCATAGGGTTTCGAAAAAATTCAGGAAGCTCCAGTTATGGACAAACCATTAAAAAATAAGAACGAGATAATTATGGTAACATGATTTAGTTTAGAAGTGGACGAAGGCGGTCTAACAACAAATGGGTTTAATCAGAGAAGAACAACATGCATAAGATAATGTAGAAGGGTTGATTGATAGGATGCGGAGTTGAAGAGAGAACATGTTGATGCGAATTGGTTGATCGAAAATGAAAATGATGAGAAAACAAATAATTTCAGAAACGTATGAATCAATGTGATGGAAGGGGCGAGTGGGTTATCACGCGCCGCTGTGCGTTTATAAAATATCGCAATCAAATCTTTATTTATATTGTTTAACTATAATTGAACAATTGCATAATTTTAACGCAAATCCACCGGGTTGATGGATTTCGATTGATATAATTTGTGGTTAATTTCGTGCCCGTGTTGAGGTAGATGTGTGATTTCTACTATTTGTGGTTAGTTTGCTTGCCCGGATTGATGGAGTTGTGTGATTGATATTATTTGTGGTTAATTTGCTATCCCGGACTGATGGAGGTGTGTGATGACTATGATTGTGGTTAATTTACTAGCCTGGGTTGATAGAGTTGTGTGATGACTATGATTGTGGTTAATTTACTAGCCTGTGTTGATGGAGTTGTGTGATGACTATGATTGTGGTTAATTTGAGAGCCCGTGTTGATTGAGTTGTGTGATTGAGATGATTTGTGGTTAATTTGCTATCCCAGATTGATGGAGTTGTGTGTTGCTATGTGTTGTGGTTAATTGCTTGACTGAGTGGGAATTGCATCTGTGATATATAATTTGTGGTTAATTTGCTATCCCGGATTGAAGGAGTTGTGTGATGACTATGAGTTTAGTTAATTTACTAGCCTGGGTTGATGGAGTTGTGTGATGACTATGAGGTTGGTTAATTTACTAGCCCGGATTGATGGAGTTGTGTGATGACTATGAGTTTGGTTAATTTACTAGCCTGGGTTGATGGAGTTGTGTGATGACTATGAGGTTGGTTAATTTACTAGCCTGGGTTGATGGAGTTGTGTGATGACTATGAGGTTCGTTAATTTACTAGCCTGGGTTGATGGAGTTGTGTGATGACTATGAGGTTCGTTAATTTACTAGCCTGGGTTGATGGAGTTGTGTGATGACTATGAGGTTGGTTAATTTACTAGCCTGGGTAGATGGAGTTGTGTGATGACTATGAGGTTGGTTAATTTACTAGCCTGGGTTGATGGAGTTGTGTTATGACTATGAGGTTCGATAATTTACTAGCCTGGGTTGATGGAGTTGTGTGATGACTATGAGGTTGGTTAATTTACTAGCCTGGGTTGATGGAGTTGTGTTATGACTATGAGGTTGGTTAATTTACTAGCCTGGGTTGATGGAGTTGTGTGATGACTATGAGTTTCGTTAATTTACTAGCCTGGGTTGATGGAGTTGTGTGATGACTATGAGGTTGGTTAATTTACTAGCCTGGGTTGATGGAGTTGTGTGATGACTATGAGCTTGGTTAATTTACTAGCCTGGGTTGATAGAGTTGTGTGATGACTATGAGGTTCGTTAATTTACTAGCCTGGGTTGATGGAGTTGTGTTATGACTATGAGGTTGGTTAATTTACTAGCCTGGGTTGATGGAGTTGTGTTATGACTATGAGGTTCGTTAATTTACTAGCCTGGGTTGATGGAGTTGTGTTATGAATATGAGGTTGGTTAATTTACTAGCCTGGGTTGATGGAGTTGTGTTATGACTATGAAGTTGGTTAATTTACTGGCCTGGGTTGATGGAGTTGTGTTATGACTATGAGGTTCGTTAATTTACTAGCCTGGGTTGATGGAGTTGTGTGATAACTATGAGGTTGGTTAATTTACTATCCTGGGTTGATGGAGTTGTGTTATGACTATGATTTTTGGTTAATTTACTAGCCTGGGTTGATGGAGTTGTGTAATGACTATGATTGTGGTTAATTTACTAGCCTGGGTTGATGGAGTTGTGTGATGACTATGAGGTTGGTTAATTTACTAGCCTGGGTTGATGGTGTTGTGTTATGACTATGAGTTTGGTTAATTTACTAGCCTGGGTTGATGGAGTTGTGTGATGACTATGAGGTTGGTTAATTTACTAGCCTGGGTTGATGGAGTTGTGTTATGACTATGAGTTTGGTTAATTTACTAGCCTGGGTTGATGAAGTTGTGTTATGACTATGAGGTTGGTTAATTTACTAGCCTGGGTTGATGGAGTTGTGTGATGACTATGTGGTTCGTTAATTTACTAGCCTGGGTTGATGGAGTTGTGTGATGACTATGAATTTGGTTAATTTACTAGCCTGGGTTGATAGAGTTGTGTGATGACTATGAGGTTGGTTAATTTACTAACCTGGGTTGATGGAGTTGTGCTATGACTATGCTTGTGGTTAATTTACTAGCCTGGGTTGATGGAGTTGTGTTATGACTATGAGGTTGGTTAATTTACTAGCCTGGGTTGATGGAGTTGTGTGATGACTATGAGGTTGGTTAATTTACTAGCCTGGGTTGATGGAGTTGTGTGATGACTATGAGGTTGGTTAAAATTTACTAGCCCGGATTGATGGAGTTGTGTGATGACTATGAGGTTGGTAATTTACTAGCCTGGGTTGATGTAGTTGTGTTATGACTATGATTGTGGTTAATTTACTAGCCTGGGTTGATGGAGTTGTGCTATGACTATGATTGTGGTTAATTTACTAGCCTGGGTTGATGGAGTTGTGTTATGACTATGAGGTTGGTTATTTTACTACCCTGGGTTGAAGGAGTTGTGTGATGACTATGAGGTTGGTTAATTTACTAGCCTGGGTTGATGGAGTTGTGTAATGACTATGAGGTTGGTTAATTTACTAGCCTGGGTTGATGGGGTTGTGTGATGACTATGAAGTTGGTTAATTTACTAGCCTGGGTTGATGGAGTTGTGTGATGACTATGAGGTTGGTTAATTTACTAGCCTGGGTTGATGGAGTTGTGTTATGACTATGATTGTGGTTAATTTACTAGCCTGGGTTGATGGAGTTGTGTTATGACTATGAGTTTGGTTAATTTACTAGCCTGGGTTGATGGAGTTGTGTGATGACTATGAGGTTGGTTAATTTACTAGCCTGGGTTGATGGAGTTGTGTGATGACTATGAGGTTGGTTAATTTACTAGCCTGGGTTGATGGAGTTGTGTGATGACTATGAGGTTGGTTAATTTACTAGCCTGGATTGATGGAGTTGTGTTATGACTATGAGTTGGTTAATGTACTAGCCTGGGTTGATGTAGTTGTGTTATGACTATGAGGTTGGTTAATTTACTAGCCTGGGTTGATGGAGTTGTGTGATGACTATGAGGTTGGTTAATTTACTAGCCTGGATTGATGGAGTTGTGTTATGACTATGTGTTTGGTTAATTTACTAGCCTGGGTTGATGGAGTTGTGTGATGACTATGAGTTTGGTTAATTTACTAGCCTGGGTTGATGGAGTTGTGTGATGACTATGAGTTTGGTTAATTTACTAGCCTGGGTTGATGGAGTTGTGTGATGACTATGAGTTTGGTTAATTTACTAGCCTGTGTTGATGGAGTTGTGTTATGACTATGAGTTTGGTTAATTTACTAGCCTGGGTTGATGGAGTTGTGTTATGACTATGAGGTTGGTTAATTTACTAGCCTGGGTTGATGGAGTTGTGCTATGACTATGATTGTGGTTAATTTACTAGCCTGGGTTGATGGAGTTGTGTTATGACTATGAGTTTGGTTAATTTACCAACCTGGGTTGATGGAGTTGTGTGATGACTATGAGGTTGGTTAATTTACTAGCCTGGGTTGATGGAGTTGTGTGATGACTATGAGGTAGGTTAATTTACTAGCCTGGATTGATGGAGTTGTGTGATGACTATGAGGTTGGTTAATTTACTAGCCTGGGTTGATGTAGTTGTGTTATGACTATGAGGTTGGTTAATTTACTAGCCTGGGTTGATGGAGTTGTGTGATGACTATGAAGTTGGTTAATTTACTAGCCTGGATTGATGGAGTTGTGTTATGACTATGTGTTTGGTTAATTTACTAGCCTGGGTTGATGGAGTTGTGTGATGACTATGAGTTTGGTTAATTTACTAGCCTGGGTTGATGGAGTTGTGTGATGACTATGAGTTTGGTTAATTTACTAGCCTGGGTTGATGGAGTTGTGTGATGACTATGAGTTTGGTTAATTTACTAGCCTGTGTTGATGGAGTTGTGTTATGACTATGAGTTTGGTTAATTTACTAGCCTGGGTTGATGGAGTTGTGTTATGACTATGAGGTTGGTTAATTTACTAGCCTGGGTTGATGGAGTTGTGCTATGACTATGATTGTGGTTAATTTACTAGCCTGGGTTGATGGAGTTGTGTTATGACTATGAGTTTGGTTAATTTACTAGCCTGGGTTGATGGAGTTGTGTGATGACTATGAGGTTGGTTAATTTACTAGCCTGGGTTGATGGAGTTGTGTGATGACTATGAGGTTGGTTAGTTTACTAGCCTGGGTTGATGGAGTTGTGTGATGACTATGAGGTTGGTTAATTTACTAGCCTGGATTGATGGAGTTGTGTTATGACTATGAGTTTGGTTAATTTACTAGCCTGGGTTGATGGAGTTGTGTGATGACTATGAGGTTGGTTAATTTACTAGCCTGGATTGATGGAGTTGTGTTATGACTATGAGTTTGGTTAATTTACTAGCCTGGGTTGATGGAGTTGTGTGATGACTATGAGTTTGGTTAATTACTAGCCTGGGTTGATGGAGTTGTGTGATGACTATGAGTTTGGTTAATTTACTAGCCTGGGTTGATGGAGTTGTGTGATGACTATGAGTTTGGTTAATTTACTAGCCTGGGTTGATGGAGTTGTGTTATGACTATGAGGTTGGTTAATTTACTAGCCTGGGTTGATGGAGTTGTGTGATGACTATGAGTTTGGTTAATTTACTAGCCTGGGTTGATAGAGTTGTCTTATGACAATGAGGTTGGTTAATTTACTAGCCTGGGTTGATGGAGTTGTGTTATGACTATGAGGTTCGTTAATTTACTAGCCTGTGTTGATGGAGTTGGGTGATGACTATGAGGTTGGTTAATTTACTAGCCTGGGTTGATGGAGTTGTGTTATGACTATGAGGTTGGTTAATTTACTAACCTGGGTTGATAGAGTTGTGTGATGACTATGAGTTTGGTTAATTTACTAGCCTGGGTTGATGGAGTTGTGTTATGACTATGAGGTTGGTTAATTTACTAGCCTGGGTTGATGGAGTTGTGTTATGAATATGAGGTTGGTTAATTTACTAGCCTGGGTTGATGGAGTTGTGTAATGACTATGAGGTTGGTTAATTTACTAGCCTGGGTTGATGGAGTTGTGTGATGACTATGAGATTGGTTAATTTACTAGCCCGGGTTGATGGAGCTGTGTTATGACTATGAAGTTGGTTAATTTACTAGCCTGGGTTGATGGAGTTGTGTGATGACTATGAGGTTCGTTAATTTACTAGCCTGGGTTGATGGAGTTGTGTGATGACTATGAGTTTCGTTAATTTACTAGCCTGGGTTGATGGAGATGTGTTATGACTATGAGGTTGGTTAATTTACTAGCCCGGGATGATGGAGCTGTGTTATGACTATGAAGTTGGTTAATTTACTAGCCTGGGTTGATGGAGTTGTGTGATGACTATGAGGTTGGTTAATTTACTAGCCTGTGTTGATGGATTTGTGTGATGACTATGAGTTTGGTTAATTTACTAGCCTGTGTTGATGGAGTTGTGTAATGACTATGAGTTTGGTTAATTGACTAGCCTGTGTTGATGGAGTTGTGTGATGACTATGAGGTTGGTTAATTTACTAGCCTGGGTTGATGGAGTTGTGTAATGACTATGAGTTTGGTTAATTTACTAGCCTGTGTTGATGGAGTTGTGTTATGACTATGAGGTTGGTTAATTTACTAGCCTGGGTTGATGGAGTTGTGTGATGACTATGAGGTTGGTTAATTTACTAGCCTGGGTTGATGGAGTTGTGTTATGACTATGATTGTGGTTAATTTACTAGCCTGGGTTGATGGAGTTGTGTTATGACTATGAGTTTGGTTAATTTACTAGCCTGGGTTGATGGAGTTGTGTGATGACTATGAGGTTGGTTAATTTACTAGCCTGGGTTGATGGAGTTGTGTGATGACTATGAGGTTGGTTAATTTACTAGCCTGGGTTGATGGAGTTGTGTGATGACTATGAGGTTGGTTAATTTACTAGCCTGGATTGATGGAGTTGTGTTATGACTATGAGTTGGTTAATGTACTAGCCTGGGTTGATGTAGTTGTGTTATGACTATGAGGTTGGTTAATTTACTAGCCTGGGTTGATGGAGTTGTGTGATGACTATGAGGTTGGTTAATTTACTAGCCTGGATTGATGGAGTTGTGTTATGACTATGTGTTTGGTTAATTTACTAGCCTGGGTTGATGGAGTTGTGTGATGACTATGAGTTTGGTTAATTTACTAGCCTGGGTTGGTGGAGTTGTGTGATGACTATGAGTTTGGTTAATTTACTAGCCTGGGTTGATGGAGTTGTGTGATGACTATGAGTTTGGTTAATTTACTAGCCTGTGTTGATGGAGTTGTGTTATGACTATGAGTTTGGTTAATTTACTAGCCTGGGTTGATGGAGTTGTGTTATGACTATGAGGTTGGTTAATTTACTAGCCTGGGTTGATGGAGTTGTGCTATGACTATGATTGTGGTTAATTTACTAGCCTGGGTTGATGGAGTTGTGTTATGACTATGAGTTTGGTTAATTTACTAGCCTGGGTTGATGGAGTTGTGTGATGACTATGAGGTTGGTTAATTTACTAGCCTGGGTTGATGGAGTTGTGTGATGACTATGAGGTTGGTTAATTTACTAGCCTGGATTGATGGAGTTGTGTGATGACTATGAGGTTGGTTAATTTACTAGCCTGGGTTGATGTAGTTGTGTTATGACTATGAGGTTGGTTAATTTACTAGCCTGGGTTGATGGAGTTGTGTGATGACTATGAGGTTGGTTAATTTACTAGCCTGGATTGATGGAGTTGTGTTATGACTATGTGTTTGGTTAATTTACTAGCCTGGGTTGATGGAGTTGTGTGATGACTATGAGTTTGGTTAATTTACTAGCCTGGGTTGATGGAGTTGTGTGATGACTATGAGTTTGGTTAATTTACTAGCCTGGGTTGATGGAGTTGTGTGATGACTATGAGTTTGGTTAATTTACTAGCCTGTGTTGATGGAGTTGTGTTATGACTATGAGTTTGGTTAATTTACTAGCCTGGGTTGATGGAGTTGTGTTATGACTATGAGGTTGGTTAATTTACTAGCCTGGGTTGATGGAGTTGTGCTATGACTATGATTGTGGTTAATTTACTAGCCTGGGTTGATGGAGTTGTGTTATGACTATGAGTTTGGTTAATTTACTAGCCTGGGTTGATGGAGTTGTGTGATGACTATGAGGTTGGTTAATTTACTAGCCTGGGTTGATGGAGTTGTGTGATGACTATGAGGTTGGTTAATTTACTAGCCTGGGTTGATGGAGTTGTGTGATGACTATGAGGTTGGTTAATTTACTAGCCTGGATTGATGGAGTTGTGTTATGACTATGAGTTTGGTTAATTTACTAGCCTGGGTTGATGGAGTTGTGTGATGACTATGAGGTTGGTTAATTTACTAGCCTGGGTTGATGGAGTTGTGTGATGACTATGAGGTTGGTTAATTTACTAGCCTGGATTGATGGAGTTGTGTGATGACTATGAGGTTGGTTAATTTACTAGCCTGGGTTGATGTAGTTGTGTTATGACTATGAGGTTGGTTAATTTACTAGCCTGGGTTGATGGAGTTGTGTGATGACTATGAGGTTGGTTAATTTACTAGCCTGGATTGATGGAGTTGTGTTATGACTATGTGTTTGGTTAATTTACTAGCCTGGGTTGATGGAGTTGTGTGATGACTATGAGTTTGGTTAATTTACTAGCCTGGGTTGATGGAGTTGTGTGATGACTATGAGTTTGGTTAATTTACTAGCCTGGGTTGATGGAGTTGTGTGATGACTATGAGTTTGGTTAATTTACTAGCCTGTGTTGATGGAGTTGTGTTATGACTATGAGTTTGGTTAATTTACTAGCCTGGGTTGATGGAGTTGTGTTATGACTATGAGGTTGGTTAATTTACTAGCCTGGGTTGATGGAGTTGTGCTATGACTATGATTGTGGTTAATTTACTAGCCTGGGTTGATGGAGTTGTGTTATGACTATGAGTTTGGTTAATTTACTAGCCTGGGTTGATGGAGTTGTGTGATGACTATGAGGTTGGTTAATTTACTAGCCTGGGTTGATGGAGTTGTGTGATGACTATGAGGTTGGTTAATTTACTAGCCTGGGTTGATGGAGTTGTGTTATGACTATGAGGTTGGTTAATTTACTAACCTGGGTTGATAGAGTTGTGTGATGACTATGAGTTTGGTTAATTTACTAGCCTGGGTTGATGGAGTTGTGTTATGACTATGAGGTTGGTTAATTTACTAGCCTGGGTTGATGGAGTTGTGTTATGAATATGAGGTTGGTTAATTTACTAGCCTGGGTTGATGGAGTTGTGTAATGACTATGAGGTTGGTTAATTTACTAGCCTGGGTTGATGGAGTTGTGTGATGACTATGAGATTGGTTAATTTACTAGCCCGGGTTGATGGAGCTGTGTTATGACTATGAAGTTGGTTAATTTACTAGCCTGGGTTGATGGAGTTGTGTGATGACTATGAGGTTCGTTAATTTACTAGCCTGGGTTGATGGAGTTGTGTGATGACTATGAGTTTGGTTAATTTACTAGCCTGGGTTGATGGAGATGTGTTATGACTATGAGGTTGGTTAATTTACTAGCCCGGGATGATGGAGCTGTGTTATGACTATGAGGTTGGTTAATTTACTAGCCTGTGTTGATGGATTTGTGTGATGACTATGAGTTTGGTTAATTTACTAGCCTGTGTTGATGGAGTTGTGTAATGACTATGAGTTTGGTTAATTGACTAGCCTGTGTTGATGGAGTTGTGTTATGACTATGAGGTTCGTTAATTTACTAGCCTGGGTTGATGGAGTTGTGTAATGACTATGAGTTTGGTTAATTTACTAGCCTGTGTTGATGGAGTTGTGTTATGACTATGAGGTTGGTTAATTTACTAGCCTCGGTTGATGGAGTTGTGTGATGACTATGAGGTTGGTTAATTTACTAGCCTGGGTTGATGGAGTTGTGTTATGACTATGAGGTTCGTTAATTTACTAGCCTGTGTTGATGGAGTTGGGTGATGACTATGAGGTTGGTTAATTTACTAGCCTGGGTTGATGGAGTTGTGTTATGACTATGAGGTTGGTTAATTTACTAACCTGGGTTGATAGAGTTGTGTGATGACTATGAGTTTGGTTAATTTACTAGCCTGGGTTGATGGAGTTGTGTTATGGCTATGAGGTTGGTTAATTTACTAGCCTGGGTTGATGGAGTTGTGTTATGACTATGAGGTTGGTTAATTTACTAGCCTGGGTTGATGGAGTTGTGTAATGACTATGAGTTGGTTAATTTACTAGCCTGGGTTGATGGAGTTGTGTGATGACTATGAGATTGGTTAATTTACTAGCCCGGGTTGATGGAGCTGTGTTATGACTATGAAGTTGGTTAATTTACTAGCCTGGGTTGATGGAGTTGTGTGATGACTATGAGGTTCGTTAATTTACTAGCCTGGGTTGATGGAGTTGTGTGATGACTATGAGTTTGGTTAATTTACTAGCCTGGGTTGATGGAGATGTGTTATGACTATGAGGTTGGTTAATTTACTAGCCCGGGTTGATGGAGCTGTGTTATGACTATGAGGTTGGTTAATTTACTAGCCTGTGTTGATGGATTTGTGTGATGACTATGAGTTTGGTTAATTTACTAGCCTGGGTTGATGGAGTTGTGTAATGACTATGAGTTTGGTTAATTGACTAGCCTGTGTTGATGGAGTTGTGTTATGACTATGAGGTTCGTTAATTTACTAGCCTGGGTTGATGGAGTTGTGTAATGACTATGAGTTTGGTTAATTTACTAGCCTGGGTTGATGGAGATGTGTTATGACTATGAGGTTGGTTAATTTACTAGCCTGGGTTGATGGGGTTGTGTGATGACTATGAGGTTGGTTAATTTACTAGCCTGGGTTGATGGAGTTGTGTGATGACTATGAGGTTGGTTAATTTACTAGCCTGGGTTGATGGAGTTGTGTGATGACTATGAGGTTGGTTAATTTACTAGCCTGGGTTGATGGAGTTGTGTGATGACTATGAGGTTGGTTAATTTACTAGCCTGGGTTGATGGAGTTGTGTGATGACTATGAGTTTGGTTAATTTACTAGCCTGGGTTGATGGAGTTGTGTGATGACTATGAGTTTGGTTAATTTACTAGCCTGGGTTGATGGAGTTGTGTGATGACTATGAGTTTGGTTAATTTACTAGCCTGGGTTGATGGAGTTGTGTTATGACTATGAGGTTGGTTAATTTACTAGCCTGGGTTGATGGAGTTGTGTAATGACTATGAGTTTGGTTAATTTACTAGCCTGGGTTGATGGAGTTGTCTTATGACAATGAGGTTGGTTAATTTACTAGCCTGGGTTGATGGAGTGGTGTTATGACTATGAGGTTCGTTAATTTACTAGCCTGGGTTGATGGAGTTGGGTGATGACTATGAGGTTGGTTAATTTACTAGCCTGGGTTGATGGAGTTGTGTTATGACTATGAGGTTGGTTAATTTACTAACCTGGGTTGATAGAGTTGTGTGATGACTATGAGTTTGGTTAATTTACTATCCTGGGTTGATGGAGTTGTGTTATGACTATGAGATTGGTTAATTTACTAGCTCGGGCTGATGGAGCTGTGTTATGACTATGAGGTTGGTTAATTTACTAGCCTGTGTTGATGGAGTTGTGTGATGACTATGAGTTTGGTTAATTTACTAGCCTAGGTTGATGGAGTTGTGTAATGACTATGCGTTTGGTTAATTGACTAGCCTGTGTTGATGGAGTTGTGTTATGACTATGAGGTTCGTTAATTTACTAGCCTGTGTTGATGGAGTTGTGTAATGACTATGAGTTTGGTTAATTTACTAGCCTGTGTTGATGGAGTTGTGTTATGACTATGAGGTTGGTTAATTTACTAGCCTGGGTTGATGGAGTTGTGTGATGACTATGAGGTTGGTTAATTTACTAGCCTGGGTTGATGGAGTTGTGTGATGACTATGAGGTTGGTTAATTTACTAGCCTGGGTTGATGGAGTTGTGTTATGACTATGAGGTTGGTTAATTTACTAGCCTGGGTTGATGGAGTTGTGTGATGACTATGAGGTTGGTTAATTTACTAGCCTGGGTTGATAGAGTTGTGTGATGACTATGAGTTTGGTTAATTTACTAGCCTGGGTTGATGGAGTTGTGTTATGACTATGAGATTGGTTAATTTACTAGCTCGGGCTGATGGAGCTGTGTTATGACTATGAGGTTGGTTAATTTACTAGCCTGTGTTGATGGAGTTGTGTGATGACTATGAGTTTGGTTAATTTACTAGCCTAGGTTGATGGAGTTGTGTAATGACTATGCGTTTGGGTAATTGACTAGCCTGTGTTGATGGAGTTGTGTTATGACTATGAGGTTCGTTAATTTACTAGCCTGGGTTGATGGAGTTGTGTAATGACTATGAGTTTGGTTAATTTACTAGCCTGTGTTGATGGAGTTGTGTTATGACTATGAGGTTGGTTAATTTACTAGCCTGGGTTGATGGAGTTGTGTGATGACTATGAGGTTGGTTAATTTACTAGCCTGGGTTGATGGAGTTGTGTTATGACTATGAGGTTGGTTAATTTACTAACCTGGGTTGATAGAGTTGTGTGATGACTATGAGTTTGGTTAATTTACTAGCCTGGGTTGATGGAGTTGTGTTATGACTATGAGGTTGGTTAATTTACTAGCCTGGGTTGATGGAGTTGTGTTATGACTATGAGGTTGGTTAATTTACTAGCCTGGGTTGATGGAGTTGTGTAATGACTATGAGGTTGGTTAATTTACTAGCCTGGGTTGATGGAGTTGTGTGATGACTACGAGATTGGTTAATTTACTAGCCCGGGTTGATGGAGCTGTGTTATGACTATGAAGTTGGTTAATTTACTAGCCTGGGTTGATGGAGTTGTGTGATGACTATGAGGTTCGTTAATTTACTAGCCTGGGTTGATGGAGTTGTGTGATGACTATGAGTTTGGTTAATTTACTAGCCTGGGTTGATGGAGATGTGTTATGACTATGAGGTTGGTTAATTTACTAGCCCGGGTTGATGGAGCTGTGTTATGACTATGAGGTTGGTTAATTTACTAGCCTGTGTTGATGGATTTGTGTGATGACTATGAGTTTGGTTAATTTACTAGCCCGGGTTGATGGAGTTGTGTAATGACTATGAGTTTGGTTAATTGACTAGCCTGTGTTGATGGAGTTGTGTTATGACTATGAGGTTCGTTAATTTACTAGCCTGGGTTGATGGAGTTGTGTAATGACTATGAGTTTGGTTAATTTACTAGCCTGGGTTGATGGAGATGTGTTATGACTATGAGGTTGGTTAATTTACTAGCCTGGGTTGATGGAGTTGTGTGATGACTATGAGGTTGGTTAATTTACTAGCCTGGGTTGATGGAGTTGTGTGATGACTATGAGGTTGGTTAATTTACTAGCCTGGGTTGATGGAGTTGTGTGATGACTATGAGGTTGGTTAATTTACTAGCCTGGGTTGATGGAGTTGTGTGATGACTATGAGTTTGGTTAATTTACTAGCCTGGGTTGATGGAGTTGTGTGATGACTATGAGTTTGGTTAATTTACTAGCCTGGGTTGATGGAGTTGTGTGATGACTATGAGTTTGGTTAATTTACTAGCCTGGGTTGACGGAGTTGTGTTATGACTATGAGGTTGGTTAATTTACTAGCCTGGGTTGATGGAGTTGTGTAATGACTATGAGTTTGGTTAATTTACTAGCCTGGGTTGATGGAGTTGTCTTATGACAATGAGGTTGGTTAATTTACTAGCCTGGGTTGATGGAGTGGTGTTATGACTATGAGGTTCGTTAATTTACTAGCCTGGGTTGATGGAGTTGGGTGATGACTATGAGGTTGGTTAATTTACTAGCCTGGGTTGATGGAGTTGTGTTATGACTATGAGGTTGGTTAATTTACTAACCTGGGTTGATGTAGTTGTGTGATGACTATGAGTTTGGTTAATTTACTAGCCTGGGTTGATGGAGTTGTGTTATGACTATGAGATTGGTTAATTTACTAGCTCGGGCTGATGGAGCTGTGTTATGACTATGAGGTTGGTTAATTTACTAGCCTGTGTTGATGGAGTTGTGTGATGACTATGAGTTTGGTTAATTTACTAGCCTAGGTTGATGGAGTTGTGTAATGACTATGCGTTTGGTTAATTGACTAGCCTGTGTTGATGGAGTTGTGTTATGACTATGAGGTTCGTTAATTTACTAGCCTGGGTTGATGGAGTTGTGTAATGACTATGAGTTTGGATAATTTACTAGCCTGTGTTGATGGAGTTGTGTTATGACTATGAGGTTGGTTAATTTACTAGCCTGGGTTGATGGAGTTGTGTGATGACTATGAGGTTGGTTAATTTACTAGCCTGGGTTGATGGAGTTGTGTGATGACGATGAGGTTGGTTAATTTACTAGCCTGGGTTGGTGGAGTTGTGTGATGACTATGAGTTTGGTTAATTTACTAGCCTGGGTTGATGGAGTTGTGTGATGACTATGAGGTTCGTTAATTTACTAGCCTGGGTTGATGGAGTTGTGCTATGACTATGAGGTTGGTTAATTTACTAGCCTGGGTTGATGGAGTTGTGTGATGACTATGAGGTTGGTTAATTTACTAGCCTGGGTTGATGGAGTTGTGTGATGACTATGAGGTTGGTTAATTTACTAGCCTGGGTTGGTGTAGTTGTGTGATGACTATGAGGTTGGTTAATTTACTAGCATGGGTTGATGGAGTTGTGTGATGACTATGAGGTTGGTTAATTTACTAGCCTGGGTTGATGGAGTTGTGTAATGACTATGAGGTTGGTTAATTTACTAGCCTGGGTTGGTGGAGTTGTGTGATGACTATGAGATTGGTTAATTTACTAGCCCGGGTTGATGGAGCTGTGTTATGACTATGAAGTTGGTTAATTTACTAGCCTGGGTTGATGGAGTTGTGTGATGACTATGAGGTTCGTTAATTTACTAGCCTGGGTTGATGGAGTTGTGTGATGACTATGAGTTTGGTTAATTTACTAGCCTGGGTTGATGGAGATGTGTTATGACTATGAGGTTGGTTAATTTACTAGCCCGGGTTGATGGAGATGTGTTATGACTATGAGGTTGGTTAATTTACTAGCCCGGGTTGATGGAGCTGTGTTATGACTATGAGGTTGGTTAATTTACTAGCCTGTGTTGATGGATTTGTGTGATGACTATGAGTTTGGTTAATTTACTAGCCCGGGTTGATGGAGTTGTGTAATGACTATGAGTTTGGTTAATTGACTAGCCTGTGTTGATGGAGTTGTGTTATGACTATGAGGTTCGTTAATTTACTAGCCTGGGTTGATGGAGTTGTGTAATGACTATGAGTTTGGTTAATTTACTAGCCTGGGTTGATGGAGATGTGTTATGACTATGAGGTTGGTTAATTTACTAGCCTGGGTTGATGGAGTTGTGTGATGACTATGAGGTTGGTTAATTTACTAGCCTGGGTTGATGGAGTTGTGTGATGACTATGAGGTTGGTTAATTTACTAGCCTGGGTTGATGGAGTTGTGTGATGACTATGAGGTTGGTTAATTTACTAGCCTGGGTTGATGGAGTTGTGTGATGACTATGAGTTTGGTTAATTTACTAGCCTGGGTTGATGGAGTTGTGTGATGACTATGAGTTTGGTTAATTTACTAGCCTGGGTTGATGGAGTTGTGTGATGACTATGAGTTTGGTTAATTTACTAGCCTGGGTTGACGGAGTTGTGTTATGACTATGAGGTTGGTTAATTTACTAGCCTGGGTTGATGGAGTTGTGTAATGACTATGAGTTTGGTTAATTTACTAGCCTGGGTTGATGGAGTTGTCTTATGACAATGAGGTTGGTTAATTTACTAGCCTGGGTTGATGGAGTGGTGTTATGACTATGAGGTTCGTTAATTTACTAGCCTGGGTTGATGGAGTTGGGTGATGACTATGAGGTTGGTTAATTTACTAGCCTGGGTTGATGGAGTTGTGTTATGACTATGAGGTTGGTTAATTTACTAACCTGGGTTGATGTAGTTGTGTGATGACTATGAGTTTGGTTAATTTACTAGCCTGGGTTGATGGAGTTGTGTTATGACTATGAGATTGGTTAATTTACTAGCTCGGGCTGATGGAGCTGTGTTATGACTATGAGGTTGGTTAATTTACTAGCCTGTGTTGATGGAGTTGTGTGATGACTATGAGTTTGGTTAATTTACTAGCCTAGGTTGATGGAGTTGTGTAATGACTATGCGTTTGGTTAATTGACTAGCCTGTGTTGATGGAGTTGTGTTATGACTATGAGGTTCGTTAATTTACTAGCCTGGGTTGATGGAGTTGTGTAATGACTATGAGTTTGGATAATTTACTAGCCTGTGTTGATGGAGTTGTGTTATGACTATGAGGTTGGTTAATTTACTAGCCTGGGTTGATGGAGTTGTGTGATGACTATGAGGTTGGTTAATTTACTAGCCTGGGTTGATGGAGTTGTGTGATGACGATGAGGTTGGTTAATTTACTAGCCTGGGTTGGTGGAGTTGTGTGATGACTATGAGTTTGGTTAATTTACTAGCCTGGGTTGATGGAGTTGTGTGATGACTATGAGGTTCGTTAATTTACTAGCCTGGGTTGATGGAGTTGTGCTATGACTATGAGGTTGGTTAATTTACTAGCCTGGGTTGATGGAGTTGTGTGATGACTATGAGGTTGGTTAATTTACTAGCCTGGGTTGATGGAGTTGTGTGATGACTATGAGGTTGGTTAATTTACTAGCCTGGGTTGGTGTAGTTGTGTGATGACTATGAGGTTGGTTAATTTACTAGCATGGGTTGATGGAGTTGTGTGATGACTATGAGGTTGGTTAATTTACTAGCCTGGGTTGATGGAGTTGTGTAATGACTATGAGGTTGGTTAATTTACTAGCCTGGGTTGGTGGAGTTGTGTGATGACTATGAGATTGGTTAATTTACTAGCCCGGGTTGATGGAGCTGTGTTATGACTATGAAGTTGGTTAATTTACTAGCCTGGGTTGATGGAGTTGTGTGATGACTATGAGGTTCGTTAATTTACTAGCCTGGGTTGATGGAGTTGTGTGATGACTATGAGTTTGGTTAATTTACTAGCCTGGGTTGATGGAGATGTGTTATGACTATGAGGTTGGTTAATTTACTAGCCCGGGTTGATGGAGCTGTGTTATGACTATGAGGTTGGTTAATTTACTAGCCTGTGTTGATGGATTTGTGTGATGACTATGAGTTTGGTTAATTTACTAGCCTGGGTTGATGGAGTTGTGTAATGACTATGAGTTTGGTTAATTGACTAGCATGTGTTGATGGAGTTGTGTTATGACTATGAGGTTCGTTAATTTACTAGCCTGGGTTGATGGAGTTGTGTAATGACTATGAGTTTGGTTAATTTACTAGCCTGTGTTGATGGAGTTGTGTTATGACTATGAGGTTGGTTAATTTACTAGCCTGGGTTGATGGAGTTGTGTAATGACTATGAGGTTGGTTAATTTACTAGCCTGGGTTGATGGAGTTGTGTGATGACTATGAGATTGGTTAATTTACTAGCCCGGGTTGATGGAGCTGTGTTATGACTATGAAGTTGGTTAATTTACTAGCCTGGGTTGATGGAGTTGTGTGATGACTATGAGGTTCGTTAATTTACTAGCCTGGGTTGATGGAGTTGTGTTATGACTATGAGGTTGGTTAATTTACTAGCCTGTGTTGATGGATTTGTGTGATGACTATGAGTTTGGTTAATTTACTAGCCTGGGTTGATGGAGTTGTGTAATGACTATGAGGTTGGTTAATTTACTAGCCTGGGTTGATAGAGTTGTGTGATGACTATGAGATTGGTTAATTTACTAGCCCGGGTTGATGGAGCTGTGTTATGACTATGAAGTTGGTTAATTTACTAGCCTGGGTTGATGGAGTTGTGTGATGACTATGAGGTTGGTTAATTTACTAGCCCGGGTTGATGGAGCTGTGTTATGACTATGAGGTTGGTTAATTTACTAGCCTGTGTTGATGGATTTGTGTGATGACTATGAGTTTGGTTAATTTACTAGCCTGGGTTGATGGAGTTGTGTAATGACTATGAGTTTGGTTAATTTACTAGCCCGGGTTGATGGAGCTGTGTTATGACTATGAGGTTGGTTAATTTACTAGCCTGTGTTGATGGATTTGTGTGATGACTATGAGTTTGGTTAATTTACTAGCCTGGGTTGATGGAGTTGTGTAATGACTATGAGTTTGGTTAATTGACTAGCATGTGTTGATGGAGTTGTGTTATGACTATGAGGTTCGTTAATTTACTAGCCTGGGTTGATGGAGTTGTGTAATGACTATGAGTTTGGTTAATTTACTAGCCTGTGTTGATGGAGTTGTGTTATGACTATGAGGTTGGTTAATTTACTAGCCTGGGTTGATGGAGTTGTGTAATGACTATGAGGTTGGTTAATTTACTAGCCTGGGTTGATGGAGTTGTGTGATGACTATGAGATTGGTTAATTTACTAGCCCGGGTTGATGGAGCTGTGTTATGACTATGAAGTTGGTTAATTTACTAGCCTGGGTTGATGGAGTTGTGTGATGACTATGAGGTTCGTTAATTTACTAGCCTGGGTTGATGGAGTTGTGTTATGACTATGAGGTTGGTTAATTTACTAGCCTGTGTTGATGGATTTGTGTGATGACTATGAGTTTGGTTAATTTACTAGCCTGGGTTGATGGAGTTGTGTAATGACTATGAGGTTGGTTAATTTACTAGCCTGGGTTGATGGAGTTGTGTGATGACTATGAGATTGGTTAATTTACTAGCCCGGGTTGATGGAGCTGTGTTATGACTATGAAGTTGGTTAATTTACTAGCCTGGGTTGATGGAGTTGTGTGATGACTATGAGGTTGGTTAATTTACTAGCCCGGGTTGATGGAGCTGTGTTATGACTATGAGGTTGGTTAATTTACTAGCCTGTGTTGATGGATTTGTGTGATGACTATGAGTTTGGTTAATTTACTAGCCTGGGTTGATGGAGTTGTGTAATGACTATGAGTTTGGTTAATTGACTAGCCTGTGTTGATGGAGTTGTGTTATGACTATGAGGTTCGTTAATTTACTAGCCTGGGTTGATGGAGTTGTGTAATGACTATGAGTTTGGTTAATTTACTAGCCTGTGTTGATGGAGTTGTGTTATGACTATGAGGTTGGTTAATTTACTAGCCTGGGTTGATGGAGTTGTGTAATGACTATGAGGTTGGTTAATTTACTAGCCTGGGTTGATGGAGTTGTGTGATGACTATGAGATTGGTTAATTTACTAGCCCGGGTTGATGGAGCTGTGTTATGACTATGAAGTTGGTTAATTTACTAGCCTGGGTTGATGGAGTTGTGTGATGACTATGAGGTTCGTTAATTTACTAGCCTGGGTTGATGGAGTTGTGTTATGACTATGAGGTTGGTTAATTTACTAGCCTGTGTTGATGGATTTGTGTGATGACTATGAGTTTGGTTAATTTACTAGCCTGGGTTGATGGAGTTGTGTAATGACTATGAGGTTGGTTAATTTACTAGCCTGGGTTGATGGAGTTGTGTGATGACTATGAGATTGGTTAATTTACTAGCCCGGGTTGATGGAGCTGTGTTATGACTATGAAGTTGGTTAATTTACTAGCCTGGGTTGATGGAGTTGTGTGATGACTATGAGGTTCGTTAATTTACTAGCCTGGGTTGATGGAGTTGTGTGATGACTATGAGTTTGGTTAATTTACTAGCCTGGGTTGATGGAGTTGTGTGATGACTATGAGGTTCGTTAATTTACTAGCCTGGGTTGATGGAGTTGTGTTATGACTATGAGGTTGGTTAATTTACTAACCTGGGTTGATAGAGTTGTGTGATGACTATGAGTTTGGTTAATTTACTAGCCTGGGTTGATGGAGTTGTGTAATGACTATGAGGTTGGTTAATTTACTAGCCTGGGTTGATGGAGTTGTGTGATGACTATGAGATTGGTTAATTTACTAGCCCGGGTTGATGGAGCTGTGTTATGACTATGAAGTTGGTTAATTTACTAGCCTGGGTTGATGGAGTTGTGTGATGACTATGAGGTTCGTTAATTTACTAGCCTGGGTTGATGGAGTTGTGTTATGACTATGAGGTTGGTTAATTTACTAACCTGGGTTGATAGAGTTGTGTGATGACTATGAGTTTGGTTAATTTACTAGCCTGGGTTGATGGAGTTGTGTTATGACTATGAGGTTGGTTAATTTACTAGCTCGGGCTGATGGAGCTGTGTTATGACTATGAGGTTGGTTAATTTACTAGCCTGTGTTGATGGAGTTAACCAACCTCATAGTCATAACACAACTCCATCAACCCAGGCTAGTAAATTAACGAACCTCATAGTCATCACACAACTCCATCAACCCAGGCTAGTAAATAGAGTTACTTCCCTTGTGACATGTTCGATTAAATTTTCGTTCGTTTATCAACTGCTATTTTCCTCAAAAATGGACCAGCGACACAGTATACACCCGTTATCCATTTGATGAAGATTACAAGTAAAATCGTTATTTGATGAAATAATATGTTTGCAACGATATGACTGTGTAATTTGCTGAAGTGCGAATAGCTCTCCTATTTTCGTCGCAATATAAACACGTGCGTCAACAAGTATGACGACTACAGGTGATAGTACCACCCAAATGATTTCGACAAGTTTAAACAGAGATGACTGTAATGTGAAAGATGTTCTAACCTGTATGCAATCTATGAACACAACTATGATAAATAACTTTCAGAAAATTGTAAGTGACCTTCAAGGTTTCAAAGCAGAGGTAGAAGAAATAAAATCTGCAATGAATACAATCAGTGACGACCATGTTTCTCTCCAAGCAAATGTCACCAAGATGGGGGAGAAAGTGGAAGATATAGAGACAAATGTAATCCCCAGTGTCTATAATCAACTGAACACGAAACTTGAAAATGTATCAGAGGATCTGATGAAACTTCTTATACACGATCGAAAGTACAATCTGCTTGTGTATGGTGTGCCACAACTAAATAATGAGGACCCGTATGAGATAATTCATACTTTTCTTATCAAGGATCTCAATCTTAATATTCAGCTGGCAACGGGCATTGTCAAAAAAGAGCGTTCGAACTGATCTACCACCATCTCTGAAGCGCGAGAGAGCATTATTGGCAAATACGGCATATGAGCTCAGGAAAAACAGGAAACTCAGGACACGCATTAGAGTGGATGGCACCAAAGTAGTCCTTGAAGTTCGTAAGGATTCCACCGTAGCTTGGACAAAATACCATAAACCAGCTTCTACTTAGTCATGAAAAGACTACTATCAAGGACACATTATATTTACATGTATCACAATTATGGTGATAAATATAGGAAATTGATTTTTACTTTTCGTCATTGAAGACTGTTATAGTATAACAGTATTAGCAATATTGGTCGAACAAGGAAACTTTGGAAAGGAAAACAATTATACAAATATTAAATTTCTGTTATAATCAGTTATAATGAGAAATTAAAAAAAAAAAAAACACAGTTGAATATTAATTATTGAAAAATTGCTCCTTAAATACTTGACCTATAAATTGTGATATCTAGTATTTCATTGCATCATAAGTGTTTGAAATTGATATTTGTCTTAAATTTTTCATTAATTTAGTTGTTACATTGCAACTGCGTGTACTAATAATATGGATCTACCATAATGGTGATATCTACATGTAAGTAAAAATCTAATATATCTGAGTTCCTGACAGTATGCAGGTGTTCCAGTTGGCCTTGACCTGAGTATGATGTGCCCATGGCTTCCCTTGCTCATGCCTTGGACTTTGCTGGTACTCTTGTCTGGTGTCTGGGAGTTACAAGAATTAAAACTGGGTTACAGTTGGATTATCAAGCTATACATGTTACATGGTAACATGGACTGTGTTTTAAATATTGACTAATGTGATACTTTTGTGTTTCTATATTAACTGTTCCAACAGAGTATCGGCTACATAATTTCTTCAGCCAGTAGATCTTATGGTACCCAATTTGTTTATTAAACTCCATTATCAGTTACATGGATCGAATGGTAACAAAGTAACAGAATTAATACTGGAGCAAAACTTACTGTAATATCATTTAAAACGAACAGAGTACTCAAATTTTATTACATATTACTGAGAAATTTATCAGCTGATATAAAACAGGTGTAATTCTTGTGCATTGCGATATGGTGTTTATGGCTTATTCGTCTCATGACCTCCTTGATTCCACTTGATAACCTTGAACCGACCCCAAAGTAGTACTTCACTTGAATGTACTGTCCGCACTCCGCTGAAATGGTCACGCGATAACCATGAACCGACCCCTAATAACATTTACCAAGAATGTACATGAGGCCAGTAAAATTAACTGTTCGCTCTCGGCCACACTGAATATTACTTTCAGGAGCTCGTTTACAATTATATCATTAGTTTCTGTAACAACTCAATTAAACAAATGAAATGCCAAATAGCAAAGTGGCATGTTATTCAAGCAACATTTTCTATGTTAAGTTAAGAGTGCTGCATATCAAAACTCAGTATTTCGACAATCCAACTTCCTTAGTGTGACAATGAAAGTTTAGTTTTTGAAACCCTGACTAGTTACAACACTATTATTAGTTGTTATTCATATAACCAATTTGCTTATTTATTTGCATTTTCTCAATGCCGATGAAGTATTAATCGTTACGTAAACACGTGATTGTTTTTCAATGTATTGTTGACACGGTAATGATTTTACCGGGTGACCGTATTGGTGTGGCCTGTGATATGACATTGTTTATTTCTCCACTGTGACCTTCAATGCGACCTATGAGATTACTTGCCGTGTTCGGCTAACGGGGGAACTGTCAATATTCCCGCCACGCGCTGTCTTAGCCAATGTAAATGAAGCGCAGTTAATTATTTGTTTAAGGCATCAGCTGTTTTTTCGAACAGCCGCTTGTATGAATTGTTCTGGAGTTACCGTTACTCTAAATAATATCTCTTAGTGCCATAACAGTAATAGCTACTTTGAACATCATTAAAACCTTGGTTATTTAAGTTTACCATTGACCTGAATATGTTTATACCAGAATTTAAAGGCGCATCTTACTTTCTTTTAAAACGTTAAACGTTTAATTTAACACATAACTATATATTTTAACATGACTCTACATGACAAAAGACTATATAACGTAATCCAAATATTTCACATATAATGTAACTATACCATTCAAAGTATTAAACTATTTCAAGTCGCAAAGAAAGCTCACGATATGACCAGTGAGGAAATAAGCATGTTGCATATTTATAGCGAAATGCCATCTTACCATCGGGGAGGTATATTATTGTTTTGTATTAGTTATTTGAATAAGTATAACATGATTGTGATTCCGATTTATATTCCGACTCTGGGTCTAAATAGACTGTCTCGTCCTGCATTTAATATCTTATTGGTGTTACCAAACCACATTGCCATAGTTATAAAGTTTTCCATTGAGTGTGGCCTCTTACTTTGTGATGGCTAATCGCAAAACTATAGAGCTTGATGATATAGAAAACAATGATGTTTTTGATTTCTTAGAAACCTACCAATCACGTTCAGACGGACTAGAGGGCTCGTGCGATAATCCCATAAATGGATTAGTTCCGACTAAATATTTTTTACCCGAGGAATATAACAATATTGTAGCCAGAACAAAAAGTCAAGTTTCATTGTTTTCCTTAAATTGTCAAAGTCTCAATGCCAATTGGGATGCTTTCAACACTTTGATTTACGAACTACAAAATACGAATGACAAATTTGGAGTCATAGGTCTCACTGAAATATTTCGCACCCCTGATAACATTAATTTCTCATTAGTAGGTTATCATCCTCTCATAAAAAAATGTAGACCCGATGATGATGATTCAAGAGGGGGCGTTGGGCTTTTCATTAGAGATGACCTGAACTTTAAAATTCGGGAAGATTTATCAATTTTTTTGCCTCACGTTTTTGAATCACTCTTCATAGAGATATCCGAACATCATAGAAAGCCGTATATTGTTGGAATTATATACAGACCTAACACTCAGCCAAAGGCTGATATAGATAAATTTATCAAAACAATGAAGGAGATAATGACAAAAATTAATTCTGAGCACAAAAAAGGGTTTTTAATGGGTGATTATAATATTGACTTGTTGAAATTCGGATTACACGTGAAAACAAATGAATTTATTAACTCGTTTTTTGCTGATGGGTTTCTACCAACCATTCTTAGACCGACGAGAGTTACCACATATACTGCCACATTGATAGATCAAATACTTACTAATGACCCCTTGATGAGCTTCCAATCGGGTATTGTTATAACCGATGTCAGTGACCATTTTGGTATATTTTATCGGGAAAAGGCAATTCTCCACAGTCATCAACAGTTAGGAACACAATTACAGAGGAGCTTTTGTGAAGATAATGTATCATGTTTTAAACGTATATTGTCTTCGACAAATTATGACTCTGTGTTACATGCATCTAGTCCTGATGGGTCGTATGACTCATTCATGAATCTGTTTTTAAAAGGTTATGATGTTGCCTTTCCTCTTAGAGTAGTACAAATCAAACGAAAACACATAAAACTAAAGCCTTGGATGACCGGTGGGCTCCTTAAATCGTCTTTGCACAAAGATAAATTATATAGAAAGAAATTGAAGAACCCCACTGACGGTAATATTGAACTATATAAGGAGTATTGCAGATACTTTAATCGAATTAAAAGATACAGCAAACGGACATACTATGAGAATATTCTGAACTCTTGCAGATCTGACATGAAAAAAACTTGGAACATATTACGCGAAGTCATTCAAAAGAGCAATAAGAAACCTCAATACCCCCACATTTTTGTGATTGAAGGGAAACCTATCCACAATAAACAACAAGTGTCTGAAGAATTTAACAAATTCTTCTCAACAATCGGCGAACGCGAAGCAGATAAAATATCGACTAACTCTAATATGGATTTCTCTAGCTATCTTGGCCAACCTGAAATTAGAAGTATGTTCGTGCGACCCACCACCGTAGAAGAATTGGGTTATATTGTTAACAAAATGAAGAATAAACAAAGCAAAGATAACAAGGGGATTTCAGCAGGTTTATTGAAACAAATTATTGAGGAAATTTCAATACCTCTATGTCATATAATAAATAATTCATTAGAGGCAGGCATTGTTCCAAAAGAGATGAAAATAGCTAGAGTTATTCCTCTTTTTAAATCGAATGAAAGAAATATGATTCAAAATTATCGTCCAATTAGTATTCTCCCCACATTTTCTAAAATCCTAGAGAAAGTGGTATGTAACAGGTTAGTGGAATTTTTCCATGATAAATTCTATAAAGAACAATATGGCTTCCGGAGAGGCCATTCTACAGTTCACCCAATAATCCGACTTCTTAACGACATTGTGATTAATAATGACAAGAAATCAAAAGATTGTACATTAACAACTTTTATTGACTTCTCAAAAGCTTTCGATACCATAAATCACGATATACTATTATCTAAACTTGAATTTTATGGAGTTCGAGGCAATATAAAACATTGGTTCGAGAGTTACTTAAGAGATAGAGTGCAATATGTAGATTTAGACGGTTGTGTATCAAGTGAAATCCATATTACAACTGGTGTCCCTCAAGGATCTATCTTAGGCCCTTTACTTTTTCTTATCTATGTGAATGACATGCACCGGAGTACATCATTATCCCTTTTATCATTTGCAGATGATACCACTGTTTATGCGTCTCATCATAATTTAGATTTACTTTTTAAGCGCACAAATATTCAACTTGAATTACTCAATAAATGGTGCAAGGCTAACAAACTGTCATTAAATGCCAAGAAAACCAAATATATTTTATTTCAACCAACTGGTGGAAACTATAATTGCACGAAACATACTCTACAGATAAATGGTCAAATAATTGAAAGAATAGGAAGCAACTGCAAAGAAAAATCCTTCAAATTCCTTGGTATTCATCTCGACGAAAATTTAACATTCAACAACCACACAGCTTTAATTGCAACAAGAATGTCTAGAGCTCTATATGCAATTAACAGAGTTAAACACATTCTTCCAGAAAGGAATTTACGACAGTTGTATTACAGTCTAATTCATAGTCACCTAACATATGGCATAGAAATTTGGGGAAATTCGAATACGTTTAATAAATTAATAGTATTGCAGAAAAAGGCAATTCGCATTATACATAATAAAAGATATAACAGCCACACCGATCCACTTTTCAAAAAAAGTAATATACTAAAAGCTCACGATCTTTATAAATTACGCACCTATCAATTCATGAACGATTGGTTCTGCAACCAACTACCTATCTCATTTCAGAACACTTATCGCATATACCACAACCCAACAATGGTAACAAGACAAAGTGGCAAATTAGGTGGAACAAAATCTAGAACATCCTTTACCGAAAACCTTCCTTACCATATCTTCCCGAAACTTTGGAAAGAACTAGATACATCTTTACAGTTAGTTTTACCACGTTCCAAATTTAAACGAGACGTATCTGAAGATATCATAAGCAGCTATCTTGACAGTGTTCTTTGTAAAAACCTATACTGTTTCGACTGTTATCCGTTCATGGATGAATCAACTTTATATATGTAAGAATTGTTAAGTGAATCCAACGCATGTACGCCCATTATGTGTGAAGAATACAACTATATCATCAGTCTTATATTATACCAAAATTTATATTATATATCATAATTGAACGATATTTTACTGAATTGCCACTTAGGCTATGGAAAAAACTAAACCACAAAAGTATCGTTGTCTACACTACTATAGATAAAAAAAAAAACTTGTATCACCATTATATACTGTCATTTGGGATCAGAGTCGGAATATAATTATCTAAGTTTGGGAGAGTGCAGGAAGACGACCAGTAGGTCATGCCATCTCCCAGTAATATATACTATATTTTGTTTGATTTTTGTATTATACATTATCATGTTTGTTATATATTACTAAATAAAATTGAATTGAATTGAATTGATGGAGTTGTGTGATGACTATGAGTTTGGTTAATTTACTAGCCTAGGTTGATGGAGTTGTGTAATGACTATGCGTTTGGTTAATTGACTAGCCTGTGTTGATGGAGTTGTGTTATGACTATGAGGTTCGTTAATTTACTAGCCTGGGTTGATGGAGTTGTGTAATGACTATGAGTTTGGTTAATTTACTAGCCTGTGTTGATGGAGTTGTGTTATGACTATGAGGTTGGTTAATTTACTAGCCTGGGTTGATGGAGTTGTGTGATGACTATGAGTTTGGTTAATTTACTAGCCTGGGTTGATGGAGTTGTGTGATGACTATGAGGTTGGTTAATTTACTAGCCTGGGTTGGTGGAGTTGTGTGATGACTATGAGTTTGGTTAATTTACTAGCCTGGGTTGATGGAGTTGTGTGATGACTATGAGGTTCGTTAATTTACTAGCCTGGGTTGATGGAGTTGTGCTATGACTATGAGGTTCGTTAATTTACTAGCCTGGGTTGATGGAGTTGTGTGATGACTATGAGGTTGGTTAATTTACTAGCCTGGGTTGATGGAGTTGTGTGATGACTATGATGTTGGTTAATTTACTAGCCTGGGTTGGTGTAGTTGTGTGATGACTATGAGGTTGGTTAATTTACTAGCATGGGTTGATGGAGTTGTGTGATGACTATGAGGTTGGTTAATTTACTAGCCTGGGTTGATGGAGTTGTGTTATGACTATGAGGTTGGTTAATTTACTAGCCTGGGTTGATGGAGTTGTGTAATGACTACGAGTTTGGTTAATTTACTAGCCTGGGTTGATGGAGTTGTCTTATGACAATGAGGTTGGTTAATTTACTAGCCTAGGTTGATGGAGTTGTGTAATGACTATGCGTTTGGTTAATTGACTAGCCTGTGTTGATGGAGTTGTGTTATGACTATGAGGTTCGTTAATTTACTAGCCTGGGTTGATGGAGTTGTGTAATGACTATGAGTTTGGTTAATTTACTAGCCTGTGTTGATGGAGTTGTGCTATGACTATGAGGTTGGTTAATTTACTAGCCTGGGTTGATGGAGTTGTGTAATGACTATGAGTTTGGTTAATTTACTAGCCTGTGTTGATGGAGTTGTGTTATGACTATGAGGTTGGTTAATTTACTAGCCTGGGTTGATGGAGTTGTGTGATGACTATGAGGTTGGTTAATTTACTAGCCTGGGTTGATGGAGTTGTGTGATGACTATGAGGTTGGTTAATTTACTAGCCTGGGTTGATGGAGTTGTGTGATGACTATGAGTTTGGTTAATTTACTAGCCTGGGTTGATGGAGTTGTGTGATGACTATGAGTTTGGTTAATTTACTAGCCTGGGTTGATGGAGTTTTGTGATGACTATGAGTTTGGTTAATTTACTAGCCTGGGTTGATGGAGTTGTGTTATGACTATGAGGTTGGTTAATTTACTAGCCTGGGTTGATGGAGTTGTGTAATGACTATGAGTTTGGTTAATTTACTATCCTGGGTTGATGGAGTTGTCTTATGACAATGAGGTTGGTTAATTTACTAGCCTGGGTTGATGGAGTGGTGTTATGACTATGAGGTTCGTTAATTTACTAGCCTGGGTTGATGGAGTTGGGTGATGACTATGAGGTTGGTTAATTTACTAGCCTGGGTTGATGGAGTTGTGTTATGACTATGAGGTTGGTTAATTTACTAACCTGGGTTGATAGAGTTGTGTGGTGACTATGAGTTTGGTTAATTTACTAGCCTGGGTTGATGGAGTTGTGTTATGACTATGAGGTTGGTTAATTTACTAGCTCGGGCTGATGGAGCTGTGTTATGACTATGAGGTTGGTTAATTTACTAGCCTGTGTTGATGGAGTTGTGTGATGACTATGAGTTTGGTTAATTTACTAGCCTAGGTTGATGGAGTTGTGTAATGACTATGCGTTTGGTTAATTGACTAGCCTGTGTTGATGGAGTTGTGTTATGACTATGAGGTTCGTTAATTTACTAGCCTGGGTTGATGGAGTTGTGTAATGACTATGAGTTTGGTTAATTTACTAGCCTGTGTTGATGGAGTTGTGTTATGACTATGAGGTTGGTTAATTTACTAGCCTGGGTTGATGGAGTTGTGTGATGACTATGAGGTTGGTTAATTTACTAGCCTGGGTTGATGGAGTTGTGTGATGACTATGAGGTTGGTTAATTTACTAGCCTGGGTTGGTGGAGTTGTGTGATGACTATGAGTTTGGTTAATTTACTAGCCTGGGTTGATGGAGTTGTGTGATGACTATGAGGTTCGTTAATTTACTAGCCTGGGTTGATGGAGTTGTGCTATGACTATGAGGTTGGTTAATTTACTAGCCTGGGTTGATGGAGTCGTGTGATGACTATGAGGTTGGTTAATTTACTAGCCTGGGTTGATGGAGTTGTGTGATGACTATGAGGTTGGTTAATTTACTAGCCTGGGATGGTGTAGTTGTGTGATGACTATGAGGTTGGTTAATTTACTAGCATGGGTTGATGGAGTTGTGTGATGACTATAAGGTTGGTTAATTTACTAGCCTGGGTTGATGGACTTGTGTGATGACTATGAGGTTGGTTAATTTACTAGCCTGGGTTGATGTAGTTGTGTGATTACTATGAGGTTGGTTAATTTACTAGCCTGGGTTGATGGAGTTGTGTGATGACTATGAGGTTGGTTAATTTACTAGCCTGGGTTGATGGAGTTGTGTGATGACTATGAGTTTGGTTAATTTACTAGCCTGGGTTGATGGAGTTGTGTGATGACTATGAGTTTGGTTAATTTACTAGCCTGGGTTGATGGAGTTGTGTGATGACTATGAGTTTGGTTAATTTACTAGCCTGGGTTGATGGAGTTGTGTTATGACTATGAGGTTGGTTAATTTACTAGCCTGGGTTGATGGAGTTGTGTAATGACTATGAGTTTGGTTAATTTACTAGCCTGGGTTGATGGAGTTGTCTTATGACTATGAGGTTGGTTAATTTACTAGCCTGGGTTGATGGAGTCGTGTGATGACTATGAGGTTGGTTAATTTACTAGCCTGGGTTGATGGAGTTGTGTGATGACTATGAGGTTGGTTAATTTACTAGCCTGGGATGGTGTAGTTGTGTGATGACTATGAGGTTGGTTAATTTACTAGCATGGGTTGATGGAGTTGTGTGATGACTATAAGGTTGGTTAATTTACTAGCCTGGGTTGATGGAGTGGTGTTATGACTATGAGGTTCGTTAATTTACTAGCCTGGGTTGATGGAGTTGGGTGATGACTATGATGTTGGTTAATTTACTAGCCTGGGTTGATGGAGTTGTGTTATGACTATGAGGTTGGTTAATTTACTAACCTGGGATGATAGAGTTGTGTGATGACTATGAGTTTGGTTAATTTACTAGCCTGTGTTGATGGAGTTGTGTTATGACTATGAGGTTGGTTAATTTACTAGCCTGGGTTGATTGAGTTGTGTGATGACTATGAGGTTGGTTAATTTACTAGCCTGGGTTGGTGGAGTTGTGTGATGACTATGAATTTGGTTAATTTACTAGCCTGGGTTGATGGAGTTGTGTGATGACTATGAGGTTCGTTAATTTACTAGCCTGGGTTGATGGAGTTGTGTAATGACAATGAGGTTCGTTAATTTACTAGCCTGGGTTGATGGAGTTGTGCTATGACTATGAGGTTGGTTAATTTACTAGCCTGGGTTGATGGAGTTGTGTGATGACTATGAGGTTGGTTAATTTACTAGCCTGGGTTGATGGAGTTGTGTGATGACTATGAGGTTGGTTAATTTACTAGCCTGGGTTGATGTAGTTGTGTGATGACTATGAGGTTGGTTAATTTACTAGCATGGGTTGATGGAGTTGTGTGATGACTATGAGGTTGGTTAATTTACTAGCCTGGGTTGATGGAGTTGTTTGATGACTATGAGGTTGGTTAATTTACTAGCCTGGGTTGATGTAGTTGTGTGATGACTATGAGGTTGGTTAATTTACTAGCATGGGTTGATGGAGTTGTGTGATGACTATGAGGTTGGTTAATTTACTAGCCTGTGTTGATGGAGTTGAGTGATGACTATGTGGTTGATTAATTTACTTGCCTGGGTTGATGGAGTTGTGTGAAGACTATGAGGTTGGTTAATTTACTAGCCTGGGTTGATGGAGTTGTGTTATGACTATGAGGTTGGTTAATTTACTAGCCTGGGTTGATGGAGTTGTGTTATGACTATGAGGTTCGTTAATTTACTAGCCTGGGTTGATGGAGTTGTGTTATGACTATGAGGTTCGTTAATTTACTAGCCTGGGTTGATGGAGTTGTGTGATGACTATGAGGTTGGTTAATTTACTAGCCTGGGTTGATGGAGTTGTGTGATGACTATGAGGTTGGTTAATTTACTAGCCTGGGTTGATGGAGTTGTGCTATGACTATGAGGTTCGTTAATTTACTAGCCTGGGTTGATGGAGTTGTGTGATGACTATGAGGTTGGTTAATTTACTAGCCTGGGTTGTTGGAGTTGTGTGATGACTATGGGGTTGGTTAATTTACTATCCTGGGTTGATGGAGTTGTGTGATGACTATGAGGTTGGTTAATTTACTAGCCTGGGTTGATGGAGTTGTGTTATGACTATGAGGTTCGTTAATTTACTACCCTGGGTTGATGGAGTTGTGTGATGACTATGAGGTTGGTTAATGTACTAGCCCGGATTGATGGAGTTGTGTGATGACTATGAGTTTGGTTAATTTACTAGCCTGGTTTGATGGAGTTGTGTGATGACTATGAGGTTGGTTAATTTACTAGCCTGGGTTGATGGAGTTGTGTGATGACTATGAGTTTGGTTAATTTACTAGCCTGGGTTGATGGAGTTGTGTGATGACTATGAGGTTGATTAATTTACTAGCCTGGGTTGATGGAGTTGTGTGATGACTATGAGTTTGGTTAATTTACTAGCCTGGGTTGATGGAGTTGTGTTATGACTATGATGTTCGTTAATTTACTAGCCTGTGTTGATGGAGTTGTGTGATGACTATGATGTTGGTTAATTTACTAGCCTGGGTTGATGGAGTTGTGTGATGACTATGAGGTTGGTTAATTTACTAGCCTGGGTTGATGGAGTTGTGTTATGACTATGAGGTTGGTTAATTTACTAGTCTGGGTTGGTGGAGTTGTGTGATGACTATGAGGTTGATTAATTTACTAGCCTGGGTTGATGTAGTTGTGTTATGACTATGAGGTTGGTTAATTTACTAGCCTGGGTTGATGGAGTTGTGTGATGACTATGAGGTTGGTTAATTTACTAGCCTGGGTTGATGGAGTTGTGTGATGAGTATGAGGTTGGTTAATTTACTAGCCTGGATTGATGGAGTTGTGTGATGACTATGATTGTGGTTAATTTACTAGCCTGGGTTGATGGAGTTGTGTGATGACTATGAGGTTGGTTAATTTACTAGCCTGGATTGATGGAGTTGTGTTATGACTATGAGGTTGGTTAATTTACTATCCTGGGTTGATGAAGTTGTGTTATGACTATGAGGTTGGTTAATTTACTAGTCTGGGTTGATGGAGTTGTGTGATGACTATGAGGTTGGTTAATTTACTAGCCTGGGTTGATGGAGTTGTGTAATGACTATGAGGCTGGTTAATATACTAGCCTGGGTTGATGGAGTTGTGTGATGACTATGAGTTTGGTTAATTTACTAGCCTGGGTTGATGGAGTTGTGAGATGACTATGAGGTTGGTTAATTTACTATACTGGGTTGATGGAGTTGTGTTATGACTATGATTGTGGTTAATTTACTAGCCTGGGTTGTTGGAGTTGTGTGATGACTATGAGGTTCGTTAATTTACTAGCCTGGGTTAATGGAGTTGTGTGATGACTATGAGGTTGGTTAATTTACTATCCTGGGTTGATGGAGTTGTGTTATGACTATGATTGTGGTTAATGTACTAGCCTGGGTTGATGGAGTTCTGTGATGACTATGAGGTTGGTTAATTTACTAGCCTGGGTTGATGGAGTTGTGTTATGACTATGAGGTTGGTTAATTTACTAGTCTGGGTTGATGGAGTTGTGTGTTGACTATGAGGTTGGTTTATTTACTAGCCTGGGTTGATGTAGTTGTGTTATGACTATGAGGTTGGTTAATTTACTAGCCTGGGTTGATGGAGTTGTGTAATGACTATGAGGTTCGTTAATTTACTAGCCTGGGTTGATGGAGTTGTGTGATGACTATGAGGTTGGTTAATTTACTAGCCTGGGTTGATAGAGTTGTGTGATGACTATGAGGTTGGTTAATTTACTAGCCTGGGTTGAAGGAGTTGTGTTATGACTATGAGGTTGGTTAATTTACTAGCCTGGGTTGATGGAGTTGTGTGAAGACTAAGAGTTTGGTTAATTTACTAGCCTGGGTTGATGAAGTTGTGTGATGACTATGAGGTTCGTTAATTTACTAGCCTGGATTGATGGAGTTGTGTTATGACTATGAGGTTCGTTAATTTACTAACCTGGGTTGATGGAGTTGTGTGATGACTATGAGGTTCGTTAATTTACTAGCCTGGGTTGATGGAGTTGTGTTATGAATATGATTGTGGTTAATTTACTAGCCTGGGTTGATGGAGTTGTGTAATGACTATGAGGTTGGTTAATTTACTAGCCTGGGTTGATGGAGTTGTGTGATGACTATGAGGTTCGTTAATTTACTAGCCTGGGTTGATGAAGTTGTGTGATGACTATGAGGTTCGTTAATTTACTAGCCTGGGTTGATGGAGTTGTGTTATGACTATGAGGTTCGTTAATTTACTAGCCTGGGTTGATGAAGTTGTGTTATGAATATGAGGTTGGTTAATTTACTAGCCTGTGTTGATGGAGTTGTGTGATGACTATGAGGTTGGTTCATTTACTAGCCTGGGTTGATGAAGTTGTGTTATGACTATGAGGTTGGTTAATTTACTAGCCTGTGTTGATGGAGTTGTGTGATGACTATGAGTTTGGTTAATTTACTAGCCTGGGTTGATGGAGTTGTGTATTGACTATGAGTTTGGTTAATTTACTAGCCTGGGTTGATGGAGTTGTGTAATGACTATGAGTTGGGTTAATTTACTAGCCTGGGTTGATGGAGTTGTGTGATGACTATGAGGTTGGTTAATTTACTAGCCTGGGTTGATGGAGTTGCGTGATGACTATGAGGTTGGTTAATTTACTAACCTGGGTTGATTAAGTTGTGTAATGACTATGAGGTTGGTTAATTCACTAGCCTGGGTTGATGGGTTGATGGAGTTGTGTGATGACTATGAGGTTCGTTAAATTACTAGCCTGGGTTGATGGAGTTGTGTGATGACTATGAGGTTCGTTAATTTACTAGCCTGGATTGATGGAGTTGTGTTATGACTATGATTGTGGTTAATTTACTAGCCTGGGTTGATGGAGTTGTGTTATGACTATCAGGTTCGTTAATTTACTAGCCTGGGTTGATGGAGTTGTGTTATGACTATGAGGTTGGTTAATTTACTAGCCTGGGTTGATGGAGTTGTGTGATGACTATGAGGTTGGTTAATTTACTAGCCTGGGTTGATGGAGTTGTGTGATGACTATGAGGTTGGTTAATTTACTAGCCTGGGTTGATGGAGTTGTGTGATGACTATGAGGTTGGTTAATTTACTAGCCTGTGTTGATGGAGTTGTGTGATGACTATGAGGTTCGTTAATTTACTAGCCTGGATTGATGGAGTTGTGTTATGACTATGAGGTTCGTTAATTTACTACCCTGGGTTGATGGAGTTGTGTGATGACTATGAGGTTGGTTAATGTACTAGCCCGGATTGATGGAGTTGTGTGATGACTATGAGTTTGGTTAATTTACTAGCCTGGTTTGATGGAGTTGTGTGATGACTATGAGGTTGGTTAATTTACTAGCCTGGGTTGATGGAGTTGTGTGATGACTAAGAGTTTGGTTAATTTACTAGCCTGGGTTGATGGAGTTGTGTGATGACTATGAGGTTGATTAATTTACTAGCCTGGGTTGATGGAGTTGTGTGATGACTATGAGTTTGGTTAATTTACTAGCCTGGGTTGATGGAGTTGTGTTATGACTATGATGTTCGTTAATTTACTAGCCTGTGTTGATGGAGTTGTGTGATGACTATGATGTTGGTTAATTTACTAGCCTGGGTTGATGGAGTTGTGTGATGACTATGAGGTTGGTTAATTTACTAGCCTGGGTTGATGGAGTTGTGTTATGACTATGAGGTTGGTTAATTTACTAGTCTGGGTTGGTGGAGTTGTGTGATGACTATGAGGTTGATTAATTTACTAGCCTGGGTTGATGTAGTTGTGTTATGACTATGAGGTTGGTTAATTTACTAGCCTGGGTTGATGGAGTTGTGTGATGACTATGAGGTTGGTTAATTTACTAGCCTGGGTTGATGGAGTTGTGTGATGACTATGAGGTTGGTTAATTTACTAGCCTGGATTGATGGAGTTGTGTGATGACTATGATTGTGGTTAATTTACTAGCCTGGGTTGATGGAGTTGTGTGATGACTATGAGGTTGGTTAATTTACTAGCCTGGATTGATGGAGTTGTGTTATGACTATGAGGTTGGTTAATTTACTATCCTGGGTTGATGGAGTTGTGTTATGACTATGAGGTTGGTTAATTTACTAGTCTGGGTTGATGGAGTTGTGTGATGACTATGAGGTTGGTTAATTTACTAGCCTGGGTTGATGGAGTTGTGTAATGACTATGAGGCTGGTTAATATACTAGCCTGGGTTGATGGAGTTGTGTGATGACTATGAGGTTGGTTAATTTACTAGTCTGGATTGATGGAGTTGTGTGATGACTATGAGGTTGGTTAATTTACTATACTGGGTTGATGGAGTTGTGTTATGACTATGATTGTGGTTAATTTACTAGTCTGGGTTGTTGGAGTTGTGTGATGACTATGAGGTTGGTTAATTTACTAGCCTGGGTTAATGGAGTTGTGTGATGACTATGAGGTTGGTTAATTTACTATCCTGGGTTGATGGAGTTGTGTTATGACTATGATTGTGGTTAATGTACTAGCCTGGGTTGATGGAGTTCTGTGATGACTATGAGGTTGGTTAATTTACTAGCCTGGGTTGATGGAGTTGTGTTATGACTATGAGGTTGGTTAATTTACTAGTCTGGGTTGATGGAGTTGTGTGTTGACTATGAGGTTGGTTTAATTACTAGCCTGGGTTGATGTAGTTGTGTTATGACTATGAGGTTGGTTAATTTACTAGCCTGGGTTGATGAAGTAGTGTAATGACTATGAGGTTCGTTAATTTACTAGCCTGGGTTGATGGAGTTGTGTGATGACTATGAGGTTGGTTAATTTACTAGCCTGGGTTGATAGAGTTGTGTGATGACTATGAGGTTGGTTAATTTACTAGCCTGGGTTGAAGGAGTTGTGTTATGACTATGAGGTTGGTTAATTTACTAGCCTGGGTTGATGGAGTTGTGTGAAGACTAAGAGTTTGGTTAATTTACTAGCCTGGGTTGATGAAGTTGTGTGATGACTATGAGGTTCGTTAATTTACTAGCCTGGATTGATGGAGTTGTGTTATGACTATGAGGTTCGTTAATTTACTAACCTGGGTTGATGGAGTTGTGTGATGACTATGAGGTTCGTTAATTTACTAGCCTGGGTTGATGGAGTTGTGTTATGAATATGATTGTGGTTAATTTACTAGCCTGGGTTGATGGAGTTGTGTAATGACTATGAGGTTGGTTAATTTACTAGCCTGGGTTGATGGAGTTGTGTGATGACTATGAGGTTCGTTAATTTACTAGCCTGGGTTGATGAAGTTGTGTGATGACTATGAGGTTCGTTAATTTACTAGCCTGGGTTGATGGAGTTGTGTTATGACTATGAGGTTCGTTAATTTTCTAGCCTGGGTTGATGAAGTTGTGTTATGAATATGAGGTTGGTTAATTTACTAGCCTGTGTTGATGGAGTTGTGTGATGACTATGAGGTTGGTTAATTTACTAGCCTGGGTTGATGGAGTTGTGTGATGACTATGAGGTTGGTTAATTTACTAGCCTGGGTTGATGGAGTTGTGTTATGACTATGATTGTGGTTAATTTACTAGCCTGGGTTGATGGAGTTGTGTTATGACTATGAGGTTGGTTAATTTACTAGCCTGTGTTGATGGAGTTGTGTGATGACTATGAGTTTGGTTAATTTACTAGCCTGGGTTGATGGAGTTGTGTATTGACTATGAGTTTGGTTAATTTACTAGCCTGGGTTGATGGAGTTGTGTATTGACTATGAGTTTGGTTAATTTACTAGCCTGTGTTGATGGAGTTGTGTGATGACTATGAGGTTGGTTAATTTACTAGCCTGGGTTGGTGGAGTTGTGTGATGACTATGAGTTTGGTTAATTTACTAGCCTGGGTTGATGGAGTTGTGTGATGACTATGAGTTTGGTTAATTTACTAGCCTGTGTTGATGGAGTTGTGTTATGACTATGAGGTTGGTTAATTTACTAGCCTGTGTTGATGGAGTTGTGTGATGACTATGAGTTTGGTTAATTTACTAGCCTGGGTTGATGGAGTTGTGTATTGACTATGAGTTTGGTTAATTTACTAGCCTGGGTTGATGGAGTTGTGTAATGACTATGAGTTGGGTTAATTTACTAGCCTGGGTTGATGGAGTTGTGTGATGACTATGAGGTTGGTTAATTTACTAGCCTGGGTTGATGGAGTTGTGTGATGACTATGAGGTTGGTTAATTTACTAACCTGGGTTGATTAAGTTGTGTAATGACTATGAGGTTGGTTAATTCACTAGCCTGGGTTGATGGGTTGATGGAGTTGTGTGATGACTATGAGGTTCGTTAAATTACTAGCCTGGGTTGATGGAGTTGTGTGATGACTATGAGGTTCGTTAATTTACTAGCCTGGATTGATGGAGTTGTGTTATGACTATGATTGTGGTTAATTTACTAGCCTGGGTTGATGGAGTTGTGTTATGACTATCAGGTTCGTTAATTTACTAGCCTGGGTTGATGGAGTTGTGTTATGACTATGAGGTTGGTTAATTTACTAGCCTGGGTTGATGGAGTTGTGTGATGACTATGAGGTTGGTTAATTTACTAGCCTGGGTTGATGGAGTTGTGTGATGACTATGAGGTTGGTTAATTTACTAGCCTGGGTTGATGGAGTTGTGTGATGACTATGAGGTTGGTTAATTTACTAGCCTGGGTTGATGGAGTTGTGTGATGACTATGAGGTTCGTTAATTTACTAGCCTGGATTGATGGAGTTGTGTTATGACTATGATTGTGGTTAATTTACTAGCCTGGGTTGATGGAGTTGTGTGATGACTATGAGGTTGGTTAATTTACTAGCCTGGGTTGATGTAGTTGTGTGATGACTATGAGGTTGGTTAATCTACTAGCCTGGGTTGATGTAGTTGTGTGATGACTATGAGTTTGGTTAATTTACTTGCCTGGGTTGATGAAGTTGTGTGATGACTATGAGTTTGGTTAATTTACTAGCCTGGGTTGATGGAGTTGTGTTATGAGTATGAGGTTGGTTAATTTACTAGCCTGGGTTGATGGAGTTGTGTGATGACTATGAGGTTAGTTAATTTACTAGCCTGGGTTGATGGAGTTGTGTGATGACCATGAGGTTGGTTAATTTACTAGCCTGGGTTGATGGAGTTGTGTGATGACTATGATGTTGGTTAATTTACTAGCCTGGGTTGGTGGAGTTTTGTGATGACTATGAGGTTCGTTAATTTACTAGCCTGGATTGATGGAGTTGTGTGATGACTATGAGGTTCGTTAATTTACTAGCCTGTGTTGATGGAGTTGTTTGATGACACTGATGTTGGTTAATTTACTAGCCTGGGTTGATGGAGTTGTGTGATGACTATGAGGTTCGTTAATTTACTAGCCTGGATTGATGGAGTTGTGTGATGACTATCAGGTTCGTTAATTTACTAGCCTGGGTTGATGGAGTTGTGTGATGACTATGATGTTGGTTAATTTACTAGCCTGGGTTGATGAAGTTGTGTTATGACTATGAGGTTGGTTAATTTACTAGCCTGGGTTGATTGAGTTGTGTGATGACTATGAGGTTCGTTAATTTACTAGCCTGGGTTGATGGAGTTGTGTTATGACTATGAGGTTCGTTAATTTACTAGCCTGGGTTGATGGAGTTGAGTGATGACTATGAGTTTGGTTAATTTACTAGCCTGGGTTGATGTAGTTGTGTGATGACTATGAGGTTGGTTCATTTACTAGCCTGGGTTGATGGAGTTGTGTGATGACTATGAGTTTGGTTAATTTACTAGCCTGGGTTGATGGAGTTGTGTTATGACTATGATGTTCGTTAATTTACTAGCCTGTGTTGATGGAGTTGTGTGATGACTATGAGGTTGGTTAATTTACTAGCCTGTGTTGATGGAGTTGTGTGATGACTATGAGGTTGGTTAATTTACTAGCCTGGGTTGATGGAGTTGTGTTATGACTATGAGGTTGGTTAATTTACTAGTCTGGGTTGATGGAGTTGTGTGATGACTATGATGTTGGTTAATTTACTAGCCTGTGTTGATGAAGTTGTGTTATGACTATGAGGTTGGTTAATTTACTAGCCTGGGTTGATTGAGTTGTGTGATGACTATGAGGTTCGTTAATTTACTAGCCTGGGTTGATGGAGTTGTGTTATGACTATGAGGTTCGTAAATTTACTAGCCTGGGTTGATGGAGTTGTGTGATGACTATGAGTTTGGTTAATTTACTAGCCTGGGTTGATGTAGTTGTGTGATGACTATGAGGTTGGTTCATTTACTAGCCTGGGTTGATGGAGTTGTGTGATGACTATGAGTTTGGTTAATTTACTAGCCTGGGTTGATGGAGTTGTGTGATGACCATGAGGTTGGTTAATTTACTAGCCTGGGTTGATGGAGTTGTGTGATGACTATGATGTTGGTTAATTTACTAGCCTGGGTTGGTGGAGTTGTGTGATGACTATGAGGTTCGTTAAATTACTAGCCTGGATTGATGGAGTTGTGTGATGACTATGAGGTTCGTTAATTTAATAGCCTGGGTTGATGGAGTTGTTTGATGACACTGATGTTGGTTAATTTACTAGCCTGGGTTGATGGAGTTGTGTGATGACTATGAGGTTCGTTAATTTACTAGCCTGGATTGATGGAGTTGTATGATGACTATGAGGTTCGTTAATTTACTAGCCTGGGTTGATGGAGTTGTGTGATGACTATGATGTTGGTTAATTTACTAGCCTGGGTTGATGAAGTTGTGTGATGGCTATGAGGTTGGTTAATTTACTAACCTGGGTTGATGGAGTTGTGTAATGACTATGAGGTTGGTTAATATTCTAGCCTGGGTTGATGGAGTTGTGTGATGACTATGAGGTTGGTTAATTTACTAGTCTGGATTGATGGAGTTGTGTGATGACTATGAGGTTGGTTAATTTACTATCCTGGGTTGATGGAGTTGTGTTATGACTATGATTGTGGTTAATTTACTAGCCTGGGTTGATGGAGTTGTGTGATGACTATGAGGTTGGTTAATTTACTAGCCTGGGTTGATGGAGTTGTGTTATGACTATGAGGTTGGTTAATTTACTAGTCTGGGTTGATGGAGTTGTGTGTTGACTATGATTGTGGTTAATTTACTAGCCTGGGTTGATGGAGTTGTGTGATGACTATGAGGTTGGTTAATTTACTAGCCTGGGTTGATGTAGTTGTGTTATGACTATGAGGTTGGTTAATTTACTAGCCTGGGTTGATGGAGTTGTGTAATGACTATGAGGTTCGTTAATTTACTAGCCTGGGTTGATGGAGTTGTGTGATGACTATGAGGTTGGTTAATTTACTAGCCTGGGTTGATGGAGTTGTGTGATGACTATGAGGTTGGTTAATTTACTAGCCTGGGTTGATGGAGTTGTGTTATGACTATGAGGTTGGTTAATTTACTAGCCTGGGTTGATGGAGTTGTGTGATGACTATGAGTTTGGTTAGTTTACTAGCCTGGGTTGATGAAGTTGTGTGATGACTATGAGGTTCGTTAATTTACTAGCCTGGGTTGATGGAGTTGTGTTATGACTATGAGGTTCGTTAATTTACTAACCTGGGTTGATGGAGTTGTGTGATGACTATGAGGTTCGTTAATTTACTAGCCTGGGTTGATGGAGTTGTGTTATGAATATGATTGTGGTTAATTTACTAGCCTGGGTTGATGGAGTTGTGTGATGACTATGAGGTTGGTTAATTTACTAGCCTGGGTTGATGGAGTTGTGTGATGACTATGAGGTTCGTTAATTTACTAGCCTGGGTTGATGAAGTTGTGTGATGACTATGAGGTTCGTTAATTTACTAGCCTGGGTTGATGGAGTTGTGTTATGACTATGAGGATCGTTAATTTACTAGCCTGGGTTGATGAAGTTGTGTTATGAATATGAGGTTGGTTAATTTACTAGCCTGGGTTGATGGAGTTGTGTGATGACTATGAGGTTGGTTAATTTACTAGCCTGGGTTGATGGAGTTGTGTTATGACTATGAGGTTGGTTAATTTACTAGCCTGGGTTGATGGAGTTGTGTTATGACTATGAGGTTCGTTAATTTACTAGCCTGGGTTGATGGAGTTGTGTGATGACTATGAGGTTGGTTAATTTACTAGCCTGGGTTGATGGAGATGTGTGATGACCATGAGGTTGGTTAATTTACTAGCCTGTGTTGATGGAGTTGTGTGATGACTATGATGTTGGTTAATTTACTAGCCTGGGTTGATGGAGTTGTGTGATGACTATGAGGTTCGTTAATTTACTAGCCTGGATTGATGGAGTTGTGTAATGACTATGATGTTCGTTAATTTACTAGCCTGGGTTGATGGAGTTGTTTGATGACTATGATGTTCGTTAATTTACTAGCCTGGATTGATGGAGTTGTGTGATGACTATGAGGTTCGTTAATTTACTAGCCTGGGTTGATGGAGTTGTGTTATGACTATGAGGTTGGTTAATTTACTAGCCTGGATTGATTGAGTTGTGTGATGACTATGAGGTTCGTTAATTTACTAGCCTGGGTTGATGGAGTTGTGTTATGACTATGAGGTTCGTTAATTTACTAGCCTGGGTTGATGGAGTTGTGTGATGACTATGCGTTTGGTTAATTTACTAGCCTGGCTTGATTGAGTTGTGTGATGACTATGAGGTTGGTTAATTTACTAGCCTGGGTTGATGGAGTTGTGTGATGACTATGAGTTTGGTTAATTTACTAGCCTGGGTTGATGGAGTTGTGTTATGACTATAATGTTCGTTAATTTACTAACCTGTGTTGATGGAGTTGTGTGATGACTATGAGGTTGTTTAATTTACTAGCCTGGGTTGATGTAGTTGTGTGATGACTATGAGGTTGGTTAATTTACTAGCCTGGGTTGATGGAGTTGTGTGATGACTATGAGGTTGGTTAATTTACTAGCCTGGGTTGATGGACTTGTGTGATGACTATGAGGTTGGTTAATTTACTAGCCTGGATTGATGGAGTTGTGTGATGACTATGATTGTGGTTATTTTACTAGCCTGGGTTGATGGAGTTGTGTGATGACTATGAGGTTGGTTAATTTACTAGCCTGGATTGAAGGAGTTGTGTTATGACTATGAGGTTGGTTAATTTACTATCCTGGGTTGATGGAGTTGTGTTATGACTATGAGGTTGGTTAATTTACTAGTCTGGGTTGATGGAGTTGTGTGATGACTATGAGGTTGGTTAATTTACTAGCCTGGGTTGATGGAGTTGTGTAATGACTATGAGGTTGGTTAATATACTAGCCTGGGTTGATGGAGTTGTGTGATGACTATGATGTTGGTTAATTTACTAGTCTGGATTGATGGAGTTGTGTGATGACTATGAGGTTGGTTAATTTACTATCCTGGGTTGATGGAGTTGTGTTATGACTATGATTGTGGTTAATTTACTAGCCTGGGTTGATGGAGTTGTGTGATGACTATGAGGTTGGTTAATTTACTAGCCTGGGTTGATGGAGTTGTGTGATGACTATGAGGTTGGTTAATTTACTATCCTGGGTTGATGGAGTTGTGTTATGACTATGATTGTGGTTAATTTACTAGCCTGGGTTGATGGAGTTGTGTGATGACTATGAGGTTGGTTAATTTACTAGCCTGGGTTGATGGAGTTGTGTTATGACTATGAGGTTGGTTAATTTACTAGTCTGGGTTGATGGAGTTGTGTGTTGACTCTGATTGTGGTTAATTTACTAGCCTGGGTTAATGGAGTTGTGTGATGACTATGAGGTTGGTTAATTTACTAGCCTGGGTTGATGTAGTTGTGTTATGACTATGAGGTTGGTTAATTTACTAGCCTGGGTTGATGGAGTTGAGTAATGACTATGAGGTTCGTTAATTTACTAGCCTGGGTTGATGGAGTTGTGTGATGACTATGAGGTTGGTTAATTTACTAGCCTGGGTTGATGGAGTTGTGTGATGACTATGAGGTTGGTTAATTTACTAGCCTGGGTTGATGGAGTTGTGTTATGACTATGAGGTTGGTTAATTTACTAGCCTGGGTTGATGGAGTTGTGTGATGACTATGAGTTTGGTTAATTTACTAGCCTGGGTTGATGAAGTTGTGTGATGACTATGAGGTTCGTTAATTTACTAGCCTGGGTTGATGGAGTTGAGTTATGACTATGAGGTTCGTTAAATTACTAACCTGGATTGATGGAGATGTGTGATGACTATGAGGTTCGTTAATTTACTAGCCTGGGTTGATGGGAGTTGTGTTATGAATATGATTGTGGTTAATTTACTAGCCTGGGTTGATGAAGTTGTGTGATGACTATGAGGTTGGTTAATTTACTAGCCTGGGTTGATGGAGTTGTGTTATGACTATGAGGATCGTTAATTTACTAGCCTGGGTTGATGAAGTTGTGTTATGAATATGAGGTTGGTTAATTTACTAGCCTGGGTTGATGGAGTTGTGTGATGACTATGAGGTTCGTTAAATTACTAGCCTGGATTGATGGAGTTGTGTGATGACTATGAGGTTCGTTAATTTAATAGCCTGGGTTGATGGAGTTGTTTGATGACACTGATGTTGGTTAATTTACTAGCCTGGGTTGATGGAGTTGTGTGATGACTATGAGGTTCGTTAATTTACTAGCCTGGATTGATGGAGTTGTATGATGACTATGAGGTTCGTTAATTTACTAGCCTGGGTTGATGGAGTTGTGTGATGACTATGATGTTGGTTAATTTACTAGCCTGGGTTGATGAAGTTGTGTGATGGCTATGAGGTTGGTTAATTTACTAACCTGGGTTGATGGAGTTGTGTAATGACTATGAGGTTGGTTAATATTCTAGCCTGGGTTGATGGAGTTGTGTGATGACTATGAGGTTGGTTAATTTACTAGTCTGGATTGATGGAGTTGTGTGATGACTATGAGGTTGGTTAATTTACTATCCTGGGTTGATGGAGTTGTGTTATGACTATGATTGTGGTTAATTTACTAGCCTGGGTTGATGGAGTTGTGTGATGACTATGAGGTTGGTTAATTTACTAGCCTGGGTTGATGGAGTTGTGTTATGACTATGAGGTTGGTTAATTTACTAGTCTGGGTTGATGGAGTTGTGTGTTGACTATGATTGTGGTTAATTTACTAGCCTGGGTTGATGGAGTTGTGTGATGACTATGAGGTTGGTTAATTTACTAGCCTGGGTTGATGTAGTTGTGTTATGACTATGAGGTTGGTTAATTTACTAGCCTGGGTTGATGGAGTTGTGTAATGACTATGAGGTTCGTTAATTTACTAGCCTGGGTTGATGGAGTTGTGTGATGACTATGAGGTTGGTTAATTTACTAGCCTGGGTTGATGGAGTTGTGTGATGACTATGAGGTTGGTTAATTTACTAGCCTGGGTTGATGGAGTTGTGTTATGACTATGAGGTTGGTTAATTTACTAGCCTGGGTTGATGGAGTTGTGTGATGACTATGAGTTTGGTTAGTTTACTAGCCTGGGTTGATGAAGTTGTGTGATGACTATGAGGTTCGTTAATTTACTAGCCTGGGTTGATGGAGTTGTGTTATGACTATGAGGTTCGTTAATTTACTAACCTGGGTTGATGGAGTTGTGTGATGACTATGAGGTTCGTTAATTTACTAGCCTGGGTTGATGGAGTTGTGTTATGAATATGATTGTGGTTAATTTACTAGCCTGGGTTGATGGAGTTGTGTGATGACTATGAGGTTGGTTAATTTACTAGCCTGGGTTGATGGAGTTGTGTGATGACTATGAGGTTCGTTAATTTACTAGCCTGGGTTGATGAAGTTGTGTGATGACTATGAGGTTCGTTAATTTACTAGCCTGGGTTGATGGAGTTGTGTTATGACTATGAGGATCGTTAATTTACTAGCCTGGGTTGATGAAGTTGTGTTATGAATATGAGGTTGGTTAATTTACTAGCCTGGGTTGATGGAGTTGTGTGATGACTATGAGGTTGGTTAATTTACTAGCCTGGGTTGATGGAGTTGTGTTATGACTATGAGGTTGGTTAATTTACTAGCCTGGGTTGATGGAGTTGTGTTATGACTATGAGGTTCGTTAATTTACTAGCCTGGGTTGATGGAGTTGTGTGATGACTATGAGGTTGGTTAATTTACTAGCCTGGGTTGATGGAGATGTGTGATGACTATGAGGTTCGTTAATTTACTAGCCTGGATTGATGGAGTTGTGTAATGACTATGATGTTCGTTAATTTACTAGCCTGGGTTGATGGAGTTGTTTGATGACTATGATGTTCGTTAATTTACTAGCCTGGATTGATGGAGTTGTGTGATGACTATGAGGTTCGTTAATTTACTAGCCTGGGTTGATGGAGTTGTGTTATGACTATGAGGTTGGTTAATTTACTAGCCTGGATTGATTGAGTTGTGTGATGACTATGAGGTTCGTTAATTTACTAGCCTGGGTTGATGGAGTTGTGTTATGACTATGAGGTTCGTTAATTTACTAGCCTGGGTTGATGGAGTTGTGTGATGACTATGCGTTTGGTTAATTTACTAGCCTGGCTTGATTGAGTTGTGTGATGACTATGAGGTTGGTTAATTTACTAGCCTGGGTTGATGGAGTTGTGTGATGACTATGAGTTTGGTTAATTTACTAGCCTGGGTTGATGGAGTTGTGTTATGACTATAATGTTCGTTAATTTACTAACCTGTGTTGATGGAGTTGTGTGATGACTATGAGGTTGTTTAATTTACTAGCCTGGGTTGATGTAGTTGTGTGATGACTATGAGGTTGGTTAATTTACTAGCCTGGGTTGATGGAGTTGTGTGATGACTATGAGGTTGGTTAATTTACTAGCCTGGGTTGATGGACTTGTGTGATGACTATGAGGTTGGTTAATTTACTAGCCTGGATTGATGGAGTTGTGTGATGACTATGATTGTGGTTATTTTACTAGCCTGGGTTGATGGAGTTGTGTGATGACTATGAGGTTGGTTAATTTACTAGCCTGGATTGAAGGAGTTGTGTTATGACTATGAGGTTGGTTAATTTACTATCCTGGGTTGATGGAGTTGTGTTATGACTATGAGGTTGGTTAATTTACTAGTCTGGGTTGATGGAGTTGTGTGATGACTATGAGGTTGGTTAATTTACTAGCCTGGGTTGATGGAGTTGTGTAATGACTATGAGGTTGGTTAATATACTAGCCTGGGTTGATGGAGTTGTGTGATGACTATGATGTTGGTTAATTTACTAGTCTGGATTGATGGAGTTGTGTGATGACTATGAGGTTGGTTAATTTACTATCCTGGGTTGATGGAGTTGTGTTATGACTATGATTGTGGTTAATTTACTAGCCTGGGTTGATGGAGTTGTGTGATGACTATGAGGTTGGTTAATTTACTAGCCTGGGTTGATGGAGTTGTGTGATGACTATGAGGTTGGTTAATTTACTATCCTGGGTTGATGGAGTTGTGTTATGACTATGATTGTGGTTAATTTACTAGCCTGGGTTGATGGAGTTGTGTGATGACTATGAGGTTGGTTAATTTACTAGCCTGGGTTGATGGAGTTGTGTTATGACTATGAGGTTGGTTAATTTACTAGTCTGGGTTGATGGAGTTGTGTGTTGACTCTGATTGTGGTTAATTTACTAGCCTGGGTTAATGGAGTTGTGTGATGACTATGAGGTTGGTTAATTTACTAGCCTGGGTTGATGTAGTTGTGTTATGACTATGAGGTTGGTTAATTTACTAGCCTGGGTTGATGGAGTTGAGTAATGACTATGAGGTTCGTTAATTTACTAGCCTGGGTTGATGGAGTTGTGTGATGACTATGAGGTTGGTTAATTTACTAGCCTGGGTTGATGGAGTTGTGTGATGACTATGAGGTTGGTTAATTTACTAGCCTGGGTTGATGGAGTTGTGTTATGACTATGAGGTTGGTTAATTTACTAGCCTGGGTTGATGGAGTTGTGTGATGACTATGAGTTTGGTTAATTTACTAGCCTGGGTTGATGAAGTTGTGTGATGACTATGAGGTTCGTTAATTTACTAGCCTGGGTTGATGGAGTTGAGTTATGACTATGAGGTTCGTTAAATTACTAACCTGGATTGATGGAGATGTGTGATGACTATGAGGTTCGTTAATTTACTAGCCTGGGTTGATGGGAGTTGTGTTATGAATATGATTGTGGTTAATTTACTAGCCTGGGTTGATGAAGTTGTGTGATGACTATGAGGTTGGTTAATTTACTAGCCTGGGTTGATGGAGTTGTGTTATGACTATGAGGATCGTTAATTTACTAGCCTGGGTTGATGAAGTTGTGTTATGAATATGAGGTTGGTTAATTTACTAGCCTGGGTTGATGGAGTTGTGTGATGACTATGAGGTTGGTTAATTTACTAGCGTGGGTTGATGAAGTTGTGTTATGACTATGAGGTTGGTTAATTTACTAGCCTGGGTTGATGGAGTTGTGTGATGACTATGAGTTTGGTTAATTTACTAGCCTGGGTTGATGGAGTTGTGTAATGACTATGAGTTTGGTTAATTTACTAGCCTGGGTTGATGGAGTTGTGTAATGACTATGAGTTTGGTTAATTTACTAGCCTGGGTTGATGGAGTTGTGTGATGACTATGAGGTTGGTTAATTTACTAGCCTGGGTTGATGGAGTTGTGTGATGACTATGAGGTTGGTTAATTTACTAACCTGGGTTGATGGAGTTGTGTAATGACTATGAGGTTGGTTAATTTACTAGCCTGGGTTGATGGGTTGATGGAGTTGTGTGATGACTATGAGGTTGGTTAAATTACTAGCCTGGGTTGATGGAGTTGTGTGATGACTATGAGGTTCGTTGATTTACTAGCCTGGGTTGATGGAGTTGTGTTATGACTATGAGGTTGGTTAATTTACTAGCCTGGGTTGATGGAGTTGTGTTATGACTATGAGTTTGGTTAATTTACTAGCCTGGGTTGATGGAGTTGTGCTATGACTATGATGTTCGTTAATTTACTAGCCTGTGTTGATGGAGTTGTGTGATGACTATGAGGTTGGTTAATTTACTAGCCTGGGTTGATGGAGTTGTGTGATGACTATGAGGTTGGTTAATATACTAGCCTGGGTTGATGGAGTTGTGTTATGACTATGAGGTTGGTTAATTTACTAGTCTGGGTTGATGGAGTTGTGTGATGACTATGAGGTTGGTTAATTTACTAGTCTGGGTTGATGGAGTTGTGTGATGACTATGAGGTTGGTTAATTTACTAGCCTGGGTTGATGGAGTTGTGTTATGACTATGAAGTTGGTTAATTTACTAGCCTGGGTTGATGGAGTTGTGTGATGACTATGAGTTTGGTTAATTTACTAGCCTGGGTTGATGAAGTTGTGTGATGACTATGAGGTTCGTTAATTTACTAGCCTGGGTTGATGGAGTTGTGTTATGACTATGAGGTTCGTTAATTTACTAACCTGGATTGATGGAGTTGTGTGATGACTATGAGGTTCGTTAATTTACTAGTCTGGGTTGATGGGAGTTGTGTTATGAATATGATTGTGGTTAATTTACTAGCCTGGGTTGATGGAGTTGTGTGATGACTATGAGGTTGGTTAATTTACTAGCCTGGGTTGATGGAGTTGTGTGATGACTATGAGGTTCGTTAATTTACTAGCCTGGGTTGATGAAGTTGTGTGATGACTATGAGGTTCGTTAATTTACTAGCCTGGGTTGATGGAGTTGTGTTATGACTATGAGGATCGTTAATTTACTAGCCTAGGTTGATGAAGTTGTGTTATGAATATGAGGTTGGTTAATTTACTAGCGTGGGTTGACGAAGTTGTGTTATGACTATGAGGTTGGTTAATTTACTAGCCTGTGTTGATGGAGTTGTGTGATGACTATGAGTTTGGTTAATTTACTAGCCTGGGTTGATGGAGTTGTGTAATGACTATGCGTTTGGTTAATTTACTAGCCTGGGTTGATGGAGTTGTGTAATGACTATGAGTTTGGTTAATTTACTAGCCTGGGTTGATGGAGTTGTATGATCACTATGAGGTTGGTTAATTTACTAGCCTGGGTTGATGGAGTTGTGTGATGACTATGAGGTTGGTTAATTTACTAACCTGGGTTGATGGAGTTGTGTAATGACTATGAGGTTGGTTAATTTACTAGCCTGGGTTGATGGGTTGATGGAGTTGTGTGATGACTATGAGGTTGGTTAAATTACTAGCCTGGGTTGATGGAGTTGTGTAATGACTATGAGTTTGGTTAATTTACTAGCCTGGGTTGATGGAGTTGTGTAATGACTATGAGTTTGGTTAATTTACTAGCCTGGGTTGATGGAGTTGTGTTATGACTATGAGTTTGGTTAATTTACTAGCCTGGGTTGATGGAGTTGTGTTATGACTATGATGTTCGTTAATTTACTAGCCTGTGTTGATGGAGTTGTGTGATGACTATGAGGTTGGTTAATTTACTAGCCTGGGTTGATGGAGTTGTGTGATGACTATGAGGTTGGTTAATTTACTAGCCTGGGTTGATGGAGTTGTGTTATGACTATGAGGTTGGTTAATTTACTAGTCTGGGTTGATGGAGTTGTGTGATGACTATGAGGTTGGTTAATTTACTAGCCTGGATTGATGTAGTTGTGTTATGACTATGAGGATGGTTAATTTACTAGCCTGGGTTGATGGAGTTGTGTGATGACTATGAGGTTGGTTAATTTACTAGCCTGGGTTGATGGAGTTGTGTGATGACTATGAGGTTGGTTAATTTACTAGCCTGGATTGATGGAGTTGTGTGATGACTATGATTGTGGTTAATTTACTAGCCTGGGTTGATGGAGTTGTGTGATGACTATGAGGTTGGTTAATTTACTAGCCTGGATTGATGGAGTTGTGTCATGACTATGAGGTTGGTTAATTTACTATCCTGGCTTGATGGAGTTGTGTTATGACTATGATGTTGGTTAATTTACTAGTCTGGGTTGATGGAGTTGTGTGATGACTATGAGGTTGGTTAATTTACTATCCTGGGTTGCTGGAGTTGTGTAATGACTATGAGGTTGGTTAATATACTAGCCTGGGTTGATGGAGTTGTGTGATGACTATGAGGTTGGTTAATTTACTAGTCTGGATTGATGGAGTTGTGTGATGACTATGAGGTTGGTTAATTTACTATCCTGGGTTGATGGAGTTGTGTTATGACTATGATTGTGGTTAATTTACTAGCCTGGGTTGATGGAGTTGTGTGATGACTATGAGGTTGGTTAATTTACTAGCCTGGGTTGATGGAGTTGTGTTATGACTATGAGGTTGGTTAATTTACTAGTCTGGGTTGATGGAGTTGTGTGTTGACTATGATTGTGGTTAATTTACTATCCTGGGTAGATGGAGTTGTATGATGACTATGAGGTTGGTTAATTTACTATCCTGGGTTGATGGAGTTGTGTTATGACTATGATTGTGGTTAATTTACTAGCCTGGGTTGATGGAGTTGTGTGATGACTATGAGGTTGGTTAATTTACTAGCCTGGGTTGATGGAGTTGTGTTATGACTATGAGGTTGGTTAATTTACTAGTCTGAGTTGATGGAGTTGTGTGTTGACTATGATTGTGGTTAATTTACTAGCCTGTGTTGATGGAGTTGTGTGATGACTATGAGGTTGGTTAATTTACTAGCCTGGGTTGATGTAGTTGTGTTATGACTATGAGGTTGGTTAATTTACTAGCCTGGGTTGATGGAGTTGTGTAATGACTATGAGGTTCGTTAATTTACTAGCCTGGGTTGATGGAGTTGTGTGATGCTATGAGGTTGGTTAATTTACTAGCCTGGGTTGATGGAGTTGTGTGATGACTATGAGGTTGGTTAATTTATTAGCCTGGGTTGATGGAGTTGTGTTATGACTATGAGGTTGGTTAATTTACTAGCCTGGGTTGATGGAGTTGTGTGATGACTATGAGTTTGGTTAATTTACTAGCCTGGATTGATGAAGTTGTGTGATGACTATGAGGTTCGTTAATTTACTAGCCTGGGTTGATGGAGTTGTGTTATGACTATGAGGTTCGTTAATTTACTAACCTGGTTTGATGGAGTTGTGTGATGACTATGAGGTTCGTTAATTTACTAGCCTGGGTTGATGGAGTTGTGTTATGAATATGATTGTGGTTAATTTACTAGCCTGGGTTGATGGAGTTGTGTGATGACTATGAGGTTGGTTAATTTACTAGCCTGGGTTGATGGAGTTGTGTGATGACAATGAGGTTCGTTAATTTACTAGCCTGGGTCGATGAAGTTGTGTGATGACTATGAGGTTCGTTAATTTACTAGCCTGGGTTGATGGAGTTGTGTTATGACTATGAGGATCGATAATTTACTAGCCTGGGTTGATGAAGTTGTGTTATGAATATGAGGTTGGTTAATTTACTAGCCTGGGTTGATGGAGTTGTGTGATGACTATGAGGTTGGTTAATTTACTAGCCTGGGTTGATGGAGTTGTGTTATGACTATGAGGTTGGTTAATTTACTAGCCTGGGTTGATGGAGTTGTGTTATGACTATGAGGTTCGTTAATTTACTAGCCTGGGTTGATGGAGTTGTGTGATGACTATGAGGTTGGTTAATTTACTAGCCTGGGTTGATGGAGTTGTGTGATGACCATGAGGTTGGTTAATTTACTAGCCTGTGTTGATGGAGTTGTGTGATGACTATGATGTTGGTTAATTTACTAGCCTGGGTTGATGGAGTTGTGTGATGACTATGAGGTTCGTTAATTTACTAGCCTGGATTGATGGAGTTGTGTAATGACTATGATGTTCGTTAATTTACTAGCCTGGGTTGATGGAGTTGTTTGATGACTATGATGTTCGTTAATTTACTAGCCTGTGTTGATGGAGTTGTGTGATGACTATGAGGTTCCTTAATTTACTAGCCTGGATTGATGGAGTTGTGTGATGACTATGAGGTTCGTTAATTTACTAGCCTGGGTTGATGGAGTTGTGTGATGACTATGAGGTTGGTTAATTTACTAGCCTGGGTTGATGGAGTTGTGTGATGACTATGAGTTTGGTTAATTTACTAGCCTGGGTTGATGGAGTTGTGTTATGACTATAATGTTCGTTAATTTACTAACCTGTGTTGATGGAGTTGTGTTATGACTATGAGGTTCGTTAATTTACTAGCCTGGGTTGATGGAGTTGTGTGATGACTATGCGTTTGGTTAATTTACTAGCCTGGCTTGATTGAGTTGTGTGATGACTATGAGGTTGGTTAATTTACTAGCCTGGGTTGATGGAGTTGTGTGATGACTATGAGTTTGGTTAATTTACTAGCCTGGGTTGATGGAGTTGTGTTATGACTATAATGTTCGTTAATTTACTAACCTGTGTTGATGGAGTTGTGTGATGACTATGAGGTTGGTTAATTTACTAGCCTGGGTTGATGTAGTTGTGTGATGACTATGAGGTTGGTTAATTTACTAGCCTGGGTTGATGGAGTTGTGTGATGACTATGAGGTTGGTTAATTTACTAGCCTGGGTTGATGGAGTTGTGTGATGACTATGAGGTTGGTTAATTTACTAGCCTGGATTGATGGAGTTGTGTGATGACTATGATTGTGGTTATTTTACTAGCCTGGGTTGATGGAGTTGTGTGATGACTATGAGGTTGGTTAATTTACTAGCCTGGATTGAAGGAGTTGTGTTATGACTATGAGGTTGGTTAATTTACTATCCTGGGTTGATGGAGTTGTGTTATGACTATGAGGTTGGTTAATTTACTAGTCTGGGTTGATGGAGTTGTATGATGACTATGAGGTTGGTTAATTTACTAGCCTGGGTTGATGGAGTTGTGTAATGACTATGAGGTTGGTTAATATACTAGCCTGGGTTGATGGAGTTGTGTGATGACTATGAGGTTGGTTAATTTACTAGTCTGGATTGATGGAGTTGTGTGATGACTATGAGGTTGGTTAATTTACTATCCTGGGTTGATGGAGTTGTGTTATGACTATGATTGTGGTTAATTTACTAGCCTGGGTTGATGGAGTTGTGTGATGACTATGAGGTTGGTTAATTTACTAGCCTGGGTTGATGGAGTTGTGTGATGACTATGAGGTTGGTTAATTTACTATCCTGGGTTGATGGAGTTGTGTTATGACTATGATTGTGGTTAATTTACTAGCCTGGGTTGATGGAGTTGTGTGATGACTATGAGGTTGGTTAATTTACTAGCCTGGGTTGATGGAGTTGTGTTATGACTATGAGGTTGGTTAATTTACTAGTCTGGGTTGATGGAGTTGTGTGTTGACTATGATTGTGGTTAATTTACTAGCCTGGGTTAATGGAGTTGTGTGATGACTATGAGGTTGGTTAATTTACTAGCCTGGGTTGATGTAGTTGTGTGATGACTATGAGGTTGGTTAATTTACTAGCCTGGGTTGATGGAGTTGTGTAATGACTATGAGGTTCGTTAATTTACTAGCCTGGGTTGATGGAGTTGTGTGATGACTATGAGGTTGGTTAATTTACTAGCCTGGGTTGATGGAGTTGTGTGATGACTATGAGGTTGGTTAATTTACTAGCCTGGGTTGATGGAGTTGTGTTATGACTATGAGGTTGGTTAATTTACTAGCCTGGGTTGATGGAGTTGTGTGATGACTATGAGTTTGGTTAATTTACTAGCCTGGGTTGATGAAGTTGTGTGATGACTATGAGGTTCGTTAATTTACTAGCCTGGGTTGATGGAGTTGAGTTATGACTATGAGGTTCGTTAATTTACTAACCTGGATTGATGGAGATGTGTGATGACTATGAGGTTCGTTAATTTACTAGCCTGGGTTGATGGGAGTTGTGTTATGAATATGATTGTGGTTAATTTACTAGCCTGGGTTGATGGAGTTGTGTGATGACTATGAGGTTGGTTAATTTACTAGCCTGGATTGATGGAGTTGTGTGATGACTATGAGGTTCGTTAATTTACTAGCCTGTGTTGATGAAGTTGTGTGATGACTATGAGGTTCGTTAATTTACTAGCCTGGGTTGATGGAGTTGTGTTATGACTATGAGGATCGTTAATTTACTAGCCTGGGTTGATGAAGTTGTGTTATGAATATGAGGTTGGTTAATTTACTAGCCTGGGTTGATGGAGTTGTGTGATGACTATGAGGTTGGTTAATTTACTAGCGTGGGTTGATGAAGTTGTGTTATGACTATGAGGTTGGTTAATTTACTAGCCTGTGTTGATGGAGTTGTGTGATGACTATGAGTTTGGTTAATTTACTAGCCTGGGTTGATGGAGTTGTGTAATGACTATGAGTTTGGTTAATTTACTAGCCTGTGTTGATGGAGTTGAGTAATGACTATGAGTTTGGTTAATTTACTAGCCTGGGTTGATGGAGTTGTGTGATGACTTTGAGGTTGGTTAATTTACTAGCCTGGGTTGATGGAGTTGTGTGATGACTATGAGGTTGGTTAATTTACTAACCTGGGTTGATGGAGTTGTGTAATAACTATGAGGTTGGTTAATTTACTAGCCTGGGTTGATGGGTTGATGGAGTTGTGTGATGACTATGAGGTTGGTTAAATTACTAGCCTGGGTTGATGGAGTTGTGTGATGACTATGAGGTTCGTTGATTTATTAGCCTGGGTTGATGGAGATGTGTTATGACTATGAGGTTGGTTAATTTGCTAGCCTGGGTTGATGGAGTTGTGTTATGACTATGAGTTTGGTTAATTTACTAGCCTGGGTTGATGGAGTTGTGTTATGACTATGATGTTCGTTAATTTACTAGCCTGTGTTGATGGAGTTGTGTGATGACTATGAGGTTGGTTAATTTACTAGCCTGGGTTGATGGAGTTGTGTGATGACTATGAGGTTGGTTAATTTACTAGCCTGGGTTGATGGAGTTGTGTTATGACTATGAGGTTGGTTAATTTACTAGTCTGGGTTGATGGAGTTGTGTGTTGACTATGAGGTTGGTTAATTTACTAGCCTGGATTGATGTAGTTGTGTTATGACTATGAGGATGGTTAATTTACTAGCCTGGGTTGATGGAGTTGTGTAATGACTATGAGGTTCGTTAATTTACTAGCCTGGGTTGATGGAGTTGTGTGATGACTATGAGGTTGGTTAATTTACTAGCCTGTGTTGATGGAGTTGTGTGATGACTATGAGGTTGGTTAATTTACTAGCCTGGGTTGATGGAGTTGTGTTATGACTATGAGGTTGGTTAATTTACTAGCCTGGATTGATGGAGTTGTGTGATGACTATGAGTTTGGTTAATTTACTAGCCTGGGTTGATGAAGTTGTGTGATGACTATGAGGTTCGTTAATTTACTAGCCTGGGTTCATGGAGTTGTGTTATGACTATGAGGTTCGTTAATTTACTAACCTGGATTGATGGAGTTGTGTGATGACTATGAGGTTCGTTAATTTACTAGCCTGGGTTGATGGGAGTTGTGTTATGAATATGATTGTGGTTAATTTACTAGCCTGTGTTGATGGAGTTGTGTGATGACTATGAGGTTGGTTAATTTACTAGCCTGGGTTGATGGAGTTGTGTGATGACTATGAGGTTGGTTAATTTACTAGCGTGGGTTGATGAAGTTGTGTTATGACTATGAGGTTGGTTAATTTACTAGCCTGTGTTGATGGAGTTGTGTGATGACTATGAGTTTGGTTAATTTATTAGCCTGGGTTGATGGAGTTGTGTAATGACTATGAGTTTGGTTAATTTACTAGCCTGGGTTGATGGAGTTGTGTAATGACTATGAGTTTGGTTAATTTACTAGCCTGGGTTGATGGAGTTGTATGATGACTATGAGGTTGGTTAATTTACTAGCCTGGGTTGATGGAGTTGTGTGATGACTATGAGGTTGGTTAATTTACTAACCTGGGTTGATGGAGTTGTGTAATGACTATGAGGTTGGTTAATTTACTAGCCTGGGTTGATGGGTTGATGGAGTTGTGTGATGACTATGAGGTTGGTTAAATTACTAGCCTGGGTTGATGGAGTTGTGTAATGACTATGAGTTTGGTTAATTTACTAGCCTGGGTTGATGGAGTTGTGTAATGACTATGAGTTTGGTTAATTTACTAGCCTGGGTTGATGGAGTTGTGTTATGACTATGAGTTTGGTTAATTTACTAGCCTGGGTTGATGGAGTTGTGTTATGACTATGATGTTCGTTAATTTACTAGCCTGTGTTGATGGAGTTGTGTGATGACTATGAGGTTGGTTAATTTACTAGCCTGGGTTGATGGAGTTGTGTGATGACTATGAGGTTGGTTAATTTACTAGCCTGGGTTGATGGAGTTGTGTTATGACTATGAGGTTGGTTAATTTACTAGTCTGGGTTGATGGAGTTGTGTGATGACTATGAGGTTGGTTAATTTACTAGCCTGGATTGATGTAGTTGTGTTATGACTATGAGGATGGTTAATTTACTAGCCTGGGTTGATGGAGTTGTGTGATGACTATGAGGTTGGTTAATTTACTAGCCTGTGTTGATGGAGTTGTGTGATGACTATGAGGTTGGTTAATTTACTAGCCTGGCTTGATGGAGTTGTGTGATGACTATGATTGTGGTTAATTTACTAGCCTGGGTTGATGGAGTTGTGTGATGACTATGAGGTTGGTTAATTTACTAGCCTGGATTGATGGAGTTGTGTCATGACTATGAGGTTGGTTAATTTACTATCCTGGCTTGATGGAGTTGTGTTATGACTATGATGTTGGTTAATTTACTAGTCTGGGTTGATGGAGTTGTGTGATGACTATGAGGTTGGTTAATTTACTATCCTGGGTTGCTGGAGTTATGTAATGACTATGAGGTTGGTTAATATACTAGCCTGGGTTGATGGAGTTGTGTGATGACTATGAGGTTGGTTAATTTACTAGTCTGGATTGATGGAGTTGTGTGATGACTATGAGGTTGGTTAATTTACTATCCTGGGTTGATGGAGTTGTGTTATGACTATGATTGTGGTTAATTTACTAGCCTGGGTTGATGGAGTTGTGTGATTACTATGAGGTTGGTTAATTTACTAGCCTGGGTTGATGGAGTTGTGTGATGACTATGAGGTTGGTTAATTTACTATCCTGGGTTGATGGAGTTGTGTAATGACTATGATTGTGGTTAATTTACTAGCCTGGGTTGATGGAGTTGTGTGATGACTATGAGGTTGGTTAATTTACTAGCCTGGGTTGATGGAGTTGTGTTATGACTATGAGGTTGGTTAATTTACTATCCTGGCTTGATGGAGTTGTGTTATGACTATGATGTTGGTTAATTTACTAGTCTGGGTTGATGGAGTTGTGTGATGACTATGAGGTTGGTTAATTTACTATCCTGGGTTGCTGGAGTTGTGTAATGACTATGAGGTTGGTTAATATACTAGCCTGGGTTGATGGAGTTGTGTGATGACTATGAGGTTGGTTAATTTACTAGTCTGGATTGATGGAGTTGTGTGATGACTATGAGGTTGGTTAATTTACTATCCTGGGTTGATGGAGTTGTGTTATGACTATGATTGTGGTTAATTTACTAGCCTGGGTTGATGGAGTTGTGTGATTACTATGAGGTTGGTTAATTTACTAGCCTGGGTTGATGGAGTTGTGTGATGACTATGAGGTTGGTTAATTTACTATCCTGGGTTGATGGAGTTGTGTAATGACTATGATTGTGGTTAATTTACTAGCCTGGGTTGATGGAGTTGTGTGATGACTATGAGGTTGGTTAATTTACTAGCCTGGGTTGATGGAGTTGTGTTATGACTATGAGGTTGGTTAATTTACTAGTCTGGGTTGATGGAGTTGTGTGTTGACTATGATTGTGGTTAATTTACTATCCTGGGTTGATGGAGTTGTGTGATGACTATGAGGTTGGTTAATTTACTATCCTGGGTTGATGGAGTTGTGTTATGACTATGATTGTGGTTAATTTACTAGCCTGGGTTGATGGAGTTGTGTGATGACTATGAGGTTGGTTAATTTACTAGCCTGGGTTGATGGAGTTGTGTTATGACTATGAGGTTGGTTAATTTACTAGTCTGAGTTGATGGAGTTGTGCGTTGACTATGATTGTGGTTAATTTACTAGCCTGGGTTGATGGAGTTGTGTGATGACTATGAGGTTGGTTAATTTACTAGCCTGGGTTGATGTAGTTGTGTTATGACTATGAGGTTGGTTAATTTACTAGCCTGGGTTGATGGAGTTGTGTAATGACTATGAGGTTCGTTAATTTACTAGCCTGGGTTGATGGAGTTGTGTGATGACTATGAGGTTGGTTAATTTACTAGCCTGGGTTGATGGAGTTGTGTGATGACTATGAGGTTGGTTAATTTACTAGCCTGGGTTGATGGAGTTGTGTTATGACTATGAGGTTGGTTAATTTACTAGCCTGGGTTGATGGAGTTGTGTGATGACTATGAGTTTGGTTAATTTACTAGCCTGGATTGATGAAGTTGTGTGATGACTATGAGGTTCGTTAATTTACTAGCCTGGGTTGATGGAGTTGTGTTATGACTATGAGGTTCGTTAATTTACTAACCTGGTTTGATGGAGTTGTGTGATGACTATGAGGTTCGTTAATTTACTAGCCTGGGTTGATGGAGTTGTGTTATGAATATGATTGTGGTTAATTTACTAGCCTGGGTTGATGGAGTTGTGTGATGACTATGAGGTTGGTTAATTTACTAGCCTGGGTTGATGGAGTTGTGTGATGACTATGAGGTTCGTTAATTTACTAGCCTGGGTCGATGAAGTTGTGTGATGACTATGAGGTTCGTTAATTTACTAGCCTGGGTTGATGGAGTTGTGTTATGACTATGAGGATCGTTAATTTACTAGCCTGGGTTGATGAAGTTGTGTTATGAATATGAGGTTGGTTAATTTACTAGCCTGGGTTGATGGAGTTGTGTGATGACTATGAGGTTGGTTAATTTACTAGCCTGGGTTGATGGAGTTGTGTTATGACTATGAGGTTGGTTAATTTACTAGCCTGGGTTGATGGAGTTGTGTTATGACTATGAGGTTCGTTAATTTACTAGCCTGGGTTGATGGAGTTGTGTGATGACTATGAGGTTGGTTAATTTACTAGCCTGGGTTGATGGAGTTGTGTGATGACCATGAGGTTGGTTAATTTACTAGCCTGTGTTGATGGAGTTGTGTGATGACTATGATGTTGGTTAATTTACTAGCCTGGGTTGATGGAGTTGTGTGATGACTATGAGGTTCGTTAATTTACTAGCCTGGATTGATGGAGTTGTGTAATGACTATGATGTTCGTTAATTTACTAGCCTGGGTTGATGGAGTTGTTTGATGACTATGATGTTCGTTAATTTACTAGCCTGGGTTGATGGAGTTGTGTGATGACTATGAGGTTCGTTAATTTACTAGCCTGGATTGATGGAGTTGTGTGATGACTATGAGGTTCGTTAATTTACTAGCCTGGGTTGATGGAGTTGTGTGATGACTATGATGTTGGTTAATTTACTTGCCTGGGTTGATGAAGTTGTGTTATGACTATGAGGTTGGTTAATTTACTAGCCTGGATTGATTGAGTTGTGTGATGACTATGAGGTTCGTTAATTTACTAGCCTGGGTTGATGGAGTTGTGTTATGACTATGAGGTTCGTTAATTTACTAGCCTGGGTTGATGGAGTTGTGTGATGACTATGCGTTTGGTTAATTTACTAGCCTGGCTTGATTGAGTTGTGTGATGACTATGAGGTTGGTTAATTTACTAGCCTGGGTTGATGGAGTTGTGTGATGACTATGAGTTTGGTTAATTTACTAGCCTGGGTTGATGGAGTTGTGTTATGACTATAATGTTCGTTAATTTACTAACCTGTGTTGATGGAGTTGTGTGATGACTATGAGGTTGGTTAATTTACTAGCCTGGGTTGATGTAGTTGTGTGATGACTATGAGGTTGGTTAATTTACTAGCCTGGGTTGATGGAGTTGTGTGATGACTATGAGGTTGGTTAATTTACTAGCCTGGGTTGATGGAGTTGTGTGATGACTATGAGGTTGGTTAATTTACTAGCCTGGATTGATGGAGTTGTGTGATGACTATGATTGTGGTTATTTTACTAGCCTGGGTTGATGGAGTTGTGTGATGACTATGAGGTTGGTTAATTTACTAGCCTGGATTGAAGGAGTTGTGTTATGACTATGAGGTTGGTTAATTTACTATCCTGGGTTGATGGAGTTGTGTTATGACTATGAGGTTGGTTAATTTACTAGTCTGGGTTGATGGAGTTGTGTGATGACTATGAGGTTGGTTAATTTACTAGCCTGGGTTGATGGAGTTGTGTAATGACTATGAGGTTGGTTAATATACTAGCCTGGGTTGATGGAGTTGTGTGATGACTATGAGGTTGGTTAATTTACTAGTCTGGATTGATGGAGTTGTGTGATGACTATGAGGTTGGTTAATTTACTATCCTGGGTTGATGGAGTTGTGTTATGACTATGATTGTGGTTAATTTACTAGCCTGGGTTGATGGAGTTGTGTGATGACTATGAGGTTGGTTAATTTACTAGCCTGGGTTGATGGAGTTGTGTGATGACTATGAGGTTGGTTAATTTACTATCCTGGGTTGATGGAGTTGTGTTATGACTATGATTGTGGTTAATTTACTAGCCTGGGTTGATGGAGTTGTGTGATGACTATGAGGTTGGTTAATTTACTAGCCTGGGTTGATGGAGTTGTGTTATGACTATGAGGTTGGTTAATTTACTAGTCTGGGTTGATGGAGTTGTGTGTTGACTATGATTGTGGTTAATTTACTAGCCTGGGTTAATGGAGTTGTGTGATGACTATGAGGTTGGTTAATTTACTAGCCTGGGTTGATGTAGTTGTGTGATGACTATGAGGTTGGTTAATTTACTAGCCTGGGTTGATGGAGTTGTGTAATGACTATGAGGTTCGTTAATTTACTAGCCTGGGTTGATGGAGTTGTGTGATGACTATGAGGTTGGTTAATTTACTAGCCTGGGTTGATGGAGTTGTGTGATGACTATGAGGTTGGTTAATTTACTAGCCTGGGTTGATGGAGTTGTGTTATGACTATGAGGTTGGTTAATTTACTAGCCTGGGTTGATGGAGTTGTGTGATGACTATGAGTTTGGTTAATTTACTAGCCTGGGTTGATGAAGTTGTGTGATGACTATGAGGTTCGTTAATTTACTAGCCTGGGTTGATGGAGTTGAGTTATGACTATGAGGTTCGTTAATTTACTAACCTGGATTGATGGAGATGTGTGATGACTATGAGGTTCGTTAATTTACTAGCCTGGGTTGATGGGAGTTGTGTTATGAATATGATTGTGGTTAATTTACTAGCCTGGGTTGATGGAGTTGTGTGATGACTATGAGGTTGGTTAATTTACTAGCCTGGATTGATGGAGTTGTGTGATGACTATGAGGTTCGTTAATTTACTAGCCTCTGTTGATGAAGTTGTGTGATGACTATGAGGTTCGTTAATTTACTAGCCTGGGTTGATGGAGTTGTGTTATGACTATGAGGATCGTTAATTTACTAGCCTGGGTTGATGAAGTTGTGTTATGAATATGAGGTTGGTTAATTTACTAGCCTGGGTTGATGGAGTTGTGTGATGACTATGAGGTTGGTTAATTTACTAGCGTGGGTTGATGAAGTTGTGTTATGACTATGAGGTTGGTTAATTTACTAGCCTGTGTTGATGGAGTTGTGTGATGACTATGAGTTTGGTTAATTTACTAGCCTGGGTTGATGGAGTTGTGTAATGACTATGAGTTTGGTTAATTTACTAGCCTGTGTTGATGGAGTTGTGTAATGACTATGAGTTTGGTTAATTTACTAGCCTGGGTTGATGGAGTTGTGTGATGACTATGAGGTTGGTTAATTTACTAGCCTGGGTTGATGGAGTTGTGTGATGACTATGAGGTTGGTTAATTTACTAACCTGGGTTGATGGAGTTGTGTAATGACTATGAGGTTGGTTAATTTACTAGCCTGGGTTGATGGGTTGATGGAGTTGTGTGATGACTATGAGGTTGGTTAAATTACTAGCCTGGGTTGATGGAGTTGTGTGATGACTATGAGGTTCGTTGATTTACTAGCCTGGGTTGATGGAGTTGTGTTATGATTATGAGGTTGGTTAATTTACTAGCCTGGGTTGATGGAGTTGTGTTATGACTATGAGTTTGGTTAATTTACTAGCCTGGGTTGATGGAGTTGTGTTATGACTATGATGTTCGTTAATTTACTAGCCTGTGTTGATGGAGTTGTGTGATGACTATGAGGTTGGTTAATTTACTAGCCTGGGTTGATGGAGTTGTGTGATGACTATGAGGTTGGTTAATTTACTAGCCTGGGTTGATGGAGTTGTGTTATGACTATGAGGTTGGTTAATTTACTAGTCTGGGTTGATGGAGTTGTGTGATGACTATGAGGTTGGTTAATTTACTAGCCTGGATTGATGTAGTTGTGTTATGACTATGAGGATGGTTAATTTACTAGCCTGGGTTGATAGAGTTGTGTAATGACTATGAGGTTCGTTAATTTACTAGCCTGGGTTGATGGAGTTGTGTGATGACTATGAGGTTGGTTAATTTACTAGCCTGTGTTGATGGAGTTGTGTGATGACTATGAGGTTGGTTAATTTACTAGCCTGGGTTGATGGAGTTGTGTTATGACTATGAGGTTGGTTATTTTACTAGCCTGGATTGATGGAGTTGTGTGATGACTATGAGTTTGGTTAATTTACTAGCCTGGGTTGATGAAGTTGTGTGATGACTATGAGGTTCGTTAATTTACTAGCCTGGGTTCATGGAGTTGTGTTATGACTATGAGGTTCGTTAATTTACTAACCTGGATTGATGGAGTTGTGTGATGACTATGAGGTTCGTTAATTTACTAGCCTGGGTTGATGGGAGTTGTGTTATGAATATGATTGTGGTTAATTTACTAGCCTGTGTTGATGGAGTTGTGTGATGACTATGAGGTTGGTTAATTTACTAGCCTGGGTTGATGGAGTTGTGTGATGACTATGAGGTTGGTTAATTTACTAGCGTGGGTTGATGAAGTTGTGTTATGACTATGAGGTTGGTTAATTTACTAGCCTGTGTTGATGGAGTTGTGTGATGACTATGAGTTTGGTTAATTTATTAGCCTGGGTTGATGGAGTTGTGTAATGACTATGAGTTTGGTTAATTTACTAGCCTGGGTTGATGGAGTTGTGTAATGACTATGAGTTTGGTTAATTTACTAGCCTGGGTTGATGGAGTTGTATGATGACTATGAGGTTGGTTAATTTACTAGCCTGGGTTGATGGAGTTGTGTGATGACTATGAGTTTGGTTAATTTACTAGCCTGGGTTGATGGAGTTGTGTAATGACTATGAGTTTGGTTAATTTACTAGCCTGTGTTGATGGAGTTGTGTAATGACTATGAGGTTCGTTAATTTACTAGCCTGTGTTGATGGAGTTGTGTGATGACTATGATGTTGGTTAATTTACTAGCCTGGGTTGATGGAGTTGTGTGATGACTATGAGGTTCGTTAATTTACTAGCCTGGATTGATGGAGTTGTGTAATGACTATGATGTTCGTTAATTTACTAGCCTGGGTTGATGGAGTTGTTTGATGACTATGATGTTCGTTAATTTACTAGCCTGGGTTGATGGAGTTGTGTGATGACTATGAGGTTCGTTAATTTACTAGCCTGGATTGATGGAGTTGTGTGATGACTATGAGGTTCGTTAATTTACTAGCCTGGGTTGATGGAGTTGTGTGATGACTATGATGTTGGTTAATTTACTTGCCTGGGTTGATGAAGTTGTGTTATGACTATGAGGTTGGTTAATTTACTAGCCTGGATTGATTGAGTTGTGTGATGACTATGAGGTTCGTTAATTTACTAGCCTGGGTTGATGGAGTTGTGTTATGACTATGAGGTTCGTTAATTTACTAGCCTGGGTTGATGGAGTTGTGTGATGACTATGCGTTTGGTTAATTTACTAGCCTGGCTTGATTGAGTTGTGTGATGACTATGAGGTTGGTTAATTTACTAGCCTGGGTTGATGGAGTTGTGTGATGACTATGAGTTTGGTTAATTTACTAGCCTGGGTTGATGGAGTTGTGTTATGACTATAATGTTCGTTAATTTACTAACCTGTGTTGATGGAGTTGTGTGATGACTATGAGGTTGGTTAATTTACTAGCCTGGGTTGATGTAGTTGTGTGATGACTATGAGGTTGGTTAATTTACTAGCCTGGGTTGATGGAGTTGTGTGATGACTATGAGGTTGGTTAATTTACTAGCCTGGGTTGATGGAGTTGTGTGATGACTATGAGGTTGGTTAATTTACTAGCCTGGATTGATGGAGTTGTGTGATGACTATGATTGTGGTTATTTTACTAGCCTGGGTTGATGGAGTTGTGTGATGACTATGAGGTTGGTTAATTTACTAGCCTGGATTGAAGGAGTTGTGTTATGACTATGAGGTTGGTTAATTTACTATCCTGGGTTGATGGAGTTGTGTTATGACTATGAGGTTGGTTAATTTACTAGTCTGGGTTGATGGAGTTGTGTGATGACTATGAGGTTGGTTAATTTACTAGCCTGGGTTGATGGAGTTGTGTAATGACTATGAGGTTGGTTAATATACTAGCCTGGGTTGATGGAGTTGTGTGATGACTATGAGGTTGGTTAATTTACTAGTCTGGATTGATGGAGTTGTGTGATGACTATGAGGTTGGTTAATTTACTATCCTGGGTTGATGGAGTTGTGTTATGACTATGAGGTTGGTTAATTTACTAGCCTGTGTTGATGGAGTTGTGTGATGACTATGAGTTTGGTTAATTTACTAGCCTGGGTTGATGGAGTTGTGTAATGACTATGAGTTTGGTTAATTTACTAGCCTGTGTTGATGGAGTTGTGTAATGACTATGAGTTTGGTTAATTTACTAGCCTGGGTTGATGGAGTTGTGTGATGACTATGAGGTTGGTTAATTTACTAGCCTGGGTTGATGGAGTTGTGTGATGACTATGAGGTTGGTTAATTTACTAACCTGGGTTGATGGAGTTGTGTAATGACTATGAGGTTGGTTAATTTACTAGCCTGGGTTGATGGGTTGATGGAGTTGTGTGATGACTATGAGGTTGGTTAAATTACTAGCCTGGGTTGATGGAGTTGTGTGATGACTATGAGGTTCGTTGATTTACTAGCCTGGGTTGATGGAGTTGTGTTATGATTATGAGGTTGGTTAATTTACTAGCCTGGGTTGATGGAGTTGTGTTATGACTATGAGTTTGGTTAATTTACTAGCCTGGGTTGATGGAGTTGTGTTATGACTATGATGTTCGTTAATTTACTAGCCTGTGTTGATGGAGTTGTGTGATGACTATGAGGTTGGTTAATTTACTAGCCTGGGTTGATGGAGTTGTGTGATGACTATGAGGTTGGTTAATTTACTAGCCTGGGTTGATGGAGTTGTGTTATGACTATGAGGTTGGTTAATTTACTAGTCTGGGTTGATGGAGTTGTGTGATGACTATGAGGTTGGTTAATTTACTAGCCTGGATTGATGTAGTTGTGTTATGACTATGAGGATGGTTAATTTACTAGCCTGGGTTGATAGAGTTGTGTAATGACTATGAGGTTCGTTAATTTACTAGCCTGGGTTGATGGAGTTGTGTGATGACTATGAGGTTGGTTAATTTACTAGCCTGTGTTGATGGAGTTGTGTGATGACTATGAGGTTGGTTAATTTACTAGCCTGGGTTGATGGAGTTGTGTTATGACTATGAGGTTGGTTATTTTACTAGCCTGGATTGATGGAGTTGTGTGATGACTATGAGTTTGGTTAATTTACTAGCCTGGGTTGATGAAGTTGTGTGATGACTATGAGGTTCGTTAATTTACTAGCCTGGGTTCATGGAGTTGTGTTATGACTATGAGGTTCGTTAATTTACTAACCTGGATTGATGGAGTTGTGTGATGACTATGAGGTTCGTTAATTTACTAGCCTGGGTTGATGGGAGTTGTGTTATGAATATGATTGTGGTTAATTTACTAGCCTGTGTTGATGGAGTTGTGTGATGACTATGAGGTTGGTTAATTTACTAGCCTGGGTTGATGGAGTTGTGTGATGACTATGAGGTTGGTTAATTTACTAGCGTGGGTTGATGAAGTTGTGTTATGACTATGAGGTTGGTTAATTTACTAGCCTGTGTTGATGGAGTTGTGTGATGACTATGAGTTTGGTTAATTTATTAGCCTGGGTTGATGGAGTTGTGTAATGACTATGAGTTTGGTTAATTTACTAGCCTGGGTTGATGGAGTTGTGTAATGACTATGAGTTTGGTTAATTTACTAGCCTGGGTTGATGGAGTTGTATGATGACTATGAGGTTGGTTAATTTACTAGCCTGGGTTGATGGAGTTGTGTGATGACTATGAGTTTGGTTAATTTACTAGCCTGGGTTGATGGAGTTGTGTAATGACTATGAGTTTGGTTAATTTACTAGCCTGTGTTGATGGAGTTGTGTAATGACTATGAGGTTCGTTAATTTACTAGCCTGTGTTGATGGAGTTGTGTGATGACTATGATGTTGGTTAATTTACTAGCCTGGGTTGATGGAGTTGTGTGATGACTATGAGGTTCGTTAATTTACTAGCCTGGATTGATGGAGTTGTGTAATGACTATGATGTTCGTTAATTTACTAGCCTGGGTTGATGGAGTTGTTTGATGACTATGATGTTCGTTAATTTACTAGCCTGGGTTGATGGAGTTGTGTGATGACTATGAGGTTCGTTAATTTACTAGCCTGGATTGATGGAGTTGTGTGATGACTATGAGGTTCGTTAATTTACTAGCCTGGGTTGATGGAGTTGTGTGATGACTATGATGTTGGTTAATTTACTTGCCTGGGTTGATGAAGTTGTGTTATGACTATGAGGTTGGTTAATTTACTAGCCTGGATTGATTGAGTTGTGTGATGACTATGAGGTTCGTTAATTTACTAGCCTGGGTTGATGGAGTTGTGTTATGACTATGAGGTTCGTTAATTTACTAGCCTGGGTTGATGGAGTTGTGTGATGACTATGCGTTTGGTTAATTTACTAGCCTGGCTTGATTGAGTTGTGTGATGACTATGAGGTTGGTTAATTTACTAGCCTGGGTTGATGGAGTTGTGTGATGACTATGAGTTTGGTTAATTTACTAGCCTGGGTTGATGGAGTTGTGTTATGACTATAATGTTCGTTAATTTACTAACCTGTGTTGATGGAGTTGTGTGATGACTATGAGGTTGGTTAATTTACTAGCCTGGGTTGATGTAGTTGTGTGATGACTATGAGGTTGGTTAATTTACTAGCCTGGGTTGATGGAGTTGTGTGATGACTATGAGGTTGGTTAATTTACTAGCCTGGGTTGATGGAGTTGTGTGATGACTATGAGGTTGGTTAATTTACTAGCCTGGATTGATGGAGTTGTGTGATGACTATGATTGTGGTTATTTTACTAGCCTGGGTTGATGGAGTTGTGTGATGACTATGAGGTTGGTTAATTTACTAGCCTGGATTGAAGGAGTTGTGTTATGACTATGAGGTTGGTTAATTTACTATCCTGGGTTGATGGAGTTGTGTTATGACTATGAGGTTGGTTAATTTACTAGTCTGGGTTGATGGAGTTGTGTGATGACTATGAGGTTGGTTAATTTACTAGCCTGGGTTGATGGAGTTGTGTAATGACTATGAGGTTGGTTAATATACTAGCCTGGGTTGATGGAGTTGTGTGATGACTATGAGGTTGGTTAATTTACTAGTCTGGATTGATGGAGTTGTGTGATGACTATGAGGTTGGTTAATTTACTATCCTGGGTTGATGGAGTTGTGTTATGACTATGATTGTGGTTAATTTACTAGCCTGGGTTGATGGAGTTGTGTGATGACTATGAGGTTGGTTAATTTACTAGCCTGGGTTGATGGAGTTGTGTGATGACTATGAGGTTGGTTAATTTACTATCCTGGGTTGATGGAGTTGTGTTATGACTATGATTGTGGTTAATTTACTAGCCTGGGTTGATGGAGTTGTGTGATGACTATGAGGTTGGTTAATTTACTAGCCTGGGTTGATGGAGTTGTGTTATGACTATGAGGTTGGTTAATTTACTAGTCTGGGTTGATGGAGTTGTGTGTTGACTATGATTGTGGTTAATTTACTAGCCTGGGTTAATGGAGTTGTGTGATGACTATGAGGTTGGTTAATTTACTAGCCTGGGTTGATGTAGTTGTGTGATGACTATGAGGTTGGTTAATTTACTAGCCTGGGTTGATGGAGTTGTGTAATGACTATGAGGTTCGTTAATTTACTAGCCTGGGTTGATGGAGTTGTGTGATGACTATGAGGTTGGTTAATTTACTAGCCTGGGTTGATGGAGTTGTGTGATGACTATGAGGTTGGTTAATTTACTAGCCTGGGTTGATGGAGTTGTGTTATGACTATGAGGTTGGTTAATTTACTAGCCTGGGTTGATGGAGTTGTGTGATGACTATGAGTTTGGTTAATTTACTAGCCTGGGTTGATGAAGTTGTGTGATGACTATGAGGTTCGTTAATTTACTAGCCTGGGTTGATGGAGTTGAGTTATGACTATGAGGTTCGTTAATTTACTAACCTGGATTGATGGAGATGTGTGATGACTATGAGGTTCGTTAATTTACTAGCCTGGGTTGATGGGAGTTGTGTTATGAATATGATTGTGGTTAATTTACTAGCCTGGGTTGATGGAGTTGTGTGATGACTATGAGGTTGGTTAATTTACTAGCCTGGATTGATGGAGTTGTGTGATGACTATGAGGTTCGTTAATTTACTAGCCTGTGTTGATGAAGTTGTGTGATGACTATGAGGTTCGTTAATTTACTAGCCTGGGTTGATGGAGTTGTGTTATGACTATGAGGATCGTTAATTTACTAGCCTGGGTTGATGAAGTTGTGTTATGAATATGAGGTTGGTTAATTTACTAGCCTGGGTTGATGGAGTTGTGTGATGACTATGAGGTTGGTTAATTTACTAGCGTGGGTTGATGAAGTTGTGTTATGACTATGAGGTTGGTTAATTTACTAGCCTGTGTTGATGGAGTTGTGTGATGACTATGAGTTTGGTTAATTTACTAGCCTGGGTTGATGGAGTTGTGTAATGACTATGAGTTTGGTTAATTTACTAGCCTGTGTTGATGGAGTTGTGTAATGACTATGAGTTTGGTTAATTTACTAGCCTGGGTTGATGGAGTTGTGTGATGACTATGAGGTTGGTTAATTTACTAGCCTGGGTTGATGGAGTTGTGTGATGACTATGAGGTTGGTTAATTTACTAACCTGGGTTGATGGAGTTGTGTAATGACTATGAGGTTGGTTAATTTACTAGCCTGGGTTGATGGGTTGATGGAGTTGTGTGATGACTATGAGGTTGGTTAAATTACTAGCCTGGGTTGATGGAGTTGTGTGATGACTATGAGGTTCGTTGATTTACTAGCCTGGGTTGATGGAGTTGTGTTATGATTATGAGGTTGGTTAATTTACTAGCCTGGGTTGATGGAGTTGTGTTATGACTATGAGTTTGGTTAATTTACTAGCCTGGGTTGATGGAGTTGTGTTATGACTATGATGTTCGTTAATTTACTAGCCTGTGTTGATGGAGTTGTGTGATGACTATGAGGTTGGTTAATTTACTAGCCTGGGTTGATGGAGTTGTGTGATGACTATGAGGTTGGTTAATTTACTAGCCTGGGTTGATGGAGTTGTGTTATGACTATGAGGTTGGTTAATTTACTAGTCTGGGTTGATGGAGTTGTGTGATGACTATGAGGTTGGTTAATTTACTAGCCTGGATTGATGTAGTTGTGTTATGACTATGAGGATGGTTAATTTACTAGCCTGGGTTGATAGAGTTGTGTAATGACTATGAGGTTCGTTAATTTACTAGCCTGGGTTGATGGAGTTGTGTGATGACTATGAGGTTGGTTAATTTACTAGCCTGTGTTGATGGAGTTGTGTGATGACTATGAGGTTGGTTAATTTACTAGCCTGGGTTGATGGAGTTGTGTTATGACTATGAGGTTGGTTATTTTACTAGCCTGGATTGATGGAGTTGTGTGATGACTATGAGTTTGGTTAATTTACTAGCCTGGGTTGATGAAGTTGTGTGATGACTATGAGGTTCGTTAATTTACTAGCCTGGGTTCATGGAGTTGTGTTATGACTATGAGGTTCGTTAATTTACTAACCTGGATTGATGGAGTTGTGTGATGACTATGAGGTTCGTTAATTTACTAGCCTGGGTTGATGGGAGTTGTGTTATGAATATGATTGTGGTTAATTTACTAGCCTGTGTTGATGGAGTTGTGTGATGACTATGAGGTTGGTTAATTTACTAGCCTGGGTTGATGGAGTTGTGTGATGACTATGAGGTTGGTTAATTTACTAGCGTGGGTTGATGAAGTTGTGTTATGACTATGAGGTTGGTTAATTTACTAGCCTGTGTTGATGGAGTTGTGTGATGACTATGAGTTTGGTTAATTTATTAGCCTGGGTTGATGGAGTTGTGTAATGACTATGAGTTTGGTTAATTTACTAGCCTGGGTTGATGGAGTTGTGTAATGACTATGAGTTTGGTTAATTTACTAGCCTGGGTTGATGGAGTTGTATGATGACTATGAGGTTGGTTAATTTACTAGCCTGGGTTGATGGAGTTGTGTGATGACTATGAGGTTGGTTAATTTACTAACCTGGGTTGATGGAGTTGTGTAATGACTATGAGGTTGGTTAATTTACTAGCCTGGGTTGATGGGTTGATGGAGTTGTGTGATGACTATGAGGTTGGTTAAATTACTAGCCTGGGTTGATGGAGTTGTGTAATGACTATGAGTTTGGTTAATTTACTAGCCTGGGTTGATGGAGTTGTGTAATGACTATGAGTTTGGTTAATTTACTAGCCTGGGTTGATGGAGTTGTGTTATGACTATGAGTTTGGTTAATTTACTAGCCTGGGTTGATGGAGTTGTGTTATGACTATGATGTTCGTTAATTTACTAGCCTGTGTTGATGGAGTTGTGTGATGACTATGAGGTTGGTTAATTTACTAGCCTGGGTTGATGGAGTTGTGTGATGACTATGAGGTTGGTTAATTTACTAGCCTGGGTTGATGGAGTTGTGTTATGACTATGAGGTTGGTTAATTTACTAGTCTGGGTTGATGGAGTTGTGTGATGACTATGAGGTTGGTTAATTTACTAGCCTGGATTGATGTAGTTGTGTTATGACTATGAGGATGGTTAATTTACTAGCCTGGGTTGATGGAGTTGTGTGATGACTATGAGGTTGGTTAATTTACTAGCCTGGGATGATGGAGTTGTGTGATGACTATGAGGTTGGTTAATTTACTAGCCTGGCTTGATGGAGTTGTGTGATGACTATGATTGTGGTTAATTTACTAGCCTGGGTTGATGGAGTTGTGTGATGACTATGAGGTTGGTTAATTTACTAGCCTGGATTGATGGAGTTGTGTCATGACTATGAGGTTGGTTAATTTACTAGCCTGGATTGATGTAGTTGTGTTATGACTATGAGGATGGTTAATTTACTAGCCTGGGTTGATGGAGTTGTGTGATGACTATGAGGTTGGTTAATTTACTAGCCTGGGTTGATGGAGTTGTGTGATGACTATGAGGTTGGTTAATTTACTAGCCTGGCTTGATGGAGTTGTGTGATGACTATGATTGTGGTTAATTTACTAGCCTGGGTTGATGGAGTTGTGTGATGACTATGAGGTTGGTTAATTTACTAGCCTGGATTGATGGAGTTGTGTCATGACTATGAGGTTGGTTAATTTACTATCCTGGCTTGATGGAGTTGTGTTATGACTATGATGTTGGTTAATTTACTAGTCTGGGTTGATGGAGTTGTGTGATGACTATGAGGTTGGTTAATTTACTATCCTGGGTTGCTGGAGTTGTGTAATGACTATGAGGTTGGTTAATATACTAGCCTGGGTTGATGGAGTTGTGTGATGACTATGAGGTTGGTTAATTTACTAGTCTGGATTGATGGAGTTGTGTGATGACTATGAGGTTGGTTAATTTACTATCCTGGGTTGATGGAGTTGTGTTATGACTATGATTGTGGTTAATTTACTAGCCTGGGTTGATGGAGTTGTGTGATTACTATGAGGTTGGTTAATTTACTAGCCTGGGTTGATGGAGTTGTGTGATGACTATGAGGTTGGTTAATTTACTATCCTGGGTTGATGGAGTTGTGTAATGACTATGATTGTGGTTAATTTACTAGCCTGGGTTGATGGAGTTGTGTGATGACTATGAGGTTGGTTAATTTACTAGCCTGGGTTGATGGAGTTGTGTTATGACTATGAGGTTGGTTAATTTACTAGTCTGGGTTGATGGAGTTGTGTGTTGACTATGATTGTGGTTAATTTACTATCCTGGGTTGATGGAGTTGTGTGATGACTATGAGGTTGGTTAATTTACTAGCCTGGGTTGATGTAGTTGTGTTATGACTATGAGGTTGGTTAATTTACTAGCCTGGGTTGATGGAGTTGTGTAATGACTATGAGGTTCGTTAATTTACTAGCCTGGATTGATGGAGTTGTGTGATGACTATGAGGTTGGTTAATTTACTAGCCTGGGTTGATGGAGTTGTGTGATGACTATGAGGTTGGTTAATTTACTAGCCTGGGTTGATGGAGTTGTGTTATGACTATGAGGTTGGTTAATTTACTAGCCTGGGTTGATGGAGTTGTGTGATGACTAAGAGTTTGGTTAATTTACTAGCCTGGGTTGATGAAGTTGTGTGATGACTATGAGGTTCGTTAATTTACTAGCCTGGGTTGATGGATTTGTGTTATGAATATGATTGTGGTTAATTTACTAGCCTGGGTTGATGGAGTTGTGTGATGACTATGAGGTTGGTTAATTTACTAGCCTGGGTTGATGGAGTTGTGTGATGACTATGAGGTTCGTTAATTTACTAGCCTGGGTTGATGAAGTTGTGTTATGAATATGATTGTGGTTAATTTACTAGCCTGGGTTGATGGAGTTGTGTTATGACTATGAGGATCGTTAATTTACTAGCCTGGGTTGATGAAGTTGTGTTATGAATATGAGGTTGGTTAATTTACTAGCCTGGGTTGATGGAGTATTGTGATGACTATGAGGTTGGTTAATTTACTAGCGTGGGTCGATGAAGTTGTGTTATCACTATGAGGTTGGTTAATTTACTAGCATGTGTTGATGGAGTTGTGTGATGACTATGAGTTTGGTTAATTTACTAGCCTGGCTTGATGGAGTTGTGTAATGACTATGAGTTTGGTTAATTTACTAGCCTGGGTTGATGGAGTTGTGTAATGACTATGAGTTTGGTTAATTTACTAGCCTGGGTTGATGGAGTTGTGTGATGACTATGAGGTTGGTTAATTTACTAGCCTGGGTTGATGGAGTTGTGTGATGACTATGAGGTTGGTTAATTTACTAACCTGGGTTGATGAAGTTGTGTAATGACTATGAGGTTGGTTAATTTACTAGCCTGGGTTGATGGGTTGATGGAGTTGTGTGTTGACTATGAGGTTGGTTAAATTACTAGCCTGGGTTGATGGAGTTGTGTGATGACTATGAGGTTCGTTAATTTACTAGCCTGGATTGATGGAGTTGTGTTATGACTATGATTGTGGTTAATTTACTAGCCTGGGTTGAAGGAGTTGTGTGATGACTATGAGTTTGGTTAATTTACTAGCCTGGGTTGATGGAGTTGTGTTATGACTATGATGTTCGTTAATTTACTAGCCTGTGTTGATGGAGTTGTGTGATGACTATGAGGTTGGTTAATTTACTAGCCTGGGTTGATGGAGTTGTGTGATGACTATGAGGTTGGTTAATTTACTAGCCTGGGTTGATGGAGTTGTGTGATGACTATGAGGTTGGTTAATATACTAGCTTGGGTTGATGTAGTTGTGTTATGACTATGAGGTTGGTTAATTTACTAGCCTGGGTTGATGGAGTTGTGTGATGACTATGAGGTTGGTTAATTTACTAGCCTGGGTTGATGGAGTTGTGTGATGACTATGAGGTTGGTTAATTTACTAGCCTGGATTGATGGAGTTGTGTGATGACTATGATTGTGGTTAATTTACTAGCCTGGGTTGATGGAGTTGTGTGATGACTATGAGGTTGGTTAATTTACTAGCCTGGATTGATGGAGTTGTGTTATGACTATGAGGTTGGTTAATTTACTATCCTGGGTTGATGGAGTTGTGTTATGACTATGAGGTTGGTTAATTTACTAGTCTGGGTTGATGGAGTTGTGTGATGGCTATGAGGTTGGTTAATTTACTATCCTGGGTTGATGGAGTTGTGTGATGACTATGAGGTTGGTTAATATTCTAGCCTGGGTTGATGGAGTTGTGTGATGACTATGAGGTTGGTTAATTTACTAGCCTGTGTTGATGGAGTTGTGTGATGACTATGAGGTTGTTTAATTTACTAGTCTGGATTGATGGAGTTGTGTGATGACTATGAGGTTGGTTAATTTACTATCCTGGGTTGATGGAGTTGTGTGATGACTATGAGGTTGGTTAATTTACAAGCCTGGGTTGATGGAGTTGTGTTATGACTATGATTGTGGTTAATTTACTAGCCTGGGTTGATGGAGTTGTGTGATGACTATGAGGTTGGTTAATTTACTAGCCTGGGTTGATGGAGTTGTGTTATGACTATGAGGTTGGTTAATTTACTAGCCTGGGTTGATGGAGTTGTGTGATGACTATGAGGTTGGTTAATTTACTAACCTGGGTTGATGAAGTTGTGTAATGACTATGAGGTTGGTTAATTTGCTAGCCTGGGTTGATGGGTTGATGGAGTTGTGTGATGACTATGAGGTTGGTTAAATTACTAGCCTGGGTTGATGGAGTTGTGTGATGACTATGAGGTTGGTTAATTTACTAGCCTGGGTTGATGGAGTTGTGTTATGACTATGAGGTTGTTTAATTTACTAGTCTGGGTTGATGGAGTTGTGTGTTGACTATGATTGTGGTTAATTTACTATCCTGGGTTGATGGAGTTGTGTGATGACTATGAGGTTGGTTAATTTACTAGCCTGGGTTGATGTAGTTGTGTTATGACTATGAGGTTGGTTAATTTACTAGCCTGGGTTGATGGAGTTGTGTAATGACTATGAGGTTCGTTAATTTACTAGCCTGGGTTGATGGAGTTGTGTGATGACTATGATGTTGGTTAATTTACTAGCCTGGGTTGATGGAGTTGTGTGATGACTATGAGGTTGGTTAATTTACTAGCCTGGGTTGATGGAGTTGTGTGATGACTATGAGGTTGGTTAATTTACTAGCCTGGGTTGATGGAGTTGTGTGATGACTATGAGGTTGGTTAATTTACTAGCCTGGATTGATGGAGTTGTGTGATGACTATGATTGTGGTTAATTTACTAGCCTGGGTTGATGGAGTTGTGTGATGACTATGAGGTTGGTTAATTTACTAGCCTGGATTGATGGAGTTGTGTTATGACTATGAGGTTGGTTAATTTACTATCCTGGGTTGATGGAGTTGTGTTATGACTATGAGGTTGGTTAATTTACTAGTCTGGGTTGATGGAGTTGTGTGATGGCTATGAGGTTGGTTAATTTACTAGCCTGGGTTGATGGAGTTGTGTAATGACTATGAGGTTGGTTAATATTCTAGCCTGGGTTGATGGAGTTGTGTGATGACTATGAGGTTGGTTAATTTACTAGTCTGGATTGATGGAGTTGTGTGATGACTATGAGGTTGGTTAATTTACTATCCTGGGTTGATGGAGTTGTGTTATGACTATGATTGTGGTTAATTTACTAGCCTGGGTTGATGGAGTTGTGTGATGACTATCAGGTTGGTTAATTTACTAGCCTGGGTTGATGGAGTTGTGTTATGACTATGATTGTGGTTAATTTACTAGCCTGGGTTGATGGAGTTGTGTGATGACTATGAGGTTGTTTAATTTACTAGTCTGGATTGATGGAGTTGTGTGATGACTATGAGGTTGGTTAATTTACTATCCTGGGTTGATGGAGTTGTGTGATGACTATGAGGTTGGTTAATTTACTAGCCTGGGTTGATGGAGTTGTGTTATGACTATGATTGTGGTTAATTTACTAGCCTGGGTTGATGGAGTTGTGTGATGACTATGAGGTTGGTTAATTTACTAGCCTGGGTTGATGGAGTTGTGTTATGACTATGAGGTTGGTTAATTTACTAGCCTGGGTTGATGGAGTTGTGTGATGACTATGAGGTTGGTTAATTTACTAACCTGGGTTGATGAAGTTGTGTAATGACTATGAGGTTGGTTAATTTGCTAGCCTGGGTTGATGGGTTGATGGAGTTGTGTGATGACTATGAGGTTGGTTAAATTACTAGCCTGGGTTGATGGAGTTGTGTGATGACTATGAGGTTGGTTAATTTACTAGCCTGGGTTGATGGAGTTGTGTTATGACTATGAGGTTGTTTAATTTACTAGTCTGGGTTGATGGAGTTGTGTGTTGACTATGATTGTGGTTAATTTACTATCCTGGGTTGATGGAGTTGTGTGATGACTATGAGGTTGGTTAATTTACTAGCCTGGGTTGATGTAGTTGTGTTATGACTATGAGGTTGGTTAATTTACTAGCCTGGGTTGATGGAGTTGTGTAATGACTATGAGGTTCGTTAATTTACTAGCCTGGGTTGATGGAGTTGTGTGATGACTATGATGTTGGTTAATTTACTAGCCTGGGTTGATGGAGTTGTGTGATGACTATGAGGTTGGTTAATTTACTAGCCTGGGTTGATGGAGTTGTGTTATGACTATGAGGTTGGTTAATTTACTAGCCTGGGTTGATGGAGTTGTGTGATGACTAAGAGTTTGGTTAATTTACTAGCCTGGGTTGATGAAGTTGTGTGATGACTATGAGGTTCGTTAATTTACTAGCCTGGGTTGATGGATTTGTGTTATGAATATGATTGTGGTTAATTTACTAGCCTGGGTTGATGGAGTTGTGTGATGACTATGAGGTTGGTTAATTTACTAGCCTGGGTTGATGGAGTTGTGTGATGACTATGAGGTTCGTTAATTTACTAGCCTGGGTTGATGAAGTTGTGTTATGAATATGATTGTGGTTAATTTACTAGCCTGGGTTGATGGAGTTGTGTTATGACTATGAGGATCGTTAATTTACTAGCCTGGGTTGATGAAGTTGTGTTATGAATATGAGGTTGGTTAATTTACTAACCTGGGTTGATGGAGTATTGTGATGACTATGAGGTTGGTTAATTTACTAGCGTGGGTCGATGAAGTTGTGTTATGACTATGAGGTTGGTTAATTTACTAGCATGTGTTGATGGAGTTGTGTGATGACTATGAGTTTGGTTAATTTACTAGCCTGGCTTGATGGAGTTGTGTAATGACTATGAGTTTGGTTAATTTACTAGCCTGGGTTGATGGAGTTGTGTAATGACTATGAGTTTGGTTAATTTACTAGCCTGGGTTGATGGAGTTGTGTGATGACTATGAGGTTGGTTAATTTACTAGCCTGGGTTGATGGAGTTGTGTGATGACTATGAGGTTGGTTAATTTACTAACCTGGGTTGATGAAGTTGTGTAATGACTATGAGGTTGGTTAATTTACTAGCCTGGGTTGATGGGTTGATGGAGTTGTGTGTTGACTATGAGGTTGGTTAAATTACTAGCCTGGGTTGATGGAGTTGTGTGATGACTATGAGGTTCGTTAATTTACTAGCCTGGATTGATGGAGTTGTGTTATGACTATGATTGTGGTTAATTTACTAGCCTGGGTTGAAGGAGTTGTTTGATGACTATGAGTTTGGTTAATTTACTAGCCTGGGTTGATGGAGTTGTGTTATGACTATGATGTTCGTTAATTTACTAGCCTGTGTTGATGGAGTTGTGTGATGACTATGAGGTTGGTTAATTTACTAGCCTGGGTTGATGGAGTTGTGTGATGACTATGAGGTTGGTTAATTTACTAGCCTGGGTTGATGGAGTTGTGTGATGACTATGAGGTTGGTTAATATACTAGCTTGGGTTGATGTAGTTGTGTTATGACTATGAGGTTGGTTAATTTACTAGCCTGGGTTGATGGAGTTGTGTGATGACTATGAGGTTGGTTAATTTACTAGCCTGGGTTGATGGAGTTGTGTGATGACTATGAGGTTGGTTAATTTACTAGCCTGGATTGATGGAGTTGTGTGATGACTATGATTGTGGTTAATTTACTAGCCTGGGTTGATGGAGTTGTGTGATGACTATGAGGTTGGTTAATTTACTAGCCTGGATTGATGGAGTTGTGTTATGACTATGAGGTTGGTTAATTTACTATCCTGGGTTGATGGAGTTGTGTTATGACTATGAGGTTGGTTAATTTACTAGTCTGGGTTGATGGAGTTGTGTGATGGCTATGAGGTTGGTTAATTTACTAGCCTGGGTTGATGGAGTTGTGTAATGACTATGAGGTTGGTTAATATTCTAGCCTGGGTTGATGGAGTTGTGTGATGACTATGAGGTTGGTTAATTTACTAGTCTGGATTGATGGAGTTGTGTGATGACTATGAGGTTGGTTAATTTACTATCCTGGGTTGATGGAGTTGTGTTATGACTATGATTGTGGTTAATTTACTAGCCTGGGTTGATGGAGTTGTGTGATGACTATCAGGTTGGTTAATTTACTAGCCTGGGTTGATGGAGTTGTGTTATGACTATGATTGTGGTTAATTTACTAGCCTGGGTTGATGGAGTTGTGTGATGACTATGAGGTTGTTTAATTTACTAGCCTGGGTTGATGGAGTTGTGTTATGACTATGAGGTTGGTTAATTTACTAGCCTGGGTTGATGGAGTTGTGTGATGACTATGAGGTTGGTTAATTTACTAACCTGGGTTGATGAAGTTGTGTAATGACTATGAGTTTGGTTAATTTACTAGCCTGGGTTGATGGGTTGATGGAGTTGTGTGATGACTATGAGGTTGGTTAAATTACTAGCCTGGGTTGATGGAGTTGTGTGATGACTATGAGGTTCGTTAATTTACTAGCCTGGATTGATGGAGTTGTGTTATGACTATGATTGTGGTTAATTTACTAGCCTGGGTTGATGGAGTTGTGTGATGACTATGAGTTTGGTTAATTTACTAGCCTGGGTTGATGGAGTTGTGTTATGACTATGATGTTCGTTAATTTACTAGCCTGTGTTGATGGAGTTGTGTGATGACTATGATGTTGGTTAATTTACTAGCCTGCGTTGATGGAGTTGTGTGATGACTATGATGTTGGTTAATTTACTAGCCTGGGTTGATGGAGTTGTGTTATGACTATGAGGTTGGTTAATTTACTAGTCTGGGTTGATGGAGTTGTGTGATGACTATGAGGTTGGTTAGTTTACTAGCCTGGGTTGATGTAGTTGTGTTATGACTATGAGGTTGGTTAATTTACTAGCATGGGTTGATGGAGTTGTGTGATGACTATGAGGTTGGTTAATTTACTAGCCTGGGTTGATGGAGTTGTGTGATGACGATGAGGTTGGTTAATTTACTATCCTGGGTTGATGGAGTTGTGTTATGACTATGATTGTGGTTAATTTACTAGCCTGGGTTGATGGAGTTGTGTGATGACTATGAGGTTGGTTAATTTACTAGCCTGGGTTGATGGAGTTGTGTGATGACTATGAGGTTGGTTAATTTACTAACCTGGGTTGATGAAGTTGTGTAATGACTATGAGGTTGGTTAATTTACTAGCCTGGGTTGATGGGTTGATGGAGTTGTGTGATGACTATGAGGTTGGTTAAATTACTAGCCTGGGTTGATGGAGTTGTGTGATGAATATGAGGTTCGTTAATTTACTAGCCTGGATTGATGGAGTTGTGTTATGACTATGATTGTGGTTAATTTACTAGCCTGGGTTGAAGGAGTTGTGTGATGACTATGAGTTTGGTTAATTTACTAGCCTGGGTTGATGGAGTTGTGTTATGACTATGATGTTCGTTAATTTACTAGCCTGTGTTGATGGAGTTGTGTGATGACTATGAGGTTGGTTAATTTACTAGCCTGGGTTGATGGAGTTGTGTGATGACTATGAGGTTGGTTAATTTACTAGCCTGGGTTGATGGAGTTGTGTTATGACTATGAGGTTGGTTAATTTACTAGTCTGGGTTGATGGAGTTGTGTGATGACTATGAGGTTGGTTAATATACTAGCTTGGGTTGATGTAGTTGTGTTATGACTATGAGGTTGGTTAATTTACTAGCCTGGGTTGATGGAGTTGTGTGATGACATTGAGGTTGGTTAATTTACTAGCCTGGGTTGATGGAGTTGTGTGATGACTATGAGGTTGGTTAATTTACTAGCCTGGATTGATGGAGTTGTGTGATGACTATGATTGTGGTTAATTTACTAGCCTGGGTTGATGGAGTTGTGTGATGACTATGAGGTTGGTTAATTTACTAGCCTGGATTGATGGAGTTGTGTTATGACTATGAGGTTGGTTAATTTACTATCCTGGGTTGATGGAGTTGTGTTATGACTATGAGGTTGGTTAATTTACTAGTCTGGGTTGATGGAGTTGTGTGATGGCTATGAGGTTGGTTAATTTACTAGCCTGGGTTGATGGAGTTGTGTAATGACTATGAGATTGGTTAATATTCTAGCCTGGGTTGATGGAGTTGTGTGATGACTATGAGGTTGGTTAATTTACTAGTCTGGATTGATGGAGTTGTGTGATGACTATGAGGTTGGTTAATTTACTATCCTGGGTTGATGGAGTTGTGTTATGACTATGATTGTGGTTAATTTACTAGCCTGGGTTGATGGAGTTGTGTGATGACTATGAGGTTGGTTAATTTACTAGCCTGGGTTGATGGAGTTGTGTGATGACTATGAGGTTGGTTAATATACTAGCTTGGGTTGATGTAGTTGTGTTATGACTATGAGGTTGGTTAATTTACTAGCCTGGGTTGATGGAGTTGTGTGATGACTATGAGGTTGGTTAATTTACTAGCCTGGGTTGATGGAGTTGTGTGATGACTATGAGGTTGGTTAATTTACTAGCCTGGATTGATGGAGTTGTGTGATGACTATGATTGTGGTTAATTTACTAGCCTGGGTTGATGGAGTTGTGTGATGACTATGAGGTTGGTTAATTTACTAGCCTGGATTGATGGCGTTGTGTTATGACTATGAGGTTGGTTAATTTACTATCCTGGGTTGATGGAGTTGTGTTATGACTATGAGGTTGGTTAATTTACTAGTCTGGGTTGATGGAGTTGTGTGATGGCTATGAGGTTGGTTAATTTACTAACCTGGGTTGATGGAGTTGTGTAATGACTATGAGGTTGGTTAATATTCTAGCCTGGGTTGATGGAGTTGTGTGATGACTATGAGGTTGGTTAATTTACTAGTCTGGATTGATGGAGTTGTGTGATGACTATGAGGTTGGTTAATTTACTATCCTGGGTTGATGGAGTTGTGTTATGACTATGATTGTGGTTAATTTACTAGCCTGGGTTGATGGAGTTGTGTGATGACTATGAGGTTGGTTAATTTACTAGCCTGGGTTGATGGAGTTGTGTGATGACTATGAGGTTGGTTAATATACTAGCTTGGGTTGATGTAGTTGTGTTATGACTATGAGGTTGGTTAATTTACTAGCCTGGGTTGATGGAGTTGTGTGATGACTATGAGGTTGGTTAATTTACTAGCCTGGGTTGATGGAGTTGTGTGATGACTATGAGGTTGTTTAATTTACTAGCCTGGGTTGATGGAGTTGTGTTATGACTATGAGGTTGGTTAATTTACTAGCCTGGGTTGATGGAGTTGTGTGATGACTATGAGGTTGGTTAATTTACTAACCTGGGTTGATGAAGTTGTGTAATGACTATGAGGTTGGTTAATTTACTAGCCTGGGTTGATGGGTTGATGGAGTTGTGTGATGACTATGAGGTTGGTTAAATTACTAGCCTGGGTTGATGGAGTTGTGTGATGACTATGAGGTTCGTTAATTTACTAGCCTGGATTGATGGAGTTGTGTTATGACTATGATTGTGGTTAATTTACTAGCCTGGGTTGATGGAGTTGTGTGATGACTATGAGGTTGGTTAATTTACTAGCCTGGGTTGATGGAGTTGTGTGATGACTATGAGGTTGGTTAATTTACTAGCCTGGATTGATGGAGTTGTGTGATGACTATGATTGTGGTTAATTTACTAGCCTGGGTTGATGGAGTTGTGTGATGACTATGAGGTTGGTTAATTTACTAGCCTGGGTTGATGGAGTTGTGTAATGACTATGAGGTTGGTTAATATACTAGCCTGGGTTGATGGAGTTGTGTGATGACTATGAGGTTGGTTAATTTACTAGTCTGGATTGATGGAGTTGTGTGATGACGATGAGGTTGGTTAATTTACTATCCTGGGTTGATGGAGTTGTGTTATGACTATGATTGTGGTTAATTTAATAGCCTGGGTTGATGGAGTTGTGTGATGACTATGAGGTTGGTTAATTTACTAGTCTGGATTGATGGAGTTGTGTGATGACTATGAGGTTGGTTAATTTACTATCCTGGGTTGATGGAGTTGTGTTATGACTATGATTGTGGTTAATTTACTAGCCTGGGTTGATGGAGTTGTGTGATGACTATGAGGTTGGTTAATTTACTAGCCTGGGTTGATGGAGTTGTGTTATGACTATGATTGTGGTTAATTTACTAGCCTGGGTTGATGGAGTTGTGTGATGACTATGAGGTTGTTTAATTTACTAGCCTGGGTTGATGGAGTTGTGTTATGACTATGAGGTTGGTTAATTTACTAGCCTGGATTGATGGAGTTGTGTTATGACTATGAGGTTGGTTAATTTACTATCCTGGGTTGATGGAGTTGTGTTATGACTATGAGGTTGGTTAATTTACTAGTCTGGGTTGAAGGAGTTGTGTGATGACTATGAGGTTGGTTAATTTACTAGCCTGGGTTGATGGAGTTGTGTAATGACTATGAGGTTGGTTAATATACTAGCCTGGGTTGATGGAGTTGTGTGATGACTATGAGGTTGGTTAATTTACTAGTCTGGATTGATGGAGTTGTGTGATGACGATGAGGTTGGTTAATTTACTATCCTGGGTTGATGGAGTTGTGTTATGACTATGATTGTGGTTAATTTAATAGCCTGGGTTGATGGAGTTGTGTGATGACTATGAGGTTGGTTAATTTACTAGTCTGGATTGATGGAGTTGTGTGATGACTATGAGGTTGGTTAATTTACTATCCTGGGTTGATGGAGTTGTGTTATGACTATGATTGTGGTTAATTTACTAGCCTGGGTTGATGGAGTTGTGTGATGACTATGAGGTTGGTTAATTTACTATCCTGGGTTGATGGAGTTGTGTTATGACTATGATTGTGGTTAATTTACTAGCCTGGGTTGATGGAGTTGTGTGATGACTATGAGGTTGGTTAATTTACTAGCCTGGGTTGATGGAGTTGTGTTATGACTATGAGGTTGGTTAATTTACTAGTCTGGGTTGATGGAGTAGTGTGTTGACTATGATTGTGGTTAATTTACTATCCTGGGTTGATGGAGTTGTGTGATGACTATGTGGTTGGTTAATTTACTAGCCTGGGTTGATGTAGTTGTGTTATGACTATGAGGTTGGTTAATTTACTAGCCTGGGTTGATGGAGTTGTGTAATGACTATGAGGTTCGTTAATTTACTAGCCTGGGTTGATGAAGTTGCGTGATGACTATGAGGTTGGTTAATTTACTAGCCTGGGTTGATGGAGTTGTGTGATGACTATGAGGTTGGTTAATTTACTAGCCTGGGTTGATGGAGTTGTGTTATGACTATGAGGTTGGTTAATTTACTAGCCTGGGTTGATGGAGTTGTGTGATGACTAAGAGTTTGGTTAATTTACTAGCCTGGGTTGATGAAGTTGTGTGATGACTATGAGGTTCGTTAATTTACTAGCCTGGGTTGATGGAGTTGTGTTATGACTATGAGGTTCGTTAATTTACTAACCTGGGTTGATGGAGTTGTGTGATGACTATGAGGTTCGTTAATTTACTAGCCTGGGTTGATGGAGTTGTGTTATGAATATGATTGTGGTTAATTTACTAGCCTGGGTTGATGGAGTTGTGTGATGACTATGGTGTTGGTTAATTTACTAGCCTGGGTTGATGGAGTTGTGTGATGACTATGAGGTTCGTTAATTTACTAGCCTGGGTTGATGGAGTTGTGTTATGACGATGAGGATCGTTAATTTACTAGCCTGGGTTGATGAAGTTGTGTTATGAATATGAGGTTGGTTAATTTACTAGCCTGGGTTGATGGAGTTGTGTTATGACTATCAGGTTGGTTAATTTACTAGCCTGGGTTGATGGAGTTGTGTTATGACTATGAGGTTGGTTAATTTACTAGCCTGGGTTGATGGAGTTGTGTGATGACTAAGAGTTTGGTTAATTTACTAGCCTGGGTTGATGAAGTTGTGTGATGACTATGAGGTTCGTTAATTTACTAGCCTGTGTTGATGGAGTTGTGTTATGACTATGAGGTTCGTTAATTTACTAACCTGGGTTGATGGAGTTGTGTGATGACTATGAGGTTCGTTAATTTACTAGCCTGGGTTGATGGAGTTGTGCTATGAATATGATTGTGGTTAATTTACTAGCCTGGGTTGATGGAGTTGTGTGATGACTATGGTGTTGGTTAATTTACTAGCCTGGGTTGATAGAGTTGTGTGATGACTATGAGGTTCGTTAATTTACTAGCCTGGGTTGATGGAGTTGTGTTATGACTATGAGGATCGTTAATTTACTAGCCTGGGTTGATGAAGTTGTGTTATGAATATGAGGTTGGTTAATTTACTAGCCTGGGTTGATGGAGTTGTGTTATGACTATGAGGTTGGTTAATTTACTAGCGTGGGTTGATGAAGTTGTGTTATGACTATGAGGTTGGTTAATTTACTAGCCTGTGTTGATGGAGTTGTGTGATGACTATGAGTTTGGTTAATTTACTAGCCTGGGTTGATGGAGTTGTGTGATGACTATGAGGTTGGTTAATTTACTAGCCTGGGTTGATGGAGTTGTGTGATGACTATGAGGTTGGTTAATTTACTAACCTGGGTTGATGAAGTTGTGTAATGACTATGAGGTTGGTTAATTTACTAGCCTGGGTTGATGGGTTGATGGAGTTGTGTGATGACTATGAGGTTGGTTAAATTACTAGCCTGGGTTGATGGAGTTGTGTGATGACTATGAGGTTCGTTAATTTACTAGCCTGGATTGATGGAGTTGTGTTATGACTATGATTGTGGTTAATTTACTAGCCTGGGTTGAAGGAGTTGTGTGATGACTATGAGTTTGGTTAATTTACTAGCCTGGGTTGATCGAGTTGTGTTATGACTATGATGTTCGTTAATTTACTAGCCTGTGTTGATGGAGTTGTGTGATGACTATGAGGTTGGTTAATTTACTAGCCTGGGTTGATGGAGTTGTGTGATGACTATGAGGTTGGTTAATTTACTAGCCTGGGTTGATGGAGTTGTGTTATGACTATGAGGTTGGTTAATTTACTAGTCTGGGTTGATGGAGTTGTGTGATGACTATGAGGTTGGTTAATTTACTAGCTTGGGTTGATGTAGTTGTGTTATGACTATGAGGTTGGTTAATTTACTAGCCTGGGTTGATGGAGTTGTGTGATGACTATGAGGTTGGTTAATTTACTAGCCTGGGTTGATGGAGTTGTGTGATGACTATGAGGTTGGTTAATTTACTAGCCTGGATTGATGGAGTTGTGTGATGACTATGATTGTGGTTAATTTACTAGCCTGGGTTGATGGAGTTGTGTGATGACTATGAGGTTGGTTAATTTACTAGCCTGGATTGATGGAGTTGTGTTATGACTATGAGGTTGGTTAATTTACTATCCTGGGTTGATGGAGTTGTGTTATGACTATGAGGTTGGTTAATGTACTAGTCTGGGTTGATGGAGTTGTGTGATGGCTATGAGGTTGGTTAATTTACTAGCCTGGGTTGATGGAGTTGTGTAATGACTATGAGGTTGGTTAATATTCTAGCCTGGGTTGATGGAGTTGTGTGATGACTATGAGGTTGGTTAATTTACTAGTCTGGATTGATGGAGTTGTGTGATGACTATGAGGTTGGTTAATTTACTATCCTGGGTTGATGGAGTTGTGTTATGACTATGATTGTGGTTAATTTACTAGCCTGGGTTGATGGAGTTGTGAGATGACTATGAGGTTGGTTAATTTACTAGCCTGGGTTGATGGAGTTGTGTTATGACTATGATTGTGGTTAATTTACTAGCCTGGGTTGATGGAGTTGTGTGATGACTATGAGGTTGTTTAATTTACTAGCCTGGGTTGATGGAGTTGTGTTATGACTATGAGGTTGGTTAATTTACTAGCCTGGGTTGATGGAGTTGTGTGATGACTATGAGGTTGGTTAATTTACTAACCTGGGTTGATGAAGTTGTGTAATGACTATGAGGTTGGTTAATTTACTAGCCTGGGTTGATGGGTTGATGGAGTTGTGTGATGACTATGAGGTTGGTTAAATTACTAGCCTGGGTTGATGGAGTTGTGTGATGACTATGAGGTTCGTTAATTTACTAGCCTGGATTGATGGAGTTGTGTTATGACTATGATTGTGGTTAATTTACTAGCCTGGGTTGATGGAGTTGTGTGATGACTATGAGTTTGGTTAATTTACTAGCCTGGGTTGATGGAGTTGTGTTATGACTATGATGTTCGTTAATTTACTAGCCTGTGTTGATGGAGTTGTGTGATGACTATGATGTTGGTTAATTTACTAGCCTGCGTTGATGGAGTTGTGTGATGACTATGATGTTGGTTAATTTACTAGCCTGGGTTGATGGAGTTGTGTTATGACTATGAGGTTGGTTAATTTACTAGTCTGGGTTGATGGAGTTGTGTGATGACTATGAGGTTGGTTAATTTACTAGCCTGGGTTGATGTAGTTGTGTTATGACTATGAGGTTGGTTAATTTACTAGCATGGGTTGATGGAGTTGTGTGATGACTATGAGGTTGGTTAATTTACTAGCCTGGGTTGATGGAGTTGTGTGATGACTATGAGGTTGGTTAATTTACTAGCCTGTATTGATGGAGTTGTGTGATGACTATGATTGTGGTTAATTTACTAGCCTGGGTTGATGGAGTTGTGTGATGACTATGAGGTTGGTTAATTTACTAGCCTGGATTGATGGAGTTGTGTTATGACTATGAGGTTGGTTAATTTACTATCCTGGGTTGATGGAGTTGTGTTATGACTATGAGGTTGGTTAATTTACTAGTCTGGGTTGAAGGAGTTGTGTGATGACTATGAGGTTGGTTAATTTACTAGCCTGGGTTGATGGAGTTGTGTAATGACTATGAGGTTGGTTAATATAATAGCCTGGGTTGATGGAGTTGTGTGATGACTATGAGGTTGGTTAATTTACTAGTCTGGATTGATGGAGTTGTGTGATGACGATGAGGTTGGTTAATTTACTATCCTGGGTTGATGGAGTTGTGTTATGACTATGATTGTGGTTAATTTAATAGCCTGGGTTGATGGAGTTGTGTGATGACTATGAGGTTGGTTAATTTACTATCCTGGGTTGATGGAGTTGTGTTATGACTATGATTGTGGTTAATTTACTAGCCTGGGTTGATGGAGTTGTGTGATGACTATGAGGTTGGTTAATTTACTAGCCTGGGTTGATGGAGTTGTGTTATGACTATGAGGTTGGTTAATTTACTAGTCTGGGTTGATGGAGTAGTGTGTTGACTATGATTGTGGTTAATTTACTATCCTGGGTTGATGGAGTTGTGTGATGACTATGTGGTTGGTTAATTTACTAGCCTGGGTTGATGTAGTTGTGTTATGACTATGAGGTTGGTTAATTTACTAGCCTGGGTTGATGGAGTTGTGTAATGACTATGAGGTTCGTTAATTTACTAGCCTGGGTTGATGGAGTTGCGTGATGACTATGAGGTTGGTTAATTTACTAGCCTGGGTTGATGGAGTTGTGTGATGACTATGAGGTTGGTTAATTTACTAGCCTGGGTTGATGGAGTTGTGTTATGACTATGAGGTTGGTTAATTTACTAGCCTGGGTTGATGGAGTTGTGTGATGACTAAGAGTTTGGTTAATTTACTAGCCTGGGTTGATGAAGTTGTGTGATGACTATGAGGTTGGTTAATTTACTAGCCTGGGTTGATGGAGTTGTGTTATGACTATGAGGTTCGTTAATTTACTAACCTGGGTTGATGGAGTTGTGTGATGACTATGAGGTTCGTTAATTTACTAGCCTGGGTTGATGGAGTTGTGTTATGAATATGATTGTGGTTAATTTACTAGCCTGGGTTGATGGAGTTGTGTGATGACTATGGTGTTGGTTAATTTACTAGCCTGGGTTGATGGAGTTGTGTGATGACTATGAGGTTCGTTAATTTACTAGCCTGGGTTGATGGAGTTGTGTTATGACGATGAGGATCGTTAATTTACTAGCCTGGGTTGATGAAGTTGTGTTATGAATATGAGGTTGGTTAATTTACTAGCCTGGGTTGATGGAGTTGTGTTATGACTATCAGGTTGGTTAATTTACTAGCCTGGGTTGATGGAGTTGTGTTATGACTATGAGGTTGGTTAATTTACTAGCCTGGGTTGATGGAGTTGTGTGATGACTAAGAGTTTGGTTAATTTACTAGCCTGGGTTGATGAAGTTGTGTGATGACTATGAGGTTCGTTAATTTACTAGCCTGTGTTGATGGAGTTGTGTTATGACTATGAGGTTCGTTAATTTACTAACCTGGGTTGATGGAGTTGTGTGATGACTATGAGGTTCGTTAATTTACTAGCCTGGGTTGATGGAGTTGTGCTATGAATATGATTGTGGTTAATTTACTAGCCTGGGTTGATGGAGTTGTGTGATGACTATGGTGTTGGTTAATTTACTAGCCTGGGTTGATAGAGTTGTGTGATGACTATGAGGTTCGTTAATTTACTAGCCTGGGTTGATGGAGTTGTGTTATGACTATGAGGATCGTTAATTTACTAGCCTGGGTTGATGAAGTTGTGTTATGAATATGAGGTTGGTTAATTTACTAGCCTGGGTTGATGGAGTTGTGTTATGACTATGAGGTTGGTTAATTTACTAGCGTGGGTTGATGAAGTTGTGTTATGACTATGAGGTTGGTTAATTTACTAGCCTGTGTTGATGGAGTTGTGTGATGACTATGAGTTTGGTTAATTTACTAGCCTGGGTTGATGGAGTTGTGTGATGACTATGAGGTTGGTTAATTTACTAGCCTGGGTTGATGGAGTTGTGTGATGACTATGAGGTTGGTTAATTTACTAACCTGGGTTGATGAAGTTGTGTAATGACTATGAGGTTGGTTAATTTACTAGCCTGGGTTGATGGGTTGATGGAGTTGTGTGATGACTATGAGGTTGGTTAAATTACTAGCCTGGGTTGATGGAGTTGTGTGATGACTATGAGGTTCGTTAATTTACTAGCCTGGATTGATGGAGTTGTGTTATGACTATGATTGTGGTTAATTTACTAGCCTGGGTTGAAGGAGTTGTGTGATGACTATGAGTTTGGTTAATTTACTAGCCTGGGTTGATCGAGTTGTGTTATGACTATGATGTTCGTTAATTTACTAGCCTGTGTTGATGGAGTTGTGTGATGACTATGAGGTTGGTTAATTTACTAGCCTGGGTTGATGGAGTTGTGTGATGACTATGAGGTTGGTTAATTTACTAGCCTGGGTTGATGGAGTTGTGTTATGACTATGAGGTTGGTTAATTTACTAGTCTGGGTTGATGGAGTTGTGTGATGACTATGAGGTTGGTTAATTTACTAGCTTGGGTTGATGTAGTTGTGTTATGACTATGAGGTTGGTTAATTTACTAGCCTGGGTTGATGGAGTTGTGTGGTGACTATGAGGTTGGTTAATTTACTAGCCTGGGTTGATGGAGTTGTGTGATGACTATGAGGTTGGTTAATTTACTAGCCTGGATTGATGGAGTTGTGTGATGACTATGATTGTGGTTAATTTACTAGCCTGGTTTGATGGAGTTGTGTGATGACTATGAGGTTGGTTAATTTACTAGCCTGGATTGATGGAGTTGTGTTATGACTATGAGGTTGGTTAATTTACTATCCTGGGTTGATGGAGTTGTGTTATGACTATGAGGTTGGTTAATGTACTAGTCTGGGTTGATGGAGTTGTGTGATGGCTATGAGGTTGGTTAATTTACTAGCCTGGGTTGATGGAGTTGTGTAATGACTATGAGGTTGGTTAATATTCTAGCCTGGGTTGATGGAGTTGTGTGATGACTATGAGGTTGGTTAATTTACTAGTCTGGATTGATGGAGTTGTGTGATGACTATGAGGTTGGTTAATTTACTATCCTGGGTTGATGGAGTTGTGTTATGACTATGATTGTGGTTAATTTACTAGCCTGGGTTGATGGAGTTGTGAGATGACTATGAGGTTGGTTAATTTACTAGCCTGGGTTGATGGAGTTGTGTTATGACTATGATTGTGGTTAATTAACTAGCCTGGGTTGATGGAGTTGTGTGATGACTATGCGGTTGTTTAATTTACTAGCCTGGGTTGATGGAGTTGTGTTATGACTATGAGGTTGGTTAATTTACTAGCCTGGGTTGATGGAGTTGTGTGATGACTATGAGGTTGGTTAATTTACTAACCTGGGTTGATGAAGTTGTGTAATGACTATGAGGTTGGTTAATTTACTAGCCTGGGTTGATGGGTTGATGGAGTTGTGTGATGACTATGAGGTTGGTTAAATTACTAGCCTGGGTTGATGGAGTTGTGTGATGACTATGAGGTTCGTTAATTTACTAGCCTGGATTGATGGAGTTGTGTTATGACTATGATTGTGGTTAATTTACTAGCCTGGGTTGATGGAGTTGTGTGATGACTATGAGTTTGGTTAATTTACTAGCCTGGGTTGATGGAGTTGTGTTATGACTATGATGTTCGTTAATTTACTAGCCTGTGTTGATGGAGTTGTGTGATGACTATGATGTTGGTTAATTTACTAGCCTGCGTTGATGGAGTTGTGTGATGACTATGATGTTGGTTAATTTACTAGCCTGGGTTGATGGAGTTGTGTTATGACTATGAGGTTGGTTAATTTACTAGTCTGGGTTGATGGAGTTGTGTGATGACTATGAGGTTGGTTAATTTACTAGCCTGGGTTGATGTAGTTGTGTTATGACTATGAGGTTGGTTAATTTACTAGCATGGGTTGATGGAGTTGTGTGATGACTATGAGGTTGGTTAATTTACTAGCCTGGGTTGATGGAGTTGTGTGATGACTATGAGGTTGGTTAATTTACTAGCCTGGATTGATGGAGTTGTGTTATGACTATGAGGTTGGTTAATTTACTATCCTGGGTTGATGGAGTTGTGTTATGACTATGAGGTTGGTTAATTTACTAGTCTGGGTTGAAGGAGTTGTGTGATGACTATGAGGTTGGTTAATTTACTAGCCTGGGTTGATGGAGTTGTGTAATGACTATGAGGTTGGTTAATATACTAGCCTGGGTTGATGGAGTTGTGTGATGACTATGAGGTTGGTTAATTTACTAGTCTGGATTGATGGAGTTGTGTGATGACGATGAGGTTGGTTAATTTACTATCCTGGGTTGATGGAGTTGTGTGATGACTATGTGGTTGGTTAATTTACTAGCCTGGGTTGATGTAGTTGTGTTATGACTATGAGGTTGGTTAATTTACTAGCCTGGGTTGATGGAGTTGTGTAATGACTATGAGGTTCGTTAATTTACTAGCCTGGGTTGATGGAGTTGTGTGATGACTATGAGGTTGGTTAATTTACTAGCCTGGGTTGATGGAGTTGTGTGATGACTATGAGGTTGGTTAATTTACTAGCCTGGGTTGATGGAGTTGTGTTATGACTATGAGGTTGGTTAATTTACTAGCCTGGGTTGATGGAGTTGTGTGATGACTAAGAGTTTGGTTAATTTACTAGCCTGGGTTGATGAAGTTGTGTGATGACTATGAGGTTCGTTAATTTACTAGCCTGGGTTGATGGAGTTGTGTTATGACTATGAGGTTCGTTAATTTACTAACCTGGGTTGATGGAGTTGTGTGATGACTATGAGGTTCGTTAATTTACTAGCCTGGGTTGATGGAGTTGTGTTATGAATATGATTGTGGTTAATTTACTAGCCTGGGTTGATGGAGTTGTGTGATGACTATGGTGTTGGTTAATTTACTAGCCTGGGTTGATGGAGTTGTGTGATGACTATGAGGTTCGTTAATTTACTAGCCTGTGTTGATGGAGTTGTGTTATGACGATGAGGATCGTTAATTTACTAGCCTGGGTTGATGGAGTTGTGTTATGACTATCAGGTTGGTTAATTTACTAGCCTGGGTTGATGGAGTTGTGTTATGACTATGAGGTTGGTTAATTTACTAGCCTGGGTTGATGGAGTTGTGTGATGACTAAGAGTTTGGTTAATTTACTAGCCTGGGTTGATGAAGTTGTGTGATGACTATGAGGTTCGTTAATTTACTAGCCTGTGTTGATGGAGTTGTGTTATGACTATGAGGTTCGTTAATTTACTAACCTGGGTTGATGGAGTTGTGTGATGACTATGAGGTTCGTTAATTTACTAGCCTGGGTTGATGGAGTTGTGCTATGAATATGATTGTGGTTAATTTACTAGCCTGGGTTGATGGAGTTGTGTGATGACTATGGTGTTGGTTAATTTACTAGCCTGGGTTGATAGAGTTGTGTGATGACTATGAGGTTCGTTAATTTACTAGCCTGGGTTGATGGAGTTGTGTTATGACTATGAGGATCGTTAATTTACTAGCCTGGGTTGATGAAGTTGTGTTATGAATATGAGGTTGGTTAATTTACTAGCCTGGGTTGATGGAGTTGTGTTATGACTATGAGGTTGGTTAATTTACTAGCGTGGGTTGATGAAGTTGTGTTATGACTATGAGGTTGGTTAATTTACTAGCCTGTGTTGATGGAGTTGTGTGATGACTATGAGTTTGGTTAATTTACTAGCCTGGGTTGATGGAGTTGTGTAATGACTATGAGTTTGGTTAATTTACTAGCCTGGGTTGATGGAGTTGTGTAATGACTATGACTATGGTTAATTTACTAGCCTGGGTTGATGGAGTTGTGTGATGACTATGAGGTTGGTTAATTTGCTAGCCTGGGTTGATGGAGTTGTGTGATGACTATAAGGTTGGTTAATTTACTAACCTGGGTTGATGAAGTTGTGTAATGACTATGAGGTTGGTTAATTTACTAGCCTGGGTTGATGGGTTGATGGAGTTGTGTGATGACTATGAGGTTGGTTAAATTACTAGCCTGGGTTGATGGAGTTGTGTGATGACTATGAGGTTCGTTAATTTACTAGCCTGGATTGATGGAGTTGTGTTATGACTATGATTGTGGTTAATTTACTAGCCTGGGTTGATGGAGTTGTGTTATGACTATGAGGTTGGTTAATTTACTAACCTGGGTAGATGAAGTTGTGTAATGACTATGAGGTTGGTTAATGTACAAGCCTGGGTTGATGGGTTGATGGGTTGATGGAGTTGTGTGATGACTATGAGGTTGGATAAATTTACTAGCCTGGGTTGATGGAGTTGTGTTATGACTATGATTGTGGTTAATTTACTAGCCTGGGTTGATGGAGTTGTGTGATGACTATGAGGTTGGTTAATTTACTAGCCTGGGTTGATGGAGTTGTGTGATGACTAAGAGTTTGGTTAATTTACTAGCCTGGGTTGATGAAGTTGTGTGATGACTATGAGGTTCGTTAATTTACTAGCCTGGGTTGATGGATTTGTGTTATGAATATGATTGTGGTTAATTTACTAGCCTGGGTTGATGGAGTTGTGTGATGACTATGAGGTTGGTTAATTTACTAGCCTGGGTTGATGGAGTTGTGTGATGACTATGAGGTTCGTTAATTTACTAGCCTGGGTTGATGAAGTTGTGTTATGAATATGATTGTGGTTAATTTACTAGCCTGGGTTGATGGAGTTGTGTTATGACTATGGGGATCGTTAATTTACTAGCCTGGGTTGATGAAGTTGTGTTATGAATATGAGGTTGGTTAATTTACTAGCCTGGGTTGATGGAGTATTGTGATGACTATGAGGTTGGTTAATTTACTAGCGTGGGTTGATGAAGTTGTGTTATGACTATGAGGTTGGTTAATTTACTAGCATGTGTTGATGGAGTTGTGTGATGACTATGAGTTTGGTTAATTTACTAGCCTGGCTTGATGGAGTTGTGTAATGACTATGAGTTTGGTTAATTTACTAGCCTGGGTTGATGGAGTTGTGTAATGACTATGAGTTTGGTTAATTTACTAGCCTGGGTTGATGGAGTTGTGTGATGACTATGAGGTTGGTTAATTTACTAGCCTGGGTTGATGGAGTTGTGTGATGACTATGAGGTTGGTTAATTTACTAACCTGGGTTGATGAAGTTGTGTAATGACTATGAGGTTGGTTAATTTACTAGCCTGGGTTGATGGGTTGATGGAGTTGTGTGATGACTATGAGGTTGGTTAAATTACTAGCCTGGGTTGATGGAGTTGTGTGATGACTATGAGGTTCGTTAATTTACTAGCCTGGATTGATGGAGTTGTGTTATGACTATGATTGTGGTTAATTTACTAGCCTGGGTTGAAGGAGTTGTGTGATGACTATGAGTTTGGTTAATTTACTAGCCTGGGTTGATCGAGTTGTGTTATGACTATGATGTTCGTTAATTTACTAGCCTGTGTTGATGGAGTTGTGTGATGACTATGAGGTTGGTTAATTTACTAGCCTGGGTTGATGGAGTTGTGTGATGACTATGAGGTTGGTTAATTTACTAGCCTGGGTTGATGGAGTTGTGTTATGACTATGAGGTTGGTTAATTTACTAGTCTGGGTTGATGGAGTTGTGTGATGACTATGAGGTTGGTTAATTTACTAGCTTGGGTTGATGTAGTTGTGTTATGACTATGAGGTTGGTTAATTTACTAGCCTGGGTTGATGGAGTTGTGAGATGACTATGAGGTTGGTTAATTTACTAGCCTGGGTTGATGGAGTTGTGTGATGACTATGAGGTTGGTTAATTTACTAGCCTGGATTGATGGAGTTGTGTAATGACTATGATTGTGGTTAATTTACTAGCCTGGGTTGATGGAGTTGTGTGATGACTATGAGGTTGATTAATTTACTAGCCTGGATTGATGGAGTTGTGTTATGACTATGAGGTTGGTTAATTTACTATCCTGGGTTGATGGAGTTGTGTTATGACTATGAGGTTGGATAATGTACTAGTCTGGGTTGATGGAGTTGTGTGATGGCTATGAGGTTGGTTAATTTACTAGCCTGTGTTGATGGAGTTGTGTAATGACTATGAGGTTGGTTAATATTCTAGCCTGGGTTGATGGAGTTGTGTGATGACTATGAGGTTGGTTAATTTACTAGTCTGGATTGATGGAGTTGTGTGATGACTATGAGGTTGGTTAATTTACTATCCTGGGTTGATGGAGTTGTGTTATGACTATGATTGTGGTTAATTTACTAGCCTGGGTTGATGGAGTTGTGTGATGACTATGAGGTTGGTTAATTTACTAGCCTGGGTTGATGGAGTTGTGTTATGACTATGATTGTGGTTAATTTACTAGCCTGGGTTGATGGAGTTGTGTGATGACTATGAGGTTGTTTAATTTACTAGCCTGGGTTGATGGAGTTGTGTTATGACTATGAGGTTGGTTAATTTACTAGCCTGGGTTGATGGAGTTGTGTGATGACTATGAGGTTGGTTAATTTACTAACCTGGGTTGATGAAGTTGTGTAATGACTATGAGGTTGGTTAATTTACTAGCCTGGGTTGATGGGTTGATGGAGTTGTGTGATGACTATGAGGTTGGTTAAATTACTAGCCTGGGTTGATGGAGTTGTGTGATGACTATGAGGTTCGTTAATTTACTAGCCTGGATTGATGGAGTTGTGTTATGACTATGATTGTGGTTAATTTACTAGCCTGGGTTGAAGGAGTTGTGTGATGACTATGAGTTTGGTTAATTTACTAGCCTGGGTTGATCGAGTTGTGTTATGACTATGATGTTCGTTAATTTACTAGCCTGTGTTGATGGAGTTGTGTGATGACTATGAGGTTGGTTAATTTACTAGCCTGGGTTGATGGAGTTGTGTTATGACTATGATTGTGGTTAATTTACTAGCCTGGGTTGATGGAGTTGTGTGATGACTATGAGGTTGGTTAATTTACTAGCCTGGGTTGATGGAGTTGTGTGATGACTAAGAGTTTGGTTAATTTACTAGCCTGGGTTGATGAAGTTGTGTGATGACTATGAGGTTCGTTAATTTACTAGCCTGGGTTGATGGATTTGTGTTATGAATATGATTGTGGTTAATTTACTAGCCTGGGTTGATGGAGTTGTGTGATGACTATGAGGTTGGTTAATTTACTAGCCTGGGTTGATGGAGTTGTGTGATGACTATGAGGTTCGTTAATTTACTAGCCTGGGTTGATGAAGTTGTGTTATGAATATGATTGTGGTTAATTTACTAGCCTGGGTTGATGGAGTTGTGTTATGACTATGAGGATCGTTAATTTACTAGCCTGGGTTGATGAAGTTGTGTTATGAATATGAGGTTGGTTAATTTACTAGCCTGGGTTGATGGAGTATTGTGATGACTATGAGGTTGGTTAATTTACTAGCGTGGGTTGATGAAGTTGTGTTATGACTATGAGGTTGGTTAATTTACTAGCATGTGTTGATGGAGTTGTGTGATGACTATGAGTTTGGTTAATTTACTAGCCTGGCTTGATGGAGTTGTGTAATGACTATGAGTTTGGTTAATTTACTAGCCTGGGTTGATGGAGTTGTGTAATGACTATGAGTTTGGTTAATTTACTAGCCTGGGTTGATGGAGTTGTGTGATGACTATGAGGTTGGTTAATTTACTAGCCTGGGTTGATGGAGTTGTGTGATGACTATGAGGTTGGTTAATTTACTAACCTGGGTTGATGAAGTTGTGTAATGACTATGAGGTTGGTTAATTTACTAGCCTGGGTTGATGGGTTGATGGAGTTGTGTGATGACTATGAGGTTGGTTAAATTACTAGCCTGGGTTGATGGAGTTGTGTGATGACTATGAGGTTCGTTAATTTACTAGCCTGGATTGATGGAGTTGTGTTATGACTATGATTGTGGTTAATTTACTAGCCTGGGTTGAAGGAGTTGTGTGATGACTATGAGTTTGGTTAATTTACTAGCCTGGGTTGATCGAGTTGTGTTATGACTATGATGTTCGTTAATTTACTAGCCTGTGTTGATGGAGTTGTGTGATGACTATGAGGTTGGTTAATTTACTAGCCTGGGTTGATGGAGTTGTGTGATGACTATGAGGTTGGTTAATTTACTAGCCTGGGTTGATGGAGTTGTGTTATGACTATGAGGTTGGTTAATTTACTAGTCTGGGTTGATGGAGTTGTGTGATGACTATGAGGTTGGTTAATTTACTAGCTTGGGTTGATGTAGTTGTGTTATGACTATGAGGTTGGTTAATTTACTAGCCTGGGTTGATGGAGTTGTGAGATGACTATGAGGTTGGTTAATTTACTAGCCTGGGTTGATGGAGTTGTGTGATGACTATGAGGTTGGTTAATTTACTAGCCTGGATTGATGGAGTTGTGTGATGACTATGATTGTGGTTAATTTACTAGCCTGGGTTGATGGAGTTGTGTGATGACTATGAGGTTGATTAATTTACTAGCCTGGATTGATGGAGTTGTGTTATGACTATGAGGTTGGTTAATTTACTATCCTGGGTTGATGGAGTTGTGTTATGACTATGAGGTTGGATAATGTACTAGTCTGGGTTGATGGAGTTGTGTGATGGCTATGAGGTTGGTTAATTTACTAGCCTGTGTTGATGGAGTTGTGTAATGACTATGAGGTTGGTTAATATTCTAGCCTGGGTTGATGGAGTTGTGTGATGACTATGAGGTTGGTTAATTTACTAGTCTGGATTGATGGAGTTGTGTGATGACTATGAGGTTGGTTAATTTACTATCCTGGGTTGATGGAGTTGTGTTATGACTATGATTGTGGTTAATTTACTAGCCTGGGTTGATGGAGTTGTGTGATGACTATGAGGTTGGTTAATTTACTAGCCTGGGTTGATGGAGTTGTGTTATGACTATGATTGTGGTTAATTTACTAGCCTGGGTTGATGGAGTTGTGTGATGACTATGAGGTTGTTTAATTTACTAGCCTGGGTTGATGGAGTTGTGTTATGACTATGAGGTTGGTTAATTTACTAGCCTGGGTTGATGGAGTTGTGTGATGACTATGAGGTTGGTTAATTTACTAACCTGGGTTGATGAAGTTGTGTAATGACTATGAGGTTGGTTAATTTACTAGCCTGGGTTGATGGGTTGATGGAGTTGTGTGATGACTATGAGGTTGGTTAAATTACTAGCCTGGGTTGATGGAGTTGTGTGATGACTATGAGGTTCGTTAATTTACTAGCCTGGATTGATGGAGTTGTGTTATGACTATGATTGTGGTTAATTTACTAGCCTGGGTTGAAGGAGTTGTGTGATGACTATGAGTTTGGTTAATTTACTAGCCTGGGTTGATCGAGTTGTGTTATGACTATGATGTTCGTTAATTTACTAGCCTGTGTTGATGGAGTTGTGTGATGACTATGAGGTTGGTTAATTTACTAGCCTGGGTTGATGGAGTTGTGTGATGACTATGAGGTTGGTTAATTTACTAGCCTGGGTTGATGGAGTTGTGTTATGACTATGAGGTTGGTTAATTTACTAGTCTGGGTTGATGGAGTTGTGTGATGACTATGAGGTTGGTTAATTTACTAGCTTGGGTTGATGTAGTTGTGTTATGACTATGAGGTTGGTTAATTTACTAGCCTGGGTTGATGGAGTTGTGAGATGACTATGAGGTTGGTTAATTTACTAGCCTGGGTTGATGGAGTTGTGTGATGACTATGAGGTTGGTTAATTTACTAGCCTGGATTGATGGAGTTGTGTGATGACTATGATTGTGGTTAATTTACTAGCCTGGGTTGATGGAGTTGTGTGATGACTATGAGGTTGATTAATTTACTAGCCTGGATTGATGGAGTTGTGTTATGACTATGAGGTTGGTTAATTTACTATCCTGGGTTGATGGAGTTGTGTTATGACTATGAGGTTGGATAATGTACTAGTCTGGGTTGATGGAGTTGTGTGATGGCTATGAGGTTGGTTAATTTACTAGCCTGTGTTGATGGAGTTGTGTAATGACTATGAGGTTGGTTAATATTCTAGCCTGGGTTGATGGAGTTGTGTGATGACTATGAGGTTGGTTAATTTACTAGTCTGGATTGATGGAGTTGTGTGATGACTATGAGGTTGGTTAATTTACTATCCTGGGTTGATGGAGTTGTGTTATGACTATGATTGTGGTTAATTTACTAGCCTGGGTTGATGGAGTTGTGTGATGACTATGAGGTTGGTTAATTTACTAGCCTGGGTTGATGGAGTTGTGTTATGACTATGATTGTGGTTAATTTACTAGCCTGGGTTGATGGAGTTGTGTGATGACTATGAGGTTGTTTAATTTACTAGCCTGGGTTGGTGGAGTTGTGTTATGACTATGAGGTTGGTTAATTTACTAGCCTGGGTTGATGGAGTTGTGTGATGACTATGAGGTTGGTTAATTTACTAACCTGGGTTGATGAAGTTGTGTAATGACTATGAGGTTGGTTAATTTACTAGCCTGGGTTGATGGGTTGATGGAGTTGTGTGATGACTATGAGGTTGGTTAAATTACTAGCCTGGGTTGATGGAGTTGTGTGATGACTATGAGGTTCGTTAATTTACTAGCCTGGATTGATGGAGTTGTGTTATGACTATGATTGTGGTTAATTTACTAGCCTGGGTTGATGGAGTTGTGTGATGACTATGAGTTTGGTTAATTTACTAGCCTGGGTTGATGGAGTTGTGTTATGACTATGATGTTCGTTAATTTACTAGCCTGTGTTGATGGAGTTGTGTGATGACTATGATGTTGGTTAATTTACTAGCCTGCGTTGATGGAGTTGTGTGATGACTATGATGTTGGTTAATTTACTAGCCTGGGTTGATGGAGTTGTGTTATGACTATGAGGTTGGTTAATTTACTAGTCTGGGTTGATGGAGTTGTGTGATGACTATGAGGTTGGTTAATTTACTAGCCTGGGTTGATGTAGTTGTGTTATGACTATGAGGTTGGTTAATTTACTAGCATGGGTTGATGGAGTTGTGTGATGACTATGCGGTTGGTTAATTTACTAGCCTGGGTTGATGGAGTTGTGTGATGACTATGAGGTTGGTTAATTTACTGGCCTGTATTGATGGAGTTGTGTGATGACTATGATTGTGGTTAATTTACTAGCCTGGGTTGATGGAGTTGTGTGATGACTATGAGGTTGGTTAATTTACTAGCCTAGATTGATGGAGTTGTGTTATGACTATGAGGTTGGTTAATTTACTATCCTGGGTTGATGGAGTTGTGTTATGACTATGAGGTTGGTTAATTTACTAGTCTGGGTTGAAGGAGTTGTGTGATGACTATGAGGTTGGTTAATTTACTAGCCTGGGTTGATGGAGTTGTGTAATGACTATGAGGTTGGTTAATATACTAGCCTGGGTTGATGGAGTTGTGTGATGACTATGAGGTTGGTTAATTTACTAGTCTGGATTGATGGAGTTGTGTGATGACGATGAGGTTGGTTAATTTACTATCCTGGGTTGATGGAGTTGTGTTATGACTATGATTGTGGTTAATTTACTAGCCTGGGTTGATGGAGTTGTGTGATGACTATGAGGTTGGTTAATTTACTATCCTGGGTTGATGGAGTTGTGTTATGACTATGATTGTGGTTAATTTACTAGCCTGGGTTGATGGAGTTGTGTGATGACTATGAGGTTGGTTAATTTACTAGCCTGGGTTGATGGAGTTGTGTTATGACTATGAGGTTGGTTAATTTACTAGTCTGGGTTGATGGAGTAGTGTGTTGACTATGATTGTGGTTAATTTACTATCCTGGGTTGATGGAGTTGTGTGATGACTATGTGGTTGGTTAATTTACTAGCCTGGGTTGATGTAGTTGTGTTATGACTATGAGGTTGGTTAATTTACTAACCTGGGTTGATGGAGTTGTGTAATGACTATGAGGTTCGTTAATTTACTAGCCTGGGTTGATGGAGTTGTGTGATGACTATGAGGTTGGTTAATTTACTAGCCTGGGTTGATGGAGTTGTGTGATGACTATGAGGTTGGTTAATTTACTAGCCTGGGTTGATGGAGTTGTGTTATGACTATGAGGTTGGTTAATTTACTAGCCTGGGTTGATGGAGTTGTGTGATGACTAAGAGTTTGGTTAATTTACTAGCCTGGGTTGATGAAGTTGTGTGATGACTATGAGGTTCGTTTAATTTACTAGCCTGGGTTGATGGAGTTGTGTTATGACTATGAGGTTCGTTAATTTACTAACCTGGGTTGATGGAGTTGTGTGATGACTATGAGGTTCGTTAATTTACTAGCCTGGGTTGATGGAGTTGTGTTATGAATATGATTGTGGTTAATTTACTAGCCTGGGTTGATGGAGTTGTGTGATGACTATGGTGTTGGTTAATTTACTAGCCTGGGTTGATGGAGTTGTGTGATGACTATGTGGTTCGTTAATTTACTAGCCTGGGTTGATGGAGTTGTGTTATGACGATGAGGATCGTTAATTTACTAGCCTGGGTTGATGGAGTTGTGTTATGACTATCAGGTTGGTTAATTTACTAGCCTGGGTTGATGGAGTTGTGTTATGACTATGAGGTTGGTTAATTTACTAGCCTGGGTTGATGGAGTTGTGTGATGACTAAGAGTTTGGTTAATTTACTAGCCTGGGTTGATGAAGTTGTGTGATGACTATGAGGTTCGTTAATTTACTAGCCTGTGTTGATGGAGTTGTGTTATGACTATGAGGTTCGTTAATTTACTAACCTGGGTTGATGGAGTTGTGTGATGACTATGAGGTTCGTTAATTTACTAGCCTGGGTTGATGGAGTTGTGCTATGAATATGATTGTGGTTAATTTACTAGCCTGGGTTGATGGAGTTGTGTGATGACTATGGTGTTGGTTAATTTACTAGCCTGGGTTGATAGAGTTGTGTGATGACTATGAGGTTCGTTAATTTACTAGCCTGGGTTGATGGAGTTGTGTTATGACTATGAGGATCGTTAATTTACTAGCCTGGGTTGATGAAGTTGTGTTATGAATATGAGGTTGGTTAATTTACTAGCCTGGGTTGATGGAGTTGTGTTATGACTATGAGGTTGGTTAATTTACTAGCGTGGGTTGATGAAGTTGTGTTATGACTATGAGGTTGGTTAATTTACTAGCCTGTGTTGATGGAGTTGTGTGATGACTATGAGTTTGGTTAATTTACTAGCCTGGGTTGATGGAGTTGTGTAATGACTATGAGTTTGGTTAATTTACTAGCCTGGGTTGATGGAGTTGTGTAATAACTATGACTATGGTTAATTTACTAGCCTGGGTTGATGGAGTTGTGTGATGACTATGAGGTTGGTTAATTTGCTAGCCTGGGTTGATGGAGTTGTGTGATGACTATAAGGTTGGTTAATTTACTAACTTGGGTTGATGAAGTTGTGTAATGACTATGAGGTTGGTTAATTTACTAGCCTGGGTTGATGGGTTGATGGAGTTGTGTGATGACTATGAGGTTGGTTAAATTACTAGCCTGGGTTGATGGAGTTGTGTGATGACTATGAGGTTCGTTAATTTACTAGCCTGGATTGATGGAGTTGTGTTATGACTATGATTGTGGTTAATTTACTAGCCTGGGTTGATGGAGTTGTGTTATGACTATGAGGTTGGTTAATTTACTAACCTGGGTAGATGAAGTTGTGTAATGACTATGAGGTTGGTTAATGTACAAGCCTGGGTTGATGGGTTGATGGGTTGATGGAGTTGTGTGATGACTATGAGGTTGGATAAATTTACTAGCCTGGGTTGATGGAGTTGTGTTATGACTATGATTGTGGTTAATTTACTAGCCTGGGTTGATGGAGTTGTGTGATGACTATGAGGTTGGTTAATTTACTAGCCTGGGTTGATGGAGTTGTGTGATGACTAAGAGTTTGGTTAATTTACTAGCCTGGGTTGATGAAGTTGTGTGATGACTATGAGGTTCGTTAATTTACTAGCCTGGGTTGATGGATTTGTGTTATGAATATGATTGTGGTTAATTTACTAGCCTGGGTTGATGGAGTTGTGTGATGACTATGAGGTTGGTTAATTTACTAGCCTGGGTTGATGGAGTTGTGTGATGACTATGAGGTTCGTTAATTTACTAGCCTGGGTTGATGAAGTTGTGTTATGAATATGATTGTGGTTAATTTACTAGCCTGGGTTGATGGAGTTGTGTTATGACTATGAGGATCGTTAATTTACTAGCCTGGGTTGATGAAGTTGTGTTATGAATATGAGGTTGGTTAATTTACTAGCCTGGGTTGATGGAGTATTGTGATGACTATGAGGTTGGTTAATTTACTAGCGTGGGTTGATGAAGTTGTGTTATGACTATGAGGTTGGTTAATTTACTAGCATGTGTTGATGGAGTTGTGTGATGACTATGAGTTTGGTTAATTTACTAGCCTGGCTTGATGGAGTTGTGTAATGACTATGAGTTTGGTTAATTTACTAGCCTGGGTTGATGGAGTTGTGTAATGACTATGAGTTTGGTTAATTTACTAGCCTGGGTTGATGGAGTTGTGTGATGACTATGAGGTTGGTTAATTTACTAGCCTGGGTTGATGGAGTTGTGTGATGACTATGAGGTTGGTTAATTTACTAACCTGGGTTGATGAAGTTGTGTAATGACTATGAGGTTGGTTAATTTACTAGCCTGGGTTGATGGGTTGATGGAGTTGTGTGATGACTATGAGGTTGGTTAAATTACTAGCCTGGGTTGATGGAGTTGTGTGATGACTATGAGGTTCGTTAATTTACTAGCCTGGATTGATGGAGTTGTGTTATGACTATGATTGTGGTTAATTTACTAGCCTGGGTTGAAGGAGTTGTGTGATGACTATGAGTTTGGTTAATTTACTAGCCTGGGTTGATCGAGTTGTGTTATGACTATGATGTTCGTTAATTTACTAGCCTGTGTTGATGGAGTTGTGTGATGACTATGAGGTTGGTTAATTTACTAGCCTGGGTTGATGGAGTTGTGTGATGACTATGAGGTTGGTTAATTTACTAGCCTGGGTTGATGGAGTTGTGTTATGACTATGAGGTTGGTTAATTTACTAGTCTGGGTTGATGGAGTTGTGTGATGACTATGAGGTTGGTTAATTTACTAGCTTGGGTTGATGTAGTTGTGTTATGACTATGAGGTTGGTTAATTTACTAGCCTGGGTTGATGGAGTTGTGAGATGACTATGAGGTTGGTTAATTTACTAGCCTGGGTTGATGGAGTTGTGTGATGACTATGAGGTTGGTTAATTTACTAGCCTGGATTGATGGAGTTGTGTGATGACTATGATTGTGGTTAATTTACTAGCCTGGGTTGATGGAGTTGTGTGATGACTATGAGGTTGATTAATTTACTAGCCTGGATTGATGGAGTTGTGTTATGACTATGAGATTGGTTAATTTACTATCCTGGGTTGATGGAGTTGTGTTATGACTATGAGGTTGGATAATGTACTAGTCTGGGTTGATGGAGTTGTGTGATGGCTATGAGGTTGGTTAATTTACTAGCCTGTGTTGATGGAGTTGTGTAATGACTATGAGGTTGGTTAATATTCTAGCCTGGGTTGATGGAGTTGTGTGATGACTATGAGGTTGGTTAATTTACTAGTCTGGATTGATGGAGTTGTGTGATGACTATGAGGTTGGTTAATTTACTATCCTGGGTTGATGGAGTTGTGTTATGACTATGATTGTGGTTAATTTACTAGCCTGGGTTGATGGAGTTGTGTGATGACTATGAGGTTGGTTAATTTACTAGCCTGGGTTGATGGAGTTGTGTTATGACTATGATTGTGGTTAATTTACTAGCCTGGGTTGATGGAGTTGTGTGATGACTATGAGGTTGTTTAATTTACTAGCCTGGGTTGATGGAGTTGTGTTATGACTATGAGGTTGGTTAATTTACTAGCCTGGGTTGATGGAGTTGTGTGATGACTATGAGGTTGGTTAATTTACTAACCTGGGTTGATGAAGTTGTGTAATGACTATGAGGTTGGTTAATTTACTAGCCTGGGTTGATGGGTTGATGGAGTTGTGTGATGACTATGAGGTTGGTTAAATTACTAGCCTGGGTTGATGGAGTTGTGTGATGACTATGAGGTTCGTTAATTTACTAGCCTGGATTGATGGAGTTGTGTTATGCCTATGATTGTGGTTAATTTACTAGCCTGGGTTGATGGAGTTGTGTGATGACTATGAGTTTGGTTAATTTACTAGCCTGGGTTGATGGAGTTGTGTTATGACTATGATGTTCGTTAATTTACTAGCCTGTGTTGATGGAGTTGTGTGATGACTATGATGTTGGTTAATTTACTAGCCTGCGTTGATGGAGTTGTGTGATGACTATGATGTTGGTTAATTTACTAGCCTGGGTTGATGGAGTTGTGTTATGACTATGAGGTTGGTTAATTTACTAGTCTGGGTTGATGGAGTTGTGTGATGACTATGAGGTTGGTTAATTTACTAGCCTGGGTTGATGTAGTTGTGTTATGACTATGAGGTTGGTTAATTTACTAGCATGGGTTGATGGAGTTGTGTGATGACTATGCGGTTGGTTAATTTACTAGCCTGGGTTGATGGAGTTGTGTGATGACTATGAGGTTGGTTAATTTACTGGCCTGTATTGATGGAGTTGTGTGATGACTATGATTGTGGTTAATTTACTAGCCTGGGTTGATGGAGTTGTGTGATGACTATGAGGTTGGTTAATTTACTAGCCTGGATTGATGGAGTTGTGTTATGACTATGAGGTTGGTTAATTTACTATCCTGGGTTGATGGAGTTGTGTTATGACTATGAGGTTGGTTAATTTACTAGTCTGGGTTGAAGGAGTTGTGTGATGACTATGAGGTTGGTTAATTTACTAGCCTGGGTTGATGGAGTTGTGTAATGACTATGAGGTTGGTTAATATACTAGCCTGGGTTGATGGAGTTGTGTGATGACTATGAGGTTGGTTAATTTACTAGTCTGGATTGATGGAGTTGTGTGATGACGATGAGGTTGGTTAATTTACTATCCTGGGTTGATGGAGTTGTGTTATGACTATGATTGTGGTTAATTTACTAGCCTGGGTTGATGGAGTTGTGTGATGACTATGAGGTTGGTTAATTTACTATCCTGGGTTGATGGAGTTGTGTTATGACTATGATTGTGGTTAATTTACTAGCCTGGGTTGATGGAGTTGTGTGATGACTATGAGGTTGGTTAATTTACTAGCCTGGGTTGATGGAGTTGTGTTATGACTATGAGGTTGGTTAATTTACTAGTCTGGGTTGATGGAGTAGTGTGTTGACTATGATTGTGGTTAATTTACTATCCTGGGTTGATGGAGTTGTGTGATGACTATGTGGTTGGTTAATTTACTAGCCTGGGTTGATGTAGTTGTGTTATGACTATGAGGTTGGTTAATTTACTAACCTGGGTTGATGGAGTTGTGTAATGACTATGAGGTTCGTTAATTTACTAGCCTGGGTTGATGGAGTTGTGTGATGACTATGAGGTTGGTTAATTTACTAGCCTGGGTTGATGGAGTTGTGTGATGACTATGAGGTTGGTTAATTTACTAGCCTGGGTTGATGGAGTTGTGTTATGACTATGAGGTTGGTTAATTTACTAGCCTGGGTTGATGGAGTTGTGTGATGACTAAGAGTTTGGTTAATTTACTAGCCTGGGTTGATGAAGTTGTGTGATGACTATGAGGTTCGTTAATTTACTAGCCTGGGTTGATGGAGTTGTGTTATGACTATGAGGTTCGTTAATTTACTAACCTGGGTTGATGGAGTTGTGTGATGACTATGAGGTTCGTTAATTTACTAGCCTGGGTTGATGGAGTTGTGTTATGAATATGATTGTGGTTAATTTACTAGCCTGGGTTGATGGAGTTGTGTGATGACTATGGTGTTGGTTAATTTACTAGCCTGGGTTGATGGAGTTGTGTGATGACTATGAGGTTCGTTAATTTACTAGCCTGGGTTGATGGAGTTGTGTTATGACGATGAGGATCGTTAATTTACTAGCCTGGGTTGATGAAGTTGTGTTATGAATATGAGGTTGGTTAATTTACTAGCCTGGGTTGATGGAGTTGTGTGATGACTATCAGGTTGGTTAATTTACTAGCCTGGGTTGATGGAGTTGTGTTATGACTATGAGGTTGGTTAATTTACTAGCCTGGGTTGATGGAGTTGTGTGATGACTAAGAGTTTGGTTAATTTACTAGCCTGGGTTGATGAAGTTGTGTGATGACTATGAGGTTCGTTAATTTACTAGCCTGTGTTGATGGAGTTGTGTTATGACTATGAGGTTCGTTAATTTACTAACCTGGGTTGATGGAGTTGTGTGATGACTATGAGGTTCGTTAATTTACTAGCCTGGGTTGATGGAGTTGTGTTATGAATATGATTGTGGTTAATTTACTAGCCTGGGTTGATGGAGTTGTGTGATGACTATGGTGTTGGTTAATTTACTAGCCTGGGTTGATAGAGTTGTGTGATGACTATGAGGTTCGTTAATTTACTAGCCTGGGTTGATGGAGTTGTGTTATGACTATGAGGATCGTTAATTTACTAGCCTGGGTTGATGAAGTTGTGTTATGAATATGAGGTTGGTTAATTTACTAGCCTGGGTTGATGGAGTTGTGTTATGACTATGAGGTTGGTTAATTTACTAGCGTGGGTTGATGAAGTTGTGTTATGACTATGAGGTTGGTTAATTTACTAGCCTGTGTTGATGGAGTTGTGTGATGACTATGAGTTTGGTTAATTTACTAGCCTGGGTTGATGGAGTTGTGTTATGACTATGATGTTCGTTAATTTACTAGCCTGTGTTGATGGAGTTGTGTGATGACTATGATGTTGGTTAATTGACTAGCCTGCGTTGATGGAGTTGTGTGATGACTATGATGTTGGTTAATTTACTAGCCTGGGTTGATGGAGTTGTGTTATGACTATGAGGTTGGTTAATTTACTAGTCTGGGTTGATGGAGTTGTGTGATGACTATGTGGTTGGTTAATTTACTAGCCTGGGTTGATGTAGTTGTGTTATGACTATGAGGTTGGTTAATTTACTAGCATGGGTTGATGGAGTTGTGTGATGACTATGAGGTTGGTTAATTTACTAGCCTGGGTTGATGGAGTTGTGTGATGACTATGAGGTTGGTTAATTTACTAGCCTGTATTGATGGAGTTGTGTGATGACAATGATTGTGGTTAATTTACTAGCCTGGGTTGATGGAGTTGTGTGATGACTATGAGGTTGGTTAATTTACTAGCCTGGATTGATGGAGTTGTGTTATGACTATGAGGTTGGTTAATTTACTATCCTGGGTTGATGGAGTTGTGTTATGACTATGAGGTTGGTTAATTTACTAGTCTGGGTTGAAGGAGTTGTGTGATGACTATGAGGTTGGTTAATTTACTAGCCTGGGTTGATGGAGTTGTGTAATGACTATGAGGTTGGTTAATATACTAGCCTGGGTTGATGGAGTTGTGTGATGACTATGAGGTTGGTTAATTTACTAGCCTGGATTGATGGAGTTGTGTTATGACTATGATTGTGGTTAATTTACTAGCCTGGGTTGAAGGAGTTGTGTGATGACTATGAGTTTGGTTAATTTACTAGCCTGGGTTGATGGAGTTGTGTTATGACTATGATGTTCGTTAATTTACTAGCCTGTGTTGATGGAGTTGTGTGATGACTATGAGGTTGGTTAATTTACTAGCCTGGGTTGATGGAGTTGTGTGATGACTATGAGGTTGGTTAATTTACTAGCCTGGGTTGATGGAGTTGTGTTATGACTATGAGGTTGGTTAATTTACTAGTCTGGGTTGATGGAGTTGTGTGATGACTATGAGGTTGGTTAATTTACTAGCTTGGGTTGATGTAGTTGTGTTATGACTATGAGGTTGGTTAATTTACTAGCCTGTGTTGATGGAGTTGTGTGATGACTATGAGGTTGGTTAATTTACTAGCCTGGGTTGATAGAGTTGTGTGATGACTATGAGGTTCGTTAATTTACTAGCCTGGGTTGATGGAGTTGTGTTATGACTATGAGGATCGTTAATTTACTAGCCTGGGTTGATGAAGTTGTGTTATGAATATGAGGTTGGTTAATTTACTAGCCTGGGTTGATGGAGTTGTGTTATGACTATGAGGTTGGTTAATTTACTAGCGTGGGTTGATGAAGTTGTGTTATGACTATGAGGTTGGTTAATTTACTAGCCTGTGTTGATGGAGTTGTGTGATGACTATGAGTTTGGTTAATTTACTAGCCTGGGTTGATGGAGTTGTGTTATGACTATGATGTTCGTTAATTTACTAGCCTGTGTTGATGGAGTTGTGTGATGACTATGATGTTGGTTAATTTACTAGCCTGCGTTGATGGAGTTGTGTGATGACTATGATGTTGGTTAATTTACTATCCTGGGTTGATGGAGTTGTGTTATGACTATGATTGTGGTTAATTTACTAGCCTGGGTTGATGGAGTTGTGTGATGACTATGAGGTTGGTTAATTTACTAGCCTGGGTTGATGGAGTTGTGTTATGACTATGATTGTGGTTAATTTACTAGCCTGGGTTGATGGAGTTGTGTGATGACTATGAGGTTGTTTAATTTACTAGCCTGGGTTGATGGAGTTGTGTTATGACTATGAGGTTGGTTAATTTACTAGCCTGGGTTGATGGAGTTGTGTGATGACTATGAGGTTGGTTAATTTACTAACCTGGGTTGATGAAGTTGTGTAATGACTATGAGGTTGGTTAATTTACTAGCCTGGGTTGATGGGTTGATGGAGTTGTGTGATGACTATGAGGTTGGTTAAATTACTAGCCTGGGTTGATGGAGTTGTGTGATGACTATGAGGTTCGTTAATTTACTAGCCTGGATTGATGGAGTTGTGTTATGACTATGATTGTGGTTAATTTACTAGCCTGGGTTGATGGAGTTGTGTGATGACTATGAGGTTGGTTAATTTACTAGCCTGGATTGATGGAGTTGTGTTATGACTATGAGGTTGGTTAATTTACTATCCTGGGTTGATGGAGTTGTGTTATGACTATGAGGTTGGTTAATTTACTAGTCTGGGTTGAAGGAGTTGTGTGATGACTATGAGGTTGGTTAATTTACTAGCCTGGGTTGATGGAGTTGTGTAATGACTATGAGGTTGGTTAATATACTAGCCTGGGTTGATGGAGTTGTGTGATGACTATGAGGTTGGTTAATTTACTAGCCTGGATTGATGGAGTTGTGTTATGACTATGATTGTGGTTAATTTACTAGCCTGGGTTGAAGGAGTTGTGTGATGACTATGAGTTTGGTTAATTTACTAGCCTGGGTTGATGGAGTTGTGTTATGATTATGATGTTCGTTAATTTACTAGCCTGTGTTGATGGAGTTGTGTGATGACTATGAGGTTGGTTAATTTACTAGCCTGGTTTGATGGAGTTGTGTGATGACTATGAGGTTGGTTAATTTACTAGTCTGGGTTGATGGAGTTGTGTGATGACTATGAGGTTAGTTAATTTACTAGCTTGGGTTGATGTAGTTGTGTTATGACTATGAGGTTGGTTAATTTACTAGCCTGTGTTGATGGAGTTGTGTGATGACTATGAGGTTGGTTAATTTACTAGCCTGGGTTGATGGAGTTGTGTGATGACTATGAGGTTGGTTCATTTACTAGCCTGGATTGATGGAGTTGTGTGATGACTATGATTGTGGTTAATTTACTAGCCTGGGTTGATGGAGTTGTGTGATGACTATGAGGTTGGTTAATTTACTAGCCTGGATTGATGGAGTTGTGTTATGAATATGAGGTTGGTTAATTTACTATCCTGGGTTGATGGAGTTGTGTTATGACTATGAGGTTGGTTAATGTACTAGTCTGGGTTGATGGAGTTGTGTGATGGCTATGAGGTTGGTTAATTTACTAGCCTGGGTTGATGGAGTTGTGTAATGACTATGAGGTTGGTTAATATTCTAGCCTGGGTTGATGAAGTTGTGTGATGACTATGAGGTTGGTTAATTTACTAGTCTGGATTGATGGAGTTGTGTGATGACTATGATGTTGGTTAATTTACTATCCTGGGTTGATGGAGTTGTGTTATGACTATGATTGTGGTTAATTTACTAGCCTGGGTTGATGGAGTTGTGTGATGACTATGAGGTTGGTTAATTTACTAGCCTGGGTTGATGGAGTTGTGTTATGACTATGATTGTGGTTAATTTACTAGCCTGGGTTGATGGAGTTGTGTGATGACTATGAGGTTGTTTAATTTACTAGCCTGGGTTGATGGAGTTGTGTTATGACTATGAGGTTGGTTAATTTACTAGCCTGGGTTGATGGAGTTGTGTGATGACTATGAGGTTGGTTAATTTACTAACCTGGGTTGATGAAGTTGTGTAATGACTATGAGGTTGGTTAATTTACTAGCCTGGGTTGATGGGTTGATGGAGTTGTGTGATGACTATGAGGTTGGTTAAATTACTAGCCTGGGTTGATGGAGTTGTGTGATGACTATGAGGTTCGTTAATTTACTAGCCTGGATTGATGGAGTTGTGTTATGACTATGATTGTGGTTAATTTACTAGCCTGGGTTGATGGAGTTGTGTGATGACTATGAGTTTGGTTAATTTACTAGCCTGGGTTGATGGAGTTGTGTTATGACTATGATGTTCGTTAATTTACTAGCCTGTGTTGATGGAGTTGTGTGATGACTATGATGTTGGTTAATTTACTAGCCTGCGTTGATGGAGTTGTGTTATGACTATGAGGTTGGTTAATTTACTAGTCTGGGTTGATGGAGTTGTGTGATGACTATGAGGTTGGTTAATTTACTAGCCTGGGTTGATGTAGTTGTGTTATGACTATGAGGTTGGTTAATTTACTAGCATGGGTTGATGGAGTTGTGTGATGACTATGAGGTTGGTTAATTTACTAGCCTGGGTTGATGGAGTTGTGTGATGACTATGAGGTTGGTTAATTTACTAGCCTGTATTGATGGAGTTGTGTGATGACTATGATTGTGGTTAATTTACTAGCCTGGGTTGATGGAGTTGTGTGATGACTATGAGGTTGGTTAATTTACTAGCCTGGATTGATGGAGTTGTGTTATGACGATGAGGTTGGTTAATTTACTATCCTGGGTTGATGGAGTTGTGTTATGACTATGAGGTTGGTTAATTTACTAGTCTGGGTTGAAGGAGTTGTGTGATGACTATGAGGTTGGTTAATTTACTAGCCTGGGTTGATGGAGTTGTGTAATGACTATGAGGTTGGTTAATATACTAGCCTGGGTTGATGGAGTTGTGTGATGACTATGAGGTTGGTTAATTTACTAGTCTGGATTGATGGAGTTGTGTGATGACGATGAGGTTGGTTAATTTACTATCCTGGGTTGATGGAGTTGTGTTATGACTATGATTGTGGTTAATTTACTAGCCTGGGTTGATGGAGTTGTGTGATGACTATGATGTAGGTTAATTTACTAGCCTGGGTTGATGGAGTTGTGTTATGACTATGATGTTCGTTAATTTACTAGCCTGTGTTGATGGAGTTGTGTGATGACTATGATGTTGGTTAATTTACTAGCCTGCGTTGATGGAGTTGTGTGATGACTATGATGTTGGTTAATTTACTAGCCTGGGTTGATGGAGTTGTGTTATGACTATGAGGTTGGTTAATTTACTAGTCTGGGTTGATGGAGTTGTGTGATGACTATGAGGTTGGTTAATTTACTAGCCTGGGTTGATGTAGTTGTGTTATGACTATGAGGTTGGTTAATTTACTAGCATGGGTTGATGGAGTTGTGTGATGACTATGAGGTTGGTTAATTTACTAGCCTGGGTTGATGGAGTTGTGTGATGACTATGAGGTTGGTTAATTTACTAGCCTGTATTGATGGAGTTGTGTGATGACTATGATTGTGGTTAATTTACTAGCCTGGGTTGATGGAGTTGTGTGATGACTATGAGGTTGGTTAATTTACTAGCCTGGATTGATGGAGTTGTGTTATGACGATGAGGTTGGTTAATTTACTATCCTGGGTTGATGGAGTTGTGTTATGACTATGAGGTTGGTTAATTTACTAGTCTGGGTTGAAGGAGTTGTGTGATGACTATGAGGTTGGTTAATTTACTAGCCTGGGTTGATGGAGTTGTGTAATGACTATGAGGTTGGTTAATATACTAGCCTGGGTTGATGGAGTTGTGTGATGACTATGAGGTTGGTTAATTTACTAGTCTGGATTGATGGAGTTGTGTGATGACGATGAGGTTGGTTAATTTACTATCCTGGGTTGATGGAGTTGTGTTATGACTATGATTGTGGTTAATTTACTAGCCTGGGTTGATGGAGTTGTGTGATGACTATGATGTAGGTTAATTTACTATCCTGGGTTGATGGAGTTGTGTTATGACTATGATTGTGGTTAATTTACTAGCCTGGGTTGATGGAGTTGTGTGATGACTATGAGGTTGGTTAATTTACTAGCCTGGGTTGATGGAGTTGTGTTATGACTATGAGGTTGGTTAATTTACTAGTCTGGGTTGATGGAGTAGTGTGTTGACTATGATTGTGGTTAATTTACTATCCTGGGTTGATGGAGTTGTGTGATGACTATGTGGTTGGTTAATTTACTAGCCTGGGTTGATGTAGTTGTGTTATGACTATGAGGTTGGTTAATTTACTAGCCTGGGTTGATGGAGTTGTGTAATGACTATGAGGTTCGTTAATTTACTAGCCTGGGTTGATGGAGTTGTGTGATGACTATGAGGTTGGTTAATTTACTAGCCTGGGTTGATGGAGTTGTGTGATGACTATGAGGTTGGTTAATTTACTAGCCTGGGTTGATGGAGTTGTGTTATGACTATGAGGTTGGTTAATTTACTAGCCTGGGTTGATGGAGTTGTGTGATGACTAAGAGTTTGGTTAATTTACTAGCCTGGGTTGATGAAGTTGTGTGATGACTATGAGGTTCGTTAATTTACTAGCCTGGGTTGATGGAGTTGTGTTATGACTATGAGGTTCGTTAATTTACTAACCTGGGTTGATGGAGTTGTGTGATGACTATGAGGTTCGTTAATTTACTAGCCTGGGTTGATGGAGTTGTGTTATGAATATGATTGTGGTTAATTTACTAGCCTGGGTTGATGGAGTTGTGTGATGACTATGATGTTGGTTAATTTACTAGCCTGGGTTGATGGAGTTGTGTGATGACTATGAGGTTCGTTAATTTACTAGCCTGGGTTGATGGAGTTGTGTTATGACGATGAGGATCGTTAATTTACTAGCCTGGGTTGATGAAGTTGTGTTATGAATATGAGGTTGGTTAATTTACTAGCCTGGGTTGATGGAGTTGTGTTATGACTATCAGGTTGGTTAATTTACTAGCCTGGGTTGATGGAGTTGTGTTATGACTATGAGGTTGGTTAATTTACTAGCCTGGGTTGATGGAGTTGTGTGATGACTAAGAGTTTGGTTAATTTACTAGCCTGGGTTGATGAAGTTGTGTGATGACTATGAGGTTCGTTAATTTACTAGCCTGTGTTGATGGAGTTGTGTTATGACTATGAGGTTCGTTAATTTACTAACCTGGGTTGATGGAGTTGTGTGATGACTATGAGGTTCGTTAATTTACTAGCCTGGGTTGATGGAGTTGTGTTATGAATATGATTGTGGTTAATTTACTAGCCTGGGTTGATGGAGTTGTGTGATGACTATGGTGTTGGTTAATTTACTAGCCTGGGTTGATAGAGTTGTGTGATGACTATGAGGTTCGTTAATTTACTAGCCTGGGTTGATGGAGTTGTGTTATGACTATGAGGATCGTTAATTTACTAGCCTGGGTTGATGAAGTTGTGTTATGAATATGAGGTTGGTTAATTTACTAGCCTGGGTTGATGGAGTTGTGTTATGACTATGAGGTTGGTTAATTTACTAGCGTGGGTTGATGAAGTTGTGTTATGACTATGAGGTTGGTTAATTTACTAGCCTGTGTTGATGGAGTTGTGTGATGACTATGAGTTTGGTTAATTTACTAGCCTGGGTTGATGGAGTTGTGTTATGACTATGATGTTCGTTAATTTACTAGCCTGTGTTGATGGAGTTGTGTGATGACTATGATGTTGGTTAATTTACTAGCCTGCGTTGATGGAGATGTGTGATGACTATGATGTTGGTTAATTTACTAGCCTGGGTTGATGGAGTTGTGTTATGACTATGAGGTTGGTTAATTTACTAGTCTGGGTTGATGGAGTTGTGTGATGACTATGAGGTTGGTTAATTTACTAGCCTGGGTTGATGTAGTTGTGTTATGACTATGAGGTTGGTTAATTTACTAGCATGGGTTGATGGAGTTGTGTGATGACTATGAGGTTGGTTAATTTACTAGCCTGGGTTGATGGAGTTGTGTGATGACTATGAGGTTGGTTAATTTACTAGCCTGTATTGATGGAGTTGTGTGATGACTATGATTGTGGTTAATTTACTAGCCTGGGTTGATGGAGTTGTGTGATGACTATGAGGTTGGTTAATTTACTAGCCTGGATTGATGGAGTTGTGTTATGACTATGAGGTTGGTTAATTTACTATCCTGGGTTGATGGAGTTGTGTTATGACTATGAGGTTGGTTAATTTACTAGTCTGGGTTGAAGGAGTTGTGTGATGACTATGAGGTTGGTTAATTTACTAGCCTGGGTTGATGGAGTTGTGTAATGACTATGAGGTTGGTTAATATACTAGCCTGGGTTGATGGAGTTGTGTGATGACTATGAGGTTGGTTAATTTACTAGTCTGGATTGATGGAGTTGTGTGATGACGATGAGGTTGGTTAATTTACTATCCTGGGTTGATGGAGTTGTGTTATGACTATGATTGTGGTTAATTTACTAGCCTGGGTTGATGGAGTTGTGTGATGACTATGAGGTTGGTTAATTTACTATCCTGGGTTGATGGAGTTGTGTTATGACTATGATTGTGGTTAATTTACTAGCCTGGGTTGATGGAGTTGTGTGATGACTATGAGGTTGGTTAATTTACTAGCCTGGGTTGATGGAGTTGTGTTATGACTATGAGGTTGGTTAATTTACTAGTCTGGGTTGATGGAGTAGTGTGTTGACTATGATTGTGGTTAATTTACTATCCTGGGTTGATGGAGTTGTGTGATGACTATGAGGTTCGTTAATTTACTAGCCTGGGTTGATGTAGTTGTGTTATGACTATGAGGTTGGTTAATTTACTAGCCTGGGTTGATGGAGTTGTGTAATGACTATGAGGTTCGTTAATTTACTAGCCTGGGTTGATGAAGTTGTGTTATGAATATGAGGTTGGTTAATTTACTAGCCTGGGTTGATGGAGTTGTGTTATGACTATCAGGTTGGTTAATTTACTAGCCTGGGTTGATGGAGTTGTGTTATGACTATGAGGTTGGTTAATTTACTAGCCTGGGTTGATGGAGTTGTGTTATGACTATGAGGTTGGTTAATTTACTAGCCTGGGTTGATGGAGTTGTGTGATGACTAAGAGTTTGGTTAATTTACTAGCCTGGGTTGATGAAGTTGTGTGATGACTATGAGGTTCGTTAATTTACTAGCCTGTGTTGATGGAGTTGTGTTATGACTATGAGGTTCGTTAATTTACTAACCTGGGTTGATGGAGTTGTGTGATGACTATGAGGTTCGTTAATTTACTAGCCTGGGTTGATGGAGTTGTGTTATGAATATGATTGTGGTTAATTTACTAGCCTGGGTTGATGGAGTTGTGTGATGACTATGGTGTTGGTTAATTTACTAGCCTGGGTTGATAGAGTTGTGTGATGACTATGAGGTTCGTTAATTTACTAGCCTGGGTTGATGGAGTTGTGTTATGACTATGAGGATCGTTAATTTACTAGCCTGGGTTGATGAAGTTGTGTTATGAATATGAGGTTGGTTAATTTACTAGCCTGGGTTGATGGAGTTGTGTTATGACTATGAGGTTGGTTAATTTACTAGCGTGGGTTGATGAAGTTGTGTTATGACTATGAGGTTGGTTAATTTACTAGCCTGTGTTGATGGAGTTGTGTGATGACTATGAGTTTGGTTAATTTACTAGCCTGGGTTGATGGAGTTGTGTTATGACTATGATGTTCGTTAATTTACTAGCCTGTGTTGATGGAGTTGTGTGATGACTATGATGTTGGTTAATTTACTAGCCTGCGTTGATGGAGATGTGTGATGACTATGATGTTGGTTAATTTACTAGCCTGGGTTGATGGAGTTGTGTTATGACTATGAGGTTGGTTAATTTACTAGTCTGGGTTGATGGAGTTGTGTGATGACTATGAGGTTGGTTAATTTACTAGCCTGGGTTGATGTAGTTGTGTTATGACTATGAGGTTGGTTAATTTACTAGCATGGGTTGATGGAGTTGTGTGATGACTATGAGGTTGGTTAATTTACTAGCCTGGGTTGATGGAGTTGTGTGATGACTATGAGGTTGGTTAATTTACTAGCCTGTATTGATGGAGTTGTGTGATGACTATGATTGTGGTTAATTTACTAGCCTGGGTTGATGGAGTTGTGTGATGACTATGAGGTTGGTTAATTTACTAGCCTGGATTGATGGAGTTGTGTTATGACTATGAGGTTGGTTAATTTACTATCCTGGGTTGATGGAGTTGTGTTATGACTATGAGGTTGGTTAATTTACTAGTCTGGGTTGAAGGAGTTGTGTGATGACTATGAGGTTGGTTAATTTACTAGCCTGGGTTGATGGAGTTGTGTAATGACTATGAGGTTGGTTAATATACTAGCCTGGGTTGATGGAGTTGTGTGATGACTATGAGGTTGGTTAATTTACTAGTCTGGATTGATGGAGTTGTGTGATGACGATGAGGTTGGTTAATTTACTATCCTGGGTTGATGGAGTTGTGTTATGACTATGATTGTGGTTAATTTACTAGCCTGGGTTGATGGAGTTGTGTGATGACTATGAGGTTGGTTAATTTACTATCCTGGGTTGATGGAGTTGTGTTATGACTATGATTGTGGTTAATTTACTAGCCTGGGTTGATGGAGTTGTGTGATGACTATGAGGTTGGTTAATTTACTAGCCTGGGTTGATGGAGTTGTGTTATGACTATGAGGTTGGTTAATTTACTAGTCTGGGTTGATGGAGTAGTGTGTTGACTATGATTGTGGTTAATTTACTATCCTGGGTTGATGGAGTTGTGTGATGACTATGTGGTTGGTTAATTTACTAGCCTGGGTTGATGTAGTTGTGTTATGACTATGAGGTTGGTTAATTTACTAGCCTGGGTTGATGGAGTTGTGTAATGACTATGAGGTTCGTTAATTTACTAGCCTGGGTTGATGGAGTTGTGTGATGACTATGAGGTTGGTTAATTTACTAGCCTGGGTTGATGGAGTTGTGTGATGACTATGAGGTTGGTTAATTTACTAGCCTGGGTTGATGGAGTTGTGTTATGACTATGAGGTTGGTTAATTTACTAGCCTGGGTTGATGGAGTTGTGTGATGACTAAGAGTTTGGTTAATTTACTAGCCTGGGTTGATGAAGTTGTGTGATGACTATGAGGTTCGTTAATTTACTAGCCTGTGTTGATGGAGTTGTGTTATGACTATGAGGTTGGTTAATTTACTAGCCTGGGTTGATGGAGTTGTGTGATGACTATGAGGTTGGTTAATTTACTAGCCTGGGTTGATGGAGTTGTGTTATGACTATGAGGTTGGTTAATTTACTAGCCTGGGTTGATGGAGTTGTGTGATGACTAAGAGTTTGGTTAATTTACTAGCCTGGGTTGATGAAGTTGTGTGATGACTATGAGGTTCGTTAATTTACTAGCCTGTGTTGATGGAGTTGTGTTATGACTATGAGGTTCGTTAATTTACTAACCTGGGTTGATGGAGTTGTGTGATGACTATGAGGTTCGTTAATTTACTAGCCTGGGTTGATGGAGTTGTGTTATGAATATGATTGTGGTTAATTTACTAGCCTGGGTTGATGGAGTTGTGTGATGACTATGGTGTTGGTTAATTTACTAGCCTGGGTTGATAGAGTTGTGTGATGACTATGAGGTTCGTTAATTTACTAGCCTGGGTTGATGGAGTTGTGTTATGACTATGAGGATCGTTAATTTACTAGCCTGGGTTGATGAAGTTGTGTTATGAATATGAGGTTGGTTAATTTACTAGCCTGGGTTGATGGAGTTGTGTTATGACTATGAGGTTGGTTAATTTACTAGCGTGGGTTGATGAAGTTGTGCTATGACTATGAGGTTGGTTAATTTACTAGCCTGTGTTGATGGAGTTGTGTGATGACTATGAGTTTGGTTAATTTACTAGCCTGGGTTGATGGAGTTGTGTTATGACTATGATGTTCGTTAATTTACTAGCCTGTGTTGATGGAGTTGTGTGATGACTATGATGTTGGTTAATTTACTAGCCTGCGTTGATGGAGATGTGTGATGACTATGATGTTGGTTAATTTACTAGCCTGGGTTGATGGAGTTGTGTTATGACTATGAGGTTGGTTAATTTACTAGTCTGGGTTGATGGAGTTGTGTGATGACTATGAGGTTGGTTAATTTACTAGCCTGGGTTGATGTAGTTGTGTTATGACTATGAGGTTGGTTAATTTACTAGCATGGGTTGATGGAGTTGTGTGATGACTATGAGGTTGGTTAATTTACTAGCCTGGGTTGATGGAGTTGTGTGATGACTATGAGGTTGGTTAATTTACTAGCCTGTATTGATGGAGTTGTGTGATGACTATGATTGTGGTTAATTTACTAGCCTGGGTTGATGGAGTTGTGTGATGACTATGAGGTTGGTTAATTTACTAGCCTGGATTGATGGAGTTGTGTTATGACTATGAGGTTGGTTAATTTACTATCCTGGGTTGATGGAGTTGTGTTATGACTATGAGGTTGGTTAATTTACTAGTCTGGGTTGAAGGAGTTGTGTGATGACTATGAGGTTGGTTAATTTACTAGCCTGGGTTGATGGAGTTGTGTAATGACTATGAGGTTGGTTAATATACTAGCCTGGGTTGATGGAGTTGTGTGATGACTATGAGGTTGGTTAATTTACTAGTCTGGATTGATGGAGTTGTGTGATGACGATGAGGTTGGTTAATTTACTATCCTGGGTTGATGGAGTTGTGTTATGACTATGATTGTGGTTAATTTACTAGCCTGGGTTGATGGAGTTGTGTGATGACTATGAGGTTGGTTAATTTACTATCCTGGGTTGATGGAGTTGTGTTATGACTATGATTGTGGTTAATTTACTAGCCTGGGTTGATGGAGTTGTGTGATGACTATGAGGTTGGTTAATTTACTAGCCTGGGTTGATGGAGTTGTGTTATGACTATGAGGTTGGTTAATTTACTAGTCTGGGTTGATGGAGTAGTGTGTTGACTATGATTGTGGTTAATTTACTATCCTGGGTTGATGGAGTTGTGTGATGACTATGTGGTTGGTTAATTTACTAGCCTGGGTTGATGTAGTTGTGTTATGACTATGAGGTTGGTTAATTTACTAGCCTGGGTTGATGGAGTTGTGTAATGACTATGAGGTTCGTTAATTTACTAGCCTGGGTTGATGGAGTTGTGTGATGACTATGAGGTTGGTTAATTTACTAGCCTGGGTTGATGGAGTTGTGTGATGACTATGAGGTTGGTTAATTTACTAGCCTGGGTTGATGGAGTTGTGTTATGACTATGAGGTTGGTTAATTTACTAGCCTGGGTTGATGGAGTTGTGTGATGACTAAGAGTTTGGTTAATTTACTAGCCTGGGTTGATGAAGTTGTGTGATGACTATGAGGTTCGTTAATTTACTAGCCTGGGTTGATGGAGTTGTGTTATGACTATGAGGTTCGTTAATTTATTAACCTGGGTTGATGGAGTTGTGTGATGACTATGAGGTTCGTTAATTTACTAGCCTGGGTTGATGGAGTTGTGTTATGAATATGATTGTGGTTAATTTACTAGCCTGGGTTGATGGAGTTGTGTGATGACTATGGTGTTGGTTAATTTACTAGCCTGGGTTGATGGAGTTGTGTGATGACTATGAGGTTCGTTAATTTACTAGCCTGGGTTGATGGAGTTGTGTTATGACGATGAGGATCGTTAATTTACTAGCCTGGGTTGATGAAGTTGTGTTATGAATATGAGGTTGGTTAATTTACTAGCCTGGGTTGATGGAGTTGTGTTATGACTATCAGGTTGGTTAATTTACTAGCCTGGGTTGATGGAGTTGTGTTATGACTATGAGGTTGGTTAATTTACTAGCCTGGGTTGATGGAGTTGTGTGATGACTAAGAGTTTGGTTAATTTACTAGCCTGGGTTGATGAAGTTGTGTGATGACTATGAGGTTCGTTAATTTACTAGCCTGTGTTGATGGAGTTGTGTTATGACTATGAGGTTCGTTAATTTACTAACCTGGGTTGATGGAGTTGTGTGATGACTATGAGGTTCGTTAATTTACTAGCCTGGGTTGATGGAGTTGTGTTATGAATATGATTGTGGTTAATTTACTAGCCTGGGTTGATGGAGTTGTGTGATGACTATGGTGTTGGTTAATTTACTAGCCTGGGTTGATAGAGTTGTGTGATGACTATGAGGTTCGTTAATTTACTAGCCTGGGTTGATGGAGTTGTGTTATGACTATGAGGATCGTTAATTTACTAGCCTGGGTTGATGAAGTTGTGTTATGAATATGAGGTTGGTTAATTTACTAGCCTGGGTTGATGGAGTTGTGTTATGACTATGAGGTTGGTTAATTTACTAGCGTGGGTTGATGAAGTTGTGTTATGACTATGAGGTTGGTTAATTTACTAGCCTGTGTTGATGGAGTTGTGTCATGACTATGAGTTTGGTTAATTTACTAGCCTGGGTTGATGGAGTTGTGTAATGACAATGAGTTTGGTTAATTTACTAGCCTGGGTTGATGGAGTTGTGTAATGACTATGACTATGGTTAATTTACTAGCCTGGGTTGATGGAGTTGTGTGATGACTATGAGGTTGGTTAATTTGCTAGCCTGGGTTGATGGAGTTGTGTGATGACTATAAGGTTGGTTAATTTACTAACCTGGGTTGATGAAGTTGTGTAATGACTATGAGGTTGGTTAATTTACTAGCCTGGGTTGATGGGTTGATGGAGTTGTGTGATGACTATGAGGTTGGTTAAATTACTAGCCTGGGTTGATGGAGTTGTGTGATGACTATGAGGTTCGTTAATTTACTAGCCTGGATTGATGGAGTTGTGTTATGACTATGATTGTGGTTAATTTACTAGCCTGGGTTGATGGAGTTGTGTTATGACTATGAGGTTGGTTAATTTACTAACCTGGGTTGATGAAGTTGTGTAATGACTATGAGGTTGGTTAATTTACAAGCCTGGGTTGATGGGTTGATGGGTTGATGGAGTTGTGTGATGACTATGAGGTTGGATAAATTTACTAGCCTGGGTTGATGGAGTTGTGTGATGACTATGAGGTTCGTTAATTTACTAGCCTGGATTGATGGAGTTGTGTTATGACTATAATTGTGGTTAATTTACTAGCCTGGGTTGATGGAGTTGTGTTATGACTATGAGGTTCGTTAATTTACTAGCCTGGGTTGATGGAGTTGTGTTATGACTATGAGGTTGGTTAATTTACTAGCCTGGGTTGATGGAGTTGTGTGATGACTATGAGGTTGGTTAATTTACTAGCCTGGGTTGATGGAGTTGTGTGATGACTATGAGGTTGGTTAATTTACTAGCCTGGTTTGATGGAGTTGTGTGATGACTATGAGGTTCGTTAATGTACTAGCCTGGATTGATGGAGTTGTGTTATGACTATGATTGTGGTTAATTTACTAGCCTGGGTTGATGGAGTTGTGTGATGACTAAGAGTTTGGTTAATTTACTAGCCTGGGTTGATGGAGTTGTGTGATGACTATGAGGTTCGTTAGTTTACTAGCCTGGGTTGATGGAGTTGTGTTATGACTATGAGGTTGGTTAATTTACTAGCCTGGGTTGATGGAGTTGTGTGATGACTATGAGGTTGGTTAATTTACTAGCCTGGGTTGATGGAGTTGTGTAATGACTATGAGGTTCGTTAATTTACTAGCCTGGGTTGATGGAGTTGTGTGATGACTATGAGGTTGGTTAATTTACTAGCCTGGGTTGATGGAGTTGAGTGATGACTATGAGGTTGGTTAATTTACTAGCCTGGGTTGATGGAGTTGTGTTATGGCTATGAGGTTGGTTAATTTACTAGCCTGGGTTGATGGAGTTGTGTGATGACTAAGAGTTTGGTTAATTTACTAGCCTGGGTTGATGAAGTTGTGTGATGACTATGAGGTTCGTTAATTTACTAGCCTGGGTTGATGGAGTTGTGTTATGACTATGAGGTTGATTAATTTACTAGCCTGGGTTGATGGAGTTGTGTGATGACTATGAGGTTGGTTAATTTACTAACCTGGGTTGATGAAGTTGTGTAATGACTATGAGGTTGGTTAATTTACTAGCCTGGGTTGATGGGTTGATGGAGTTGTGTGATGACTATGAGGTTGGTTAAATTACTAGCCTGGGTTGATGGAGTTGTGTGATGACTATGAGGTTCGTTAATTTACTAGCCTGGATTGATGGAGTTGTGTTATGACTATGATTGTGGTTAATTTACTAGCCTGGGTTGATGGAGTTGTGTTATGACTATGAGGTTGGTTAATTTACTAACCTGGTTTGATGAAGTTGTGTAATGACTATGAGGTTGGTTAATTTACAAGCCTGGGTTGATGGGTTGATGGAGTTGTGTGATGACTATGAGGTTGGATAAATTTACTAGCCTGGGTTGATAGAGTTGTGTGATGACTATGAGGTTCGTTAATTTACTAGCCTGGATTGATGGAGTTGTGTTATGACTATGATTGTGGTTAATTTACTAGCCTGGGTTGATGGAGTTGTGTTATGACTATGAGGTTCGTTAATTTACTAGCCTGGGTTGATGGAGTTGTGTTATGACTATGAGGTTGGTTAATTTACTAGCCTGGGTTGATGGAGTTGTGTGATGACTATGAGGTTGGTTAATTTACTAGCCTGGGTTGATGGAGTTGTGTGATGACTATGAGGTTGGTTAATTTACTAGCCTGGGTTGATGGAGTTGTGTGATGACTATGAGGTTCGTTAATTTACTAGCCTGGATTGATGGAGTTGTGTTATGACTATGATTGTGGTTAATTTACTAGCCTGGGTTGATGGAGTTGTGTGATGACTAAGAGTTTGGTTAATTTACTAGCCTGTGTTGATGGAGTTGTGTGATGACTATGAGGTTCGTTAATTTACTAGCCTGGGTTGATGGAGTTGTGTTATGACTATGAGGTTGGTTAATTTACTAGCCTGGGTTGATGGAGTTGTGTGATGACTATGAGGTTGGTTAATTTACTAGCCTGGATTGATGGAGTTGTGTGATGACTATGATTGTGGTTAATTTAATAGCCTGGGTTGATGGAGTTGTGTGATGACTATGAGGTTGGTTAATTTACTAACCTGGATTGATGGAGTTGTGTTATGACTATGAGGTTGGTTAATTTACTATCCTGGGTTGATGGAGTTGTGTTATGACTATGAGGTTGGTTAATTTACTAGTCTGGGTTGATGGAGTTGTGTGATGACTATGAGGTTGGTTAATTTACTAGCCTGGGTTGATGGAGTTGTGTAATGACTATGAGGTTGGTTAATATACTAACCTGGGTTGATGGAGTTGTGTGATGACTATGAGGTTGGTTAATTTACTAGTCTGGATTGATGGAGTTGTGTGATGACGATGAGGTTGGTTAATTTACTATCCTGGGTTGATGGAGTTGTGTTATGACTATGATTGTGGTTAATTTACTAGCCTGGGTTGATGGAGTTGTGTGATGACTATGAGGTTGGTTAATTTACTATCCTGGGTTGATGGAGTTGTGTTATGACTATAATTGTGGTTAATTTACTAGCCTGGGTTGATGGAGTTGTGTGATGACTATGAGGTTGGTTAATTTACTAGCCTGGGTTGATGGAGTTGTGTTATGACTATGAGGTTGGTTAATTTACTAGTCTGGGTTGATGGAGTTGTGTGTTGACTATGATTGTGGTTAATTTACTATCCTGTGTTGATGGAGTTGTGTGATGACTATGTGGTTGGTTAATTTACTAGCCTGGGTTGATGTAGTTGTGTAATGACTATGAGGTTCGTTAATTTACTAGCCTGGGTTGATGGAGTTGTGTGATGACTATGAGGTTGGTTAATTTACTAGCCTGGGTTGATGGAGTTGTGTGATGACTATGAGGTTGGTTAATTTACTAGCCTGGGTTGATGGAGTTGTGTTATGACTATGAGGTTGGTTAATTTACTAGCCTGGGTTGATGGAGTTGTGTAATGACTATGAGGTTCGTTAATTTACTAGCCTGGGTTGATGGAGTTGTGTGATGACTATGAGGTTGGTTAATTTACTAGCCTGTGTTGATGAAGTTGTGTAATGACTATGAGGTTCGTTAATTTACTAGCCTGGGTTGATGGAGTTGTGTTATGACTATGAGGTTCGTTAATTTACTAACCTGGGTTGATGGAGTTGTGTGATGACTATGAGGTTCGTTAATTTACTAGCCTGGGTTGATGGAGTTGTGTTATGAATATGATTGTGGTTAATTTACTAGCCTGGGTTGATGGAGTTGTGTGATGACTATGGTGTTGGTTAATTTACTAGCCTGGGTTGATGGAGTTTTGTGATGACTATGAGGTTCGTTAATTTACTAGCCTGGGTTGATGGAGTTGTGTTATGACTATGAGGATCGCTAATTTACTAGCCTGGGTTGATGAAGTTGTGTTATGAATATGAGGTTGGTTAATTTACTAGCCTGGGTTGATGGAGTTGTGTTATGACTATGAGGTTGGTTAATTTACTAGCCTGGGTTGATGGAGTTGTGTTATGACTATGAGGTTGGTTAATTTACTAGCCTGGGTTGATGGAGTTGTGTGATGACTAAGAGTTTGGTTAATTTACTAGCCTGGGTTGATGAAGTTGTGTGATGACTATGAGGTTCGTTAATTTACTAGCCTGGGTTGATGGAGTTGTGTTATGACTATGAGGTTCGTTAATTTACTAACCTGGGTTGATGGAGTTGTGTGATGACTATGAGGTTCGTTAATTTACTAGCCTGGGTTGATGGAGTTGTGTTATGAATATGATTGTGGTTAATTTACTAGCCTGGGTTGATGGAGTTGTGTGATGACTATGGTGTTGGTTAATTACTAGCCTGGGTTGATGGAGTTGTGTGATGACTATGAGGTTCGTTAATTTACTAGCCTGGGTTGATGGAGTTGTGTTATGACTATGAGGATCGTTAATTTACTAGCCTGGGTTGATGAAGTTGTGTTATGAATATGAGGTTGGTTAATTTACTAGCCTGGGTTGATGGAGTTGTGTTATGACTATGAGGTTGGTTAATTTACTAGCGTGGGTTGATGAAGTTGTGTTATGACTATGAGGTTGGTTAATTTACTAGCCTGTGTTGATGGAGATGTGTGATGACTATGAGTTTGGTTAATTTACTAGCCTGGGTTGATGGAGTTGTGTAATGACTATGAGTTTGGTTAATTTACTAGCCTGGGTTGATGGAGTTGTGTAATGACTATGAGTTTGGTTAATTTACTAGCCTGGGTTGATGGAGTTGTGTGATGACTATGAGGTTGGTTAATTTACTAGCCTGGGTTGATGGAGTTGTGTGATGACTATAAGGTTGGTTAATTTACTAACCTGGGTTGATGAAGTTGTGTAATGACTATGAGGTTGGTTAATTTACTAGCCTGGGTTGATGGGTTGATGGAGTTGTGTGATGACTATGAGGTTGGTTAAATTACTAGCCTGGGTTGATGGAGTTGTGTGATGACTATGAGGTTCGTTAATTTACTAGCCTGGATTGATGGAGTTGTGTTATGACTATGATTGTGGTTAATTTACTAGCCTGGGTTGATGGAGTTGTGTTATGACTATGATGTTGGTTAATTTACTAACCTGGGTTGATGAAGTTGTGTAATGACTATGAGGTTGGTTAATTTACAAGCCTGGGTTGATGGGTTGATGGGTTGATGGAGTTGTGTGATGACTATGAGGTTGGATAAATTTACTAGCCTGGGTTGATGGAGTTGTGTGATGACTATGAGGTTCGTTAATTTACTAGCCTGGATTGATGAAGTTGTGTTATGACTATGATTGTGGTTAATTTACTAGCCTGGGTTGATGGAGTTGTGTTATGACTATGAGGTTCGTTAATTTACTAGCCTGGGTTGATGGAGTTGTGTTATGACTATGAGGTTGGTTAATTTACTAGCCTGGGTTGATGGAGTTGTGTGATGACTATGAGGTTGGTTAATTTACTAGCCTGGGTTGATGGAGTTGTGTGATGACTATGAGGTTGATTAATTTACTAGCCTGGGTTGATGGAGTTGTGTGATGACTATGAGGTTGGTTAATTTTTCTAGCCTGGGTTGATTGAGTTGTGTGATGACTATGAGGTTCGTTAATTTACTAGCCTGGATTGATGGAGTTGTGTTATGACTATGATTGTGGTTAATTTACTAGCCTGGGTTGATGGAGTTGTGTGATGACTAAGAGTTTGGTTAATTTACTAGCCTGGGTTGATGGAGTTGTGTGATGACTATGAGGTTCGTTAATTTACTAGCCTGGGTTGATGGAGTTGTGTTATGACTATGAGGTTGGTTAATTTACTAGCCTGGGTTGATGGAGTTGTGTGATGACTATGAGGTTGGTTAATTTACTAGCCTGGGTTGATGGAGTTGTGTAATGACTATGAGGTTCGTTAATTTACTAGCCTGGGTTGATGGAGTTGTGTGATGACTATGAGGTTGGTTAATTTACTAGCCTGGGTTGATGGAGTTGTGTGATGACTATGAGGTTGGTTAATTTACTAGCTTGGGTTGATGGAGTTGTGTTATGGCTATGAGGTTGGTTAATTTACTAGCCTGGGTTGATGGAGTTGTGTGATGACTAAGAGTTTGGTTAATTTACTAGCCTGGGTTGATGAAGTTGTGTGATGACTATGAGGTTCGTTAATTTACTAGCCTGGGTTGATGGAGTTGTGTTATGACTATGAGGTTGGTTAATTTACTAGCCTGGGTTGATGGAGTTGTGTGATGACTATGAGGTTGGTTAATTTACTAACCTGGGTTGATGAAGTTGTGTAATGACTATGAGGTTGGTTAATTTACTAGCCTGGGTTGATGGGTTGATGGAGTTGTGTGATGACTATGAGGTTGGTTAAATTACTAGCCTGGGTTGATGGAGTTGTGTGATGACTATGAGGTTCGTTAATTTACTAGCCTGGATTGATGGAGTTGTGTTATGACTATGATTGTGGTTAATTTACTAGCCTGGGTTGATGGAGTTGTGTTATGACTATGAGGTTGGTTAATTTACTAGCCTGGGTTGATGGAGTTGTGTGATGACTATGAGGTTGGTTAATTTACTAGCCTGGGTTGATGGAGTTGTGTTATGACTATGAGGTTGGTTAATTTACTAGCCTGGGTTGATGGAGTTGTGTGATGACTAAGAGTTTGGTTAATTTACTAGCCTGTGTTGATGAAGTTGTGTAATGACTATGAGGTTCGTTAATTTACTAGCCTGGGTTGATGGAGTTGTGTTATGACTATGAGGTTCGTTAATTTACTAACCTGGGTTGATGGAGTTGTGTGATGACTATGAGGTTCGTTAATTTACTAGCCTGGGTTGATGGAGTTGTGTTATGAATATGATTGTGGTTAATTTACTAGCCTGGATTGATGGAGTTGTGTGATGACTATGGTGTTGGTTAATTTACTAGCCTGGGTTGATGGAGTTGTGTGATGACTATGAGGTTCGTTAATTTACTAGCCTGGGTTGATGGAGTTGTGTTATGACTATGAGGATCGCTAATTTACTAGCCTGGGTTGATGAAGTTGTGTTATGAATATGAGGTTGGTTAATTTACTAGCCTGGGTTGATGGAGTTGTGTTATGACTATGAGGTTGGTTAATTTACTAGCCTGGGTTGATGGAGTTGTGTTATGACTATGAGGTTGGTTAATTTACTAGCCTGGGTTGATGGAGTTGTGTTATGACTATGAGGTTGGTTAATTTACTAGCCTGGGTTGATGGAGTTGTGTGATGACTAAGAGTTTGGTTAATTTACTAGCCTGGGTTGATGAAGTTGTGTGATGACTATGAGGTTCGTTAATTTACTAGCCTGGGTTGATGGAGTTGTGTTATGACTATGAGGTTCGTTAATTTACTAACCTGGGTTGATGGAGTTGTGTGATGACTATGAGGTTCGTTAATTTACTAGCCTGGGTTGATGGAGTTGTGTTATGAATATGATTGTGGTTAATTTACTAGCCTGGGTTGATGGAGTTGTGTGATGACTATGGTGTTGGTTAATTTACTAGCCTGGGTTGATGGAGTTGTGTGATGACTATGAGGTTCGTTAATTTACTAGCCTGGGTTGATGGAGTTGTGTTATGACTATGAGGATCGTTAATTTACTAGCCTGGGTTGATGAAGTTGTGTTATGAATATGAGGTTGGTTAATTTACTAGCCTGGGTTGATGGAGTTGTGTTATGACTATGAGGTTGGTTAATTTACTAGCGTGGATTGATGAAGTTGTGTTATGACTATGAGGTTGGTTAATTTACTAGCCTGTGTTGATGGAGTTGTGTGATGACTATGAGTTTGGTTAATTTACTAGCCTGGGTTGATGGAGTTGTGTAATGACTATGAGTTTGGTTAATTTACTAGCCTGGGTTGATGGAGTTGTGTAATGACTATGAGTTTGGTTAATTTACTAGCCTGGGTTGATGGAGTTGTGTGATGACTATGAGGTTGGTTAATTTACTAGCCTGGGTTGATGGAGTTGTGTGATGACTATAAGGTTGGTTAATTTACTAACCTGGGTTGATGAAGTTGTGTAATGACTATGAGGTTGGTTAATTTACTAGCCTGGGTTGATGGGTTGATGGAGTTGTGTGATGACTATGAGGTTGGTTAAATTACTAGCCTGGGTTGATGGAGTTGTGTGATGACTATGAGGTTCGTTAATTTACTAGCCTGGATTGATGGAGTTGTGTTATGACTATGATTGTGGTTAATTTACTAGCCTGGGTTGATGGAGTTGTGTTATGACTATGAGGTTGGTTAATTTACTAACCTGGGTTGATGAAGTTGTGTAATGACTATGAGGTTGGTTAATTTACAAGCCTGGGTTGATGGGTTGATGGGTTGATGGAGTTGTGTGATGACTATGAGGTTGGATAAATTTACTAGCCTGGGTTGATGGAGTTGTGTGATGACTATGAGGTTCGTTAATTTACTAGCCTGGATTGATGGAGTTGTGTTATGACTATGATTGTGGTTAATTTACTAGCCTGGGTTGATGGAGTTGTGTTATGACTATGAGGTTCGTTAATTTACTAGCCTGGGTTGATGGAGTTGTGTTATGACTATGAGGTTGGTTAATTTACTAGCCTGGGTTGATGGAGTTGTGTGATGACTATGAGGTTGGTTAATTTACTAGCCTGGGTTGATGGAGTTGTGTGATGACTATGAGGTTGATTAATTTACTAGCCTGGGTTGATGGAGTTGTGTGATGACTATGAGGTTGGTTAATTTACTAGCCTGGGTTGATGGAGTTGTGTGATGACTATGAGGTTCGTTAATTTACTAGCCTGGATTGATGGAGTTGTGTTATGACTATGATTGTGGTTAATTTACTAGCCTGGGTTGATGGAGTTGTGTGATGACTAAGAGTTTGGTTAATTTACTAGCCTGGGTTGATGGAGTTGTGTGATGACTATGAGGTTCGTTAATTTACTAGCCTGGGTTGATGGAGTTGTGTTATGACTATGAGGTTGGTTAATTTACTAGCCTGGGTTGATGGAGTTGTGTGATGACTATGAGGTTGGTTAATTTACTAGCCTGGGTTGATGGAGTTGTGTAATGACTATGAGGTTCGTTAATTTACTAGCCTGGGTTGATGGAGTTGTGTGATGACTATGAGGTTGGTTAATTTACTAGCCTGGGTTGATGGAGTTGTGTGATGACTCTGAGGTTGGTTAATTTACTAGCCTGGGTTGATGGAGTTGTGTTATGGCTATGAGGTTGGTTAATTTACTAGCCTGGGTTGATGGAGTTGTGTGATGACTAAGAGTTTGGTTAATTTACTAGCCTGGGTTGATGAAGTTGTGTGATGACTATGAGGTTCGTTAATTTACTAGCCTGGGTTGATGGAGTTGTGTTATGACTATGAGGTTGGTTAATTTACTAGCCTGGGTTGATGGAGTTGTGTGATGACTATGAGGTTGGTTAATTTACTAACCTGGGTTGATGAAGTTGTGTAATGACTATGAGGTTGGTTAATTTACTAGCCTGGGTTGATGGGTTGATGGAGTTGTGTGATGACTATGAGGTTGGTTAAATTACTAGCCTGGGTTGATGGAGTTGTGTGATGACTATGAGGTTCGTTAATTTACTAGCCTGGATTGATGGAGTTGTGTTATGACTATGATTGTGGTTAATTTACTAGCCTGGGTTGATGGAGTTGTGTTATGACTATGAGGTTGGTTAATTTACTAACCTGGGTTGATGAAGTTGTGTAATGACTATGAGGTTGGTTAATTTACAAGCCTGGGTTGATGGGTTGATGGAGTGGTGTGATGACTATGAGGTTGGATAAATTTACTAGCCTGGGTTGATAGAGTTGTGTGATGACTATGAGGTTCGTTAATTTACTAGCCTGGATTGATGGAGTTGTGTTATGACTATGATTGTGGTTAATTTACTAGCCTGGGTTGATGGAGTTGTGATATGACTATGAGGTTCGTTAATTTACTAGCCTGGGTTGATGGAGTTGTGTTATGACTATGAGGTTGGTTAATTTACTAGCCTGGGTTGATGGAGTTGTGTGATGACTATGAGGTTGGTTAATTTACTAGCCTGGGTTGATGGAGTTGTGTGATGACTATGAGGTTGGTTAATTTACTAGCCTGGGTTGATGGAGTTGTGTGATGACTATGAGGTTCGTTAATTTACTAGCCTGGATTGATGGAGTTGTGTTATGACTATGATTGTGGTTAATTTACTAGCCTGGGTTGATGGAGTTGTGTGATGACTACGAGTTTGGTTAATTTACTAGCCTGGGTTGATGGAGTTGTGTGATGACTATGAGGTTCGTTAATTTACTAGCCTGGGTTGATGGAGTTGTGTTATGAATATGAGGTTGGTTAATTTACTAGCCTGGGTTGATGGAGTTGTGTGATGACTATGAGGTTGGTTAATTTACTAGCCTGGGTTGATGGAGTTGTGTAATGACTATGAGGTTGGTTAATTTACTAGCCTGGGTTGATGGAGTTGTGTGATGACTATGAGGTTGGTTAATTTACTAGCCTGGGTTGATGGAGTTGTGTGATGACTATGAGGTTGGTTAATTTACTAGCCTGGGTTGATGGAGTTGTGTAATGACTATGAGGTTCGTTAATTTACTAGCCTGGGTTGATGGAGTTGTGTGATGACTATGAGGTTGGTTAATTTACTAGCCTGGGTTGATGGAGTTGTGTGATGACTCTGAGGTTGGTTAATTTACTAGCCTGGGTTGATGGAGTTGTGTTATGGCTATGAGGTTGGTTAATTTACTAGCCTGGGTTGATGGAGTTGTGTGATGACTAAGAGTTTGGTTAATTTACTAGCCTGGGTTGATGAAGTTGTGTGATGACTATGAGGTTCGTTAATTTACTAGCCTGGGTTGATGGAGTTGTGTTATGACTATGAGGTTGGTTAATTTACTAGCCTGGGTTGATGGAGTTGTGTGATGACTATGAGGTTGGTTAATTTACTAACCTGGGTTGATGAAGTTGTGTAATGACTATGAGGTTGGTTAATTTACAAGCCTGGGTTGATGGGTTGATGGAGTTGTGTGATGACTATGAGGTTGGTTAAATTACTAGCCTGGGTTGATGGAGTTGTGTGATGACTATGAGGTTCGTTAATTTACTAGCCTGGATTGATGGAGTTGTGTTATGACTATGATTGTGGTTAATTTACTAGCCTGGGTTGATGGAGTTGTGTGATGACTATGAGGTTGGTTAATTTACTAGCCTGGGTTGATGGAGTTGTGTGATGACTATGAGGTTCGTTAATTTACTAGCCTGGATTGATGGAGTTGTGTTATGACTATGATTTTGGTTAATTTACTAGCCTGGGTTGATGGAGTTGTGTGATGACTAAGAGTTTGGTTAATTTACTAGCCTGGGTTGATGAAGTTGTGTGATGACTATGAGGTTCGTTAATTTACTAGCCTGGGTTGATGGAGTTGTGTTATGACAATGAGGTTCGTTAATTTACTAGCCTGGGTTGATGGAGTTGTGTGATGACTATGAGGTTGGTTAATTTACTAGCCTGGGTTGATGGAGTTGTGTGATGACTATGAGGTTGGTTAATTTACTAGCCTGGGTTGATGGAGTTGTGTGATGACTATGAGGTTGGTTAATTTACTAGCCTGGGTTGATGGAGTTGTGTGATGACTATGAGGTTCGTTAATTTACTAGCCTGGATTGATGGAGTTGTGTTATGACTATGATTGTGGTTAATTTACTAGCCTGGGTTGATGGAGTTGTGTGATGACTAAGAGTTTGGTTAATTTACTAGCCTGGGTTGATGGAGTTGTGTGATGACTATGAGGTTCGTTAATTTACTAGCCTGGGTTGATGGAGTTGTGTTATGACTATGAGGTTGGTTAATTTACTAGCCTGGGTTGATGGAGTTGTGTGATGACTATGAGGTTGGTTAATTTACTAGCCTGGGTTGATGGAGTTGTGTAATGACTATGAGGTTCGTTAATTTACTAGCCTGTGTTGATGGAGTTGTGTGATGACTATGAGGTTGGTTACTTTACTAGCCTGGGTTGATGGAGTTGTGTGATGACTATGAGGTTGGTTAATTTACTAGTCTGGGTTGATGGAGTTGTGTTATGGCTATGAGGTTGGTTAATTTACTAGCCTGGGTTGATGGAGTTGTGTGATGACTAAGAGTTTGGTTAATTTACTAGCCTGGGTTGATGAAGTTGTGTGATGACTATGAGGTTCGTTAATTTACTAGCCTGGGTTGATGGAGTTGTGTTATGACTATGAGGTTGGTTAATTTACTAGCCTGGGTTGATGGAGTTGTGTGATGACTATGAGGTTGGTTAATTTACTAACCTGGGTTGATGAAGTTGTGTAATAACTATGAGGTTGGTTAATTTACTAGCCTGGATTGATGGAGTTGTGTTATGACTATGATTGTGGTTAATTTACTAGCCTGGGTTGATGGAGTTGTGTTATGACTATGAGGTTCGTTAATTAACTAGCCTGGGTTGATGGAGTTGAGTTATGACTATGAGGTTGGTTAATTTACTAGCCTGGGTTGATGGAGTTGTGTGATGACTATGAGGTTGGTTAATTTACTAGCCTGGGTTGATGGAGTTGTGTGATGACTATGAGGTTCGTTAATTTACTAGCCTGGGTTGATGGAGTTGTGTTATGACTATGAGGTTGGTTAATTTACTAGCCTGGGTTGATGGAGTTGTGTGACGACTATGAGGTTGGTTAATTTACTAGCCTGGGTTGATGGAGTTGTGTAATGACTATGAGGTTCGTTAATTTACTAGCCTGGGTTGATGGAGTTGTGTGATGACTATGAGGTTGGTTAATTTACTAGCCTGGGTTGATGGAGTTGTGTGATGACTATGAGGTTGGTTAATTTACTAGCCTGGGTTGATGGAGTTGTGTTATGACTATGAGGTTGGTTAATTTACTAGCCTGGGTTGATGGAGTTGTGTGATGACTAAGAGTTTGGTTAATTTACTAGCCTGGGTTGATGAAGTTGTGTGATGACTATGAGGTTCGTTAATTTACTAGCCTGGGTTGATGGAGTTGTGTTATGACTATGAGGTTCGTTAATTTACTGAACTGGGTTGATGGAGTTGTGTGATGACTATGAGGTTCGTTAATTTACTAGCCTGGGTTGATGGAGTTGTGTTATGAATATGATTGTGGTTAATTTACTAGCCTGGGTTGATGGAGTTGTGTGATGACTATGAGGTTGGTTAATTTACTAGCCTGGGTTGATGGAGTTGTGTGATGACTATGAGGTTCGTTAATTTACTAGCCTGGGTTGATGAAGTTGTGTGATGACTATGATGTTCGTTAATTTACTAGCCTGGGTTGATGGAGTTGTGTTATGACTATGAGTATCGTTAATTTACTAGCCTGGGTTGATGAAGTTGTGTTATGAATATGAGGTTGGTTAATTTACTAGCCTGGGTTGATGGAGTTGTGTGATGACTATGAGGTTGGTTAATTTACTAGCGTGGGTTGATGAAGTTGTGTTATGACTATGAGGTTGGTTAATTTACTAGCCTGTGTTGATGGAGTTGAGTGATGACTATGAGTTTGGTTAATTTACTAGCCTGGGTTGATGGAGTTGTGTAATGACTATGAGTTTGGTTAATTTACTAGCCTGGGTTGATGGAGTTTTGTAATGACTATGAGTTTGGTTAATTTACTAGCCTGGGTTGATGGAGTTGTGTGATGACTATGAGGTTGGTTAATTTACTAGCCTGGGTTGATGGAGTTGTGTGATGACTATGAGGTTGGTTAAATTACTAGCCTGGGTTGATGGAGTTGTGTTATGACTATGAGGTTGGTTAATTTACTAGCGTGGGTTGATGAAGTTGTGTTATGACTATGAGGTTGGTTAATTTACTAGCCTGTGTTGATGGAGTTGTGTGATGACTATGAGTTTGGTTAATTTACTAGCCTGGGTTGATGGAGTTGTGTAATGACTATGAGTTTGGTTAATTTACTAGCCTGGGTTGATGGAGTTGTGTAATGACTATGAGTTTGGTTAATTTACTAGCCTGGGTTGATGGAGTTGTGTGATGAGTATGAGGTTGGTTAATTTACTAGCCTGGGTTGATGGAGTTGTGTGATGACTATAAGGTTGGTTAATTTACTAACCTGGGTTGATGAAGTTGTGTAATGACTATGAGGTTGGTTAATTTACTAGCCTGGGTTGATGGGTTGATGGAGTTGTGTGATGACTATGAGGTTGGTTAAATTACTAGCCTGGGTTGATGGAGTTGTGTGATGACTATGAGGTTCGTTAATTTACTAGCCTGGATTGATGGAGTTGTGTTATGACTATGATTGTGGTTAATTTACTAGCCTGGGTTGATGGAGTTGTGTTATGACTATGAGGTTGGTTAATTTACTAACCTGGGTTGATGAAGTTTTGTAATGACTATGAGGTTGGTTAATTTACAAGCCTGGGTTGATGGGTTGATGGGTTGATGGAGTTGTGTGATGACTATGAGGTTGGATAAATTTACTAGCCTGGGTTGATGGAGTTGTGTGATGACTATGAGGTTCGTTAATTTACTAGCCTGGATTGATGGAGTTGTGTTATGACTATGATTGTGGTTAATTTACTAGCCTGGGTTGATGGAGTTGTGTTATGACAATGAGGTTCGTTAATTTACTAGCCTGGGTTGATGGAGTTGTGTTATGACTATGAGGTTGGTTAATTTACTAGCCTGGGTTGATGGAGTTGTGTGATGACTATGAGGTTGGTTAATTTACTAGCCTGGGTTGATGGAGTTGTGTGATGACTATGAGGTTGATTAATTTACTAGCCTGGGTTGATGGAGTTGTGTGATGACTATGAGGTTGGTTAATTTACTAGCCTGGGTTGATGGAGTTGTGTGATGACTATGAGGTTCGTTAATTTACTAGCCTGGATTGATGGAGTTGTGTTATGACTATGATTGTGGTTAATTTACTAGCCTGGGTTGATGGAGTTGTGTGATGACTAAGAGTTTGGTTAATTTACTAGCCTGGGTTGATGGAGTTGTGTGATGACTATGAGGTTCGTTAATTTACTAGCCTGGGTTGATGGAGTTGTGTTATGACTATGAGGTTGGTTAATTTACTAGCCTGGGTTGATGGAGTTGTGTGATGACTATGAGGTTGGTTAATTTACTAGCCTGGGTTGATGGAGTTGTGTAATGACTATGAGGTTCGTTAATTTACTAGCCTGGGTTGATGGAGTTGTGTGATGACTATGAGGTTCGTTAATTTACTAGCCTGGATTGATGGAGTTGTGTTATTACTATGATTGTGGTTAATTTACTAGCCTGGGTTGATGGAGTTGTGTGATGACTAAGAGTTTGGTTAATTTACTAGCCTGGGTTGATGGAGTTGTGTGATGACTATGAGGTTCGTTAATTTACTAGCCTGGGTTGATGGAGTTGTGTGATGACTATGAGGTTGGTTAATTTACTAGCCTGGGTTGATGGAGTTGTGTGATGACTATGAGGTTGGTTAATTTACTAGCCTGGGTTGATGGAGTTGTGTTATGGCTATGAGGTTGGTTAATTTACTAGCCTGGGTTGATGGAGTTGTGTGATGACTAAGAGTTTGGTTAATTTACTAGCCTGGGTTGATGAAGTTGTGTGATGACTATGAGGTTCGTTAATTTACTAGCCTGGGTTGATGGAGTTGTGTTATGACTATGAGGTTGGTTAATTTACTAGCCTGGGTTGATGGAGTTGTGTGATGACTATGAGGTTGGTTAATTTACTAACCTGGGTTGATGAAGTTGTGTAATGACTATGAGGTTGGTTAATTTACTAGCCTGGGTTGATGGGTTGATGGAGTTGTGTGATGACTATGAGGTTGGTTAAATTACTAGCCTGGGTTGATGGAGTTGTGTGATGACTATGAGGTTCGTTAATTTACTAGCCTGGATTGATGGAGTTGTGTTATGACTATGATTGTGGTTAATTTACTAGCCTGGGTTGATGGAGTTGTGTTATGACTATGAGGTTGGTTAATTTACTAACCTGGGTTGATGAAGTTGTGTAATGACTATGAGGTTGGTTAATTTACAAGCCTGGGTTGATGGGTTGATGGAGTGGTGTGATGACTATGAGGTTGGATAAATTTACTAGCCTGGGTTGATAGAGTTGTGTGATGACTATGAGGTTCGTTAATTTACTAGCCTGGATTGATGGAGTTGTGTTATGACTATGATTGTGGTTAATTTACTAGCCTGGGTTGATGGAGTTGTGTTATGACTATGAGGTTCGTTAATTTACTAGCCTGGGTTGATGGAGTTGTGTTATGACTATGAGGTTGGTTAATTTACTAGCCTGGGTTGATGGAGTTGTGTGATGACTATGAGGTTGGTTAATTTACTAGCCTGGGTTGATGGAGTTGTGTGATGACTATGAGGTTGGTTAATTTACTAGCCTGGGTTGATGGAGTTGTGTGATGACTATGAGGTTCGTTAATTTACTAGCCTGGATTGATGGAGTTGTGTTATGACTATGATTGTGGTTAATTTACTAGCCTGGGTTGATGGAGTTGTGTGATGACTACGAGTTTGGTTAATTTACTAGCCTGGGTTGATGGAGTTGTGTGATGACTATGAGGTTCGTTAATTTACTAGCCTGGGTTGATGGAGTTGTGTTATGACTATGAGGTTGGTTAATTTACTAGCCTGGGTTGATGGAGTTGTGTGATGACTATGAGGTTGGTTAATTTACTAGCCTGGGTTGATGGAGTTGTGTAATGACTATGAGGTTGGTTAATTTACTAGCCTGGGTTGATGGAGTTGTGTGATGACTATGAGGTTCGTTAATTTACTAGCCTGGGTTGATGGAGTTGTGTGATGACTATGAGGTTGGTTAATTTACTAGCCTGGGTTGATGGAGTTGTGTGATGACTATGAGGTTCGTTAATTTACTAGCCTGGATTGATGGAGTTGTGTTATGACTATGATTGTGGTTAATTTACTAGCCTGGGTTGATGGAGTTGTGTGATGACTAAGAGTTTGGTTAATTTACTAGCCTGGGTTGATGAAGTTGTGTGATGACTATGAGGTTCGTTAATTTACTAGCCTGGGTTGATGGAGTTGTGTTATGACAATGAGGTTCGTTAATTTACTAGCCTGGGTTGATGGAGTTGTGTGATGACTATGAGGTTGGTTAATTTACTAGCCTGGGTTGATGGAGTTGTGTGATGACTATGAGGTTGGTTAATTTACTAGCCTGGGTTGATGGAGTTGTGTGATGACTATGAGGTTGGTTAATTTACTAGCCTGGGTTGATGGAGTTGTGTGATGACTATGAGGTTCGTTAATTTACTAGCCTGGATTGATGGAGTTGTGTTATGACTATGATTGTGGTTAATTTACTAGCCTGGGTTGATGGAGTTGTGTGATGACTAAGAGTTTGGTTAATTTACTAGCCTGGGTTGATGGAGTTGTGTGATGACTATGAGGTTCGTTAATTTACTAGCCTGGGTTGATGGAGTTGTGTTATGACTATGAGGTTAGTTAATTTACTAGCCTGGGTTGATGGAGTTGTGTGATGACTATGAGGTTGGTTAATTTACTAGCCTGGGTTGATGGAGTTGTGTAATGACTATGAGGTTCGTTAATTTACTAGCCTGTGTTGATGGAGTTGTGTGATGACTATGAGGTTGGTTACTTTACTAGCCTGGGTTGATGGAGTTGTGTGATGACTATGAGGTTGGTTAATTTACTAGTCTGGGTTGATGGAGTTGTGTTATGGCTATGAGGTTGGTTAATTTACTAGCCTGGGTTGATGGAGTTGTGTGATGACTAAGAGTTTGGTTAATTTACTAGCCTGGGTTGATGAAGTTGTGTGATGACTATGAGGTTCGTTAATTTACTAGCCTGGGTTGATGGAGTTGTGTTATGACTATGAGGTTGGTTAATTTACTAGCCTGGGTTGATGGAGTTGTGTGATGACTATGAGGTTGGTTAATTTACTAACCTGGGTTGATGAAGTTGTGTAATGACTATGAGGTTGGTTAATTTACTAGCCTGGATTGATGGAGTTGTGTTATGACTATGATTGTGGTTAATTTACTAGCCTGGGTTGATGGAGTTGTGTTATGACTATGAGGTTCGTTAATTTACTAGCCTGGGTTGATGGAGTTGAGTTATGACTATGAGGTTGGTTAATTTACTAGCCTGGGTTGATGGAGTTGTGTGATGACTATGAGGTTGGTTAATTTACTAGCCTGGGTTGATGGAGTTGTGTGATGACTATGAGGTTCGTTAATTTACTAGCCTGGGTTGATGGAGTTGTGTTATGACTATGAGGTTGGTTAATTTACTAGCCTGGGTTGATGGAGTTGTGTGACGACTATGAGGTTGGTTAATTTACTAGCCTGGGTTGATGGAGTTGTGTAATGACTATGAGCTTCGTTAATTTACTAGCCTGGGTTGATGGAGTTGTGTGATGACTATGAGGTTGGTTAATTTACTAGCCTGGGTTGATGGAGTTGTGTGATGACTATGAGGTTGGTTAATTTACTAGCCTGGGTTGATGGAGTTGTGTTATGACTATGAGGTTGGTTAATTTACTAGCCTGGGTTGATGGAGTTGTGTGATGACTAAGAGTTTGGTTAATTTACTAGCCTGGGTTGATGAAGTTGTGTGATGACTATGAGGTTCGTTAATTTACTAGCCTGGGTTGATGGAGTTGTGTTATGACTATGAGGTTCGTTAATTTACTGAACTGGGTTGATGGAGTTGTGTGATGACTATGAGGTTCGTTAATTTACTAGCCTGGGTTGATGGAGTTGTGTTATGAATATGATTGTGGTTAATTTACTAGCCTGGGTTGATGGAGTTGTGTGATGACTATGAGGTTGGTTAATTTACTAGCCTGGGTTGATGGAGTTGTGTGATGACTATGAGGTTCGTTAATTTACTAGCCTGGGTTGATGAAGTTGTGTGATGACTATGATGTTCGTTAATTTACTAGCCTGGGTTGATGGAGTTGTGTTATGACTATGAGTATCGTTAATTTACTAGCCTGGGTTGATGAAGTTGTGTTATGAATATAAGGTTGGTTAATTTACTAGCCTGGGTTGATGGAGTTGTGTGATGACTATGAGGTTGGTTAATTTACTAGCGTGGGTTGATGAAGTTGTGTTATGACTATGAGGTTGGTTAATTTACTAGCCTGTGTTGATGGAGTTGAGTGATGACTATGAGTTTGGTTAATTTACTAGCCTGGGTTGATGGAGTTGTGTAATGACTATGAGTTTGGTTAATTTACTAGCCTGGGTTGATGGAGTTTTGTAATGACTATGAGTTTGGTTAATTTACTAGCCTGGGTTGATGGAGTTGTGTGATGACTATGAGGTTGGTTAATTTACTAGCCTGGGTTGATGGAGTTGTGTGATGACTATGAGGTTGGTTAAATTACTAGCCTGGGTTGATGGAGTTGTGTGATGACTATGAGGTTCGTTAATTTACTAGCCTGGGTTGATGAAGTTGTGTTATGACTATGAGGTTCGTTAATTTACTAGCCTGGGTTGATGGAGTTGTGTGATGACTATGAGTTTGGTTAATTTACTAGCATGGGTTGATGGAGTTGTGTTATGACTATGATGTTCGTTAATTTACTAGCCTGTGTTGATGGAGTTGTGTGATGACTATGAGGTTCGTTAATTTACTAGCCTGGATTGATGGAGTTGTGTTATGACTATGATTGTGGTTAATTTACTAGCCTGTGTTGATGGAGTTGTGTGATGACTATGAGATTGGTTAATTTACTAGCCTGGGTTGATGTAGTTGTGTGATGACTATGAGGTTGGTTAATTTACTAGCCTGGGTTGATGGAGTTGTGTGATGACTATGAGTTTGGTTAATTTACTAGCCTGGGTTGATGAAGTTGTGTGATGACTATGAGTTTGGTTAATTTACTAGCCTGGGTTGATGGAGTTGTGTTATGACTATGAGGTTGGTTAATTTACTAGCCTGGGTTGATGGAGTTGTGTGTTGATGGAGTTGTGTGATGACCATGAGGTTGGTTAATTTACTAGCCTGGGTTGATGGAGTTGTGTGATGACTATGATGTTGGTTAATTTACTAGCCTGGGTTGATGGAGTTGTGTGATGACTATGAGGTTCGTTAATTTACTAGCCTGGATTGATGGAGTTGTGTAATGACTATGAGGTTCGTTAATTTACTAGCCTGGGTTGATAGAGTTGTTTGATGACTATGATGTTGGTTAATTTACTAGCCTGGGTTGATGGAGTTGTGTGATGACTATGAGGTTCGTTAATTTACTAGCCTGGATTGATGGAGTTCTGTGATGACCATGAGGTTCGTTAATTTACTAGCCTGGGTTGATGGAGTTGTGTGATGACTATGATGTTGGTTAATTTACTAGCCTGGGTTGATGAAGTTGTGTTATGACTATGAGGTTGGTTAATTTACTAGCCTGGATTGATTGAGTTGTGTGATGACTATGAGGTTCGTTAATTTACTAGCCTGGGTTGATGGAGTTGTGTTATGACTATGAGGTTGGTTAATTTACTAGCCTGGGTTGATGGAGTTGTGTGATGACTATAAGGTTGGTTAATTTACTAGCCTGGGTTGATGGAGTTGTGTTATGACTATGAGGTTGGTTAATTTACTAGCCTGGGTTGATGGAGTTGTGTGATGACTAAGAGTTTGGTTAATTTACTAGCCTGGGTTGATGAAGTTGTGTGATGACTATGAGGTTCGTTAATTTACTAGCCTGGGTTGATGGAGTTGTGTTATGACTATGAGGTTCGTTAATTTACTAACCTGGGTTGATGGAGTTGTGTGATGACTATGAGGTTCGTTAATTTACTAGCCTGGGTTGATGGAGTTGTGTTATGAATATGATTGTGGTTAATTTACTAGCCTGGGTTGATGGAGTTGTGTGATGACTATGAGGTTGGTTAATTTACTAGCCTGGGTTGATGGAGTTGTGTGATGACTATGAGGTTCGTTAATTTACTAGCCTGGGTTGATGAAGTTGTGTGATTACTATGAGGTTCGTTAATTTACTAGCCTGGGTTGATGGAGTTGTGTTATGACTATGAGTATCGTTAATTTACTAGCCTGGGTTGATGAAGTTGTGTTATGAATATGAGGTTGGTTAATTTACTAGCCTGGGTTGATGGAGTTGTGTGATGACTATGAGGTTGGTTAATTTACTAGCGTGGGTTGATGAAGTTGTGTTATGACTATGAGGTTGGTTAATTTACTAGCCTGTGTTGATGGTGTTGAGTGATGACTATGAGTTTGGTTAATTTACTAGCCTGGGTTGATAGAGTTGTGTAATGACTATGAGTTTGGTTAATTTACTAGCCTGGGTTGATGGAGTTTTGTAATGACTATGAGTTTGGTTAATTTACTAGCCTGGGTTGATGGAGTTGTGTGATGACTATGAGGTTGGTTAATTTACTAGCCTGGGTTGATGGAGTTGTGTGATGACTATGAGGTTGGTTAATTTACTAGCCTGGGTTGATGGAGTTGTGTGATGACTATGAGGTTCGTTAATTTACTAGCCTGGGTTGATGAAGTTGTGTGATTACTATGAGGTTCGTTAATTTACTAGCCTGGGTTGATGGAGTTGTGTTATGACTATGAGTATCGTTAATTTACTAGCCTGGGTTGATGAAGTTGTGTTATGAATATGAGGTTGGTTAATTTACTAGCCTGGGTTGATGGAGTTGTGTGATGACTATGAGTTTGGTTAATTTACTAGCGTGGGTTGATGAAGTTGTGTTATGACTATGAGGTTGGTTAATTTACTAGCCTGTGTTGATGGTGTTGAGTGATGACTATGAGTTTGGTTAATTTACTAGCCTGGGTTGATAGAGTTGTGTAATGACTATGAGTTTGGTTAATTTACTAGCCTGGGTTGATGGAGTTGTGTGATGACTATGAGATTGGTTAATTTACTAGCCTGGGTTGATGTAGTTGTGTGATGACTATGAGGTTGGTTAATTTACTAGCCTGGGTTGATGGAGTTGTGTGATGACTATGAGTTTGGTTAATTTACTAGCCTGGGTTGATGAAGTTGTGTGATGACTATGAGTTTGGTTAATTTACTAGCCTGGGTTGATGGAGTTGTGTTATGACTATGAGGTTGGTTAATTTACTAGCCTGGGTTGATGGAGTTGTGTGTTGATGGAGTTGTGTGATGACCATGAGGTTGGTTAATTTACTAGCCTGGGTTGATGGAGTTGTGTGATGACTATGATGTTGGTTAATTTACTAGCCTGGGTTGATGGAGTTGTGTGATGACTATGAGGTTCGTTAATTTACTAGCCTGGATTGATGGAGTTGTGTAATGACTATGAGGTTCGTTAATTTACTAGCCTGGGTTGATAGAGTTGTTTGATGACTATGATGTTGGTTAATTTACTAGCCTGGGTTGATGGAGTTGTGTGATGACTATGAGGTTCGTTAATTTACTAGCCTGGATTGATGGAGTTCTGTGATGACCATGAGGTTCGTTAATTTACTAGCCTGGTTTGATGGAGTTGTGTGATGACTATGATGTTGGTTAATTTACTAGCCTGGGTTGATGAAGTTGTGTTATGACTATGAGGTTGGTTAATTTACTAGCCTGGATTGATTGAGTTGTGTGATGACTATGAGGTTCGTTAATTTACTAGCCTGGGTTGATGGAGTTGTGTTATGACTATGAGGTTGGTTAATTTACTAGCCTGGGTTGATGGAGTTGTGTGATGACTATAAGGTTGGTTAATTTACTAGCCTGGGTTGATGGAGTTGTGTTATGACTATGAGGTTGGTTAATTTACTAGCCTGGGTTGATGGAGTTGTGTGATGACTAAGAGTTTGGTTAATTTACTAGCCTGGGTTGATGAAGTTGTGTGATGACTATGAGGTTCGTTAATTTACTAGCCTGGGTTGATGGAGTTGTGTTATGACTATGAGGTTCGTTAATTTACTAACCTGGGTTGATGGAGTTGTGTGATGACTATGAGGTTCGTTAATTTACTAGCCTGGGTTGATGGAGTTGTGTTATGAATATGATTGTGGTTAATTTACTAGCCTGGGTTGATGGAGTTGTGTGATGACTATGAGGTTGGTTAATTTACTAGCCTGGGTTGATGGAGTTGTGTGATGACTATGAGGTTCGTTAATTTACTAGCCTGGGTTGATGAAGTTGTGTGATTACTATGAGGTTCGTTAATTTACTAGCCTGGGTTGATGGAGTTGTGTTATGACTATGAGTATCGTTAATTTACTAGCCTGGGTTGATGAAGTTGTGTTATGAATATGAGGTTGGTTAATTTACTAGCCTGGGTTGATGGAGTTGTGTGATGACTATGAGGTTGGTTAATTTACTAGCGTGGGTTGATGAAGTTGTGTTATGACTATGAGGTTGGTTAATTTACTAGCCTGTGTTGATGGTGTTGAGTGATGACTATGAGTTTGGTTAATTTACTAGCCTGGGTTGATAGAGTTGTGTAATGACTATGAGTTTGGTTAATTTACTAGCCTGGGTTGATGGAGTTTTGTAATGACTATGAGTTTGGTTAATTTACTAGCCTGGGTTGATGGAGTTGTGTGATGACTATGAGGTTGGTTAATTTACTAGCCTGGGTTGATGGAGTTGTGTGATGACTATGAGGTTGGTTAAATTACTAGCCTGGGTTGATGGAGTTGTGTGATGACTATGAGGTTCGTTAATTTACTAGCCTGGGTTGATGGAGTTGTGTTATGACTATGAGGTTCGTTAATTTACTAGCCTGGGTTGATGGAGTTGTGTGATGACTATGAGTTTGGTTAATTTACTAGCCTGGGTTGATGGAGTTGTGTTATGACTATGATGTTCGTTAATTTACTAGCCTGTGTTGATGGAGTTGTGTGATGACTATGAGGTTCGTTAATTTACTAGCCTGGATTGATGGAGTTGTGTTATGACTATGATTGTGGTTAATTTACTAGCCTGTGTTGATGGAGTTGTGTGATGACTATGAGATTGGTTAATTTACTAGCCTGGGTTGATGTAGTTGTGTGATGACTATGAGGTTGGTTAATTTACTAGCCTGGGTTGATGGAGTTGTGTGATGACTATGAGTTTGGTTAATTTACTAGCCTGGGTTGATGAAGTTGTGTGATGACTATGAGTTTGGTTAATTTACTAGCCTGGGTTGATGGAGTTGTGTTATGACTATGAGGTTGGTTAATTTACTAGCCTGGGTTGATGGAGTTGTGTGTTGATGGAGTTGTGTGATGACCATGAGGTTGGTTAATTTACTAGCCTGGGTTGATGGAGTTGTGTGATGACTATGATGTTGGTTAATTTACTAGCCTGGGTTGATGGAGTTGTGTGATGACTATGAGGTTCGTTAATTTACTAGCCTGGATTGATGGAGTTGTGTAATGACTATGAGGTTCGTTAATTTACTAGCCTGGGTTGATAGAGTTGTTTGATGACTATGATGTTGGTTAATTTACTAGCCTGGGTTGATGGAGTTGTGTGATGACTATGAGGTTCGTTAATTTACTAGCCTGGATTGATGGAGTTCTGTGATGACAATGAGGTTCGTTAATTTACTAGCCTGGGTTGATGGAGTTGTGTGATGACTATGATGTTGGTTAATTTACTAGCCTGGGTTGATGAAGTTGTGTTATGACTATGAGGTTGGTTAATTTACTAGCCTGGATTGATTGAGTTGTGTGATGACTATGAGGTTCGTTAATTTACTAGCCTGGGTTGATGGAGTTGTGTTATGACTATGAGGTTCGTTAATTTACTAGCCTGGGTTGATGGAGTTGTGTAATGACTATGAGGTTGGTTAATTTACTAGCCTGGGTTGATGGAGTTGTGTGATGACTATGAGTTTGGTTAATTTACTAGCCTGGGTTGATGGAGTTGTGTTATGACTATGATGTTCGTTAATTTACTAACCTGTGTTGATGGAGTTATGTGATGACTATGAGGTTGGTTAATTTACTAGCCTGGGTTGATGGAGTTGTGTGATAACTATGAGGTTGGTTAATTTACTAGCCTGGGTTGATGGAGTTGTGTTATGACTATGAGGTTGGTCAATTTACTAGCCTGGGTTGATGGAGTTGTGTAATGACTATGGGGTTGGTTAATTTACTAGCCTGGGTTGATGGAGTTGTGTTATGACCATGAGGTTGGTTAATTTACTAGCCTGGGTTGATGGAGTTGTGTGATGACTATGAGGTTCGTTAATTTACTAACCTGGGTTGATGGAGTTGTGTAATGACTATGGGGTTGGTTAATTTACTAGCCTGGGTTGATGGAGTTGTGTGATGACTATGGGGTTGGTTAATTTACTAGCCTGGGTTGATGGAGTTGTGTTATGACTATGAGGTTGGTTAATTTACTAGCCTGGGTTGATGGAGTTGTGTTATGACTATGAGGTTGGTTAATTTACTAGCATGGGTTGATGGAGTTGTGTGATGACTATGAGGTTGGTTAATTTACTAGCCTGTGTTGATGGAGTTGTGTGATGACTATGAGTTTGGTTAATTTACTAGCCTGGGTTGATGGAGTTGTGTTATGACTATGAGGTTCGTTAATTTACTAGCCTGGGTTGATGGAGTTGTGTTATGACTATGAGGTTCGTTAATTTACTAACCTGGGTTGATGGAGTTGTGTGATGACTATGAGGTTGGTTAATTTACTAGCCTGGGTTGATGGAGTTGTGTTATGAATATGATTGTGGTTAATTTACTAGCCTGGGTTGATGGAGTTGTGTGATGACTATGAGGTTGGTTAATTTACTAGCCTGGGTTGATGGAGTTGTGTGATGACTATGAGGTTCGTTAATTTACTAGCCTGGGTTGATGAAGTTGTGTGATTACTATGAGGTTCGTTAATTTACTAGCCTGGGTTGATGGAGTTGTGTTATGACTATGAGTATCGTTAATTTACTAGCCTGGGTTGATGAAGTTGTGTTATGAATATGAGGTTGGTTAATTTACTAGCCTGGGTTGATGGAGTTGTGTGATGACTATGAGGTTGGTTAATTTACTAGCGTGGGTTGATGAAGTTGTGTTATGACTATGAGGTTGGTTAATTTACTAGCCTGTGTTGATGGTGTTGAGTGATGACTATGAGTTTGGTTAATTTACTAGCCTGGGTTGATAGAGTTGTGTAATGACTATGAGTTTGGTTAATTTACTAGCCTGGGTTGATGGAGTTTTGTAATGACTATGAGTTTGGTTAATTTACTAGCCTGGGTTGATGGAGTTGTGTGATGACTATGAGGTTGGTTAATTTACTAGCCTGGGTTGATGGAGTTGTGTGATGACTATGAGGTTGGTTAAATTACTAGCCTGGGTTGATGGAGTTGTGTGATGACTATGAGGTTCGTTAATTTACTAGCCTGGGTTGATGGAGTTGTGTTATGACTATGAGGTTCGTTAATTTACTAGCCTGGGTTGATGGAGTTGTGTGATGACTATGAGTTTGGTTAATTTACTAGCCTGGGTTGATGGAGTTGTGTTATGACTATGATGTTCGTTAATTTACTAGCCTGTGTTGATGGAGTTGTGTGATGACTATGAGGTTCGTTAATTTACTAGCCTGGATTGATGGAGTTGTGTTATGACTATGATTGTGGTTAATTTACTAGCCTGTGTTGATGGAGTTGTGTGATGACTATGAGATTGGTTAATTTACTAGCCTGGGTTGATGTAGTTGTGTGATGACTATGAGGTTGGTTAATTTACTAGCCTGGGTTGATGGAGTTGTGTGATGACTATGAGTTTGGTTAATTTACTAGCCTGGGTTGATGAAGTTGTGTGATGACTATGAGTTTGGTTAATTTACTAGCCTGGGTTGATGGAGTTGTGTTATGACTATGAGGTTGGTTAATTTACTAGCCTGGGTTGATGGAGTTGTGTGTTGATGGAGTTGTGTGATGACCATGAGGTTGGTTAATTTACTAGCCTGGGTTGATGGAGTTGTGTGATGACTATGATGTTGGTTAATTTACTAGCCTGGGTTGATGGAGTTGTGTGATGACTATGAGGTTCGTTAATTTACTAGCCTGGATTGATGGAGTTGTGTAATGACTATGAGGTTCGTTAATTTACTAGCCTGGGTTGATAGAGTTGTTTGATGACTATGATGTTGGTTAATTTACTAGCCTGGGTTGATGGAGTTGTGTGATGACTATGAGGTTCGTTAATTTACTAGCCTGGATTGATGGAGTTCTGTGATGACAATGAGGTTCGTTAATTTACTAGCCTGGGTTGATGGAGTTGTGTGATGACTATGATGTTGGTTAATTTACTAGCCTGGGTTGATGAAGTTGTGTTATGACTATGAGGTTGGTTAATTTACTAGCCTGGATTGATTGAGTTGTGTGATGACTATGAGGTTCGTTAATTTACTAGCCTGGGTTGATGGAGTTGTGTTATGACTATGAGGTTCGTTAATTTACTAGCCTGGGTTGATGGAGTTGTGTAATGACTATGAGGTTGGTTAATTTACTAGCCTGGGTTGATGGAGTTGTGTGATGACTATGAGTTTGGTTAATTTACTAGCCTGGGTTGATGGAGTTGTGTTATGACTATGATGTTCGTTAATTTACTAACCTGTGTTGATGGAGTTATGTGATGACTATGAGGTTGGTTAATTTACTAGCCTGGGTTGATGGAGTTGTGTGATAACTATGAGGTTGGTTAATTTACTAGCCTGGGTTGATGGAGTTGTGTTATGACTATGAGGTTGGTCAATTTACTAGCCTGGGTTGATGGAGTTGTGTAATGACTATGGGGTTGGTTAATTTACTAGCCTGGGTTGATGGAGTTGTGTTATGACCATGAGGTTGGTTAATTTACTAGCCTGGGTTGATGGAGTTGTGTGATGACTATGAGGTTCGTTAATTTACTAACCTGGGTTGATGGAGTTGTGTAATGACTATGGGGTTGGTTAATTTACTAGCCTGGGTTGATGGAGTTGTGTGATGACTATGGGGTTGGTTAATTTACTAGCCTGGGTTGATGGAGTTGTGTTATGACTATGAGGTTGGTTAATTTACTAGCCTGGGTTGATGGAGTTGTGTTATGACTATGAGGTTGGTTAATTTACTAGCATGGGTTGATGGAGTTGTGTGATGACTATGAGGTTGGTTAATTTACTAGCCTGTGTTGATGGAGTTGTGTGATGACTATGAGTTTGGTTAATTTACTAGCCTGGGTTGATGGAGTTGTGTTATGACTATGAGGTTCGTTAATTTACTAGCCTGGGTTGATGGAGTTGTGTTATGACTATGAGGTTCGTTAATTTACTAGCCTGGGTTGATGGAGTTATGTGATGACTATAAGGTTGGTTAATTTACTAGCCTGGATTGATGGAGTTGTGTAATGACTATGAGTTTGGTTAATTTACTAGCCTGGGTTGATGGAGTTGTGTTATGACTATGAGGTTCGTTAATTTACTAGCCTGGGTTGATGGAGTTATGTGATGACTATAAGGTTGGTTAATTTACTAGCCTGGATTGATGGAGTTGTGTAATGTCTATGAGTTTGGTTAATTTACTAGCCTGGGTTGATGGAGTTGTGTGATGACTATGAGGTTCGTTAATTTACTAGCCTGGATTGATGGAGGTGTGTGATGACTATGAGTTTGGTTAATTTACTAGCCTGTGTTGATGGAGTTGTGTTATGAATATGAGGTTGGTTAATTTACTAGCCTGGGTTGATGGAGTTGTGTGATGACTATGAGGTTGGTTAATTTACTAACCTGGGTTGATGAAGTTGTGTTATGACTATGAGGTTGGTTAATTTACTAGCCTGGGTTGATGGAGTTGTGTGATGACCACGAGGTTGGTTAATTTACTAGCCTGGGTTGATGGAGTTGTGTTATGACTATGAGGTTCGTTAATTTACTAGCCTGGGTTGATGGAGTTGTGTTATGACTATGAGGTTCGTTAATTTACTAGCCTGGGTTGATGGAGTTGTGTGATGACTATGAGGTTGGTTAATTTACTAGCCTGGGTTGATGGAGTTGTGTTATGACTATGAGGTTCGTTAATTTACTAGCCTGGGTTGATGGAGTTGTGTTATGACTATGAGGTTCGTTAATTTACTAGCCTGGGTTGATGGAGTTGTGTGATGACTATGAGGTTGGTTAATTTACTAGCCTGGGTTGATGGAGTTGTGTTATGACTATGAGGTTCGTTAATTTACTAGCCTGGGTTGATGGAGTTGTGCTATGACTATGAGGTTCGTTAATTTACTAGCCTGGGTTCATGGAGTTGTGTTATGACTATGAGGTTGGTTAATTTACTAGCCTGGGTTGATGGAGTTGTGTTATGACTATGAGGTTCGTTAATTTACTTGCCTGGGTTGATGGTGTCTTATTGCTATGATTTGTGTGTAATCTGTTAGTCCGAGTTGGGGGATTGTTGTGGCTGCTCGTTTCATTTCAATTGGTTTGATATGAGGTTTCCAAAATACGTTGGTTTAAAATCTTTGTTTCCCATCATAATAATAATAAGGTGCATACACGATTCACGCTGCCATTTGCCAAATTTGGCAATGGCAAATCAACAGTTTCATTTGGCAAACAAAAATGAAGAGTTCATTGACATAACATATGACAGAACAAGCAATGTTCATTCAATTTTGCATTGATAAGATATTTGTTTATATCTACTTTCTTGCTAGTTAGTAGCTCTTGTCAACCATCACCGATAGAGTCAAAATAATATATATGTTTCGATGACATACACTTGTAATATGTAACATTTGTGCTTTGATATATATCAGTAACACTAACTGAAATTTCCCCAGACTTATATTATAAACTGACAACTGGAACATAACACATTAGTTTGAAAGGTGTAGATTCAATATAAACAAAAAAGGACAAGCTAAATCATCTCCTAACATCAAAACAAACAAAATACCATGATGCACCGCGAGGAATGTGCATTTGCCGTACTTGGCTGTGGTCGCATGAACGGGAACTTGTAGGTCGCGACCTGCCTAATATTATAAGTTAAAGGACACTTAGTGGTCGGATATTATAAGTTACAGGACGCTTAGTGGTCGGATATGGTGTGATGTGAGGCTCAGCGAGATCAATATTATAAGTTACAGGACGCTTAGTGGTCGGATATGGTGTCATGTGAGGCTCAGTGAGATCAATATTATAAGTTACAGGACGCTTAGTGGTCGGATATGGTGTCATGTGAGGCTCAGCGAGATCAATATTATAAGTTACAGGACGCTTAGTGGTCGGATATGGTGTCATGTGAGGCTCAGCGATATCAATATTATAAGTTACAGGACGCTTAGTGGTCGGATATGGTGTCATGTGAGGCTCAGCGGGATCAATATTATAAGTTACATGACGCTTAGTGGTCAGATATGGCGTCATGTGAGGCTCAGTGAGATCAATATTATAAGTTACAGGACGCTTAGTGGTCGGATATGGTGTCATGTGAGGCTCAGCGATATCAATATTATAAGTTACAGGACGCTTAGTGGTCGGATATGGTGTCATGTGAGGCTCAGCGAGATCAATATTATAAGTTACAGGGCGCTTAGTGGTCAGATATGGTGTCATGTGAGGCTCAGCGATATCAATATTATAAGTTACAGGGCGCTTAGTGGTCCGATATGGTGTCATGTGAGGCTCAGCGAGATCAATATTATAAGTTACAGGACGCTTAGTGGTCGGATATGGTGTCATGTGAGGCTCAGCGATATCAATATTATAAGTTACAGGACGCTTAGTGGTCGGATATGGTGTCATGTGAGGCTCAGTGAGATCAATATTATAAGTTACAGGACGCTTAGTGGTCAGATATGGTGTCATGTGAGGCTCAGCGAGATCAATATTATAAGTTACAGGACGCTTAGTGGTCAGATATGGTGTCATGTGAGGCTCAGTGAGATCAATATTATAAGTTACAGGACGCTTAGTGGTCAGATATGGTGTCATGTGAGGCTCAGTGAGATCAATATTATAAGTTACAGGACGCTTAGTGGTCAGATATTGTGTCATGTGAGGCTCAGTGAGATCAATATTATAAATTATGGGACGCTTAGTGGTCAGATATGGTATCAGATGAGGCTCAGCGAGATCAATATTAGACTCGGCATACGGCCTCGCCTAATATTGATCTCACTTCGCCTCACATTACACCATATAATATTGATCTCGCTGAGCCTCACATGACACCATATCCAACCACTAAGGGTCCCGTAACGTATTTATTATGTCAGTGGACAAAATCCAGCATATCCATTTAATTAATCGTCGCTGTAATTTATTGTAATTTGGTAAGATAAATGTGTCGTCTATGGGCATTAACTTATGTAACGCCACAGCGACGCGTCATAGACGTTGAACGTCAACGCATTGAGTCAATGACTACTTACCAGAAGTAGGACAATTTGTTGAGTTTGATAGTTAATTTATGAGTCTTTGGAATTCCTCAAATATATCGCATGCAGGTTTTGGTGCATGGTACTATGTCTTTAAATTCGCAGAAAATAATTTCCGACAGATATCTCCTTTCTTCGCGCCAAAATACACCAAAAATATTCCCGAGGCGACTGAGTTTCTGAAAAACAAGATGGCGGATAAGCACCTAATATTGATTTCATATTAGGTGACCGACTGATTGGCTAATTGCAAGAGCTGACATAATAATACACAATTATCGCATTGTGTCGAGGTTGACAGGATGAATTGTCACCCCGAGGAAGTCAATATTCACCAATTCCTCGAGTCAACCAAGAAACAATGCGATAACTGTTTTATAATATGAAACTCGCTCTGGTTGGACAGGACGTTGTGACGTTGGACGTCGCTGGCAATACCTGATATATTTTCAGGCCTGATAACACGTATCTGACGTCACTCATAACTGCTATTAACCTGTTGTTTCATTAATGAGGTGAATATCGTTAGATATCTCGATTTTGTCGTTACTTTTTAATATAGGAATTTGGGAATTAAATATAATAATGTACATGTACGACAGAGCCAGATGTTTATTTTCTCGAGCGGCTCGCAACGAGCGGCTTGCGTGGGATACATGTATGGGACACTTGGAGTATCGCTTACTGGATAGTGTGAAAGTAAATTTTGTTTTACATATATCTAGTGGATACCGATACCTATCTAACTTATGTTCTATAATTTATTGTTGAACGTATATTAGCACACGATACTGACAGATATTGACATGTATGACACTATCACAGATCCAACAATAACAGCGAAAATATAACTTTTAATTAAACCCGAAATCATGTCGATAGTTCGAATTTCAGGGAAGGACCCGGTATATAATTAAACATGACGTACAATTATATTACGATGGGTGTTCGGTACTCATGTTTTATTGTACTTAACGCAGCAAATATCAAATTATTTTAGTTAGTTTATTGTCGTTATCGTAGCAGCCACAGCTGGCTGCAGAGTCGTAATCAATAACACGTCAAGTCTGTAGTCCTACAATCGGCATCGATAATTCGGAACGGAAACCATCTGAAAATCTCAACAAACTCCAACCCGCATCTGGCGAAATCAGGTCGCTCTCGCATCAATTAATTAGTGTTCCCTGGATGGAGTCGAAAAGTAATGTGACATGCGCTTAACATGGTACATACATGTATTAGGCAATATGCAACTGATGATCATCATATCTTGTGAAATTATTCAAGGGTTGCAAGGAATGTCACTAGACCGAGGGTAGGTTCTAAACCACTGGTATGCATACAAGCGATGATATGTCCTGTATACATATTGTGGAGTAAATACAAGATCTCTAATGTTATGTCAACTAAAAGTAAAGAAGATAATTGGTAGCTTGGCGGTGGAGTATGAAATTTGATATTCTACTCACATAAAGGCTGTGTATGCCATGTGATAACTATGATGGAGTGCCTTGCAAGAGGTCCAAATATTAAATATAGTTAAAATCACGGCAAAAACACCGTCATCACAGTTAACAAATGGGAGTACAAAGACCGTAACCTGATGTCGGGCTATTATCAATTTAGAAAGTAATTTGGAACGTTAGCAAATGGCCGAATGAATTTATAGCCAAAGGGTTTAATTAGGAATTTAATAGTATACATGTATGTTGTAGGAGCAGAGCAAGAAATAGTGTATGCAATTGCAGTGTAAAAAGAAGTGTAATATGTTAAAATCAGAATTTCATCGATATCATCATCAGTTACAAATACCTCGGTGACGAATCCTCTAAGCGAGGAACCGCCGCTTTTCGGCATGAATGTCGCTCTCGCATTAGTTGATTAGTGTTCCCTGGATGGAGTCGAAACGTAATGTGACATGCGCTTAACATGGTACATACATGTATTAGCCAATATGCAACTGATGACGATCATATCCAAACATTTTTGCATATTTTAAACTCATTTGGAGTAATTTCCAAAAATGTCTAAATTATACTTTTGGCATAAAATAAAATGTTGTTTCTGTGGGGTACGTTGTAAAACAATGTTCAAAATTCCACCAAACCGCTCCAGGATCCAGTTTCCATCTCAAAATTCATGTCATTTGAACGAGGAGCAAGTTGTCCGCGAGAAATTGGGACCTTGGTCATCATCATATTTAGTCTCGAATCTTCTTTAATATGCCTAGCAGACATCCTCCCCTTTCTTTTGACATCCATACATTTATGTGCCACCTACATTATGTGGGGAAATTATAGGAAGAATAGCCTGTAAGCCACTATATATTTCACTATACTTATGTTGACAAACGGAAAGGCCCTGTGGTCCGTCAGCCAGTGCTCCATTATGACTTGTTATTGTCATTTCTGAGGACTGGGTGTGATTTTAGTTGACCCGGGCAGATGTGTCACCTTGTCAGTCAACCCCTTACCTGTATTGGTTAACCTATAAAACAATTGTACCAGGTGTATAACCCCCGTGGCTCACAACCTCTGGCACCTGAGTGTAGAATCGTGGCTCTGGTTCATGTATATATTACATCAGTTTCGATCACGTCTGTTCCGTTTATGCGAATATTTTCCGAGCACTTTCTATTGTGAAGGTTTTACGGGGAATTTTCTTGTGGAAACCACTCGGCAAACATGTTTCAAAACCATTCATTTGTTTTTTTTCCGATTTCTAAAGACGAATAAACATTTATAATTTTACTCAAGATAATCTGGATGCTAACCTGGGTCAAGTGGGTGGACACACAGTTTTCATCATGGAAGCAAACTCCTCCTTGTGGTGTTTTTGGGTGACAAACCATTTCTTCATCGCACATTTCATTAAAGTTATGGATTATATTGTTACAGGTATGTAGGCTGTTGGCCCCGGTTTTTATCCTTTACGGTTTGAGTATAATGCCGATTAATTATACCAGACAGACAGTGTCCGTATCTCCTGAAGGTGCATCCAACTGGCCATTAAATATGCCTGGAGTGTTATGAAAAGTGTGCTGCCGGTCTACGAAATGCTTTTTAGCTGCTTCCGGCATTGTATCTCCTGTAGGTAATATAACCTGAACCTCGCATAAAGTCAGTACCGACTAGCGAAAAGAGCCAAATTAGAATTGAGCACGCCATCCAAACTTGAAACGTTGTGACTTGGAAGATTATAAGATGCTTCAAATTAGTTATTGTCCCTTCATAAATACTCATAAAACTGTTCATTTGGCAGATTCAGGTGTTACTGATTAAAAAACACTGTTTTACTGGACACGGACCATGATGCCGGGCTAGTATGCTACTTCAGTTTGCACTAGTGTCAAAATGTTTCGGAGTGACAATAGCGGATGTGAGAGGAATCTAGAGGATAAAAAAAATAGACACTGGGCCCTGATTGGTAAATAGTCGTGTTTGTTTTTGCATAAAAAAAATATCACACCTCTTCTCTGTGATTTCCCATAGGTACAATAGCCATTGGCACAGGAATAAACCCTTTGTAATGAAGTTTGAATTGTGTGGTATGGTCTAAACTATGACATTTTTAGTGCATTCTGACACAAGTACCGAAAACAAAAGATTATAAGGCGAATTCCCTAGACGGACATGATGTTTGCATAAACAAAAGTCCGAAAATGTCTATTTTTCAGATTTAAAGAAAACTTTGGACTTTTTGAAGAGTATAATTTATGCTAAAACGTTTCCTGTGAGGCCTATGGAAAACATTTACACCAGTATAACATTCATACATCACCGACGCCCTAGCTGATGCATTGTACGTTTGTTTTGGAATTGTTTTGGGTTCCCTAACTCCCATATGATATGAGCCGTCTATATTCTGACGCTGTTTGCATTAATTTTGCGGATTTGTTTTCCGGGCTACAGTGTATGCAAATTCAACTCAACGTATATAAAGTATATTTTTGGATAACGTGTGTCAAATTCAGATCTATTTAAAACTCATTTCCCATAAGACATGGCGCCCACTGTGGTTGTGTTGGTTAGATGCATAACACAACGCATTAACATGTATGTGGTCCAAGCTACAACAGTAGTACATGAAGCAGTTATATTGTGTTGCTTACCGGGGTCGTTGGTTTGAAACTACGTATGGCGGGTTGATTTCCGAGTGACATTAAATAACCAAGCCAAACACCCCCTCCCCCCTATGCGGATTTTTGGTGGTTATGATATCTTTGTAGAACATATCAGTCCTTCAATGTTCCGGTTGTTTGCCATCTGGCGATGGGGGCTATATAGAGTTATCGGTCTTTGAATCCAAGATGGCCGCCAACGTTGAATATCTAACCAGGTAAATTTCAATTCGCAATTAATCAGGAAGTTTATGAGGTATTACGTCGTAGGATATGCCATTCTATTGATAGTTGAGTACTCCTTATTTATTTGTAGGAATAAATTTCATATATTTAAAATGGCCGCCAAAATGGCGACCGGAAGTGGAAAATGTGACACTTTTTCACTAATATCTTCTATATCAGTTTCTGCTGTTTAGAACTGATTGAGAATTGTGACTTTATTTTGTATTGTTTATATTAACTGATCATTGGGGCAATGAAACAAGAAATTCTTTGGGTCCTAGGCCCTTCCGATCCCTCAAAAATTTGACTTTACAGGAAGCGGTATAAAATTTTCACAACAAAATCACAATTGGGATTCTAGTCACATTTCAACAAGGAATGAGCAGAACTGTGTTATGTAAGTGAGACATACCATTACCCGTGAATATTCCAAGTCATTGGAACCAAAATTGTTAATTTGGATCAAAATGGCCGCCAAAATGGCCGCCAAAATATGGAAAATTGTAAATATTGTAAATATATTGCCCCAGCGTTCACTGCAATCGCTTACAATCTGTGGTTGATGAAGTAAATTGGCTATTCTGCCTTATATCCATTGAAAACTAACATGTCTGATTCATCTTGGTTAAGTTTTAGTATTGTAACCACTGACATTACCAGAAATATTGGATTTTACTCTCACACACTTGACATAAATATCGGCAAAAATTAACTTTTCATGTTTTGATCATTTTTATTAAAAGTAAACTGTAACTAACTTTGATATGAACGGTGTTTATCGTTTTGGTCTAATGTAAATGTGTCACACTAAGGTCATTATAGAGCAAATTACTCAAGATGACTTCCAAAATGGCAACCAACTTGGGTAAAAAGTTCATTGTTCACATATATCCGGAACATTATTGTCTGCTGTTCCGAAAAGTTAGCAAATTGCAACTTACTTGGTTATTATGCATGTTAGGTAATCAACTGACAACTAAATATTATTGGCTGTCCCGGTTCCTTATGTGGCATGACAAATTCATTTTAAAGTTGCTTATGGAATTTTGCCGAAAACATCTTTTGGGATTCTGGCCACTTTGAATCTTTGAAACGGAACTAAGATGAACCATAATCTGTGGTGACTATTCTGGCTATTTTGACTCATTAGGATAAAATTGATTACCTCGATACAAGAGGGATGTCAATATGGTAGCCCGTGAGTTACTGCATGGTCATAGGTGAGGTGAATAGGTATACATGGAGTTATTTTATGATCATGAATGATGTGAACAGATATACAAGGAATGTCTATATGATCGTGAGTGGGATGTCCATTGTGAGATGTATATGTATACAAGTAGTGGCCGTATGGTAATGTGTGAGCTGAATATGTTTACATGGAGTGACTGTATGGTTGTATGGTTATGTGTGGATGTACGGGTAACACGGTGTGTCTGTACGGACAATGATAGTGTGTGCGGATATAACGGGAGTAGCTACAATGTCATATATGTGTTGTTTATGTATATATGGAGTGACTATGGTCATGGGTGGGATGTATAGGTGTATAGTTGGTGGCTGTTTTGCCGCATGTGGGTGACCATGTATACATCTGGGGTGCTATTCACCAAGCGAGACTATTTTATAAACCAGGTAGTTTATATGGTAGCGGCTGAACGCAAAAGTATCTTCGCTTTAGCGCAAACGACACACGTTGTCGATGGTGTGATTGATCCAATCTATCAGATTTGTCACTTGTCAATTGACGCCGTCTTACGACTAATTCATGAACACTCACCGTCCACAATCGGCATGTATAGCGGTATAATTTTTGGGTACAATTGTGTGGAGACTCATGCTTGCGTTTATATATCTGCAGAATGAGTTTCAATGATATTAATGAGGTTTTTTAATTAGCACAGTGTGAAAATGAAGAGCCAAGAAGATAACGTCTCAGAAGAATTTTGTTTGTGTTTTGGTTCTGTTTGGATATTTCCCTGCTATTTCCAAAGACATTTCTTTCCATGCATCATTTTTCCGGCGCTGGTGAATGGTGCCGGTTTCTTTGTTCTTTAATATTTTGATTCTCCTCTCCACAATGCCCAATACAGTTTTATGCTCGTCGGCAGTGGGGGGGGGTCTGGAAAACAATTGCACATATAGGGCCCAAAAAGTTGTTTTTCCGACCCCGAGGGACCCACCACCCCATTTGTGCCAATTTGTTCCTCCAAATGTTAGGGACCCACCCCCTTTCTCATGTTTTTATCAAAATGTCAGAGTTTTTTTAGCCGTTCTTCAATAACTGTGTTAACTGCCTTTCAATCCATTCCACTATCCTTTATTGGTGCAATGTGTGTAAAATTAAGACTCAAGCAATAACATCCTTAATCGGTAAAGCACAGGTCAGAAAAAAGAAAAATAAACTGTATTTCCAGGTGTTTCCTGGTGTTTCCAGTATCTAACAACAATAATAAAGCAGTGTGTAGGTACACAGTATGTCACAAATTGCCCTAGACCGCATTATAGCCTTAATATATCGAGCGTGTTTAGTCTGACAGAGAACACTGGCCAGTGTAAATAGTGGTAAACAGGTCAGGGGTTCTACAATTATTTGTATATATATATATAGTTGACGTCTCGAGCCGTCCGTGCGTCCGTACAAACATTTTGCATCATAACTCAAGAGTCGGTTGTCATATTTTGATGCTCTATGACATGTGACGCACCAGAAATGGGGAACGAATATGCATAATATCACGGATTGTGAGTACCAATGCCTACCAGAATTATCCATTGGCCCTGTTTATGAAATTCAATCCGTACAAAGTTTTTGCCATATAAGAGTTGTCGAATTTTGAAGTGGTTTGGTATGGTGATAGACCTGAATGATACGGGAAGGATGTAAGCAGATATTACTGCATATCACAGGTTTAGTCTGTCGATGCATACCAGAGCTACCAACTTGGTTCCACCCGTAAACACATTTTGCATTATTATAATTCAACCATTCGTATGTATATTTGTGCACTAGAGTCTGCAGTATAGTCTCAGTCAGATTTTATTCTTGATTTTAGTTTGAACTTTGAAGACATTGAATGCATCACATTATTTCAGTTCATCTATTTGTAAGCGATAACAGTATACAATTAGTATTGTAGTTTAGTCTTGTTGAGCAGTATTTAAGCTTCAAGATGAAGTTCGTACATTCAAGGAGAATAGCGTCACCTTCAGTTGGGATTGTCTGAACAATAAACAGTAACGGTCATTCATCATAACCAATTCAGTTTTATTTGGATAAGTGCTGCAAAATAACATTACTTGCAATCATTCAAGATGAGAAATAACCAGAAGGAATGAATTTGATTGCATGCCAGAACAAGACAGTATTTCAGACATTAGAAATTTATGAGATACCCTTTTCAATTTCATGTTATGCAACAATCGGGTCAATGATATCTAGTCATCATTGAGTATTCACCATGTAGTATTTGTGATACAGTTTTTTTTATTTTATTACTTTTATTCGGGTAATACAACTGGGTATTACATTAATTTTTTTTACTAAATTACGGTTTTCCACTGAGAAGTGGTACGGGATCCTGTGAAATCCAGAATGTTGCTAAATCTGAGGCTAAATAGTCACTATAGCTGTATATATAGCCGTATGCCAACAAACATGATTCTAACATGCTTACAAACAACATTACATGGTCAGTACTTGTAAATTGTTTGAAAAAAAAAACATTTTGGAAAAATATTTACAAGCACGATTGTTTCGGCCTCTGAACCAACCACCCACCACCCCGGCCCTATATACGGATTTTATTTGTAGACCCCCCCCCCCCCATGTCGTCTGTGGTATATTTTGCCCCACGTCCTATTCCTCGGTTGCTCATTGTTGAAATGTGTACAAACGTGTACTGTTACACGTAGCATGTTTATGTGACCGGTGGTCAATCTATGATTGACGCCAATCACCTTGATTGGATAATCCTATATGGCGCGCGATGTCTTCCCATCGATATGTCCACCGATAGCTTCGCATTGAGCGTCGCCTCGTAAAACTACCTGGACTATATTATAAACCCAGCCGGTGAATAGCACCACTGGTGTCTATGTGATCATGGGTGGGGTATATGGATAAATAGGGAGTGGTTGGATGAATATGTGTAATGTGTATAGGTGTACATGGACTGACAGCACGGTCATGAATATACATGCCTGAGTATATATGGGTGGTCGTTGGCGAGCGTGTAGGTATATAGGGAGTGCCGTGGTGGTAATGGGTGGTATGTATATTTATATATGTCGTGGATGTATATTGTCATCGGTGGATGTATAGGTATACAGGGAGTAACTGTATGATCATGGATGGCGTGTATGAGTACACAGCGAGTGACTGAATTGTCATGTGTGGGGTGTATATAAAAGTCTGGAATGTATAATTGATCATGTGTGAGAAGTATTGGTACACCTGGAAGGACTTTATTGTCATGTGTATATGTATATGTACACCTGGAGTGACTCTATGGGCATGTTTGTGTTGCATATGTATATATCGAGTGGCTATATGACCATGGGTATGGTGAATAGGTATACAGGGAGTGACTGTGTGGCAATTAATGAAATGAATAGGTGTACAAGGAGTGACCGTTTGATCACCAATGCGGTGAATATGTCTACACGGAGTGAAATGGGTCAGGTGTAGGAGTATACCTGGTGTGCATGTATGGTGACTCATTGTCATATGTTATGTGTACGGGTATACGCCAAGTGGTTGTATGGTCATTAGGCGAGGGGTATATATGTATAGCACGTGTGACTATATGACCATTGCTGAGGTGCATATGTATACCTGGAGTCACTCTATGGTTATGCGTGGGGTGTATATGCTTATCTTGAGTGGCTATTTCGCAATTGGCGTGGCGAGTAGTTATGCAGGGATTGACCGTATGACCAATGGTGATGTGAATATGTGTACCTGTAGTGACTGTATGATCATGAATGTTGTGAATACAGGGAATGGCTATATGGTCATGGGTAAGGTGTAACAGTTTGCATGGTGTACATGTATGTTGACCCATGACTGTGTGGGGTGTATGGGTATACGCAAGTGGGGTTATATAACCATTGGTGAGGTGCATATGTATACATGGAGCGATGCAATGGTCATGGGTGGGGTGTATATGTATACCTTGAGTGGCTATTTGGCCATGGGTGTGGAACATAGGTACACATGGATTGACTTTTTGGCCAATGGTCAGGTCAATAGGTATACAATGATTGACTGTGTGATCATGAATGTGGTGAATATGTATACATATAGTGACTATACGGCCATTGGTCAGTTGTAGGAGGTATACCTGGTGTGCATGCATTAAATTGTTATTGACAGATGTATGGTCATGTGTGGTGTGCAGGGATATACACAAGTATGGCTGTGTGGTTATGGGTGAGGTGTATGTTTATAAAGCGAGCGACTATATTGTCATATGTGTGTTGTTTATTTGTATTTGGAGTGACTGTATGACCCTGGTGGGTTGTACATGTGTACCTTGGGTGGCTATCGCTTTACACAATAACTCAATGATATGTTACTTGAAATAGAGATCACACCAGAGAGTCCTCCTTGGTGGCGTGTATGCACGATGGAGGAAATGTTAAACGATTTTCCTGACAATAGTTGATCAATGTTTATGCTAATTGGCAAGAGTAGCAACATATTATGGTCGGATGGTCCCTCTCAGTTCCGTTTCAAAGTTCTGCCCATTTATTTTCAAAAACTTGGCCACAATTGTACACTGCACATTTTAAAATTAAATGATCGTGCCTCATAATGTACAGTGCCTACCAGAATATAAAATGTAGTTGTCAGTCGATTAACTAACGTGTATAATAACAAAGTTAGTCACACTTTGCTACCTTTTCGGAACAGCAGATAATTATGTTCCGGATATATGTAAAAATCAACTTTTTACCCAATTTAGTTGCCATTTTGGAAGCCACCTTGAGTAATTTGGTCATTAAACACCTTATTGTGACACATTTAAGATAGATAAAAACAATAAACACCTCTCATGCCAAAGATAGTTACAGTCTACTTGCAAAAAATGGTTCAAACATGAGAAGAGATTTTTTGCCGATATTTATGTCACGTTTGTGAGAGTGAAATCCAATATTACTGGCAATGTCTTTGTTACAATAGTTAGTAACAATGTTAGTATTCAATGTATAAAAGGCAGAATAGGCAATTTCATTCATCAACCACAAATTGTAAGCGATTCCAGGACACACTGGGGCAATATCTACCATTTTTCATATTTTGGCGGCCATTTTGGTGGCCATTTTGATCCAAAGTAACAACTTTTGTTTCTATGAATTGGAGTATCCATGTATAATGGTATTCCTCACTTAAATTCCACAGTTGTGCTCATTCTATGTTGAAATTTGAACAGAAACCCAATTGTGATTTTTTGGTGAAATTTTATACCGCTTTCTGTAAAATCAAACTTTTGAGGGAACGGAGGGGGCTAGGACCCCAATAATTGCTTTTTTCATTACCCCAATGATTAGTTAATATAAAACTATAAATCCTCAACCAGTTCCAAACAGCAGAAACTGATCAAGAAGATATGAGTGAAAAATAGTCATATTTTCTACTTCCTGTGGCCATTTTGGCGGCCATTTTGAATATATGAAATTTATTTATACTTCTCAATAAGGACTACTCAACTATCAATAGAATAACATATCGCACGACTTAATATCTCATAAACTGCCCGAGTGATTGCGAATTAAAATTTATCAAGTCAAATATTCAATTTTGACGGCCATCTTGGATTCAATGGCCTCGAAACATGTGAACGTTGACTACCTATATGCATCCATGTGCTCGTGTAATGTTATAGAAAACTGCCCTGGTCTATGTTCTCGTGGAAAATAATGAAAACATCGGTATTGTTCATAGTTTAATCACGTTATGCATGCGTAAGTTCATACACTGTACCTTTTCAGATATATCTTCAAAATAAACGAAAAATCATATCATCGGTGTCACTTTAAGAAAAATATCGAGTCAGGTGCCCATGTGACGCTATCTACGCAGACACTTGTTATATTCAGTTCGAATGAAACTGAGTTTGAGAAGATACATACAGTTTTAGTATTAATTTTGAGAGAAATATTTCCCCTACCCCCAATAAGGATTTTATCGCCAAAAATCACAGTAGTTTTATAAACATCGCTATAAAATGAAAAAGCCCCCACGCCCGAGTGGCAAACAAGCAGAAAAATGTGTGAAATACATCCCTCTATCGGAAAAACATAGTCGGCTAAAATCCGCACAGGGGGAGGGTGGCCATATGGTAGCTCAAGGTCTACCATGCATGTACACACCCTGACAACACCAACATATCCTCGCGCAAATACGCACATAATCGACATATAATGTGAAATTGGTACATAATATGATATTTTTATTCTGAAATACGCATATAATGGACGCATACCCGTTATTTCGTTTAATGGCGCGGGTCACAGTGAAAAAACGTGCCAAAGAATGTACACATGAAATAAGCAGATAATGGAGTCATAGCGTTATTTCGTGTTATGGCCCTTGCCAGAGTGAAAACACATGTCGTGGGACGGTTTATTTGGCCGCACATAATCTGCATAGAATCGCCTCATTATGAGTCGATTATGTGACTAAAATGTTCATCATATTATCGACTCAAAATAAGGTGATCCCTAGCCGATTATCTACATAAAACAAGTTATTTATCAGCAGACAATGTGCGGGTTTTCGAAATAACAGGCTGACCAGACACAAGTATAATAAGATAATGTGAAAGTAACGATCACATTATCTATTTATGAATCTGATCACTCTTAGCTATCAATATGCGACCGCCAGCAGCTATGTTACCTGTTGAATATAGCTTGGAATAATGGATGGTATAACTAGAAAATGAATTAAAACTTACGCATGGAAAATGCAAAAACAACATCATGCTATACATATTCTGTTCTGCAAATCATTTTGATAGTAATTATCTCGACAAATGTCCAACAATTTTAGGAACTATTTAACGTCGAGCGGATTGAACACGGGGTGATGCGACAGCACACACCATCACAACAACAACAATTTTCACCTGCATGTGTCGCGGAAAAGTGGTGGTTCCATTAGTTATTTAACCAGGTAATCTGACGTTCTATTTATATTTTATTTGTGGTAGTCTTGACTTCGTCAATGTGTAAATATTTTGTATGCTTGCCCTGTCACACTTGAATTTACATTTGTTTTGATATGCCTGGCTAGCGTTGCTTTCATAAAAGAGTAGCCATTATAGTCACTTGTTTTCTGTGCGCGCGGGACACCGATGTTTAGTGCAGAGATTTGGCCTGTGTAAATACGGGAACTGAGAGCCGAATTATTCGTTTCTAATAAATTGACGATGATGCGGTCACGAGACACTTCGTTGGCTATATAGTTAGGCCTATATATTACCCACGCAGGTATGTATACGCGGTTTTAGTTTTCAAAAGATCCTACCGTCAAGCACATGCCCTGCACGATAGAGGCATGTTGTTATTGTGGTATAACCCATTACTTGGGAAATCTCACACAATACACTAAAATGATATACCGGTAACACCGGCAACTTCACCGGAACCGTATTTACCAGGCTTTCATTCCGCGCGTATTCTTTCATCTAATTACGGTCGTTCTCAGGCTGGTTATAATTATTAATTCCATTGGCGTGTACTGTAAGGCTATCGGTATTTATATGTTCTCTCAACATGTTGTGAACAACATTGCTGACGTTTATCATGGTGTCACATGTTTTCTCTTGCGTTGCTGTGGTTAGTTTTCTATCCGCAGTTTGCCTTGCCTCTTAACGAAACGTCGGATAGTCAATATAGTCGTGTGCATCGCTGCTCTGCGTCAGGTCCAGTGGTATCGTCTGCGACTCATCGCGTCAATACATCTGTCTCGTCAGTTACAATGGCCAATACACGAGCACTGTTGGATCAGTCAGTTCACGTTACATCCACAAGTCTTCGTCCCATCTTGGTGCATTGTTGACTGTGTATATCTTGCCCATTCGGGACAATTCATGTTCTCATGGGCACCTTTATCATGGGCACCTTTATCATACAAACTGCGGTATCATCAAACAGCCGCGGAACAGATTATCAGTGCACATAGCCGTATCGGGGACCATTCCGGTCACAACGTCCGCTCATTCTCACATGAACCAGCTTCAGTGGACATTCAACACATACCCCGTTTAATCCGTACATATGAACGTTTCGTCGATCGCTCAAGTCACTCAAACAATGGTGAACTTAACTGATGCACGTGTTGTTGTCTCACACAACGACACATCTGACATCATTCAATTTATAGTGACCATCTGCCTTCTCGTGTTGTTTCGGCATGCAATCAGCAGTTCAATTATTTATTCACTCAAATCGTCAAATATGACACAATAGAGCTCGGTGGAATACAGTGCATATAATTTCAGTGCAAATTACAAATGTGGTGCGGGCATTGCAATATTACGTGGAATTCGTCCCCTACATAGTCTATCGGAATAATCTGAGTTAACCCTTTCAGTGCCAGGGGCCGATCTCATCGGCTAATTTACGGTTAAATCGGCCCTAAAAAAATAAAACAAATAAAAAACATTTTTTTTTATTAGATTTTTTAAAAATTATTAAAATTGTAAAAACAATTAAAAAATAATGACAAATGATGAAAAATTGTTAGGCCAATGCATTCTCTTATATATGTGAGGCGACCTATGGTCGACTCGCATATATAAGAGAATGCATTGACACAGGGTATATGGGTTGATACAAAAATCGGACCTGGCACTCAAAGGGTTAATCCATTAAACAGATTCGATTGGTAAGTGGTGGTTGCGGGTACGAAATTTAAGAAGTATTTTGACGGTGTCGTTTTTCACGTAAGAGAGGAACTTTTATTTGGTTCAGCACCATCATGAATGGGGTAAATAATACTATTGGGGATAGTCCGACTTTATCATCATGAATGGGGTAAATATTACTATTGGGGATAGTCCGACTTTATCATCATGAATGGGGTAAATATTACTATTGGGGATAGTCCGACTTTATCATCATGAATGGGGTAAATATTACTATTGGGGATAGTCCGACTTTATCATCATGAATGGGGTAAATATTACTATTGGGATAGTCCGACTTTATCATCATGAATGGGGTAAATATTACTATTGGGGATAGTCCGACTTTATCATCATGAATGGGGTAAATATTACTATTGGGGATAGTCCGACTTTATCATCATGAATGGGGTAAATATTACTATTGGGGATAGTCCGACTTTATCAACATGAATGGGGTAAATAATACTATTGGGGATAGTCCGACTTTATCATCATTAATGGGGTAAATAATACTATTGAGGATAGTCCGACTTTATCATCATGAATGGGGTAAATATTACTATTGGGGATAGTCCGACTTTATCATCATGAATGGGGTAAATATTACTATTGGGATAGTCCGACTTTATCATCATGAATGGGGTAAATATTACTATTGGGGATAGTCCGACTTTATCATCATGAATGGGGTAAATATTACTATTGGGGATAGTCCGACTTTATCATCATGAATGGGGTAAATATTACTATTGGGGATAGTCCGACTTTATCATCATGAATGGGGTAAATATTACTATTGGGGATAGTCCGACTTTATCATCATTAATGGGGTAAATAATACTATTGGGGATAGTCCGACTTTACCATCATGAATGGGGTAAATAATACTATTGGGATAGTCCGACTTTATCATCATGAATGGGGTAAATAATACTATTGGGGATAGTCCGACTTTACCATCATGAATGGGGTAAATAATACTATTGGGATAGTCCGACTTTACCATCATGAATGGGGTAAATAATACTATTGGGGATAGTCCGACTTTATCATCATGAATGGGGTAAATATTACTATTGGGGATAGTCCGACTTTATCAATCGGAACACTGAATGGGGTAAATAATACTATTGGGGATAGTCCAATCAATCGGAACACAAAGAAGGTTATATACACGTATATGCATGGTTCTCGTAGATGTGGTTGGGGACCTGACTGTTTATCTTAATCCAAGCCTGGTTATCCCTCGTTCCCTCCAATATATACACCAGCTGTAGTAGGGCCGTCACGTACGCCATCGACCATACGTAGGCCACGGTAGTTCCGTGTTAACTTAGTTCGCATGTACTTTTGAATATCAAAGCAATCAATCAACCATACTACATTTGTATAGCACAAGCAGACTTCCCCGAAAAAATATTTGTATGTGTCAGTGTGTTTCTGTCGAAACTTCCACTGCGGTACTTTTAGCAATGTCAGTTGTGGGTTTTCCCTTCAATGTTTTAAATTTTTTCGGGCCCACACACCCTGACTACTCAGTTATATGTTTACTGATTCACAAATTATCTTGACACTGGCAATATGATGCCAACTGTAAATACATTCGACCATCCGCCCTGGTACTATCGGTTATCTCTGTCCAATGTCATTGTACAATAAGTTGGGAGATAATTCCTAGTCATCGATGACTGGGCATATGCGTCATATTTTGGCAATATATTTTCCCCCTGTTCTTATTTGTTAGTCTTTCGTTCCCGAGTACCAGACGGTCCTGGTGTTTCACAACTCATATCTGGTTAATGGCCCCCTTTTCAGTTTTGCATGGCGCTGAATGTGTGTGTGTGGGGGCCTTTCCTTGGTCATTTGCTACATGTATTATATTGTGTGTCATTCAAGTCTAGTCCACAATATCCATTTTATGACTCAAATTATTCACTGTTTGAGATAATATCCAGTCATGCTTTCAAATTTCCACATCAATGCTATGGTGGCCGTCGATGGTGCGTGTGAGCAGAAATGTTCTCACCTATCATGCAGGTATTGTATCAGAGGTAGATGTGATCATCCTCAAAATGAAAGAGTTGGCTTGTAGTCTTTAGCGGCAGTTACTTATGTTTTTACCAGTTTTACAGGTTTTTTTTCAGTTAAAAGCAACAGTTGGGCTGATTTACCGTTATTACATTTGAACAACAGTTGAACTTAATAATGTATAATAATAAAACACATACATTTATATGACAAATGTAACAACATAGTAGCCACTACATCATCACATACAATGTCTTCAATAGCCCGAATCTAAATATGCTAGCATTCGCAACTGCCCTTCTCTATAAACCCTCTTGTAGTGAAGACTGTTGTTGACGGTCCTGTATTTTCTCTGTTGTGGTTTGACCTGACCACTGTTGCTTATTTGTAGTATGGTCGATTCACGATACGCCTGTTTTTGTTTATGAATTCAATGAAGGTGAACAGATTAGGGGTGCTCCCAGGCAGATCATTTAGGAGTTGCTTATGCCAACCTTCGATATGGTTCGTTCTGGAGACGTCGTTGTCAAAGTGGTTGCATGTCTGCCTGCTATGGTAACGCAATCATTCTGCGAATCAGCGCCTTTGTTTCGACTTCGTATGGAAGCTAGGCCGTTGTCGTTGCATATTTATAAACTGCCTGGATGTAGTGAAAATAACATCCTCACAATAACACACCAGGAAACACTATTCTGACGGTATGCTGTGAGCCGATAGTAGGCCGTAGAACAGGGGGGTATCCGACCGTCGGTAAACGCGTGTATGGAATACAGTTGTTGAAATGTCTTCAGGCATTTGTCGACGGCCCCATCGCAGAAGAACATTATGTGTGTTGGATAAGTGCTGTATATTCTAGTTGGTGCTGAAGATGAGTATTGTGTCAATCGTACCGTCGTCGATAAGGTCATCGTCGTCTTTGTATACCGTTCTGGTAGCTGGTCTGTTTTTTGTCGTGGTTTTGCTGGCTTTTGTAGGATGTGACAATATCATCCTTAGTGTTCACAGAGGCACCGCATGCCTTTGAACAGCATAGCCAATGTACACTCGTTTATTCTAGACTTAACACATGCATTACAGTGGTTAAAGACGAGATATTTACCACCGAAATCATTAGGAATGATATTAATATGTATTTGATTGTTTGCCATTTTGATATGATCTGTCAGTTTGCGTGAGAATATGACGACCTCTGGTCATTGATAATCACTTACTTGATTTGTTATTTTTTTATAATTTATAAGGAGAAATTACTTTTATACGAAATGAAATATTCCCATAAAAGAGGACACGAACTTTTTTCTGTATAAAACTATCTTTGGCCTACATGGTTCGTGATAGTGGTTGTTGCATGTGGGCATGCCGTGAAACAAATTCCATATATACAATTTTCTCCGAAAACAAACGTATAGATCCAGATATGGCGCCTTCAGTTTGGTCGATAGCTGTGTTCTAGTCCTGTATTGTTTTGCTAAATTTAGTACACCACTATAGTTGTATGTTATCATGCTAAATTTAGCACACCGCTGTACCAAACTAGCATGCAACTAACAATGCAACAATCTCGAAAACATATATACACATAATCGTGTTCACTAATTTACTAAAGCATGTTAAAATTAAACTAAAACATTGCTGTGAACAAGGAACGACGTCGACGTGCGAAGTGTCAACAATAGGTTGAATTGCAGTACAGTTCCCGGTTTTTGTCACTAAAAAGAAACCTAGATACTACGCGTTTCGGTGTGTTTAACTAGATTTCAACACATTCGTATGCAGGGCGCATAAAACAACAATTATTCACCGTACAACTGATGGGACGGTATGGGACCGTCGGAATACTACAGTCAATACCATCAAACCGACGGTATTTTCTAACAGTGCAATTTCTCTGTTCCAATTAAAAATATACAGGTGATGGGATTTATCCACTGAGAAAGAAACCAATAGCAATGTTACATTCAGAAATCGAACTCAAGTTATCTTAGAGTTAAATATGTACATGCTTGTTCAACATTTTGAAATGATGGTTGGTATAAAAGAGCCCAACGAAAGATTAATATGAATTATTGCTTGTTACGTTCTATATAGAAATCCGAAATCTCCTAGATGTGGCCGGGGTCCTGCCTATTTATCTTAATCCAAGCCTGGTTGTCCCTCGTTCCCTCCCATATCTACATCAGCTGTAGTGGGGCCGTAACGTGCACCATCGACCCTCCGTATGACCACCATGGTTCCATGTTAACTTAGTTCGCATGTGCTTTTGAATACCAAAGCAATCAATCAATCAACCAACCGTATCTGTATAATATACTGCCATGCCATAGATTGTCTTTGCCAACAAACATTAAACCCATATGATAACATAGTCCAGCCAACAAACATTAAACTCATATGATAACATAGTCCAGCCAACAAACATTAAACCCATATGATAACATAGTCCAGCCAACAAACATTAAACCCATATGATTACATAGTCCAGCCAACAAACATTAACCCTTTACCCAACAAACCGGCCAAAACCGGCCAAATAAAGCTTCAACAGCCTAAAATATCTTGGGTCTGTCTCAATAAAACCATACAAATATGGATATCATTGGAACCGGCTCATTGACCACATTGTGATGGTTATAGTTATGCCCTGTGCCAATGCATTCTCTTATATATGCGAGTCGACCATAGGTCGCCTCGCATATATAAGAGAATGCATTGGCCTAAATAAAATCTTTTTACCATTTTTTCTTACATTCTTTAACAATTTTATAATTTTTAATGTGTTAAGCCAATGCATTCTCTTATATATGCGAGGCGACCTATGGTCGACTCGCATATATAAGAGAATGCATTGGCACAGGGCCCTTATGTTGGGTAAAGGGTTAAACCCATATGATAACATAGTCCAGCCAATATGAAATAAGAGTTCCAGAATAAGAGCCGACAGGCATCCGATGGCAAAATTAATCACATGTCGGAAACAGCATGTCGGAATATTATCACGACCTGACACAAATATAACTGTTATATTGGTCCCAGTCCCGACAGAAACCTCATGAGTCAGGAAATAATTTGGGAAAAAAACCCAGTCTATCTAGAAGAACATAATAGTTAGTGGCATGTGTGAGACGTTTGTCTGGTGCTGGCCATGAACAAACATCTCAGCTACAAAATCACATCTTCGCCAGTAATCGTACACGTCAATATTCAATGCAATTTTCACGAATAGCTCACAAACACTAGGACAGGGTCGCATCAAGAAACTATTTTGTTCTAGTATGGATTTCCACATCTACTGTGTGTACGTATACCTATCAAGTCAGCACAGATTCCTCGTGGCTAGATCATGCCATGAATTTCTACTCTTGTCTAACGCCCGTATATTCGACCACTACAAAACCTGGGCACTTTTTGAAGTTTTGACAGGGAGCCTTATAAAGTCTAAAAAATTACTACGGGAATATATTTATTAGTTAGTATGTGTTTCTCAATAATGTACTTCACTGTAGGTGAAGGTCCCAACTCGACGTTTCATGCTTTTCTGTGACTTTTGTGAGCCGATATCGTAAAATACATTGAATTATTTACTCAGGATAAATTCCATAAATGTAAGGAACGTCAAGCAATATCGCTCACAAAGACATTTAAATCGTGAAACTTCGAGTTGGGACCCTTACCTACAATGAAGTACATCATTAAGGAACAGACAACACGTAATAAATCGGGAGAGTAGGTACTCATAAGTGAGTCAGCACTTGTCCTCCAATCCCATTGTCTGTATACAAATGTATGTGTTATTTCCTATATGTGTTATTGAAATTAGACAAATAAATATGTTTAATAATCTAATAAGAAATATATTCCCCGCATCATTGTTTCGACTTTATAAGGTTCCCTGTCAACACTTCAAAACGTTCCAAGGTTTTGTACTGGTGGAATATGATATATACGGGCGTTAGTCAGAGAAGATATTCATGGCATGATCTACATCGTGGCATGCACTGCCACCTATACACACGAAATATAGTTGGATAAGAAGTACTCAATCAACGTTAATTGCCCACAACACCTATCTACGTTTATTGCCCACAACACCTATCTACGTTAATTGCCCACAACACCTATCTACGTTTATTGCCCACAACACCTATCTACGTTTATTGCCCACAACACCTATCTACGTTAATTGCCCACAACACCTATCTACGTTAATTGCCCACAACACATATCTACGTTTGTTGCCCACAACACCTATCTACGTTTATTGCCCACAACACCTATCTACGTTTATTGAACTGTTGGGTGTTGGGTAGAGTTGGATGACATTTGTTGATTGGAAGGTTTACCCAACGTTGATTGGAAAGTAAAATGGGGTAAGACGTCGTGGGTAGCTTTGCCGGCATAGTATACCTTTGTTATAATTATTCTTTGTACGATACACTGATTATGTAAGCTTTATGTGTTGAGTGTATGAGTGTACTACTTTAGTCAAATTAGTGCCGTCCGCAGTTGTGTAAATATGTAAACTTCAAAATTTGGCAAATATAAATAAATATATACACTCAATACATAAAGCCTACATAATCAGTGTATCGTACAAAGAATAATTATAACAAAGGTATACTAAAACGGCAAAGCTATCATCGACGTCGTGCCCCATTTTCCAGTCGCTCAGGAGTTTTTTCACGCAGTCGTCCATCTTGTTTTGAAATATTTGGAGCCAAAAACTCGCATGTTCGCCCGCACCGGAAACGCGCTGCGATGACCCGGTCACGTGGCGGTTTTATCCAATGTGGTATGAAAGTAATACCACAGAAGACAGTTCATGCAATCAGTTTGTGTACATCGTACTAAATTGTTGGATAATAAGTACACAACAAATTCGCACCCAACGAGTTGTATACAACGTTCATCCAACTAGAATTAGGGTGTATGGCTCGAGAATAAATAGGGATTTATTTGAAGTAATGCATCCACCAGGTACCGCAGTTATGGTCTGACCGCAAACATGATCCCCGATAACAGAACTACATTTAAGTCCGAAAAATAGTCATCAGAAATCGTATGGGTGCGACTAGTTCATGTCCATTGCGTAACTGAGAGCCACGTACCTACGTAGCCACGTAAGATGGGTGTCTCAAATCCACAATGCTAACACAAATCGTTGTTTTTAATAACGGCGCAGCAGCAATGTCAACTCTGCCTACGCGGGATTGCTCTCGGTGCTATGTGGCTATTATTTGCACAACATTGCAATAACTCGGATAATTTTCACTCAATAAACGAGGTTTGTGAATGCTTATGTTTGAACTTGTGTGTTTATCTTCCACGATAATCGCCATGGATTTCAAATACATGTGAAGCCTAATGTTCTGACTTGAAAGCAATTTATGTTGCTCGGGAGCATATATGTATGTATACGGTCAGACTGTAATCACAGTGTATGATGATGTGTTACTAATTATGCACACCCGTACATTATCTTCTTAATTTGTGGAACAACCACAGCCCCACGAAAAACAAGTTGTTGCAATATAGGCGGGTGTGTATGCCATGAGACATCTGTGCCGACCAGCTGAGAGGCATAAGATCGAATGATTGGTGTGAATTTGGGATTGGCAACACGGATTATACTGACCAATAACTCAGCTCCAGTTAAAGGCAGACATGGTTGTGCATGATTGGAGGTAGAACGTAGCATTATTATGCCATACTTACGAACTCCAGACCCATACCTATATGGTTGGCGCTAATATAATCCATGTGGAAAAGCGTTGAATGGCATAATGGCGTTGTGATATATGTTGTGGCTGCGCACGTAAGGTTCGTCCATTGCATGGAATCATTTCTGGGTAGACATACTTTCACAAGGGCACCATGTGTCTCAAATATTTTGTCTCAAACGTGGTTCAGTCAGAATCATCGAAACGTGGATACCTTACCAGTGACTGATAGCTTGGCCAATCACGGTCAGATAAGTTCTTACAAAGGAGGTCAGTTTTGAATGATATTCCATGTCCCCAGACATAGGGGAATGTTCGCTTCCAGATGGCGACTGGAAACAGCTCTATGTGACTGCCTTGACATACTTACTATAATAATTGTTATAACATTATGGAACGATCATTATAGATATCATGTTGTCTAAGAATTTGTGCTTAGGCAAAAAAAAAAAACATCTGTGTTTCCGGTTACCCGACCGACCTGCCGAAATTGGGCCGACCTGGACTTTTTTTTCTTCAAATTTCAACCAAAAAAAAAACAATTCAATCCAAAAAAAAAATAAAATAATAATTTTGTTTTAATGCATGTAATTGGCATGTAAACACATCTATATCGTTAAATATATACTATATACTATGTTTACATTAAGCAGCAATAATTTGAGATGGAATTTTCAAAAACAATTTACAACCTGCCTGTGGTAATCTTGTTTGTTCAACTCCCATGTCTTGTGGGAAGAAGTCCTTATCTGTTAGAGAGCAATATACATATAGAAGACATTCTATATCAGAATTTAAAGTTCCCTCTCCCCAGTCAATCAAGGATTCATAGTGTTCATGCATAGTTACTAGTATGTATACAGACAGTATAAAGATGACTGCATGTCTACCATATCAAACACCCTTCTGGGATGGGGCACTAAAAAAAGCACATGAAATTATCTACTGGTTTTGTTTTGGGTGTATCAAATTTGCAAGCATGCATATGCTAGTGTGTATAAGGAACTTCAAAGTTGGGGCCAATTTGAATGCTGAGGTGTGGTACCTCAGTCAAGGTGTGGCCCTGTGTTACCATTTTTCAGTGTGGTGTGGGACTTTATATTTCAGTGCAGTTGAGGGTGTCTGAGGAACATTTACACCCTTAGTATGTCCATTTTTTGGCTCCCGTGAGCATTTTGTGAAGAAATATAGCGACTATGCCAATGATGTTGCTTGATATCTCAGGCACCAGAAAAACAAATGTTAGACACCTGGGGCTTGCGACTGGGTGGATTTATGACGTCATCAAGATGGCCGCCATCCAACATTTCAGAGTAGGCACTGAGTCAGTTTGATTAATAGCTAGTAGTGAATTTATGACAGGAAATATAATATGTCTCTATTGTTGTGATATTATGACAACAGGCTTCACTTTGACAGAAACATTGTCCACATTTAACCAAGATGGCCGCCAAAATGGCGACCGAAGTTCAGAAAAATGCTCAATTTTCACACATGTCTCTTAAAACATTTTCTGTTGTTTGAAATCGGTGGCTAATAGCAACTTAATTTTAAATACATTTGAATACGTATCCCTTTGAACATGATAATATGTCATACTTTGGGTCTTATTCCTACAAAACATCTCAAAATTTGAATTCATAAATATGCTATGAAATTTTACCAAATATCGATGTTCGAAAAACAAGAGAAAGATTTAAAAGAATTGCAGAGAAGATTAATAAATCAACGAGAACATACAGGAACTAACACAAAATAAGACCAAAATCGAAAACAGTATACACAACATAGTAGCCCAAGACATACCAGATAAACAACCGGAAGAAGATATGATATAAATAGAAAATACGATAAAAAGGATAACGAAATGTGACATGAAACATGTGTCATTTAAGAGAATCGGAGTCGTAACACAAAACAAACATTGACCAACATACCGTACATTAAGTTCACTGAACAACGTTATAGGGATATAATGATAAAAGAGGCAATTCAATTTAACAGAGGAGAAACTAAAATCGATGGACACAACAAACTGTATTATAGAGAATGTGTATTCACAGAGCATGCTCAAGAAAAGAACGCAATGACTGGTAGGATAGAGCATAGAAAACAAAGAGAAAAATATCAAAACAAAAACTTACGCATATATAATATGGAAATAGTGGAACAATGAATGGACTTGTGAACTAAAAACAATAACTGATTGTGATGTTTGAAATGTCAATTTTTGTTACGTAATACGGGAGCTGAGTGCAGAATGGTTCGTTCCCAAATAAACTAATTGATAGACACAGTATTTGGCACTGTGTACTGCTGTGTCGACATACGTTTGTTTCACTTGGTTGAGCGGACATATGTGACCCGCCATATCAAATCCAGTCGTAAGTCGGGATTTTTTTACCCTGTGCCAATGCATTATCTTATATATGCGAGTCGACCATAGGTCGCCTCGCATATATAAGAGAATGCATTGGCCTAACAATTTTTCTATCATTTTTTTAAATAAATGTTTCTTACAATTTTTAGAACATAAAATAAAAAACATCCATTACCCTACAGGGAGCCCCACACATATATAGAAGCATATAGAAGAGTGTCGTCTGCTCATGTTTGTCTGGGGTTCTGTATGGGTGAAATTATAAAATTGTTAAAGAATACAAGAAATAGTTATTAAAATTGTAAAAAATTGTTAGGCCAATGCATTCTTTTATATATGCGAGGCGACCTATGGTCGACTCGCATATATAAGAGAATGCATTGGCACAGGGTAAAAAAAATCCCGACTTACGACTGGATTTGATATGGCGGGTCACATATGTTATTATCATAGTAGCATGTTAAAAGTTAAATAAGAACAAGTATTCATTAATTGTGGGGCTAGAAAATGAGGATTTAATTTGGCAAAAGTTGATTTTTAATTTGGTCAAATTAGATCAGCATTGAAACAAATGTAGGCAAAAAACAAATCGTCCCAGCGCCAACACTGCTGGTGAAGATATAGAAAGTGATGACCATTATTACGTTGACACATATATGATACTCACGCCCCACACATTCGAAGAGGAAGAAACCCATAGCTTTGGCGAACAAAGAAAGTCGGTGGGAATAAACCTATAATATCTGAGAGGGTCTACTAGGTCATGTCATGAATCATTACTCTTGCTATACGCCGGTAGAGAGTAAACGACAACAGTCCGTGTCACGAGTCTCTAATCTGGCTCACAGGTATTAGGCACAAATTTATTTTTCTTAATTTAATCAAAATCTCGGAAAGGAATCTATCTCATTTTTAGTTTAAACAGTATTTATTTTTCCCTCTATGGACATTCAGATAAATAATTACAATAGATACAAATTTAGAAGAAAAATGGGATTAGGCAACAAGCCATAGGCTTATTTGAAGCCCTCTCCCTTGACAATGGCACAGCCCTACTTGACTGCAAGTCAAGTAGGGGTAAATAATAGAGGCATAAAAAAGATCCATAGAAAGAAGAAATATGAGGTGGAGGCGAGACAAAGGGACAGAAGATAATGTCAGAATTTTAGAGAGAAGGTCAGAGAGTACAGAGTGTGAGGTGTAATTATATATCTGAACATGCATATAATTAATTTCAAATAAACCAAAAAGATATATAATAACACATTTCAAGGAAATAAAAAGTATTTATACATAATTTGTGATTGAAAAATAACCATGTGAACATCTGCAGTGGTCCATCGACCCGACGACCCACGTTGGAGAGATCAATAGCATCTCGGTTTATGATGTACCATGCGAGTTCAATATTGCAATTTTGGAACAGCTTAAGAGAAGAATCGTTGAAAGCGATTACTGGTTATTATAAATTTCTGAGCTGCCATGAAGATTTTCTTATTAGTTTCATAGGATAATTCATCAGATCCCCATAGTAATAATTCACTAGTTATTGTTAAATCAGATAGGGTATTAAGGAGTTCTTCTCTGTGAGAGGTATATTGCGCGCATTCCAGAAAAAAATGTCTAGCAGTTTCAATGCAACCACACATGCAATAAGGCAAGTCTTTGATGTGGTTATCTTTTAGATCGCTGTTAAGATTGCTACATCTTAATCTCAGCCTGGTGTGGTAAATTTGAGCTGTCCTAGAATAGCTGGTAAAGTAGTATTTAGGCTTTAATATATCAGGTTTAAGATTGCGTTTGAAATCGCCTATTGAAGTTGCTTCTTTAACAGAGTCTGGGAGTACATTCCACGAACGGACAGACGACGGAAGAAAGGATTGCATATAGTAATCATTATTACTATCAGGGGGGCGTTTCATTGTATTTCTAGTGTTGTGGTCATGTAATGAGTTACTTTCTGGGGGTACCATATTACTAATATAAGGTGGTGCCCTACCGGTTTTCATTTTGAAGAATTGGATCAATTTATGCTGCTTGCGTCTATCGTCAAGATATTCCCACCCGGCCTCATCTATCAACTTGGCATTACTAACACTTCGGGTTGCACCGGTAACTATTCTCGCCATTTCATATTGGATGTCTTCAATATCATCTCGTAAGTAGTCCGGACAATTATCCCAAACGGGGGAGGCATATTCTAAAATTGGTCGAATGAAAGTGAAATAAATTTTTTCGAGAGACTTTCTGCTCAGCCTATATTTAAAACGTTTGATCATATTTAATTTTTTCCAGGCTTTCTCGGTTATTGAATTAATGTGTGTATTCCAAGTGCCACGATCGTCAAATGTTAAACCTAAATGTTTATGCGCTTGCACATCGGTGATTATGGAATTTCCCATAAATGAAATGGGGTGAAACGGTTGATCATTCTTGATCATTTTTGATAGAGGTCAGCATTTTTCTCTACAAAAGCAACATTTTATTTTTTATTGATCTGTAATTGCAGCACTATGTGACCAAATAATCATAGTTTTCAAACAAGTTTGGTTCGCCGTCGTATTTGAGATTAGTGAACATAGAAAAACATTTAAAGTTGATAAATCAAATTTATTTGGTTGGTACCCAAAACGTCCGTCCAATGAAAAATAAAAAAATCAAACAATCCAACAACTAAATCACCGAAATCTATACTCTAATCATCAAACTAAATAGCCCTATTGTCAAACAGACGTTGTTTCACGAAGGACAGCTAATTTGGGTGTGTTACTCAACATACATCGAGTTTAATAACGATTTGTGTCTTTTTTCCCCGTCAGTTTAACATTATTCTATTCTCGGGAGGCCATTTTGAAAGTGCGAAACAAACTCGAGAAACGCTGCCGTAAATGACTCCAAAATAAAATAATTTTACATCGATAAAAAATAATGCTTTATCAAATTCCTTATCTAGTGGGTATTATATAACCACCGCATGATTTTTGTCATTAAGAATGCCGGATATCAATTAAAAGAGAGATATTAAAATTAATTTAATAAAGTTCAAGTTAGTTTCGCTTTCAGTTTTGCAAAATAGCTTCCCGCGAATAGAAATATGTCAAACTGACGAAAAGAAAGAACATAAATCGTTATTAAACACGATGTATGTTGAGTACCACCCCCAAATTAGCTGTACTTCATGAAACAACGTCTGTTTGACAATAGGGCTATTTAGTTTGAGGATAATAGTATAGATTTCGGTGATTTATGGGTTAGATTATTTGATTTTTTGATTTTTCATTGGACGGACGTTTTGGGTACCAAAAAATAAATTTCATTGACAACTTCGAATGATTTTCTATGCTCACTTGTTTAAAGTACGATGGAAAGCTAAACTTTGACAAAAATATGATTACTTGGGCACATAATGCTAGAATTCCATATCAATTTGATAAAAACATTTGCTTTTGTGAGGATGATTTTTTGACCCTCCTATTTTCACTATCAGCCTTGATACTTACCTTTCCGAGATTTTGATTAAATTAAAAAACAAATTGTGCCTAATACCTGTGGTCTGGCTATACGCGCGCAGATAGTTAAAACTGGCAACTGTGTTTATCTTTTGACAGGGAAGTTTATAAATATAACCAATGCAGGTAATATGAGTTTTAGTTGATATATCTTGCTTAACCCTTTACCCAACATAAGGGCCCTGTGCCAATGCATTATCTTATATATGCGTGTCGACCATAGGTCGCCTCGCATATATAAGAGAATGCATTGGCTTAACACATATTAAAAATGATAAAATTGTCAAAGAATGTAGAAAAATATTATAAAAATTGTTTAAAAATGTAAGAAAAAATTCTAAAATTGTTAAAGAATGTAAGAAAAAATGGTCAAAAGTGTTAAAAAAGATTTGTTTAGGCCAATGCATTCTCTTATATATGCGAGGCGACCTATGGTCGACTCGCATATATAAGAGAATGTATTGGCACAGGGCATAACTGTAACCATCACAATGTGGTCAATGAACCGGTTCCAATGATATCCATATTTGTATGGTGTTAGTGAGACAGACCGAAGATATTTTAGGCTGTTGAAGCTTTATTTGGGCGTTTTTGGCCGGTTTGTTGGGTAAAGGGTTAATAACGTACTTCACAGTGGTGTAGGTTCTAGCTCGCGATTTCAAGATTCAGGTGACAGTTTGGTTTTATGGTCCTTACATCACAGCATTTCTCGAAGGTAATCAACTCAATGTTTAATGTGCTATCGGCTCCGAAAAGTTATAATAAATCATGCAGTCTCGAGCTCGAACCACTTTGAAATATGTTATTGAGAAACAACAATTAAAGGGATACTGTACTCAAATGTTTTGTTGGTTTCTGTGGTCTCTGAGTCGTAGAATAAGGTAACCATATTTCCATTATGTTGAGTACGAAGTAATGTTACGGGTGGCAGATTAGCCGGAATGCGAAAATACAAATTGTCATTGTCGAGTAATTTTTGGACAATTTTCAAGCAAATGTATCAAATTAGTCCATTATACTCATTAAGTCATTGTATGTCACTAGTCAGTGAGTGGCCTGAGTTTATGAGCCGTGTCAACATATTTTTTTACACGATCATGTGCGCCACGCGTTGCCCAATCCACTATCCGTAAATTATTTTGATTACGTCTTGTATACGGAAATTCGTGGTTTAATTTATAGCTCCAGCCACAATTTAAATGTATGTCAAATTATTAACTTTGATTTTAAGATAGCCTATTAACCTGAACGTTTACAGAATACATCTTCGACTCAAATTACTTAGTCTTCTATATATTATCGATATTAGATCGTTGTTATTACCGGGAATTTGTTGAAAATGGCGTACTGTACCCCTTTAACACATACTTATATTCCCCGCGTTGTGTTTTTACTGTTATAAAGTTTCTGGTCACACAGGGTCACAACATCCCAAAGTTCCCAGCTTTTCATCGTATGGAATATTAGTATGCTAGGGAGTAGTCAGAGTATAAATTCGTGATAGATAACTTCGTATTATGACCTAAAGTAATAATAGATAACTTACCACCGACGCACTCTTGAGGACAACACCTAACCAAATGAGAAGCAGAACATAATTCCATCATTGATTTTCCGTCATTGGCTGTGTGTTTGTGATACTGATTTGACGCACAAGTCGAGCGGAGTGGCGATACGATCGTGGATAGACGGTTTATGAAGCCTTGTCATAACAAGATGGTTAAGCGTACATTCTCAAACTATGACGTTTGCCTGGTATTTGTGGCTGTTATTTCGTCATAGAATACCACGTGGTGACATGATATGAACTGCAACATTAGTATAATACTGAACATGACCGGAAGTGACATTGATCGTGTTCTCAATTATGTAAAGATAATTTTGACAAAATATGAATACATCCTCGAAGTGTGAATCACAAAGAAATTAAATGGGAAGTATTATATACATATAATCATTTACTACATATCCAGCCAGTATTACATCAGAAACTTACAGTAGAAACAAACAATGAAGCATATATCCGTGTTTTTGTGTTGCTGGGGACATGTGACGTTACTGTGAAACTGGGCCAATTCATATTACTCAGACATAATAACCTGAGTGCGGCTGAGTACGGAAACAGCAGACCATCATACAGAGCATACCTAAGGAAGTACCCTTATAAAACAACACACACATCATACAGAGCATGCCTAAGGAAGTACCCTTATAAAACAGTCTGGTAAAAGCCGAGTGAACCATGGTAATCCAGGCCCAACTCTGGTAAAATACGGTAAAGTCAGGTAAACAATGATATACTCTGATAAATGACATGTAAAGTCCATGTAAAAAGAACCTTTGTAAAATCCAACTAAAGGCATGGTTCATCCCACTTTACTCCCGTAAACTACTGGTGAAGGATAATATACATGAGTAAAATCCATTTCAATCAGAACATAATCTAGTAAAGGCTTGATGGATTATACGCTGGTAAAACACGGTGATATACTCCGATACCACCTCTTTAAAATCACCTCTTCTGGGGAAAAACGCTCTTGAAATGTTTCTATTATTTTTGTCATTTCTGAATATCTCCGTTATTTGGTCAATATAGATTTCTTCGAGAATAAAAAAAACGCTTTACTACAAATGTCGTCGGTTACTCAAAAAGCTGGCGCTACAAGCGTGATGATTTTGCATATGGGTTGGTTCCAGTCAGAGATTATTTTGTGAATAATGGGTTTTATATTCCCTAGTATTAATGTTATGTAGCAGCCAAATAACACGTCATGTGTTCTCAAATGAGACGAGGTAATATATAGAGAGTAATCACTCAGGTTTTACCAGGCCCGTCTCCCCTCGTGAATTATGTCACGTAATCATCGAAACCAATTGATTATTCTGTTTATTACACACTTTCAACCACTAAAAGTTGCTAATTCTAAAGAGAAGATGTGACAAAATAAGCCCATATTAGCTGATTCTCCAATTTTGAACCACAACGTACAGTTGCGCGTGCAGTTACGCGGATGGATACATAATTTAAATAATTGTGACGTAACGATACCGATTGACCTCATTATTTGGTTCACTTTGGTGCGATTCATTTTTAAAGTTTCGGAAATTACAGGATATTTTCTGTCAAAATTGTGTTTATTCTGACCGAACAATCATGGCACTTGGGACGGGATATTGTGAAGATTCTGATGGTGTGTGTAAATAATGTTGGTTCATACAGGAAATGTTAGGAAATCGTACTAAAAGTAAAAAACTAAGTTTCGAAGTGACGATATTTTAATCATCGACGTAAACAAACACTCGAAGAGTAACACGTGGAAATTTAGCTCGGAACTGGATAAATTAATTGTTCACATGAAATTTTGTATAGTTCATTTGACTGGAATATGACATCGTCCGGATCATCGGAGTCGATAATAGGTCAGATTCTTCTTCATTTTACCGGTGTATTAACTGCTTCTGCATCACCGTTGGCAGTTCGTTTCTATTCAACTTCAACCATGTTTGAGCCGTAGAAAGTGAAAATAGTTCCGCGACTGTCAAAAATCGCGTGCTCTCACCGGGGACGTAATTCACAGGTGTGACATTATCACTTTTAATTCACCAAGAAATCCTTATAAATCACGGCTAAGTGTGTAAAATAACATACAATAGTATACAAGTAATACCAGGAGAATGATAGTATGAATCTTAGTCCTATTTCCAGACTAAAGTCTGGTATTTTGTCAGTGGACCAGTGCTGACTTGAGTTAAGTACAGGCTTAAACACTGATCCTACGATATGTATTTCAACCATGCAATGACAAGAATTTAGGTGAGTTGGGTTGAATATATTGCTTTTGTATTATTCAAGTCTACAATGCAAACAACTCTGCAGGGTAGAGTCCAATAAATCTCCAAATTGCTGGTGCATAGGCTGGTTAATATTTTGTACGTAATGGTAATACACAATTATGTACTAGAGTATAATGTAAGTGGGGTACACTATGACTTTATTTGGAATTTACTAAGTCTATGCCCGTTTTACATGGTTTTGACATGGCTTTCACCAGAATATATAATTGTTTACCAAACTTTACCATATTTTACCGTAATAGAGCCTGGCACACCATATTTTACAGGAATTTTACTATAATGTTCTATAAGGACATGAGCGATAACTCCATTTCACAATAGCACATTACGCAGCTGATGTGATTTCTGTATCTTATGCAAGAAGAAAATCATATTTTGTTACTTAATCAGTGGAAAACCAGCTAAATACTGACAGGCGTGTTGATTTCTGTGTGGATTCTGAGTTTCGTTGTGCATTCCGTGGGACCACAGCTCGTAGGATTTCCTCACACCGAAGAGTGAACGCCCGTTCTGGTTTAGTCTTTTGTTTTTGATATAACCAGGTAGGATAGAAAGCAACATCATTACTTTTCAATATCAATGAATTAAAAAGGGATACGCCTCAAATATTAATTCGAGATTGATTGATTGATTGGTTGATTGGTTGATGATTTAACGCTGTTTTAGCCGCTAGGCCATATCACGACAAAGAACATAATCAGGTATCAAACAGAGCGAAACGACTGTGTATATAACTCAGGTATCAAACAGAGCGAAACACTGTGAACATAATCAGGTATCAAACAGAGCGAAACGACTGTGTATATAAATCAGGTATCAAACAGAGCGAAACGACTGCGAACATAATCAGGTATCAAAAAGAGCGAAACGACTGTGTATATAACTCAGGTATCAAACAGAGCGAAACGACTGTGTATATAAATCAGGTATCAAACAGAGCGAAACGACTGTGTATATAAATCAGGTATCAAACAGAGCGAAACGACTGTGTATATAAATCAGGTATCAAACAGAGCGAAACGACTGTGTATATAAATCAGGTATCAAACGGAGCGAAACGACTGTGTATATAACTCAGGTATCAAACAGAGCGAAACGACTGTGTATATAAATCAGGTATCAAACAGAGCGAAACGACTGTGTATATAAATCAGGTATCAAACAGAGCGAAACGACTGTGTATATAAATCAGGTATCAAACAGAGCGAAACGACTGTGTATATAAATCAGGTATCAAACAGAGCGAAACGACTGTGTATATAAATCAGGTATCAAACAGAGCGAAACGACTGTGTATATAAATCAGGTATCAAACAGAGCGAAACGACTGTGTATATAAATCAGGTATCAAACAGAGCGAAACGACTGTGTATATAAATCAGGTATCAAAAAGAGCGAAACGACTGTGTATATAAATCAGGTATCAAACAGAGCGAAACGACGGTGTATATAAATCAGGTGTCAAACAGAGCGAAACGACTGTGTATATAAATCAGGTATCAAACAGAGCGAAACGACTGTGTATATAAATCAGGTATCAAACAGAGCGAAACGACTGTGTATATAAATCAGGTATCAAACAGAGCGAAACGACTGTGTATATAAATCAGGTATCAAACAGAGCGAAACGACTGTGTATATAAATCAGGTATCAAACAGAGCGAAACGACTGTGTATATAAATCAGGTATCAAACAGAGCGAAACGACTGTGTATATAAATCAGGTATCAAACAGAGCGAAACGACTGTGTATATAAATCAGGTATCAAACAGAGCGAAACGACTGTGTATATAAATCAGGTATCAAACAGAGCGAAAGGACTGTGTATATAAATCAGGTATCAAACAGAGCGAAACGACTGTGTATATAAATCAGGTATCAAACAGAGCGAAACGACTGTGTATATAAATCAGGTATCAAACAGAGCGAAACGACTGTGTATATAAATCAGGTATCAAACAGAGCGAAACGACTGTGTATATAAATCAGGTATCAAACAGAGCGAAACGACTGTGTATATAAATCAGGTATCAAACAGAGCGAAACGACTGTGTATATAAATCAGGTATCAAACAGAGCGAAACGACTGTGTATATAAATCAGGTATCAAACAGAGCGAAACGACTGTGTATATAAATCAGGTATCAAACAGAGCGAAACGACTGTGTATATAAATCAGGTATCAAACAGAGCGAAACGACTGTGTATATAAATCAGGTATCAAACAGAGCGAAACGACTGTGTATATAAATCAGGTATCAAACAGAGCGAAACGACTGTGTATATAAATCATGTATCAAACAGAGCGAAACGACTGTGTATATAAATCAGGTATCAAACAGAGCGAAACGACTGTGTATATAAATCATGTATCAAACAGAACGAAACGACTGTGTATATAAATCAGATATCAAACAGAGCGAAACGACTGTGTATATAAATCAGGTATCAAACAGAGCGAAACGACTGTGTATATAAATCATGTATCAAACAGAACGAAACGACTGTGTATATAAATCAGGTATCAAACAGAGCGAAACGACTGTGTATATAAATCATGTATCAAACAGAGCGAAACGACTGTGTATATAAATCATGTATCAAACAGAGCGAAACGACTGTGTATATAAATCAGGTATCAAACAGAGCGAAACGACTGTGTATATAAATCAGGTATCAAACAGCGCGAAACGACTGTGTATATAAATCAGACAGTGGATTAGATTAATACAGTGAGCTATGTGCAAATAATATCACACTATAATAATGGTTCCACTTGGAGCCAGGACTATAAATTCAAGAACTGAGCAGTGTGCAATCGTACTATATAACGTGTAACGGTAGTACAAGAATACACAATACATAGCAAATACCGAAATATGTAAAGAAGTTTTATCATCATAGTTTGCATTGATAAGGTACTATTTGAAGAATCGCGCGTCAAGCTGACGGTCGGGTGGGTTAGATAGAAACATATAATATTTCACCCAACCGACAGCCTCAATCTACAAATACCGTTTGGTGCATATTAGTGTTAATCGTTCATCATCACGCATCTGGTAAAATGCTGATAGTTCAAATATGGATCTCTATTTATTAGAGTCTAAACATTGGAGAGACTGTGATGATATATATCGAAGCAATAACATCAGCACAGACTGTTGCAGTAAATGGCTCAACTTGAGTTGATTGTTTGTAAGCAACGTGTGCATCTTCGTTAGACGTTTCCATGGCCTTTGATCCAGTTCCGGGACAGGAGTTATAGCAGTTACGCCAAGTTGTGTCGTGTTAGCTGTCTGAGTTCTGGCATCATCACACGCATTGGCCTAACAATTTTTTACAATTTTAATAATTTGTTCTTGTATTCTTTAACAATTTTATAATTTCACCCATACATAGCCCCAGACAAACATGAGCAGACGACACTCTTCTATATGCTTCTATATATGTGTGTGGCTCCCTGCAGGGTAATGAATGTTTTTTATTTTATGTCCTAAAAATTGTAAGAAACATTTATTTTAACAAAATTGATAAAAAATTGTTAGGCCAATGCATTCTCTTATATATGCGAGGCGACCTATGGTCGACTCGCATATATAAGAGAATGCATTGGCACAGGGTAAAAAAATCCCGACTTACGACTGGATTTGATATGGCGGGTCACATTTGGATCTCTATTTATAAGAGTCTAAACATTGGAGAGACTGTGGTGATATTTGTTCGAAGCAATAACATCAGCATAGACTGTTGCAGTAACTGGCTCAACTTGAGTTGATTGTTTGTAAGCAACGTGTGCATCTTCGTTAGACGTTTCCATGGCCTTTGATCCAGTTCCGGGACAGGAGTTATAGCAGTTACGCCAAGTTGTGTCGTGTTAGCTGTCTGAGTTCTGGCATCATCACACGTTTTTGTAGAAACGTCAGTATGTAAATGGTTGAGTTGATGGTCGAGCACCAATTATTGTATTTTGCATCGAAATATGATAATTTTGTTTCAGATTTACACCGTTGAATTTTGAATTCATAGTCCCAAATCGGACATAAACGATCCATTGCAGAATGTGGACCTTGTCAGTTTGAACACTTATTTTGGCTTAGTACAATCCTTGTGGTCATGATCAGAACAGTGTGCACCTGTAATTGCTTTACTTTTACGAGGTTCCTGGCCATGACCATACCCCTGACATTTAAAACATCGTGAGATTTTGAACATGTTTATCATCATATATCCAACCTTCAATGCCGGCGGATGTTGGCACCGATTGAAAGTCAAAAGATAACCATGGAAAGGATATTTTAGTCCATCAGCTGTATCAGAAAATATGCGAATATCAGTAAATCCCTGTGGTGCCAAATCAGCCAATATGTAACCCGCCATATCAAATCCAGTCATAAGTCGGGATTTGTTTACCCTGTGCAAATGCATTCTCTTATATATGCGAGTCGACCATAGGTCGCCTCGCATATATAAGAGAATGCATTGGCCTAACAATTTTTTACAATTTTAATAATTTGTTCTTGTATTCTTTAACAATTTTATAATTTCACCCATACAGAGCCCCAGACAAACATGAGCAGACGACACTCTTCTATATGCTTCTATATATGTGTGGGGCTGCAGGGTAATGGATGTTTTTTTATGTTATGTCCTAAAAATTGTAAGAAACATTTATTTAAAAAACATGATAAAAATTGTTAGGCCAATGCATTCTCTTATATATGCGAGGCGACCTATGGTCGACTCGCATATATAAGAGAATGCATTGGCACAGGGTAAAAAAATCCCGACTTACGACTGGATTTGATATGGCGGGTCACATATATCAGACTCAGAAGAGCCGGAGATATCGCGGTTTCTCAAAACTTTCAATCAGGATATATATCAGTCACTGGCCCAGTGCTGATCGGTTTGACAGATTTCAATTACCCAGCAATACTTTGAAGTGTCTTACTAATGCCAACTACAGAAGGTGTTTTAATAGTCGGGTCGAAGCTAAGAACTAGGTACTGAGGGAATACCACATCATCATTGGAACTAAGTGAGTCATCACTCACATGGTCAGGTCTTGGTTTTTTTAGTTTGAGTTGATTTTCGTATCAACCCATATACCCTGTGCCAATGCATTCTCTTATATATGCGAGTCGACCATAGGTCGCCTCGCATATATAAGAGAATGCATTGGCCTAACAATTTTTCATCATTTGTTATTATTGTTTACAATTTTTTACAATTTTGATAATTTTTTCTTGTATTCTTTAACAGACTTATTTTGTAGGTTTAGTGCCAGGGAATCTTACGTTTTTCATGGGCATCACAATTATTACTATGAATACTTGGTGATAGTTTTGAGTTATAACATGCCCCTAAGGTTTTATCCAGTTTGTTTTTAAATTCGCTATAGCATGCTTAAGCATACCCAAAAACAATTCAACCCAAAAAAATCTATAAATAAAATAAAAGCAAAGAAATCGAAAACTAGCCCAGCAGCCGCCGCGGTCAACCCCTCAAATTCTGGTCGGGCCAAAAACATATACGTAGCATAAGCGGTAACCCGTTTAGACACTGAATGTAGCAGACTCTCGGTACCTCACCGCAGTAAGACACATATAAGGATTCAACACTTAACACTCATCAGGACGAGCACAAAAGAGACACGAGAGTACGGAAAGATCATACGAGAACAAAAATATAACACAATACTTCAAGCATTAGACGAGCAATACAACAGATAACAACATTTGAATATGCAACCTAACCTCGCGCAAATACGTACATAATCAACCTATGATGTGAAATATATACATAATGTGATTATTTGATTCTGAAGTAAGCAGATAGCCGTTATTTGTTTTATGGCACGGGCCATAGTGAAAACAAATGTTAAATAGCGTACACCTAAAAAGTGGTGGGTTGGCTAGTTTGCTTCATTGTCCGCACATAATCTGCTTAGAATTGCCTCATTATGAGTCGATAATGTGACTAAAATCTCTCATTTTCATCACATTAACGACTCAAATTGAGGCGCTTCTAAGCAGATTATCTACCTAAATAAAAATGTGCGGAATTTGGGGTGAACAGCTAGAATGTGAAACACCATGGAGAAGCATGACTAGCCGTTTGGTTGATCCGTGTCAACTCAACCAACCGTATTTAATAGATGTACGGCCAAAATAGGCCATGAGATAAGCCGCATTCGCAGGTCGGTGTCTCACGTGGTGTGGCCGTCTTAGTACCACGAAGACTCTTACACCTCACCTCACAGTGGGGCGGTAGGCCCATTTTACCCCGGTCTACACGGCGGATCAATTTGGGAAACCCACATTGATTCTCAACTCTGATGTCGACGAGCAGTCCAGTGAGACATGCTTAATAAGAAAACCATAGTCAGAAATGGTAACGCCACCAAGATCATATTATTACGCATAAATATAAATTATAAAAAAAAAATGTTAAATATATTGGTTACATGAATGCACTGCCTCAGAATTCCGTTAAAACAACTAATCCTTCAAATTATTACAAAAAACTACGGCTTATTACTGCATGTTTCTAATTCACCACCCCAGAAGTCTATAAATGCGGATCAAAAATCGGAGTCATTCGGCCGAATTCTGGTCCCTAGTCTAGACCAGGGTTTCATGTAAACTATAGTCTAGACCAGGCCGAAACCACGGTGATCGCGATGTGTTACCCAGCTTCGAGGCGAGTAAGCTGGGATTATTGGTCAGCACTTGTCCGTATTCTCGTCTTTTTGAAACTCAGGTTTACGTAAACCAAGGTTTGCCTTCTTATTGTCATTCAAGCCTTTGTCGGTCTGATCATAATTCGAAACATGTGGTAACGTACAAGTTCTGGTAACAGAAACATAAGTATTTTTTGGAAGCATTTATCTTTATGTTAACCAAATTGTAATTGTGTTATATTTGTATGTCGTGTAGAGTAAAGATTATAATTATATATGAACAGGACAAGATTTAATATAATCCACAATTATGTGTGTTATATGTAATAGTCTGCAACTGAGACCTAGTCCCCCCCCCCTGGTCTGAGATTTTTGTGTAAACCGAGACTTGATCCTGAGACGAGAATAGCGAAGTCTGGTTTCGAGAATATATTTATGGTGCAGAACTCTAATACGGATTATTAGTTTGATTGTAAGCCAGTCATTCGCACGATGGTGAATAGTTTGAGCAATCACAAGCTGGCTTTTAACTGGACATTAGAAATGATCTAGTGTAACTGTGTTTATATAATGTCACCTATCATAACTGTAACAATCATGCGTGCGTGTACAACACCGGCGATTTGCTGTGGATGAGCATGGGCGACCCGGCATAACAGTGAATGGCACATCGGATGTTCATCTTACATCGCATGGGCGGGATGCGGGCTTTTCCGGAGTATTTATAAAATTGACGTTGGAATGCTTCTTAATGGGGATTACTCGTACCGCCCATTCACGTAGATTATTCCAGTATTTTGAACAAGAATAATACTGATGTTTTAAGTAATTTTATTTTAAACGTAAAGCAAACATAAAAACAGTAAATGCGAAAAAAAAATTACAAACAAAAAACAGTAAAGGCGAAAAAAAAATTATAAAAAACAAAACAAACAAAAAAACAAAAGAATTTGTTTTTCAAAACATTAAAATAAAATGAAAAACATAACAAAAATAGAAGAACAAAAATCAAAATATATAAATTTAAAATTCTTTTATTTAAACGCATTTGCTGAGTAAGAAATACAAGAATGGAGTTTACTATCTTGTGTCCCTAGAAATATCGGGGCCCCCGGTGGTTCAGTCGGTAGAGTGTCAGGTGAATTTCACCGTCACAGGCCGTCCAGCGCTGACGAAGCTGGTTCGAACCCCGTCATACGGAGGGTGACCGGAATCGTGTATCTGGGCAAGTTTGTCAGTTGCTTTCTGGGGATCGGTGGTTTCTACACGCAGTGAGACGATTTCTCGGTGAAATTAAGCCTCTGCGTGGTCTTTCCTCCACCCGTAAAATTGACAACGTCGTGTGTGGCCTAGCGGCTAGATCGACGATAAACCCTAACAAACCAAACCAAACCCTAGAAATCTCTGAGAAATTCTTATTTTAACGTACATTTTGTTAATCGTCCTTGTTCCAATAATGTCTTACCATTTGGATTCTTGGAAATTGGAATGATGGCAACTGAAATGATGGGCGCAATTGTTTTAGCCCATTATATGTTTGGGTCGAGATTTAAAAGGGCTGTCTCTGAGACTGATTATTCGGTGCATGGGGAGGTGGTATAAACAATGTATAGCCACTTATAGACCATGGGTGGTTCCATCGGCCGTGAAACAAGTTTTTTTTTACTCAACTAAAACATTTACTCAAACCGCTGACATCAAAATAGGTTATCATAATAAATAAACATAAAGGTAGGGTCGTGGCGACATGGGAACTTGGGGTGTCTCACCCCCCCCCCCCAACTTAGGATGGAGCGGATTGGAAATATGGACAACACCACACTATCCACATGGAGACACTCTAATCACATGCCTGTAAAGACGACACACCGCACGTGTTCGGTGATAACCCGTTACATTAATGCTCAACTATTCGCGACGTGAACGCAATCATATTGTTCGAGGCACCAAGCGTGCCTTTGTCCGTCGATACACCGATCGTCGTTGATTGAACAATAATCCGCCTAATCTAAATCGAGACCAGGTGGTTTCGCGAGACCAGGTCCAGACATGGAACACCGTGATTATTAGGGTGGTCTAGACCAGGGACCAGAATTCGGCCGCAAGTGTTCCTGCTATAAAATCTTCATATACGCACCCGTGCCGCAGCCCGAGCAGAGATTCATTGTATGATCTAGAATATACCGAAATATACATGGCTCGTGCCACGCCAGAACACAATCAATACATATGTTAGTACTCGCCACCTCGGACAGCAGAACAACACACGATGACAGGTTGATCGTGAGACCATGCATGTCGCTTCCGGTTTCGCTAAATGCAGTCTGGTAATCGCCATAGAAAACTAATCGACAACGACAAGTGGAAGCATGCACTAAGCTGCACTATACAGCATGAACAATACAAGATGGTGTCCGTTAACCCTTTACCCAACAGAACGGCCCTGTGCCGATGCATTCTCTTATATATGCGAGTCGACCATAGGTCGCCTCGCATATATAAGAGAATGCATTGGCTTAACACATTAAAAATTATAAAATTGTTAAAGAATGTAAGAAAAAATGGTAAAAAGTGTTAAAAAAAGTTTGTTTTTAGGCCAATGCATTCTCTTATATATGCGAGGCGACCTATGGTCGACTCGCATATATAAGAGAATGCATTGGCACAGTGCATAACTGTAACTATCACAATGTGGTCAAGGAGCCGGTTCCAATGATATCCATATTTGTATGGTTCTATTGAGACAGACCGAAGATATTTTAGGCTGTTATTTGGCCGGTTTTGGCCGGTTTGTTGGGTAAAGGGTTAAGGGTTGGTTCAACTTAGAATACCATATCGCATACTCTGATCCGCAGGGTTCGCGCTGCCACTTGCTAAATTTGCCAAATGCAAATTAATTTACATTCGGCAAACAATAGTTTCATTTTGTTTTTACAACAAGCTGTTAAATTCCTCAAGAAAGTTGTCGAAAATATTGGTTGATATTTTTAGTTAAGACTTTTGTCGATTAAATTTCATTTTATATATATCTTTAATTCCTCCATATAAATAAAGATATGATATACACATGTAATACAAGAACATACAAAAACAATAGAACATAGGAACGAGAACATAACATATATACATGTACACACTTTATGTATGTGCAAAGCAAAACGAATATAGATGGAAACAGATCGGCCGGGCACACGAACAAGACAGAGAGAGAGATAGAGAGCTCCGGATACAGATAGAGACAGTATGGGAAAATAGAATGAAATGAGTTAAGTTAGAGAAAAGTGGGGAGAAACAGAGAGGGGTTAATTGAAGCGAGATAATCCTAAATTCACGGAGAACTGTAACACCCAGCCGACCACACGACCAGATGTTCACTCACATCACAGTTGTCAGACACCGTTGTTGGACATTACAAACAAATAGTAGACCCAATACAACACCATTGTATATAAGAGGGCTACCAATTATTTATATTTGCCAACAATGGTGACTTTCTTCTCCCACTGACTACATGTATATAAGTGACAAACAATTATGACGCCAATGACGAACGATGGTTCCATTCGCACCACAGCGCCCTAGTCGCCTTCAAGAAGTATCTCAATATGGTTTGAGGTGGAATGCATGCAATGTCCAAAAGTTCAATAGGCAAATAGCCTAGAAAGAGGGCAATAAGTCTCTGCTGATCAAAAGAATCCACAAGTTGAAATGCCCCTAAAGGCAACATATCTATAAAGTGATACCAAAAATGATTACGCGACGCTGCAAGTTCCGGGCAAACCGCTATAATGTGTTTCGGTATAGGTCTATATAACTTCGCGCACATAACAGGCACTGAGTTTCGCCAGCAAAATTTCGGTAACACAGTAGCTGTGTCGCGATGAAAAATGACTCCTTCTCATCTGGGTACTTTTGGCAGACTTTCCATAAAAACGATATTTCTGGACTGCTGTGAACCAAACGAAATCTATCAAAGGTGGGTTCCGTGCGTACCCTGTGAGACCATTCAGATTTCCAAACATGACTGCCCTGTTTGGATAGGATTTTCCAAACTGTTTTCTCTGGAAACAGAGATGTTGATATGTATTGAGACATATAGGAGGACAAACTCCAGTTATCAAGAATACTGGATAGGTCCTGAAAAAACACATTATTCGATGCAGTGTTGGATTCATATGAAAAGCTCAGTAATCTGATAATAAATACATCTTTAACAGTTTTTTTAGACTCGAGTAAACAAAATGACGAAAACAAAGACACTTTTCTACAATTAATGAATGTGATTAAAGGAGGAATACCAAGCAGGCCCAAGACCATGTATGTGCTAGTCCTAGTTTTGAGGCCTTGTATAAGTTTGAGGCACATACGACGTGCTTTCTCTAGTTGAACAGTGTCCGATTGAGAGAGACCACACAAAAATTCACTACCGTATAAGCCTCGCAGTAAGACCACGGACTTGTAAATCTTGAGAGAGCTCGCTGGGATAATACCGCCTGCATGCAGGCCAGCATTAGCCAAAGAGAAGAAAGCGTTCTTCGTTTTTGTACAAATATTGTCAACAAGTTTTGAGCGAAAATTATATTTCTCAAGCGGAATACCTAAATGAGCAACACTGTCGGTTTCTGTTAGGCCATGAGAAGACATGTGCCAGTTCTTATGACGTTTAAGTGCTGCGTTAGCACTTTCATTGAAAACAATGACATGGGTTTTGTTTGGGTTGTATCTATAACGCCATTTCAAGCTATATTCGACACATATATCCACAAGAGACTGAAGTCCATATGCAGTTAAAGAGAAAAGTACCATGTTATCGGCATACGTTGGACACGTGCAATTTGCACCTTGCATCGAAAAGCCATATCCCGATGACTTTAGATTTGACAAAAGATCATTGATATATATAATATAAAAGAGGGGAGATAAGGTACCTCCCTGCCTTGTTCCTTGCAGCATTTGGATCCACCTAGAGCAACCACCTTGGTATTTAATGCAGCAGCTAATATTGTTCAACAAGTGGTAAAAGAGCCTCCAAATTGTCCCCTGTAATTGCCTCTTATGCAGTTTATACAATAAACCGTTTATCCAAACACTATCGAAAGCTTTCCATACATCCAAGAAACAGGCAAACAGTTTGCTCTGTTTCTCGGATGTATAGTATGTAGACAGAACAGTTTCTGTCCATATTACTATAGAAATTGGCCAGATAGAACCGACAGTAATGACTGCTGTGTTTCTTGAAATAATGTTGAAAAATGAATTTAAAACATTGCCAGTATATATTTCAAAAAAATTTTAATCTTCATTAAGGGGACCACAAAAAACTATGTTTATTTCTGTTATATTATATATATGCGATATATTTCTGAATTGGATGTTCTTATTGGCTTCCTTTTGGAGCAGTTGGCATGAACATTTCATATGGAGGGTGATAGTTTTAAAAACTCTCTTTTTTTTGGTACCATACATATATTCGCCAGTCAAAATAAAATTTTGTTGTCCCCTTAATGAAGATTTTAAAACTTTTTGAAATAGTTACTGGCACTTTTAACAATTAATTTTTTTAACATAACTGCAAGCGGCACATAACATAACAACAGTCATTTTACAAATTCACATAACTACATGCAGCAAGTGTTTGGTATGTATGGACAAAAGGTTCATAACAAACAGTTTCATGCATTTATCAACAGTTAAATTATATACATCGGTGCCTTTAATGTTATGTATATACACCGGTCCCATTAAAGAATGCAACATACTCTCAAAATATTAAGGGGACCCCAAAATATGTATATCTCATAATACTGCCTCCTCGTTGGAATATGTAGCATTTTGAGTCTGTTTGATGGACATAGCGATGATATTTTGAGTCTGTTTGATGGACATAGCGATGATATTTTGAGTCTGTTTGATGGACATAGCGATGATATTTTCAGTCTGTTTGATGGACATAGCGATGATAATTTGAGTCTGTTTGATGGACATAGCGATGATATTTTCAGTCTGTTTGATGGACATAGCGATGATATTTTGAGTCTGTTTGATGGACATAGCGATGATATTTGGAAGTGTTATCTATATTGCATCATAAATAAAGGATATAGGATAGGATAGGATTATATTTTATTTCACAATACATTATACATTAATACATTACAATATAAGTGAATTCATATACGTGTTGTATAGAGTGCCGTGGCATGTGGAGGTCGTCTACCCGGCACCCCTGACTGACAGAATACAATCAATAATGGCTACATAAATAAATTAAATATTTCACTATAATTTTCAGATTAAATTAATATTGAAATTGTTTTAGATATAGATATGGTTTCCAGTGAATAAACAAATATGTTTTAGATGTATGGATAGAAATGGATATGAATGAATATGCAACGGTCAATTTTCTCAATAACAAGTTTTGGAGTATGTTTTGGCTGCATTTACTAAGGGAAATTAATAAGACTTTGCTCACACACAAAATTATGGCTGTTCAACAGTCGTTTAGAACAATAATCATCAGTTCTTTAGCAATCGCCAGTGTGCGTGTGAACAAACCACAGCGCGCTAACTTGTGAATAATTTTAATAAATGTATTATTTGTTTATAACTGTCACAGTCTTGGTACTCGGGTAAATTAATGTGAGGCACGTTTAGCAATTAAGGTAGGTGGCCAATAGACTATATATATTCGAAATATTTTTATCATTTGTGTGTGCAATCACGGCAGAATTTGTTTTTGCATTCAATTTTATTGGAATACCGGTTGATCAATTCTACACTCGTCAGTTTGTATAGTTTTCTCGACTCCTAATAGTTTTTTGTTTTTTATTAACTCAATTCCAAATATTTTAAAAAGAATTTTCTGAGAGATTTTCTGAAAATGTTGTTATCGGTGTTGCTTTTGGACTAATGTTTCCTGCGGTTGCCTGTCTACTGTTGGTTCCTAGTTTAATACCGTATAAGTTTTTGAAGGTTCCTGGCAGTCTATTATAATCCCAGTCATACATGAATATTGACGTTTGGTATGTATAAATGTCTCTGAATTTCAGAATGTTCATTTTTTTGAAAATAGGTTCTGTGTGACTATTGTATCTAGCATTGGTTATTGTTCTAATCGCCCTTTTTTGCAATAAAAATATCTTGTTTGTGTCGCCACACGACCCCATACCTGAATGCCGTATACCATACGACTGTCGATAAGTGCGTAATATAGACATATCAGTGCGTCACCGGGAAAGAACTTTTTACTTTGTTGATACAATAAATAGCTCGAGCCATCTTAGAGCATACAGTTGAAATATGCTTTTTAAACGTGAGATTCTCATCGATATTAATGCCCAAAAATTTCAAGGATGTTTCTTCATATATATTCCCTACTCTGTTTAGTTCAGCTGTGTTTATATATAATTTCAACTATTTCCATTTTTGATCATTATTTTCTGAATTAGCATATAATTACATTAATTTTTATTTATGGAGAGCTTATTACAACAACACCAGACGTGAATGTTTTTCAGTTCTAAGTTTACCCGATCTTCAACAAAACTTCTGCCACAGCCTGGTGTATATAGGGCTGTATCGTCTGCGAATGATAATAAATTTAAAGATGTGGATACTGACATATCATTCACATAAATTAAAAACATTGTTGGTCCGAGTATGGATCCTTGAGGGACACCACATGAAACTTTGGATAGACTGGAAATGTTTCCACGATAATCTGTATATTGTCGCCTCTCTGATAGGTAGTCCCTAAACCAATGATTAGCAGCCCCCTAATGCCATAGTGTTCCATTTTATTCAGTAGTATTTCATGACTTATTGTGTCGAATGCTTTTGAAAGGTCAATGAATATTGCTAATGTTGAGTCTGTTCTGTTCAGCAACAAGATTTAAAAGATGCATTACTGGATGGATGGTGGAGTACCCCTTCCTAAATCCATATTAATCTTTATAGAAACGGGCATGTTCATCAAAGAAATCTAGAATTCGCTTTGCATATTTTTTTCGAGTATTTTTGAAAAACATGGTAAAATGCTGATGGGTCGATAGTATTACTCTCGATATTTTCATTTTCTTCGGAAAAAAATCCTTCTTTGAATGATTGATTACTTGCGCCAGTCCATGTTTTCGGTCCGGATCTCTGTTGATATGTTTATTTGTCCGTCCTTCCGCGAATATGTTACGTCATACCGGAAGTACAAAAATTAAAGAAGGCACGTGCGCTAATATGAAATGGATTCACCAATTGTAATTTAAATCCACATATATACTTAGTTTGCATTTTTATCTGGTTTTATTTTGGTAATACATCGTTCATAAAAGAACAATATGGAAACCGATAAAGACGCCATGGCGTCACGACGCACACCAGGACGTCATCAGCTACATGGTCGCGCAAAACACCAGACACGATTGCGTCGATGTCCAGACAGCTGAGACTCGTATTGCACAGACAGGTTAAACCAATCCATCTGCCAACAACTTCGTGTTTTATTATAAATACTATGGGGTTGCCACTTTAAGCGTCAACAAGGTGTCCCGAATTGCTAAATATGTTTCATTTGGCCAACTGTTGCACGACTAGTTAACGATGAGGTAACCTGAATATATAAACAGTGTTATACTAAATACTCATTGACGAGTATCAGAAATGTTCTGATAATAAGTTCAACAAACGACGTTTGTTAAACATGTAATCTAAACATTTCCCCAAATGAATAGGATTTAGTTTACACTTGATACTGTCTGTCGTCTGCTCATATGTACGGAACATCCCCCAGATGAATCGTAAACCATTCCGATGTATACTTTATGGCTGAATGAGATAATCTATTCAGTATAGCACGGTTTAGCGTGTTTGTGTAAAATCAGAGGCTCATCTTAGCGAGATTACACATTTTAGACTATCACAACATATTAGTGACAATCTCGTTAGTTCCCACATGTATCCCTCCTTACAAAGCTGATCGATAGAATAATAAAGTTAATGTGAGACACAACAACGCTTCATCTAAAATGTTTATTTTTACATTTTTACATTTTAAATGGTCGCCATTTTGATTCCCATCTTCACTCAAACATGATATCGCCGTTTAATACTATAAACAAATAATCTAGCTAGTACATCGATATTCAATATACCATACATTAATCAGACGTTCATTCTTTCTTCGTAAAGTGTTGTAATTACAGATAGTCGCCATATTGAGCGCCATCTTTGATAACTTGACTATCTGCTAAGAGCAGACGTGGGTGGAATGCCATATTTGTTCTCAATATCGATGCGTTAAATAATTCCAAAATTTGTGCATAATTATATTTATTATGGACTACAATCATCAGTGGCGCCTTTAGGTTGAAGAGTGTTACCTTGGTTACGTTTCTGTTTGTTTATTTCACCAATTGATCAGATACATATATAGTATAGTGGTGAAACTGCTTTTCGATATGAATTATTATTTCATGAAGTTAGTCCCATGATAGAACAATATACATGTACCACTAATACGATCCAGTTGTTTTTTATGATCGTATCTCTGCTCAATAATAATGGTCCCTATTATTCACGGCCGTCTTTTATATTGCTTTTTAGTGATTATTATTAAAGGTACTCAATCCGATCAGAGGGTCCTATATTACTATTTCTTTGGCTATGGGGGTAAAACATATTTGATTCGAGTCGAGGAACCCACCCATCAAAGCTCAGAGTGATTAGATATCGATTTTTGAAATCTATTAATGTTCGGAGATCTGTCCCAATAGTTAGCAGAAACACGTGATCAAAACAGACAAATTGCGGGTGTAAGATGGATAACTCTAAAATCAAGTGGTTATTATTGTTAATATTAATTGATAGAATCGTTTCCGGGCAGGGATTTCCAACCCATACGTATTATTTCAAACATAAGAAACTATCTGAAATGTGTTATAGAAAGAGATCGTTCATCTTTAATAATGAATGTTGATATAATATTGCATCTTTCAGTTCTTATTCGTGTCCTAAAATAAATAAAACCAAAAATAGTGCGCACTCTTTTATGATTCTTGTTTCCAATCCGCAGCGATGCATGTGCGTGTATATCGAATTGCATAACATTGGTGGAGGATTACTCCGTTACCAGTAAGTGTTTGCCTTTTACGGCAACATTAATAGCGATATAATAATTAGGTGACCAATTTCACGAATATGTATAAAAACGACATACCACCAAGTTCCAGTCGAAGCCCGACCACCATATTTAACACCTGACATAGCATATTACCTTGACCGACACAATATATGTGACCCGCCAGATCAAATCCAGTCGTAAGTCGGGATTTTTTTACCCTGTGCCAATGCATTCTCTTATATATGCGAGTCGACCATAGGTCGCCGAGCATATATAAGAGAATGCATTGGCCTAACAATTTTTTACAATTTTAATAATTTTTTCTTGTATTCTTTAACAATTTTATAATTTCACCCATACAGAGCCCCAGACAAACATGAGCAGACGACACTCTTCTATATGCTTCTATATATGTGTGGGGCTGCATTATAATCGATGTTTTTCATTTTATGTTCTAAAAATTTTAAGAAACATTTATTTTAAAAAAATGATAAAAAATTGTTAGGCCAATGCATTCTCTTATATGTGCGAAGCGACCTATGGTCGACTCGCATATATAAGAGAATGCATTGGCACAGGGTAATAAAATCCCGACTTTCGACTGGATTTGATATGGCGGGTCACATATTCACATGAAACGTCATTTTGACCAGAGCGTGACCTCGTCGCACTGTGTGCGTGTTAAAGTATAAGATATTTGTATGATATGTGTGACCGACTTCATAATACGGATTCTTTGGCGATTTGGGTTTCGTTGCAGTGACACGTTGTTTGATTGATTTTTCAAACAGTTCCTTCTCACGTTGTCGATTGTGATTAATCTAGATCCTTGGTCTCTTCTATTAGTCGGATTCCTTATGTCGAAAAAAAATGGTCGCGCGTTTTCGGAATGTTAAAAGCGACATGAGAACAGTTTCTATACCACCAATGTGTCTATTTTCAGAATCTACCTGTTTCCAGCTTGATATTTTAGTGGAAACAGGTTTGTGTGAGACTTTTGTTTGTGTACCCCTCTATTTTTCCCCATCCACCTGGTAATAAAAACATGCTATTACACATAGCAAGTTCGGTAAGTGGCTTTCTTTCTTCTTGGAAATCGAAAAACATTGAGAGATCTTGCCACCAATTACTTAATTACATATCTTAATGTGGAATTGTATCATAAAATCATCAGATGAATTGTATTTATGACTGCATTTTCAATTTTCTTTCCCAAATATTAAGGTATTGTATGTTCTTAAAATCAGCTACATCACATATGGACGAACATGAACAATCTACAAGGATATCTTGATCATATGCCACAAACAAAACTGCGATACTTCGAATTTTCGTAAAGATATCGCAGAAAAGCTAACCCTACCCCCACCCTTGCTGATTTCACAAGTCAGATTCCTTTGGTCGAAAACAACGGTTGCGCAATTTAGGATTGTCAAAGACGACATGCAAACAGTTTATTTATCAATAGCGTGTCTACTTTCATAGTTTACCTGTGTCCAGTTAAAATTTTATTGGAAAAATATTTTTTGGACTGTTTTAAGAATTTAAAGAGCGTTTGCTTATTATACAAAATATTAATCCTCATAACTAACCTTCTGGTGGACTGTGCAAGTTGAAATTAACAAAGTATCAAATATGGTGGTCTACTTCTTTCAGAGTCTACTTGTTTCCAGTCTGACATGTTAGTGGAAACAAATTGTGTGGACGGTTTAAAAAATTTAAAGAGCGTTTCCTGATTATACAGATATTAACTAACACGATTAGCCGTTTCATGAATTGTACGAGTTGAAATTATGCACATATGTCAAGTATGACTAGAAATGTATTTTTGAGAATGATGTCGTCAGATAAGTCTCCGCAGGTACAGTACTAGAGTTGCGAATAAAACTAACGTTGAACCCTATAGAGAGTTTGACAATTTACTCAAATGTTCACAGTGGTGCATATATGCATGGCTCTTACATGTAATCTATGGTAACTACATGTGATTTTAGAAAATTAACTTGCAATATAGTCAGGCCACCAGATACAGTAGTTGATAAAAATGTGGTTCACATCAATCATATACATCACAATCACGTGCTTCAGTGATAATGTCCACTATTCTACAAATGTAATGTTTATCAAGACTAAAGTTTCAGGATGTCGTTGTGAAATTGATTGATTGTGTTTTTTATCAATTGACAACATTAATGTTTATTGCCAAGACGAAGTACCGCATAATACGGAGTTGTGTGCTAACAATAATTATGCGAGTCATATTTATGTAAGTTTCAGTCACTGCTTGTTAAAATTGTTCGGTCATGCTGGGTCATGTATAATTATTTATATTTCCATGCCAAGCTATGGTGCTTATTACGGTGGCTGGTTTAGGACATGGGAATATTTTGTTTATTTCGTGGCCACGAAATACTAATTCGTAGCCACGAAATAACTAATTCGTGACCACGAAATAACTAATTCGTGGCCACGAAATAACTAATTGTGATATACGATCGTCAGTCCCATTGTTGTAATGGAAGCGAATAGATATGTTCTGGTTGTATTTGTCCGCCATCTAGGCATGAGCCACGGCGATTTGAGATAAAGGGTGTTGTAGGGTGGCCCGTAAAACAAAGTAATCACCCCTTTCACCAACTCGATCCAAAGTTGCCGCCGTCCTGGGGGTGGGTCACACAGGGCACCACGACATTCAGTATATCTTGGGGCCACCATACAACACCATTATACCACATCAAACGGTTAAGGGGCCGAAAATTGTATAGGTGCCATATTTGAACCCATCTGGGTGGCCATTTTGGATCGGGAATGGTGATAGCGGGTGAATATTTAGTTTGTCTCAGGTATCACCCTACAACACACTGTATTCGACCTAAAAATGGGGGGGGGGGGTGATTGCTAGGTACCATATACGGATCCCTCTGATCAGTTATCATTTTCGCTCGAGTGGGCTGAATGGGTGAAATTAGCTTGCTTTGCGAGCCACCTTACAACACCCTTTATTTGATCTATATCGGTCAAATGGCCGAGAAATAATGTGTACCATATTTGACCCCTTCTGAGCGGCGACATTTTGGATCGGGTATGGTTGAAAGGGGTGAATATTTATAAGTTTGTGTTGGGCCCACCCTACAAAGCACCTTATTTGACTTAAATCGGCCATTATGCCGAGAGAAATGTCATTCCCATTCGATCCCTTGTGGTAAAAACTAATGAATATTCAGTTTGTCTTGGAGCCACCTGACCCGTGTTTCCCCGTTCTCTCTGGGCTATAGTTTATATCGGACGTTCATATCACCATGGAGCCCGGGTCCCACGCCATAAGGGCTTTATAGTAGCTTCTCTGCGATCGTACGCATTGTTTCTAAAACATCATCCAGTGTAACCAGTCGCCGTAAAGGTATCTGGATATATGCAAAGGTCAAACCAGTTATTTCTTGGCCACGAATTAGTATTTCGTGGCCACCAAACTAGTTATTTCTTGGCCCACGAATTAGTATTTAGTATTTCGTGGTCACGAAATAAAAAAATTCCCATGTCCTAAACCAGCCACCGCGTAGCTTATGGATCATTCTGTTTTAGTATTAAATTTGGAGAAACCCGACCAGCATCAATGTAACAACTACAACTCATCTATGCCAATGATATGTTTAGCCATACATGTGGATAGGGTGGTATTGTCTAAATATTGCTGGGCATATATAGATGGTTGTTCTATAATTCCTGGTTGGGTTTAAATTGGGAGTTTAAATTATGTTCATCTGATGATAAAGAGAACACTTTATCCGTCCACTCAATACATCCCCCGGTATACATGTACATGTTTCACATACTAAATTAACATCTTAGTCAACATAACAAATCACTCCCACAAATCCTTTACCACAAGAATAAAAATAAATTGTCAGTATAAATAGGCAAGACATCTCTGGACATTTTCTAAGAGATCATTTATTTATAAGAAGATATGTGTGCATTGTGTGCTTGGTCTTATATATAGTACAGCACAGTAAGATGCAAGTGGCACAGTGTGGGGACAATACTGTGTCGAAGAACATAGTTGAGGGGACCCTTCCGTCATTCTTCATAATGTATCATGACTCCATCTGTTGTGAACAAACCATCGACTTGGGCTTAATGGATCTTTCTCCCCCCAATAATATACTTGGCTTTGAACCGATCAACACTCTGGGCCATGGTATTTTCCCGTAAATTAGATAGTGTCTATATAGTCGGATGGTATTGGTTATGTTCAATTGGTGTCAGTTGACAACAAGACAGACAAGTATCAAATAAAACAATAATATAATATGTAATCACATCGTGAACAGTCTTGTTGTGAATATTGTTACAAAACCATTCGACACTTACTTTTGCCAATTGCTGTATCTTGAGGCATAATTATATCATTTATTGCATCTATTAAATCACGGATAGTTACAGTGGGTCAAACAGGAGTGTTAGTCTACATTTATCGTTGCACACGATTGCCAATAAGTGATATTACAATCAACGTTTGAGCATAACGCGAAATTCTCCATAGGGTTAAGTGTTAAATTTTGATCGCAACTGTAGCCAGCAAGAATCATCTGATCACATCCGTTCTTTTTAAAACTACGTCTGTGTTTCATCGTTAGTATTTTTTAGGAATAACAGTACGCGCATATCATCATACGCAAAATGGCGCCATTTATCCAAAGTAATAGAATCTCCATAGGGCTCAGTGTTAAATTTTGATCACAACTGTATCCATCAAGAAAGAAGCGATCACATCAAAATTTTCAAAAATACATTTAAACGTCATATCTAGTAATTTGGAGAAGTTTCAAATCGCACCGATCACCATACGCCAGATGGCACCATATATCGTGTTCTGTAAATACGAAACGCTCTCTAAATTATGTTGACCCCGATTTAGGCCGACCCGCCAAAATTCAAGAATGGAAACAAGTCAATCCTGAAAATACACCTACTAGGCATACATAATCCGTTTTCAGATCGCTTTTAACAAACCAAAAATGCAAAATGACATAAGGAATCCGACTATATGTTATGTTGGGTGTTAATGACGATGTTGTTAACACTACCGGATATGGGCGGATTTTTCATCGTCAGTTCTTGCGGTATGTGCTATGCACTTGGCTTCTGTTGTTAATAAACTGGTTGACCTAATGAACAAAACTTCACGTTGTTATATAGTATCGGTGTTATTGGCGGATACATTCTCTATTTTGTAAACATCTTGATTCGTAAATATGCTCCAGTATATATCTTTATTACACTTTTCAGAACTTAACAATGTTATTACTGTCGAGAGCGATCGTGATGTTATCATGGTGCATTAAAAATACACGATGCGTGTGATTCTGATCGACGATAGTGGTGAATGAGCCTTGGCATACACAGTATAGGCTACAGTTCCAAACTCTTCATTAAACACAGCCAAACTATATGTACATTCAGTTCTCAATTGAACACCGATGATCTTGGGGAGGATTATAACATTGACCCTGAAAGACATGAACATATGAAACAAGACTCTATTAAAATTAAGCTCTCTCCCGTGCATTATTACTAATATAATGCCTTTATAAATGACAATAACATTATGACTCAATTACTCCTTCATAACAGCATGAGAAGTAATTGAATGCTAATTGAGTTGCTTATCGTGTGCCGTCATGATTAACCATTCTCCTGGAACAAATATATATGTATGATGCCGAATTAGTGCGACACAGATTTTGAATAATTTGTGTGAAATATGATTTTGGATTATCATCTTTTAATAAATTCACAAAACGGTATAAATATACTACTATAATAGTGGAATTCAGGATATGCCTGACCTTATTATTGGCGGATATATTCTCTGTTTTGTAAACATCTTGATTCGTAAATATGCTCTAGTTTATCTCTATAACACTTTTCAGAACTTAAAATGTTAATATTGTCGAGAGCATAGTGGCAGCTAATATCAATCGTACGTGACACATGTACCTCAAACTTGCCTTTTTCGGCGACATAGCGCTAAGAATAATTTATGTAACATCATGCAGTGGTCACGACTGAGACGACATGCCAAATTGACAAGACGTGTCGTGGATTGTAAAATCTTGTCTGGATTATCGTCATGACTTCTTCATTTTTCGTTTTCATTAAGCTGACCAACGAAATTGGTCTAAATGAAATTAATAGACTTAAATCACATGTGAATTCTTCGTAAGTTGTGAAGTAGTTACTTTCATTTTTATCGCGATGCTTCATTTCCAATTCCGCGTGTTTTGCAATCTCCACACGGTTGCTAACCGGAAGTTACGTGACAATTTCTCCAAAATATATACCCGCGATCTTGAAAAATCACTGAACAAATTATATGACGTCATTCACCTGCCTTAGGTATAAGCACCCTTGGTGGTTGCTATCATGATCATGTTGATGCCTGTGATTCTGGTCGAGGCCAGGATGAACGAGTCAGGGCATATAACCAGTATATGCTATAGTCAGCACAGTGCCATATCATTCTTTAAACACAACCAAGCTATATGTACAGTCAGTTCTCAATTTAACAGCGATGATCGTGCGGACGATTACAGCTTAGACGCGAAGAACACGAAAGAGAGAGAGAGACAAGAACAAGTTTGGGATGATACCCGGGAAGATTTTAAAGGGCCGTCGGCCCTCTCCTACAACCCACTTTTGAATACCGTAATTCCACTGAAGAGCGTTTTTAGAGTTTGTAAGATTGATATATGCCCATGCACAGTAGGTGTTTGCCTACTGTGCATGAGGTGGATGCCACCAAAGCAAGAAGCAAAGCCCCACCCCCATTTCGAACCAGGACCGGCGGAGAAGACTTAACTTGATTTATCTGTATGAGTTTTGTGCGTTGATATGTAAATATATTGTTTCGAGTTGTGAATATAGTTGTACATAATGTCCTATTTAGTGCTTGCATGGACTCCATGTTGCCTTACACTGTAAAAAGGACTGTGTGGCAGCTTCCACACAATGACTGTGTGGATGCATTATCTGAACATAAATGTGTACATAATACACACACATGTGTGTATCACCCAATATCCACACATATATGTGTACACCACCACACATATTTGTGTGTGCATCGATGACGTCGGTTTTTTAAATTTCACGTGGTGGTCACGCGCGCGTCATTGTTTCGTAAGGCTCACAGGCTGCCGTAAAGTGTACACATGGAGTCTTGTTGATTGTGGTGGATCTCGAAATTCGATATATTGGGCGGTCTCTTCGATTATTTCTATAGTTAAGGTAAGATTATATTTAAATTGGCAAGATATTCACCTTTGTGAGAATGTCCGTATCTATTTTGTATAACATGATTGAACGAAATAATAAACTTGATTTGGATTTTCAGATTCAACAATTCCCTATCGCATAGTCATATATTTACACTTTAGAGTTGTGCGTTTATCTGGGTTTATCTGTTGTTTCTGTAGTCTATATGATACGCATCTTTCCGAAGCATAAAACCTATTTCTGCTCGAAAATTGTCTTTATGTAAATTGACAAATTCAACTGTGTGGTGAAGACATTTACTGAACAAATGTGTGTTCATCACATACACACTATATATTATACAGCGTGCTTTAAACCAGAACCACAATTTTATTATTTTGCACGGTAAGGTTCTCATGTTGATAAAGTAACGACGTTTTTTGTGTGTATATGGAATGCAGATGAGAGAAAATATCTACTGAGACCAGTGACGTGGCGACAGGGCGGATATTGGGAAGGGTGTGTCTATAACCCTATCCCAAACTTCGGTAAAATTTACTAAAAATTCCAACAGTTGGAAATTTCATGCCTGACGCAAAGTTGCAAGTTTTACACCACATGCATTATAATAGGTTGAAAGTGTTCTCTTTGTTTGATTTTTCAACCAGTAATTTGTGGGAAACAGTAGCATATTTTTCTACTTTTGGTATAAAAAAAAATGGCCTCAAATGGCCATCGGGTGGAAGACTTCCATTTGGTTGGAAATTCTAATAGTTGGAAAGCTTGAGGTACCAATTAGAAAATTCAGAACGAGAGGGGGTGTGCAAATATAATTCTACAAATATGGTTCAAGGGGAGGGTGGGTGCACTTCGACATTTGAAGGTGGACACCCCCCGCCAACGGCGACAATCGAGCCGCGTCCCTGAATGCGACTTGTGGATGCCATTGGAATGCCCTATATAGTCGTATACTACGAAGTTCTATATATGTGGCACCCGGAATCACACAAAATGTGTGAAATTGGTGTTTCAAATTAATTTCATTTGAATATGATGATCATGAGCATCACTGTTGCAATAAACCTTGAAATATCACAATGGACGATCAATGTACCAAGTGAAACAAATTGTTGTTGGGTGGTGTATTTATCTGTCAATTATATTGGTGGTTTACCAAGACGATGTGAAAAATTAGCATCCATATTTTGGCTCCTCTGCTATGTATAACTTGCGTAAATTCGGTTACCGAGGGAGGGGCCGGGTGGGGGTGATGTCGTATATATAATACATATGTAGCCACCGTTTGTGTCCAAAACTTTAAATTATGAAGAATATTTTGTCATTCAATAAATGTCATAATAGCAAATAATGAACTTATAAATAATCTGAAATTATAAATACTGCAGAATAGTGAGATGTGTCATTAAAGTATTATTAGCATTTGGATTAAGTGACGTACATGGTGAAGAGTTATCGTTTATACTATAAAAAAGGGTGAGGGGAGGGGGGCGGGGGGCTTATTTTCAAACTCGCCATGTTTCTCATATTATAATTCTTATATATGAATGTATCGTGTTATATAGCTAAAATTCCTCATGTAAAATTGCAAATTTCCCGTGTCAAGATTGTGCTTAATGGGGCATCGATCTGGCCATATAGATAAAGTAAAATAAAATGTCCGAACATTCATTATGTGAAGCTATAATGAGTAGTACATGTATATATTTAGCATGTTTCAAAAACTATATTCCTTTCTGAAAATGCGCTCTTTAATGTATGAATTATAATACTGTTATAGATGTACATACACTGTAAATAATATTCCCACAATGGCATGTTATAAACAAAATAACTTCTCTGCTTACAGGTTCAATGGTGAAATCATGGCGGTCACGCGGTGCGACGTCGATGTAAATAACAAGATATGGACATGACTGCCTTGGCAACGACGCAGATAAACTCTAGTCAACCAACCAATAACCACGGTGGAATGTACGAGTTAGACACAAATTCCACAATCAATGATTTTGGTATACATATGATGATGTCATGTGCTGTAATTTGGTTTCTGTGCAAGAGGAGATGACTTCTATTCTTCGTGAACTCGAGATTTCTCCTTAGAAATTGCACCGATATATATACATTCAAAAAGACTATCCTCTTTGTAGCCCTTAATTTTCTTGTATAGTTCAAGGGATCTCAGAAAGCTTCAGTTAGTTTTAGAGCTTGTTCTTCTACACACGTGAGGGTGAGTCTGGTGTAAGACAGCCAACCAGTATAGCAATATACATATATGTGTATATATAGCAGAGAATGACTTTCGAATTGTTCCAATACATTCAAGTTGGGGGAAAATTCTAGTTAGTGATGTGAAACCCATTGATGGAACTGAAACATGCACGCTTATAGTTTAAAATTTCTTTGAAATCTCGTCGGATGACCAAAATATTATGTGAATGTGTTAAACGGCTGTTTTGTTTTGTGTCGTTGTATTATTGAAATTAAAGACTATAGCTATACTATATATCATTCGACAATCACGATTTCTGTTGTGTACACAAAAGAAGGCCGCGGACCCCCGGGATATGCATGTTTGCTGTTTGATAAGTTAATATTCGAAAACGTCCAGCGCCGCATGTCAAGCATCAGTAGACTATAACATTTCATATGTATGGCAGGAAAAAAAACGTCCAACGATAGCCGAACTATATGTATGGCCAATAAATATCGGTGTAAACACTCTTCGTTGAATATGATTTTTTTTTTGCAGGATTAGCAGCCTATTGTTTGGATCGACCACACAAATTTGGACACATTTTATTAACACATATGTGTTGTCTTGCCCAACAACAGTGTGTACACGAACAATACAAATAGTGTAATGGCGATGAACACTATTGTTTGGATCAACCACACAAATGTGTACGCATGTGATTTACACATATGTGTAGTCTCGCCCAACAACATTGTGTACAATAACAATACAAATGGTGTAATGGCGGTGAACACTATTGTTTGGTTCAACCACACAAATGTGTACGCATGTGATTAACACATATGTGTAGTCTCGCCCAACAACATTGTGTACAATAACAATACAATCTTGTGTGGTAGCGGTGAACATATTGTTTCCTTAGTGCAAACATATTTGTGTCCATTCAACGAACAAATAAATGTGCTGGACCCAAACATCTTTGTGTGTGTCAACTACACAACTATGTAGGTCAGTTACCACACATAAACTGTTCATCTGCATCCACACAATCTTGTGCGCAACGTAGCACACATTTAATGTGTGCCTACAAAGAACAAGTTGTTTGGTCGATCCACACGGGTTTGTTCGCCACCGCCACACAACAGATGTGTGATCATTTGCCACACAATTCACCACACAATGTTGTGCTCGATCAAATGGCTACACAAACTGTGTGGTAATTGTGTGGTTCTACCACACAGTCGTTTTAAGAGTGTAGTCTGTTGTATTCCGGGCTTGTGCCACGGGCTCAACTCTAGGAAGAGGGTGCAATGCCAGCCGGTTGACTTAAGGTCGGTTGGGGCTCCTCAACTCTCGATGGTGCAATGCCCGCATTATACTCCTGTGCGAGTGTCAGAACCCGTTGACCTGGTTGTGTAGTGCGTGCGCAGATGGGGAAGCAGCTGAGGCCAGACTGTGTTGGTTGGTGTGTTTCTGAAGGTTTTGAGTGCCAAGTAGTGTTTCTAATTAGTATGTCCCACCCGTCCTCCCATATGCACAGGCGTGGGTGAAAGCATGTATTTGCAGATTTGTATATGTAGTTGTTGATATGGACCCGAAACGCAAGTTTGGAGTTTGGGATGATACCCAGGAAGATTTGAAAGGACCGTCGGCCCTCTCCTACAACCCACTTTTGAATGCCGTAATTCCGCTGAAGAGCGTTTGTAGAGTTTGTGAGATTGATATATGCCCATGCACAGTAGGTGTTTGCCTACTGTGCATGAGGTGGATGCCACCAGAGAGATATATATATATATATAAATATCATTTATTTACATGACATGTGTATGCGTAATAGTGAGAACAATACAATAAACACCCGGCCTATAAGTCACGCTTAATATAATATTTTCGCATACGTATAAGGAATATTTTACGTATCAATTCATGCTAAATCAAATTGCAAAATAAAATTAACATTAAAACATTCTTTCTTATTCGTTGTATATATGTGTTAACCATTACTATAATAAATAGTTTAATATCTATATAAAAAGTTCTTTCTTTTGTTGAAAGCGTCAGAGAGGTATTTAGATATTTGTCGTGGGTAAGATATTATTTCGATAAGTGCTTCATCAAATTTTCCTTCGGATACCAATTCAGAAATTCATTCAGGTAGAGATTTTAAGAGGGATATTCTGAGATCATGATAATAAGGGCAACGCAAGATGAAGTGAGTCTCATCTTCGATCTTTTTCACGCTACATATAACACAAATGCGTGGAGCTTCTCGTTTTTAAAACACCCAGTGTCGACCCTCAATGGGAGAATAGCACATCGAAATTGTGCCAGGATAGAACGGTGTGATTCGTGTATATTCATGTCTAAACATGAACATACGAAACGAAACTCCATCAAAATTATGCTCGGTCGTGCACTGATGTGTGACAAAACTCACAACAAAATTGGGAGATTTGGTCCAGATTGCTTGTGAGTGATTAGCTCACACCGACCATTCGAAAACGCGCATCTGTGTTGCCAACCGCGCTTCTACGACGATACAACCGCGCATCTTTATTTTTATGTTGCAATTTCTGGTTACGAAAAAGAGAAAAATACGGTTATAAATTAATTTTGACAGAATGGAACCGTTGGTATAGTAGCAGTTACATTCGCTCAACACCTCGATATTTGCCGGGTTGAATTCGATACAATTGTGTATATTTCGTTAAAGCATTGAGGTATAAATAGACTGCAGAAACAGCCCGGGGTCCTAACTTTGGCACATATTTTTTCACAATGTATCGGCAACACGATTGAGTATTTTCTCGTCGATTTTTTCGGATTCCTTTAGTCAAATGTTCCTGCAATCACCTTGCGTTGAAATTTGCGTTCATCCTGTAGCCAATGTCCATAAAATGAGTCGATTTCGGAAGTGGGTATATCGAAAAATATACGACAGTGCTTCTTTGTGACCAACAATCAACCATCTATGTTGCGTCACTAAGGAATAATATGTGATGTGTATAAATAAATCATAGGCCCTATACCTATTGTTTTTCAATATAACGCCGATATGACGTGTTAAACGCTTATTCTTTCACGCAAATAAATCTGACTAAGAAAATCTGTTCAATGATAGCAGAGTCCTTTACAAAACGTTCCAACAACCATGCACGCGAGCCCATCTGCACTGGACAACCAGCTCATTATCAAGTATATATCATGCTACAACGTTCAATTCCATATGGGACTCGTTTATCAGCTGATTTGAATAACATAATGTGTCGAATGTGTCAGTTGAGCACGAGCCGAGACGAATTTGACTACATCTCGTTCAGGAAACGAAATAGTCTCCTCTGGACATCGATTCGGACACATATACACGCGATATTTACTTTAGTTATAATCAGACGGGAATTCGGCGACATAAATGGTTGGTTGTTGGTCACAAAAAAGCACTGTCGTCTATTTTTCGATATACCCACTTCCGAAATCGACTCATTTTATGGACATTGACTACAGGATGAACCCAAATTTCAACGCAAGGTGATTGCAGGAACATTTGACTAAAGGAATCCGAAAAAATCGACGAGAAAATACTCAATCGTGTTGCTAAATGCCGATACATTGTGAAAAAATATGTGCCAAAATTAGGACCCCGGGCTGTTTCTGCAGCCTTTCTATGCTTTAACGAAATATACACAATTGTATCGAATTCAACCCGGCAAATATCGAGGTGTTGAGCGAATGTAACTGCTATTATACCAACCGTTCCATTCTGTCAAAATTAATTTATAACCGTATTTTTCTTCTCGTAACGAGAAATTGCAACATAAAAATAAAGATGCGCGGTTGTATCGTCGTAGAAGCGCGGTTGGCAACACAGATGCGCGTTTTCGAATGGTCGGTGTGTAGCTGTCTAGCAAACGATATTTGGCCAGTCTAAAATTAAACATGTTGTGCATTCACAACACTATCTCCTGTCAAGACAATATACATGCATATGACATCTTCCGGGACGAGGTTAGAGGGTGTCCATAGGGAGGGTGTTCACCACATACCTTCCTGCTACATCCCTTCAAACTGAACAAAATTGCAACACAAATGCATATGCATTCCCACTTGGAATTTTACAACTGGTACTTTAAGGTTTCTAAAATGTTGGAACGTACCAACTTGACACCTTCCTAACGTTTGAAATTTTAAAACTGATGCCCATTTTACTCTGCAAATTTTGCCGCAAGTAAGATAACACTACACATTTGGTCTAACAAAACAATAACAATGGGTGTATTAATCAAAACAACAAAACGGATGCCACTTATATCTAGTTTCTTTGAAATAGTTCGATTCTGAGGAATCTGAGGCGGATGCTTTGCACCAAATTTAGAATTTAATTTAATTTAAACGTCACCTATTTTCCATTAAATGTCTCGATTTATGGCATTTACGGATAAAATAAATCTCCATTACTTTGACATATATACGACATATACGTGGGATTTACGTGTTACGCCACATTTTGTAGTAACTGACGAGTGTTGTACTACCTCGCGCGTTCTGTAGTAAAATCAACGAGTTATGAAGTAGGAAATCAACTAGTTTTGTAGTATATATTTTTTCTTTTCGAAGATCCGTTTGGACTCTATACAATACAATATATAAAATTCAGGGTGTGAAGTCCAATAAGCTTACGGCGTTCGTCATTTGCTAGTCCAAGTCTTCTTGTACTAAAACCAGCTAAGATATTGGGATGGCGATGCTGGTCTTTAGTCCAAGACCGCTTGTATACCAATCCTTTGACACGACTTACGCCCACGATCTGTGGCGGGAATTTGTGGTGTATTTTACTGGATTTACCTAGCAAATCAATACATGATGCTATATGCATCGGAAAGGCTTACATCTTATGGTCATAATGGTGTATAATAATCTAACTTTAATGTTAAATTACACATAGAATATTCCGGTTGATTGCCACACACATCGATTTGTTTCTCTGTTTGTTTACATTTTAACCGAAAGCCGAAGTGGTCCGAATAAGTTCGGCATAATCCGCTGTTTGTTCTACTAATTCTACTTTCCGTTTCTATATATAGCGCGGGTTTTCCGAACAAAAATAGCGAAAACCGATCGCCCGAAAGTCCAGTTTTCTATGTGCTTTCAGAACAATTCCCGCACTAAAAACTTAATGACATAATGGAGGATCAGAACGGTAGTTTTGTTGACAATTTTCGCAAGCAACTTGTCAAAATTGGAGCAAATTAGAACTCTTGTGTCTGACTTGCCATGCGTGATGTGCATTTGACATCTGTGTTGATAAAATAATCGGAGAACCGAATCACACAGTTTCGAAATATAGTTCTTCCGTTTTAGTGGGACTTTTCAAACTTAAGGTTCATTTATTTAGTGTATTACATTTATATCTCCAATGTTTAATTAATCTATTTATTATTTTATTTATTGACACACATAATTACGATTACAATGGAGAATTCATCGTAATTTGCGTTGTTGTTCAAAATCTACGGAATATTTTCAACGGAAAATGCCGAACGCAGTTCGCAAGGTCAACTGAGTTCGCATACTTTAAAAAATATGTAAACACTGCGGCAAATGTTTCTTTTCACATTAAATTACCGCTTTCAATTCACAACCGATGTGGGTTTCAGATAAAATAGCATGTCTTCTGCGGAAACTATCCGTTTATTGTAGCAATTGTGATATTTTATTTCATATAATTGTGGTTTTATTTGAGCGGATCACTAACGCTTAAGTCCTGTCAAAGGAATGCATGGGCCTGGAACTCGGACTAAAGACCGGCACCTCCATCCCGATATCTTAGCCGGCTTTAGTACGAGAAGACTTGGACTAGTCATTTGCCTGTCATTCGCGTGAAGTTCGTAGGCGTTCGACATTGAATTTCGACATCCAACTTAGAAAATTTAATTAAAAATCTAATTTCGGGTTTTGGCGGGAATCGATGTTCCATCATTCAATTCGTGCTTCCCCACTCGAATGTGGTCGCAGTTTCCTCGGTTTCCCCGACCGTCGCTCGACTCAACGATTTGTTACTATACATTACACGTTAGCTAGTTTTTTACTAGCTTTTTTACACAACTCGTTGATTTTCTACTACACAACTCAAATTACTAAACAACTCGTTGAATTTACTATACAGAACTTGTGAGCTAACACAAAACTCGGCGAGTGTTTCAACATAACTCGGCCTAATACGGACACTTGTTCTTCCACTTTTACTTGGTACGTGTACATTCGATTTCAAAAATACGTTCAATTTACGTCATTTATGGTATGATTTTATTCTGCAATATATCTATATAAATACAAAATGCAATACAATGTTTATGACTATATATTGCATGGAGATGACGTAGTCTCGATGACCGTCTTCCCGTCACATCCATGTGCAGATAAATATTAATTATTGGCGAGAAGTCAGGTGATGATTTCATTAAACATATATACAAGTATATTAATCAAGTTATATTTATATGTCCCTGGTCCATATATAATATATATTAATTACACATATTTAAGTTTTGACGAGTACACGAGGCGTCGATTGGACTGTGGGGGTTAATTAATCAGTATGGCAGTTAGCACGGAACTGTCTACAATCATGGCACTTGGTATTATAACATTTGCTTACGGCGTTCGTCATTTGCCTGTCATTCGCGTGAAGTTCGTAGGCGTTCGACATTGAATTTCGACATCCAACTTAGAAAATTTAATTAAAAATCTAATTTCGGCGGGAATCGATGTTCCATCATTCAATTCGTGCTTCCCCACTCGAATGTGGTCGCAGTTTCCTCGGTTTCCCCGACTCAACGATTTGTTACTATACATTACACGTTAGCTACCTTCGGAATAGCGAACCTTCGGAATAGTGAACCTTCGGAATAGCGAACCTTCGGAATAGTGAACCTTCGGAATAGTGAACCTTCGGAATAGCGAACCTTCGGAATAGAGACATGTTCCCATGTTTATTGACTGATAAAATGGATTAATACCGCTAAATGATCATGTTAGACGTTACTTTGCATGTTTTTTTTAGAATCAACTTCCCAAATCTGATGGGTTTATTTGCTTAGTGATACTTAGACTGAAGGGGTCACTCTCACCAAAAAAAGTGCTGAAGGGTACACAGGATTTGAAAATGTGCTGAAGGGTACACAGGGTTTGAAATGTCGTTCTAAATGACGTTTAGTTTTCGTATCTGCCATGATTTCTGTTAGAGAATAATTGTTTACGTTCCAATGAACATTAACATGAACTGAAAACAAACTACTAATGGGCACCAGACTTTCAGAAACACAGTTTAAGTAACGATGTTAGTGGCGATCACAAACCCTGTGTACCCTTCAGCACATTTTCAAACCATGTGTACCATTCAGCACTTTTTTTTTAGGTGAGAGTGACCCCTTCAGCGATTATATATACTTAGAGGATGAAGCCTGACTAAAATTACGTGATTTCTGATCCGGAAAATAAGAGGATTATCAAATTATCAGTGATTACTGGTTTCGGGATAAGATATTAATTGGAGGATAACTGGATATATTTGCATTTATTTATGTGGGTTTTGGAGCGGAAAATAAGAGGATTATCAGATTTCTCGATTCATCAGTATAGGATCTGCATGGGTGAGTGGGCATGGATGCGATAGATATGAGCATTTGATATTTTTCATAGTTTATTGAATATCAAAATATGCAACAAAACGTTTATAACAGAATATGTAAATGACAGCACAAAACAATGAAGCACAAGCAATAGTATAAAACATATATATGTACATGTATAAAACAGCTGAAAAAGAATGGTGTTGTTATAGCCCCAATGGACCTATCCGTACGTCCCGCACACCCGTAGACTGCATGGTTACTGTTACTACGCACCACAAGCCATCTCAATTTCGCTATCTCTTCAGTGCTAAAATGGCTTCCGATGAGAACGGACTGTTGTTAAATGCCATGTGACACGATAATATAGCTTCTTTCTGAATTTCACGATTTTCAAGATACCTATGTGTGTATATATGCATCTTGTAAAAGTGACTGTCATTAGATATAAACAAAAATAGAACCAGTTTTTAAACAAAAAAACAGGTGCGATTGTTAGGCCATTTCCGATAACCAACAAAGATCGATGTTTACGTTGAATCAAACTGTGTAAATGAAGTCATTATAAAACTTCAATATCAAATATAATATCGAAAGTATGCTAATACTTCACACCTTGATGAAATAAACCAAACGGAGTTGTACATGTGGTAACTAATCTATAATCCCTCTTTTGTCGAAATAAATATAACGATATCAGTTTACCATATGACGAGCGTCCTGAATGAGCCCCGGTGACATCAGACCGGATGCAAAGGATTATCAAATAATGGTCTTTTAAAATTCCACATCCTATTTTGCCGTCACTAAAGTACATTAAAGAAAACACCGACTATCATGGAGTCAGTTACATGTTGCCATGAGCACACGGCACAATCGTTTCGACGATTCTACGACCAATTCCACGATTCTGCGGCTTGACAACCACGGTGCTACGGCAGTTCAACGATGCTGCGGCCTTATTATACGTGATATTTTATGACAAACTTAGATAATGGGGCCTTTTACTGAATTGGGACGATAAAAATGGGCTTCTTCTTGTATGCATTGTGTAGAGTAGACTTTGCAGGTCCACCAGGTTGACTCACGGAATACATACGAAGATGCGATCAATACATAAAACGAGTCACAATCGGCTCGGTCAAGTCTGGATAATCAGATCGAACCGCGAACCGATCGCAAAAAGTCGTTTCTTGGGCTACAAGGGGACATTAACAGTGCGAAAATTAACATCCAACGTAAGCTTTGACAAGCATAAATGTATTATTTGTCAAATTCGTACCTCCGTTGACGCAATATTCGATTAAACTACACACAGAAATGCAGTAACAGTGTCAACTATTTGACAACGCCCCGCTTCGACCATGACAACGACGATTGTGCGACTCGTTGAACGGTAATTTTCATTTGTATACGACGTATCTGTCACTGCATGATCGGACAGCTTTAGTTATGCGTGTAAGCCCATGTATTCTGCATCAATACATGTTTGGAACAGTACCTTCGTTGTACAATGCACATGTCCTGGATTCAATACAGTACTGTGTATTTACTGATCCCCACATGTGAAGGTATAGAGACCAAGTCACATAAGAGATTTGTCGCTAAACGAGCATTCTTTAATTTTTTAAACATGACAAAATGCCCGATTTACATGTACCTGAACATTTTCCTTCTTGGTGCACCTAGCGGCTTTGTAATTTTTGTAAAGTTGACTTGTTCATTCGAAAAAGTCACCACTTACCATACCATAACATGAGTTATTTTAGTCATATTCTGATTGGCAGGGTAGGCCCTACATATAAAGATGTCCTCGAAAAATTATTGACCGTTTAGTTACTTTTATAAATGTGTTTGTATGAAGGTATTAGTTAAAATTCTTTATGGTTATCTGAAACTGAAAGTAATGAGCAACACTTTATAAAAAATAAAAATAAAAGGGATGGATGTCAGAAAATTGCAGTAAAAACGTATACTTACATAAAATAGTAGAACATTGGGTTGGTTGGTCCCGAAAGTAGCCAAAATAAAAAAATAACCTATAGGGATACGCTGATTTATGACCCCCTACCCCTGATCCCCCGGTTCGGGCGCCAACTTGCCGGTATATTATTAACATGGGGTGTTTTGTTGCGGTAGTATTTTTAAGTGGGTAAACTGGTGTGTGCATACTTCAAATGAGTTAAGAATTAATAGGAAATAAATGTCATAGAATTGTAATATCTGGAGGCAAATCTTGACTGAGCGAGGGAATTATATTTTAGATAACTAGATTTTAATCACAAATAAATAAATCATTATAGAATATCATTTTCACCGTTTATAGATATATATACCTGGATGTCAAAATATGGAATTATACTCAAAACAAAATATTAAGTTTCATGTGTGGAGTTAATTTCTAACATGAAGGCGACCATTCCCTACCATCGATACCACAACGCAACTGAGAATAAGACATGTTGGACATAAGAAAATACCGAGGCATTGTGAGTTGGCTGCTAGTTAGGCGTACTGACAGACGGAAGGAAAGTTGGATAGGCGGAAAATTTAAATCATGTAATGTGTGGTGCACAGATATGGAAATTAAACATGTACAGTATAGCAATATACGATTCGACATTACTTTATTTTCCACAGCTGGCTCCAAATAAAAGAGTCTTAATCTCGTAGCCTTGAGGTCGTGTGATTCATATGCGTATTCATGTCTATAGCGAGCGTGACATTCATTAGAAAACGACTTCTCTGAGCACAAGTTAATGAAATTTCAATTGCTGGTCTCACAATCGTCGTTGTCAATTGAGTGCGATGATACCCCCCACAAATATGGACACAGCGCCATCAATGAAAAATCAACCAAAGACGTATGGCTATGTTATTATTTGGTTTCCACTCAATTTTATAGGACATTATATATATTTTCTCAACCCTAAAGACGAATTTCACACAGTGATGTGTGTAAATCCAAAACAACTGGTCTATTTGTGTCAAAGATTATGTATTGTTGTGCTAACTGTCTAGTGCTGAACTCTCTACCGATTATCGAATCGAAGATCGCCGTACCTAATAGAAATATAATATGTGGTACATAACTGTCTATATTTCTGGAATTATTCATTTCTTAATGTTTTGTTCGTGTTTATCGCATCAGCCTGGTCGCAGAATCGTTAAATTGCCGCAGCACCGTGGTTGTCAAGCCGCAGAATCGTGGAATTGGTCGTAGAATCGTCGAAACGATTGTGCCGTGTGATGAGGCAACAATGGCACAAAGTGAACTCGTTCTGTATACACCGCGAAGCACGTACAATGTGAGAAAACATCTGTTGATTCTCATTTACACGTCCATTGTCGCATTAATATGGAGGAAGCTTTAGATTCTCAATTGGATTCAGTAAAACGTTCGCAGGTGATCCTACAGGTTAGTGTGAATAGCATACATTTGAACTCAATATTACCACGGTGTTATAACAGCAACACATGTGTATACATTTATAACGAAAAACACTTCACATAAAACACATACTTGCGGCACAATTAATATTCATAACGCATCATCGATCGGGACTGCTATTTCCACGTTTTAGTTTGAAATCTGTTATATTAATATTGGAATTTAAATAACATTAGGATCCGAGCGTGGTCGTTGGCATGGTTTAATCCAGCGTAAACAGATGTCTTGGTTACTTTTTTATTTAGGAAACCGAACTAAAACATGTGTATAAATATCGTTCGTCAACCGGACATGTTCCCCATGTACATTTCAACGCCATTTCAGCTTTTTAACACTCATTTTGCTCTCGTGTTCGTAAATTCCCTATGGCTTACAATGGTAGTTAAGGAACCGCTTTTGGTGTATTTCATATCACTAGGCAGGCACATGTCGCTTCCGGGTTTAAGATATCGGCTCATTGGCTATAATTGAAATTGGGGCGGTACCTACGGATAGGTCCATTGAACAGTAGAGGGAAAGACTGAACTCAAGAACTGAAAAATATTTATTCAAAACAGAAACAGAAACGTTGATGTCTATTATTACTCCAAGGTGACGGTCGGGACAATTCTCAAAACAAAAATAAAGAATGATTATCATGTAGGTAGTATGTGTATGACTTTATACATGTAGTTCAACAACAGTAGACTGATAACTGTTTGATAGTACTACTACTAGTAAAGTAGTATAGTGGAAATTACTAAATTAGGATCAATTAGGCTTCATCTTGGACTGAGGAATTATTCTGACTTCGTCTTTTCAACGGGAGTTTACAGTTAGTTCAAAATTATCTGATTCTAATTACCAGATTGCCGGTGAATACCGTGATCACGTTTTACACATCGTAAATTCAACGAGTATAGGTACATTCAGCTTAGTTTAAAGGTACTCAACCCGATAAAACTCCTCTCAATTACTATTTCAATGGCTTCGGGGGTCAAAAATATTTGATTCGAGTCGAGGAAGTCACCCATCAAAGCTCAGATTTGTTAGATATCGATTTTAGAAATCTATTATTTTTCATTATCGGGAATTCTTTCTGGCCCAGTACGTAGTCAATTATTACCACTTGATTATAGAGTTATCCATCCTTGTCTGTTTGAATAGAATTTTGGCGTAAAATCTCGAGCATGTTACCAAATTGACGGCAGTTATAAGTACTCATCTCGAGAACATAAGAATTTTCAAAAATCAATATCTAATAACTCTGAGCTTTGTTTGATGGGTTCCTCGACTCGAATCAAATATTTTTTACCCCCAAAGCCAAAGAAATAGTAATATAGGACCCTCTGATCGGATTGTTGTTGTTGGAATCTGTTGAGATGGGGACCCTCTTTACGGGTTGAGTACCTTTAACTTGAATGTGAATAGCGCAAGTTTTTTTTTTAACAATATTTAGACAGAGTTTTCGCAACTAAAATTGTAATAAATTAGTTTGGAATCATTCAAGATATCATGCAGTATCGGATATCGGTTGGATTAAATTTTATATTTATGCGTCTCTACTCTCTAGTGTAAGTTCTACGATCGCATTAAGTGTTTTCGGCATTTACATGGTAATATGTATGGGAGGCCAAATTCACATTTAATAATTAATTGCGCAATTAATTGCGCTTAAGCGTAATTATTTGCACTTAAGCGCAATTCATGGTTATATGTAACTAAACACCCCTGGTGAATAAATAGGTTTATCCATAACTTAACCTTAACTCCTATTGACATATCACCTCTTGTTTCATTGGTTTGGATGGGTAGGGAGCTAGCCCAACTTCTTTATCAAAATGGCTGACTCGCAATAGTATCACCTTCTGTTTTAGTTGGAGCGACTCATGATAGCATTATATTATCTTCGGTATATATTAGTTGGGGCTACTCGCAATAGCATTACTTTCTGTATCAGTCGAGGTGACTTTGATTTTCTTCAATTTTCGAGTATACAGGCACACATATGAGGGAAGCAAGCCCTCGGTGACACCACATTCACACTATATGACCATGGAAATACTATAGATTTGTGCAAGAGATGCTGATTTAATAAAAAAAACTAGAGCTCGAGGACTGAGACACCAAAGGTCCAGGAATGAGACACCATTTTTTTGGGACAGGGATGCTGATAATATGAAAATATGTTTTTTTCCCTGATTTAAGTCAATAAGTAAACCATATGAGGTAAGCAAACCCTCATGCAGTGACATCACATGCAGGCTATAGTAATGGCCCAAATCTGTGCAATAATACATTAAAAAACATTATATAAAAAATTACTAGAGTTCCGGGAAGGAGACATCAATTCTTTGGAAAGCTGATAATATGTAATTAGGGATTTTCATTTTTGAACACATACTCTCAGTTGACTGTGGAGTACTCAGGCTAATTCAAACAGGTTAAAATTAGCCCAATATGCACCTCTTGTGTTGCTAGGTGATACACCAGGTCATACCAATAGTTTATGGGAAGGTTAGATAGTAGTCACAATTACGATTTTCAAGCATAAAATTTGGGCAATTTTTGGGCGAATTGGTGGAACTTTCGGGCAAATCGCATGGTACTTCGGGTGAAGATTGTGCAAACTTACTATAAATTCTACATTTATACCTATACTTCACATTATTTGTAATGTATTATGTGTATGCAATGAGCTAATAATGGGCCCAACTTCTCCGGATACCAAATTCATTTGTTACAGAGTGGCTATTTTAGCTTAGGCATGTAATGGCATGCTATTATATTATCTTATACCAGGCCACCATTCGTCACTGCGTGTTGAAATTTCAATAATTTTTCCAAGTTTAAATTAAATAGCGATATGTATATTATATCCTATCGTCAGCAAATAGCGCTACCTATCTTATCATAGCCGAAGTGTGCATGTAATATCCAGTTCATGGAATGAATCATGAGTAGAGTCTGGTTGAAATACTACTGTGTGGCGAGTCACACTGTCTTCGAGCTATTGAGGCCATGTATGCATGGTGCTATGAATGGTTTGTATTGTGAATGGGTAAAATTATCCGCTCGTAAACCCTCATAGTAGACAATTTTATACCAGGTTCTATTCAGAAACAGCTCGCAATGGAAATTTGCATGGTACATATTTGGTTAAGACTTTTTGGTCAAAGGTGGTAGCTGGAAATTTGGTATAAATAACCATCAGTGGCAGTGCTTTGGTTTTGTCCATCAGTCTGTCTGGATCACCTTATGTTTTACTTTTACAAATATTTCAGAATTAATAAATGGCTGATACATGTATATAGGGTCCTGACTCATATTGTTCTACTGATGAATCTTCTAAAATGAGGACTTAGTTCACCAGATGTGTTCAGGCACAATGAACCTAAACAGTAAACACTGGACTTAAATAACAAACAGATGTATTAAATGCCATTTCTAAGTCATGTAAATAACCACATGTACACGTTATGTAAACAAACAGTATGTGAAGAGTATGCGATAAGCAAAACACTCATCGCCGGGGATACCCCAAGCATTAAGTGAACTTTTGTTAGAAATTCCAGCAAATTGTTTATAACATATCAGTATTGCGCTAGCTAACCCTCACCTTTCAAGATTTCGGTGTTGAATGGGTCAACGTGAATCTCTCTCATAAAAACATTTCCACGGTGTTGAGTGTTGTGCTTATCGCTCACTTTTTACATGCTGTATAATGTATATAAACAAACGTTCAACTCACACAATGTGTGTTTTGAGGATAATATGGCAGTCATACTATACTTATATATATGTTATTATTTCGTATTACGTTAAGTTAAACTGTTATTTCTAAATTATAACCTACTAGAAGGTGACCCGACTTCGTCCGGGCTTTGACCTTGAATTTACCATTTTGAAGGTCAAGGTCAGGTGGGGTCAAACACCAACACCCCAAAAATGGTGGAAATCGGCCCAGCGGATACCGGGAAATCGGCACAGCGGATACCGAGATACCCTATGCATCAAATTTCGTCCGTAAAAATCCGCCAGTTTAACCCGATTTGATTTCCACTCAAGTATATAAACGCGCCTCATATACACACGCTCATTATCAAGTTTCAACATAAAGATAAATTACCATCGGTGCCCGAGATATCGCCAAGACGTCAGAAACAGTCAAATGCATCGGCCGGTTAAGCGTTAACGTGATCTAACATTATGACCTCTAACGACGTCATAGAAGTTACGCATTGTTTTTATCCTGATGGAAGATAGTACCACTTCTTCTTGATAATTGAGGCAGATAACTAAAACGAATACATACGCATTATATATCGTTGGAAAGAGGAAACACGAAAGATTCTCACAGTGTCATTATTATGACTGGAATTTTATTATTCGCGCTGTTTCGAATCGATTTGTAAGCACCGAACTCAAATGAAAGTCCCGTAACACAGCGTAAAAACAGATTTGACCTCGGCACGTGAAAAGTTGACCTCGGATCTGAAAATCAATAGGCCTATGTCACCCCCGGCCGAAAATACCCCCACATACCAAGTTTCATCGAAATCGGGTCGGCCGTTTTCGAGTTCATCGATTACACACAAACAAACAAACAGATCTTCCAAAATATATAATAGACTAGAAGGTGACCCGACTTCGTCCGGGCTTTGACCTTGAATTGTCCATTTTGAAGGTCAAGGTCAAGTGGGGTCACGATTTGACCAGTCCAAAAAAACTGCCCTGACAAAAGTACCCGATAAACGTGCCCGTCGAAATCCATCCGGTTTTACCCGATTTGACCTTGAATTGATCATTTTGAAGGTCAAGGTCTGGTCGGGGTCACGATTGGACCCGTCCAAAACAATCAGTGGACAAAACTAACCCCACATATCAAATTTCGTCGAAATCCCATCAAAATTGGCGATTTGACCTTGAAGTTACCCGATTTCAAGGTCAAGTCGCACGGGCAAATGAATATGCTTATGAGACTCGCCATAAGAAAGTAACCCCACATACCAAGTTTCATCGAAATCCCGTGATATTCGGGCGTTTGACCTTGAAATGACCCGATTTCAAGGTCAAGTCGCACGGACAAATTAATACCCCCACATACCAAGTTTCATCGAAATCGGGTGGGCCGTTTTCGAGTTCATCGCAAACACACAGACAGACACACAGATCTTCCAAAATATATAATAGATACCGAAGGCCAACCGTGCCTTTAACCAGCAAGATCCAAATGGCATGGTTTCAGTAACAGGGCGTGGCACGGACATTTAATTTTTATATACCGGTATACGTGCATGAAATATAAACATATATACAGTACCATTGATACCAGATTTAAACCGGCACATAAATGCGATTTGATACTTCAAAGTATCAACCTGTGTGGGTACAATTAACTGTATATTCTAATTGTATGTCTGCATATCATGGCCTTGGAAGGAGTAAGTTTTCGAATAACGTAGTACGTTATTATCATATTAAATTTGAAATAGCATATTTATGGATGCTTATAAATTTCAAACATACGTGCAAGTTACGCCTAATTTATATTCGAAATAAAACTTTTGCACATACATTTATATCCACATCTATGTGTCGTATACGAGTGTATAATGCATTCGCGAACAGCTTGTTAGCCGGCTCTAAATTATGTGCGAATGAACTCAGTTTTTACCTGAGAGTCTGACACAGCAGGTCCCGAATTGCTACATCACTCTCTTCCAAACAGCGGGCAAACTTATGATGTATCACGTAAGATCAATTATCTGTCTGGCGTTTTTGAAACTCGCATATCGTGTTATAAAACACTGACCGCGTATTACTGTAAGTTGATGTCGATTCTTCATACAAGCATGGTGGATTTCAGCTGGAAGTCTATTACATGTCTCCAACGAGTGGCCACCATTAAGGAATCACTGAACTAAATAGTTTCCCATAGACGACAGTGTTAAAGTTCCAGTCAAATTCACTGAATTGAAGCCTGCAGGCCACTCTAGTGACGTTTTCCCAGCTAGATTGACACCAGTTGATCATGAAAATGCAAGAAAAATGATAGTCATTTGTTTCTTTTTTAAGTAAATCCCCAAGTGTACGACAGGGCTATCCCACAGCCAAATTTTATCTGGAACAAGGGGTACGCATCTATAAGATGCTTTTGTCGAGTTTTTTGGCAGTCGAACCAAACTTCTGCCAATAAGGTGCACAACTCCGGGGAAAAAGTTGGACGGTGGTATATTATTGCAATAGACCTATATACCAAATATCAATTGAATTCGTTAATATTTAATTGAGTTATTTGCACTAACGGTGATAAAATTGTGATTAAAATAGACAAACTAAGACCCATAAGTCCGGAAAAAATTCGGACAAACCAGGTTTTCGAACTCGTCCGAGATATTGTTGCAATAGACTCATACACCAAATATTGTTGAAATCGGTTAATATTTCATCGAGTTATCGCGCTAACGGTAATAAAATTCGGATAAACTGGTTTTCGAACTCGTCCGAGATATTGTTGCAAGAGTCTCATATACCAAATATTGTTGAAATTGGTTTACTAGAGTAGCTCATGGTGGTTTTGTATGCACTTGTATGTCCAGAGCAAAACTCTTCATGAATCCACTAATTGAAGATACACGAACAATATTTGCTTGGTAACACATTTCCCATTGACGGCGAAATGGGTCAAATGGCCACGCCCCTTTTTGCGCGAAGTACTACCACCCGTCGTGACTATATCTCCAGAACCGTTGGACACAGGGGGTCGTGTTACCACTCAAAATGTGCGGAATGGCCACATTATGGGGGGTCAGTAATACATTTTCATATTCAAACGTCAATGGTTTTTAAGATAATTGCCAAAAACCAAAAGAAAATCCATTTTTGAGGGCCTGAACCCCAATTTTGGGATTCAGCACTTTTATCTCAAAGTTGAGCCCACAATTAGAATTTTATTGACCTATATCCATCGGTGCCACATACAGGTATCATTTCTGATATTTTCTGTACCATTATCGGATGGGATTGACCTTCAGGGAGCTCTTGACCCTGCAAATAAGGTTTTTGGATGGAATATATTGGTCGTAGAATGAAAAACAGACATTTTCCCAATAACAAAGATGTTGAGGAAATCATCAATTACAGGGTATTTGATCAGTAACCTAAAACTCCTACAAAAAGGTTACCTGGTGATATAATTTGAATGTAGTTCATCTTTTGTTATCTAGATTTCATGGCCTTTGATGTGAGATGGTTGCCAAAATGGTTATAAATGGAATGACATATACATGTATCACATTAGCAATATACATGTAAATGAGTTCAATGTGTTATTTTCTTTAAACTTATGGGAGAACGGGGTGGTTTTTATCGTATTCTAATGTTGAATTGAATTATACTCAGCCCACAAGCAGGTTTAGTGATGTTGAGTTACTACAATTTGATCAATCAGTATGATTCGGTAGTCGAGCAGGTTGTGTCTTTATCAGTCCCACATCAATTTTGATTGGCTGCATCACCATTTTGTATAAAGGTTCTACAATTTCCCTAACACGTACATTATTTTAGAACAAATAATGGCTAGCCTGACATGATCGCCTATATTTATATCCTGATATATGTATATGTACACGTACATGTGTAGATGTATATTTGCCCTAAATTGTTTCTGGTTCAAATTTGGGAGTTTGTAAGAAAATAAGTCATAAGAAAGATGCAGTTGCAGTAATATTAAAATATATTGTCCTGTTCAAAACTAACAAATACATGTCTATTGATTATTGGTGTGATATCCAGTAATAAAGACTAAAATAATCTTCAGATTATTTTATCAGTCCAGTCCAGTTATAATAAATCCACACATTAAAAATATAGGGCTTCCATACATACAGAATATTTTCCAACTTGACAATCGTTCCTTGTGTTCAACTGAGTGAGTTCATGTGAGATTCATGGAAATTTATTTGGCAAGCTTGATTCTAAAGTGTCTAGCTTTATGGGCTTGAAATTCCGAATGCAATCCTGTTGCGTTGTGATCTCAGAGCGAGTTGGAAGAAAAATACAAGCATCAGTTGATATGCAGATATAAATACATACAAATCTACATTCTGCAGGTAGCCATGCATGCTATGCAATCCTCCCTCATATTTCAACTTATCAAGGAAAAATGATCACATTACCAATGACTATGATAGTCAGATGTTTTTGTAGATTTTGTAGATTTGTGGATGTTGTAGATTTTGTAGATTTGTGGATGTTGTAATGCAATATAGATCTCCATTATAGTTGCACAAATTAGTTTGCATTTCGTCCCTTTAAATTGACTTTTATTTTTTATGTATGTATATGTGCCACTCAAAAAATATCAGAAAAAGTACAGTAAACCGTTTGGTTTGATGTTATAGGCACAGGATATATATATATATATTTTACATGTCAAATATTGTGAACCCTGCAGATACGTGTATGTGTGTCAGTCGCCTTATGTGTGTGGTGTACATGCAATAACTACATGTATATTCTAGTGAAATTTATGGTCTGCACTCTGCAGTATTTCAAAAACATGATATGGCCATGCCTACGTATACGTATGTACACTGATTCTAACACAATGATTGTCAGGTTATAATCTATGTTTGAGGAAAGTTACTATGTATTTTTCATTTGTGTTGCATTTGTCAATATTAATGGGTCCCAGGAGCCCAGATGTTACTAGTGCAGAGCCCATTTAATTTTCATGAGACTGGTGGACTTCATGTCTATACTCCTAAACAAACATGACTCTGAGTCTTATCAGACCAAGACGGTATTGTGTAGGTTTTACTATAATTATATTTAGAAAAGACTCAACCATTATTTTTCCACTACCCTATATATCACAATATATTCATTTGGCAGTATTCATCCCAAGTTTAGTGGTGATGCTAATAAATTTGGTATGATAGTCAGGTAGAGCAAAGCGATCTGAACAAATCGAGGATAAGCCACTATGTGTAGTGTACATTAAAAAACATGTATATTGTGAAATATTTTAATAATGGGTGCTGGTTTTTACAAACTGGCCATAATTGAGATGACTATTCCTGTTGTTTACCAAACATCAGCGTACGCATTAAATATTTTGAAGTATATATGTTCTTGAATGTTTCATACAGACACTGACTTTTGCACAAATTGCTCGGATTAGCCAAACAATGCAAAAAGAACCAACTTTAGGTAAAATGATGGTACTATTTCTTAACAGAATCGCCTTGACCTACAAACATCGATCATAGCAATCCAGCAGTACCCATCAGCAAAATATAAAATTAGCAGGACCACTTAACCTGCAGTGGTATTGAAAATGAAAATATCTTTTAAATGGTAAGTTATGAGGGCTATTAGCTATTATGAAGAATTATGTTAGTGAAATTATAGACCCTCATCTTCTCCAACCTGCAACTATCATGGCCAACCAAAACTAATGTGGGACTGACAAAGGCTCATTCTACTATTGATTGAATAGTGATGATTCCATCATTTCCTAAAACTTTTTGTAAGATGAGGTGTCCTTTTGGAAGAATTGATTACTTCTGAAATATATACTGGTAGATATGGTCATCTCTCATCTGATTACAACATGTTTTTACTATGCCCAGATGCAATACCCATTTTAAGATCGCAACATGTGACTGCTGCATGAAGCAAACAGCTGGTCATTCCATTTAGTAAAAGTGTTTAGCATGTTTCATAGCTTGGTCACTTAAATCAGATCAGCTGTTAAATGTTGATAACAAATTTTGAAAACCTGTTTTGTTCAATCTGTACATTTCTGTTGATTAGAGCACAATTGTTACCTGATTTTTGGTAAAGCACACCAGATTCCAAGGCATGTTCAGTCGGGAAGAGCTCATGTTGTGTGTCGGGGTCAACACATCCTCAGCAGCAATTTCCAGCTAATCCCATTGTGTGTGGTCAATTGTGCTCTTAAGTTGATCAGAGAATGCGGATAGTTCTTTAAAAAGTGTCCTTGTGGTACTGACGCCCCCCCCATAATGTGGATTTTCAGGGTCAAGAGGTCAATCCCATCCGATAATGGTACAGAAATTATACCTATATGTGGCACCGATGGATATAGATAAATAAAATTATAATTGGGGGCTCAGCTTTGAGATAAAAGTGCTGAACCCCAAAATTGGGGTTCAGGCCCTCAAAAATGGACTTTTTTTGGTTTTCGGCAATTATCTTAAAAACCATTGACTTTTGGATATGAAAATGTATTACTGACCCCCCATAATGTGGCCATTCCGCACATTTTGAGTGGTCACCCGACCCCCTATGTCCAACAGTTCTGGAGATATAGTCACGACGGGTGGTAGTACTTCACGCAAAAAGGGGCGTGGCCATTTGACCCATTTCGCCGTCGATGGGAAATGTGTTACCAACCAAATATTGTTCGTGTACCTTCAATTAGTGGATTCATGAAGAGTTTTGCTCTGGACATACAAGTGCATACAAAACCACCATGAGCTACTAGAGTATTTTGTTTTCACTAAATATTTCTTTAAAGTTTGGATTTTAAACATTAAATTAATTTCATCATAATCGAAGGCATCAATCCTTGGCCGATTGTCTTTATTTTAACCATGAACCCTCCTCCCAGGCCAATCCACAAATATTTCATGTATATTTTTTTGCAGTAAATTTAGATTGGCTGCAAAAGTTTGCGATAAGTTCACAGTAAATTTTATATTAGTTTCAAGTTCGCAGTTAGTGCATTGGAATCTTGGTTTGGAAATTTGTTCCCCACTTGGAATATTTCAATTTTTTTCCACCATATTTTGAAATTTGTTTGAAATTTGGGAAAATTTGATAATTTGCATTATTAATTTCAACATAATCCACAGTAAAACAAAGCAATGCTGTGTGAAACACCATGGTAACATGTGACATCTATATTACAGCTTGATTAAATTTTCCGTGGAGAAATTTTTCCTAGTTTCAGGGGCTGTTTATTTTTTTAAAATTCCGATCTAACAAGCAATGGATTATGCAATTTATGGACAACAAAATTCCAAATAATGTTTTTAAAAGGTTCAATACCCAGGTGGCTTTATCAGTTCTTTTGTCGAATAGCTTTGTTGTCGCGACCCTGGGTTTATAATCATGAAAACAAAACAAATATATCGTGGGGGGGTGTGCCCTTTGAAATCCAAAGTTATATAATTGAAAAGTGAAACGGGAACTGGAATATGGAATTGAGTCATACAAAATGCGCGACTTTTTAGATATATCAGTTATTAATATAATGCCAATGTAAATCATTGTTAGTATAGTTAGTATAGTTAGTTAATCCTACAATTATTGTGTAGAAATAATAGAGCAAAATACCCGTAAGACAACATCAACGATCCGTTTCTTTCTGCAAGCTGCTTTTTCAAACAGGCAAAATTAACGCGGACTATTTTTAAAATTGAAAATCGCCGCACGCAATCAGTGGATCTGTTGAACTTGAGGGACCATTGAGGAATATAATACATGGAATATGATTATTATGACAGCGTATGCACATGGTAAAACTATAAAATTATAAAACAATAATCATTCTTGATCATTATTATGTGAAGGCAATAGATCTGTTTACAATACAATAAAATTTCAACTCAAACTTCCAAGTTACACAGAAACCGGCGAGCTCGCCGATTGTGAATGGGATGAACAGTACTAGTGGAGACTGGATAGGAAAGTTCAATGACCATGAGATTCGGATTCAGTTGATCAACCATGAAATTCCAGTGATGTTCCATATACATTCATGTTTATTAGGAACTAGGCCAGCCCAAGCTGACCTGAGTCGTTTTCATACTGAAGTTCTGATGGCGATGCCACTGCAAGACAGTGCAGGTGACAGTACTGACACTGTCTGCAATGCAGGTGACTGCCCTTCAATAAGTTGAATTGATTATCCCAGGGATCATGCATATAGAAGCCATGGAACTTGATGAAGATTATAAGGTCATTTAAACTTGAAGGAACATTCTTTTAAAACTGTTCATGTTACAAATCCTGCATATTCTAAACACACCAACCCCAGATTTTCATGGTGTCAAGAATTTGTTGAAAAATAATTTTAATGTCTCAGATATTCAGAATGGACTGTTTGGTATCTGACAAAGCATATTGTGTTTATTACCGCTTTATATGCAAAGAAAATCAGAAAATAAGAGACGAAAAATCATAAGAATGTCAAAATAAAAAAATTATATTTCAAGCCTATATACCATACTGGCCCCAATTTTTCTGACATGTAACTTGACCCAAACCTTTATTTTTCTTTGGTCTTTGATTCTTGTATTATACATTTGTCTGAAATTCACCTCAATTAGCTCAAGAGTTGGTTGCAGTGAATATGCAGGAAGCTAAGTAATTTGTAACACGCTTTCCGCAAACAATTATCTGCTGCGAAAACTTTTACCATGCAAATTAGGTCGCGGGAAACTGTGCAGCAAATTTGCGGAACATTTGCCGCACAGTTTCCCGCGAACTAATTTGCATGGTAAAAGTTTGCAGCAAACTTTTACCATCCAAATTAGGTCGCGGCAACATTTGCAGCAAATTTGCGGAACGTTTGCCGCAAACTTAATTTGCATGATAAAAGTTCGCAGCTGGAAGGTTTTCGGCAAATTTGCGGGAAGGCTTTGCGGAAAATTTGCGGGAAGGCTTTGCGGCAAATTTGCAGCAAACATGTTTTTTTTTATAAGGGGCAGTCAATCTGCATTATTTTGCAACAAAGTTCCTCAGCCAGAGACCTTTGGCCGGCACGGATATGTCTAACTTTGGACCATACTCGTCTCGTAGATAAGGTGGTAGCGTCATAAGTGGCAGCCCAAGTATGTCACTTAGCTCCCATAGAACCGTCAAGACATACGCGGTGAAATCAATGGTGAATACAATCTGAAATGAAAGAGAAATAAAGTTCAGTTTAAGACAAGACCAACAACCTAGTATGTTTAAGATATTTATTAAAGTATTATGTTCTGTGCATCCATTTGCTATATGGAGATAGTTCGGTTCGCTTCACAAACTTATCTTGGTATCGACATTGCGGAACCGATAGATAGGCACGTGGATTAGAAGTTATCATTAAGGTGTTGATAAATATTGTGTCTGTTTAATTAATTGTACAGTCCACCACATTGATTTATTGAGAACAAGTTATAGTATCCTTCCCAATGTATATAAAACACCGAAAACGAAAATCCTAGCAAAAACCGATATGATTATGTGATGCTGAAAGGGGTGTGCTCAAGAGTGTGTGACACGTGTTCTAGTTGTGTAAAACTGTTCTAATTATTTCATATGCTTTATATCTCCACTATCTATTGTGCACATTTCTGGTTCACATGCAATTACACCAAATGTTGTGTTTGTACGATTAGTAAATCTATACGTATATACAACACAATGTTTGTCGGTTTGTATGTCTGTCGGTATGTAACTATATCACAATTTCCACAGGTTATTAACAGTTCAACAGGGCCGATTTAGCCAACGTCTGGGTTTATAACACACACTAAATACAATGGGGGTAGATCTGCCCATTCAGGGGTCAAGATTTGCCCCTATCTCCCCCGTTGATGTTCCTGTTACTCTTGTGCTATTAGGGGGATAATGGGGGCATCTGAACTGCCCCCGCCATATACGGATCATATAATTGCCAATTTCTGGGGGCAATGTTTCCACTCCTTTGAGGCAATGCTAAATATACCCGTTTATTGTGGATGAAATATTCAGCTACATTGAGGATAATTTTAACATCTGTGGGGCGTATATTTGCCCACTTAGGGGGTCATGTTTGGGCCATTCCTCGAGGGCAACCATATCCCTGAGCAGGGAAGAAGAGTGCACTGTACTGTTTATCGCGAATCGTGTGATACAAGCATGTGTGTAACGAAACAGTTACATGGGATTTAACAGGGATTATGCAACATTCTATAGAAGCAGAATGTATGTACTTAGAGCGGTCTCACACATGTGACCGGTACTCATTTAGTTTGATATCTGCAACATCAAACCTTTCACGATGCACTGCTGTAGAATATTATAATATATTCATACTGGGTAATTGTGTAGATCCTATTGTCCATGTCTCAAAATATAATTGTCTCGATCAAGTGATGAAACACGATATTTCCCTTTTATCATAAGATTACATGATCGTATACTATGAACGATCAAATCACAAAGGAGCACCATAGACTATCTCCTACATTCTCCGAGGCAGAGACTGTATTTATACCTGGAATTTATATTTGGTTACAATAATCAAGACCACAGATAAGTGAAAGGGACTGTATTCTGCAACTGTATCACACAATGTAACACTTCTCCATAATGTTACATAACAATGTATATATGATGTGCACACAACCACGAATAACACTGAGTCAACGAACGACACTGCAATAACAGCTTTAAACGCTGATCACCTGATTTTTACCACTAGTATGCGAGTGGTATTGGTAAGCTATTTTTCAAACAGCAAGATACTGAAAACGAATATTGTGCATTGCGCTGTGGCATATTCCAGTTGTAAAGTGCCGACTGATGTAATTTGAAAACAATAGTGTCCACCAAAAAACTGGTGCATAAAATGCACCCTTTGATATGGTGATATGGGATGCTAACCTATTGGATATATGAGTGTTTCATTACACTATAATCATCACTGTGACATGCATGTATGGTTTGCTATCACGGACAGAGTTATAAAATCCCAGGGGAATGTAATTAGTAGTTATACCACAATGGTATATGCATTTCAGTTTCTGCATTACATTCAATAATTATACACCATGCAGGTTGAAACAACCATACATATGGAGAAACAATGCGTGTGTTGCATACCTGAAACAAGCAGTCGAAGTGCATTCTCAATAATGTTTGCGTTCTCAGTATGCGCTAAACAAGAGGTGGGATTTTGTCAAAAAGCCTGGCTTGCGAAATCATTTTAGGTACTGGTCATGGGAATGAATATACCAATAAACAAAGTCCAATAACTCTGCTGAAAATATCCGGCCGGACCTGGTTTGCGAACTCGTTCTAGATACTGGTCATGTGAACTCATATACCAAAAATCTTTGAAATCCTTGGACATTTGTGGAAATGAGCCCTGTGACGTCGTCCATTTGCACCAACAAAATAAACAAAGTCCAATAACTCTGCTGAAAATATCCGGCCGGATCTGGTTTGCGAACTCGTTATATATACTGGTCAAGTGAACTCATATACCAAATATCTTTGAAATCCGTTGAGATTTGTGGAAATGAGCCCTGTGACGTCGTCTATCTGTTATTTGGTAAATTCGACAAAAATAATAAACACAGTCCAATAACTCCGGTAAAAATATCCGGCCGGATTTGGCTTGCGAACTCATCTAGGTAATGGTCAGGTGAACTCATATACCACAAATCTTTGTAATCCGTTTGTTCAAGTTATGACTCTTACAAATTCGGGACAGACGGACGGCAAGACGGACGGACGGACGGACGGAACCCATTACTATATCCCCCGCAAATTTTAAATTTGGCGGGGGATTATTATATTTTGGCTCGACTGTTGCAGGTACTCTAAGCAGAAAACCAGAACGTAAAGACGCAAATCATAGAGTTTGACTTGCGTTGCACCGACCGATAAATCCTTCAAATGGATCTGTGTTGTGATATGTGTAGTTTAAAATGTATTTAACAACAAACTTCAAAATTACCCCAATTCTTAAATATAGAGTTATGCCTCTTGCATCGCTGACGTATATGCCTATTTTATGAAATAAGTTACATTGGTTATATGACACAGTTACATTAGTCAGGGAGTCCAGAAGGTACGTCTTTGATATATACATTGGGAAATCTTAGGTACAATGGATACATACTCAATACAGAAACCCAATGTAAGCAGCGGTTTTATGAAGCATTTTCAGACAAGTAGGATTAGGTTGACCCCTAAAACTGCGGAATCACTAATCCGTGATTAGTCAGGGCAGGTATTCCAGCACCGCACGACGTAACTTCATCACACTCTTCTTTGTTACATCCCTCCGTGTTTAATGAGTGCTAACATGAACAAGTGACCTCGTAGACACCAGGTAAGATGGCGTCAAACATACCCGCCATATTTCAGACAAGGCGCCAAGTTAGTATGGTCCACACTATAAGGAATAAATATTGACAACTATATATCATTGTGTGAAGATAAGACAACACATGACCCTTTTAGGGCAAACTTGGAACTCCCTGTCCAAGATGGCCGCCAAAATGGCAGCCACAATTGGAAATGTTAATTATTGTCCATGCAAACTGGTCATTGGAACAATGAAATTTGTCATTTGCTTGCACGTCAGCACCTTCGATCCATCAGAACGTCACTTGTACAGAACGCAGTATGCGTATTTACCAAAATTCCGCAACTCGATTCCAGTCATATTTGAACATGAAATAGCAGACTGGGAAATGTAAGTGATGCGTACAATACCTGAATGTGTCATCTCAATACAACCAACATTATCACGATTACTCGATGTGGCCAATGGTAGATGTTGCCCACGTGTGCCGTCCAATTGTTTACGAGTTGTGGTTCATGACTAATATAGGCTAATATGCCCTCTATACATATAAGATTAACATTCCAGATGCACAGTGGTCAAGTGTGACTATAGTGATGGCTTACAAATCTATATCGATTCTTCGCTCAGAAACTTGGCACCAAATCGCCACTTTTTGAGCTTGTACAACGATTTCAAGTAAATGGAAACATATTTAGTACCCGATGTGTGTGTTGGTTTTGAACTGGCATAAGTGTTTTACACTGAGCAGTTATAGACTAAATGACGCAAACAAGCTTGTAACATGGCAACCAAAATAGGAGAATATAGTCTTTTCGCATATCGCGACGCAAGATCCAAATTGTCCCATGTGACATGTCCGTAGGAAAGGCTTGTTCTATATTCATTGGGAACGAAATGTCAAGTTCTATGCGATGCGCGTACGGATAATATATCTTGAATCTAAGAAAATAAAAAAAATGCGATTCCTGTGTGTATGTGCTGATTACATTTCATGCAGATTTCATATTTTGTTGTTTTCTTGTACTACGTTTAGATGTTTTATAATATGATTGCACACTTTCAGTTCTTGAATTTATAGTCTTGACTCCAAGTGGAAACATTCCTCTTGGGTGCTTTTATTTGTACATAGCTCATTGCAGTGTTTTAATCTGATCAACTGTCTGATTTATGTACACAGTTGCTTCGATATGATATTATGTGATACCTGATTTTGTTTTTGTTCGTGATATGGCCTAGTGGCTAAAGTGACCTTAATCCCTCAATCAATCAATCAATTTAGTATCAGTTTATTCCATCTGTTCAAACAATCGAAATTTACGCACTAACTTGGACCCAAATTATGGTACGTTACGTTACAACTTACACATTGGTTTTGCTATTCAATTTGTTTGGTAGAACAATATGGATTTAAAAATATGTCGCGGCTCCTTTTTTACCGAAGGATATTTACAAATGTGTAACACAGTAAGTGTTGTTTGGAGAATATTGATCTATGTTTGTTGCATATGCACATCATTATAGCATAATATGTTCACTGTAGCCTAAAAGTTAAAGTATAATTCGGGAAGATATATTAAAACTACTACAATTTGCAATCAACTTGTAATCGGTTTGAACATATGTACTTAAATCTATTTTCGTGAACCCATCCTTAAATTTCGGTGGATGTTCGCATCGATTGAAGATCAGAATATCACTATTCAAAGGAATTTTGTGTCTATCAACTGTTTGTTTTCCGATTCTACGGAGTCAAGTAACTCCCTGTGGTTCCAACTCAGCGAATATCTCTGACTCTAAAGAATCAGAAGTTAACTATTCAAAGGAACTTTTTGTCCATCAACTGTCTTTGAGAATCTACGGACTTCTGTAACTCCCTGTGATGCGAACTTAGCCAATGTCTCTGACTCAAAAGAAATAGTTATGTCGTGAGTTCTCAACACATCTCTGCTACTGTGCAATGTATTGTGAGGAGTAATAAACACTGGTGTTTGTGCAATATATGGTTATTCCATAAGAGCGTCAGATTGGATTGTTATTAACATTCATTCAAAAGAGAGCCACACAATGGCACATTCCTCATTGGTTGGACATATTTACATTGTACAGCTATACATATTGTGGTGTATTATCAATGACACATACATAAGGTATCTTGACATTCGGATCAAAACCAATTACCAAATACTAATGTTATACTTCAGCACCAATGGAACTTGAAGAGTTAGTGTATTCTTACGATTAATACATTTTTGTTTGGTTCGAGTTGCCATATGAAAAGCAGATATTCGACAACTAGCCCAGCAGCCACATCGGAATATCCTTCATATATGGCCGGGCCAAAGACTGGTAAATATAAGAAGCTGTGACCCGTTTAGCTACTGCATGCACTGCCATGCAGCAACCTCCCGGTACATCCAGATGGAGAAACAGGTGTGAACGTTACAAGATTGAAACACTTAATAATCATGAAAACGAAAGAAACATGACACAAAAGAAACAGACCTGGAAACAGAACACACAACTAGACATCAAGAACAAAATAAGACAGATGACATAGCTGTAATCTGAAACACTAGCTAATTTATTACGCCGGGTCAACTCAATCACCCATCTTGAAGAGATGTAGGATAAAACAGGAACACGAGTTAAGCCGTATATGCCTGCCGTGACACGGCCGCTCTAGTACCTCCATGACTCCTACACCACATCTCATGAGATGCACTCCATGGCAAACAGGGTGCCACTCTAGGGAATTTTTACCCTCGCAGTGGGGTGGTAGGCCTATTTGGCCAAATAATACCTAGATGCGGAAATTTACGATCAAATATACGGTTATGATAGACACTGGGCATAATAACCACGGACGTTCATGCCAAATGCATCGTTGGATACCACTGATTGCACTACACATCCCTATGTATTGTATGATTATGACGGGTTACAAAATTTCAACAACACAGTGAATGAAGAATATGAAATCAACTCTGTTTCGTGGAAACCACCTTCCACACTAAAATGGAGAACAATGAAATTCCCCATGCTAATCACTAGAATCATTTTCCCTGACATGTTCGTATTGTGGCCGATGTCTATATGTTGTCAGTTCATTGCTTTCAACATTATTTTATCAGCAACTTGCTAAATGAACTAGAGCACAAGTTATCAATGCCCCACCCCAACACATACATGATATACAAAAACAGAAAAAGGCTATCTGCTTTGAGAACACAAATTGATGAAGTTACAGACATAATTAACATACTGAATAAGATATACGGTAATACAGAAGTAGCTGTATACTTAAAGGGGTACTGTACACTACATCCGGCCATTTATGGGTCAATCTCCTTTTATACTCAACATAATACATGTATATGCAACAAATGAATGAATTTGAGCCATGGATTAACGCTCACATGCTCTCTGAACAATGCTAAGAACATGGTAATTATAATCAAAATCATTTTATGGCTGGAGCCATAAAATCATTTTCATTATAATTACCATGTTGTTTGCATTGTTCATAGCGCACATGAGTATAAAAGGAGATGGTCCCATAAATGACCGGATTTAGTGTACAGTACCCCTTTACGGGTACACGGTGGTTGTGTCAGTTTAGAATTATATATTTAACTAACTGTGGGTTTTAGTGGGTTGTGTCAATTTATATTTAGATATTTAACTAACTGTGGGTTTTAGTGGGTTGTGTCAATTTATATTTAGATGTTTAACTAACTGTGGGTTTTAGTGGGTTGTGTCAATTTGAGAGGCGGGATCGCCGATCAGGGGAGTGACAAAACTAAATATCAGAAGAGAAAATTCCAATACCAACTGCAAACTGAACTAGGGTTATGGATAAGAATGACGAAACGGATATATATCAATGCCATGCGGGCAATAAAATTAATTCTGGATTGTGTGAGAGGATACATACACAAATTTACTATATCAAAGATCAGATCAACGATTAATTGGTTGAATAACGATGAATAAAATTGCACATGTTAACAGCCGTCAAACCTGTCATCCAATCTGACAAATAATCATGTTGATGTGTGTTTGGTACCTTCATTCGGTGGCAGTTCATACATGTACCCTCTATATCTACTCCATACCTTCAAATAATGTATATAATATCAATTATTATATGGATATGTGAAATTGTGACATCCTTACACAAGTGAAAGCATGATGGTAATGACCCCAGTTGGCTTCAACCCACGCCTTTTATGATGTCACGGAAAGTACCCCCGCCAACTGAAGCTGCAGTACACTTAATAGGGTTGTATATTACGTGATGACATCGATTAACAATGGGACATGTCACTCCCTATGAATGGTGTACGTTCGTAATAGGTGTATGATGTACATTCGTAATAAGAGTATTACGTTATGGGGTGTCATGTTATGTATATTACGTGTTGACATCGATGTACAATGGGGAGCCTGAACCCTGGATTATGTTCATAATAGGTGTATTACCTCATATTATGTTAAAGATAGACAATGCACTCGCAATGTGACAATGTTAAAAAAACATGATGCACTCTCGGTATGTGAATGTTAAAGGGACACGAAGCACTCACAGTGTGTGAATGTTAAAAGGACACAATGCACTAGCAGTTGCTGAATGTTAAAGGGACACGAGGTAATCTTGGAGTGTGAATGTTAAAGGGACACGAGGCACTCACGGTTGGTGAATGTTAAAGGGACACGAGGCAATTTCGGTGTGTAAATGTTAAAGGGACGAGAGGCACTCTCGGAATGTGAATGTTAAAGGGACACAATGTACGCTAGTAGCGCCTGTAATCGGCAGTAAGAAAGCTGCGAAATGGTTCAACGATATAGACACATTCAAAAGTATGTTGAAATGCGTTAGCAAGGACGCAGAAGGAGTGGAAGTGTGGTCAGATAAGATAGATCAATTAATGAAAGAAGAGAGCATGCCGGAAGAGGCTGATTAAAAAGTTCAGCGAGATGCATCGACACAGATTTTGATCTCTTTCTCAAAAATTTCAGACGTTTGATAGAATACCAACATCGATTGAAAACATCCCCATACATAATACTATTATGAAGAAAATGGTACAGTTGACAAAACTCAGATATAATTATAAATGGGCTTTGGAGGAAGAAATTTGCAAATTCAAGAAACTCCTCGAAATAAGTTTAAAGGATCAAGAATCAGACACCGACAATGATTAAATTTCAATAAAATTCATCAAATGTTATTGTTGTCTTTGTTATATCTTCATAGTTGGAGAGAGAGTGCGTGGATTAATGGGAATTGTAGAGCGAGAAACGATAAAAGGTACATTATGAGCCCGGTCCCGATGATTAAAACAAAAATACGAAATGTGCGAGTGCTGCGTGTCCATTTAGAGTACATTGCATCCCTTTAACATTCACACACCAAGAGTGCATCGCGTCCCTTTAACATTCACATACCACGAGTGCCTCGAGTCACTTTCACATTTTTACACCGAGATTGTCTCATGTCGCTTTAACGCCCACCGTGAGTGTGTCGCATCCTTTTAACATTCACACTCTGAGATTGCCACGTGCCCCTTTAACATTCATCCACTGCTAGTACATTGTGTCCCTTCAACATTCACACAATGTGCGTGTATCGTGTCCCTTTAACATTCACATACAGAGAGTGCCTCATGTCCATTTAACATTCACACATTTCGAGTACATTGTCTCCCTTTAACATAATATAAGGTGATACACCTGTTAGGATCATAATTCAGGGCGGAGGCTCCTCATTGTTCATCGAGGTAACCACGTAATATACATAACATGACGCCCCATAGCGTAATACACCTATTACGAATGTACACCGTACACCTATTACGAAGGTACAACATGCATAGGGAGTGACGTGGCCCATTGTTCATCGAGGTCATCACGTAATATACAACACTATTATGTGTACTGCTGCTTCAATGGGCGGGGAACTTTTTATGATGTCGTAAAATGCGTGGATGGAAGCCAACTGTGGTCATTATCATAAAAAGCAATGACTCAATTTGTGATATGGGAAAGTTTTGTAACAAAAGACCAATACTGCATGGACATTTGAGACCGATAATTTATTGTCCATAAATTGGAGACAATGCTGGAGTAAATCTGGATATATATTTAATCTGCTGTTGACTCTTTGTGTGTCCGGTGAATGGGAGCACAATCTATTGAAATAGCATTCTTTTGGCTGCCATCTTGGATTATTTTATGTTATGTGAAATCACTGTGGATTCTAGAGATACATACGACTATCTACGTTTCGGTAATTGTCCGCTATTTTATAGGCAAACATATCTCACAGAGCGTTATCAATAATGAGCGTTTGTGACCGTAGCTGAAGTATTACTTGATGGTGATTCTGTGGAATTCAAAGCACCATGCCCAAAACATGATATTTCAGAAATCAAACTGTTTCCAGAGGGTGCAAAAGTATGGAGCCCGGGAGGTGACATGGTAAATATATTTTATAATCCGTGCACATGGATTAATAATCCGTGCGCACGAAATAGTAATCCGTGCGCACGAATTAATCATTTGTGGTACGGGTGTGGTTAAAAGGTGGGGTGGACCAAAAGCTATTGTTTCAATGCCATACCTGCCATATTGCATGGTGGAACCACCACTGCACAACGATCCATATGTGTATCTATATTATAGAGTTAAGGAAATTGGGATACTCATACTCTCCGTGACCACAAGGCACAGTGGGTCACGTCTATATATGCACGTACATGTTAAAACTGTCCAGTCCGGAACTGGCTTACACATGGGTCTACTTATATTCAATTCAACCCATGAAAGGCACTTTAGCCCCCCCCCCCCCCCCCCCCCCTTCCCTAATTGACCCTCATTCCATCTTCCACAAAACTAAATACTGATGCCTGTCTTCAGTATTTATTCTTGCGGAAGAGGGTATCCTACATCTTACACTCCATTTCCGCCATCCCTGATATCATCAGTATGGTGCAGCCGTCACTGCGCAATGATCCATTATGTATGTATAATTTAGAGTGAAGTATACTGGCATATTATCCGTGATCATCACATAGCATCCCGGGTCATATATATGCATGTGCAGTCCGGAACTGGCTTACACACGAGTGGGGGCACACTAATCACCACGGTCCAAATGGGCAAATACTCCATTCGTGAGCCCACATGGACACCACAGCTTAATATAATTTGTAACTAAGTAAGCCCTACTGACATACGGTCGCATACCCCCCCCCCCCCCCCCCCCCCCCCATGAAGCATCCATGTATCAAACATACTCTCATGTATAATGTCTTGTCGCAACTGCATTGTAAAGGAGTCCGCAGGCGTGAGGTCATTTTGACTGAATTGCCGATAGCACAGTATTTATATCTGTTAAGCATGGATTATCAAAAAATATTGACCATGTCACCTCCCGGGCTCCATACGAAAGAAAAGTAGAGCAGACATTATATAAACTATCGCAGGCCTATTGTTCAATCCCCGGACTTAATTTATTTGTATGTACTATTGCCTCTTGTATATGATTTTGTTCAAATGTTGCATGGGATTGGAACTAAATACATTTGCAGTAATATACTATAGAAAACGCAACGTTTATACGTCTATGTTAAAATAATACAACTTACAACGAACATCCATATGTACCAGCCTTCCTCCGCAAACTTCAGCCGAGCAGAAACATCTAAGAGGATGCACAGAACGATACTCGAATCTACATATCCAATTTTCAGTTTGGTAATTTTGCAGACCTGCGAATGAAGATTTACCACATTAGTGTGCATACGTCATGGCAGTATATTTGGTTTGGTTTGTACCGGATATATGTTGTGCTATTTTTGGAGTTGCGTGTAAGGTATCGGCTACAGCCGCTATCACTGATCTGAAGGATGCACACTTCCCGGAGAGCATGTATGTCTCGATACAAACCCTTAGCTAGAGGTCACCATTGGATATATAGATAGGTTTAATCTTCCAGCCATGGCATATGGTATGAATAACAACACGAAATGACAATGAACAATACTAGTCCAGTGCATTTATGAGAAAAAATGCCAAACCCGGAACTAATTGCAACAGAATATTTTTTTGCTGGAGTAAGTACATAAACCCTCCATAAACAACATACTAAAAATCGGCAAAAATCGGAAAAAGGGAAATTGGTGAATTTCGTGAAATAAATTTGGGGAAATTTGGTCAAATCATCAATTTATGGATTTTCATGGATGTTTATAAAAACAATAAAATTCACAAATCCTACAAAAAGGATGTGTATTGTGTCGTCCTCAGTTTCCTGAACCCAGTACTGAAAACCAGTCCCAGATTCATTACGTATTTTTCGAGTTGTGTGCCTTCAAAAATGCAAGTTTACCTGATTTCGGCCCATTTTCGGGGCCTCACTTGCGAAGAATGAGCCAAAATGCCTTATTAATGATTAATTATTAAAAAAAAACTAGAGCAAACTGAAGGGATTTTTCACTGTTTTAGTAATTTCCTCACTAGATTAAACACAAAATATGATTAATATGTGCATCTATAATTAAGAAGAAGATTATATTCTCAAACAAAATGTGTGTTCCATTGTATGGACTTAGCCAATTTTGCCTCTGACACTGAACGTGTGTGATGAAATGCAATATTTGAGGTCATGTAACTCAATAATTTAATACCAATATGCCATGCGTTTCTTATAACCTTTTAAGTATGTTGGATTGAACAAATTGTAAAGGTATTAACATGACATTATTTAAGAAAATCAACTTATGGCCCTTTGAATACTTAGTCTTAGCTTGTTTCCAAAGATGCCAGTTTGAGGCATTTTTGTCCATTCTAAAAGGATTTGGGCCATAAAAACAAAAAACAAAGGGTGTTTTAATGTGTAAAATTATTTGAACTTTCCTTCCACAACACGTAAGTGATAAAAAATTAGCCTTACATTGGTTATGCCATAGTATGTCACTAGATTTCTTTCATTTTTCAGGAAACTGACTCCAAATTTTAACGTTGGTATAGGGGTAGGAAAAATCACAAAATGCAATCTTATCACCAAATTACAGCCATTTCAGACACAATGTTGTTTTCTTCCAGTTTGTGTACATTCCTGTTGCATTATAAAACTGCTTAATACGTTATCGGACGTTGATTTAGAACTTTATGGTTATGTTGTATAAAAACAATCTCAAAATGCCAATTTGACATTTCACTGCCAAATTATGACAACAAATATTATAGCTCTGGCAATAAACATAAACAAAGGAAATATGAAATTATGCATGAAAGAACAATGTAAGCAGAAGCTGTTAATATAAAGTTTTATGCTTCAAGATGCATAATTTTGAAGTTTTTGTTGATATGCTTTCCCCTACCCCATTGTTCTGCCGTTCAAATTTGGAGTAAGTTTCCATAATGATGAGTGAAATCCAGTGACATTCATTGGTATAACCATTGAAATGCTATTTTCTCAACAAAAAAATGATTTAAGAGGACAGATCACATAATTTTACACAATAAACTTTCGTTAATTATTCTTAATATGCCTAAAATCCTTTTAAAATTGACAAAAACGCCCCACAATAGCATTTTCGGAAAAGAGGCTAGACTAAGAGTTCATAGGACCATAATTTTATTTTATTCACCAATGTATTTGGAAATTACTTCACAATTTCTTCAATCTAGTATTCTCAAAATGTTATGAGAAAAGCAGAGCATATGGATATTAATTTATTGAGTTACATGACCTCAAATATGGCATTTCATCACACAAGTTCTGTGGCAAGGAAAATTTGGCTAAGTCCATACAATGGAACACACATTTTGTTTGAGAATATTTTATTCTCCTTATTCATAGATGCACATATTAAACATATTTTGTGTTTAATCTAGTGAGGAAATTGCTAAAACAGTGAAAAGGTCATTAATTTGGCACTAGTTTTTTAAATAATTAACCATATAATACGGCATTTGGCTCATTCTGCGAAATTAAGGCTCCAAAATCAGGTAAACTCGCGTTTTTGAAAGCACACAACTCGAAAAATACTTAAGGAATCTGGGAATGGTTTCCAGTTCTGGATTCAGGAAAATGTGGTCGACAAAATAGGCATGATATTTGTAGGACTTGTAAATTTGAATTTTTTATATACATTCATGAAAATCCATATATTGATGATTTGACCAAATTTTCCCAATTTATTTTCCACGAAATTCACTAATTTCCCTTTTTCCGATTTTTGCCGATTTTTAGTATGTTGTTTACGGAGGGTATATGTACCAATTCCAGCAAAAAAAAATTCTGTTGCAATTAGTTCTGGGTAAAACCATAAATGCACTGGACTATACCTATCCATACAGTCATGGAAGTGGAGGCTGTGGATTTTCGATCTGCATTGCTCTTTCCAGGTAGTGAAGTTGGGGGGTGTTCAACTTGCAATTTCAAACTGCAGCCGCATTGCACAACACTGCATTGTTCAATTCCGACGAATTCCATTCGCACCATTGTAGTTTCCAACATGTATTTCAAGCTTTCCAAATGTAAGAAATTTAAAACATAACAAGCTATGGCTGGACATTTCTAACCATTTCAGTGCAAAAATTTGACCAGAAATATGAAAATATTAAACTTGTTTCACACTAAAAACACGAATGAAACTGCAATATAAATTAGTCGCCAACTTGTATATATTTCAATAATAAATAATTGAGAACTGAACCCTACGACATTGAAATACACAATATCGCAACACCGAAGTTCAGGAAAGGGGAGAGTTTCATGAGAACTATATGCATCGTTCATGCTGTCGCGTCCATTGTGGTTCTCTAGCTCAACAGAGAATATACAGAGGATCTCCAACGAGTTATGTTGGGACATAAGATTTTATGAAACGAGTTTGATAAATTTGATTCACAATGAGTATTAGTCCATGCTGTAGATGCATTGTGAATCAAAGTTACCATGAGTTTCATAAAATCTTATATCCCAACAACGAGTTGACGGTCTTGTATATCAGATGAACAAACTAAAGCTTTATGCCTTTTTAACAAGTCAAAATCCTTAACAGAAGCTTAAAAATACACATATTTCCATTGTTGGGCGAGACACTTCACAGCCGTATGCGACTGTATTACGCGCTCGAGCTGCCGACAGAAAATATAGTCCCCCCATTTTGCCTCCTTGTTTTGTGTCTATTTTGGTTCACATTTAACTTTAATGAACAAAGAAATCATTTTGCATTGTCTGGTGTTGTTGCCATGTGCGGCTTTACGAAATAGTATTAATCCGCCTGATTCAATGTAAAGTCATTTGTTGGTGCGCTGCCAAGTTATTATTCACCTGTGAGAGATAAGAAAATATCTAATGACCCCAACACGAATAATTCAGTAACCGGCTTATGAATCGGACATCAGATGACATTAGATACGGAATGCTAGAGCAACGTCACGATTGCTCGAAATTGACAGTGCAAAGATAATTCATGTACCCCCGATGTTTCACGTGCTCATGTGCCCCGGTATTTCGCGCACGTTATCTAAAACCCTGCTGTTAAGATGACAGGGTACATGGTGATGTACCGGTAGACGTAACCAACCAGATTGCTCGTTTGAATCACATGATAAAGGTAAGGAGATACACGAATCATGGTAACTTCCCAATGCGTGGATCACAAGTACGCCAATGCCCCCAAGCAATCGAGCCGTCTTTGGTGGACGTTTTACGACAACATATGCTATGGACCTTTCCGGTTGAGCTACTATGACCTCAATACATGTAAGAAGATAGTAATTATATACGCAATGTCCAGACACTGGTTTTATGAGGTTACTTAGTCACAGGAGACAGAACAACCAATCCGCTAGTAGTATGTCACCACTCACCATCGGTGGTTTGTTGCTTAAACACTCCATCACCGAGTACATAACTGACGACGATTCCAGTGATATTTTGTGTTTATTACTACAGACCTACACTTATACTTACATATATACAACTGCTTACTCATGTACATAACTCAAAATTTCAAAATTAACCCTTTCGACGCCTCGCGGCCTACACATACGTTCTGAATTTCTAAATTGGTAAAACCCAACTATGTACCATGGTCCCATCTTTTACTGAAAAAACTACCGGTATGGGACAATCATGAAACTTAAAAGTTTTAACTTCATACATATATGCATTTTCCTTATGATGGTGCACGATTCTACGATACTGGTACGCATATGCTTGTCATATAGTATACTTATATTTTCTAAATTTCAAAACACCAAGCATACTTCTGTTATGCTCCTGTTTTTCATTTATCTGACTACCAAATTGTCCAAGTGGCGCTTCGGAATGTGTACCTAGACCTTTATATACCTTTGTCCATGTTACCAAAGACAGGTTTACCCCTGTATTCTGCGGTGTTCCCAGCCCCCCTGGATCTCTATATCTTTACAACACATGTATAGTTGTCAGCACGCGTACGTGTCGCTGTTTACTAATTTCGGGATCTATACTTTACAACTGACTGCAAACATTGTAACTTGAAATGTATGTGTGCTTCATTTTGCAAGAAACATTAATAAATAGGCATACACAAAGTAACATGACACATTTTACCAACATTATATCTATGTTCAGACAATCATTGTTAGGTGTTCGGTCTATTTCAGACAGTCATGTATTGCTATCGGAAGCGATCTACGGCAATAGGTCGAATAGCAAGCGGGATGATTTTGTTCTGGCTGAGTGGTTTTCTCCCGTGACGTCATGTACAAATTTAAAAAAAAGCGTCAGATTGATTATTCCTGTCTCTCATAACGGTGGACATAACAAAGCGTTGGAGCGTCATTGTATATTTTACGCACTGGGATACTTACCAGAAGTTCAATACTGAGCTTCGCCAGTGGTAATCCAAGTATCAGGGACTTAGGCAGGATGCTCCAATCGGCTGAACAGTCTTTGATATAATACATCTGTGAAGCAAGTATTGTTAATTTGATAAACGCCCACATCACTTGTTTCACCTATAACCAGGAATAAAATAACAAAATAACTTTATTGCCTGTTCTTGTAAAAATAAGCGCAATGCAGGCTTATTTTATTTATAATTGAGCGAAACAAGCTTATATTGTCATTATTCGAAAACTTAAATTCACTCAATATGGACCTAAACGATGGTTATTAAAACAGCTCTGTGTGTGACTATTGTAATATGAACTAAGTGCGTGTATGCTTATTTTCACGAGAACATGCTGGCAAATAACTTGAATAAACCAACTAACGACTTACCATATGTATGTTCTTTATAATCGGTTCTAACTGTGACACCATCCAACGGTTTAACGAGTGTAAGTCCAATATGGGCTTACTCGTAATAAAATAAGTCAACTGTGAACTGAAGTGAATATTTAGGTCCAATATGAACCTATTTGCATGATATGTTGTAAATATGTGGCCCGCCATATCAAATCCAGTCGGAAGTCGGGATTTTTTTATCCTGTGCCAATGCATTCTCTTATATATGCGAGTCGACCATAGGTCGCCTCGCATATATAAGAGAATGCATTGGCCTAACAATTTTTTACAATTTTAATAATTTGTTCTTGTATTCTTTAACAATTTTATAATTTCACCCATACAGAGCCCCAGACAAACATGAGCAGACGACACTCTTCTATGTGCTTCTATATATGTGTGGGGCTCCCTGCAGGGTAATGGATGTTTTTTTATTTTATGTCCTAAAAATTGTAAGAAACATTTATTTAAAAAACATGATAAAAATTGTTAAGCCAATGCATTCTCTTATATATGCGAGGCGACCTATGGTCGACTCGCATATATAAGAGAATGCATTGGCACAGGGTAAAAAAATCCCGACTTCCGACTGGATTTGATATGGCGGGTCAAATATATGGACACGGTGGGAGCCAGACGGTATTTGAACCCATATATATTCGATGCTACTTCTTTGAATGTTTATTTTTTATTTCTAATATTTTATTTTACAAAAGCACGTTTCTTGCATTGGTTGTCGGTAGCAATTTTAGACCCGATAACAAACCGGGTAAATGCATACAGAGATCAATTATTTTAATAACAGAGACTTCCATGTCGGCAATCGTAAATCTCAGAACTGAATTGTAAAGATTTAAATTACACAAATGTAAACATCTTTACATTGTAGAATATGTTCACATTGTTTATGCAACAATAGACTTCCAGTGGAGACAAACAAGACTGATGTTATATTAGTAAAGATGAAGTATAACATTCGTAAACAATTACCTATTTCATTTGAGAATGAAGAGTGGTCAGTTAATCAGGTCAGACACATCATGAATTCAACTATTATACCGTACTGACCCGGTTCAAAGCCCATGCCCGTGTTTAAGCCCACCCATATATTTTGGCCAAATTCCATGCACAGGGGTATATTCGTGTTTAAGCCCACCCCAAATTTTGTTCAATTTCAGCAGTGGTAAGTAAGTATTTGTTAATGATACTCCCCAAATAAATAATTCACAAACGATCGGTGACGGTAGTTGTACTTACACGGACATGGCTCACTCGAACTTCCAAATTATGTATATGTAATTTGGAAGGAGTTATACGCTATAGGTTGACAAAATATATTTATTACATGATCCTACCCTTATTCCATTCAATAAACCCATTCTATAAATTGTGATATTAAACGTTCGTTTAATAACAGGAAATAGTGCAGGGGGACCTTTGACTTCCGGTTTGTCGTCTGTTTACATTCTGCACGCTACGTTTTTCCAACAAACTATAATAAATGAAGAATTGAGAACAGTTATGTGATTAAATATACGTCATTAAATACACCAAAGAGTGTTTATTTATCTGGGACTATTTCTTTATGCGGGCAAACAATGCATAGTTACGTAAAACGTCATCGCGTGCCTTATAGAAGCCGATGTTAGTCTCGCGTCCCATTTGTTGATTTAAGTACCTTTTGTCGAGGTTTTGGATCATGTAATAAATAGAATCTACAACTCGTCCCCAGTTTATAGCGGAATTTACAAAACTCGTCCAGTAAATTAGGTCTGTACCTCGGCAAAGGCTCGGTCCAAACCTAATTTACTGGACTCATTTAGTAAATTCCACTATAAACTGGGGACTCGTTGTATATCCTCTATATACCGGCTTCATGTGCTCCCAGCAATACTTCCCATGATCACAGATATGTTCCAGCTCTTTTAAGAAATGAAACAATCGTTCTCGATTTCTACCATATCCGGAATAGACTAACACAGAACGCTCTTTACTGTTCCATGAAATTAAGGTAGTTCAAGTATTTATCGACCTATCGTCAAGTGGCATTATCTATTGTGGTTGAATTTGAGAGAGCCAAATAAACTTTTTTCCCTGTTTTGTGGAAACGTTGAAATGATGTCACGTTGCACTATGCCCACGACGGGAGCTGCGGTAGTGCAGCATTAAATATCATGTGCCAGTATATTGCCTTATATGTACGAGTTTCCCATTCGGAGCCTCGATTATACAAGCGAATGCACTGGCTTACAAGGTCAATGTACATATTGTTAAGTAAATGTATCCTCTTGTATATGCTAGGCTCCCTGTGGAAGACTCGCATATATAAGAGAATGCATTGTCACATAGTTTTCGCAAAATGTCAGGAAGTTTCAGACATGGAAGGGCTAACAATATTGCAGTACATGCACAGTTTCTAGCTCCTTTCTTCTTCTTTTTTTGCCTTTTGCACCAACTTATTTATTTAATAATGTCACAAGTATTCTGTTCTAAATGGCATTAACATGAAAACTGAATCGCTCAACCATAACAACATTTTTACCAATTGAATGTTAATTTACTTGATATCATGTGCCATCATGATTAATCATTTAATTCGCATGGATTCAGACATGTTATTACATCACAGCAACACGGATTGGTGCGACACTGATTTCGAATCATTTTGTGAAATATGGTATTGGAATATCACTCTGTTATCGAATCCACAAGACGGCAATATCCATGTTGAACTACTATAGTCAAATATAACTAAAATATATAGCTACAATCAGGATTGCGTGACCTGATAATGCAGTATCTGGTTAACATACAGCACACGTTTATTATTATCAGAAAAAATATTCGATGAACAGTTTTTATTAATGTCAAATGAATATACAAGCCTTGAAATAGAGTGTCTGTCATTTGCAAAATGAGGTCCCCAGAGGGTGAATTTAGTGATGTTACCCCACATAGCGGGCTAGCATCACCAAATTCATCCTCTGGGAACCTCATTCTGCTGAGGTGTAAGCAGATTGAGGTCATCAGAGGGTGAATTTGGTGATGCTAGCCCACTATGCGGGGTAGCATCACTAAATTCAGCCTCTGGGGACCTCATTCTGCAAATGACAGACACACTATTTCAAGGCTTGGGCCCAAGTCTTGTTACATTCCGGGCGACACATCAAACTGCCGCCCGCTGAGCAGGGAGAAATTGCATTTGTCGCCAGCATGATGTTATATTTCAAGAATATATCCAAGCACGCACACACAGACATTAATCTTATACAAACTATCGGGTTCCAAAAAACACAGGTTGAGGTGTTGGCTAATTTGCATATATGTAGTTAACAATAATATTCGATCTTTAAAGTTGATACTTTTATCAAGAAACTGTTATTCTAAACTTTGTCATCGAAATCGCGTTCTGGGTATAATCTCATATATATTTTGAAGACCTCTGTCTGTCTGTCTGTCTGTCTGTATGTATGTCATTAATACAAATCTACGATTCTCGACCGATCGGGACGAAACTTGGTACGTGTGTGTAGTTTGACCAGGCGGTGGACGTTGTCGTATTGGCGAGCCCGTGCGGCGCCCGCTTCGCGCATGCGCAGACGAGATCTCGGAAACTGGTGGAGCTATCGACTTTAAATTTGCTATGTGAATGTATCTTGCCCCGGATACGAATTTTATCGGGTCGCCGAGCCCGTGCGACGCCAGCTTCGCGCATCCGCAAACGAGATCTCGGAAAAGGGTGGAGTTATCGACTTGAAATTTGGTATGTGAATGTATCTTGCCCCGGATACGAATTGTATCGGGTCGCCGAGCCCGTGCGACGCCAGCTTCGCGCATGTGCAGACGAGATCTCGGAAACGGGTGGAGCTATCGACTTGAAATTTGGTATGTGAATGTATCTTGCCCCGGATACGAATTTTATCGGGTCGCCGAGCCCGTGCGACGCCAGCTTCGCGCATGCGCAGACCAGATCTCGGAAACGGGTAGAGCTATCGACTTGAAATTTGGTTTTTGAATAGCCCGGATAAATAGCCCGGACAACGTCGGGCTCATCGGCTAGTCTCATATATATTTTGAAGACCTCTGTCTGTCTGTATGTATGTATGTCATTTATACAAATCTACGATTCTCGACCGATCGGGACGAAACTTGGTACGTGTGTGTAGTTTGACCAGGCGGTCGTCGTTGTCGTATTGGCGAGCCCGTGTGGCGCCCGCTTCGCGCATGCGCAGACGAGATCTCGGAAACGGGTGGAGCTATCGACTTAATTGGCTATGTGAATGTATCTTGCCCCGGATACGAATTTTTTTGGGTGGCCGAGCCCGTGCGACGCCAGCTTCGCGCATGCGCAGACGAGATCTCGGAAACGGGTGGAGCTATCGACTTGAAATTTGGTATGTGAATGTATCTTGCCCCGGATACGAATTTTATCGGGTCGCCGAGCCTGTGCGACGCCAGCTTCGCGCATGCGCAGACGAGATCTCGGAAACGGGTGGAGCTATCGACTTGAAATTTGGTATGTGAATGTATCTTGCCCCGGATACGAATTTTATCGGGTCGCCGAGCCTGTGCGATGCCAGCTTCGCGCATGCGCAGACCAGATCTCGGAAACGGGTAGAGCTATCGACTTGAAATTTGGTTTTTCAATAGCCCGGACAACGTCGGACTGGGTAGAGCTATCGACTTGAAATTTGGTTTTTCAATAGCCCGGACAACGTCGGACTGGGTAGAGCTATCGACTTGAAATTTGGTTTTTGAATAGCCCGGACAATGTCGGGCTCATCGGCTAGTTCAATATATTCTTGTCGGAATCATGGTGCAATACTGAACGAGTCGATGGATTGAGGTAGGTTCGTTAGATAGTATTGCTGCATGGTGTACATGTACAACGTAAGATTCGTTTGCCGTGCAAGAATTCGATTGTATTCTTATCCCTTATACCATATTTGTAGTTCCCTTTGGAAATATTCAGATAACTAGCCGATGTGCCTGACTTCGTCCGGGCTATTTAGGGATTTATTTGTGATCGCCTCCGCCCGGACAAACTATTGTTCGATCGGTCAAGAAACATGCCTACATGAGCGTATATGAGCGAGGTCAAGGACACGTCACACGTGAAATTGGACCCGCCCATATTGTTCTCATGATCAAAATAGACCTACATGTACACACCAAATTTGAGTCGGATCGGTCGAGGTCCAGAAACATGCCTATATGAGCGAGGTCAAGGTCAAGGACATGGTCACATGTGAAATTGGACCCGCCCATATTGTTCCCGGTATCTAAGTAGGCCTACATACCAAACTCGAGTCGGATCGGTCGAGGTCCAGAAACATGCCTATATGAGTGTATATGAGCGAGGTCAAGGTCAAGGACATGGTCGCATGTGACATTTGACCAGCCCATGTTGTTCCCCGTATCAATGTAGGCCTACATACCAAATTTGAGTCGGATTGGTTGAGCAGGATTTGAGTTTATAACACACACAGACAGACAGAAGTTCCAAAATATATCAAAGGTCGGCCGACCACAGTGTCCCCCGAAAACGTGGCAATTGTTAAAGAAATAATTTTTCCGTCATCTATATACATGTTGCACATCTCCAATATGTGGGTAACAATACTCTGAAGTTTAAAATATCTACGATCAAAACTGTAGAACGAGCTGATTACACCATGAAGGTACCCTCATACAGAAAATGAGAAAAAACAAATTTTCATTTTCAAAGTCGAAAGGCCCGTAACTCTGGGAAAAAATCATTGGATCAAACTCAAATTCGAACTTGACCTGTATTTTGATATGAACGACCCACAAAAAAAAAACAGAATTTCCAATTAAACAATCCAAACTTTAGTTATCATCTTGAAACCAAAGAAAAAACAAAAAAAATTGAATTTTCTAAGTCGAAAAGCCCATAACTCTGAGAAAAATCATTGGATCAAACTCAAATTCGAACTTGACCTGTATTTTGATATCAATGACTCACAAAAAAACAGAATTTTCAATTGAACAGTCCAAACTTGAGTTATCATCTAAAAGAGAAAAAATGGAATTTCCTAAGTCGAAAAAAGTCCATAACTCTAGGAAAAATCATCGGATCAAACTCAAATTCGAACTTGACCTGTATCTTGATATGACTGATACACTTAAAAACGGTATTTGCTATTAAAGGATCAAAACTTGAGATATCATCCGGAAACCGAAAAAGTGAGAAATTTTCTAAGTAAAAAAAAATGTTGAAAAAAGGGAAATAACTCCATAAAAGAACATCGGATCAAACCCAGAATTGCAGAGCACATGTGTTCTTGGTTGAGACACCTACATACCAAGTTTCAATCAAATCGGATGATCATTACTGGAGTTATAACTCCGGACGGAAGGACAGACAGACGGACGGATGGACGACGGACGGACGAAGCTGATTACAATAGTCCCCCGAATTTTTTTTACGGGGGACAATAATAGATAAGTTCAACAAACGACCATCTAAAAATATCTCACCTAGGATTCATTCTGCATTTTTTCATAAAAACCCTCCAGATGCATACTATACCATTCGAAAGTACACCTGTAAAACTGAGTACGAGAATCGTGTTGGAAAAACGAGGGTTGATTCAGCCAGTTCTGCTGGATTGTAAGCTCTATATGAACATATTAGGAGGTCAAAATATGTTCATTGTTATACTTCCTTCTTCTCTCCTAATTGCCGTTCCCTGATTGATAGGAATGACACCACGTGATATACGACAATTTCTAGTGCTGCTCTGTAACTAGCTTGTTAGTTGTTACCCTCGAGGTTAACACTTTTTTGAGTTGTTGACCGCTCCAGATAAATCTCCGGAAATGCCCGAATCTTACCGAACGCATAATTCAGTTTTATAAGACACACAAAAACGCAAAAATTCTTTGTCGTTTTAAGTTACGCCCCTTACTCAGATCGACATTATTTTCTCTTCGCGAACAGCAGACAACAACTGATTCGAAAAAAAAAATACTCGCTTTGTGAATCCAACTGACGATTATATTAAGGAGCTTTTAGATGCCAATAATTCTATCAATACCAAGAAAACGACGAATGGAGCTGTGAAATGTTTCCGACAATTCCTCCTGGAATGTGGTAAAAAAAATCAAGATTTTGAAAACTTTGCTGTGAATGAGCTGAATGTTTCGTGGGACTGTTATGCCGGCGCCAGGAAACAAGATGGGACTTCTTTTAAAAAATCTGGAATTGTGGAACTCCGGTTTGGACTAAAACGTTTTGTCAATGACCAAAGGGATATAGACATGATTTCAGATCATGAATTCAACACCAGTAACTCTGTTTACCAAGCTGTTGTGAAAGACCTCAAACGGAAAGGACTCGGCACCACCATCCACCAATCTCTGACAGTTGTACAGCGGTGAAACTCCAGTGTTTAACATCAAGACACCCACGGGACTTCAGAAAAAAAGTTTGGTTTGAATTGATGATATTTCTATGCCGCAGAAGACGATAAAATCTTCGCGAAATGACGCAATCGACGTTTCGGGTAGCAGCGGATAATACAGGACATAGATATGTATACCAACAATGGTCCAACATATTGATGAACTTGACACAAATCACAGAGGAGACATTTCTGATGTATGAACAAAGAGTTGAGTTCAGTGATTATATATTTTGTATACACATAATTCGACATCGCTGAGGGCAGGCATGTGTTGATATTTGTTGCCCTATTGGAAGTTTTTTACCGAATCGATTCTCTCAAAATACACCCTGATCTGTGAAATTCTTTCAACTTTTAAGACAGTATTAAAGACAGACACACGAAATCTCAGCTCAAAATATTGAAAAATGAGAGTTTTATCGACATGTGAAGATTTGAATGGGAAATCCCATGTTATTTTATTCCACGAATATGCTCATCAAAATATTGTAATTTATCCATTCTAAAAGACAATTACTTCACCAATTCGATCATGTTAGTTGTAGCTAATTATTATATATATGCATTTAAACTCCCAGGTTCAGAAAATAGATTATTAATTCTATTTTTGATGATTTTACTTTCAAAATAGTTCCTTTTAAAAAAAAAAATCATGTCATTTATTGACTATTTAGTCTTAAAACCTAATTATATTGGGGAGAGTTAATTCATGGGGCAAGATTAATGGCCCATAGTGTATAAGAGGCCAATTTCACATTTAATAGCAAATACGCTTAAGTGTAATGACATAATACACTAAAGCGTATATCAGATTTCCATTACACTTAAGCGTAATACCATTATGCAAAAATATGCTTAAGCATTATACCATTATGTGCTTCTGGCGTAATCCATTACGCTTAATTATAAATTATAATTCCATCGCGCATAAGCATAATGCCATTATACTTATTACGCTTAACCCTTTCAGTGCCAAGTCCGATTTTTGTATCAACCCATATACCCTGTGCCAATGCATTCTCTTATATATGCGAGTCGACCATAGGTCGCCTCGCATATATAATAATTTTTTCTTATATTCTTTAACATACTTAATTTGAAGGTTTAGTGCCAGGGAATCTTACGTTTTTCATGGGCATCAAAATTATTACTATGAATACTTGGTGATAGTTTTGAGTTATAACATGCCCCTAAGGTTTTATCCAGTTTGTTTTTAAATTCGCTATAGCATGCTTAAGCATACTAACCCAAAAATATCTATAAAAAAAAATAAAAAATTTACAGACCGTAAATTAGGGCCGATGAGATCGGCCCCTGGCATTGAAAGAGTTAACCGTAATTCAAATTCCATCTCTCAAAACCCGTCTGAAGCTGAAATGGATACAGCCAATGGCCCAATTACTGATGCAAGTAACCTTTGACATAAATTTGCCTTAGATGATACCATTGTATGTATGGAAGAAAGGCTACGGAAACCAATCACGATTATGGCTTAAGCGAAATGTAATTATGCTTAAGCGTAATGGAGTTGTAAGTGAGGCAATTACGCTTAAACGCAATAGCATTATGCATGTAAATGCGTAATCCATTACACTTAACGTAATTAGCTATTGTGAATTTGACCTCCTATAATAAGTTAAGTGCTACACAAGAAAATGAGAACTTTACTGACCTATAGGTATTAAGTGCTGTAACTGTTTTCATTTTAATAAAAAAAATTATATTATTGGGTTTTTTTTCAGATGAGTATAGCGACTCGGGGAAGTGAACCAAGACATTTAGTGGAGTCGGACAGACAGTACAGTTCGCACAATATCCTTTGAATGAATTTCCTTTTTATCTGAACATTCCCCAAGTGAACTACTTGCCAGTATAACTTACTCGTATTTAAATTCCCGCAGTACTTTTTTTAGCGTACCTACATGTATATAGTGCATTTTTAAAACTGGCTGAAAAATAGTTTGACTCAAAAAGTTTAGCAAATTTCACGGAAAAAATAAAGAGAGTTTGTGGGTAAGGCCAAAAAAAAACACGTCTGTTTCCGGTACCCGGCCTGGCTGAGATTTTTTTGCCGGCCTCAATTTTTTTTTATTTTCCAGAAATCCATAGTAAGTAACCTGTCTGTCTGTCTGAGTTAACAGCAGAACTAACCACCCATCACATACACAACTGACGCATTTGTAGGCCGGTGTATGCGATCGCGCATTCTAGATATAAATAAGACAACCCGGTCGGCCATGCTATGCAGTTAATAGCGTGGCGTAAATCAAACAAGATGCTCAATCGGCTGCTGTAGAGTGGAGAACAACCTTGGCTTAGTTTGCTATGGGGCACAAATCACAATAGAAACCGGCTTCGAGACATACTCCAACAGCAACCTCAACCTGTTTACTGGAACAAATTCAGCTTAGTGGAGTACGTCAAGGCTTACACGGAGGACAATCACGTCATTCATATGAAGAAAAAATAGGATGGTGAGTTACATACCAATAAATATATACATGAATTTAAAGTGATGATCAAATGTAAATTGAGAATAATCGTGCGCAAAGTTTTAACTTATGAATATTAATCCAAATTGTCATTCTGATATATTAATTAAATGCAATGACTCTCGGTGGCAAAATCAATTGTGTTAGGTTATCGCCGATAGTTGCAACCCGAATCGAGATGTAAATATTTGCAGTTGGGCGTAATTCAGATGTTTTCTATGGAGTGGTATGGTCGATTTCTTTGAAATTTTCGGCAATGTTAGTAGAATGCTACATTTCCCATGTTGGCATATCACCTGAGTATTATCTTATCAATTTCTCACGCACCCGAACAAGTCCATATGTCTTTAACACTGAACAATGACATATGCACTGCAGATAACCATAATAGAGATGATTTTGTTTTACATATGTGCACCAATTTTCCCACATATCATCTGAGTTGACAATAAACGCTCTTTAGTGGTCATATAATTTAATATTACCCCTTTAATTATCTGAGGTCAAAAGCGCCTATCCCATGACGTTCCCCTGGACAGGTGACCTATCTGTATCAATTTCCTACATATCCTCTAAGCTGATAAGGAACACTCTTTATTGCTCATATTTGCCCATTTAAAGGGGTACTGTACACTGAATCCGGCCATTTATGGGACCATCTCCTTTTATACTCAACAGAATATATGTAACAAATGAATAAATTTGAGCCATGGTTAGTGCCAAATACACTCATGTGCTCTATAAATGAAACAACATAGTAATTATAATGAAAATGAATTTATGACTCCAGTTATAAATTAATTTTCATTATAATTACCATGTTGTTTGCATCTTTATAGAACACATGAGTGTATTTTTCAATAGTCCATGGCCAGGGTTTTTGCAGCTAATTTCATATGAAATTCAAGGGTTTTCAAGGAGCTATATGCTAAAAATTCAAGGGTTTTCAAGAACCTGCGGGGCGGAAAGCCTGTAACCTGGAAAAAGTAGGGTGCTGTGTTAACAGTATTTATTCAACATGTGGGCATGAGACACATGTATTCAATGGATAACAACCATTGAATACATATTGTTGTATACATCAAGAGGAACACAAGCCATAATGTTAACAATCCTCTTAGGTGATGCACATCTAATTACTGGTTTTTAATTAGCCATAAATCACAGTAAAGGTAGTTTTAGTATCAATGGTAGTCACAGTCATGGATTGAATTAAACTTATCCACACGAGGGTGTGAAATTAATACAAAACACAACTTGCATCATAGTCTACAATCTTTTATCAAACTCTTTGCGGAAGGAACATATTCATAATTCACTCCAGCTCCGCTATCGTGAAATATATCTTGCACTGCCCACAACTCATTCGATAAAAGATTCTCGAATAGGATGCGTGTTGCGTTCTGTCTCTATGTGATAGAGTCCCATGTTTAGAAATGGTTCTGGTTGGAAAGTCATTAATACAAAAACCACCATCTTCAATTACCCCATGACAGAGAGGTCTATATTCGTTTGACAGAATAAGCACCTTGCCTTGTGTTTGTTGTCGGCTACTGCGCGTAGCCACGCAGAATACTCTTGATTTGAGAGCCATTTATTATTGAATTTGCATTTCCCTCCTGTCATATTTCTATTTCGAGCATTGGTAACACGCAGTTTTTTCAGCCGACTTCGGATATGTTACGCGCAATTTGATTTGTCAATAGCTGGAGGGGATAGTCATTGACCAATCACAATGAGCAATACATAATTACTCGATCGATTGTTACTACTGTAAACAGTGTGAAATTCATAGCGCGTAATAGCCACTATTTACATTCTATGTCAGTTGGTCAAAGGTCTTTAGGTCACTGTGTTCCGTATGTTTCTATGCGAGTTGACATCGTGCGTTCGCATTGCGTTACCTGATGTGTTACCTGGTCAGACACCCACTTACCACTTATTGGTTACCCATAAAACAGTGGTCCGTGCCATTCAACTAAATATCTGGTATAAGTTAAAGGCGGAATTATTTCAGAATCAAATAAGTCCAATATGAACCATATGTGAATATTAAGGCTCAATATGCAATGTGACCCTATTTGCACAGGTTAAACATGACGCGTTACATTTCGGCGGCAGCAAATAGGTTTCAACCAACCTCGTGGACTTTATGTTGTGGAGCTGTATGGAAGTTCCATGTGGCTGTCAGTACAATACACGTTCTACTGATGGCTACGCACACGTATCCCATCACCAAAACATCAACCAGTGTGTAAGACCAGGTGGAAGTTATCTACAATGTACAGAATATTTGTTAGGCCCCATTCTGGTTTGATTCCTGAAAGTATATTCGTGTTTAGTTACCACCTCTGGTTAAGTAAATATGTCCATAGTTGGTGTGACAAATATACATTACGCATTTGTAACCGGGTCAAGTCGGTTAGAAAGTCATATGTGTATTTGTTTGTTACAACATTTACTTACTAGAGAACAACTCCAAATATAACGAGAGGCCGATGTTTAACCCATACCTTGGCGATAGCGATTAGGTATAACTGATAATTGGTCAAAGATATGATCACAGTAATCCATATATCAGTATCTAACTTAAAATAAAAAGCTCAAATAATTTGTCTTAAGAAGGGGTTAAAGTATTTGGGGTGGGGGAGGAGTTGTTTTAAATCTCATAACTCTGTCCCTATTCACACAAGGACCTCTCACTGTGAGATCCAATGGTTTAGCCATTAATCAATTTGACAGATAGGATAAACAATTATCCAGCCAGCAGGTTGTTTATCTTTACCTTCATACAACCACCCCTAGAGCTCTGTACCATATGTCATCACTCAACTGACGAACCTCAGATTATTGACTGACAGTGGTAACTGGCCAATCGCGTTACAGCTAACGAAGTTCAAGGACGATGCATTGCAAAACAAAAGAACCTCTCGGCGATGGATTTACACTCGTTTTAAAACGTTGTTTAACACGATAATATAACTTCTTTCCGAGCTTTTAAAGATGTCTACGTGTGCGTATGCATCTTGTAATAGTGACAGTCGTTATATAAAACAAATTGGGGCCAGATTCTAACGTTAAATCAACGGTGATATTTTGGCCAATTTCGAAGCCGAAAACCAACAATGAACGATGTTTACGTTGGATCAGACTGTGTAACAAAAGTCACGAAAACTTCAATATTGACAGGATTACAAGGAATACATACGTTTGTTCAAAGGTATGTTAATATAGTTTATATGTGTATTTCGGATTTTTAAGTGATATAGTTTGCTAAAATAACTTTCGTTTCAAAGAGGGACAAAAAACACAACAATGATGCAAACAAATCACCACCATTCTTTTTCGGTAGACAACGCCTCAAAGAAATCCAACCTTCTACAATATTATACCGGATTCAGTAATTATCGTTTCGATGCGGTATACAAGTTTCTTGTTTCAAATGATTCTACTCGTCCGTTAACATGTGTACAAGGTGTCAAGAAATCAGACATGGGGAAGTTAGATTTGAAGGAGCAGTTCTATCTGACATTAATTATGTAACCTAAGACAAAACTTCGACTTTAGACGATGCGTATTATAAACACTACCGAGATTCGACTACATAAACCGGCATCGTTGAATGTACAAATTAACTCACACTTATTTAGTGACTAAAAATCTATAATAAAAGTTAGAGCAAAACATATTGTTATTAGTCGATGCAGATAGTTGGTTGGAAGTACGAACAGTTTAAACAATATCTTTCTTCCAGAAGGCATATAAGTTTATCACTTCCGTGTTATTAAAGCCCATTTTGTTATATTATGCAACAACTAAGCTCTATTATTTCTCTAGTGTCGATTGCCAATGCCTTCACGGATCAAACGTGTGAAAAATCAAATGAAATGCAGCCTCGTTTCCTGTGTGTTAATCCGACACATCCGTTATAGGTTGTGACATCCATTAGTTCATAACCTCTTTAAAACCAACATATCAGGTTGAATAACACGGGTGCTTGTCCCGGCGATTTGAAATGGCCATCGGCTTAAAATTACACTCAAAACCAAACACCATATATTTTAAGAACAGTTTGCTTCCTTTGTGTGGCGTCACATCGGCAAATCAAAGAAAAAAGCCGACGCGTAACTTAGATGAATGGTTGTCACTTTATGGCAAAATCTGATTAGCACGTGCACTGCTTCCTGACGTCATTTATGTTATGATTTCTTTTGAGAAACTGACATGTCTGGCTGGGTAGGGCCAGTTACTTGCTAAAATACTGGCACATGTGTGGAAATTAAGATTGAAAGGGAGGACTACTTTCACTACGTATATACATTGGCACCTACATGTTATCCTTTACAAATAGTTTTTCTCACTTCATAATCCTTGATAGGACGGACAAGCATTACCGTGCGAATTTCATTCACACCGAAGAAAAAGAAATCACTTAGGACGAAATTATTTCGCATAATTTTTGTCTGGCACATTATTAATTATTATTGTGCGCAATCGTGTCCTGGAACATGAATTGAGTCAGTCTTAAATCATATCAAGACATTATATTGTTTCCCTCCTTTGTATATCGTTATTATTTTATGCCCAATAAATTCTGGCAATTAGCACCATGCACTCGCTCCAGCTCAGTCTCGTAAACCGCCCAGCCGCCAGCGCTTGCAAGAGTTAGCGACAGTATCTAGGAAGTAATTACGGAGGCGTGGTTAAATCGGAAACGAGATTCCCCAATTAATAACAGATTCCGCTTGGAATGACATCTATTAAAGGTACTCTCATATACTCAGATGGATATTGGATGTTCACATGGTAATTTATTGATATCATTATATTACATGCAACTATTGCAATAAAATCTTCATATTTTCAAAACAGGACATCACACCTAATTAATGGTATACAACTAAAACAAATTAGTGTCAATGACAAATTTTTGTTTAATTAAATAATTGTTTTCTTATTATAAAAGTATTTTTTAAATTTTTTGTGTGTTAAATTGAGCGAGGAGTTCAATCTAAAAAAAAAAAAAAATTTGAATTTAAAAAAAAAAATATATATATCGGATCAAACCCATATTCGAACTTGATCTGTATTTTTGGCTGACAATCTCACATACCAAATTTGGTGTCAATCAGATATAAAATGTTTGAGTTATGGCAGCATGCGCGAATTCTAAGTCGAAAAATGGCCATAACTCTGTAAAAAAAAACTCGGATCAAACCCATATTCGAACTCGATCTGTATTTTGGGCTGAGAAACCTATATACAAAATTTGGTTCCGATCAAATAGAAAATGTTTGAGATATCGCATTATGCGTAAAGTGTCTACGGACGGACAGACAGACAGATGGACGGGCGGTACGACGAACGATGAGTGGTCAATTCGGACGTTGACGCAAGGTGTACCATACTATGATATAAAAAGTTTTATCTCATGCAGAGTACAAGAACGAGAGGCCGATCACGATCGGCAGATGTTAACCCATCCCTTGGCGATAACAATTTACTATGATCGGAATCATAAATGAGAGTTTTGGTGTTGAATTATATGAGTATACTGTATGTACTATTATAGACAAATGTACATAACACAAATATTGGAATGTATGGGTCACCGGTATTTATATAAGAGAATGCACAGGTACAAGATATGTAATGCTAAACCACCACAGCCTTGGGTTAAATGTGAAAGGTGTGACCTGAACATGGAATACTTGGGTTAAGAGAGTCCAAGTCTACTGCTAATATCATGTGATATTTATTGTTGAATCTTTATTTTAAATTAGATACCATAGCCTTCTTTATCAGATTATTTGCACATTGGCATAAGAGACATCAGAAAACGATATAGCCTTATCAATAGCTAAGTAGTCCAAAGGCATGGCATAAAATTAGTGAATTGGATTTAATGTTGCTCCAAACAGATTTACAGGTACATAACAAGATTTTGGACCGATTTAAACAAATTTGGTGTGGTGATTTGGGGTACCCTTGGCAGAGTTATAATGGTGTTAGTTTTTATCCGGACATCACAATATGTGTACCATACTATGGTGAATTGGATTTAATGTTGCTCCAAACAGATTTACCAGTACATAACACAAGATTTTGGACCGATTTAAACAAATTTGGTGTGGTGATTCGGGGTACCCATTGGCAGAGTTATAATGGTGTTAGTTTTTCAAATTTTCAAACTTAAAAAAATAATTATTTTTAATTATTTAAAAAAAGGGACACATTGGGAACCTTTTTAATCAACTTGTATCATAATCATCAATATCTAAATGAAAACAAGTGATCAATCCGGACAACACAATATGGTATAGGTACACATAAAAATCAAAATAAATTAATCAATCAATAGGGACAAAGAGTGTGTCAAAATAAACCAATATAAAATGAGACACGGTATCAGATGAAAGTATCAGGAATGTTGAGATGTGTTAATCTTTAACTACAGAAATCCATGCAAGTGAAACCTGGAGATAACAGAAGAATGATTAATTGAAATTTAAAATGAGAACATCCCTACAAATGAATAATAGAGTATTCCAATTAAAACTTTAGAACTGAATGGGACAGTCCATTGAATCATGAATGGGTACAGCTTCACCACTATCATAGAGCTATGTCCTATATACAGTGGCTAAAAATAACTAATATTTCAATAAGACATCAGTTCTGCAGTATCTCAGAACACTATCTATGCAGTTAAGCTTGCATTACTGGTAGTTAATTGTAATCTACCTGGGTTACCAAAAACTCAAATCTGTTCAATTCTTAGTTGAAAAAGGGCCATAACTCACATAACAAATTTGGTTCCTATCAGTTGAAAAATTGTTGATTTAACGAAGCATTCATGAATTCTATGTCAAAGGGCCATAACTCCATAAAAAAATATCGGATCAAACCCATATTCGAACTCGAAATGTATTTTGGACTGAGCAACTCACATACCAAATTTGGTTACAGTCAGATAATTATTTTTTGAGTTATGGCAGCATACATGAATTCTAAGTTGAAAAAGGGCCATAACTCCATAAAAACCCATATTCGAACTCGATCTGTATTTGGTGCTGAGAAATTCATATACAAAATTTGGTTCCGATCAGATAGAAAATATTTCAGTTATCGCACCATGCGTAAAGTGTCTACATACAGACAGACAGACGGACTAACGACGAGTGGTCAATCCGGACAACGACACTATGTTTACCATACTATGGTATGGGTAAACATAATGAAAGTGTCAATGACACTGTAGCTCAACTTAGGTAGGGGAATAATTTAATGGTCGACAGTAAATGGAGGAATAGGAAAAGTGCTAATTGAAATGTCTAAGTAAGACCAGATGTACATGTCAATATCAACATTCATAACAGGTTTCATAATGATCGGATCAGGGATGTGGTGATTATGGTGTGCCAAAGGATTTATTGATGCAAAGAGTAAATTCTAAAATGGCCACCGACAGCCATGTTTTTTTTCCGAATTACCCCAAAATGACTTGTTCCCATCTACAGCCTTTACAAATCTCATAATGATCTGATCAAAGGTATGACCTGTAGCCTGTGCCAATGGATTTAGTCATGCAAAGAGTAAAATCCAAGATGGCTGCTGGCGGCCATGTTTTTCGGCTGAACGACCCCAAAATGACTCGTTTCCCATCTACATGTCATTGTTAACATACATGACAAATTTCATGAAGTTCCGACCAAAGCTACGACCTGTAGCCCGCACCAAAGGATTTATTCATGCAAAGAGTAAAATCCAATATGGCTGCTGGCAGACATGTTTTTTAGCCAAACGACCCCAAAATGACTCGTTCCCATCTACATGTTAATATTAACATCCATGATAAATATCATGATCAGACAAACAGTACGACCTGTAGCCCGTGCCAATGGATTGAATTTTGAAATCCAAGATGGCTGCCAGCGGCCATGTTTTTTGGCCGTATGACCCCAAAATGACTCGTTCCCATATACATGTCAATATCAATATTCATGACAAATTTCATAAAGGTCAGACCAAAGGTACGACCTGTAACCTGCGCCAAAGGATTTAGTCATGCAAAGAGTAAAATCCAAGATGGCTGCTGGCGGCCATGTTTTTTGGCCGAACGACCCCAAAATCACTCGTTCCCATCTACATGTCATTGTTAACATCCATGACAAATTTCATGAAGTTCTGACCAAAGCTACAACCTGTAGCCCGCGCCAAAGAATTTAGTCATGCAAAGAGTAAAATCCAAGATGGCTGCTGGCGGCCATGTTTTTTGGCTGAACGACCCCAAAATCACTCGTTCCCATCTACATGTCAATATTAACATCCATGACAAATTTCACGATGATCAGACGAACAGCACGACCTGTAGCCCGCGCCAATGGATTGAATTTTGAAATCCAAAATGGCCACCAGCGGCCATGTTTTTTGGCCGAATGACCCCAAAATCACTCGTTCCCATCTACATGTCAATGTCAACATTCATGACAAAATTCATAAAGATCAGACCATAGGTACGACCTGTAGCCCGCGCCAAAGGATTTAGTCATGCAAAGAGTAAAATCCATGATGGCTGCTGGCGGCCATGTTTTTTGGCCGAACAACCCCAAAATCACTCGTTCCCATCTACATGTCATTGTTAACATCCATGACAAATTTCATGAAGTTCTGATCAAAACTACGACCTGTAGCCTGCGCCAAAGGATTTAGTCATGCAAAGAGTAAAATCCAAGATGGCTGCCAGCGGCCATGTTTTTTGGCCGTGTGACCCCAAAATGACTCGTTCCCATATACATGTCAATATCAATATTCATGACAAATTTAATAAAGGTCAGACCAAAGGTACGACCTGTAGCCCGCGCCAAAGGATTTAGTCATGCAAAGAGTAAAATCCATGATGGCTGCCAGCGGCCATGTTTTTTGGCCGAACGACCCCAAAATCACTCGTTCCCATCTACATGTCAATATTAAAATCCATGACAAATTTCATGATGATGAGACGAACAGCACGACCTGTAGCCCGCGCCAATGGATTGAATTTTGAAATCCAAAATGGCCACCAGCGGCCATGTTTTTTGGCCGAATGACCCCAAAATCACTCGTTCCCATCTACATGTCAATGTCAACATTCATGACAAAATTCATAAAGATCAGACCATAGGTACGACCTGTAGCCCGCGCCAAAGGATTTAGTCATGCAAAGAGTAAAATCCATGATGGCTGCTGGCGGCCATGTTTTTTGGCCGAACAACCCCAAAATCACTCGTTCCCATCGACATGTCATTGTTAACATCCATGACAAATTTCATGAAGTTCTGATCAAAACTACGACCTGTAGCCTGCGGCAAAGGATTTAGTCATGCAAAGAGTAAAATCCAAGATGGCTGCCAGCGGCCATGTTTTTTGGCCGTATGACCCCAAAATGACTCGTTCCCATATACATGTCAATATCAATATTCATGACAAATTTAATAAAGGTCAGACCAAAGGTACGACCTGTAGCCCGCGCCAAAGGATTTAGTCATGCAAAGAGTAAAATCCATGATGGCTGCCAGCGGCCATGTTTTTTGGCCGAACGACCCCAAAATCACTCGTTCCCATCTACATGTTAATATTAACATCCATGACAAATTTCATAATGATCAGACGAACAGTACGACCTGTAGCCCGCGCCAATGGATTGAATTTTGAAATCCAAAATGGCCACCAGTGGCCATGTTTTTTGGCCGAATGACCCCAAAATGACTCGCCCCCATTTACATGCCAATGTCAACTTTCATGACAAATTTCATAAAGATCAGACCAAAGGTACGACCTGTAGCCCGCGCCAAAGGATTTAGTCATGCAAAGAGTAAAATCCAAGATGGCTGCTGGCGGCCATGTTTTTTGGCCGAACAACTCCAAAATCACTCGTTCCCATCTACATGACAGTGTTAACATCCATGACAAATTTCATAAACTTCCGACCAAAACAACGACCTGTAGCCCGCGCCAAAGGATTTAGTCATGCAAAGAGTAAAATACAAGATGGCTGCTGACGGCCATGTTTTTTGGCCGAACCACCCCAAAATCACTCGTTCCCATCTACATGTCATTATTAACATCAATGACAAATTTCATGATGATCAGATGAACAGTACAACCTGTAGGCCGCGCCAATGGATTGAATCTTGAAATCCAACATGGCTGCCAACGGCCATGTTTTTTGGCCGAATGACCCCAAAATGACTCGTTCCCATCTACATGTCAATGTCAACATTCATGACAAATTTCATGAAGATCAGACCAAAGGTACAACTTGTAGCCAGCGCCAAAGGAAATTGTTGACGGACACACGGACACACGGACACACGGACACACGGACACACGGACACACGGACACACGGACACACGGACGACGGACGCCAAACCATGGCAATAGCTCAAACTTACAAGTAAGTTGAGCTAAAAATGTATCAAACCTGGTGTGCCCCTTTAATATTTCAATTCACATTTGTAATCAATTGAAATCAATGTCAAACGAGAGGCCGACACGATCGGCAGATGTTTAACCCATACCTTGGCGATAGCGATCAGCTATTTTTATAAATCCTTACATCAACCTTTTCATGAGTGCTAAAGTTTCAACAATTCACACTTAATATAGTGATCGTGTGAAAAATATTTAGTTATCACATTGTGTCAACAGGATTGGTGGAGGATGTTAATATTTTTAAGCAAATAAACCAAATGACCCTCAATATGCAGGTTAGGGGTGTGTTCTCATCAACTATGCCAAGAACTACATGTATAAACATAATCAATTGAAATATTTGAGTTATCAAATCATATAGAATGGGGTTAATCTTACCCAAACTAATGAACTGATAAACACAAAATAGTCTATACAAAGCATGTCATTGGATTTAAAAACCCATACAATAAGTCAGTCTCAAGAATATCAGCACCATTAATATTACCCTGGAGCCCAAATGCAATTGAGGGAATTTAAAAATAAGACATTTCCTCTAATGATGAATATTCAATTGGTGATTTATTGAAACCCTTAATACGGAACCTGGATCAAAGTGAAAGGGATAATATTATATCTGTCTATCGCATAATATGTGTCTATGGAATGGTTTAATTTTAAATAAATCGGATCAAACCCATATTCGAACTCGATCTGTATTTTGGGCTCTGAAACTCGCATACCAAATTTGGTGCCGATCAGATAAAAATTGTTTGAGTTATGACAGCATGCGTGAATTCAAAGTTGAAAAAGGGCCATAACTCCGTAAAAAAAACCTCGGATCAAACCCATATTTGAACTCGATCTGTATTTTGGTCTGAGAAACTCATATACAAAATTTGGTTCCGATCGGATAGAAAATATTTGAGTTATCGCACCATGCGTAAAGTGTCTACGGACAGACAGACAGACGGACGACGAGTGGTCAATCCGGACGTCGACATTATGTTTACCATACTATGGTATGGGTAAACATAAAAAGCTTTCCATTGATATATATAAATAAAACAAACTAGACCTACAGTTCTAAATGTGTTATGAACAATTATTTTGTTCTCATAGACTGATACAGAGCTCTCAAGTTTTTAAAAATTTGAAAACCAAAGTTGTCTTCCCATGCAACCAACAAAATTCCAACAAATCTACTAAACACAATCACATTATTAACCTACAATAGTAATGCTAACAGTAAAACCAGATTATGCCTTTAAGATAAAATTTAAATAACCATGCATATAAAATATAATAGTAGACATTCCATCTATGATATCTCATCATATGGCCAACACATCTCCCTGCAGTTAATTAACTCAATGCAAGAGAGAGTCATTGTAACTGGATACTGTCTCTGTTAGTCTGTGTGAGAAGAGAACTTCATGGCATTGTAAACCTGATTTATTAAAACACTGCAGAACCCAGATTCTGACAGGCTTCTACAGGTATAGCAAGCTCCATCAATCATTTTTTGATAAACAAATATTGCCAGTGTTGTTTGTCTGCCTGGACAAGCAAGAGGGAATGTTATCATTATATTTCTAATAGAGTTGTCCACCACTCCACCATATAGCTTTTAAAATCACTTTCGACTTAAAGGTATATGTATAACAAATGTACTCTCAACATTGCATATTGAATATTCACATGACAATTGCAATAAAATCTTCATATAGGACATCACACCTAATTAATGTATAAAACTATCAAATAGAGTGTTCATTAATAACCCTAGTTCAAGAGTATGAGGGTTAATTAATTAAAACCAAAATCCATACAGATGAAGAGAACCTTGGTAAGAAATATGAGGTAAATCAGAAGAAAAATATTTGACTTATTGCTTTGGATGGCATGTGTGTGAAAGAGTTAATTATTTCTAATCTGATCAACCAATCTAAAGCAAAAAATATACAGGTGAGCCATATGTCATCATAAACCTATGAAATATGAACACAATCGGACAAAAAATACATGAGTTATGGCATCGGATAGAACATGACCAGATATGGATGGAAAGTGTTAATCATTTCTAAACCGATCAACCAATCGATACCAAAAACCATAAAGGTGAGGGGTGTGTCATCATAAACATGCACATACAATTTAAACAGGATCCGATAAAAAATACTTGAGTAATCGAATCGAATAGCAAGTGTCTACGGACAGACAGACTGTGCGACAGACGGACAGACGAACGACGGATGGTTGATCCGGACGTCAGCATTATGTGTACCATACATGGTATGGGTACACATAAAAATGAAAATATTTTCACTGCACCTTGTTTTTTAACAAGTTGTAGTGAAAATATTTACAACGTTACATTTGGAAGTCGTTTAAAAAATCCGACGTTATTATAGCTGGAGTTATTCTGTAGTAAGCAACTGTCACTTTGTGACAACAAAAAAACAACACGATTACAAAGCGACAGATACTTAATCGGCGTTCGCGATTCGATAGCGATTGCTATTCAATCGATGTAACGAGTGTCACGCGAGGTTAGGATTGAGGTTAGGATTATTGACGAAATAACATCTAAAGATTTGTCGTCCAGTTCCAAGCACACCCACCCACAATCTTAGATAAAGTAATTGATTTATGTACTCCAGAGTACAGTAGCCCCCATCGGTACCAAATATAATGACACAATCTGCCTGTAGAATCAGTATAACGCTGTAGAATCAGTATAACGCTGTAGAACCAGTAGCTCATAGGTTCTACAGAGTACCAAATTGTTGGCTCCAAGCTGATTGGGTGAGACGATCACGTGTGTCGGGTTCCGGGTGCAAATGTTCAAATTGAAGTGAACAAAATGACAGCATCTCGACTCGCCGTCACCTATCGTTTTATAGTACATTGACATCGGTATATTTTAGCTCGACCTGGCTATTATAGATCGATATGTTGTTCACCCAGACCTGTTTAAGATGTCTGATTTATAACGTTTACTTTAATTACACACAAATTCCTAAATTTGGCCGATTTTTACAGACAATCAGACAAATTTTACTCCACGTGGAGGGAACAGGTCAGGTAAATCCTGACCCAGACCTGTTTAAGATGTCTGATTTATAATGTTTACACAGATGCCGACAACGCATACAACTATATTTGTGATAAATCACAAACTTTACGACAAATCTCAAACATGTTTGCGATACATCGCATTGTATAATCACCAAGTAGTTTGAGAGTTATTGTAAAGATGTTTGAGATTTATCGCAAAGGTTTGCGAGTTATCGCATAGCTATAACAGTTATGGTACACTAGCATATTATATATTTGTCTCCGAAACATGCCGAGCGTTCTCTTTGAACATGTCTGGGACTATACAAGACACAAGGCGCCTATTTTTAGAAACAAGTGTAATTTTTTAGACATTGCAATTTTTTATTTTTTTTGGGGGGTTGGGTGGGATTCGAACCCCGGCCCATGACGGCGAGCGCGCCTTGGGACTCAAAGTCCGACTTCAATACCACACGGCCACCGAAGCGACCCCAAAAAGGGAAGCTAAAATGGCCACTGTATTCTGACGTAGCACTTACGACAATATATGCACATTTTAAGGTCTCTATTGTGTATATATTTAGCAGATCGCAACCATGTTTGTGGTTTTTCGTAAATTTGTTTTGTGAGTTACCGCAAAAGTTTGCTACACTTATCCCACAAGCATGCTGGCTGTGACAGACCGATTGGCCTCTTTAGCCCAACCGTGCTGTCATAGATCGATTAGTGCTTCACCCAGACCTGTTGAAGATGTCTGATTTATGTTTATACGGTTGAAGCCCATTTGTGCCAACACATAAAAATATATCTGCGAAAAATAACAAACCAATGTAATTAATCGCAAACTTTTTTGATAAATCACCAAGTAGATTGCGATTTATTGCAAAGTAGTTTGTGATTTATCACCAATATCTTATGATTTATCGCAAAGTTGTTATGCGATTTATCGCAAAGTAGCTTGCGATTATCAAGCTATTATAGATCGATAGGTATTTCATCCAGTCCTTTTTAAGATGTCTGATTTTATATGGTTCAAGCCCATTAGTGCTAACACATGAAAATATATCTGCAATAAATCACAAACCTTCGTGATAAATCACCAAGTAGATTGCGATTGATCGCAAAGTAGCTTGCTATTTATTACCAATATGTTTGTGATTTATTGCCAAGTTGTTATGCGATTTATTGTAAAGTAGTTTACGATTTATTGGGCTATTGTATATCGATTGGTGGTTAATCTAGACCTGTTGAAGCTGTGTGATTCATGTTTATACGGTTCAAGCCCATTAGTGCCAACGCACAAAAATATATCTGAGATAAATCACAAACCATTGCGATTAATCGCAAACCTTTGTGATAAATCGAAGACCTTTGCACTAAATCACATATAGTTATCGCAAAGTAGCTTTCGATATGCAAAAGTTTGCGATTTATCGCAAAGTAGTTTTTGATTTATCGGCCTATTATAGATGATTTGTGTTTCACCCAGACCTGTTGAAGATGTTTGATTTATAGTGTTGACTTTAATATTATTGCACACAAATTAAGACATTTGGCCGATTATTTTAGGCAGTTAGACAAATTTTACTCCACGTGAAGGGAAGATGTCAGGGAAATCCTGGAATCGAGGTATTAAACCTTGAAAGAAAACACGATGAAGGTTCTTTACTAATAAAAGTAATATAATTCGGATTATTTCCTTTTCCACTATGCAAGGGAGTCCATCTAACTGATAACATGATCACGAAGAACCTCGATCGGGCTTTTGTACTTAATTCGACGTTTAAACGCCGTGGCATCATTTGGAATCTAACATGCCACATTGTTAAACTTGCCGAAATTTTCGTAATCTCGAGTCCTGGTACCTGGGCATTTTCTCCACATAGTACCTATATATTTGGTGCTCAAGAGTACCCGAGCAGGTACTCCAGAATACCCACCTTGATATTTGGTACTCCAGAGTACCCGGACAGGTATACCAAAGTACCTCGATATATGGTACTCCAGAGTACCCGGACAGGTATACCAAAGTACCTCGATATTTGGTACTCCAGAGTACCCGGACAGGTAAACCAAAGTACCTCGATATTTGGTACTCCAGAGTACCCGGACAGGTATACCAAAGTACCTCGATATTTGGTACTCCAGAGTACCCGGACAGGTAAACCAAAGTACCTCGATATTTGGTACTCCAGAGTACCCGGACAGGTATACCAAAGTACCTCGATATTTGGTACTCCAGAGTACCCGGACAGGTATACCAAAGTACCTCGATATTTGGTATTCCAGAGTACCCGGACAGGTATACCAAAGTACCTCGATATTTGGTACTCCAGAGTACCCGGACAGGTATACCAAAGTACCTTGATATTTGGTACTCCAGAGTACCTGGACTGGTATACCAAAGTACCTTGATATTTGGTACTCCAGAGTACCCGGACAGGTATACCAAAGTACCTCGATATTTGGTACCCTAGAGTACCAACACTATCTTTTTCCAGAGTATTATATTTTACTCCAGAGTACCAACAGTTCAGTACCTAAGAACGGTAGGTACTCTGGAGTACCTATTTTTTTAAGAGCGATTGCTATAGGAGAATTTGAAATATGTCCGACCAAAGTTGATCACTTGTGGTGTTGTAAATTCTTTCGTAAACATCTCTGTTATTTCGTCGTTCGTATGTTATATATATATAGAGTTATCACCCTTCCGATTAACTCAGGATACTCATTTAGAACTGTAACTTAACCTCGCGTGACACATTTTACTGCGATTGAATAGGAATCGCTATCATATCGTGAACTCCGATTAACTATTTTTCGCTAAAATAGCATGGGTACATTGTATAAAGCTTTATAACCACAGTAACAAACGCACTTGTTGTTAAACGTAGAATAACATTGGCAATTACTCACCTCCGTCAACCAGATGTCTCGTCCCAAGACAGCACTCAGTGCATATATCAGACAAAGCGTAAACTGGGCCTCCGTAACGTCGAATCTAAAATAAAATCATTTCTGATATATTTAAGACATATAAGTAGCTAATTTGCGTAGCGGTGTAAGGAAATACAGATATTAATATAACTAATTTATTATGAGATATCAGTAAGCACTTCAGACTGTGTTCTTTGGTATGTGCAAGATGTGTGTGTTTTATTAACGACGATTGTTATCTAGGATTTGTCAACAGTGTTATAATGAAATTTGCGTTTTGTTCATGCACTTCAATGGGAACGATTTTTGTGGAAGCAACAGTGTCCATCTGGTCTGATTTCATATAATTCGGAGTTAACTTTCCATAGATGCGACCATCTAATCGCATTTAATCGCAGTAACCATGCATATCAATTATTTGGTGACAAACATAATATAGTGCGTGACAAAGCTGTGACTGGCATTAGTCATGACATTGGAATGTGTTTATGGTAAGGTTTTTTTTCAAAAGCCCAACAAACAATCATATGTAAAACAGGGATGTGACGACAGGGCTGGGGTGCCTCATCATCTCCAAATTTTGTCAAATTGTTCCACAGTTGGACATTTCTAGAAATCTCAGATAAAATACAGATTGAAACTTGTATGATTTTGTAAGTGTGAAATTTGTTGTTTTTGACCAAAAGTCAAATACGTTCCTAGTTCCTAACGTCGGTCATATTGTTGGACAGAAGTTCTATAAAATATACTTGAGATGCCAAACATAATGCAAATCGAGGAAACTCAGGTCAATCTTTTATCACAGACAATTCATACTATTCATAAAACAGTTAGGCTGGACCTCATAGCCACGAGGACCCAATGGCCGGATTCGTCATCTCCGGTCTAAACCTCCGAGTTTAAACTTGGTTTAAACCTACATTGGTGGTCCAGCCAAACCGGGTATAAGGGGACGTTTTTGTCGCTCAATTGCCAGATAATTGACAACTCTATTCAGTGATATGAACATGCAGTCAAACTACCCTGTTACCAATCGGAACAAAAACATAAGATGACGAATCCGGCCAATATGTACTGGAGCAGATAACTGACTGACAACGCGAGCCATGGAGGGAAAACTTATTCGTGGAAATTGAGGAATTCGAGACGCCCCCTGATGCGGACAACAACTGGGGACATTATTTACATTCCTTGAGTGAACAATGGGGATATTAGAGACAATTGAGTTTGAGTTTACAAAACGCCTATGAAAATTCAAACAAAATAAAAGTCGAAAATAATTGGTTAAATTCACCAAACACAAGGGCATGGAGCCGGTACTACAGTGTAGTGAATTTAGGATATATAATTTATTACACGTTGTCGGATGTAAACAATGAGCCGCTGTCAAAACGCGTCATCGATAAACATTGGGTGCGTTCCAATCAAACAACGAGATCGCAGCCAATCTCAGACAAGCAGCGGCAGACGAGGATTCTAGGTACAAGCGAACTCGTCACTGAAACCAAAGCGATTGACCACGACACATCTAAATGATAAATCTAACATGATACAAAATGACTGTATTAATTGATGCTCTATAAAAAGATGTAATTCATAACAAGTGTTCCTGACATACAATGTACCAGTTAGGTAAGCATGATAGTTTATTCCATGTATTCATTGTAGCCATATACATGTATATACCCCATTCAAACTTCGCTACAAATGCCGTCGTTCGCTTTAAACCGAACTGACGGGGTCGCCATATTGATTTTTTCAATCGGCGATTCTCGTGGCGCACAATTCAATTTCCAAAGAAGCTAAAAACAGCGTCAAGTTGAATTGTTGGCCGCGTTATCATATATAGGCAGTGACAACCAGAAATGTGATTTTTGTGTTTATTTCTGTTTGGCATTTTTGTCCAAAATAAATTTTTGACATTGCCAATTAATTTATATTCTACTAGAAGGTGGACCCGACTTCGTCCGGGCTGTTTCCCCTCTGATTTTCGGCGAATTGCGCGATTTGACCTTGAATTTTCCATTTTGAAGGTCAACGTGAGGTGGGGTCACGATTGACCCGTCCAAAACACTGCCCGGACAAAAGTACCCGACAAAAGTACCCGTCGATATCCATCCAGTTTTACCCGATTTGACCTTGAATTCATCATTTTGAAGGTCAAGGTCAGGTCGGGGTCACGACTCGACCCGTCCAAAACACCCAGTGGACAAAAGTAACCCTACGTATCAAATTTCGTGGAAATCCCATCAAAATTCGAGAAAGTATCCCTAGACACTAATTTTCGGGCGTTTGACCTTGAATTGACCCGATTTCAAGGTCAAGGTCACGTCGCACGGGCAAATGAATAGGCTTATGAGACTCTCCATACGAAAGTATCCCTAGACACTAATTTTCGGGCGTTTGACCTTGAATTGACCCGATTTCAAGGTCAAGGTCACGTCGCACGGGCAAATGAATAGGCTTATGAGACTCTCCATACGAAAGTATCCCTAGACACTAATTTTCGGGCGTTTGACCTTGAAATGACCCGATTTCAAGGTCAAGGTCACGTCGCACGGGCAAATTAATAGGCATATGGCACTCCTCAGTCGAAAGTATCCCCACATACCAAGTTTCATCGAAATCCCGTGATATTCAGGCGTTTGACCTTGAAATGACCCGATTTCAAGGTCAAGGTCACGTCGCACAAACAAATTAATATGCCTATGCCAGTTCCCGGCCGAAAATACCCCCACATGCCAAGTTTCATCGAAATCGGGTCGGCCGTTTTCGAGTTCATCGCGATCACACAGACAGACACACACACACAGATCTTCTAAAATATATAATAGACTAGCCGATGAGCCCGACGTTGTCCGGGCTATTCAAAAACCAAATTTCAAGTCGATAGCTCCACCCGTTTCTGAGATCTGGTCTGCGCATGCGCGAAGCTGGCGTCGCACGGGCTCGGCGACCCGATAAAATTTGTATCCGGGGCAAGATACATTCACATACCAAATTTCAAGTCGATAGCTCCACCCGTTTCCGAGATCTCGTCTGCGCATGCGCTGCACGGGCATCGCACGGGCTTGCCAATATGACAAGGACGACCGCCTGGTCAAACTACACACACGTACCAAGTTTCGTCCCGATCGGTCGAGAATCGTAGATTTGTATCAATGACATACAGACAGACATACAGACAGACAGACAGAGGTCTTCAAAATATATATGAGACTAGCCGATGAGCCCGACGTTGTCCGGGCTATTCAAAAACCAAATTTCAAGTCGATAGCTCCACCCGTTTCCGAGATCTGGTCTGCGCATGCGCGAAGCTGGCGCAAATTTCAAGTCGATAGCTCTACCCGTTTCCGAGATCTGGTCTGCGCATGCGCGAAGCTGGCGTCGCACGGGCTCGGTGACCCGATAAAATTCGCTAGCCGATGATCGAGCCCAACGTTGTCCGGGCTATTCAAAAAACAAATTTCAAGTCGATAGCTCCACCAGTTTCCGAGATCTGGTCTGCGCATGCGCGAAGCTGGCGTCGCACGGGCTCGGCGACCCGATAAAATTCGTATCCGGGGCAAGATACATTCACATACCAAATTTCAAGTCGATAGCTCCACCCGTTTCCGAGATCTCGTCTGCGCATGCGCGAAGCTGGCGTCGCATGGGCTCGGCGACCCGATAAAATTCGTATTCGGGGCAAGATACATTCAAATAGCAAATTTCAAGTCGATAGCTCCACCCGTTTCCGAGATCTCGTCTGCGCATGCGCTGCACAGCGTCGCACGGGCTCGCCAATACGACAACGACCACCGCCTGGTCAAACTACACACACGTACCAAGTTTCGTCCCGATCGGTCGAGAATCGTAGATTTGTATTAATGACAAACAGACAGACAGACAGAGGTCTTCAAAATATATATGAGACTAGCCGATGAGCCCGACGTTGTCCGGGCTATTCAAAAAACAAATTTCAAGTCGATAGCTCTACCCGTTTCCGAGATCTGGTCTGCGCATGCGCGAAGCTGGCGTCGCACGGGCTCGGCGACCCGATAAAATTCGTATCCGGGGCAAGATACATTCGCATCCGGGGCAAGATACATTCACATAGCAAATTTCAAGTCGATAGCTCCACCCGTTTCCGAGATTTCGTCTGCGCATGCGCGAAGCGGGCGCCGCACGGGCTCGCCAATACGACAACGTTCACCGCCCGGTCAAACTACACACACGTACCAAGTTTCGTCCCGATCGGTCGAGAATCGTAGATTTGTATAAATGACAGACAGACAGACAGACAGACAAACAAACATACATACAGACAGAGGTCTTCAAAATATATATGAGATATCAAAGTAATTCCATATTTTGCATTAAATTCCATTTTTGATAAATATTTCGCTTATTTTTGATGAATATCCATGTTTTTGTCCAATTTTGCATTGATATTGCCCATTTTGTTGAATATTTCTATTTTTGATTCATCTGCATAACTCGCTATATAATTAATTGCCAATTTTTGAATATATAGTCCAGTTTTTATAAATTGCTGCATTTTTGTCAATTATTGCCCAAATTTTGATATATTTTGCTGTCAATTGTTTAATTATCCTATAATTTGTCCATTTTTTATGTAATTCCTCCTGTTTACCTTGCATAAATTATTTTTGCCTGATAAATTATCCATTTTTGCTCTGATATTGCCATTTTTGCCATACATTTTTTCATATACAATGCCTATTATCCATTTTTGTATGCCATTCCAGATTTTGACATCCAATTTTGCCATGTTTGTGCTTATTGCATACCAAAATTTTCAATTAATGTTTCAACTTCAATTTTGCATTTATGTTATTGTTCTAATGAATGTCAACAAAACCCATTTAAAGGTAACATCAAGCTCGTAGGAAGTAAAATACTACTTCAGGGCACTTGTTACAGAGAGTTCTATCAGATTCATTATATTTGATTGTCAACTTATTTACTTTTGAAGATGGCTTCCATATATAATAAAGTAAATGTCAACAGAAAATTTTTATGATCTGCAAGCAATCCCCGGTGTCGGACCCAAAGTAGCTGAGTCCATTATTGAAAGAAGAAAGACAATACGCTTTCTATCAAAGGAAGATTTATTCACGATCCCATTTTTCAGAGGGTCGAGGGATCAAATGGCAGTTATTGATTTTTCAGTACCACCAAAGCCAACATATCTTGATAATTCCATCAACAATGATATGGTGACACAAAATCCCATTCCGAATGTTATTAGGTCACCAACACCAAATGTAACTTCACCTGAATTCCCACAACAAATGTTAGGTGCAGGATACCTATCTCCAGGAAATCTGGGTAACACAGGTGTGATGAGTATGTCATCAGATATCACTTATGATGAGGCAAGGAAACAAGGTGATGATAAAAGGGTTGAAAATTACAAGCCCACAACACCTAATATAAGGGTTGAAAATTACCAGCCCATAACGCCAAGTCACAGAAACACAGGTACACCGCAATGATATAAATTGTTGGGTAATTTACCATTGATGGATTCTGATAGTGATAGTGAGTCATATTCTGTCACAAAAGCTGCAAATACTGCAACAGTGAATTATTTGACAAGTCAAGGGGTGATACCAAAAACAGTTCCAAGAAATTTATCGAATTTCATGAGTTGTGATCAATCCACAAACTTTGTCAACACAAATGGTTTACCGGTTATGAGTACAAGAGCCACCAAGTGTAAGTTACACTGCAACATTTCCCATGAGTGCAGTAACAACAACACCATCTAGGTCATCAACCATTATTTCTAACCATGGTGTCATTCAAAGTATATCAGTCATCACAACCATGGCATCACATGTGGTAGTGACAAGCACACATAGTAGCGCAGCGCAAGCAATGCCAGTAAATGTTAGTAAACATAGTTTTACTACAGTAATGTCCTAAGTAATCGACCTCTTAACCAAAGCAGAATTATGGGTAACTTTTCAGGATTTAGTCGGAAATATGGCTTGTTGCCATTCATCGGAAAGCTCTCCCCGAGAGCTTTCCGATGAATGGCAACAAGCCATATTTCCGACTAAATCCTGAAAAGTTACCCATAATTCTGCTTTGGTTAAGAGGTCGATTACTTAGAGCGTTACTGTATGTCTTCAAATTACAATAATTACATCCACTTCATTCTCTATAGTAAATTGCCGTTGAGTTTATCAAAGCTAATGTAATTATATCGGATAATTACATTAGGTCGAGATTTTATCAGTGCAACAAAAACGACCCAAAAGTACTTGAGCGCAATGATATTTGTAGTCTGTTGCATAGTAACTAAGGATGCTACTTTCGTCACACTCGCTTCGCAGTAGACATTTTTTGTTCACGAACGGTATGAAAGCCAATAAAAGAATAATAAATAAATATCCAAATAAAGACAATGAAATAAACATTCCCAAGCTGTTTACAGAGTAGAACTATAAATTTGATCGTATCTGCGACGTTTCGTTACGAAATGCATGGCTAAACTTACACAACTTTTTTGTTTTCGTTTAATTTATTTACATTTTCACAATGCATAGGGCCGTGTCGATCATATGCATTATGATTTTTGAAAGACCACGGGAGCTTGGAACTTGATCAAATTGATCAACAACTGCCTTAATTAGGCTAATTAGCAATGTTTTGGTCATAATGCTGGGCCAAAATTTGCTAATTAAGGAAGTTATTGATCAAGTTCCAAACTCAAATGGTATTGGTAAGACCGTCACAAGTCCATGCATGGTACCGTACATTATAATTTTCTGTCATGTCAACAATTTATAAATTATATATATTCTGTGATGAAATTTTTAATTATTGTTAACAAATATTCCCAAACATTGTACCCAGTCCCCTAGAACATGCCATGAATCTCTACTCTGACTGATGCCCGTGTCTACGACGTCAGCCAGAGCAGAGATTCATGGCATGATCTACCACTACCAGTCCCCGTGAGAAAACCGCAGCAGATTTTTTTCCATTCGTCTCCGTGTAGCGATAATTATGTTACAAACCTTTACGTGATTTCTGAGATCCCAGAGACTGTCCCTACAGGCTACAGAGCCAGAGGAGTAGAGGACCCTACAAACTTACAAAGTCCCTGTTAAAAATACAGCATGTTTCTTCACCGCGTTTCAGTGTAATGATATGTTGCAAAGTGTTACGAAGTGTAAGTTGTAACCGGTACGTGTTTCAAATAATATCAAGTCCTCATAAGAAAACCGCAGCATATTTTTTAATCTCATCTCAATGCAACGATATGTTACAAAGTGTTACGAAGCGTTACGTAAATGATTTCTAAGATCCACAGAGACCGCTCGTAGACAGTTGTTACAAATGATATAAAGTCCCTGTGAGAAAACCGCAGTATATTTTTTCATATCATCCGAGTGTAGCGATAAGTTATGTTACAAAGTTTTACGAAGCATTACATTATGTGATTTCTGAGATCCACAGAGACCGCTTGTCGATGGGTGTATGCAAATGATGTAAAGTCCCAATGAGAAAACCGAGTATATTTCTTCAACTCGTTTCAGTGTAGTTACGAAGGTTTATGTGATTTATGAGATTCCACATATCGATATACCGCTCGTAGACGGGTGTTCAAATTATTGTTCAATGCAAAGCTCTCAAGTCCCCATGAGAATAACAGCAGAATTTTCTTCACCCCATCGCAGTGTAGCAACATGTAATTGTTAGAATGCAAAGAAATGAATTGACAAGTTTAAGAACATTTTGTGATTTCTGAGATTTCTCAGAAACTGGTCATATTCATGTCTGGATACAAGTTCTTTTTAATAATCACTTTTAATTTTACCAAATATATTAGTTTTTGATCAATAAATCATCTTGACCATGATAGTTTATTCTTCTGAAAACTTGTTTGTCTATACTAACTGTGGAGCGAAAAATCGAAATAGAAAAAATATTTGGCTCAATGCCGACAGATAGGAGAATTCCTATAAGAAAATGTTCACTAAACTTATTGATTATCGCCTGTTTCTGAGTCCTAGTTGACATATGGAGACTAAATGTATTCCAAAATTCTGCTAATAATGTTTAATTTTCCTCCAACGATGGCAAAGTTTATTAATTTTGGTTTCGTCCTTGACATACGCTTCGGGGAAAACCCACTCGATCTATCAGTATCAATCGATCGATATTATTCGGACGAAAATGGAGAGATGTTTTCAGCTCAAGTCGTCACAGATCCTAATCGGACAGTGACTCTGTTTCGGTCCGTTATTTGAGAACATATAGTTCCTTGCTTCAACTGTCTTTCAAGGGCGAAAATGTTTTTAAAATCAATATTTAACAATAATGGTATAATTATATGGAATAATCTCGGTTTCCTAATGTAATTACAGTCTAAAGGCATATGCCGAATCACAAACTCTTATAAATCGCGATTCGACATATGCCTTTAGAAATTATTCCTTAAGTAATACTGGTGCAGTACAGCACAGTGCAATACCAGTAACATCACAGCCATGTGTCAATAAATTTCAAACAAGTTTCCAATTGCCAAATATGTTAACAAATAAACCAACATTTACGTTTGGTAATAGTAAGACTTCATCGAAGGTGCAAAATACTGCGCCGGCAAATAGACGAATGCCCATTTTGCCACACAAAGTGCCAAAACAAAAGCCTCAAATAGTTTCGGCATACAATCCACCAATTTCACAAGTACCTACTGGTGTGAATAATCAAGCACAGACACAATTTGTTGCAACTTATACAAATATGATGCCAAATTTGAATATGCCACCACCAAATTTGTATTGGCAACAAGGTCGTTTAACTGTACAAACCGATCAAAACCACAGGTCAATAGGTCAAAGCTTTTCGCAACCTACACAACTATTGAATAACATGGGATCAACATCAAAAGGTTCACCGCAGGTATCAGCCAATGGTAACCAAACGTTGGTACCCCCAGATATACAATATCAACAAATGGCACAGTCACAACCTCAGCAACAACAACAACCACATGTAACTCAAATGACACAACAATTTGTACACTATCAGCAACTGCAACAATTTCAACCAGTGGTACAAAAATTACAACAACAACCTCAGCAATTACAACAACAACCACAACAATTGCAACAACCTCAGCAAATGCAACAACCGCAACAATTTCAACAACAACAAATAATCCCACAATTTCAACATATGCAATCATATGTACAACAACCTCAACAACAGCAAGTACAGCCACAAATGTATAACCCACAGCCAGTACAGGTTTTCGAAAAATTAGAAATTACGCCAAAGTTGAGCATAAGGAGAACAAACCGCCTCATACGGACCGATCTCCATCACCATCAAGGGGCAACAACTCTCGCTGCCATTTTATTAATGACTGTCCCTCAAATAACTCTAAAAATAAATCTAGTTCGGACAGAAAGTGAGTGTCCTTCAATTTAAACAGGAAGGGATCCGATCCAGAAGTCTGATAGGTAGCCCAATTAATCAAAATGACTTCATCACAGATGTAACAAAGGTTAATGATCAAACCATAAATAACGATAACTTGTCTGATGAAACTTCACCAAAATTTGTGAGAAACGACAACGTTAATTCACAGAAAACAAGTTCAGATGATAACAGTTATTTGCTACCAGAAGAGAATGAAACCATTCTCACAATCAATAGAATTAAATCATTATCTGCAATTAGAACACCCATTGATATATCTAATAAAAGTACAGAAGCAGTGATAGACACCGCTGCTAATATTACTATAATTTCCGAAGAAACATTCTGAAATTTGAAACCAACTTCAAAGGTCATTTAATAGGTCCAGTAGAAATAACAATAGGAGATAAACACTTCTCCGAGAAAATTTATGTCGTACCAATTGAAGACCCAATGTTATTAGGTTTGGATTTTCTGATAAAACATCAAGCCCAAATTGATGTATTAACACTTTACCCAACAGAACGGCCCTGTGCCAATGCATTCTCTTATATATGCGAGTTGACCATAGGTCGCCTCGCATATATAAGAGAATGCATTGGCTTAACATATATTAAAAATTCTAAAATTGTCAAAGAATGTAGAAAAATATTATAAAAATTGTTAAAAAATGTAAGAAAAAATTCTAAAATTGTTAAAGAATGTAAGAAAAAATGGTAATTTTTTTTTTTTTTTTAGGCCAATGCATTCTCTTATATATGCGAGGCGACCTATGGTCGACTCGCATATATAAGAGAATGCATTGGCACAGGGCATAACTGTAACCATCACAATGTGGTCAATGAACCGGTTCCAATAATATCCATATTTGTATGGTGTTATTGAGACAGAACGAAGATATTTTAGGCTGTTGAAGCTTTATTTGGGAGTTTTTGGCCGGTTTGTTGGGTAAAGGGTTAAAGGTATTCTTCAATTAGAGCCCAATATGGATCTAAAAAAAAAGTTATAACCGAAGTCCAAAAATATCTAGAGTTATTGTCAATCAAACTACAACCATTCCACCCAACTCAGTAGTTTTATTACAATGCAATCTAGAAACCGCTTTAAATGATGAATACATCATTGAACCAAACTGCATGTATATCTTGCTAATTTTCAGAACGGTACATGGTGCACACACAAAACCTAAAGTTGGCATAATTAACGTCAACAATGCATGTGTGAAACTTAAAAGACATGAAATTATTTCACTAGCCTCTGAAATTGACCATGTAATGCAGGCAGATGCAAACCATTCAAACGAATTTAAAATCAAAGAAAACCTCGAAAAAGGAACAAATAACTGTTCCAGTGATGAGGATTCCCATTCATCCAATGATTCCCATTCATCCAAAATCAAAATATACAAAACCGCAATCAATGTGCCCGATCATTTAAAAGATCTGTACGACAGATCAATAACCCTACTCGACAATTCAGATAACGAATTGACTTTGACTGGTGAGGCGAATAATCCAACAGAGTTGCATAGTTAACAGTGTCAAGCACAGTATCTATTAGAGATTCAGAACCTGAATTAATGGATACTGAGCAAGGTAAGGTAGAAGAGAGGTAATTTCAAAAGATCCAGAACCTGAATCAATGGAAATTACCAGTGATAGTACGAGTATTAGGACAATAGAGGAAATAAGAGACTTGAACACTGAGTCAACTTCCTCAGTAGAGACAGGCATAGGTGAAATAAATAGGGGAAAAAGAGGAAACAAAAGACTTGATCACCGAGTCCACTTCCTCTGTAAGTACAGCCGATATCACCGATATAAATAAAAAAGAGGAAATTAGAGACCCAGAAACTGAGTCAACTTCCTCGAGTCACACAACAGATGAGCAACTGGAAAGGGAGTATGCAATAAACATGAGCATAGCCCAAGGTCGTTTAGTGGAGAACCCAGTGACCCTAATAGTTAAGCTATTGGGAACTAGCTGGGACAACAGCAAAAATGAAAGCATTTTGCTCTCCCAGTATAAATTGGCGAAGTCAAAGTCAAGAGACAAATGGCTTTACGACTGTCGTCTGTGTTCACGTGACCATATGAGCCTGTCGCGCACATGGATTGAACAAAACATGGGCCCCCATTCCCAAAGAACAGCATAAAAGGATTAAAGACCTTCAAAAAAGAGGTAAAGACACCTCTAGCCACCAGGAATCCTCGGGTGACCCAAAGGTCCCAACCACCGTACATGAGGTAAAGACCTATACCCATGAATTGGAAGAAGGGGAAATAATAGACGATGAACACCATAACGTCAAACTTCCCCAAATAAAACAGGTATTACCTCCTTCTGTGTTCAGTAAGGAGTCGTGAACGAAAACTCAAGGCGCGATACCTAAAACTTTTAAAAGGCAGGCACAATGCAATCCCGATACTCAGCCGACGCCCGCCAAACAAGCGAATGGCGCTCCATGCCCATATGACTATTGTGGGAGATGGGTGGGTTAAACCCCCATGTATTGACCAACCACCTACCAACATACTGGTGGGTCTTAGATGAAGTACCACATCCCAAATGGTTACAAAAGACGCTGGAGTATCTGTCAGAAATGGCAATGGTCATCAGTCGTCCAGACCCCAACCTGCCCCTATTGAACCACCTATATACACTGTTAAATGCAGTCAACAAATCAAATGATAAGACTGCATTCCCAAGGTCAACGTCATTTAACCACATTTATCTTAATACCATGATGATGATCTGTAAATCACAAGGCTGGAAGATTCCGAATTCCTTTAAAATAAATCCGTCAACCACGGTGCACCCAGCCTGTCTAATTTTCTGGAGGGGGGGGGGGGTTGTGGGTGGCGAATAACTTTATTCTTAAAACTGGAATCTCATATGAGCTTCTTATGATCCTGCAATCATAATCAATCATTTGAAAGAACTGGAAGTGGAATTGCAAACACAAATGTGCGATCTGAATTGATTGGGGGGGGGGGGGGGGGGGGGTGGCGAATAACTTTATTCTTAAAACTTGGATGTCAGATGAGTTTTTATTTTGTGCATTAGATTAGACGATTCTTCAATCATAAACAATCAGTTTGTAGACCTGGAAGTGGAATTGCGAACACAAATCTGCGATATGAATTGGTTGGTGAGGGGGGGTGGCGAATAATTTTATTCTAAACATGATAACAAATCCCAACAAGGGCATGAGCAATCAAGAGACCTCCGAAATTAGGAAATTTTGTAGGGCACCATGTCATGGCATACCCAGACATTTCATAATGAGCAGGGTTAAAGAGGTCAAAAATAAAGTTAAGCGACTGATCACATCAGAAACGCCCGACACCATCCCTGAAGCAGCCATCGACCTTGACACTGCGGTGGCTTTATTATTGCGGAAGGTCAAAGAGCCGACAACATCCAAAATGGATAATGCAGCTCAACCCTCCTCCAGGAAACCATCACAATAAAGGCAGCTCTGGCAGAATGTCCATTGCCACCACCACCACCACCACCACCACCACAAAAGGTGGCAGCTTGGGCATCATGTCCATTGCCACCACCACCGCCACAAAAGGTGGTAGCTCGGGCATCATGTCCATTGCCACCACCACCAGGATTTACAGTAGGGCCGTCAAAATCCAATAGGGATAACGCAGCCCAACAATTGATTTCATGGATACCGCCCCCGAATGTGACCACTAAAACATCATCCCTTTGCCAATAATGCCACAGGGTTCCATCAGTACTCCAAGCTTTGTAGTGCCATCAGTAAAAGTTCAGCAACCGCCACCAACCTTGATGTCACCTCTGATCCAACCTTTAATTCAGAGAGGGGTAGATACTCACTTCCACCTCAACTGGTTGATGAAGCATTTGCCCTACTAAGTAAATACTCCAGTCGATGCAATTTTAAGTGCAGCAAGGTTTATTTTCCCTAACAACGCTGTGCAGGTGATTGGTGGAGTTGATGTAATGTGTGACCCCTTACAGTACTCCAATGTGGCCAGCAATGAACCCATGTGGAAAATTGCCATAGGATTCCACCCTAAACAGTTCAAGCTGCTATCAAACCCGGCAATAAGAACTAAGTGGAACCAATTGATACACCACCCAGCAACAGCAGCTGTTGGTGAAATAGGATTAGATCGATCAATGGAACTTACTTCCGAAGATCGATATGCACAAGACATGGCATTTCAAACCCTCCTCAGGGATGCAAGAACGATTGAAAAACCAATCATATTGCATATATTAAAGAGGAGAAAAACTGATAGAATAAAAGGTAGGCCGACCACAGTGTCCCCCGACAACGTGGCAAGTCGATGCCGCTTTGTTAAAGAAATTTAGAAAAATGTTGAAATGTTCCAAGTCGAAAGGGTTAATAATTCCGTAAAAAATAATTTTTCCGTCATCTATATACATGTTGCACTTCTCCAATATGTGGGTAACAATACTCTGAAGTTTCAAATATCTACGATCAAAACTGTAGGAGGAGTTGATTACACCATGAAGGTGCCCTCATACAGAAAATTATAAAAAATGTTTTTCAAAGTCGAAAGGCCCATAACTCTGGGAAAAACAGAATTTCCAATTAAACAATCCAAACTTGAGTTATCATCCGGAAACCAAAGAAAAAACAAGAATCATCCGGAAACCAAAGAAAAAATGAATTTTCTAAGTAAAAAAGCCCATAACTTTGAGAAAAATCATCGGATCAAACTCAAACAAACTTAACCTGTATTTTGATATGACTGATTCACATAAAAAAGGTATTTGCAATTAAAGGATCCAAACTTGAGATATCATTTGGAAAACGAAAAAGTGAGAATTTTTGTTTTGTTAATTTGAAAAAAAAAGGGAAATAACTCCATAAAAGCACATCGGATCAAACCCAGAATTGCAGAGCACATGTGCTCTTGGTTGAGACACCTACATACCAAGTTTCAATCAAATCGGATGATCATTACTGGAGTTATAACTCCGGACGGAAGGACGCACGGACGGACGGGACGCACGGACAGGGCTGATTACAATAGTCCCTCAAAAATAAAATTTTCGGGGGGACAATGAATAGGGATGTGACCTTCGACGCGCTCCACCTGTGTGAAAAGGAGTGCTATTCAGATCAACACTTCCACCTTCATTCTTTCATGGGAAGTGCAGATATGGTCGAAGCATGGTCCCGAAAATTTAACAATGCATACTTCGGCATATCTGGGTCATGTTTTAAATTCTACCTTTTACAAAAAGAAGGCATAATGTCAATTTCCATTGGAAAATGATGCACCAAAATTCGGCCAAGAAATGGGACATCCATACACATCTCCATCTTTAATAGGAGATATTGCTGCCTTTAAAGCCACCGTTAAAGGTTGTTCGACCCGAGAAGTGCTTGCACACACCACCACAAATGCAAAGTACTTCTATAAAATGACTTGAAAAACCGAGTCAGAAGCCAGTGATACTTAAGGTTTAAATAGTTTGTATACTGGTAGGGTCCGGTACATTTAAGGTTTAAAATACCAAACCAGATTGTACATAATTTCAAAAGGTTTGAAACACCAAACCAAGCAGTATAGTATGAAGTGTAGGAGTGAAAGGCTTGAAATACCCAAGCCAGTATCTCTTAAATTGAAGTAAATGATAATTCAAAAACAATAGTCACTGAGCGGTAACCTGATTATAGCACTGAAGAACCAAATTACTGGTTCAAGCTATGATTGGAAAACTTGATAACCCTATTTTTACGAAGTCAGGGTTTTTGACTCATATAGTCAGAGGCACTCCACCCATTTTGGTCTAGCAGGACATCTTCATTCTTTTCAAAATAAAACTGGGTGGTGTGTATGAAAAATTACCAGCATATGAGCCTGAAACTGATTTAGAATTTTTTTCATTATTTACACTCTGGGTGTTTATCCCTTTCAGTGCCAGAGGCCGATCTCATCGGCCCTAATTTACGGTCTGTAAAATTGGCCCTAAAAAATAATTTAAATTAAAAACAAACAAAAAATATTTTTTTTGGGTTGAATTTTTTATGGGTATGCTTAAGCATGCTATAGCGAATTTAAAAACAAACTGGTTAAAACCTTAGGGGCATGTTATAACTCAAAACTATCACCAAGTATTCATAGTAATAATTTTGATGCCCATGAAAAACGTAAGATTCCAGGCACTAAACCTACAAAATAAGTCTGTTAAAGAATATAAGAAAAAATTATTAAAATTGTAAAAAATTGTGAAAAATAATAACAAATGATGAAAAATTGTTAGGCCAATGCATTCTCTTATATATGCGAGGCGACCTATGGTCGACTCGCATATATAAGAGAATGCATTGGCACAGGGTATATGGGTTGATACAAAAATCGGACCTGGCACTGAAAGGGTTAAGGGTTGATATCTTCTTTAAACATGTATTAGCATACCTATTGTTGGTGTCTGATAATAAAAACTAAATGTATCTTGCTTTTTCGGGGGCAGAATATCTTCCTTTTGACAATGAAGGTTGAGAGAATTTAGATCTTGTAACAATAGACTCTACATGTTCCTTCCCAGTCCGGCGTTTGGAAATTGAAGTGGCTTGCAGAGGGTTAACTTTCGGTAAGCTATTTACACTGTTTCGAACATAATTTGTTCTCCGAACTTTATTTTTAGGAATATTTCCATGTTTCCATCCGTCTGTATGACCACATTTGAACTTCCCTTTTTCGGACCATATGTGTATCTGGTATACATATTTTTACTTCCACTCTTAACCCTTTACCCAACAAACCGTCCAAAAACGGCCAAATAAAGCTGCAACAGCCTAAATTATCTTGGGTCTGTCTCAATAAAACCATACAAATATGGATATCATTGGAACCGGCTCCTTGACCACATTGTGATAGTTACAGTTATGCCCTGTGCCAATGCATTCTCTTATATATGCGAGTCGACCATAGGTCGCCTCGCATATATAAGAGAATGCATTGGCCTAAAAAAAGCCAATGCATTCTCTTATATATGCGAGGCGACTTATGGTCGACTCGCATATATAAGAGAATGCATTGGCACAGGGCCCTTCTGTTGGGTAAAGGGTTAACATTTATGTCCATGTTTGTAGTATTTTACAGTATCGGCACATAATTAGTTATGCAAATAATCTCTCTGATCGCTGAAATTTACTTTCACAATATGACTGCCTGGACTGGGAAGGAACAATTATTTTAATTCTGCCAATGTCCTACCTGTCATCAAGTTCTTGGATTCTGGTTCTGTTGTTTATATGCAAAGCCATGCCTTATCAGCTGCTTCCACCTTTAATTGTGCATGATCATGAGTGCCACACACATATCTGGGCTGATGATATAAATTGTTTTATTTCCCTCAACCCATACCATGTCCTAGCAGCCAGTTAATCTGGTCGATAAACTCGAATTTTAGGGTCAACCTAGAAAAAATTCGGACTAAGTTGCTTTATATATCATTTTGAAGAGGAAGATATCCTCTATAACATATCCAAAATATGGCTGCCATTTTCCTTTAAGTTAGTTTGTTGCAATTTGAAGCAATTATAGTGAGAATATCTTGTAATATGTACATATAGAGGATCTCACATGAGTTCCTATTTTATACGGAATTTATCAACCGAGTTCACTAAATTCGATTTGAGCCGAGGTTTACCGAGGCTCAAATAGAATTTAGAGGACGAGGTTGATAAATTACGTATAAAATAGGACGAGTGTGAGATACCTTTTATCACATGATCAAATAAACCCGAAGCAACGCGAAATATTCATCGAAAACAACAATCATAAACTACAGCGATCGCAAGTTATCTGAAGAACGCCGTGACGTCATCGCACGCGCTGATATTAAACGTGTCTATTACCGAAAATTATGAAACTGCTTTTATGGCCAAATTATGTGATAAATATGTATACATTCTTGTGAAGCTAAGACATAACGCCCCCTTTTTATGCCAAAATTGGAAGTCACCGCCCAAGATGGCAACCAAAATGGCGACCGGAAGTGGAAAATGTTACGTTTTTTTACTGATATCTTTAAGATAAGTTTCTGCTGTTTGGAACTGGTTGAAAATTTGGACTTTATTTTGTATTTAGCATATTAACTGACCATCGGGGAAATAAAATATGCCATCAGTGGGGTCCCCACCCCTTCCGATCATTCAAAAAATCGAGTTTACAGAACGCGGTATAACATTCACAAAAAAACCACCATTGGGATTATAGTCATATTTCATCAAGAAATTGGAAGGACTGTACAATGTAAGTGATGCATTCTATTTCTTATGTATATTCCGACTCAATTGTATCAAATTTGTCACTTTGACTCAAAATGGTTGCAAAAATGTCTGTCAAAATGGTAAATATTGCACCAGCATGCCGTGCAACCATTATAAGTTGTGGTTGATGAATAAAATTGACTGTTCTGTCTTATACACAATGAATACTAACATTTCTGATGCACCTTGATTAATTTATACTATTTTAACCACTGAAATTACCAGAATTATGGGATTTTTTTAATCACAAACTTGGCATCAAAATCGGCAAAAAAAATCACTATCTTTGGTATCAAATGTGCTTTTTATTTTGATATATTTTAAATGTTTGATACTGAGGTGGCTTGCAAAATGGCAACCAAATTTGGTAAAAAGTTGATTTGTCACATTTATTCCAAACATTATTCTAAGCTGTTCCGAAAAGGTTGAAAATTGTGACTCACTTGGTTATTAAACATGCTACTTAAAGGGGTACTGTACGCCATTTTCAATAAATTCCCGGTGATAACAACGATCTATTATCGATACTATATAGAAATATAAGTAATTTGAGTCGAAGATGTATTCTGTAAACGCTCAGGTTAATAGGCTATCTTAAAATTTAATAATTTAAAAGTTAATAATTTAATATAAATTGATTTTATGGCTCCAGCCATAAAATGGCGTCTCTTAAAATTGGAATTTCCGTGTACAAAACGTAATCAAATTATAATTGAGGGATACTGGATTAATAAAACAATTGCACACACGATCGTTTGAAACATTATGCTTATACGGGGAGAAAACCCAAGCCACTCATTGACTAGTGACCATACACTAACTTAAATGAGTATATGGGACTGCTAAGCATATAATATAATGTTTATTTGATTCATTTGGTTGAAAACTGTACAAAAATTACTCGACAACGACAATTTGTATTTTTGCATTCCGGTAAATTTGCCATCCGTAACAATACTTCGTACTCAACAGACTTTCAAAAAATGGAAAAGTTGTTACCTTATTCTCCGACTCGGGGATTATGGAAACCAACAACAACATCTTGGGTACAGTACCCCTTTAATCAACTGACAACTAAATGTTATATTCTGGTTGTCCCAGTACATTATGAGGCATGACAAATCATTCTAAGGGATGCAGTATGAATTTTTGCTGAAAACTTCTTTTGGGATTCTGTCTATGTTTTTGAACGGAAATGGGCAGAACGTTGAAACGGAACTGAGAGGGATCATATTATGTGGCTACTCTGGCCCATTAACATCAACATATATTAACCTATAAACTATATATTGTCATGAAAACCGTTTCCTGCGTATTGCATACCAAACGCCATTAAGGTGGAGACACTCTGATATGATCTCTCTATCGTTTAACATATCCTTGAGTTATAGCGATAGGAAATTGATAGTCACCCAAAGGTACACCAGTGCAACTCATACATGACCATGCAGTCACTCCATATATACATGAACACCACATAAATGAACATATGTCACTCGCTTTATACACATACACCTCACCCACTAATATACAGGCACACATGGGTATGCCCATACACTCAACACATGACCATATAGCCGTGAGTAAACATGCAGGCACACCAGGTATACTCCTACACCTCACCCATGACCATATAGTCACGACCTGTATACCTATTCACTACATTCATGAACATACAGTAACATTTTGTAGTCATATTCGCCTCACCATTGGTAATACAGTCACTCCATGTATATGTATATATTTACCACATGCATGGCCATATAGGCACTCAAGATATACATATACACCCCAATGATGACAATATAGTCACTCCCGGTATATATTTTCGCCACATTCATGATCATACATCACTTCTTGTATACATATTTGCCTCACCAGGGGTCATAAAGTCATTCCCTGTATATATATATATTTGCGACACCCATTGCCATATACATGTAGCCACTCATGATATACATATACCGGTACACCCAAACCAAAACCATAGAGTCACTACATGTATATATAGTATACATATAAACCTCACCAATGGCGTTACAGTCCTTCTAGATATACCAATGTCCCGCACCATGCACACGGCCATTCATACACTCCAAACGTGCATATAGACCTCACCATGACAATTCAGCCTCTCGCTGTATAATCCTAAACCAGGGATGTGCCAATCCCCAAAATAGTCCCGGGCGGGAGGGTCACCGGTTCGATTGGGCGACCATGGTTCGCCCAATGGGAAGAAAATTTGGATTATTAGCGCCCGCAAACGCGTTTTCCTTGCATTTCAGGTGTAAAATACACCACAAGGTCTCTGACAAATTATCATAAAATAGGGACATTTCATATTTAAAATTTGGGCGAACATAATTTGAAAGTCAGTGTAACTCACCCGGTATAAGTATCCTCTGCATATTCTTTATATAAATCCAATTATTTAACAAGTTAATCCGGTACAGTAAACTGAAACGGCGGCATTATATCAAAGGCTGTCTGGGAGAGAACTAACAACAGCGTCACACCAACACGTGCCAATCATCGCCTGAGTACTAAACGCGTCATGTCATATTTCCCACGTGATTTCCTTCTTTTTTCTATACAGTGACGTATATTTACAATGTTTATACAACTTCTGTTACAACTTTCATGGAATGGACTTTTAATCGCCTATTCTTTCCGTCTGCTCACAGTTTAACCGCGCCGTGGAAGGGGGCGGTCCTTCAATTACTATATGCATGACCGCGTCTAACGTTTCCTCCACCATGCGGTTTCTGAGACATGATTTGAGCTTTTTACTTTTCGAAGTTTGAGTGAAAAATTTCAATAACGACATCGTTTTGGCTTAGGATCATTGAAAGTGAGCATTCCAAATTCAACCCGGGACTTTTAACTCCAGCGCGTGACTGCAGGTCAGCACGCGCGGAAAGTATTTGATTATGTCGGCTCTTTGTAATAAAATTCACCGGTCATCGCAGACCTTTTGACACCTCATTAATCAAGGCTCCCCGCGTGCTTTATAGGAGGCATTAAAATGCCACAGACGGCAACATGTCGTCGCTATCAGACATGCAAGATGTCGTTTTCATCAAGAGAATTCCGCACAATTTACAATGCGAGTACAGTTGTGATCGTAAAAATGTGCCGGGCGCACCGGTTTGAAAACGTAGTCACTCCCGGGCGATCGTTTTGAGTGGTGGGCGCCCCCGCCCGGCGTGAGCACATCCCTGATAAACCACACTCGTAATCATAGTCTCTCCTTGTATACCAATTCACCTCACCATTAATTTTGCCACTCTGGCACTCCCTATATACATATTGGCCACATCATGGCCATATAGCCACTCAAGATATACAAGGGCTCGCGTCTTGCAGGTAACTAGTCGAAACATGTGACATTTGCTTAGAATGGCACATAGTCAGCGATCTGCAACTGATGATGATCTTATCCAAACATTTTGGCATCTTTTCAACTCATTGGGAGTAATTTCCAAAAATGTCTAAACTCTAATTTTGGCATAAAATCTTGTTTTTGTGGGGTACGTTCTAAAACTATTTTCAAAATTCCATTAAACCGCTCCAGGACCCAGTTTCCACCTTAACATTCATGTCATTAGAACGGGGATCAATTTGTCTGCGAGAAAGTGGGACCTTGGTCATCATATATTTAGCCTCGAATATTCTGCCTAACAGACATCATCCCCTTTCTTTTGACATCCATACATTTATGTACCGCCTTCATTGTATGGGGAAATTATATGATGGATAGGATGCAAGCCATTATTTATTTCACTATACTTATGTTGACAAACGGAAAGGCCTTATGGTCCGTCAGCCAGTGCTCCATTTTGACTTGTTATTGTCATTCCGGAGGGCTGGGTGTGATTTTCGTTGACGCGGACAGCTGTGTCACCTTCCCACTTACATGTATGTGTTAGCCTACACTTAACTGTATTGGTTGGTTGTCTGTATTGGTTAACCCATGACCATAGTCACTCCAGGTGTATATACCTCATCAATTACCATACAGTCCTTCTGGATATACCTATAACACGCACACGGCCATTCGTACACTTCAGACTTGCAAATAGAGCACAACCATGATAATTCAGCCAATCGCTGTATTCTTACACACCCCATCCATGAACATTCAGCTATTCACTGTATACCGGTACACACACCAATGACAATACAGCCACAACAGATAAACATATACACTGTACATCCCACACATGACCATGATGTCACTATCTATATATACAAGCCCGCCAATGACCATCAAACTGTACTCCAGGTGTGCAAATACACTTCAACAATATTGACCCCGAAGTCATTCCATGTACTGTACATGGAATGACTTCGGGGTCAATATTGTACATGATGTACATATTGTCCATAACCATACAAACACTCCAATTTATCCATACACCCCATCCATTACCATACAGCCAACGTGTGTATACATATACACCCACCCATGACAATACAGCCACCCAGTGTACACCTGTACATCACACCCATGACCACACAGTCACTCCATATATACATACACAACACAAAGATGGAGAATGTAGCTAATCTCGCTATACACATACATCACTTCAATGACCAGACAACCACTCCCTGTATACATTTTCACCTCACACATGACCATAATCTACTCCTTATATACCTATACAACTCAAAGTGGACACCCCATACATTACCATATAGTCACACATTGTAAAACTATTCATCTCATTCGTCAATACAATAATTCCCCGTATACATACTCACCTCACCTATAGTCATACATTTAACAGACATACACACTGTATTAAGTTGATCAATGTAGGTTATAATGGGCCAGAGTAGCCACATACTATGATCCCTCTCAGTTCCGTTTCAACGTTCTGCCCATTTCAGTTAAAAAAAACATGGACAGACTCCCAAAAGAAGTTTTCGGCAAAATCCATACAGCATCCCTTAAATGAACTTTTCATGCCTCTTAATGTACTGGGACAACCAGAATAGAACATTTAGTTGACTAACTAGCATGTTTAATAACCAAGTGAGTCACAATCTGATACTTTTCGGAACAGCAGTGAATAATGTTCGGAATATATGTGACAAATCAACATTTTACCAAATTTGGTTGCCATTTTGCAAGCCATCTTGAGAAATACTTTCTAAAACACCCCAGTGTGACAGAACTAGCCCATATCAAAACAATAAACACCTTTGACACCAAAGATAGTTCCATTTTACTTTTAAACGAGAGGCCGATCACGATCGGCAGATGTTAACCCATCCCTTGGCGATAAAAAATTAATATGATCGGATAAATGAGAGTTTTGGTGTTGAATTATAGAGTATACTGTTATGTACTATTATAGACAAATGTACATAACACAAATTATTGAAATTTATGGGTCACTGGCATTTATATAAGAGAATGCACTGGTACAGGATCTGTAATGCTAAACCGCTACAGCCAGCAAGCCCATGGGTTAAATGTGTAGGTGTGACCTGGACATGGAATACTTGGGTTAAGAGAGTCCAATTTAAGTTTACAACAATAATGTGTCCTAGTATACAGATAAGCAACCTCACCACTGACCCATTAATATCAATTATATAGCAGAGCTGTCAAAATATCACAGGAATTGTTTATGTTGAACACTGACCTCTCTATTAAACCAATAACAATTATAATGATATCAGACCATCTGAAGATATAACTCTGCAGCACAGATGTCCAAGTCTACTGTTAATATCATGTGATGTTTATTGTTGAATCTTTATTTTAAATTAGATACCATAGCCTTCTTTATCAGATTATTTGCACATTGGCATAAGAGACATCAGAAAATAATATAGCCTTATCAATAGCTAAGTAGTCCAAAGGAAATTGGTGTATTGGATTTAATGTTGCTCCAAACAAGATTTTGGACCGATTTAATCAAATTTGGTGTGGTGATTCGGGGTACGCTTGGCAGAGTTATAATGGTGTTAGTTTTTCAAATTTGTTTAACTTAAATTTTTTTTTTTTTTTTCAAAAAATTAAAGGGACACATTGGAAATATTTTTATCAACTTTTATCATAATCATCAATATCTAAATGAAAACAAATGACAATGTCAATGACATTTTTTTAATTATTATTATAAAAGTTAAAAATCAATTTAAAAAAAATCAATTTTTTTTCTTCAATTTTTTTCTTCGAAAAAGGGTCATAACTCCTTTAAAATTAATCGGATCAAACCCATATTCGAACTCGATCTGTATTTTGGGCTGAGAAACTCACATACCAAATTTGGTTCCAATCAGATACAAAATGTTTGAGTTATGGCAGAATGCATAAATTCTAAGTTGAAAAAGGGCCATAACTCTGTAACAAAATCTCGGATCAAACCCAAATTCGAACTCGATCTGTATTTTGGGCTGAGAAACCCATATCCAAAATCAGATAAAAAATGTTTGAGTTATCGCATTACTCGTAAAGTGTCTACGGACAGACAGACAGACAGACAGACAGACGGACGAACGACGAGTGGTCAATCCGGGCAACGACACTATGTTTACCATACTATGGTATGGGTAAACATAAAAATGGTTCAAACCACAACTTGTAAGCAGTTGCATGGTACGCTGGTGCAATATTTACCATTTTTCATATATTGGTCGCCATTTTGAGCCAAAGTGATAACTTTAGGTACATTTGAGTTGGAATATCCATCAGGGTTCATACACCTAGACCCGCGTACGAACCCTGTCCATACAAAATAGAAAGCATCACTTGCATTGCGCAGTTCTTCCAATTTCTTGATGAAATATGACTAGAATCCCAATGGTGATATTTTGTGATATGTTATACCGCGTTCTGTAAAATCAAATTTTTGAGTGATCGGAATGGGTTGGGATCCCATGAATGGCATATTTCATTGCTTCAAAGGTCATTTAACATGCTAAATACAAAATAAAGTCACAATTCTCAACCAGTTCCAAACAGCAGAAACTTATCTTAAAAATTCTAGTAAAAAACGTAAAAAAAATTCACATCCGGCGTTATGTGTTAACTTCACAAAAATGTATACATATGTATATATATGACAAGATTTTCTCACTATAATTTCATCAAACTAACTTAACGGAAATGGCAGCCATCTTGGACGCCATCTTGAATTACAAAAAATGCTCAAAGCGGATTTTAGCGGATTTTGGATATGTTATAGAGGATATATTCCTCTTCAAAATGGTATACAAACCAACTTAGTCCAAATTTCTTCTAGGTCAAACCTTTTATCGACCAGACTAAGTGCAGATGAAGTCATCAGGGTATCCACCAGACTCAAAATCTGTTATGGGGGTAGGGTTAATGTTTGCAAATTTACACAAAAGGTATTGACTTCAGAGCATTGCCTGTTATACCGGTAAGAATATATTACATGGTAAATGTAAATTTCTCATTTTTAATTTCAGTGACTCAGTTACAGCCATATACATTTTCTGCAAGGAAGATTGTTGGTGTTACGGCAGATTTCCATCAAAATTGGCAGGGTTAACCTTTACCCCAGGAATACAGACTGGTCAACTTCTGTGTCATGGCGATGGACAGTGCTGATATCATAAGGTGTGATTGACTTGAATTTTTTTTTATTATGTTGACCTCTCTAAACCAAAGGAATTATAATTTCAGAGAAATGAATATGGTGTGCATCTTGGATATGCGAGTACACCTGCAGGGAGGGGAGTACATATACGAAACAACTTTTAATCAACACGTTATATTCATATGTACATTTTAATATCATGATATCAAATAAACAATAGGGATTTGTTTCTTCTTAAGGTTAGAAGGAACTAAATAGGGTGGATTATGTCCCTTGTTAAATTTACAGGGTATCTCGAACCAGCATAAAATACACTCTGTCTGCTGATTACTATGAGTAAGAAATTTGTGGTGAAATAAAATATAGTTTATAGTCTATTGATTCATTTAAACGAGGTTGATGAATCTGTCCATTCAGGTTGTCTGTCTGTAAAGCATTTATAAATTTGTTGTACCAGTACTATTTTGGTAGTGAAATTTTCTGCGAATCTGACGGTAGCATCAAAAGCGCTGAGTTTTAAATGAAAAAGGCGTGGCTCGAAAGAAAGCCAAGTGTGCATTAAGTTGTCTTAAGGACCAGTGGTTTTGATTTTTGCAAAGTAAGGTATGGTATCTCAATTATATATCAACAGTGTGGATAAATGTTAGCATTGTCGCCTATGGAAAAAATTTAGTTCCTTCTAACCTACATGTATACAATGCAACTATGTTGTTGGACGCTACAATCAATCTTATTTCACCTCAACTTTTAGATATGGATACATGTGATCATAACTTTAGTTTATGGTAATTATTTGATTTCAAATTCGACAACATCATACACGTATCTACTGCGTATACCAATTGTCCTTAAATTATTTACCGAACGTATATCAAGAGACACCCTCTAAACTGGCACTATACATTTTAAAAACGGCTTACAGTGAGTGCCCTAGACATATAGTCCGGCCACCAGGTCACGGATGCGTGTTTTGGCGTATAAAGTTTTTTTCTCTGCGGATTTTGTAAATTCAGGTATCCGACATCAAGATTTTATCGGCTGGCCATCTGTCAGCCTTGAGCAATTTTTTTTATAGCGACCTAAAAAGTATACCCCCCCCCCCATTTTTTCCCAGACGTAAAACCAGTAACTTGGAATTTGTTGCAAATTCACATGACTAATCTAGTAAAATGTATATATTTTCATGAAGCTAAGACATAATGACACTAGTTTGGGCCAAAATTGAAACTCACCATCCAAGATGGCCACCAAAATGGCCGCCGGAAGTTGAAAATATGACATTTTTTCACAAATATCTTCTAGATCAGTTCATGCTGTTTGGAACTGGTTCAGTAAAATGACTTTATTTTGTATTTTGTATATTAACTGATCATTGGAGCAATTAAATATGCAATTATTGGGGTCCTATCCACTTGTGATCCCTCAAAAATTCGATTTTACAGAACGCGTTATAAAATTTCACCAAAAAATCACAACTGGGATTCTAGTCATATTTCAACAAGAAATGAACAGAAGGTTGCAATTAAGTGAGGCATACCATTACCTATGAATATTCCAACTCACTGGAACCAAAATTCTTACTTTGGCTCAAAATGGCTGCCAAAATGGCCGTCAAAATATGGAAAAATGGTAAATATCGCCCTAGGGTGTCCTGCAATCGCTTACAAGTTGTGGTTGATGTACAAAATTGGCTATTATGCCTTCTATACATTGAATACTAACATGTCTGCTGCACCATGGTTAATTGTTACTGTTGCCACCACTGACATCACCAAAACTATTGGACGTTTCTCTCAAAAACTTGACATAAATATCGTCAAAAATTTACTTTTCAGGTTTGGACCATTTTTCTAGTAATGTAATTATCTTTGGATTTAAAGGTGTTTATTGTATTGGTCTATCTTAAATGTGTCACACTACGGTGTTTATAGAACAAATTGCTCAAGATGGCTTCCAATATGGCAACCAAATTGGTAATAAGTTATTTTTTGTACATATATCATTATAACATTATATATATAACATTATTCTCTGCGTTATCCGAAAATGTAGCAAATTGTGACTCACTTGGTTATTATACGTGTTAGTTAATTAACTGACAACTAAATGTTCTATTATGGTTGTCCCTGTTCCGTATGGGGCATGACAAATTTATTTTAAAGTATGGAATTTTGCGGAGAACCTCTTTTGTGATTCTGACCATATTATTGAAAGGAAATGGGCAGAACTTTGAGACGGAACTGAGATGAACCATAATACCCTTCACCGTGGTGTATTTGCCGTTCAGCCGCGGTGTCAGAGTTTGTAACTGCAGTTGAGCACCGCGGCCGAACGGCATGTACACTGCGGCCAAACGGCAACTAAAACGCGGCCGAATGGCATGCACACCGTGGTTAGATTTCTGGTTTGTATCAGTTTAATGAATGTACACCGTGGCAACTACACTATGGCTGAATGGGAGGTACACCGCGGCCCAACTGTAGTTAGCCGGTGGAGCTGCGGTGTAGTAGCATTTCGGCCGCTGTGGCAACACTAACCACACCTCGGTTAAGTGGACACTTGTTTTGTCCAGCAGGTATGTGGCTCTTCTGTTCCATTATGATAAACCAATATCAACTGGATACAGGATGGATGCCAAGATGGTAGCCAGGGAGTTACTCTATGAATATTTGAGGTGAATAGGTATGCATGGAGTTAGTGTATGTCTTGGATGATGTGAATATGCATACAATGAGTGACTATATGGTTATGAGTGTGTTGTCCATAGTGAGAAGTATAGGTATACAGGGAGATGTCATGGTCAGGTGTGGGGTGAATCGGTATGAATGGAGTGACTGTATGGTGTATGGTTGTGTGTATCTTGTACTGGTGCACCCGGTGTGCCTGTATGGACATTGATGTGGTGTATGGTTATAGCTACATGGCCATCTATGTATTGATTATGTATATATGGAGTGACTGTAAGGTCATGGGTGGGATGTACATGTGTTTTCTGTATGATCAGGGATGGGGTGTGTGGATAAATCGTGAGTGAGTTTATGGTTACGGGCAATGTGTGTGGTATACGTGGAATGACTGTACTGTCATGATTGAAGTGTATATGTATAAGTGGAGTAAGCTGGTGGACATTATCGTGTGGGAGTGTCCTTGTGGTAACGGATGGGATGTATATGTTTATATCTCATGGATGCATTATCATTGGTATGTGTGTAGGGATTAGCTGTATGATCATGGATGGCGTGTATGATTATACAGTACGTTGCTGAACTGTCATGTGTGATGTATATATGCAAGTATTGATGGTATGAGTGGTCGTGTGTGCGGGTTTTTTGTATATCTGGAAGGACTGAATGACCAGTGGTGAGGTGCATATGTATACCTGGAGTGACTCTATAGTCTAGGGTTGGCTTCATATGTATATATCGAGTGGTTACATGTATATGACTGTGTGTGGAATTTGTATACAGGTAGTGTCTGTATGGTCAATGGTGAAATGAGTACATGTAGGTATACAAGGAGTGACATCAATGTAATGAATATCTATGCCGGGAGTGACTAAATGGTCATGTGTCAGATGTGTGAGTATACCTGGTGTTCCTGCTTGGCGACTCGTGGCGGTATGGTTATGTGTAGGTTATGCGGATATACAATGATGTTGCTATATGGTCATGTGCGAGGTGTATGTGTATATAGCGAGTGGCTATATGGCCATGGATGATGTGCATATGCACATATGGAGTGACTATACTGACATGGCTGGGGTGTATTAGTATATATTGAGTTGCTATTCGGCTATGGTGTGACAAATAGGGATACAGTGAGTGACATGGCCAATGGTGAGGTAAATATGTATACCATACACATTACCCGTAGCCATAAAATCACTCACTATTTATCCACACACCACATCCGTGATCATACAGAAACACATGTACATTCCACCCATGACCATGTAGCTATATCCATACACCACACCAATGCCCATACAGGCACACCGGGTGCACCCGTACAGTATACACACAAACAAGTGTCCACTTAACCACGGTTCGGTTAGCGTTGCCACCGTGGCCGAAATGCAACAACACTGCGGCTCCACCGGCTAACTACAGTTGGGCCGCAGTGTACTTGCCATTCGGCCATGGTGTAGTTGCTGCGGTGTACGTTCATTAAACTGAAAAAAGATGATACAAATCAGAAATCTAACCACGGTGCACATGCCATTCGGCCGCGTTGTAGTTGCCTTTCGACCATGGTGTACTTGCCGTTCGGCTTCAGTGTACTTGCTTTCGGCCGCAGTGCTCAACCGCAGTTACAAACGCTGACACCGCGGCCGAACGGCAAATACACCGCGGTGCCAATGGACACTTGTTTTGTCGAGCGGGGTACACCATACAGTCAACTCCATTCATACCGATTCACCACACACCTGACCATGACCTCTCCCTGTATACCTATACATCTCACTATGGACAACACACTCATAGCCATATGGTCACTCATTGTATGCATATTCACATCATTCATGACATACACTAACTCCATGTATACATATTCACCTCACCTATGATCATAGAGTAACTCCCTGGCTACCATATTGGCATCCATCCTGTATCCAGTTGATATTTTTTTATCATAATGGACCAGAAGAGTAACATATTATGGTTCATCTCAGTTCCGTCTCAAAGTTCTGCCAATTTCCTTCCAATAATATGGTCAGAATCACAAAAGAAGTTCTCCGCAAAATTCCATAATTTAAAATGAATTTGTCATGCCCCACACGGAACTGGTACAGCCATAATAGAACATTTAATTGTCAGTTAATTAACTAACACATATAATAACCAAATGGGTCACAATTTGCTACATTTTCGGATAACGCAGAGAATAATTATATATATATATAATGTTATAATGATATATGTACAAAAAATAACTTATTACCAATTTGGTTGCCATTTTGGAAGCCATCTTGAGCAATTTGTTCTATAAATACCGTAGTGTGACACATTTAAGATAGACCAATACAATACACACCTTTCAATTCAAAGATAGTTACAATATTACTAGAAAAAATTGTCCAAACCCGAAAAGTTAATTTTTGCCGATATTTATGTCAAGTTTTAGTGAGAAAAGTCCAATATTTTTGGTGATGTCAGTGATGACAACAGTAACAATTAACCATGATGCAGCAGACATGTTAGTATTCAATGTATAGAAGGCATAATAGTCAATTTTGTACATCAACCACAACTTGTAAGCGATTGCAGGACACCCTAGGGCAATATTTAACATTTTCCATATTTTGGCAGCCATTTTGAGCCAAAGTAAGAATTTTGGTTTCACTTAGTTGGAATATTCATAGGTAATAGTATGCCTTACTTAATTGCAACCTTCTGTTCATTTCTTGTTGAAATATGACTAGAATCCGAGTTGTGATTTTTTTGTGAAATTTTATACCGTGTTCTGTAAAATCGATTTTTTGAGGGATCACAAGCGGGTAGGACCCCAATAATTGCATATTTAATTGCTCCAATGATCAGTTAATATACAAAATACAAAATAAAGTCATATTACTCAACCAGTTCCAAACAGCATGAACTGATCTAGAAGATATTTGTGAAAAAATGTCATATTTTAACTTCCGGTGGCCATTTTGGTAGCCATCTTGGATGGTGAGTTTCAATTTTGGCACGAAATAGTGTCATTATGTCTTAGCTTAATGAAAATATATACATTTTCCAGATTAGTCATGTGAATTTGCAACAAATTCCAAGTAACTGGTTTCACGTCTGGGAAAACATTGGGGGGGGGGGGGTATACTTTTTAGGTCGCTATAAAAAAAATTGCTCAAGGTTGACAGATGGCCAGCCGATAAAATATTGATGTCGGATGACTGAATTAACAAAATCCGCAGAGAAAAAAACTTTATACGCCAAAACACGCATCAGTGAATTTCGGGGGTTTGGCGACCGGACTAATATATTATGCTCACCTTTCGAAATGTACCGTGCCGGTGACGTATGCTCGCATGTGTGTTAAGCCAAACATTACCATCGATGACATCAATAGTGCTGTCTGTTGGGTTTCATTTGCGCATATCGCTATACTTGTCATTACTGACATGAAAACTGAAATGTAAATACGAACGCGCAATACAAAACTGTTACACTACCACATACAATACGTGTATACAACAAGTTCAGAAAATAAAATGGGATAAAATATGTCAACTTATTCGCGGAAAGTTTTGATGATCGGTCAACTCTCGTCAAATTGCATATTTTGAGGGCGACACCTGGGGTCAATGTTATGAAAATTTTACAAATTGTACTAATTTGTTATTCCTAACAACTGTACTTGACAACAAAGCTTCGCAGTACTGCTGGCCCGGAATCATCGTGAAAACTAAAAGTGGTCGTTAAACGGAATATCACCCAAAACACCTAAGGACTTTGCTAACCCAATTTTCCCCAAATTTGATGGAGTCAAAATAAAGGTTTATGTTCAATTTTATTAGTAATCACAGTAACCAATCCCATGAATGAAACATTTTAAGAGTATAATTCATGATGGAATATGTTAGAAATACTAAATGTGAAATTTATAGAGGTTTTTAAAATCTATTTTTTCGAACCAAAATCAATAAACACAAAGTCCATATCAAAGACAAAAATATGGCAATGTGTACTGAACACTGAGGAATGATGAACAATAAAATAATATTCATATTTATCAAGAATTCTTTGATAATATTACTAAGAACCAATTGTTTACAAATAATAGAGTAACTTGCCTGACATCGCTTGTAGTGAGGTGACAGTTAAGTGTTAATATCTGTGGACAGAGGTGTGTTGTGAATCTCTTGACAAAAGAACTGTGTAATCCCCAATCTGGGGTACCCCATAGCCCAGAAACTTGGTCACCAATCAGCCTGAATCAGGATATAATATTCTCATTGGCCAGCACCCACTGGTCATAATCCCAGCTGGCTTGAGTGAACATTAACTTGACCCATCAAATTCAGTTCCCTAATAGCTTTTCTGAGCAATAAAATCTACCATTTTTAAACAACTGCTTCCAAGCCAAAAATCTTAATAAAACTGAAGAAATGTGAGTATATCTTTATTGTTCATCATTCATCACAGTGTTCAGTACACATACCAATATCTTTTTCTTAGATATGATCTTTGTGTTTGTTGAATTTTGGTTCGAAAAAATAGATTTTAAAAACTTCTATAAATTTCACATTTTGAATTTCTAACATAATCTACCATGAATTATACTCTTAAAATGTTGCATCCATGGGTTTGGTTACTGTGATTACTAATAAAAGTGAACATAAACCTTTATTTGGGACTCCATTAAATTTTGGGGAAAATTGGGTTAGCAAAGTCCTTACATGGACATCTCTCACTCGAGCTTCCACATTTTGTCTACGTAATTTGGAAGGATGTATAAAACAGGTTGAGACAAACACGAAACATTGTCATTCCGGCTTCATAATGCTCTGAACATAGTTGCTATAGTTACAACCATTGTCCTGCTGTTTTAATTTTTTCGCATATAAGTGAAATAATTGTTCTTTATGTCTACGATATCATGAATTGTCTGACACGGAACGCTCATTTCATACAGAATTCAGATTTACTTAGATCATGCCATGAATCTCTACTCTTGTCTAATGCCCATAGAGATCATATTCCACCAGTACAAAACCTGGGAACTTTTTGAAGTTTTGACAGGGAACCTTATAAATTCGAACAAATAATGCGGAGAATATATTTCTTAGTTAGTATCTGTTTCTTAATAATGTACTTCACATTAGGTGAAGGTCCCAACTCGAAATTGCATGCTTTTCTGTGACTTTTGTGAGCCGATATCGCAAAAAACATTGAATTATTTGCCCATGAGAAATTCCATATTTGTAAGGAACACTTAAATCATGAAATTTCGACTTGGGACCTTCACCTACAGTGAAGTACATTATTAAAGGGATACTGTACTCAAATGTTGTTGTTGGTTTCTATAGTCTCTGAGTCATAGAACAAGACAGTCAATGACTGTGGGGTCGCTCACCAGACTGCAAAGACTGATAAGACTGGGACTCTGGAGACCACAACAGTCAGAACTTTTCATAATCACTTTAAAAGAAGTAGATATCTAAAGAGTTAAATCTAAAACAAAAAATTTGGAGTTATGTCCCTGGCCCCGCCCATATTTGACCCAGTGACCTGATTTGAACAAATCTGAACCCCAGTCACCCAAGGATCCTTCATACCAAATATGAACCCATATAGCTTGATGGTATTTGAGAAGAAGTCACTTTAAGAATACTATGGAGGGAAAGAGTTATGGCCCTGGCTTCGCAACTATTTCAAGTGAACTCATTTGAACAAATCTGAATGTGAGTCACCTAGGGAACATCCACACCAAATATGAAACCATTCGGTCTTATTGTTCTGAAGATGTTTAAAAGAATTACTATGGTGGGAAAGAGTTATGGCCCTGGCTTCTCAACTATTTGACCCAGTGACCGCATTTGAACAAATCTGAATGAGAATCACCTAGGGAACATCCACACCAAATATGAACCCATTTGGTCTTATGGTTCCAAAGGAGAAGATGTTCAAATAATTGTTGTCGGACGGATGGACGGACAGACGATGGACGGACGAGGAGTGATGACTATAGCTCCGCCGGAGCACAGGTAGGGTGGCTGGTTGATAATTAAATCTCTTATCTCCGCCCCTATTTGAACAAACGTGAATCCCCATCTATGAGATCCATTCATTTGGTAATTTCAGACATTAGATTTTAAGAGTTGAACTGAACTGATTTTCCTAAAATGACCCAAAATCTGAAAAAATCTAAACCCCAGTCACCGAAGGACCATCCATACCAAACATAATCTAAATAGACCAGATGGTTCTTGAGAAGAAATTGTTTTAAGAATTACTATGGAAGGAAAGAGTTATGGCTCTGACTTCTCACCTATTTGACCTGATGAACTCATTTGAACAAATCTGAATGTGAGTCACCTGGGGGACATCCACACCTAAATATATAAACCCATTTGGTCTTTAATATGTATCTGGAGAAGAAAACAATTGATGGACGGATAGAGACATAATGACAGATGGATGGATGGGAGAACAGTCTGACATAGAGACTGACAAATTAAATCCAATATACCCCCCAAGTTTTCTTTGCAAAATCAGGGTATAATGAGTTCAACTGGATACTGGTGGTTAAGAACATAATATTCGAACAGACAAGCCTGAACATAGTGTCTGACATTTGCAGAATGAGGTCCCCAAAGGGTGAATTTAATGACACAATCCTGCAATGCGGGCTAGCATCACCAAATTCACACTCTGGGGACCTCATTCTGTGTAGGCCTCAACTGCTATGGGAGACATAGCATTAGATTGAAGTTCTCCAGTTAACGTTGGTGATGTGCACCCATTGGGCACCTCAATTATGCATTTTATATTCACAAATTAGGGGATATAGAAACTAAACAGAAGGGCTAAAGTAAGTAAAAATGTCAATTTAAGTGCCTATATACTTCCCAGAAGATGAGGCCTAAGCAGAATGAGGACCATGGCTAGTGTATTTGGTGATGCTAGACATCTGGATAAGTGGTGATTAAAACAATAATATGAAATGGCCAAACCTGAATTTAGTATGTCTGACATTTGCAGAATTAGGTCCCAAAAATGTGGATTTAATGACAATATTCTGTAAGGCAGGCTAGCATCACCAAATTCATCCTCCATCTGATTAGGCCTCAATGGCCAATAAAACCAAGAAACAGATTGAAGTCCTACAGTTGAAGTTGGTGATACACACCCATTGAGCACCTCAATTATGCATTTTATCTTCTGCAAATTAGGGGGACATTGAAACTGAACAGGTGGAAAAAGTGACTAAATCAAACTGTCAATTTGATACTTAGGATACTTCCCAGAAGATGAGGACTAAGCAGAATTAGGTCCCTGGCGGGTGTATTTGGTGATGCTAGCATGCTGTATGGGGTAGCAACACTAAATTCACCATATGGGCACCTCATTATGTAAATGTCAGACACACTATTTCCAGACTTGAAGAAATCAAAGCCATTCACAGTATCATTGAATGTCAGTCATCACCTAACAATGGAAGCACCAGTTTGATGTTAAATTGCTACAGATATGTTTAGATTAGAATAATACATGTCATCTGGCCAGTTTATATAATTAATGACCTGTACCTTTACAGATATATATGCTGTGGTGAGAAGAGGTATTAAATTGAGAGGTGATATGGCTTGGAAGGGATGTTGGTTGATGGCAGGGTTGGGCCTGGGTCATGTGGGAGGGGGTAGGTGGGGGAGGGTGGAATGTTTCCATAATTTCATTAAAGAGTAAAGTTTCATAACTCTGCAGATGTTATATATAATGGTGTCACTCTGGTAGAATAGTTGTTTAGCTAATGTCATGTCTTGTAATGACAGATGGTAAACTGGTCTGAAGCAAGCAGTCTGAAGCAAGAGTATCGGGTGACCACACTATGATAAATTGGCTTTTTCAATAACACAGGCTTCAGTGTTCTCTTAAAAATTAATAGTGCATAGCAAAGAGGTGTGAATTATAAAGAGCCATAACTCTGTTAAAATATATCGGATCAAACCCATATTTTAACTTGATCTGTATATAAGTGTCAAAAATTCATATACCAAATTTGGTGTTGATCAGATGAAAAATGTTTGAGTAATCCTGTCTTGGATGAATTCTATATCAAAACAAGAGTGGAAGGGGTTAAATAAACAATACCAAAATCCATACAGATGAAGAACATGCTAAGAAAAATCTAGGTAAGAAATATGAGGCTGTGATGTGTCCTAAACAAAAATTAAAGGTCAAAATGCAAAAATTAATTTATTTTTTTTTAAGTTATGTCCCTGGCTCTGCCCCTATTTGACCCAGTGACCCCATTTGAACAAATCTGAACCCCAGTCACCCAAGGTATCTCTGTACCAAATATAAGCTAAATCGGCCAAATATTTTTTTAGAAGAAGTCATTGTAAGAATTACTATGAGTTATGGCCCTGGTTTCTCAACTAATTGACCGGGTGACCTCATTTGAACAAATCTGAACACCAGTGACCCAAGGACCCTCCATACCAAATATTAGCTAAATCGGCCCAATGGTTCTGAACAAGAAGTCGTTGTAAGAATTACTATGGAGGAATAGAGTTATGGCCCTGGCTTCGCAACTATTTGACCCAGTGACCTCATTTGAACAAATCTGAATGAGAGTCACCTAGGGAACATCCACACCAACTATGAACCAATTCGGTATGATGGTTTCAGAGGAGAAGATGTTTAAAAAAAAGTTTGACGGACAGACGACGGACGACGGACGAGGAGTGATGACTATAGCTCCACCGGAGACTTCGTCTCAGGTGAGCTAAAAAGGTAACCAGATTTCCATTATTTGAAAGTCTGTTGAGTACGAAGTAATGTTACGGATGGCAGATTAGCCGGAATGCAAAATAACCAATTGTCGTTATCGAGTAATTTTTGGACAGTTTTCAAGCAAATGTATCAAATAAATGTTATATTACATGCATACTGGTCCCATATACTCATTTAAGTCATTGTATAGTCACTAGTCAGTGAGTGGCTTGAGTTGACGCCCCTGTATCAACAATTTTTTTTACACGATCATGTGTGCCACGCGTTACCAAATCCCTATCCTTGAATTTTTTTGATTACGTTTTGCACACAGAAGTTCATAATTTAATTTATGGCTCCAGCCATAAATTAAATTTATATTAATTATTAACTTTGATTTTAAGATAACCTATTAACCTGAACGCTTACAGAATACATCTTCGACTCAAATTACTTAATTTTCTATATATTATCGATATTATGTCGTTGTTATAACCTGGAATTTATTGAAAATGGCGTACAATACCCCTTTAAGGAACAGATAACAACTAAGAAATATTTTCCCTGCATTATTTGTTTGACTTTATAAGGTTCCCTGTCAAAACTTCAAAAAGTACCAAGGTTTTGTACTGGTGGAATATGATCTCTACGGGCATTAGCCAGAGTAGAGATTCATGGCATGATCTATGATTTACCTAGACATGGAGACACTGAGTGATAGCTACTAAACACACAACACGGACAATCATCCACTACACAAGTCTGATGATAATGGCATAATAACCGCTTTCGATGGCGAAGACATGTCGACGCTCAGATACATAAATGACCCATATAAAAAGCTTGACATGATAATAAGTCGACTTGCAGCAGTGCACATAAATATGAAAAACATAAATGATATGATTCAGAATTGTAGTATGACTATTGCGAACAACATGCTGAGTAATATAGAATTGGCTGACAATTTTCTAACTAATAGAGTGTCTGATATGGAAAATAAACAATCTGGTCCCGGTTTAGACTATGTTTTATTCCAGACCTGGTTTTACTCTAGTTTAAACTAGGTTTTAGTAGGAGTAATACCTGGTTTACTGTAGTAAGACTTGGCTTTACGGGACTAAAAATAGGTTTTAGTGTAGTTAAACCCATTTTTGGGATACTCAGTTTTAGTTTTTGGAATTCGATCTCAATTAAAACTAGGTTATGATAATATCGCTAATTGTTTGTGGTGAATTGGGGATATAAAGATCAGGAGACGATTATATATATCTGATTTAATCCGTACCATACGTCTCATCTCGAAAATATACTTTTAAATATACTTTGAGAAACATCCAAGTAAAACCACCCTACCACACGTTTTACTAAAACCTAGTTTGGTGGGTTTTATCATTCGGCCTATTTTTTTCGGCCAGTTTGATGTTAATTCTTCGCGTATATGGGAGTGTTACTTTTGAACTGGGGGAGGCGCTTATGCTCAGGCGAATTTGTCACTCAATATCCATGTTCAGTTTATGTACACATAGGAGCGATTTACTGGAATTCGGGGAGGCGATGCCAGTGTGATGGATAGTTCTTGCTATATAGGTTTTTGCAATTCGCTCGTTCGGAGGTCGCTTTGGTGACAGAGAGGATGAAGGGATCGGACTAATCGACACGAACATGACTTTTGGAACTGATTCCTTAATCACAAAACTGTCTCTTTCGGTCAATTTGAAGGCATGGGTTGATGGCCCGCCTAAATGCGCACTAGAAAGGATTTTGGCCAATTTGTTGGTATGGGTGGGTGGCTCGCCCAAAAATAACACTAGAATCACCCCACCCTCACATCTGGAGGGGGGGTTACAACCCTGAGTGGTGAACATGGGATATGGACCATTTTCGAAACCGTTAAGGATTTCGGCCATTTTGATGGCATAGGTGGTCGGCCCCGCCCAAATACCCCAAAGAAACACCCCCTCCACCTGGGGAGGGGGACCACCCCAGGGGGTGAACATGGGGTATGGACCATTTTAGAGAACGGTAAGGATTTCGGCCAATTTGACGACAGGACTGAGTGGCCCGCTCCAAATACCCCATAGAAACACCCCACCCTCATCCGGTACCACCCTGATGTGGTGAAAATAAGAATGAAAGTGTCAATGACACTGTAGCTCAACTTTATAAAGAAGGTAATTTTTTTGTGATGAGCAATGAATAGAGAGATTAAAAAGGAGTGTAAAAATGAGCAGTAAAGAATTTAGTCACACACAGAGAAAAATCCAAGATGGCTGCTGGCGGCCATGTTTTTTTACCGAATGACCCCAAATTGACTCGTTCCCATCTACATGTTATTGTTAACATCCATGACATTTCATGATGATCAGACCAAAGGTACAACCTGTAGCCCGTGCTAAAGGATTTAGTAATACAAATAGTAAAATCCAAGATGGCTGCTGGCGGCCATGTTTTTTGGCCGAATGACCCCCAAAATGACTCGTTCCCATCTACATGTCAATATTAACATCCATGACAAATTTTATGATGATCAGACTAAAGGTACGACCTGTAGCCTGTGCTAAAGGATTTAGTCATACAAAGAGTAAAATCCAAGATGGCTGCTGGCGGCCATGTTTTTGGGCCGAATGACCCCAAAATTACTCGTTCCCATCTACATGTCAATATTAAAATCCATGACAAATCTCATGATGATCAGACGAACAATGCGACCTGTGGCCCGTGCTAATGGATTGAATTTTGAAAACAAAGATGGCCACTGGCGGCCATGTTTTTTGTCCGAATGACCCCAAAATGACTCGTTCCCATCTACATTCCAATTTCAACAGTCATTGTTAACATCCATGACAAATTTTATGATGATCAGACTAAAGGTACGACCTGTAGCCCGTGCTTAAGGATTTAGTCATACAAAGAGTAAAATCCAAGATGGCTGCTGGCGGCCATGTTTTTGTGCCGAATGACCCCAAAATTACTCGTTCCCATCTACATGTCAATATTAAAATCCATGACAAATTTCATGATGATCAGACGAACAATGCGACCTGTGGCCCGTGCTAATGGATTGAATTTTGAAAACAAAGATGGCCACTGGCGGCCATGTTTTTTGTCCGAATGACCCCAAAATGACTCGTTCCCATCTACATTCCAATTTCAACAGCCATGACAAATTTATGATGATCAGACTAAAGGTACGACCTGTAGACCGTGCTAAAGGATTTAGTCATACAAAGAGTAAAATCCAAGATGGCTGCTGGCGGCCATTTTTTTTGCCCAAATAACCCAAAAATGACTCGTTCCCATCTTCATGTCATTGTTAACATCCATGACAAATTTCATGACGATCAGTACGGCCTGTAGCCCATGCTAATGGATTGAATTTTGAAATCTAAGATGGCCGCTGGCGGCCATGTTTTTTTTCCGAATGACCCCAAAAGGAATCATTCCGGTACAAATGTTGATGTCAACAGCTATGACAAATTTCATAATGATCCGATCAAAGGTACGACCTCTATCCTGTATTGTTGACGCCTTACGCACACACGGACGACGGACGACAAAGCCATGGCAATAGCTCAAACTTTACAAAGTAAAGTTGAGCTAAAAATGGGTATGGACCATTTTATTCCATAATAGCAAAATGTTTCTTTCAGTCAATTTTACGCATGAGTGGGTGGCCCGCCAAAATACACCATAGAAACAAATTAACCCCGGAATACCACCCCGAGGGGTGGGGGGGGGTTGAAATGGGTATGGACCAATTTCGAAAACAGTGGGTGGCCCGCCCCAAATACCCCCTAGAAACACCACACTGGGTCCACAACCCCATTTTCACGCACTCGCGTGGTACCACCCGGGGGTGAGGGGTGGGGAAATGGGTGTTTATATGGGGTCCCGTAAAATTGACCGAATGAAACATTTTGCAAATGTGGGTCTAATTGGCCGAAATCCTTGCCGTTCTTGAATATGGTCCATACCCCATTTCGACCCCTCGGTGATGGGGGTATTTGGGAGGGGCCACCCACCCATGCCGTAAAATTTACTTTTTTTTGCGAATAAGTAATAAAATAGTCCGTACCCCATTTTCACCCAGCGAGGTGGTACACCCTCCCCCAGGGATGAGGGTGGAGTGTTTCTTGGGGGTATTTGGTGCGGGCCACCCACCCCTAGCTGGCATCAATTCGGCCGAAATCCTTACCGTTTTCGAAAAAGGTTCATACCCCCTTTTCACCCCATCGGGTGGTACTCCTCGATTGAGGGTCAGGCCACCCAGTCGTGTTGTCAAATTAGCCTAAATCCTTACCGTTCCCGAAAATGGACCATACTCTATTTTCACCCCCTCCGGGTGGTACCCCCTGGGTTAGGGTGAAGGTGTTTCTACTGGGTATTTGGGGCGGACCTCCCACCCATGTCGTCAAATTGACCGAAAGAGATATTTTGCGAATAAGGAATAGGGAATCAGTTCCAAACGTCATGATCGTCCATGATATAAGATAATAACCACTTACAACAGCACGTGAATTTGTCGTGATTTCTCAAAGCGTACGGGTTATTAGATAGGGACAACCGGGCGCGTGACCCGACAATGCATTGACAAGTAGCCATAATAAACAGACAGACCACGCCTCCTATCCTTGTAATTGAACAATTGAGGCCCACAGGTAACGCAATCGACCAAATCCATGTCGTCACCGCGGTCGAGTAAATCTCGGTTTTACTACTAAGACCAAGTTTAAACTGGTAGTTTAAACTAGATCTAAACTGGAGATGACGATTCGGACCAGAGTCTAGGTTCGAGCGGAACCTGCACTGTACAGATGCAGCAAACTCAGTCGTACAATCTCATTCCAGAGTGTATCGAATAGGGGTTTGCGTGTTGATCTTCACAAAGGAGAACCATGCATGTACTTGTACAGGCTACTGGTATGCAAATGGAACAAATGCAAAACAAACTTGCATTCACTGGAATTAACGAACTCGAATATTCAGGTCACCACATAAACATAATTAGTCGAGTTCCTACAACAAAAACAAATGCTCGATATCAAGCACAACATTAATTCGAGCAAGCCACATGGCTAGGAAAGTAAACATGCTGGAAAACAGAGTGCATATTTATCCGGATTCTTACTTGTTGATATCGCATCGCACGCGTGGTCCACCACATCTTCTATGGGATTATCGTCTGACTTCCAGACACGTCGACATTGCATCCCGTCCAAAGCGTCTGCCGTCTGATATATCAGGACGGACACTATGCACATCAGAAAACACCATGGAGGTGGCTGTCAAAAAATAAAATAAATAAACAACGGGTGACAAATCATCAGAAAACACCATGCAGGTGGCTGTGTCAACACACACAAAACAAGAGGTGTGCACTCGAGTGCTAGCATACCCCCACCGTGGCAAATTCAACCCGCATTATCCGTAAACCCAACAAATAAGATTTTTAACTTTAAAGGAAAATTCGGACTAATAATATCGATATGGTGTCACAAGAAGCTTGTACAGAAAAAAATATTCAAATTGGTTCATATTTGTTCGAATGATTGCAGAAACCCAAAAAAAGGGTAAAAAATTATACCTAACATTAACATCTAAGATGGCTTTTGAACCCATATTCGAAGAAACAAAAACAAATGAATTCTAAGCCCGATTCGCACTAGGTTTGTATTTTAAGCCAATTCAGACATATATCAAGTTTGGTGGTGATCGGGACATCCTAACTTGAATTATCATCCAAAGTCAAAATAAGTCGAAAATGAAGTGTAATATTACGAAAAACAGTCTGAGCCAATCCCTAGCCGCATCATGTAGAGAGGGTATTGTGAGAAGCATGTATACCAAAAATTATTGAAATCAGTGGCAAGTCGATGCCGCTTTGTTAAAGAAATTTAAAAAAATGTTGAAATGTTCTAAGTCGAAAGGGTTAATAATTCCGTAAACAAATAATTTTTTCGTCATCTATATACACTTTGCACATCTGCAATATGTGGGTAACAATACTCTGAAGTTTCAAATATCTACGATCAAAACTGTAGGAGGAGTTGATTACACATTACACCATGAAGGTATCCTCATACAGAAAAACAGAAAAATTATTAAAAAAAACAAGAGGTGGCATCAGAGATGCTGTGTCTCGTTTTCGGTGGCTTACCGCCAATTGGTGTGCATCAGTATCGGTAGACTAATTAATAGGTAAAATCGAAAAATGACTAATTAAGGGCCATAACTCCATCAAATTTTATCGGGCCAGGCTGGTTTTCGAACTCGTCCGAAATATTCTTGGCAAGTGTGTCTATTCCAAATTTTAAACAAATCGGAGGACGTTTGTTGAAGTTATCGCGCTAACGAGCTAAAAATTCACGAAAAATGACTAATTAAGGGCCATAACTCTATCAAATTTTATCGGACCAGGCAAGTTTTCGAACTCGTCCGAGATATTCTTGGGAGACACCTATATACCAAATTTCAATCAAATTGGATAACGTTTGTTGAAGTTATCCGCTAACAAGCTCAAAATTCGTACAAAATGACTACTTAAGGACCATAACTCTATCAAATTTTATCGGACCAGGCCGGTTTTCGAACTCGTCCGAGATATTCTTGGGAGACATATATACCAAATTTCAATCAAATTGGATAACGTTTGTTGAAGTTATCGCGCTAACAAGCTGAAAATTCGTGAAAAATGACTAATTAAGGGCCATAACTCTATCAAATTTTATCGGACGAGGCCGGTTTTCAAACTCATCCGAGATATTCTTGGGAGACATCTATATACCAAAATTTCAATCAAATCGGATAACGTTTGTTGAAGTTATCGCGCTAACGAGCTGAAAATTCGTGAAAAATGACTAATTAAGGGCCATAACTCTATCAAATTTTATCGGACCAGGCCGGTTTTCGAACTCATCCGAGATATTCTTGGGAGACACCTATATACCAAATTTCAATCAAATCGGATAACGTTTGTTGAAGTTATCGCGCTAACGAGCTGAAAATTCAAAGGGCCATAACTCTGTAATAAATGTGCGGACGAACCCGATTTTTTTTAATCCGTCAATAAACGTTGAGTTATAAGCAAAACACGTCGCCCGGCCGCCCACCCGCCCGCACACCCGCCCACCGCCCCTCATCAAACTATAAGTCGAGTTTTGGAAAAAAACCTCAACTAAAAATTCAAAGTCGAAAGGCCATAACAGGGAAAAATCATTGGATCAAACTCAAATTCGAACTTGACCTGTATTTTGATATCATTGACTCACACAAAAACGGAATTTTCAATTGAACAGTCCAAACTTTAGTTATCATCCGGAAACCAAAGAAAAAGGAAGAAAAATTGAATTTTCTAAGTCGAAAAAAGTCCATAACTCTATTTGCAATTAAAGGATCCAAACTTGAGATATCATCCGGAATCCGAAAAAGTTAAAAAATTTCTAAGTAAAAAAATGAGGCGTAACTTTAAAAAAGTCGGACCGAACCACAATTAGCATCATGTGGAGAGGCAGTCATAAGGAGATTGCATACGAAAAATTAGTGAAATCGGTTCATAGTTGTTCGAGTTATGAGGTCGAACGGACGGACGGACAGACAAACGGAGGGAGAAAGCGTGACGGACGGACGCAGTCAATCCAGTATACGCCCCATTTTCTTCGAAAGTGGGGGTATAATAAATAAATGGGGAACAAATCGAAAATGCTAAAATAGTAAATGTGAACACAACTTCATTTAAATAACTTTTGATGGTGACGATTCATACATAATGTCTTTGTAGGATAACATGTTACCCATACTCATTATTTTCAGATGAACAAAGCACGATGATTCTAGAACGGAACTAGAGTTAAGAGTTTCCCACTGGGTCTAATGATGTCCCGCCCCGTCGTGAACAAAACACAAGTGATACAAGATCGGACAAAATTATGCATGTTGCAAACATAATTATAAGTCGAAAAAGGAGGATATCCCCACTAACAATTCGGACGGCTCTTAATCGCATGTGCCCAGACTTCCATGGTAATACATATTCTTGTCAAGTTTCAATAACAATTGACAGGAAAATGTTGTAATATAGGCTCTTACAAAATTATGCTTGTTGAGAAAAGGGAGATATCTGCATATATATTAACAATCTCGGAAAAATTGCGTTCACGGACGTTTGTGAGCGAAATATTTTATGAGTTACACTTGTGTCCAAATGTATGAGTTATCAAAACGTGTTCTAACATTTGGTAGTTACGTGCTCAGTTCGTTGTTCATATTAAAGAGCTTGTAATGTATTAATATTAATATTAATCATATTAACCCTTTCAGTGCCAGGTTCGATTTTTGTATCAACCCATAGGTCGCCTCGCATATATAAGAGAATGCATTGGCCTAACAATTTTTCATCATTTGTTACAATTTTAATAATTTTTTCTTATATTCTTTAACAGACTTATTTTGTAGGTTTAGTGCCAGGGAATCTTACGTTTTTCATGGGCATCAAAATTATTACTATGAATACTTGGTGATAGTTTTGAGTTATAACATGCCCCTAAGGTTTTATCCAGTTTGTTTTTAAATTCGCTATAGCATGCTTAAACATACCCCAAAAAATCTATAAAAAAAATATTTAGAGCCGATTTTACAGACCGTAAATTAGGGCCGAGGAGATCGGCCCCTGGCACTGACAGGGTTAAAGAGCTTGTATCCGTTTGTAATTAAGAGCTCTGGGGGGAAACTGTTTCACCAGAATCGATTCTATCGCTATTTCCGTTCCGACCCTATCGCTACATTTACTGATTTTTCAACCATTTTGAATGACAAAAATGTGAAAAATAAGGACAACATTCAGGAAAATTGTAAGTATATAGTTTTAAAATAGTTATCCACACATACGTCAATGGATCTAGATCCAGGAAACATTCATTTCAATGTTCCACGATTGAAACACTCTCCATATCACATATTAATGTTAATTTTACATGATGATCAGTCATATTGTTTTGATAATTTTGCAAAACTTCATCTTAACCTTCGAAATAGTATGAAACAAGAGAGGATCTCGCCTGTTTCAATACGATTTATATAATATTTGATCATATAAGTTAAATCTTGACACATCAAACTATTTGAAAAAGTAAAAATCAATCAGTAAAACGCGTAATTGTAAAGTAACACGTGGGTTCCGACTCTATAATTTTTGGTTCCGACTCTTTCTCACATCAAATTAATAGGTTCCGGTTCGATTGCCAGTTCAATTGACACGAAATTACTCTGATTTTGAGACAGAGTAATGCAATATTAATGGACATGTATAGCTTCAAAACTTATTTTGGACAACGTTGAAGCTTATATATGTTTCTTGACTATTTGCGTCAAACATTTATACAGTTAAATTTCAACCGTAAGATCATCATTTGCAGATATTGTCTATAGTGACACACGTATATCTCTCTATTTATCCAGAGAATCAGATGCTATTATTGCAAGAAGAAGTTTGCCGTTGAGATATTTTGTAGATTCACATCCTGATGATGAACCTGTTGTTATTTTATAGTGGGAGAAGATTATGTTGAGTCGTTGGGTAGAAACCATAGATACAAAATCGTAAATTTTTTGGGTGCAACAGAAGAAACTGAGACAGGGCGATGCAGAATTCGTGCTGAACGAAGAAAAAATGTCGCTTGAAGTTGTCTGCGGCAGAATTTCATCTATTTAATACTAAGTCCATGCATGTACCAACGTTTCAAAAAAGAACACGCCAGTGAATGATGTTCATGCCGGGAGGTCATTATTTACCGACACGATTGACTCCAATATGGATATAGATTGCTGCGATTCAGTTAAAGTGATATCTGCGACATTGGACGAGATAACTGGCCTCTTACCAGAAACAATACACCATTTAAACGACGCAGATAGGTTTCCAGACTGGATGCCTTTTCTTCGACAATTAGCCTCGGGGACATTCCCGATAAATAATGTCTCTTTTCAGCTATTTCTAGTTGTACGATTTCTTGAATCAGAGGGTGCAACAAGCATGCCGTTCTGACAACAGACTATTTCAATCCGAATTCATTCGGTTTATGGGACGGCCGAAATGTGCTGATACAAAAGATGACCGAATTAGTTTTGTGTGCCCCAGTTTAAAAACACTTAGGACATAATTAAATTCTTCAGAGAGTGAATGCAACAAACCCGGAATCATTGGTCAAAATATAGAACATTTCAAAAGTGCAGCCACAAACGATGTCTCGCGCGTATAACATTTGTTTGGACGGGAAAAAGATTGCAATGGGCTTTGGGACACAGCTTCGAGAGGTTGATTTATTCGGGCACAACTTTGGCGGGCGTGCTGATTGCAGCTGGTGTGGTGAAGGTGTTTACGGATAAATCAAGTAAGAACACCGAGTACTCCAGGCTCAACATCGCGCCACCGATTGCAGGATAAATTCTGAAGGGAAAATATTCAAAAGTTTTAGAGGCAACCTTTATAATATGAATTCAAAAGCCATAGACGTCCAAAAGGACCATAATCTCATTGCGCTATTCAATATACATTGGTGGCCATTTATGTTACCCGTTCTGTGCTGTAATTGTGTGTCATAACTGACAAAATAAGGCTGAGCAGCCTGATAAAACAAACGTCGATTGAATAGAAACTGCGTCTTTAGAAGGACGATAGAATCGATCTAGAACATGAAAATCACAAATTAGTCGGAACATTTTTCACTATTTTTGACGGTTCATTTCAATTATTATTCTGCTGCGGGAATCTTGAGAGATGGTTTCATTATACACTGCCACCATCCTGGTATACGCCCTGATCATTTCCGACTGGATTTACAGGCGAATAGACCAAATTTGCAGCGTTGAATGATACATTGATTTTACATAGGAAATTCACACGATCGAGTTGTATGGTCTACATGTGTGGATATATGCACATAACACAACATCAATTGCATAAATATTATTACTGAATGGCTATAAACCTTTCATACATCAATAATAATAGTTTAAAACTTAACTTTGTGTCATCTTTTTGCGAAAATGGCGCTAAAAACTTTCTAGAAAAAATCGAAATGGAGTTGGATCTCAACGCCAATAGAAACGGAACAAACGGGCGATAGAATCGATCCTGGTGAAACAGTTTCCCCCCAGTGAAGAGGTTAGTTAAAAAAACACTAAAATATTAATCGCCACTGAGATATACATGTAGCAGATGTGTACATTGTATTTGTCCTTATACATGAACATTGCCTCACTGTGTTGCAAGTATAGTAGTTCTTAATTCATGAACACTTTGCATCACTATATTGATAGTTTGCCTCACTATGTTTGGACAGTACAATGACTCATAGCACATGGACACTTTGCCTCACTAACTTTGGACAGTATAGTATATACCTCTTGATTCATGGACACTTTTCCTCATTGTCTTTGGACACAAAAAGTCCATATTGATGTTCTGCTTTTCAGAGAGAAAACCTCATACACGTTCGCTTTGTAAATTTCTATCTCCATATTAGGAGCTTACCCAGATAGCATGACTACGTTGGGCCAACGTTGGCATAATGTCGGCACGGTTGGCATTAGGTTTGGTTGGGCTGACGTTGTTGGCCCTTGGTTGGCCCAACGTATTTCTCCCAACCGTTGGAAATATAACGTTGGCCCAACATTGGGCCAACGCGAACATGCCAACGGAACTATCTGCAGTAAAATGGTTGTGTTGGCGTGGTTGGCCCACCGTATTCCTCCCAACCGTCGGAATTATAACGTTATTGGCCCTTGGTTGACCCCAATTAAGGTATTCCTCCCATGCAACAGTTGGAATTATAAAGTTGGTTCAATGTTGGGCCAACGCTAACAGCTTCATGGTAGTCCAATTACATATAGCGTACATGTGATACACCTCAATGGTATGCCGATGCGTTATGTTCCGTAAACACACGTACAATCATTGCTGACACAATATACCGGTATGCAACGATATGTAGTAAAATACATTGGATGGTGTCGGTTGGTATAACTTTGGCCCAACATTTTAATGCCAATGTAAATGACGTAGAAAGTTCTGACGTCAAACTCTACGTGCATGCACAACGGATCAGGCGTCTGCTTTTCTTATTGCGCGCTTTGTTCTGGTTCTAGTTCAGGGCAGCGGCTATTCGCCATCGGATGGCAAATAGCGATTCTACCGATATGCGCTATTTGCCATCCGATGGTATTTTAAATAAAAGAAAACATATCATATCATCACAATACGCTATTATAACGAGGATTCCTACCGCCTTCGTGATCATTAGGCCCAGTTGACCGTCGGTTGACCACCTACGGATATCATGGGGGGATGGCAAATAAGAAATCGACAAATTTTGAAGGAAATTTCGTATAGTTTGAACAATTAGTGGCACAAGCTGTCGCTATATGGCCACATAATCACCATTTGTACCCGCCTTACTGAAAACCCGGACCAGTTGACCGTCGGTTGACCACCCACAGATATCCTGGGGGGATGGCAAATAAGAAATCGACAAATTTTGAAGGAAATTTCGTATAGTTTGAACATTTAGTGGCACAAGCTGTCGATATATGGCCACATAATCATCATTTGTACCCGCCTTACTGAAAACCCGGACCAGTTGACCGTCGGTTGACCACCTACATATATCATGGGGGGATGGCAAATAAGAAATCGACAAATTTTGAAGGAAATTTCGTATAGTTTGAACATTTAGTGGCACAAGCTGTCGCTATATGGCCACATAATCACCATTTGTATCCGCCTTACTGAAAACCCGGACCAGTTGACCGTCGGTTGACCACCCACAGATATCCTGGGGGGATGGCAAATAAGAAATCGACAAATTTTGAAGGAAATTTCGTATAGTTTGAACATTTAGTGGCACAAGCTGTCGCTATATGGCCACATAATCACCATTTGTACCCGCCTTACTGAAAACCCGGACCAGTTGACCGTCGGTTGACCACCCACAGATATCCTGGGGGGATGGCAAATAAGAAATCGACAAATTGTGAAGGAAATTTCGTATAGTTTGAACATTTAGTGGCACAAGCTGTCGCTATATGGCCACATAATCACCATTTGTACCCGCCTTACTGAAAACCCGGACCAGTTGACCGTCGGTTGACCACCCACAGATATCCTGGGGGGATGGCAAATAAGAAATCGACAAATTTTGAAGGAAATTTCGTATAGTTTGAACATTTAGTGGCACAAGCTGTCGCTATATGGCCACATAATCACCATTTGTACCCGCCTTACTGAAAACCCGGACCTGTTGTGACCGTCGGTTGACCACCCACAGATATCCTGGGGGGATGGCAAATAAGAAATCGACAAATTTTGAAGGAAATTTCGTATAGTTTGAACATTTAGTGGCACAAGCTGTCGCTATATGGCCACATAATCACCATTTGTACCCGCCTTACTGAAAACCCGGACCAGTTGACCGTCGGTTGACCACCCACAGATATCCTGGGGGGATGGAAAATAAGAAATCGACAAATTTTGAAGGAAATTTCGTATAGTTTGAACATTTAGTGGCACAAGCTGTCGCTATATGGCCACATAATCATCATTTCTACCCGCCTTACTGAAACCCAGACCAGTTGACCGTCGGTTGACCACCTACAGATATCATGGGGGATGGCAAATAAGAAATCGACAAATTTTGAAGGAAATTTCGTATAGTTTGAACATTTAGTGGCACAAGCTGTCGCTATATGGCCACATAATCACCATTTGTACCCGCCTTACTGAAAACCCGGACCAGTTGACCGTCGGTTGACCACCCACAGATATCCTGGGGGGATGGCAAATAAGAAATCAACAAATTTTGAAGGAAATTTCGTATAGTTTGAACATTTAGTGGCACAAGCTGTCGCTATATGGCCACATAATCACCATTTGTACCCGCCTTACTGAAAACCCGGACCAGTTGACCGTCGGTTGACCACCCACATATATCCTGGGGGGATGGCAAATAAGAAATCGACAAATTTTGAAGGAAATTTGTATAGTTTGAACATTTAGTGGGACAAGCTGTCGCTATATGGCCACATAATCACCATTTGTACCCGCCTTACTGAAAACCCGGACCAGTTGACCGTCGGTTGACAACCCACAGATATCCTGGGGGGATGGCAAATAAGAAATCGACAAATTTTGAAGGAAATTTTGTATAGTTTGAACATTTAGTGGCACAAGCTGTCGCTATATGGCCACATAATCATCATTTGTACCCGCCTTACTGAAAACCCGGACCAGTTGACCGTCGGTTGACCACCTACATATATCATGGGGGATGGCAAATAAGAAATCGACAAATTTTGAAGGAAATTTTGTATAGTTTGAACATTTAGTGGCACAAGCTGTCGCTATATGGCCACATAATCATCATTTGTACCCGCCTTACTGAAAACCCGGACCAGTTGACCGTCGGTTGACCACCTACAGATATCATGGGGTGATGGCAAATAAGAAATCGACAAATTTTGAAGGAAATTTCGTATAGTTTGAACATTTAGTGGCACAAACTGTCGCTATATGGCCACATAATCACCATTTGTACCCGCCTTACTGAAAACCCGGACCAGTTGACCGTCGGTTGACCACCCACAGATATCCTGGGGGATGGCAAATAAGAAATCGACAAATTTTGAAGGAAATTTCGTATAGTTTGAACATTTAGTGGCACAAGCTGTCGCTATATGGCCACATAATCATCATTTGTACCCGCCTTACTGAAAACCCGGACCAGTTGACCGTCGGTTGACCACCTACAGATATCATGGGGGGATGGCAAATAAGAAATCGACAAATTTTGAAGGAAATTTCGTATAGTTTGAACATTTAGTGGCACAAGCTGTCGCTATATGGCCACATAATCACCATTTGTACCCGCCTTACTGAAAACCCGGACCAGTTGACCGTCGGTTGACCACCCACAGATATCCTGGGGGGATGGCAAATAAGAAATCGACAAATTTTGAAGGAAATTTCGTATAGTTTGAACATTTAGTGGCACAAGCTGTCGCTATATGGCCACATAATCACCATTTGTACCCGCCTTACTGAAAACCCGGACCAGTTGACCGTCGGTTGACCACCCACAGATATCCTGGGGGGATGGCAAATAAGAAATCGACAAATTTTGAAGGAAATTTCGTATAGTTTGAACATTTAGTGGCACAACCTGTCGCTATATGACCACATAATCACCATTTGTACCCGCCTTACTGAAAACCCGGACCAGTTGACCGTCGGTTGACCACCTACATATATCATGGGGGGATGGCAAATAAGAAATCGACAAATTTTGAAGGAAATTTCGTATAGTTTGAACATTTAGGTAATCACCATTTGTACCCGCCTTACTGAAAACCCGGACCAGTTGACCGTCGGTTGACCACCCACAGATATCCTGGGGGGATGGCAAATAAGAAATCGACAAATTTTGAAGGAAATTTCGTATAGTTTGAACATTTAGTGGCACAAGCTGTCGCTATATGGCCACATAATCACCATTTGTACCCGCCTTACTGAAAACCCGGACCAGTTGACCGTCGGTTGACCACCCACAGATATCCTGGGGGGATGGCAAATAAGAAATCGACAAATTTTGAAGGAAATTTCATATAGTTTGAACATTTAGTGGCACAAGCTGTCGCTATATGGCCACATAATCACCATTTGTACCCGCCTTACTGAAAACCCGGACCAGTTGACCGTCGGTTGACCACCCACAGATATCCTGGCAAATAAGAAATCGACAAATTTTGAAGGAAATTTCGTATAGTTTGAACATTTAGTGGCACAAGCTGTCGCTATATGGCCACATAATCACCATTTGTACCCGCCTTACTGATATATGTGGGTGGTCAACCGACGGTCAACTGGTCCGGGTTTTCAGTAAGGCGGGTACAAATGGTGATTATGTGGCCATATGGCGACAGCTTGTGCCACTAAATGTTCAAACTATACGAAATTTCCTTCAAAATTTGTCGATTTCTTATTTGCCATCCCCCCAGGATATCTGTGGGTGGTCAACCGACGGTCAACTGGTCCGGGGTTTCAGTAAGGCGGGTACAAATGGTGATTATGTGGCCATATAGCGACAGCTTGTGCCACTAAATGTTCAAACTATACGAAATTTCCTTCAAAATTTGTCGATTTCTTATTTGCCATCCCCCAGGATATATGTGGGTGGTCAACCGACGGCAACTGGTACGTGTTTTCAGTAAGGCGGGTACAAATGGTGATTATGTGGCCATATAGCGACAGCTTGTGCCACTAAATGTTCAAACTATACGAAATTTCCTTCAAAATTTGTCGATTTCTTATTTGCCATCCCCCCCATGATATCTGTAGGTGGTCAACCGACGGTCAACTGGTCCGGGTTTTCAGTAAGGCGGGTACAAATGATGATTATGTGGCCATATAGCGACAGCTTGTGCCACTAAATGTTCAAATTATACGAAATTTCCTTCAAAATTTGTCGATTTCTTATTTGCCATCCCCCCAGGATATCTGTGGGTGGTCAACCGACGGTCAACTGGTCCGGGTTTTCAGTAAGGCGGGTAAAAATGGTGATTATGTGGCCATATAGCGACAGCTTGTGCCACTAAATGTTCAAACTATACGAAATTTCCTTCAAAATTTGTCGATTTCTTATTTGCCATCCCCCCAGGATATCTGTGGGTGGTCAACCGACGGTCAACTGGTCCGGGTTTTCAGTAAGGCGGGTACAAATGGTGATTATGTGGCCATATAGCGACAGCTTGTGCCACTAAATGTTCAAACTATACGAAATTTCCTTCAAAATTTGTCGATTTCTTATTTGCCATCCCCCCAGGATATCTGTGGGTGGTCAACCGACGGTCAACTGGTCCGGGTTTTCAGTAAGGCGGGTAAAAATGGTGATTATGTGGCCATATAGCGACAGCTTGTGCCACTAAGTGTTCAAACTATACGAAATTTCCTTCAAAATTTGTCGATTTCTTATTTGCCATCCCCCATGATATCTGTAGGTGGTCAACTGGTCCGGGTTTTCAGTAAGGCGGGTACAAATGATGATTATGTGGCCATATAGCGACAGCTTGTGCCACTAAATGTTCAAACTATACGAAATTTCCTTCAAAATTTGTCGATTTCTTATTTGCCATCCCCCAGGATATATGTGGGTGGTCAACCGACGGCAACTGGTACGTGTTTTCAGTAAGGCGGGTACAAATGGTGATTATGTGGCCATATAGCGACAGCTTGTGCCACTAAATGTTCAAACTATACGAAATTTCCTTCAAAATTTGTTGATTTCTTATTTGCCATCCCCCATGATATCTGTAGGTGGTCAACTGGTCCGGGTTTTCAGTAAGGCGGGTACAAATGATGATTATGTGGCCATATAGCGACAGCTTGTGCCATAAAATGTTCAAACTATACGAAATTTCCTTCAAAATTTGTCGATTTCTTATTTGCCATCCCCCCAGGATATCTGTGGGTGGTCAACCGACGGTCAACTAGTCCGGGTTTTCAGTAAGGCGGGTACAAATGGTGATTATGTGGCCATATAGCGACAGCTTGTGCCACTAAATGTTCAACTATACGAAATTTCCTTCAAAATTTGTCGATTTCTTATTTGCCATCCCCCCAGGATATCTGTGGGTGGTCAACCGACGGTCAACTGGTCCGGGTTTTCAGTAAGGCGGGTACAAATGGTGATTATGTGGCCATATAGCGACAGCTTGTGCCACCAAATGTTCAAACTATACGAAATTTCCTTCAAAATTTGTCGATTTCTTATTTGCCATCCCCCCCCCATGATATCTGTAGGTGGTCAACCGACGGTCAACTGGTCCGGGTTTTCAGTAAGGCGGGTACAAATGATGATTATGTGGCCATATAGCGACAGCTTGTGCCACTAAATGTTCAAACTATACGAAATTTCCTTCAAAATTTGTCGATTTCTTATTTGCCATCCCCCCAGGATATCTGTAGGTGGTCAACCGACGGTCAACTGGGCCTAATGATCACGAAGGCGGTAGGAATCCTCGTTATAATAGCGTATTGTGATGATATGATATGGTTTCTTTTATTTAAAATACCATCGGATGGCAAATAGCGCATATTGGTAGAATCGCTATTTGCCATCCGATGGCGAATAGACACTTCCCTAGTTCAGTGTTGCTGCTGGTATTTTAGCAAAGATTCAGTTTCTTTAATTTGGAATTCAAGGATTTGTTCGTTCTTTAGGTGTCACCATCGGTCATCGGGTCGCTATCCGAGGTATGTATACATTTGTGAGAAACTATTTTGTGTAAAATTAATTATTTTCCCAATATTTTTCTCGGAATCACAAAGTTCTGAATGATTGCACGGCGTATATATAAGTTATAGCGGAGAATACTTACATCACCGACATGCATATCTTAGTTTCTCACAAACTTGCATCAGATAGTGACATGGTGGCTGACGGTGGTAACTGAATTATGAACGGATTATTGGATGCCAAATGTTGGGCCAACGTTATGCCAACCATGTGGTCAGGATATCAACGTTGGGGCAACGCTCTGTATATGTCGTCCAACGTTGGCCCAATGCGTTGACCCAATGAGCAAAATTACGTTGGTTTGCCAATGTTGGCCCAACCATGTCATGCTATCTGGGTAGTTCATAAGATATTTTAGCTCATTAATATGGACTCGACATAATATTTAGCTCACAAGCAACAATGAAAGTGTCAATGTCACTGTAGCTCAACTTGGAAAGGGAAAAATGTCATGTTTTACAGTCAATGGAGTGATTAGGAATGTGGCAAGTTGAAAGGCCTAGTTATGGAAAGAGTAAAATCCAAGATGGCCACTGGCAGCCATGTTTTTTTGCCGAATGACCACAAAAAGACTCGTTCCCATCTACATGTCAATGTCAACAGCCATTACAAATTTCATAATGATCCGACCAAAGGTAGCCTGTGCCAAAGGATTTAGTCACGCAAAGAGTAAAATCCAAGATGGCCGCTAGTGGCCATGTTTTTTGGCCGAACGACCCCAAAATGACTCGTTCCCATTTATATGTCAATATTAACATCCATGACAAATTTCATGATGATCAGACAAGCAGTACGACCTGTAGCCCGCGCCAATGGATTGAATTTTGAAATCCAAGTTTTTTTGCCGAATGACCCCAAAATGACTCGTTCCCATCTACATGTCAATGTCAAAATTCATGACAAATTTCATAAAGATCAGACTAAAGGTACGACCTGTAGCCTGTGCCAAAGGATTTAGTCATGCAAAGAGTAAAATCCAAGATGGCTGCTGGCGGCCATGGTTTTTGGCCGAATAACCCCAAAACGACTCGTTCCGATCTACATGTCATTGTTAACATCCATGACAAATTTAATGAGATCTGACCAAAGCTACGACCTGCAGCCCGCGCCAAAGGATTCAGTCATGCAAAGAGTAAAATCCAAGATGGCTGCTGGCAGCCATGTTTTTTGAATGAACGACCCCAATATGACTCGTTCCCATCTACATGTCAATATTAACATCCATGACAAATTTGATGATGATCAATCAAGCAGTACGACCTGTAGCCTGCGCCAATGGATTGAATTTTGAAATCTAAGATGGCCACTGGTGGCCATGTTTGTTTTGCCGAATGACCCCAAAATGATTCGTTCCCATCTACATGTCATTGCTAACATCCATGACAAATTTCATGAAGATCTGACCAAAGCTACAACCTGTAGACCGCGCCAAAGGATTTAGTCATGCAAAGAGTAAAATCCAAGATGGCTGCTGGCGGCCATGTTTTTTGGCCGAACAAACCCAGAATGACTCGTTCCCATCTACATGTCAATACTAACATCCATGACAAATTTGATGATGATCAGACAAGCAGTACGACCTGTAGCCTGCGCCAATGGATTGAATTTTGAAATCTAAGATGGCCACTGGTGGCCATGTTTGTTTTGCCGAATGACCCCAAAATGATTCGTTCCCATCTACATGTCAATGTCAACATTCATGACAAATTTCATAAAGATCAGACCAAAGGTACGACCTGTAGCCCGCGCCAAACGATTTAGTCATGCAAAGAGTAAAATCCAAGATGGCTGCTGGCGGCCATGTTTTTTGGCCAAATGACTCGTTCCCATCTACATGTCAATATTAACATCCATGACAAATTCATGATGATCAGAAAAGCAGTACGAGCTGTAGCCCGCGCCAATGGATTGAATTTTAAAATCCAAGTTGGCTGCTGGTGGCCTTGATTTTTTCCCGAATGACCCCAAAATGACTCGTTCCCATCTACATGTCAATGTCAACATTCATGACAAATATCATAAAGATCAGACCAAAGGTACGACCTGTAGCCCGCGCCAAAGGAAATTGTTGACGGACACACGCACGACGGACGCCAACCCATGGCAATAGCTCAAACTTACAAAGTAAGTTGAGCTAAAAATGAGAACAAACGACCCAACGGGTCGGGCAAGCTGATTCATATATATCCTGATAATTCCATTACGGGGTATAAATATAGAATATCCGTATAGTTTGAAGAGATACTAGGTTTATTTTCGCAAGTATGATTCAGCAAATGGGGGACCGAGCTTTAGCGAGGTCCCCCATTTGCTGAATCATACGAGCGAAAATAATCCTTGTATATCGTCAAACTAGATGGATATTTTTGTTATCCATCGCCAACTATTGTTTAAAAGTCGTTATAATCAATAACATTTATTTTAAATATGGAATTAACAGCGAATTTCGTTGGAAAATATTTAAAACAATTACAAGTTTTTCGGATGGCGAAGTGTTAAAATAAACTCATTAATTTGAAGTGTTAAAATAAACTCATTAATATTCATGAGGCTGTGACCTGTCAATCCCTACGCGAGTGATGAGGTCCCCACCTCACAACTATACATTGGACGACGTTATGCTGCTGAGAGCAAGTCCAATCTACCCCACATCAAATAGAGAACAATTATTCGGGGGAACCACCCACTATGTGCCCTCAGTTGTTGTAATAATAACTATACAAGTGTATGGGATGCCAAATTGACATTTAATAAATAATTTAGCTTAAGCACTATTAGCCACATTACATAAACTCCCTATAATTCAAATTGTGTAGTCCATGGAACAATGGGTGGAGCAAATATAGGATAATTCTACTATTTGCAGAGGGGTGATCTCATGATGGAGATATTAATTGCGCTTAAGCGCAATAAGGAATCTCTTAAGCGCAATAAGGGAATATCTAATTGCGCTTATGTGCAATAAGAATATTCCTTATTGCACTTAAGCGCAATAAGGGATTTCCTTATTGCGCTTAATCTTCCCTTATTAAGCTCAATTATTTATTAAATGTCAATTTGGCATCCAATATAAGTGTGTGTTTTAACATAATTTTCAAAATATCATGAATTCAAGTTTACTACAAGTTAACATTTCGTTCCACATGTCAGTCTGTTCAAAATGCTACTTCCTTCCGACACAAAATTTACGTTGCGAACGTCTACTCCAGTTTTGGTTTGCCGTTCATTTATTTGTATATATTCGTGCCCATCTTCATTCGTATTTAATTTAACGTCACCCCATGCCAAATTTCTGTGTTCAGTTTTCCCACGAAGTCCGAGATGTAGTGTGTTATTGAACCACAGAGTGTTTAGTACTGTCTCGGGGCTTGATATTCCCAACTGCTCACTATGAAATAATTTACTTATTTCCGAATCGGTCAGTCGATCTGCCTTATGTGGCCTATTGCCATGGCCGGATTTCTTCAGTTGCTTCTGCTTTGCCAAAAGTGCCCGTCTAGTACTATCAAAGCAGTCATCTTTCGCATTCATTATCGTTGTTCCGTATTTGTGTCTTTTTAGGTACCAATCCACACTTGAGATGATAGAGCAAAGAGACGATGGTTCAAATTCATCCCTGTTTCTCTTGCGAACACTCAGGAGGAATTTACTCAGGACCATATCCAAATTCCGACGATGGGATCTCGTGAAGTTTTCTGAATTCACCGGTTCTTGTCAAGTACAGTTCAAGGATGTTCAAATCATATTTATTTTTTTTAGTGTATTTCTGTTTTCCTGCTCATCAATGAAGTCATTCAGATTTTGATCAGTGACATCGCTAAATCTTTGGAGTGTGGGCATATCAAATTGTTCAGAAATGTTCATATCTGGCAGTGGCATAGTAGATCTGCTAGGCTCTCTAGAAGGCTCAGTTACATTCAAGACTGGTTCAATTTCAATAATGTTATTACTTGTTAGCGGCAGATCAACAGTTTAAAGTACAACAGGTGTGACATTTAGATCCATTTGAACTTAGTAGCATGGCTTACGAGACTTAGTAGCATGGCTTACGAGACTTAGTAGCATGGCTTACGAGACTTAGTAGCATGGCTTACGAGACTTAGTAGCATGGCTTACGAGACTTAGTAGCATGGCTTACGAGACTTAGTAGCATGGCATACAAGACTTAGTAGCATGGCTTACGAGACTTAGTAGCATGGCTTACGAGACTTAGTAGCATGGCTTACGAGACTTAGTAGCATGGCTTACGAGACTTAGTAGCATGGCATACAAGACTTAGTAGCATGGCTTACGAGACTTAGTAGCATGGCTTACGAGACTTAGTAGCATGGCTTACAAGACTTAGCATGGCTTACGAGACTTAGTAGCATGGCTTACGCATTAGCCATATTACCAGGTCGGATTCTGACTAGTGTGACATTTTGATTTTTGTTTGTTGGAATTTTCTGAAATCTGCTGATCATTATCCTCAGACTCAGAATACGGAGCTAGGAACATTCTTTCTAACTCTTCTTCAGACATGTCATAGAGGAGTCTGATTTTGAAAATCGGATCTGATTTGGGAGTGACTAAAACGCAGAATGGGACGATGGGATGGGACGGTATTGGGACGGTATTAGAAAACCCACTGTTTATCAATAATACAGCGTGTAGCGGCACCAAAATGGTTATATATAGTCAGTATTAACATGGCGTACAGGGAACAATGATTTAATAGTCTCATTCGCAAATTAAAGGCGCATATTAAAGGCTAAAAATAGACACATCGAAAATAGACCATTTCGGTAAAACGAAGAACGAAAATGTAAACACCAAATCACCCCATGCATTCATATTTCCCTATCCCACGGTGATATTTTTGCACAAAATGTTAGATTAATATCTTCCCGACATCAGTGTTGCATTTTATTGACCATAATCAAGATTAAAACAACTTTTTGATGGGACAGCAGCGGTAAAACGCAGAACAACCTTTGGAAATTGCAGAACGGGATGGGACCGTGTTAGATGGGATGAGACGGTATGGGACGGTATTAGAAAACGCAGAACATCCCATGCATTCATATTTCCCTATCCCATGGTGATATTTTTGCACAAAAATGTTAGATTAATATCTTCTCAACATCTGTGTAGCATTTTATTGACCATAATCAAGATTAAAACAACTTTTTTCGCTGATGGGATGGAAGCGGTAAAACGCAGAACAACCATCGGAAATTGCAGAACGAAAATGTAAACAACAAAATCATTCACCGCATTCATATTTCCCCGTCCCACGGTGATATTGTTGCATAAAATGTTAAGACTGATATCTTTTCGACATCAGTGTAGCATTTTATTGACCATAATCAAGATTAAACAAATTTTTTCATCGATGGGACAGAAGCGGTAAAACGCAGAACAACTTAGGAAATTGCAGAACGAAATGGTAAACAAAAACATCATTCACCGTATTCATATTTCCCCGTCCCACGGTGATATTTTTGCATAAAATGTTAGATTAACATCTTCTCAACATCATTGTAGCATTTTAATGACCATAATCAAGATTAAAACAACTTTTTGAAATTGCAGAACGGGATGGGACGGTGTTCGATGGGATGAGACGGTATTAGCCGTGGTAAAAGTCAGAATAGACATGTAAACAAAAAATTCATTCATATTTCTCCGTTACATGATGATATTTCGGCATAAGTTGTTAGATTAATATATTCTCGACATCATTGTAGCATTTTATTAACCATTCATAGTCAATATTTAAACAACTTATTTCGTTGATGGGACAGCAGCGATAAATCGCAGAACAACTATTGGAAATTGCAGAACGAACATGTAAACAATGAAATCATTCAATGCATTCATATTTCTCCGCCCCAAAGTGATATTGTTCATATTTCGCAGTCCCATACCGATATTTCTGCACAAAATTTTCGATTAATATATTCTCGACATCAGTGTATCATTCTATTGACCACAATCGTTGATCATAATCAGTTTAAAACAACTTGTTTCGTCGATGGGACAGAAGCGGTAGAACGCAGAACAGCTGTGGTAAAAGGCAGAACGAACCTGTAAACAAATGCATTCATATTTCGCAGTCCCATGATCATATTTCTGCACGGAATGTTAGATTAATATATTCTCGACATCATTTTAGCATTTTGTTGACCATAATCAAGATTAAAACAACTTGTTTCAACGATGGGACAGCAGTTGTAAAACAGAATAACCTTTGGAAATTGCAGAACGAACAACAAAATCATTCTATATGCATTCATAATTATGTCCCCGTCCCACGATGATATTTTTGCACAAAATGTTAGATTAATATCTTATCGACATCATAGCATAGCATTTTATTGACCATAATCAAGTTTAAAACAATTTGTTTCGTCGATGGGACAGACGCGGTAAAACGCAGAACGAACATGTAAACAAATGTATTCATATTTCGCCTTCCCATGACGATATTTCTGCACAGAATGTTAGATTAATATATTCTCGACAACATTGTAGCATTTTATTGAACATAATCAAAATTAAAACAACATGTTTCAACGATGGGACAGCAGTGGTAAAACGCACAACCACCTTTGGAGATTGCAGAACGAACACGTAAACAACAAAATCATTCAATGCATTCATATTCATATATTTAATTTATTTAATTTATTAGCTATACTAAATACGTTAATTTTTTTAACATCTTGCAATGCATTCCGAGCCAGAAAGTTAATTCTTCGTGATGGTGGAGGAGCATAGGATCGTATGTCGTTGTCTGTTTTGGAATAGCTGAGTCCCATTCTCCGCACACTTGGCGTGGTTAACAAATACAACCGCAGTATAACACCGCTTACATTTTCTTTCTGGAATAAGAAAGCACACATTTCACATACCGAAATACATAAATTATATGCACTAAATTAATTACTTACACATAATATCCCAAATAATTACCTCTCCAAATGAAAGTGTCAATGACACTGTAGCTCAACTTGGAAAGGGAATAATTTAATGTATTACAGTCAATGGAGCGATTAGGAATGTGGAAAGTTGAATGTCTAATATTAGTTTATAGACATGAAGAGAAAAGTAAAATCCAAGATGTCTGCTGGCGGCCATGTTTTCGGCCGCATGACCCCAAAATGAGTCGTTCCCATCTACATGTCATCGTTAACATCAATGACAAATTTTATGACAATCAGACTAAAGGTACTACCTGTAGCCCATGCTAAAGGATTTAGTCATACAAAGAGTAAAATCCAAGATGGCTGCTGGTGGCCATGTTTTTTGGCCGGATGACCCCAAAATGACTCGTTTCCCATCTACATGTCATTATTAACATTCATGACAAATTTTTTGATGATCAGACTAAAGGTACGACATGTAGCCCGTGCTAAAGTATTTAGTCAAACAAAGAGTAAAATCCAAGATGGCTGCTGGCAGCCATGTTTTTTCGCCAAATGACCCCAAAATTACTCGTTTCCCATCTACATGTCAATATTAACATCCATGACAAATTTCATGATGATCAGACGAACAGTACGACCTGTGGCCCGTGCTAATGGATTAAATTTTGAAATCCAAGATGGCCACTGGCGGCCATGTTTTTTGTCCGAATGACCCCAAAATGACTCGTTCCCATTTACAATCCAATTTCAACAGCCATGACAAATTTTATGATGATCAGACTAAAGGTACGACCTGTAGCCCGTGCTAAAGGATTTAGTCATACAAAGAGTAAAATCCAAGATGGCTGCTGGCGGCCATGTTTTTTGGCCGAATGACCCCAAAATGACTCGTTTCCCATCTACATGTCATTATTAACATTCATGACAAATTTTATGATGATCAGACTAAAGGTACGACCTGTAGCCCGTGCTAAAGGATTTAGTCATACAAAGAGTAAAATCCAAGATGGCTGCTGGCGACCATGTTTTTTGGCCGAATGACCCCAAAATTACTCGTTCCCATCTACATGTCATTGTTAACATCCATGACATATTTTATGATGATCAGACTAAAGGTACGACCTGCAGCCCGTGCTAAAGAATTTAGTCATACAAAGAGTAAAATCCAAGATGGCTGCTGGCGGCCATGTTTTTTGGCCGAATGACCCCAAAATTACTCGTTCCCATCTACATGTCAATATTATCATCCATGACAAATTTCATGATGATCAGACAAACAGTACGACCTGTGGCCCGTGCTAATGGATTAAATTTTTAAATGCAAGATGGCTGCTGGCGGCCATGTTTTTTGTCCGAATGACCCCGAAATGACTCGTTCCCACCTACATTCCAATTTCAACAGCCATGACAAATTTTATGATGATCAGAATAAAGTTACGACCTGTAGCCCGTGCTAAAGGATTTAGTCATACAAAGAGTAAAATCCAAGATGGCTGCTAGCGGCCATGTTTTTTGGCGGAATGACCCCAAAATTACTCGTTCCCAACTACATGTCATTGTTAACATCCATGACATATTTTATGATGATCAGACTAAAGGTACGACCTGCAGCCCGTGCTAAAGAATTTAGTCATACAAAGAGTAAAATCCAAGATGGCTGCTGGCGGCCATGTTTTTTGGCCGAATGACCCCAAAATTACTCGTTTCCCATCTACATGTCAATATTATCATCCATGACAAATTTCATGATGATCAGACAAACAGTACGACCTGTGGCCCGTGCTAATGGATTAAATTTTTAAATGCAAGATGGCTGCTGGCGGCCATGTTTTTTGTCCGAATGACCCCGAAATTACTCGTTCCCATCTACATTCCAATTTCAACAGCCATGACAAATTTTATGATGATTAGAATAAAGTTACAACCTGTAGCCCGTGCTAAAGGATTTAGTCATACAAAGAGTAAAATTCAAGATGGCTGCTGGCGGCCATGTTTTTTGGCCGAATGACCCCAAAATGACTTGTTCCCATCTACATGTCATTATTAACATTCATGACAAATTTTAGGATGATCAGACTAAAAGTACGACCTGTAGCCCGTGCTAAAGAATTTAGTCATACAAAGAGTAAAATCCAAGATGGCTGCTGGCGGCCATGTTTTTGGGCCGAATGACCCCAAAATGACTCGTTCCCATCTACATGTCATTGTTAACATCCATGACAAATTTTATGATGATCAGACTAAAGGTACGACCTGCAGCCCGTGCTAAAGAATTTAGTCATACAAAGAGTAAAATCCAAGATGGCTGCTGGCGGCCATGTTTTTGGGCCGAATGACCCCAAAATGACCCCAAAATGACTCGTTCCCATCTACATGTCATTGTTAACATCCATGACAAATTTTATGATGATCAGACTAAAGGAACGACCTGCAGCCCGTGCTAAAGAATTTAGTCATACAAAGAGTAAAATCCAAGATGGCTGCTGGCGGCCATGTTTTTTGGCCGAATGACCCCAAAATGACTCGTTCCCATCTACATGTCATTATTAACATTCTGACAATTTCATGATAATCAGACAAACAGTACGGCCTGTAGCCCGTGCTAATGGATTGAATTTTGAAATCAAAGATGGCCACTGGCGGCCATGTTTATTTTCTGAATGACCCCAAAATTAATCATTCTGGTCTAAATGTTGATGTCAACAGCTATGACAAATTTCATAATGATCCGACCAAAGGTACGACCTGTAGCCTGCATTGTTGACATCTTACGTACACACGCACACACGGACGACAAAGCCATGGCAATAGCTCAAACTTTACAAAGTAAAGTTGAGCTAACAATAAGTAGTTGCCTATTTAACAGCACTGAAGTGAACTGCCAAACCCGAAACAAACTGGGCTGGATATTTTACGTTTTGAAATTACCACTGACATTTGACATTATTCAAAATGAATATAGCTAGATAATTTTACTTACATTTGCTATATACTGCTTAGAGAAATTGTTTTTCAAGTACTATATCATTTTGAGAATAAAATACACTACTAGAAACCTACCACAAAAATTAAATTCTGCCAGGTAAAGTCTTATCTTATAATTAGCACATACATCTCCCCAAATCTGATGGTCCTGATCTGCTTCCGATTCAATTCGTTGAAAATGGTACGCTATATGATTCTAGATAAATGGTCTAATTACAAATAAACACCAACCGTTTATTAACCGATGTCGATCTGCCTTTGAACACGAAAGGAGGTGCATAAACGTCTGGTCCATTGGTTGAATTCCTCCCTCAAATATACTCTCTACATATTCCCATTTCGTCAGGTGCATCAGAACATCACGTTTAGAAAGGCTGGCTATCGTACATCCCATGCTGAATGGACACACCTATGAATGCAACAGAAACAAAATTAGTTTATAGTTTAAACATATTTTTATTTCCAAATCCAAAATAACATAAGGCCAATAAAAATAAATTGCTAGATTTACATCCAACTTTTTCAGAAAACTGGGGGAGGGCGTATTTTATTTTTTATATTTTATTCTTCCTAACATAAATGTACATGGAGAGTTCTAGATATTGAAGCAGTATCCTATCTTATATATTACAAGGTGATTTAGATTGTCCCTATTTGACCAAAATAGACTGATTAATGGATCATTGAAATGTAATTTGATGATTAACCATTCCATGACAGGAGCTTCCTGATTTTTTCGAAAACCCTGTGCCGATGCATTTTCTTATATATGCGAGTTGCCCATAGGGCGCCTCGCATATATAAGAGAATGCATTGGCCTAACAATATTTACCCTGATCTTGTAAGCCAGTGCATGCTCTTATATATGCGAGGCTCACCTTTGGGAGACTCTCATATATAAGAGAATGCACTGGCACAGGGTCTTTAATGCTGCACCAGCTCCAATCATGAAAGAGTTAAGGCATGAGAAAAAAATTTGCATAACAGATATACAAATAAAAAAAATTGAGGAGGGGACTAAAAAATAGGGTCGGGAGGGGATGTAAATCTAGCAATATTTTTATATTGCCCTACTATACAGATGATACAAATATGCAAAATAGAAGAGATAATGTATGGACATGAGGATCAGACAAGCCCGAGGGCTTATATGAAGTCTTCTCCTCTTTGGCGACATGCCCCTTCCTCAATAAGTGAGGGAGGGGTATCGATGAGACGGGAAAGGATTGAAATAATGTTTGTTAGGAGAAATGGAGATATATAACTAAGTTTGAGCTAGGGATGGAAACAGGGAGAAGATAGTGTTAGGGATAGCAAGAAGCAGGGAAGGAGAGAGATAGAGAGAGATATATATATAGGTGAGAAAGTAGAAGACAGGAGGGGGGACAGATGAATCGTGGAATGATGACAGTGGTGGGGAGTTTTAAATATTGAGTTGTTTAGTTCTAACTTTCTACACAATGATACAACGTAATGATATAAAATTTACCTTCAATTTCAATTTAAATGAGTTGATGAGTTATCACACATTCAAAATAGTCGAGGTGATCGCAAACGCGACTAGGAACGAGAGGAAAAGGTAATAAACTAGGATAATGACATATTATATACATGTAGTATTTTGGCAGCTACGAGCATATGCTATACAATTTTTCAAATAAGCTGATACCTCAATTGTGTCCAAACTCAGACGTTTGTTCTAACATTCTAACCAAAGTTGTCAGTTGAAGGATTCTCCAAGATGTATGGAGCCCGACTGATGGATTCTCCTAGATGTATGGAGCCCGACTGATGGATTCTCCTAGATGTATGGAGCCCGACTGATGGATTCTCCTAGATGTATGGAGCCCGACTGATGGATTCTCCTAGATGTATGGAGCCCGACTGATGGATTCTCCTAGATGTATGGAGCCCGACTGATGAATTCTCCTAGATGTATGGAGCCCGACTGATGGATTCTCCTAGATTTATGGAGCCCGACTGATGGATTCTCCTAGATGTATGGAGCCCGACTGATGGATTCTCCTAGATGTATGGAGCCCGACTGATGGATTCTCCTAGATGTATGGAGCCTGACTGCCAACTTTGGTGTTATAGAACACTACTGAGTATTTCTGAACAAATGTGACCCGCCATATCAAATCCAGTCGGAAGTCGGGATTTTTTTTACCCTGTGCCAATGCATTCTCTTATATATGCGAGTCGACCATAGGTCGCCTCGCATATATAAGAGAATGCATTGGTCTAACAATTTTTTACAATTTTAATAATTTTTTCTTGTATTCTTTAACAATTTTTTAATTTCACCCATACAGAGCCCCAGACAAACATGAGCAGACGACACTCTTCTATATGCTTCTATATATGTGTGGGGCTCACTGCCGGGTAATGGATGTTTTTTATTTTATGTCCTAAAAATTGTCAGAAACATTTCTTTAAAAAAAATGATAAAAAATTGTTAGGCCAATGCATTCTCTTATATATGCGAGGCGACCTATTGTCGACTCGCATATATAAGAGAATGCATTGGCACAGGGTAAAAAAATCCCGACTACCGACTGGATTTGATATGGCGGGTCACAAATAAGGTTTAAGGTAAACTAGCATATCCTTGTAGCAATCAACATGTGTCAGTTCCCCATTACGGACTCTATATATGGGTGTTTTCTGTTATCGTGTTTTTAACTTGTCAATGTGGATATGGGCGAATATGTGAAATATGAAGGTACTTGGATATTGGAAAACAATTCAAATGTCGTAGAAGAAAACCGAAAAACCAACAGTTTAGTGTATTTGCCTCGAGCTGGCAGCGCATCAACACAATAACGTGTCAATCGTCAAGGCGTTCGTCACTTCTTTGGCAATGGGTGTGTGTTTATTGGTGTATCAATGCAATGTCCGTTGCATGTTTGGCGATGAATATTTCAGAACTTATATATATATATATGCGCCCTTTGTGAATACATATCATGTGGTGAGTAAATATTTCCAAACAAACTTTAGTAGGCACGTTCGATTTTAAAAATGTTTTCACATCCTTTCTCACCGAGTGTACAGTATGCACAAAATATCACATATAATCAACTACCTATATATACGTTTTTTCACAATCACTACATTAAAGTGATAATAATATGATCTTGAGGGCGTTACCATTTTTTACTATGGTTTTCTTGTATATTATGTTTTTGAGCATTTGCTTTCGCCTCAGCCATTGTGAATGCGTGCCACTCACAACTAGAAACCACGTGATTTCCCACCGTGAGTATAATATCTCAAATCGTTCATATCTTGGAATTGTATAGCAGTAGGAAAACTTGCATCACACATACCCAGCTGGACAAAACAAGTCTCCATTGGCACCGCGGTGTATTTGCCGTTTGGCCGCAGTGTTTGTAACTGCAGTTGAGCACCGCGGCCGAACAGCAAGTACACTGCGGCCGAACGGCAAGTTCACTGCGGCCGAACAGCAACTACCCTCGCGGCCGAATGACATGTACACCGTGGTTAGATTTCTGGTTTGTATCATTTTTTTTCAGTTTAATGAAAATACACCGCGGCAACTACACCATGCCAAATAGCAAGTAAACCGCGGCCCAACTGTATTTGCGGTGCATTTGCATTTCGGTCGCGGTGGCAACGCTAACCGCACCGCAGTTAAGTGGACACTTGTTTTGTCCAGCAGGGTACCTTAACAATATGACCTTGCTCCGCTCGAAAGCAGATGTCACCAGCTGTATGGACATCTCTCAATATGGTGATTCTGGCATCAGCATAACCCTGACGAACAATCTGTACGAGATCTCTGCATGTCACGAGGCACTCCTGAGTTGTCAATAATGATGCCAAGTGGTCACCTTCCAAACAGCCATCATCTGTGATATAATAGATCAATAGTCAGTTGGTATATATACGGAAGTGATTATTGCCACAACACAAATATAAAACTATAAACTTATAATAAACGTTGGTATGTTTCAGAATATAGCACATTGTGAACTATATAGTTTTAAACATACTTATAACTATGTAATCTTTGACCCGAGATGGTCACTTTAAGTTAGCGAAAGTGCCTATTGCCACAGCAAAAATATAATTTTAAACTAACAAATTTGCGTTAGTCTATATGGCGATTTCTGGCTTTATATGCTTTCTGGATGCGGTTCAAATTATATCACATGGGGAATCATAGATGTATTAGAACAAAATATATAGAAGTATAATTTGTTTTTGTATTACTTATATAGAAGTATAATAATTATGCGACTCAACATTTTGATTAGGGTCCCTGGACATGAATATTCTACTAATTGTAATTTCGGGGGCAAACCCCAGGATGGTCGATTAGACTGAGAGGTCTATTCCTTCACCCTTCATGTTAATTTTTAGATTTCAAGTCTTCATTTCTGTTTCTTTCTCTTTTCTCTTCGGTGCAGTTTTTCTCTGGAAGATGGTGGAGACGTGGCTTGTTTCTGTCTTTCTTGTTCTTCCTTAATCCTTTCAGTGCCAGGGGCCGATCTCATCGGCCCTAATTTACGGTCTGTAAAATCGGCCCTAAAAAAATTAAATAATTATAAATGTTTTTTTGTTTTTTGTTTTTGTTTTTTTTAAAGATTGTTTTGGGTTGAAATTGTTTTGGGTATGCTTAAGCATGCTATAGCGAATTTAAAAACAAACTGGATAAAACCTTAGGGGCATGTTATAACTCAAAACTATCACCAAGTATTCATAGTAATAATTTTGATGCCCATGAAAAACGTAAGATTCCCTGGCACTAAACCTACAAAATAAGTCTGTTAAAGAATATAAGAAAAAAATTATTAAAATTGTAAAAAATAATAACAAATGATGAAAAATTGTTAGGCCAATGCATTCTCTTATATATGTGAGGTGACCTATGGTCGACTAGCATATATAAGAGAATGCATTGGCACAGGGTATATGGGTTGATACAAAAATCGGACCTGGCACTGAAAGGGTTAAATAGATGAATGTTCTCATCTGCTATTGCCATCTGGATTTCTAGTTGTCTCCGCTTCTCGAGCTGTTTCTTCATCTTCAGCAGCCCCAGGCGGTGGTCGTTGCCGTGGGGGTGAAGTCCGATGTATGTCGGCGTCTTCGGGACAGTGTGGGTGTCCTCCACCGTCTGTGATGGAAATGGTGGTGATTCCATCAATACCACGGTGTGGCTCCGGCGTCCCGGTTTCCGCTGGTGGTAATCTCGGTGACGGCATCGACGGTGGGCAGGTGGTCTTGTTTTGAGGATACCCTTACATTTTCACAGTGTATTCACAGTGTACTTGCAGTGTAGAGAAACAAGGTCTCTACAGTGTACACTGCAGTCGTAGTGTAGGAAATGGCACACTGCAGTCGTAGTGTAGGAAATGGCAGTGTACTTACAGTGTGCTTGCAGTGTACCTGAGGTGTATTTGCAGTGTGTTTCAATTATTTAAATGAGCTATGGGAGTGTACCTACAGTGTGCCTACAGTGTAGATGCAGTGTAGAGAATGGCAGTGTGGCTGCAGTGTACTGACAGTGTGGCTACAGTGTAGGGTTGGCAGTGTATTTGCAGTGTGCTTACAGTGTAGATGCAGTGTAGGTACTGGCAGTATATATGCAGTGTACATGCAGTGTAGTTACATGGGCGGGGGGAGTAATGTGGATAGACATGCTTTGAACCATTCATATAAATTTTATTTTTGAATCAATATTGCAACAAGTTAACAATCAACAATGCATTTTATCAGAATGGAGAAGGCTCTAAGTACTAATTCAAGAAAAATAGTCCAGGCTTCATCCTTTAGATTGTGGTCTGCAATACATTTTTGATACAACATTTGTACTACTTTTCTACTTTTTTATTACATCTGATCACTTTTGGATAAATTAGTTAAGAAATTCATATTTTGTTCTGTCAGTGTGCTATATTGTCAAAATATAGTCAACCTTAAAATTAAACTAATATATGGACCAGATGTGACCAAAATCAGAACACATTTCAGGGTTAATATATTATGGTTGTTAATATTGAGCACAATTAGGTCATCACGTTCTGGTATCATTTAGTTGAACAAAGGACAGCGGTATTCTCAACATATCCAGTCTGTTTAATAAGTGCCATAGTTTAATCAGTGGCAATTATTGGGATGTCGGGTATCTGGAATGAACAATTCTGATGTCTAAAGGTGGAAAGATATAATCCTAATATCCATTGTTTTCACGTGAGTTGTTGCTCCTCACAAATATGTGACCCACCATATCAAATCCAGTTGTAAGTCGGGATTATTTTCCCTGTGCCAATGCATTCTCTTATATATGCGAGTCGACCATAGGTCGCCTCGCATATATAAGAGGAATGCATTGGCCTAACAATTTTTTATCATTTTTTTTAAATAAATGTTTCTTACAATTTTTAGGACATAAAATAAAAAACATTCATTACCCTGCAGGGAGCCCCACACATATATAGAAGCATACAGAAGAGTCTCGTCTGCTCATGTTTGTCTGGGGCTCTGTATGGGTTAAATTATAAAATTGTTAACGAATACAAGAAAAAATTATTAAAATTGTAAAAAATTGTTAGGCCAATGCATTCGCTTATATATGCGAGGCGACCTATGGTCGACTCGCATATATAAGAGAATGCATAGGTAAGATGTAATCAAAATAATAAAAAATAAGTAATTGAAATACTCTCCAATTTTCGAAGTATTGGATTATAAATACAATATAACTACAGAATATGATTACCCATCCCTGAGATTTATGTTGATGGTTTGGCTTTAGATCTGTGGCGAGATATTTTGCACAATATGGCTTGGCTAATGTCTCTTGATGTTGTATCTTGTCTTGGATGGCCATCCCTACCATTGCCATCTGGTCTTTGATTTTGTAGTATGAAAGCTGAGAAAAAACAAAAGATAATAACTGTAATATAGTTTTTTTGTCATGTTTTATTGAGATACATGTATATATACTCAGTGCCCACATTGTTGTCCTACATATACATTAGTATTAATACTAATGCATATGTAGGAGAACAATGTGGGCACCAATTAATGAACACCAAGGCACCCCTCAAAATTATGGAAATACCAACATACAAGCAGTGCATATACCATGTATTATTATTTACACTCCTAGTTTGTTGACACCAATTCACATCGCTGATTGTAAACATCGGGTCACATGGACACCAACATGTTACTCCAGCATGTGACCATATACATCCACATGTGGTGTATGTTGCAACTCAGGAATGAGCTACATGTAGTCTCAAATGCCAATTGGTCATGTATCGTTGATAATCATCTGTGTATCACTGACAGTGTGTGTGACATTCTTATTATTTAACGTTCCACTTCAGGAGAAAAACATGCTCAATTCACTTCAAATTACAAATAAAACAACAAATGTCCTCCATGTTGTCCGTAAAGTATAAATATAAGAAAATTAAAGTTACACATGTATATAAGAAAGTGTCACATTTTTTTAATCGATACATGGTAAAAATCAGGGGCGCCGGAAGAGGGGGGCAGAGGGGGGCGGGCGGGGGCAGGACTTGCCCTTTTTCTGGAGACATAAAATGCTTTTTGTGTGTGTAATCTTAATTTTAATAGCAAAATGTGACTTTTTTGGTCCAAATACCACCAATTTCACATGGAATATTAATTTTTATTCAAACAAATACCATTAAAATAGGGATTTTTGCCACAATGAATTTATGGTTATTTTCCCGAGTTTGCGGAGAAAATTCCCTTTTTTGGCGGAAAAGTGCCCTTTTTGTAGGCTCTGCCCCCCCCCCTGCCCTTGGATGCTTCCGGCGCCCCTGGTAAAATGAAAATGTTATTAACACAAAAAAAACCACTCAATATGATGTTACACCTGTACCAGATATTTGTTGCATTTGCACTTTGCTTTCTGTGAATGACACAATATTCAGCCAAGGTTGAAGAAATACAAACCAAATATATTCGCCATATTTCTTCAAAAAGCGGGTGTATAAACATGAAATGAAAAGCTAAAACAAAATCATAATGGCATCTGACTGCCCTTAATTTTTTAGACCAAGAATATAGAGGAAATAGTTTTATTTTATACAGAGTCTTATTTCTAATTCTTTTACATAATTGGTTCGAAATTGTCAGCTTATCAATCCTCCACCCCCCATCATCATATCTTGCCCAATCAACAGAGATATAGTTATAAATATTGTACTTACCAATTTGTAGAACAAACTGTATCCAGGACAATTTGATCTTCTCTGAATGTTTGATTTTTCGATAAAAAAAATTTGAATAATTTGTTCAGTTTTTAAACATAGAATCCAGGTTATCCAGGCTCAATATATCTTGAAGTCATTACAGTCTTATGAATCTCAAGGCTTATATTGAATGGAACATATCACCAGTTTACAGACAGAACATAAGTATAAACTGATAGAACAAAGCAAATACCGTACTGGTAACTGTTGAAATTCAAATTGTTAGTGAATATATAACAACATGTCTCAGCAATTATACAGGCATCATGAATCTAGCTTAGCATGGTTTTAAATTACCCAGTACTGAATTATTTTTAGAAATTCTGGCTGATGATATTTAGGTCATTCCTTGCATGGCATCAAACTGTGATGCAGTATAGTTGCAGTGTGGCCTTTCCGTTTGCACATTCGAACAAGTCCCAGCAGTCAGCAGTGTAGTTGCAGTGTAGCCTTCTCATGCTCTCATTGAAACAAGTCCTGACAGTGTGGCTGCAGTGTAGTTTTCTATGCTCACATAAGTGATTAAGTCTCTGCAGTGTGGTTGCAGTGTAGCTTTTTCATGGTGTCTTTCAAACAAGTACATGCATGTGCAGTGTGACTGCAGTGTACACTGTAAGCTCACTGCAGTTGAAGTATTCCTGCAGTGTACACTGGAACTACACTGCAACCACACTTCAGAGTGCAGTGTACACTGCATCAATGTAAGGGTAGTGTTTTGGGGGGGGGCTAACGCCGGGATTCTTGAATGGGCCAAGAGGCCCATTCCTTAACCCCTCATTTTATTGCCTTTATTTGAAATCATGAAAAAAAAAAAGGAAAAAAAAGCATTTTTATACATTCCTATAATTATTTTCTTCTGTGTTTCTTCTTTCTTGGAGGCTTCTCTCCTGAAGATGAAGGAGACGGAGCTGGTTTCTGTCTTAGTTGGTATTGCTGTTCCTGTTGTTCGTGATTTTTTTCCCACTTTGCAGCTTCTGCCAGCACAGCGTCTGCTTTCTTCTGTAGATTGTGTAGCAGTTCACTTCCTTCATCCTCGGTAGGAGCAGGGGGTGGTCGTTCCGGCCCCTCTTCGCCTCGAAGTCGGCAACAGGGACGGCCAGTGTGACATCGGTGTCCCTGTCGATTCCGCTAGGGGTGGTTGGATCCACGACGGCGAGCTGATGGTCCTGCTCGGAGGCCAAGTGGGGAGGCTGGGCGTCTCTCAGCCTTCTCCTGTCTCCACCTGGCCCTCATGCCGGCGTCCCTGCGGCGGCGTGATGGTGTCTTCTTTTTCTTTCTTTCCATCCCGTCAGTGGTGGTCTGGCCAGCCCCGGACCGGTGGATTCCGGTCGGTCCTACCGAGCCACGGCCAGCAGAGGGTTCTGCCGGGGCGACTCGGTACTCCAAAACCACGTCCAGTCTGCCCGCGTTGACATGTACATGCCAACCAAGACAATAGGCAGACGGGAATCCGCTCAGCACGTTGCGGACTTGGCTGGGGATTAAGCTACATGTATCCATGTCCAGCCAAGCCGTCAAAAAACTCACGGTCATTCAACGGATTAGTGCATGTGCACTGCTCCGTCAAGTGACCGGAACAAGAAATGATGGTGGTCTTGTTCTGTTCGTTACCATATACATGTATATAGCCTGTTATACAAAAAAACGGTATGACACTTGATGATCGAGTACATCGTGTCACCGTAGTTAGTATCACACCAGTCCAAACAATGTTCGAATACAATGTAAAATAATTGAGGTGTTGTCCCAGGATATTTCAGTTGTTTTGATATACCGACACAGAAGAATGTCAGTAGACGATGAGATGAATGTATGGATATCCCCGCCATATGTCAGTTTTTATTAGAGAATGCATTAAAAACAATAAAACAATAGCACAAGCTTCGGACAACACAGGAGCTACACCTCAATTATGTTATATATATATATATATATATACATATACATATATATATATATATATATATACACATGTATATTCCAACCATTGTTTGAATGGGTAATTGTTGCCGACAAAGGTTAATGTAATTAAAGACATGAACTACATGTATTTCAAAATTAAAGCGGAATACAAGTATACGTATATTAATCGATGCTTCTACTGGTGATAATTTCAAATTTGTAAATTGTTAATAATTATTTCTTAATAACATGAGGGGTAAAGGGAAGGGAATATCGACCCTTTTGGTATTTCACCAATTCGCGGCGACAATTTCAGTTCTGATCCGCGTATAGTTGATCGGTGTATCAAATGATTGCATGGATATATATCGATGAATCACCGTGGCAGGGGGATATATGATTGTATTTTTTATATTTAAAAAAAAAATTTGTTCTGCGTTTTACCACGGCTATCCCATCGATAAGTAAGCTGCACCATCAACAAAACAAGTTGTTTTAAACTTGATTATGGTGAATAAAATGCTACAATGATGTCGAGAATATATTAATCTAACATTTTGTACCGAAATATCGTCATGTAACGGTGAAAATAAATGCATTTGTTGTTTTGATGTTTGTTCTGCCTTTTATCACGGCTGTTCTGCGTTTTACCGTGTCTGTCCCATCGACGAGGAAATATGAATGCATTGAATGATTTTGTTGTTTACATGTTCGTTCTGCAATTTCCAATGGTTGTTCGCTGCTGTCCCATCAACGAAACAAGTTGTTTAAATATTGACTATGTATGGTTAATAAAATGCTACAATGATGTCGAGAAGATGTTAATCTAACATTTTATGCAAAAATATCACCGTGGGACGGGGAAATATGAATGCGGTGAATGATTTTGTTGTTTACATTTTCATTCTGCAATTTCCTAAGGTTGTTCTGCATGTTACCGCCTCCGTCCCATCAGCGTAAAAACAAGTTTTAATCTTGATTATGGTCATTAAAATGCTACAATGTTGTCGAGAAGATGTTAATCTAACATTTTATGTAAAAATATCGCTGTGGGACGGGGAAATATGAATGCGGTTAATGATTTTGTTGTTTATATTTTAGTTCTGCAATTTCTTAATTTTTTAAGGTTGTTCTGCATTTTACCGCTTCCGTCCCATCAGCGAAAAAAGTTGTTTTAATCTCGATTATGGTCATTAAAATGCTACAATAATGTCGAGAAGATGTTAAACTAACATTTTATGCAAAAATATCACCGCGGGACGGGGAAATATGAATGCAGTGAATGATTTTGTTGTTTACATTTTCCTATGGTTGTTCTGCGTTTTACCGCGTCTGTCCCATCGATGTAAAAAGTTGTTTTAATCTTAATTATGGTCACTAAAATGGGATCCCCAATAAAATGCTACACTGATGACTATATAAAGCCATTTTGGTGCTGCTACATGCTGTATTATTGATAAACAACGGGTTTTTGTCCCGTCCCATCTTAGGGGTCCATCTTAGCTGTTCTGCGTTTTCTAATACCGTCCCATACCGTCTCATCCCATCTCATCACGTTCTGCAATTTCCAAAGGTTCTGCGTTTTACCACTGCTGTCCCATCAGCGAAAAAAGTTGTTTTAATCTTGATTATGGTCATTAAAATGCTACAATGATGTCGAGAAGATGTTAATCTAACATGTTATGCAAAAATATCACCATGGGATGGGGAAATATGAATGTGGTGAATGATGTTTTTGTTTACCATTTCGTTCTCCAATTTCCTAAGTTCTGCGTTCTACCGCTTCTTTGCCATCAATGAAAAAAGTTGTTTTAATCTTGATTATGGTCAATAAAATGCTACACTAATGTCGAAAAGATATTAGTCTAACATTTTGTGCAACCATATCACAGTGGGACGGGGAAATATGAATGCGGTGCTTGATTTTGTTGTTTACATTTTCGTTCTGCAATTTCCTAAGGTTGTTCTGCGTTTTACCGCCTCCGTCCCATCAGCGTAAAAAAAAGTTTTAATCTTGATTATGGTCATTAAAATGCTACAATGTTGTCGAGAAGATGTTAGTCTAACATTTTATGTAAAAATATCGCTGTGGGACGGGGAAATATGAATGCGGTGAATGATTTTGTTGTTTATATTTTTGTTCTGCAATTTCTTAAGGTTGTTCTGCGTTTTACCGCTTCCGTCCCATCAGCGAAAAAAGTTGTTTTAATCTCGATTATGGTCATTAAAATGCTACAATAATGTCGAGAAGATGTTAATCTAACATTTTATGCAAAAATATCACCGCGGGACGGGGAAATATGAATGCGGTGAATAATTTTGTTGTTTACATTTTCATTCTGCAATTTCCGATGGTTGTTCTGCGTTTCACGCTGCTGTCCAATCAACAAAAACAGTTGTTTTAATCTTGATTATGGTCACTAAAATGCAACACTGATGTCGAGAAGATATTAATCTAACATTTTGTGCAAAAATATCACCGTGGGACAGGGAAATGTGAATGCATGGAGTGATTTGGTGTTTACATTTTCGTTCTGCGTTTTACCGTAATGGCCTATTTTCTATGTGTCTATTTTTAGCCGATATTATGCGCTTTGTGTTGGCGAATGAGACTATTAAGTCGTTGGTCCCTGTACGCCATGTTAATACCGACTATATATAACCATTTTGGTGCCGCTACATGCTGTATTATTGATAAACAGCGGGTTTTCTAACATTGCCCCAAATACCGTCCCATCCCATCGTCCCATTCTGCGTTTTAGTCACTCCCCATAGGACCATGAAATTTTATAATTTGGCCCACAGTATACACCGGTGGAGTTAATAATATAATGGTTAATTTCAGTAAAATACTCCCCTCTCAACAACAAACAGTCTTGTCTTTTGAAAACTTTCAGTTTGACGTTGCGAGTTTATATTCCATAATAATTAGTACAAAAGGAACACTTTTAAATATTTTTAAAATGTTTTAAGTATGTGAGGTGATGAGCTCGTAGTCTGTTTGCATTGTGAATCTCTGATTTCTCACATGCCCTGATGTATGATTGACCTAATTTGTACACGATATTGCTAGCTATAGGACCCACTATTTCGATGAACCCATGTGCATGTCTGGAGTGTCATTAATCATAATCACACCATGATATAAGGCCTAAGTTAATCTTATTTGATGGAATATGTATCTATGAAGTTATTTTTATAAGATTAGAAAAAGGCCACAGATATATCCTAGCTTGTGAGCGTGGTTTAGCTGTGGTTCGTTAATACGCTAGCGTATGGTCATATTAACTCCTGATATCCCCTCCCCAATAACACAGGAGGTACAAAATAACCCAATTATGGCCTGGAGGTTTAAGTGATAACTCCATATAACCTAAAAAAAAGGGGTACTAAACTGGTCAAAATCGGTTCAGTGTGTTGCGAGAAAGGCCTCATTAACTTCCTATTAGATTCCCAATTGCACGTACATATATATCTATTATATATTTTGAAAGTTCTGTGTGTGTGTGTATCTATCTGTCTGTCTGTCAGTAATCGATGGACTCAAATACGGCTGAGCCAATTTCGATGAAACTTGGTATGTGGGGGTATTTTCGGGTCAGGACTAACATAGGCCTATTAATTTGTCCGTGCGAGGTCAACTTTTCACGTGCCGAGGTCAAATCTGTTTTTACGCCGTTTTGCGCTAATATATTTCAGTTCGGTGCTTACAAATCGATTCGAAACAGCGCAAATAATAACATGCCAGTCATAATAATGACACTATGAGAATCTTTCGTGTTTCCTCTTTCCAACGATATATAATATGTATGTATCCGTTTTAGTTATCTGCCTCAATTATTAAGAAGAAGTGGTACGATCTTCTATCAGGGTAAAAACAATGCGTAACTTCTATGACGTCGTTAGAGGTCATAAAGTTAGATCACGTTAACTCTTAACAGGCCGATGCATTTGACTGTTTCAGACGTCTTGGCGATATCTCGGGCACCGATGGTAATTTATCTTTACGTTGAAACTTGATAATTAATGAGCGTGTGTATATGAGGCGCGTTTATATACTTCAGTGGAAATCAAATCGGGTTAAACTGGCGGATTTCGACGGGTACTTTTGTCGGGTACTTTTGTTCGGGCACTGTGTTTTGGACGGGTCAAATCGTGACCCCACTTGACCTTGGCCTTCAAAATAGACAATTCAAGGTCAAAGCCCGGACGAAGTCGGGTCACCTTCTAGTCTACTATATATTTTGAGAACTAAGGAATATATATATCTGTATATATATCCATATATATATCCTCTATAGACTCGAAAACGGCTCGACCGATTGAGCCCAAACTTGCTACCTAGGAGTACTTTTGGCCGGGAAGTGTCATGGACGGGTCAGATTGTGACCCCGACCTGACCTTGACCTTCAAAATGGTCAATTCAAGGTCAAATTGGGTAAAATTGGCGGATTTCAACGAAATTTGATACCTAGGCTACTTTTGTCCGGGGAGTGTTTTGGAAGGTCAAATCATTACCATGACTTGACCTTGAATGGTCAATTCAAGGTCAAATTGGGTAAAACTGGCGGATTTCGACGAAATTTGATACAATTCAAGGTCAAATCGGATCCAATTTCGCATGCGCCCATGTCCTTGCTCATATACGCTCACATAGTCATGTTTCTGACAAAGGCATGGGACGAATCCCGCCAGTGGCGGGCTAATCTGCTAGTCTAATATATATTTTGGGACTTCTGTTTGTCTGTCTGTTAGCTATGGCCGCGAAAACGGCTGGACCGACTGAGCTCAGACTTCCAATCTATTAAGGTTAAAAAGTCACGGGCAGTGTTTACCGCCGTTTTGGAGAAGCTCAGAGCACCCATTCTCCACTACGAGTCACAAAAATGACCGTCATTGGCACTGTGGGGTTAATCGCGTTGATAGTTAAAGAGCGTTCGTATCCGCAGTGTCGTTGATAAAGAGCGTATGCGTGTAATGTGATTTTTACGTCTGGGTCCACACGTGAGCGTGACTGCATCCAGACATGAGCGTGTTGTGTGATTCTTACGAACGGGGGAGATTTTCATTGGGTCAGTTTTTTCACCTTGAAACGGGTACCCACAAACATACCTCATTTAGGGACGGGTACCATCACGGGACGGGTACCATAATTTCTCTTGATTAAAAAGGCAGAATTAACTCAAATTAAATTAAAAAATTAACGGATTTCGACGAAATTTGATACATAGGGATACTTTTGTCGGGGGAGTGTTTTGGAAGGGTCAAATCGTTACCCCGACCTGACCTTGACCTTCAAAATGGTCAATTCAAGGTCAAAGCCCGGACGAAGTCGGGTCACCTGCTAGTCTTCTATACTATATATTTTGAGACTGCCTTATATATGTATATATATTTGTGTGTGTGTATATATGTGTACTTCATGGAATCGAAAACGCGTGGACAGATTGAGCTCAAATTTCGTATATAAGTGTAAAAACCCACGGACACCGTAGTTGTCGCATTTTGGAGAAGCTCAGAGCACCCGTTCTCCAATCTCAGTCACAAAAAACGGCACTGCGGTGGTTAATCAAGTGATAATTTAATGAGCGTTTGTTTTTGACGCATCGCCATAAAGAGCGTCTGTTTACCATTCAACGTTATTAGGCCTAAACAAATAATACCTTTGTTTCCGCTAACGAGCTAAACAAAATTAGGGTAGGTAGGTAGGCTTAATTTTTTATTTTTTTTAACTTTTTTTTTTCTTCAGTATCTTTAAAAATAACTGTATAATACTTGTCAATAACCCAAACTATGCACTTCTTAGCCCCAATCAGGTTAACCCAGATGACAGAGGAACTAGAAACTCCAATTCAATCTTACATATGCTTTAATATTTACATATATACTAGTCTATATACTAAGATAGTCTTTGATAATCCTAATATTTCCTATATGGTCTGGCGACAACTGGAGTCAGTCCAGCACCACTGCACTGTTCACATATTGGAGTGACCGTCTTGTACCGATCTCTTAAGGATGGCTTCACAACACCATCTTCTCCGCATTCAGTGAAGGATCTAGGTATTTTTTGGGGACACCTGTTTTTGGGCAATGATATGCCGAAGGCATAACCTGAAGGCCTGATCAGAGGAATGTTTGGGAAGGGTGACCCCCTGATGATGGTGGGGGTTCTTCCCCTGGAAAAATTTTGAAAATCCATTGCATTTAGATCTAATCTAAGGCTCTTTGAGTCAGTATTTTGAATTTTACAGAGAGGTCAATTTTATCAAGTTTCTCAAGCATAACTTTGGAACTTTTTATATATGTATGGATTGGAAATGCTTATAAGTTATTGTCAGATATCTTTTGGTTCTATGGATTATGCTTATCGGAAGCCTTATCCTGCTTGAAATTAGACTTGCCATCATCACTCTAATTCATAAATAGGCTATTTTATAAAATTCAAGTGAGACACACACGGTACATAATATACTACATGTAGATGTAATACAGAAATCCTACATGTACATGTAGTACAGAAACAATGTACATGTATTAAGATAGTAATGACTATATATGGTACTAATCTCTATGTTAATTTTTCATTTGGTATTATGAGATCCCACTTGATAACCAGGTTGATTTGATCAAATTGTTAATGTTCCTGTGCTGTAATTGATTGAAATACTGAAGTCTGAACGCTGAATGATAACATACCGTACCTGAACTCAAATTATTTGAAGTTTTCACAGATGAAAGCTAGATAAAGCCAAACATACTTTACAGTATGATTCCAACTGTTAAACTTAAATCTTTTTGTAAACTTTAAATAATTTTTTTTTTTTTTTTTTTTTTTTTTTTTTTTGGTCCAATTTTTTGTTTTGTTTTGCAATGGCAATAAAAAGTTTAGGGTCGGCGGTTTAAAATAGGGTCGGTCTGGTTAGCAGAAACAAACGTATTATTTGTTTAGGCCTTAGCATCTGCAGAGAGATATAAGGGAACAATACTTTTGAGTGGTTTCCTATGCGGGGAGATTTATTAGATGCCATAGTACTCTTACAACATCATTGTTATAGTATTATGACACTTAGGTCAGGGCTTGGGGGGGGGGGGTTGTTAGTGTGGATATAGGCATCATGCTTCTCAGAAATCCCGGTTACAAACAAACACTCACAATTTCGTCTTTTGCATCAGATACCAACACCTCGACCGATCGGGACGAAACTTGGTACCTGAGTGTAGTTTGACCAGGTGGTCGTCGTTGTCGTATTGGCGAGCCCGTGCGACGCCCGTGCAGCGCATGCGCAGACGAGATCTCGGAAACGGGTGGAGCTATCGACTTGAAATAAGGTATGTGAATGTATCTTGCCCCGGATACGGATTTTATCGGGTCGCCGAGCCTGTGCGACGCCAGCTTCGCGCAGACCAGATCTCGGAAACGGGTGGAGCTATCGACTTGAAATTTGGTTTTCGGGCTCAACAATTTTTCATCGGGTCAGTTCTTTCCGCCCGATGTACCTTAAATCTTTTAGGGACGGGTACCATAATTTCTCTTGATTAAAAAGGCACAATTAACTTGTTGAAAAGCCAAAAAAATGTCATGTTTCTGACCAACGCCGCCAGTGGCGGGCTAACCTGCTATACTATATATTTTGAGACTTCCGTATATATATATGTATGTGTGTGTGTGTGTGGGTACTTCATAGAATCTAAAACGGCTGAGCGGATTGAGCTCAAACTTCCTATATATCTAAGGGTAAAATCCCACGGCCACCGTCGGCGTCGCGTTTTGGAGAAGCTCAGAGCACCCGTTCTCCAATCTCAGTCACAAAAAACGGCACTGCGGTGGTTAATCAAGTGATAATTTAATGAGCGTTTGTTTTTGACGCATCGCTATAAAGAGCGTTTATTTACAATTCAACGTTATCGCTCAAAATTTAGCATCTGCAGAGAGATATAACAATACTTTTGAGTGGTTTCCTATGCGGAGAGAAGTACTTTTAGACGCAGTTGATTTACAATTCTTTGTGAATAGCTAGACTGCCATTCGTTCGACTTGTTTTAGATCAAACAATATTCTCTGTCGCACTCATATTTCGTCATGAACGAATCCACTGTAATCGACCTATTTTTAGAACGCAACACATGATACCAAACAAAATTACGTCGCGTTGGTGATGGGGTTCACGGGGGGGTTAATTGACTGTCAGCTCTTTGCGGGGACTATTGACCATCTCGTAAGGGTGGACAACCTCTGTCAGGGGCTGCTCAATTTTAGGGACGGGTATCATAATTTCTCTTGATTAAAAAGTCTGTTGTTCCCAGGAACGGGGAAGTTTAGGACTGTCCGCTCTTTGCGGGGACTATTGACCATCTCGTAAGGGTGGACAACCTCTGTCAGGGGCTGCTCAATTTTAGGGATGGGTATCATAATTTCTCTTGATTAAAAAGTCTGTTGTTCCTAGGAACGGGGAAGTTTAGGACGGGTACCATGAATTAACTCATTGAAAAACAAAGAATGCGTTGTCTGTCGTTCCTAGGAAGGGGGGGATTTCATTGGGTCAATTTTTCCGCCAGAAAAAGGCACAATTAACTCATTGAAAAACAAAGAATTAAATTAAATTAAATAAAATTCAAAAAAACATAAATTTAATTTAAAAAACATTAAATTAATATTAAAAAATAATAAAAACAAATAATTACAAAAATGTCATGTTTCTGACCAACCACGCCAGTGGCGGGCTAACCTGCTAGTCTCATATATATTTTGAAGACCTCTGTCTGTCTGTCTGTATGTATGTCATTTATACAAATCTACGATTCTCGACCGATCGGGACGAAACTTGGTACGTGTGTGTAGTTTGACCAGGCGGTCGTCGTTGTCGTATTGGCGAGCCCGTGCGGCGCCCGCTTCGCGCATGCGCAGACGAGATCTCGGAAACGGGTGGAGCTATCGACTTGAAATTTGCTATGTGAATGTATCTTGCCCCGGATACGAATTTTATCGGGTCGCCGAGCCCGTGCGACGCCAGCTTCGCGCATGCGCAGACCATATCTCGGAAACGGGTGGAGCTATCGACTTGAAATTTGGTATGTGAATGTATCTTGCCCCGGATACGAATTTTATCGGGTCGCCGAGCCCGTGCGACGCCAGCTTCGCGCATGCGCATACCAGATCTCGGAAACGGGTGGAGCTATCGACTTGAAATTTGGTATGTGAATATATCTTGCCCTGGATACGAATTTTATCGGGTCGCCAAGCCCATGCGATGCCAGCTTCGCTCATGCGCAGACCAGATCTCGGAAACTGGTAGAGCTATCGACTTGAAATTTGGTTTTTGAATAGCCGGATGAATAGCCCGGACAACGTCGGGCTCATCGCCTAGTCTCATATATATTTTGAAGACCTCTGTTTGTCTGTATGTTTGTCTGTATGTCTGTATGTCATTTATACAAATCTACGATTCTCGACCGATCGGGACGAAACTTGGTACGTGTGTGTAGTTTGACCAGGCGGTCGTCGTTGTCGTATTGGCGAGCCCGTGCGGCGCCCGCTTCGCGCATGCGCAAACGAGATCTCGGAAACGGGTGGAGCTATCGACTTGAAATTTGCTTTGTGAATGTACATGTATCTTCCCCCGGATACAAATTTTATCGGGTCGCCGAGTCCGTGCGACGCCAGCTTCGCGCATGCGCAGACCAGATCTAGGAAACTGGTAGAGCTATCGACTTGAAATTTGGTTTTTGAATAGCCCGGATAACGTCGGGCTCATCGGCTAGTCTCATATATATTTTGAAGACCTCTGTTTGTCTGTATGTTTGTCTGTATGTCTGTATGTCATTTATACAAATCTACAATTCTCGACCGATCGGGACGAAACTTGGTACGTGTGTGTAGTTTGACCAGGCGGTCGTCGTTGTCGTATTGGCGAGCCCGAGTGGCGCCCGCTTCGCGCATGCGCAAACGAGATCTCGGAAACGGGTGGAGCTATCGACTTGAAATTTGCTTTGTGAATGTACATGTATCTTGCCCCGGATACAAATTTTATCGGGTCGCCGAGTCCGTGCGACGCCAGCTTCGCGCATGCGCAGACAAGATCTCGAAAACTGGTGGAGCTATCGACTTGAAATTTGCTATGTGAATGTATCTTGCCCCGGATACGAATTTTATCGGGTCACCGAGCCCGTGCGACGCCAGCTTCGCGCATGCGCAGACGAGATCTCGGAAACGGGTGGAGCTATCGACTTGAAATTTGCTATGTGAATGTATCTTGCCCCAGATACGAATTTTATCGGGTCGCCGAGCCCGTGCGACACCAGCTTCGCACATGCGCAGACCAGATCTCGGAAACGGGTAGAGCTATCGACTTGAAATTTGGTTTTTGAATAGCCCGGACAACGTCGGGCTCATCGGCTAGTCTACTATATATTTTGGGACTTCTGTTTGTTTGTTTGTCTGTTTGTTAGCAATGGCCGGGAAAACTACCAGACGGATTTCGACGAAATACCTAGGGGTACTTATGTCCGGTGAGTGTTTTGGATGGGTCAAATCGTGACCCGACCTGAAACTTGACCTTCAAAATGGTCAATTCAAGGTCAAATCGCGCCTTTCGACGGGATTTCGACGAAATTTGATACCTTGGAGTACTTTTGTCCAAGGAGTGTTTTGGAGGGGTCAATTCGTGACCCCGACCTGACCTTGACCTTCAAAATGGTCAATTCAAGGTCAAATCGCGCCTTTCGACGGGATTTCGACAAATTTTTTATACCTAGGTTACTTTTGTCCAGGGAGTGTTTTGGACGGGTCAAATTGTGACCCCGACCTGACCTTGATCTTCAAAATGGTCAATCAAGGTCAAATCGCGCTTTTCCGACGAAATTTGATAACTGCGCGTAAGTTATGGTAAGTATAACGTTTGGTGGCACCCGGAATTGACAGTGTTACTAGTATAGACACACACGGACCGGTGACCCGACTATTAATTGGACGAATGAAATTGACAACACAATGTCTCACTCGTCGTTTGAGGTCAAAGACATCACTGCGACATGATGGCAATGATTGACGATGCTTTATCGTTTGTCGGAGACCGCTTTGATCTAGACACTGTGTATATTTCAATTGGTCTCGAGCCGTCGGGTTATGATGCGACTCTGTGTGAAGGTCGCTTAAGGTGACGTCATTAGTGCTACTGTATATAAATGATACTGACATTAAGAACTGGCTATCGTATTCTACAACGTAGCCTATACTATAGGGCGTATTTAGTCGGAACATTAACATTTTATAGTGACCCCACTCGGCACCGGTTTATTGGTGATCACGTAACTAAACGAAATCTCGAACGCTGATATCAAATTTAAAACCTGTATAAAAGATTGTGTTTCTAATCATTATCCACCACATGTCTAATTATATAATTACATTCAGTGTGTTGGATAAATATGAAGATGTTTACTGTATTATTTCCCAAATAAATTGTTGTCAATGCATGGAAATGCGCTACGCAATGGACATTGCATCAGTCATCAGTGTACGCCATGTACGTAGAATTTTCCGTACCATGTTATCTTCGAAAGTTGTGATATCGGGAACCGACTAGTCGATGCTACGCGACTTTTGGGCCTCGACTAGTCGACTTTTAAATTCACTAATCGTTGGACGGGTCAAATCGTGACCCTGACCTGACCTTCAAAATGGTCAATTCAAGGTCAAATCGCGCCTTTCAACAGATTTTGATGTTAGATCCACGGAGGTTTTCAAAAGCAGAGGGGAAACACTCCGAACAGCCCAGACGAAGTCGGGTTACCATGCTAGTATATATATATATATATAGGCCTATATATAATGAAATGTCACTTTGAATTTTGTCATCACATAAGAGAAGACAAGATAAAATTTATTTAAAAGTCGGAGGAAATAAATATGGTGCCTGGGGCTAGATCATGTCACGAATCTCTACTCTGGCTCTAGTAGATATTAATGGCATGATCAAGTCTGATGCCTGCTTTCCGCATCGATCAACTTGGGGAAAAACCCAGAGCTGAAATTAGTATGCAACAAACACGTGATTTGGTGACGTTTTATCACGTGACTTGTACAACAACATTGTGCACAACATTTGTTGTTTCATTTTGTTGTAGCGTGTGCGGACACTTCCAACAATGTTGTATGACCCCTACAACATTGTTGCACAACATTGTTGCGACGTGTGCGCCCGGCTTAATATAAATAAGATAGATAAATTTTATTTAAACATATTACAAACACAAGCTCTGAAGAGCTTTTGACGGTTGGCACTAAATAGTACCGGGCACACGGTGTTGCGTTCTGCGCATGCGCAAAATTGTATTCCTGTGAAGTTACTTTCAGCCTCATCATTCTGCCTTTTTCTCGCGGCCAATTAATGGCGAGCCAGGTGGTCGAAACATTCTTCCCTTAATCCAAATCATTCCACCGATATGTCAATTTCTTTGCAAAATGAGAGTAAATTTCGATTTTATGATATCTTTTACTTTAAACTGTAATATTTTGGAATGACAAATTTGTCTTTTGGATACATAAATTATAGATCGAAAACATTTCTCGGCAATATCGTATAATAGCCCCTGGATTCTAAGACAGTTACATTCTGCAAATAAACAAACCAAACAGTTCCCTGCTCTACCTCTCTGTGTTTCGGTGAAAGATAATGACGTCGGAGGAAATAACAAACTCAAATACATTGTTATAAACATACGAATTCGCTGAAATGAAAATTTATTTTTTACCGGAAACTTCTATTCAGTTATTTTTAAACGTTTCTTCGCATGTTGGTTATTGCTTCGGTTGATGTTATCATTTATAATATGTTATTAACACTTTATAACGAGAGGCCGATCACGATCGGCAGATGTTTAACCCATACCTTGGCGATAGTGATCAGCTATTTTCAGTTCTGACACGAAAATCCATAAGCCATAACTCAGTTTAAAATATAAAAAAATGGATCAAACCCAAATTCGAAATCTATCTGTATTTTGGGCTGAGAAATTCACATACAAAATTTACATACATCTCAATAAAATGAGATATATCAGATGAAAGGTATTTCTGCTAAGTATAAGGAATGTTGAGAATTAAGGGTTCATTTTAACCACAAAAATCCATACAAGTGAAAGGGATATAATAGGAGAATGATTACATGAAAAATATACAAAAGCATAAAATTGATGACAAGGGTTAACAATTTTAACTCAATAAAATTAGGTACAGGTATGTCACTGGAACACTGCATTGATATCCTAAACCAGAGAGCTGTATGGAAATACAATAAACAACATATGGTTCTCTGTCCAATTACAGCTTCCACAGTGCCCTGACAATATGATGGCTAAAAATAACTCTAATTTCCAATAATACAAGTTAATCTATTCTCTCGCTCAGTGCTAACTGATATCACAGGGGTTATATATCTGCTATGGTTCTACATGATAAGCATAAAAATATCGATTCTGTTCAATCCTTAGTTAAAAAGGGCCATAACTTTGGTATAAAAAACAGGTTCTAACCCATATTCAAACTTGATCTGTATTTTGAATTGAGAAACTCACATACCAAATTTGGTTCCTATCAGACGATAACTGGTTGAGCTATCGAAGCATGGATGAATTCTATATCAAAGGGCCATAACTCCATTAAAAATAATCTGATCAAACCCATATTCGAACTCGAATTGTATTTTAGATAGAGAAACTCACATACCAAATTTGGTTCTCATGAGATAATATTTTTTTTAGTTATCGTAGCATCCATGAATTCTAAGTCGAAAAAGGGCCATAACTCCGTAAAAAAAACTCGGATCAAACCCATATTCGAACTCGATCTGTATTTTGGGCTCTGAAACTCGCATACCAAATTTGGTTCCGATCAGATAAAAATTGTTTGAGTTATGACAGCATGCGTGAATTCGAAGTTGAAAAAGGGCCATAACTCCGTAAAAAAAACTCGGATCAAACCCATATTCGAACTCGATCTGTATTACGATCGGATAGAAAATATTTGAGTTATCACACCATGCGTAAAGTGTCCACGGACAGACAGACAGACAGACAGACAGACAGACAGACAGACAGACAGACGGACGCACGGACGCACGACGAGTGGTCAATCCGGACGTCGACATTATGTTTACCATACTATGGTATGGGTAAACATAAAAAACTATAAAGTAAGATTATTGTTGCGATATTTATCCAAAAATATTACAATGTTAAAATGTCACCATCAAAGCTATACGTAGGCTAAATATAGCCATTTTTATTGTGGGTTTTTCCATCTGATTAACATATCCCAATTTAATAGCCAATCAAATTTAACGTTTTACAGTCTACTGACCAATGACAGTGCCTGTAGATTTTTTGTTAATGGACCACGATGTCGCTGATGAACGTTGACTTCAGGAAAAAGTCAACAAGAATTCTCTTCTTACATGTCCATTTACCTGCACGGTAAGGATATTTAAATACAATAAACACGGTAGGCCCCTATTACTTTATCAGGCATTTATCGTCCAATTAAAGGTCAATAAGCCATTAGTGATAGCACAATGAGGACAGCTCTTTTTATGGCTGTCAAAAAGGCTAAATTTCGTTATGTCTATTCCCATAGAATATCAAGTCTAAAACAAATGTCTGTTATTTAGTAAATATTAACTAAATAACGGGTATGCTAAGCGAATGATAATCTATTATACGTCAACAAAAACATCCATGATGGATGTCAAAATGGCTACATTTCAGAAGTTAATTCCCATTGATTGTCTTGTATACAACACATATCCGTTATTTAGTAAATATTAACTAAATAACGGGTATGCTAGGAGAGTGATAATGTCTAAGATGAGCACATAAACATCCATGATGGCTGTCAAAATGGCTAAATATCATTATGTCTATTCCCATAGATTGTCTTCTTTGAAACATCTTCTCTGTATATATTCGTATTATTGTCCCTTGTAACGTGCTAACTGTAAACATAGAAGTTAAATATATAGAGGTTGTGTTAAGAACAAGACAGTCAATGACTGTGGGGTCGCTCACCAGACTGCAAAGACTGATAAGACTGGGACTCTGGAGACCACAACAGTCAGAACTTTTCATAATCACTTTAAAAGAAGTAGATATCTAAAGAGTTAAATCTAAAACAAAAAATTTGGAGTTATGTCCCTGGCCCCGCCCACATTTGACCCAGTGACCTGATTTGAACAAATCTGAACCCCAGTCACCCAAGGATCCTTCATACCAAATATGAACCCATATAGCCTGATGGTATTTGAGAAGAAGTCACTTTAAGAATACTATGGAGGGAAAGAGTTATGGCCCTGGCTTCGCAACTATTTCAAGTAAACTCATTTGAACAAATCTGAATGTGAGTCACCTAGGGAACATTCACACCAAATATGAAACCATTCGGTCTTATTGTTCTGAAGATGTTTAAAAGAATTACTATGGTGGGAAAGAGTTATGGCCCTGGCTTCGCAACTATTTGACCCAGTGACTGCATTTGAACAAATCTGAATGAGAATCACCTAGGGAACATCCACACCAAATATGAACCCATTTGGTCTTATGGTTCCAGAGGAGAAGATGTTCAAATAATTGTTGTCGGACGGATGGACGGACAGACGATAGACGGACGAGGAGTGATGACTATAGCTCCGCCGGAGCACAGGTAGGGTGGCTGTTTGATAATTAAATCTCTTATCTCCGCCCCTATTTGAACAAACGTGAATCCCCATCTATGAGATCCATTCATTTGGTAATTTCAGACATTAGATTTTAAGAGTTGAACTGAACTGATTTTCCTAAAATGACCCCAAATCTGAAAAAATCTAAACCCAGTCACCGAAGGACCATCCATACCAAACATAATCTAAATAGTCCAGATGGTTCTTGAGAAGAAATTGTTTTAAGAATTACTATGGAAGGAAAGAGTTATGGCCCTGACTTCTCACATATTTGACCTGATGAACTCATTTGAACAAATCTGAATGTGAGTCACCTGGGGAACATCCACACCTAAATATATAAACCCATTTGGTCTTTAATATGTATCTGGAGAAGAAAACAATTGATGGACGGATAGAGACATAATGACAGATGGATGGATGGGAGAACAGTCTGACATAGAGACTGACAAATTCAATCCAATATACCCCCCAAGTTTTCTTTGCAAAATCAGGGTATAATGAGTTCAACTGGATACTGGTGGTTAAGAACATAATATTCGAACAGACAAGCGTGAACATAGTGTCTGACATTTGCAGAATGAGGTCCCCAAAGGGTGAATTTAATGACACAATCCTGCAATGCAGGCTAGCATCACCAAATTCACCCTCTGGGGACCTCATTCCGTGTATGCCTCAACTGCTATGGGAGACATAGCATTAGATTGAAGTTCTCCAGTTAAAGTTGGTGATGTGCACCCATTGGGCACCTCAATTATGCATTTTATATTCACAAATTAGGGGATATAGAAACTAAACAGAAGGGCTAAAGTAAGTAAAAATGTCAATTTAAGTGCCTATATACTTCCCAGAAGATGAGGCCTAAGCAGAATGAGGACCCTGGCTAGTGTATTTGGTGATGCTAGACTGCTGTGCAGGGTAGCATAACTAAATTCACCCTCTGGGGACCTCATTCTGCAAATGCCAGATAGAAGACAAATTTAATCCCAATATATACCCCCCCCCCCCCCCCCCCCCCCCCATTTTTCTTTGAATATTAGTCGTATGATTTCATCTGGATAAGTGGTGATTAAAACAATAATATGAAATGGCCAAACCTGAATTTAGTATGTCTGACATTTGCAGAATTAGGTCCCAAAAATGTGGATTTAATGACAATATTCTGTAAGGCAGGCTAGCATCACCACCAAATTCATCCTCAATCTGATTAGGCCTCAATGGCCAATAAAACCAAGGAACAGATTGAAGTCCTACAGTTGAAGTTGGTGATACACACCCATTGAGCACCTCAATTATGCATTTTATCTTCTGCAAATTAGGGGGACATTGAAACTGAACAGGTGGAAAAAGTGACTAAATCAAACTGTCAATTTGATACTTAGGATACTTCCAAGAAGATGAGGACTAAGCAGAATTAGGTCCCTGGCAGGTGTATTTGGTGATGCTAGCATGCTGTATGGAATAGCAACACTACATTCACCATTTGGGGACCTCACTATGTAAATGTCAGACACACTATTTCCAGACTTGAAGAAATCAAAGCCATTCACAGTATCATTGAATGTCAGTCATTAAATTGCTACAGATATGTTTAGATTAGAATAATACATGTCATCTGGCCAGTTTATATAATTAATGTGGTGAGAAGAGGTATTAAATTGAGAGGTGATATGGCTTGGAAGGGATGGCAGGGTTGGGCCTGGGCCATATGGGAGGGGGTGGGTGGGGGAGGGTGGAATGTTTCCATAATTTCATTAAAGTGTAAAGTTTCATAACTCTGCAGATGTTATATAATTATAATGGTGTCACTTTTTTTCAAATTTTAAAAAAAGTTTTTAAAAAAATTGTCCCAGAAGATGAGGCCTAAGCAGAATAAGGTAATTGAGGTGTATTTGGTGATGCTAGCCTGTTGTATGGGGTAGCAACACTAAATTCACCATCTGGGGACTTCATTCTGCAAATGTCAGACACACTATGTCCAGGCTTGGAGAAATGAACAATGGACTATTCCTTGTAGACTCTGGTAGTTGTTTAGCTAATGTCATGTCTTGTAATGACAGATGATAAACTGGTCTGAAGCAAGCAGTATTCAGCAAGAGGATCAGGTGACCACACTATGATAAATTGGCTTTTTCAATAATACAGGCTAGAGTGTCCTCTTAAAAATTAATAGTGCATAGCAAAGGGGTGTGAATTATAAAGGGCCATAACTCTGTTAAAATATATCGGATCAAACCCATATTTTAACTTGATCTGTATATAAGTGTCAAAAATTCATATACCAAATTTGGTGTTGATCAGATGAAAAATGTTTGAGTAATCCTGTCTTGGATGAATTCTATATCAAAACAAGAGTGGAAGGGGTTAAATAAACAATACCAAAATCCATACAGATGAAGAACATGCTAAGAAAAATCTAGGTAAGAAATATGAGGCTGTGATGTGTCCTAAACAAAAATTAAAGGTCAAAATGCAAAAATTAAATTTTTGTTTTTAAAGTTATGTCCCTGGCTCTGCCCCTATTTGACCCAGTGACCCCATTTGAACAAATCTGAACCCCAGTCACCCAAGGTATCTCTGTACCAAATATAAGCTAAATCGGCCAAATATTTTTTTAGAAGAGGTCATTGTTAAGAATTACTATGAGTTATGGCCCTGGTTTCTCAACTAATTGACCGGGTGACCTCATTTGAACAAATCTGAACACCAGTGACCCAAGGACCCTCAATACCAAATATTAGCTAAATCGGCACAATGGTTCTGAACAAGAAGTTGTTGTAAGAATTACTATGGAGGAATAGAGTTATGGCCCTGGCTTCGCAACTATTTGACCCAGTGACCTCATTTGAACAAATCTGAATGAGAGTCACCTAGGGAACATCCACACCAAATATGAACCAATTCGGTATGATGGTTTCAGAGGAGAAGATGTTTAAAAAAAAGTTGACGGACGGACGGACGGACAGACGGACAGACGGACGCACGGACGGACGACGGACGAGGAGTGATGACTATAGCTCCACCGGAGACTTCGTCTCAGGTGAGCTAAAAAGTAATTATAAACAGGGACTATTATACGAATATATATAGAGAAGATGTTTATAAACAATAATAAATTGCTTTCAAGGCAAGGGTCTCCGTTGGGGATAGAGAACGAAACAGGGGTTTAGGTATATTTCGGGGGTTATACGTAAGACAAAGAAGTACACATTAGGGACTATTAATCATGAAGAATAGTCCCTAGAGTGGACTTCATTTCTTAGTAAATATTAACTAAATAACGGGTATGCTAGGAGGGTGATAATGTCTAAGAGGAGCACATCAACATCCATGATGGCTGTCAAAATGGCTAAATTCCATTATGTCTATTTCCATAGATTGTATTCATTGAAACAAATATCCTTTATTTAGTAAATATTAACTAAATAACGGGTATGTTAGGAGAATGAAAATTTGTAAGATGAGCACATAAACATCCATGATGGCTGTCAAAATGGCTGAATCCATTATATCTATTCACATAGATTGTCTTCTTTGAAACAAATATCCGTTATTTAGTAAATATTAACTAAATAACGGGTATGTTAGGAGAATGAAAATTTGTAAGATGAGCACATAAACACCCATGATGGCTGTCAAAATGGCTAAATTTCATTATGTCTATTCCCATACAATGTCTAGTTTAAAACAAATGTCCGTTATTTAGTAAATACTAACTAAATAACGGGTATGCTAAGCGAATGATAATCTATTAAACGTCAAAATAAACATCCATGATGGCTGTCAAAATGGCTACATTTCAGAAGTTAATTCCCATTGATTTTCTTGTATACAACACATATCCGTTATTTAGTAAATATTAACTAAATAAAAGGACAGCTGACCACAGTGTCCCCCGAAAAAGTGGCAAGTCGATGCCGCTTTGTTAAAGAAATTTTTTTAAATGTTGAAATTTTCTAAGTCGAAAAGGGTTAATAACTCCGTAAAAAAAATAAAATCCGACCTCTATATACATGTTGCACATCTCCAATATGTGGATAACAATACTCTGAAGTTTCGAATATCTACAATCAAAACTGTAGGAGGAGTTGATTACACCATGAAGGTACCCTCATACAGAAAATTATAAAAAATCTAAGTCGAAAAGGGTTAATAACACTGTCAAAAAATAATTTTTCCGTCATCAATATACATGTTGCACATCTTCAATATATGGGCAACAATATTCTGAAGTTTCAAATCTCTAGGATGAAAACTGTGGGAGGAGTTGATTACACCATTAAGGTACCCTCATACTGAAAATTAAAAAAAAATGTTGAAATTTTCTACGTCGAAAAGGGTTAATAACTCTGTCAACAACAAAAAATTCCGTCTTCTATATACATGTTGCATATCTTCAATATATGGGCAACAATATTCTGAAGTTTCAAATCTCTGGGATGAAATCTGTAGGAGATGATTACACCATGAAGGTACTCAAAAGTGTGACGGACGGATGGATGTACGGACGGACGAACGAACGAACCCCGTTTCTATAGTCCCCCCGAAAATAAATTTTCCGGGGGACAATAACGGGTATGCTAGGAGGGTGATAATGTCTAAGATGAGCACATATGTACATCCATGATGGCTGTCAAAATGGCTAAATTTCATTATGTCTATTCCCATAGATATGTGTTGTATACAAGACAATCAATGGGAATTAACTTCTGAAATGTAGCCATTTTGACAGCCATTATCAATGTTTATGTTGACGTTTAATAGATTATCATTCGCTTAGCATACCCGTTATTTAGTTAATATTTACTAAATAACGGACATTTGTTTTAAACTAGACATTGTATTAGTCCAGGAGATATTGGTCCACCTCTGCACCCCCCCCCCCCAGGACTTAACTTCACCCCACTAATTTTCTTCCTTAATGTCTCCTCTAATTTTTTTCACTTGTTAACAAGAAAACAAAGTGGCCGCAGAGACTCCAGACAAGATGGCGGCCATTTTTTTTAAATGCACCAGGTCTCTTTGATCGCCATTATAGTAAAGATGATAGCACATTCGGTCTTGTTTTCCGCTCGATTCGTTATGCTAATATACAACCCTTACAAAGTAGCCAAAAATCCGACACCAGAATCCAATATGGCGGCCAAGATGGCCGCCGAAATGTGAAAATATGCTATTTTTCTGACATGTTACCACCTTTCGTTTGTCTCTGTGGGAAAATGTTACAATTTTTGCGTCATATTATACATTTATCATATAGAGGAGTCATTGGCGAACACATGGGGACCATAATATGCATTTATTGCGGGATATTTTTGTCCGATATCACGTTTTCACAAATGCCGGTATCATAGGTCAAAGCCGTATCTCCGTTAATAACGCGATGTTATGTTTCGAATCAATGAATGTTATTGCTATTATAACAACACCCATGCATATATATTTGCAGGAGATACTCGAGCTAGGATTCCTCTTATACCTGAGTTGAGGAATATTTACCCAAATCCAAGATGGCGGCCAAAATGGCCACCAGAAATAATAAATCGCCGAAAATCGCTGATTTTAACATCAGTGAGCATTATTGTCATGACAACTGCACACCTGCTTACTATTGTAAGTTGGGAACACTTAGGCGAAGAACTTTCCTTGTATCATATCCAAATAAAAGTCCCCCTAATCCAAAATGGCGCCCACAATGGCGGACAGATTTTGAAAAATCACCGAAATTCCCTCATATTCACATCATTAAGCATTATTATCGAGACAACTCCATCCATGCGTACAGTTGAGTTGGAGATACCGAGGTGAAGTAATTACCTTACATCTCATGCAAGAAATGGTTTTCCAAATCAAAGATGGCGGCCAAAATGGCGACCGAAATTTGAAAACAAGTCTACATTCCTTTACTTTCTTACGATGGGCGTTATTGTTTCGCGATTTCTATCCACCATTACATGTTGATATGGAATAGTGACATGAAGTATTCATTAGGGTTTGGCAATTGATACTCACAGCCAAGATCGCTGCTAAATTGGCGGCTAGAAATTGAAAAGAAATCGATATTTTCACATATTAATTTCAACTTTTTGTCATAATATCGGTATGTATGGACGAAACTGTACATAAACCATCTACTAGTTCAACCTAAAGGTATCAAAACGCATAACATAGCTCGTATCCTTCTGGAAAGATGAAACACCACCATTAATACGATAATGGCCGTAAGCGTAGGTGCGCCGAATAGTTATATCAGAACAATTACCTGATAACAGATTCTGATTTGCCACGTCACGTCCATAATTATCTGGACCAGCTTCCATTTCTTTGTCTGATAAATCTAGGTTGCTCACACCGACAAAGTATTCCTGGGAGTAGGGTCCTCTAATCATAACGTTTCAAACAATTCATTTTCCGGTGTCTAGCTTACAGAAGGTCATCTCTATGTATGTGTCTCATACCCCATGGGATAACGACATGTACACCTGGCGAACCAGTTAGCTAGTCACTTCTCAATAGATGGTTCGTCAACTCACAAACTCAGCGAACGCATTGGCATATGTGGAAAACTTCGACAATGTTTCGAAGGTTGCTAGCTGTCTCATTCCCTTGGACAGATGTCTGTCTGCTAAGGAGAAGACCATAGTGTACAGACTACCCACACTTCTTGACCATTATCCGAACCAAACTGTGTGACGCCCCGCAGTTGTCTCGTCGAATATCTCCCAGCAGAGAAGAACAATGCTCGCGGTGCTAGTTTGTGGACATGCGCCATGATAGTGGGAATGAAATGGGCCACTGTATACACCACCCCTACACCTGGTGCATGTTTAAGATATCGAATGTCATGAGTGTCGGTTTTATTTGGTGTGGTAAGGTTGTATTCCACATCCGTTTCGAAGCCTTTCTGATTCAACTACGTACACTTTTGTCTGGATAATAATATGCTAGCCTCCCTCAAAACAGTCGGATGGACTAAACGATAATGTCTTTATAGCATGAATGTATGCGTGTTTTGTTATCCTCTCTCGGGGTTAGTGTCAGTATGTGGGCGGTATTATTCAAGAAAATGTCAGGAACTGTGGTGCATTTATTTCACTATGTATTTAAAGAACAATTTACAGTCTCGATGGCAATGGCTGTGGCCGTTGGGGAACGCGACCTTTATGATCATATAGCTTTATATATATATAACTTTAGAATATAGTAGTTAATGTCTCATGCATGAAAATGGTCGCATTGGTGATGTTACCAAGAAATCACTTGGTGTACCAACGTTTGTTGAACTGAATGCAAGAGCTCATCAACGTAACATTCCTCTGGATGTTCTTCGGCGTTGAACATTTCACCCTTTTGTTGATGGCATTTGTACTTTCTTGAACCATACCACCCAACGTGAGTATGACATATCAACCAACTATCAAAGGTGTCGCCTTTAAGACTACACCCCAGTCTTGGTGGGGCTTATACAGCAGTAGCCAATGGCATACTCCTGGTCCAGTTGTTTAAGAACGGCTTCCAAACGGATGGGAACATACAATCTTGGCATACAAGGAAAGCAAAGCCACACATGAGATCCTGTCTGAATCTAAAACATAACAAAATAAGGGGCGGTGCAGTCATGGTCCAATTTCATTTCCACTATCATGACACATACCCACAAACGAGCACCGTGTGTATTGTTATCATCTGCTTGGATCTGTTCGGTGAGACGATTGCTGGACGGCAACAAGCTTGTTCTTATGACCATGTTCAAGGAGTTTGGGTATATTATGCAATATGGTCTTCTGCGCCTTAGCAGAAATGCATCCGTCAAATGTCGGGCTTTCAACATTCGAAGCCATATACAGAAGTTGTTCGGGTACGTCAGTGCATTAGATGAGTATGTGAATTGATGAACCATATATTGAGAAGTGGCTGTTTGGGAAGATCACCAGGTGTACACGTTGTTATCCCCATTAGGTCACCAAAGCTGACAATACGCAGATAGATAGGTAATTCTGAAAGCTAGTATATACGCATCGACCGAATACCTTTATAGTGTATCGCACAAGATGACGCATATACCCCATATGTAGCATCTGAATTATACCATAAGCTATACCACGAATGAAGCTCGCTAAGAATTCCAAGCTTTCGAAACCAACACGTGAGCTGGACACCGGCATATGTATTGTTTGAAACATTCCGATTAGTGGCACACTCCTACAAAGAAGAGTAGTGAACTGTTGTTGTGAGTGAGATAGATTAATCTGACGAAGAGACGGAAACGAGTCTAGATAATGCTGAATGTGGCAATTCAGAATAAGCTCAGGTACTGTTGTTTTGATTATTGGAAGTCATAATATGACTATTCGGCGCACCTATATACGGTTACGGCCAGTATGAGCCCTTAGTGGAGAATGGATTTTGAAATGCCACATTGCGATTGTGGGTTTTCATCATTCCAAAAGGCTACGACTTACATTGGAACTAATATATGGCTTATATTATGTACCGTTTCGTTTATACAAATCAATATTATGACAAAAAGTTGAAATTAGTATGTGATAATATCGGCTTCTTTTCAATTTCTGCCCGCCAGTTTGGCCGCCATATTGACTGTGGGTATCACTTGCCAAACCCTAATGGATAATTCATACATATCAACATGTAATGGTGAGTAGAAATCGCGAAACAATAACGCCCATCCTAAGAAAGTAAAGGAATGTAGACTTGTTTTCAAATTTCGGTCGCCATTTTGGCCGCCATCTTTGATTTGGAAAACCATTTCTTGCATGAGATGTAAGGTAATTACTTCACCTCAGTATTTCCAACTCAACTGTACGCATGGATGGAGTTGTCTCGACAATAATGCTTAATGATGTGAATATGAGGGAATTTCGGTGATTTTTCAAAATATGTCCGCCATTGTGGGCGCCATTTTGGATTAGGGGGACTTTTATTTGGATATGGTACAAGGAAAGTTCTTCGCCTAAGTGTTCCCAACTTACAATAGTAAGCAGGTTTGGAGTTATCATGACAATAATGCTCACTGATGTTAAAATCAGCGATTTTCGGCGATTTTTTATTTATGGTGGCCATTTTGGCCGCCATCTACGATTTGGGTAAATATTCCTCAACTCAGGTATAAGAGGAATCCTAGCTCGAGTATCTCCTGCAAATATATATGCATGGGTGTTGTTATAATAGCAATAACAATCATTGATTCGAAACATAACATCGCGTTATTAACGGAGATTCGGCTTTGACCTATGATACCGGCATTTGGGAAAACGTGATATCGGACAAAAATATCCCGCAATGAATGCATATTATGGTCCCCATGTGTTCGCCAATGACTCCTCTATATGATAAATGTATAATATGACGCAAAAATTGTAACATTTTCCCACAGAGACAAACGAAAGGTGGTAACATGTCATAAAAATAGCATATTTTCACATTTCGGCGGCCATCTTGGCCGCCATATTGGATTCTGGTGTCGGATTTTGGCTACTTTGTAAGGGTTGTATATTAGCATAACGAATCGAGCGGAAAACAAGACCGCATGTGCTATCATCTTTACTATAATGGCGATCAAAGAGACCTGGTGCATTTAAAAAAAATGGCCGCCATGATGGACGCCATCTTGTCTGGAGTCTCTGCGGCCACTTTTTTTTCTTGTTAACAAGTGAAAAAAATTAGAGGAGACCTTAAGGAAGAAAATTAGTGGGGTGAAGTTAAGTCCTGGGGGGGGGGGGGGGTGCAGAGGTCGACCAATATCTCCTGGACTATATGGGAATAGATATAATGAAATTTAGCCATCATGGGTGTTTATGTGCTCATCTGACAAATTATCATTGTCCTAACATACCCGTTATTTAGTTAATATTTACTAAATAACGGATATTTGTTTCAAAGAAGACAATCTATGGGAATAGACATAATCGAATTTAGCCATTTTGACAGCCATCCATGGATGTTTATGTACTCATCTTAGACATTATCACCCTCCTAGCATACCCGTTATTTAGTTAATATTTACTAAATAACGGATATGTGTTGTATACAAGAAAATCAATGGGATTTAACTTCTGAAATGTAGCCATTTTGACAGTCATCATGGATGTTTATGTTGACGTTTAATAGATAATCATTCGCTTAGCATACCCGTTATTTAGTTAATATTTACTAAATAACAGACATTTATTTTAAACTAGACATTGAATAGACATAATGAAATTTAGCCATGTTGACAGCCATCATGGGTGTTTATGTGCTCATCTTACAAATTATCATTCTCCTAACATACCCGTTATTTAGTTAATATTTACTAAATAACGGATATTTGTTTCAAAGAAGACAATCTATGGGAATAGACATAATGAAATTCAGCCATTTTTACAGCCATCCATGGATGTTTATGTGCTCATCTTAGACATTATCACCCTCCTAGCATACCCGTTATTTAGTTAATATTTACTAAATAACGGATATGTGTTGTATACAAGAAAATCAATGGGAATTTACTTCTGAAATGTAGCCATTTTGTCAGCCATCATGGATGTTTATGTTGACGTTTAATAGATTATCATTCTCTTAGCATACCCGTTATTTAGTTAATATTTACTAAATGACGGACATTTGTTTTAAACTAGACATTGTATGGGAATAGACATAATGAAATTTAGCCATTTTGACAGCCATCATGGGTGTTTATGTGCTCATCTTACAAATTATCATTCTCCTAACATACCCGTTATTTAGTTAATATTTACTAAATAACGGATATTTGTTTCAAAGAAGACAAGCTATGGGAATAGACATAATAGAATTCAGCCATTTTGACAGCCATCATGGATGTTTATGTGCTCATCTTACAAATTTTCATTCTCCTAACATACCCGTTATTTAGTTAATATTTACTAAATACCGGATATTTGTTTCAAAGAAGACAATCTATGGGAATAGACATAATGGAATTTAGCCATTTTGACAACCATCATGGATGTTTATGTGCTACTCTTAGACATTATCACCCTCCTAGCATACCCGTTATTTAGTTAATATTTACTAAGACAAAGAAGTCCACTCTAGGGACTATTCTTCATGATTAATAGTCGTGACATCTTTGTATTGGCCTGACATATCGGTTTTTGTCGCTGTCATGCCTGCTGACCATTAATCGTCCATTATGGTGGCAGATATAGTCATATAGCAGCGATTTACGATCGGTCTTGTTGGCTTATAATATAAATTAAGAAATTGGCCATGCATTCATTCCTAGCGTTAAAAAATTATTTTTTAGTATGAACTTCCTCATTGGTTGTGTTCCTCGACTCCTCAAGTGACTTACATGTACATACAGGGCACTCCGAAATTTCTTGGAAAAGCGACCACATGCTCGAATCTACTTTGCGATTTTCGAGCTACGCATTCGTTAATTCATCCATATTTAACACATTTACCTTGATTTATTCACAAACAAATGTCTTGATGCAGGCCTTAAAAAAAATCTGATGGATTTTTTGCGAGAATCAAAACAGCGTTGTTTTATCGATTTAGTGTTTTATTTCAACAAAATTGTGGTCAGGTCAGTCAGGTAGGGTTCTCTATTCCGAAGGTTCATTATTCCGACGGTTCATTATTCCGATGGGTTCCCTATTCCGAAGGTTCACTATTCCGAAGGTTCACTATTCCGAAGGTTTATTATTCTGAAGGTTCACTATTCTGAAAGTTGGCTAGTCTGAAGGTTCTCTATTCTGAAGGTTTTCTATTCTGGGCGTATTTAACCACAAATGAATTAAAATTTTCACACACCTCCCCCACAAAAACCACACGAGGAATGAAAAATACTATTGCGCAGTACATTTAAATACCCTATTCTAATTCCTAAATTGTCCCAGTTGTCGGTTATTAATAACAAGAAGCCAGTATTGCATGATCACAGGCCTTAAGATTCGACGCGAATCACTGAATTGATTCTCATGATTCTCGCAAAACTTTTCAATTTTCAGTGCTTTATGACTAAATTGATTCGGAATTGATTCTCGCAAAATGAAATGGATTTTAAGCCCTGTGATCAGTTTAATGTTTATTATGGAAAGTTGAAAACAAGATGACTGCATGACTGAAATAAACTACATGTAAGAGATACAGTCTGCCCGAACTGGCAATCTGTATTTGAAAGAAACATCAACATTAAAGGCCCACTTAATTTTCGAACCTACAGATCACATATATAAAATATATGCCATAATATATACCATTTGAAATAGGAAGCTCTCTAACATTGTATTATCAACTTATCCGGTGTAACAAACTGTGAACATGTTGTTTTTTGGTGAGTTACCGACGTGTTTTTGTGCTTAAGTTTCATCTGGTTTTGTTACGCAAAGTATTATTTTCAATGGAGGGGGGAATAACTACATTAATAGTATATTTTAAAGAAAGAGTTATTTCCCTTCCATTGAAAATACATTTTAGTTTGAATTCTGTTGCATTCTGGGTTATTTTCAATGGAAGGGGAATAACTCTATAATTTAGATATAGAGTTATTCCCCTTCCATTGAAAATAAACTATAGTTCGAATTCTGTTCCGTTCTGGGAGCCACAACGGGGGGAATGATTTTATGATTTCAGCTATTTTTTTATTACTCTATGGGCACCTTCTGAGACACAGACGTTTCTAACGGTGATGAATTATAGTATTTTAATAATGTTTTATGGCATAGATTGTTAGGCCTATTAAAAACCGTATATCTAGGCACTATAAAAAAATAATCGGTGACTCGAGAATTAAGCGGGCCTTTAAAATCAATACAAAGTTAGGTTAGGTTAGGTTCATCTCATACCCTCTATTCAGCGATATTCTACTACGCAGTATGTTATGGCGCTCCAGTATTTATTATATAGCCCCACTGTTATAATCCGCCTTTAGTTGGCGTATTCTTGCCTCTAAGATTATTGAGTTATTTCTGGATACCCTCGACAACAAAAACAAATCACATTTATTCTTTTAATGTTTTAAGTTAGAGACATGTCCCCGGTCAGTCAGTGCATGGTAATTATGGAATCCTATTAGGGCCACTTGCTAATGGCACTTTCAGCGCACTTTTTGTCGCTTTCAGCGCGATGCGCCGAAAGCAACAAAATGTGCGCCATTAGCGTTGTTTCGGCGCTATGCGCCGGAAAGCGACAAAATATGCGCCATTAGCGCATTTACAATTAAGTATGTGATCACCCCCAGCAGGGGTGCCGGAAGAGGGGGGCAGAGGGGGGCAGCTGACCCCCTGCCCCTTGACCAAGGGGGGGTGAGGCGGGGGCAGGACTTGCCCTTCTTCTGGAGACAGAAAATGCTTTTTGTGTGTTTAATCTCGTGTTTTTATAGCAAAATGTGACTTTTTTGGTCCAAATACCACCAATTTCACAAGGAATATTAATTTTTTGTCAATTTTATCACAAAACGGCCATAAAAACCGACAAATACCTTTAAAATAGGGATTTTTGCCACAATGAATTTATGGTTATTTTTCCGAGTTTGCGGAGAAAATGCCCTTTTTTGCAGAAAAGTGCCCTTTTTGTAGGCTCTGCCCCCTGCCCTCGGATGCTTCCGGCGCCCCCTGTGCAGATCGGACATGGCCATATGTACAATGGTTGTCCTGTCTCTTGTTCGTATCTGTGTGCATTTGTCTGGAATTAGGCCACTATTTTTTTTGGGCAATTTTCAGGTTAAAATATCTGAATGTTCTCATACCAGGAATATAGAAATATAGAACCATGGCTTATGAATATATTAGAAATTAGGCCTGACTGAGGTCCAAAGGGGGGGGGGGGGGGGGGGGGGTGTGCAAATGGAATTATTCAAAAACTTGTGTTGGTCTGATTCTGATTCAAGGGGGGGGGGGGGGAATGCAGTTGGAATTTCCCAAGGTGGACACCCCCCAAAGGAGACCCCTCTAGCCACGTCCCTGTTCATATTATGGCAATATCCTTTTCTACGACAAAATGCCTGCAAATCATATTGTGCAAACTTGCCAGTGTATGATCGTACCCTTAGTCCTTCAAATTAGTGTTGCATGTTGGGTCAACAGCCTGGAGCTATCTACATGTAGTTGAAATTGAAGAAACCGCCCCCCCCCCCCCAGATTGTGCCATGAAACTTTACTCTGCATAGTGCTTGTAGAGATATTATTCCATCAGTGCAAAACATGGGAACTTTTTTTATGTTCTAACATGGAACTTTATAACATTGAACAAACAAGGCAGAGAACATGTTGAACTTTCCGTTACCACATCCCTGCGAATGGGGGGGGGGGGGGTTGAGGAGCTGTGGCTTTTGAAGTCCACTCACCTAATTGTAATTCCATATTTCTGATCAAACTTATAGATAATTTCACGGTATGTAAAATTTTGAAAAAAATTGTCAACAATGAACGCCTCCATTTTAATGGGATACAGATTACACCTCGTTACGCATGCCGGAAACGCTGCATTTTTTGTCGCTTTCGGCGCGTTACTAATGGCGCACTTTTTATCGCTTTCGGCGCGCGCCGAAAGCGCCATTAGCAAGTGGCCCTAATAGGATTCCATATGGTAATAGTATCCCCCCACCCACAATGCATGACCAAATTATGTTGCTGGGTTTCAGAACATACAGAAATACATGTATGCTTTTTTGCATATTTTGGGTGATATGAAACACACTTGATCAGATGAACATACATGTACATGAACATGTTCTGTTACCGACAGGTATAGATAGCCTGATAGGGTTGTGGAAATGTAAAGTCAGACCAGTAAAAGCAAGGGATAGGTGAGATAACCAGGCCTGAAAATGTTTACAGTTTATATTTTCCATTTGACCGAAAACTATGAGAAAATGTTGTTGTCACATATTTCAAATGATAACAAACAAGATCAAACAAAACATTTTGTCAGGTTAGAGGCAACTCTTAAGGTCTGGGTACACCAACTTCTTTCATGCTTGGGATAACATTTGTTGGAAAGTTCAAACAAAAAATAGGATGAAATTGTTCTCATAGATTAATATTCCAACCAGTAATTAGTGGGGAATTCGTTGTTTTTAGACAATCCGTAGCAAATTGTCCTACTTTAATATCGTCATACATGTAAGTTGGGACTGAAATGGACATCAGTCGGAAATTCTCCAATGCTAGGGGGCTGTCAGATTGGAAATTTCAATAGTTGGAAAGCTTGAGATATGCGGAGTTCAGATAGTTTCTTGAATTTGTCTAGTTCAAGGGAGGGAGTGCAAATGGAAATGTCAAGGTGGACACCCCCAAAAGAGACCCTCTAGCCACGTACCGGTACGTCCCTTAATAACTTCTTAATATATTTTGGAAAATTATAATTTGCTAATTATTAATCGCCAAAACTATCACTGCACGTGTTATAATATTAGAGGGTGTCACCCCAACCTTTCAGATACATGTACTTGGGTTTCAGGTGATTTTGAAGTGGTACTCGGGGTTATATGCCCATTTTAACCAGTATTTAGGATTCAACAAGACAAGACTGATACATAACTTTTATAGCATCAAATTAATTGTTCAAATTTTTATTATTTTGTAACCGAAATGACGTATTTTACTGTAATTTAATTCAGTCATATTACATGTATCTTAATTGTGTTGAAATTCTTTATATTACGGTACTTCAGCAAGACTTAGTGTGAAAATTATCATATTAGTGTGTAAGGACCATTCTTAAATTCCATATTTTCTTAGCTGGTACGCAGCAAATTCATCCCTCCGTTAACTGGTATTCAGGATTCATGGGGGGGGGGGGGGGTGACAACCGCATATATAGGTCTTATTGTTTCTCCAAATGACGAAATGATCATGTAAACAAGAAACTTATTCTTCTTGAAGTTATGTTCACATATGAAATATGTCATTTACTAATAAATGCAGTAACATCTGGTAACTTTAGAAAAAAAATCCCTCCTGTGATAAAATTTAGTCTAGAAGGCCGAATTCATCACCTGGCTGAGGATGATATTATTAATAATAATTTGATATGAAAATAGGTAGCAGGCCTTTAAATTAACCCAAATTCACGGCGTTTAACGATGTCCCCAAATTAAAGAGATGTCCCCAAATTAAAAAAAAAAAAACATTAAAATTTTTTTTTTTTTTTTTTTTTTTTATACAAATACACAATCTAAAATTGGATATATATCATATGTCAAATCTATTTAAAAGGGCAGGATTTATTAAAGTGATGAAATTTTTTCAGAAATGTAATAAAACTTCAATTAAACTAGTACAGGATGGAAATATATCTCATTCTATTGCGAGATATATGTCCTGTTAGAAGCCATGCAAGATATTGCATTTCACGGGTTTAGATTAAAAAAAATTCTCACGACGTGACGAACCATGGTCGGCACGCCGTGTCCGATATCCCCAAATTAGACCAATATAAAGGCCTGCTCCAATGCCATTTCCGAGAGAGGTTTCAGCCAAATGCAATTGTTACTGGGAACACATCAGGGATCGACAAAAGATGAGACTCTTGATAAACTAATTAGAATACGCATGTTTCCACTCCCTTTGGACAACACATCCATCAATGAAATTATAAATATATTTGACAAGGACTTCAACAAAAACAGACATATTAAGTTACATTAGTTACAGTGAAACATTAAAGGGTAATGAAGTCATTATGAACACTAAATTTGGGCATTTTAATTGTTATGATTTATCATTATGGGACTATCTCATATTATATCCAACAGAATGTATGCAACATATGGATAAATTTGTGCCATGGATGATTGCAAAATACACTCATACAGGTGCTCTTTGAAAAAAAGGAAACAACAAGATAATTTTAATGAAAATGAGTTATTCTTAAAGCACATGAGTGTATATGGCACTCATTCATTGCTCAATTTATTCATTTGTTGGCTGTATAAATCAGACAAGACTGATACATAACTTTTATAGCATCAAATTAATTGTTCAAATTTTTATTATTTTGTAACCGAAATGACGTATTTTACTGTAATTTAATTCAGTCATATTACATGTATCTTAATTGTGTTGAAATTCTTTATATTACGGTACTTCAGCAAGACTTAGTGTGAAAATTATCATATTAGTGTGTAAGGACCATTCTTAAATTCCATATTTTCTTAGCTGGTACGCAGCAAATTCATCCCTCCGTTAACTGGTATTCAGGATTCATGGGGGGGGGGGGGGGGGGGGGGGTGACAACCGCATATATAGGTCTTATTGTTTCTCCAAATGACGAAATGATCATGTAAACAAGAAACTTATTCTTCTTGAAGTTATGTTCACATATGAAATATGTCATTTACTAATAAATGCAGTAACATCTGGTAACTTTAGAAAAAAAATCCCTCCTGTGATAAAATTTAGTCTAGAAGGCCGAATTCATCACCTGGCTGAGGATGATATTATTAATAATAATTTGATATGAAAATAGGTAGCAGGCCTTTAAATTAACCCAAATTCACGGCGTTTAACGATGTCCCCAAATTAAAGAGATGTCCCCAAATTAAAAAAAAAAAAAATTAAAATTTTTTTTTTTTTATACAAATACACAATCTAAAATTGGATATATATCATATGTCAAATCTATTTAAAAGGGCAGGATTTATTAAAGTGATGAAATTTTTTCAGAAATGTAATAAAACTTCAATTAAACTAGTACAGGATGGAAATATATCTCATTCTATTGCGAGATATATGTCCTGTTAGAAGCCATGCAAGATATTGCATTTCACGGGTTTAGATTAAAAAAAATTCTCACGACGTGACGAACCATGGTCGGCACGCCGTGTCCGATATCCCCAAATTAGACCAATATAAAGGCCTGCTCCAATGCCATTTCCGAGAGAGGTTTCAGCCAAATGCAATTGTTACTGGGAACACATCAGGGATCGACAAAAGATGAGACTCTTGATAAACTAATTAGAATACGCATGTTTCCACTCCCTTTGGACAACACATCCATCAATGAAATTATAAATATATTTGACAAGGACTTCAACAAAAACAGACATATTAAGTTACATTAGTTACAGTGAAACATTAAAGGGTAATGAAGTCATTATGAACACTAAATTTGGGCATTTTAATTGTTATGATTTATCATTATGGGACTATCTATCAACAAAATGTAGACAGACTTTGTCCATATACAAATAAGAAATATCGCATAAACAGTATGTTATCTATACTATATATTTTGAGACTTCGTATATGTGTGTGTGTGTACTTCATAGAATCCAAAACGCGTGTACAGATTGAGCTCAAACTTCCTATGTAAGTGTCAAATCCCACCGACACGACCGTGGTCGCGGTTTAGGGAAGCTCAGAGCACCCGTTCTCCAATCTCAAATCACCGCAAAGGCACGGCGTGGGTTAATCAAGTGATTATTTAATGAGCGTTTTTTTTTTTAAGCATCTCTATAAAGAGCATCTGTTTGCCATTCAACGTTATTTGCATCTGCAGAGAGATATACGGAACATACATTAAATTTTAAAAACATTTGTTTCTGACCAACCATGCGAGCACGGATGGCGCGCTTTGTTTTTACAGTATATACTTATATACCGAAATCATCCCAGATAATCACGAATATAGCATCAGATTTCTCCCCAGATATGCCGTTATAAAGCTACTGGAATCTGCCAATCTACGGGAAATTCCAGGGAATGCCGATTGAGCTCAAACTTGCTACCCACGGGAAGTGTCATATATATGAGTGTGTCCTTTATAGACTCGAACCGATTGAGCTCAAACTTGTTAAATAAGAAAATAGCCCCCAAGCCGTAAATATCAACAACAACGATATTACTAAATACACGTTTTCGGCAATGTGAGAGTTTTCGGGGAGCCGTGATGCCAACAACAACGACCCGAAGCCCTGAATGCCAACAACAGATTCAATGCAATGTTATCTATTATGCAGAGAGATTTCACGACATTACGACGGGTACGGCAGACTCAAAATATTATGCACACAGATTTCCCGACGGGAAGCGTTTGTTTTAAATTCAATGCAATGTTATCGTAGAGAGATTTCACGAAACAAAGAATGCGTTGTCTGTCGTTCCTAGGAAGGGGGGATTTCTACGGGTAAATTTTTCCGCCAGAAACAAAAAAATTAATTAAAACAATTTACAATTTAATTAAAACAATTTAAAATTAAAAAAAATTAACAATTCAAAAACAAAATATATTAAATTTAAAAAACATTAAATTCATATTCAAAAATGTCATGTTTCTGAAACAAAGCCATGGAACGAATGCCGCCAGTGGCGGGCTAACCTGCTAGTTGTCATATATTTGACCATTGTTATGTAAACAAAAGCATAAAAAGTTACTTTTCTGGTGTTTGTTTATATTATGATGGTAAACATAAAGAGCGTTCTTTGTAGGTGAATTCCTGATATGGAACGAATAAAGAGCGTTTATGCCATTTGTGTGTGATTAGCCAGCAGCATTGTTCTGTCTTCTGTAACACAATCAGGCTCTTGCTTAGGTAAAATATAGTAAATCTTTATGATAACATGCTGGTCATGGTATATATGAACGAAACTATGCGTTTTAATGTTTTTTCTGTTTACGGTGATTGGAACAAATATGAATATTTTCGACAACTAAGGCCTCACGTGCCTTTAAAGGTGGATTATCTCTTTGTAAACATGTATTATATAGTTACCGGGGTATAAAATATTAGATTTGAATCGAAGACTCCTGTCCGGAAATGCTTCTATCGATTAATATTAATTTTATTTCGAATATTTTTTGGTCTAAAAAGGTGTGTTTGTTCAGCTAACGAACAATAGTGGTTACTGTTAACAGAGACCAGAAATTATATTGTGCAATTTTGTCACAAATAAACGTTAATTATACTCATTATCGCTTATATCTGTGGAACAAAACAATACAAACAACCAATCTGTGACATTTGACATTCGTTGCGTAGCCGTAGGAACAGCCCAGTGCTCTATATCGCAATACGGTCTCATCCGAATGGTCGGTTCTAAAAATAGTAACATAAACGGGCCCGATTTAATATTCGAAATAAAATCAATATTAATTGATGGAAGCTTTTCCGGACATAGGTCTTCAGTTCATATCTATTATTTTATACCCACGCAACTATTTAAAATTTGTTATTTAAAGAGATAATCCATCTTTAAAACATCAGTTTTGCCTAGTTTAGTAGTTACTTGTTATTAGTTCAAAATAAAGGAAATACTGATTCTGTTGCTCAACACACGCAGTGTTTATGATCAACTTGATCTAAGTAATCGTGTAATGACTTTTAGATAAGATATACCTGTACAGTCAGTTTTGGCAACTGTAACTTAATATAATATATCTGTTTGTTGATGAGCCTATTTGAACTTTATGGATTTAAATTTTCATTAAATATTTTCACCCTTTTTATGACCTGTTTGTGTGTGTATATACTATTACTATATTGCTTCATTTGACCACAACATATCAACTTTCTAACTTTCTTCAGGTTCACATTAAATTAAATTTTAATTGGCAATACCCATGATCAGTATGTTGGTAGACTGCTTGGAGAAATTTCAAGCACCATACATCTATAAAATGGCTTTGTTGATGTCAAATGATCCAATATTCCCAAGTGGTCAATAAATATCAGATTGTAACTTACAAAACTTGAAAATATAAGGGTAATATAACTTGCTGAATGCTTCAGAACCAACCAGATAGACCCTATTTTAGGCTTACGTTTAAAAAAAATTCTCCCCGGGGGAAACCCGGACCCCCTATAATCAGAACGGGGGTACCCCCCCTTCCGAACCAACCCCCGCGGTTTCCCAAAATGTCCCCAAATTAGGCTAATCTAAAGGCCTGGTAGGCCCCTATATAGTACAAATTCATATATGTGACCCGCCATATCAAATCCAGTCGTAAGTCGGGATTTTTTTACCCTGTGCCAATGCATTCTCTTATATATGCGAGTTGACCATAGGTCGCCTCGCATATATAAGAGAATGCATTGGCCTAACAATTTTAATAATTTTTTCTTGTATTCTTTAACAATTTTATAATTTCACTCATACAGAGCCCCAGACAAACATGAGCAGACGACACTCTTCTATATGCTTCTATATATGTGTGGGGCTCCCTGCAGGGTAATTGATGTTTTTTATTTTATGTCCTAAAAATTGTCAGAAACATTTAAAAAAAATGATAAAAAAAATTTAAGCCAATGCATTCTCTTATATATGCAAGGCGACCTATGGTCGACTCGCATATATAAGATAATGCATTGGCATGGCACAGGGTAAAAAAATCCCGACTTCCGACTGGATTTGATATGGCGGGTCACATATTTGTAAACATGTTTGAATTTTAAGGATTATAGATACTCATATTATAGAGCAGGAAGTAGTAGCATGCCTTGAAAACTGTTGTCAGACCTGGTCAGACACAATATTATTTACTGCAAAACTCACTTCTTACAGACATGAACAGCAACATACGGTATTTCATTTTACCATGCTATGTTCAACTTCATAATAATTGCATACTTTTCACCTGAGCACATTTTTACCTCAGAGATAGGTATTTAAACATGGAATTGGAATCGGATACTGCCAATTAGGGTACCTTACTCGTATTTAAATTCGCTCAGTTTTAAATTCGCGCACCATCAAGCCTGGATATAAGAGGTCGGACACGGTCATTGACCCAGCCAAATACACCGATGACCGGCGCCGCCTTATTATCGTCCGTCAGTTTGTCCGGCGCCCATTATCTTCACAAAAAATATATAATTAAGGGGAAAACAACAAGTAGATGTATTATCCGCGGCAAAGACATTCAATTACCACTACTGTGCACTAAATATCAAATCCCCCCACCAATACAACGCGTTTTACCGAAAACATGTTAATGATCCGTTCCGTATACAGGACCTATAAATGTAATTTTAATGCAACCTCTAACCTAAATTGTCCGCAATTGATGATTGATCGCAAACTGCGAATTATCGCTGCCTTCACGTCCGCACTATTTACGACTTTCTATTTTTAGAACGTGAAAAACCCAGAAAAAATGGCTGCCACTGGGGGGAAACTCCAACCAAGAAATACACTTCGTCGTGTTTTTCTCGTTTGACGTAAGATACACGGAGATGTCACAAGTTAAATCAGCACAAGTGTAATATATTCCACAAGTTAAGGGTGTTAGTTGGAGATTTAGCGGAAGAAATTCCGAAAAAATTCATACCGGGTAGTTTTTAAATCGCCGCGTTTTGAAACATGTGCTCGTGTTTACTTGGGGGAACACGGCGGAGGATTTTTTCTGCGGACTATTTTGCGCTACTATATCGGACAACTTCCGATTAATCTGATCCGATCCGGCCAATTTGAAATTAGCAATGGGCAGTTCAGTGACTTAGCACAGTACATAATGTATGCAAAAGTCCCGATCACGTATAGTAATCCTAATTTTCCGATTTGATCGACATTAATAGTTTCAGTAACTTGAGTAAGTGATATAATTAAGCGTCGTTTCGTAAATGACAGCCTTGTCTGACTTTGCACCCCTGTCACATTATGACATGATAATATGAGCTTCAGCTAAAAGTGATGTAAAACACCATAATTCATAACATGGTACATCAATGAATCTAATTTGTGCATTGGAATGGGCTAAAAAACAACTAATTGCTGCTATTTATTGATACCAGGTAAATGACAGACACACTTTTCAAATGTCAGACGCCGAATCTTTGGTGCCTGTCACTTTGTCAGACACTCCAAAAAAAATTATATCCAGGCTTGCGCACCATGCTGCACGAATTCAAAACTGACAAAACTATTTTAGAATTGTCGTATGCTTGATGACTGTCAGTTCTTAACCCTTGGAGTGCCAGGTCCGATTTTTGTATCAACCCATATACCCTGTGCCAATGCATTCTCTTATATATGCGAGTCGACCATAGGTCGCCTCGCATATATAAGAGAATGCATTGGCTTAATATTTATTTTTTTTTTTTTTTTTTTTTTTTTTTTTACAATTTTTTAATATATTTTATTATATTCTTTAACAGACTTATTGTGTAGGTTTAGGGCCCCTGGCACTCAAAGGGTTAAAGGTACATGTACTCAATCCAATTCGATGGTCCCCATTTAATCAAATTCCAACAACGATATTTTGCCGGTTTGTCAACTATCTGACACATAAAAAACCACGGTCAGAGAAATTCCTCTTGTCGACTGTTTACTGGGCCACTTAAAGGGGTACTGTACACAAAGATAGGCGATTTTTTTATTTACTCCCATTGAAATAACTTTCAAGTTAGATTGTGTTCGTGTTATATGAGTTTCGTATAAACCTAATTTAGCGAAGAAAATATTGATCTTGGAAACAAAAATATTACGATTTCAAACTACGCGCCATGTTTTTGACCTTCACCGGAAGTTCATTGCTCACAGCTTCGATTGATGCATTCAATTTCTTCCATCGAACAATCTCGCTCCCTATAAAATACTTGACGCTTTATGACTCTTGTTTCTTTCTCATTTTTTCCGAATCGGTTATAACGGGCTTTCTTTTGCAGGTAACATGTTTTGTTTGCAACTCAATAATGTTCGCGAACGGCCGTCGATAAAAGACACGCAACATATGCGATTTCAAGAACGGTAACTCGTAATGGCATAATTCTCCATTTTATGACTCCAGCCATAAATGAATTTATATTAAATAATTCAATTTTACTTTTACGATAGCCTGTTAACCGGAACATTTTCAGAAGACATCGTCGACTCAAATTAGTTATTTTATAATATAATATTCATATTAGATCGCTATTGTCACCGGGAATTTATTGAAATTGGGGTACAGTACCCCTTTAAAATTAAAATAACACATTTCAAACGTCGATATCTATGCACTCTTGAGCTTTGATGGGTGAGTTCCTCGCCTCGAATCAAATATTTTTTTACCCCGACTGCGAAGCCAAGGAAATAGTAATTTGCGAGAGTTAATTCGGATTGAGTACCTTTAAACGCTCCTCAATATACGTGTGTATTAGACCATGCATTACGACGGAAATTTACATCGAGTAGAACATAACTACATTATAATTTTGTTCCGAAGATGGGTGTATATATTCATGATTCAAATAATTTTTCTGGTATTTAAGTTTTTATGGAGATCAAATCATTGAGCTCGATTTTAAAGAAGTAAAACTAAAACCGGGTAGGCTGTTGACCTCAGATAAAATTGATTGCTTGTATTTTAAATTGTTGGGTTCACATCAATAAATCAGATAGTCCAAGTCTTCTCGTACTAAAACCGGCTAAGATATTGGGATGGAGGTGCCGGTCTTTAGTCCATCCAGGCCCATGCATTCTTATGACACGACTTAAGCGTTTGTGACCCGCTCAAATAAAACCACAATTATATGAAATAAAATATCACAATTGCGACAATAAACGGATATTTTCCGCAGAAGACATGCTATTTGATCTGAAACCCACATCAGTTGTGAATTGAAAGCGGTAATTTAATGCGTAAAGAGACATTTACCGCAATGTTTACAAATTTTTAAAAGTATGCGAACTCAGTTGACCTCGCGAACTGTGTTCGGCATTTTCCGTTGAAAATATTCCGTAGATTTTCGACTGACCACGCAAATTACGATGAATTCTCCATTGTAATCGTAATTATGTGTGTCAATAAATAAAAAATAAATAGATTAATTAAACATTGAAGATATAAATGTAATACATTAAATAAATTACGGGGAATTACAACCCTCTCAAAGTTTAAAACAGTGTAAACACAACGACCATTAGAATAAATAATATGGTGCTACATATCCCACATTTGGTGGACTTCAGCGAAATTAAGATATATACTAAGCGAACAGAGCAATATACTGCTCTTGTTAAGCAGCCCTGGGAATTAAGGAAAATTTGCCTAGGCAATATTTTTGCCTAGGTGAAAGAAATCAGCCAAGGCAAAAACAGATTTTACCTAGGCAATTTTGCAACAATATTGCCATCTCAAATCAATATGATTCAATAATAACCTGAAATGCTTAGTTATTTTGGAGAAAATTTCCAGGCCACTACTCGTCATTCCACAAAGCATCTCCAAAACTAGTGCCCTTATGGGTAGCTAGTTAATGGCCCAGTACCATGGAATCAATTTTAGGACAATATATGTAAATAGTGATTTAAGGAAGTCATTTTGGCTAAAGAGGTTCTATTTCTGATAGACACAAATCAATTTTAGTAACCCAATGAACTTGTTTTACCTAGGCAATATAATTGCCTAGGCAAACTTATTTTGCCTCTGCTTTTACCTAGGCATTGCCTATTGCCTAGGTCAATTCCCAGGGTTGGTTAAGCACACAAAAAATCAAACAAAATTTGTATAAATTTTTAACCTTAAGTTTGAAAAGTCCCACTAAAACGGAAGAACTATATTTCGAAACTGTGTGATTCGGTTCTCCGATTAGTTTATCAACACAAAAGTCAAAATGCACATGGATGAAAATCACACGCATGGCAAGTCAGACACAAGAGTTCTAATTTGCTCCAATTTTGACAAGTTGCTTGCGAAAATTGTCAACAAAACTACCTTTCTGATCCTCCATTATGTCATTAAGTTTTTAGTGCGGGAATTGTTCTCAAAGCACATTGGAAACTGGACTTTGCGGCGATCGGGTTTCGCTATTTTGTTCGGAAAACCCCGCGCTATATATAGAAACGGAAACTAGAATACTCAGAACAAACACCGGACAATGCCGAAGTTCTTCGGAACCTGAGTTTGGCTTTCAGTTTAATAAGTAAACAAACAGAAAAAACAGCGATGTTGGTGACAATCAACCGGAATATTCTATGCGTAATTTAACATGAAAGTTAAGATTATTATACACCATTATGACCATAAGATGTCTCTCTTTCCGATGTATATAGCATCATGTATTGATTCATTAGGTAAATCGAGTAAAATACACCACAGATTCCCGCCACAGATCGTGGGCGTAACTCGTGTGATAGGATTGGTATGCAAGCGGGCTTGGACTAAAAACAGCAAATCGCCATCCCAATATCTTAGCTGGTTTTAGTACAAGAAGACTTGGACTATAAATCAGACTGTTGTATGATCACGGCAACACTCGCTACATGCAGATTGTGGGTATGGACGCGTGCTTTCGTCGGGAATATGTGTAATTTTACAAGCATTGAAACGTCGAAGATTTTACAATTATTTATCACTTTATATAAATTGTATTGTTGGTATAAATTCAGGAGTTGTACTATTTTTCGCTCAGTTTTAAATTCGCACACCGATGGGTGAAAAATAGTACTGCGCGAATTTAAATACGAGTAAGGTATACAGTTTCAATTTTCTTCAGAAAAATTATTCAAATTGATGTTATTCAGCCAAAATGCACATAATAAGGGTGAGTATTTAAATTGTTTGAAAAATTGACAATTAGGCCTATCCCGGTATCCGATATTTCCCAAAAAAATGAGTAGGCCTATCCATATAATCCTTAAATTATTAATCATTTAAAATATTAATGTCTAATCTAGAGATGGGCGGTTTTAATTTTTTTACGTTCGGTTTCGGTTTTTCTGGGAGAAAAAACCTCGGTTTCGGTTCGGTTTTCGTTTTTTTTTTACTATATAGTGAAATTATACTGAAATACATACAATTTGAGTATATACTTTCAAAGTAATCACCGTAATTAGAGTCAATAATGTCCCAATAACGTTGAATATTTGAGGAAGGAACTGCGATCACAGGTAAACAACGGGACAAAATGCCGATGGAAACTGAATCCAACGCGATAAGATGATACAATTCGGTATTTAAAAAAATAAACACCCCCATCTTCACTTGTTTATCCCTTTCTGACATGTTTAAAACATATTTATCATATTATATGCATTAGTATCTGAGAATTCAACCGCAAGCAGCAGCAAATTCACAAACAGTGGGCGTCCTTGACCTGACTGTGTAACAATTCTTGACACGCCGCGCATGATTGACCCACATTCAATGACTGCGGTGTGATCGCTTTGATGTCTAGTGTGTTGTGACATAGTTTACAATATGCACATGGCTGCAAACTTCTACCAGATTACGTCACATCGGAATGTCCAGACGATAAAAGTGTTCATACCATTTACTAGTACTTGGTTTAGTTTTCGAGTTAGCAGACGCTTCCATTTTTTTGGTTGGCGATTATCACCTTATTTGGACTTATGTTCGGCATTCATATAGTTAGCCGGACTCTGGCTTAAGCGACGTTTTTATGACATATTAAGCAGCGACATTTTTTGGAGTCTTCTCCAGTTAGATGCGTAAAATAACTCCAAACAGGGTTTTTTGTTGAACCCTGTTCGTAATTTTGTTCGGCCATGTTTTGAAATAGAACAAAAACAGTCGCCTACGATATTATAACAACACATATCTGAGACGAAATGGACACATTCCGATATAATATTGATCAGAGAGGCCAATAATTTGATAACAATATCAACTAATAAGTACCTGGGGAGGTATAATAAGTCGATTTAAGTGAAAAATAAACATATAAAAAACAACCGTAATGTCGGTTTGAGCAGAATCGCGTCGGTCGGTTTTCGGTTTATTGTTAAAAACCGAAACCGAGTTGTTTTCTCGGTTAACCGCCCATCACTAGTCTAATCTATCACAGATTAGCATGTGGTTGTTTTGAATGAAAATCAAAATCAAAATGACATTGATTAATGCAGTTTCTTTGTCAAAATTTCCGTGGCAACGATTGTCGTATTTTGATTCAGCTTGTGAACTGGATAGTTTTTAACAAACTCGCAAATATTGGCATGACGTCACGGTATGTCAAGGTCATCAATCGAAACTTCCTTTGCCGGTGGTTATCAACACTGACAACAGTTTCTGCCTACCCTATGGCAATGGCTGCGCCCATTCCATTCGGCAAACCTCGTCAGATTCCGTCACCGTTTCAGACCAGGGGTCATAGGCCGGAGGAGTCCAGAATGTGGCTGCGCCCAATCGCGTTACAGTTTGATAACCCAATCGCAACTTCTCGGATTATCGTTCTTGCGAAATAATTCGCTACGGAAATCACCGAGGCTTGCCGATTGTTTGATAACCATCAGTGCGAGTCTATTCTATTTTTAGTCTATGACATAACTAAGATGTTCAAATGAGCAACGTTCGATTAAATTTGTGCAAATCGGATGTGGTTCTTAATAATTAATGTGAGCGTCGTATGCATACATGTACTTACCCCACTTTCATGATCCATCGACCACGTGATCAAACATGCAAATGTATTCCCCAGTAATCCAAATAATGAGATAACATTCGGCGCCAGGTATATTGGAACGAACTTAATTAGATAATTGTATATCACGTACATGTAAACCTCCAGGATGGATGATCCCTGGCGAGAGTAAACATTGTTTTTTATATTACTGCGCTCTTTCTCGTTGAACATTGCCATCTTATTCTAGTAGGTTCCTCCAATGGACGACCCGATTTCGACCGAAAAACGACTCCGCTTGCGCGCCCGAACTCGGGTCGTGTTTAGGCGGTCCGTGAAGATTCGGCCGAGGGAAGATTCGGCTGGGAAGATTCGGCTGAGAAGATTCGGCTTGCTGTATCGGCCGAATCATCCCAGGTTTAGACCTATTTTGGAGTGGAAGTTTAATAGTTTTATGTGAATAAATCCAAGTTATTACTTGCGGTCACTATGAATCCGGAACACAACCAAACATAACCGAAAACAAGTTAAAATAAGGAATATATAGGGGAGACCCGGGCAAAGCGGGACACCAAATGTTTTAAAGGAATTTTAGATAGGGTTTTCGCCGGAAAAAAACTGGAAAACCGTTAATTGGTATACAATTCATCGGCGCATATAATCGGGTGGTCATTGATATTAAAAAACATCTCGGTATGTCCCTTTTGGAAACTCTTGTTATGTCCCACTTTGCCCGTGCCTTTGGGCAAAGCGGGACACCGCACTGGGCAAAGTGGGACAATATGCGAGGCTATCCGGGCAAAATGGGACAGCAAAATCAAAGAGACAGTGCGAGTTGCCATTGCTACAGACAGACAGGCTCTGATTGGCAGATGAGTTTCTGTTGGGTTAAGTAGGTAGGATTTCTTGTCTGGCGACCAGAGTTATCTAATATCTTAACGATATATTCACCCCTGTCACGGTACCGATTAAAACGATGGTGACTTCCATTCCTTATTTTATTACTTATTCGATATTTTTATAATTATGTCAAACAAAGGATGTTGTATGGTCCCCCCCCCCCCCACATATATTCTATCCACACACCCCACCCCGATCCAAAGTGGCCGCCACCCAGAAGGGTTCAAATAGGGCACCCATGCCATTTCTCGGTCAATTGACCGATTTAGGTCAAACAAAGGGTGTTCTAGGGTACCCCAAGCCAATCTAAATATTCACCTCACCCAGATCAAAAATGGTCGCTGTCCAGAAGGGTTCAAATAGAGCACCCATGCCTTTACTCGGCCCATTTATCCGATTTAGGACAAACATAAGATGCTGTAGTTTGACCCGCAAGTCAGTCTAAATACCCCCCCCCTTCACCACGCCCTGGTCCAAATGGCCACCATCCAGAGATGTTCAAATAGGGCACCCATGGCATTTCTCGACCCCTTGACCGATTTAGGTCAAACAAAGGGTGATGCTGGGTGCCCCCAGAATGGCCGCCGACCAGAAAGGTTCAAATAGGACACCCATGCCATTTCTCGCCCCGTTGACCGATTTAGGTCAGACAAAGGGTGTTGTGGGGTGCCCCCCCCCCCAAGGCACTCTTTCCACACACCTCAACCTGATCCAAAATTGTCACTGTCCAGAGGGGTTCAAATAGGGCACACATACTATTTATCGGCCCCTAGGCCGATTTAGGTCTAACACAGGGTGTTCTAGGGTGCCCCCAAGGCAATCTATATATTCACCCCTTTACCCCACCCGATCCAAAATGGCCGCCATCCAGAGAGGTTCAAATAGGGCAGGGCATCCATGCCATTTCTTGGCCTTTTGACCGATTTAGGTCAAACAAAGGCTGTTGTAGGGTGCTACGGTACCAATATAATCTAAATATTCAACCCTTTCACACCACCCGATCCAAAATTGCCGCCGATCAGAAGGGTTCAAATAGGACACCCATGCCATTTTTCAGAACGTTGTGATGCCGAGAAAAATATTGTAGTTTCTCACAAACGTAAACCTACCTCGGATAGCGACCTGATGGTGGCATCTAAAGAACGAACAAATCCTTGAATTCCAAATTAAAGAAACTGAATCCTTTATTTGCTAAAATCAATACCAGCAGCAACACTGAACGAGAACCATGCAGAACAAAGCGCGCAATAAGAAAAACAGACGCCCGATCCGTTGTGCACGCGCGTAGAGTTTGACGTCAGAGCTTTCTACGTCATTTACGTTGGCATTACAACGTCGGGCCAACGATATACCGTTGTGTCAGCAATGGTTGTACGTGTGTTTACGGAACATAAAGTATCGGCATATCGTTGAGATGTATCCCATGCATATATGTAGGCCTACGCTATATATGTAATTGGACTGCCACGAATCTGTTAGCGTTGGCCCAACATTGGACCAACGTTATAATTCCAACGGTTGCATGGGAGGAATACCTTAATTGGGGTCAACCAAGGGCCATAAAGTAAACCCAACCAATGTGATGTGCACGGTAAATTCCATGTTCATGTTGGCGTTGGCCCAAATATTTCCAACGGTTGGAAGAAATACGTATACGTTGGGCCAACCAAGGGCCAACAACGTCAACCTAACCAAACCGAATGCCAACCGTGCCGACATTATCCCAACGTTGGCCCACGCAACGTAGTCATGCTATCTGGGGAATGCATGCCGAACACAAGAGTGCACGGCGTGAAATTATTATAAAAAAAACTGCCAATCTCATATATATTTTGAAGACCTCTGTTTGTCTGTCTGTCTGTCTGTATGTATGTCATTTATACAAATCTACGATTCTCGACCGATCGGGACGAAACTTGGTATGTGTGTGTAGTTTGACCAGGCGGTCGTTGTTGTCGTATTGGCGAGCCCGTGCGGCGCCCGCTTTGCGCATGCGCAGACGAGATCTCGGAAACGGGTGGAGCTATCGACTTGAAATTTGCTATGTGAATGTATCTTGCCCCGGATACGAATTTTATCGGGTCGCCGAGCCCGTGCGACGCCAGCTTCGCGCATGCGCAGACGAGATCTCGGAAACGGGTAGAGCTATCGACTTGAAATTTTGTTTTTGAATAGCCCGGACAACGTCGGGCTCATCGGCTAGTCTCATATATATTTTGAAGACCTCTGTGTGTTTCTCTGTTTGTCTGTATGTATGTTTGTCTGTCATTTATACAAATTTACGATTCTCGACCGATAGGTCGCCTCGCATATATAAGAGAATGCATTGGCCTAATCGGGACGAAACTTGGTACGTGTGTGTAGTTTGACCAGGCGGTCGACCTTGTCGTATTGGCGAGCCCGTGTGGCGCCCGTGCAGCGCATGCGCATACGAGATCTCGGAAACGGGTGGAGCTATCGACTTGAAATTTGGTATGTGAAGCTATCTTGCCCCGGATACGAATTTTATCGGGTCGCCGAGCCCGTGCGACGCCAGCTTCGCGCATGCGCAGACGAGATCTCGGAAACTGGTGGAGCTATCGACTTGAAATTTGGTTTTTGAATAGCCCGGACAACGTCGGGCTCGTCGGCTAGTATATATATATGATAACATAATATTTAATCGCCAAAATTGTATCAAGCTTCACATATCACGATAACTCACATATAGGCCTACATACACATATATGCCTCATTTGGACTTGTGTTCGGTATTCATATAGTTAGCAGCCACCCCGCCGGACTCTGGCTTTTGCGCCATGCATGCAACGGCGTAAATGTACATAAAACTATCATTAACGTAACTTTTAATCGCCCAAATTGCTTCGATCTTCACATATCACTAGCTTACATATACACACACCCCTACACAATTTAGTTCTTATATTTCCCCTTATTTTAACTTGTTTCGGTTATGTTCAGTATTCATAGTGACCCATTACTTGTATAATTTTTTGTGCATGTTTTTTTTGTTGGGACATATCTTATGAGATTATTTTATGTTTATAGTAAAGAAAGTTTAATTGTATCATTTATGAGTTATGTGGATCACTGGATATATATTTTTAATAGTTTTTACATGGATAAATAGTTACAACACTTGTCCAGGTAGGCCCTATTTCATGTTGTCGTGGGTGCAGTACGCTGTGTCGCTGTCCGATCGGGTGCGGACATTAATGGCTGACCCGTAGGGTAATGTGGGGCATAATGCGACGCGGGGCATAATGCGACAGACGGTCGTTATCAGGTCATATGATCTTTCCATGACTGAAGTTGAATCGCACATTTATTATTTTAGTAAGACCAATCATAGAAGTGAACATCCCAATTGGACCGACATCATTATGACTGTTTAATCTCACATGCGAAATGCCGGAGTAGGGGTACCCACATTTGGTGACCCCCTTTTTGAATGGTTTATAACTTCCGGTAGGTCTTGTACATGTTAAAACGAGAACATCTTACCACTACCACCAAAGCTACATGCGTATTTTGGTAAAGTAAGACGAGTTATATAGTAAGTTGATCAGTTCTATGTACATCGGTTATTCATGTGACGGTGTAATTTAGCCCTAGTTTATATACAACTAATACAAGTTAATACTGACAACTAGCAGCTAACATATTCATCCATATCACCGGTATTTACGACATCCCGTTTACCCTCTCAACTTTGCTGTATTCGATCCGTCCCTGTCTTATCACTGTCACTTCAGCCCAATGCTAAACGCTCTAGTACTGCTACGTCAATTAGTACAGGTAAGCGCGCAGCTGATTGGATGACACATGGTCGCGCGTAAATTGTCAAAGGTTAAACAGTTTCGCGGGGTTTTAGATTAGTTGGTCAGAAAGTAAAGTTGTCTTCGGAAAGTTATTGTCTTAAAGTCTTAGTTTATTTTGTCGTCAAGATGTCGTCAAGTTGTTTAGACTATCGTTGTATACAGATCCTGACATAGTGGCCTATGTCTCATTGAACTGGTATGTTCACAGTTTCTATATTTTATCGTTATAATCATGTTTTTTATTAATACTTTTGTCTTCAAGTAAATCACCATAGAGTTTGTCCATTTTGACATAAAGTATATTTCCTATTTTAATTATATTTTAATGTGATTACTTTTGTGAGGTTATCTCCCGATAACCTGAGATGCCAGTTTGTAGATATCTCAATTAGGTAGATTGGATATCTGGCATCTCTTGTATTTTCAGGAACTCCTCAAGTTCCTTTAACATATATTTGTGTATGCACATATGCGTGCTTATCATGCAAATGGTAATATATTTGCATTTGGTTGCAGGGCCTATTCTATGCCTATAGTGATGTATGATAACACTCTCTGTGTTATGTGAACAGACTATGCCTGTCTGTGGATGATGTTTGATTGTATGTGTTGATGGTGATGATGATGATAATCAAGATGTGTTATTAAGATGAATAAATGCTATTGAAGACTACAAAAGGTAATATGAACTTTCTATAGACCCTGTCCACCAGATTGAGAATTCTTGAGAACAGAGCCCATACTGCCAAAGGCTAACTTTATAAATTTAATGTCAAAGGCTCAAGGACATTTAATAATATAAATGGACCCATAGTAACCCTATGACATTTGGCGCCCAACGTGGGGCTCGAACCCACGACCCCGAGATTAAGAGTCTCGTGCTTAAATAACAGGATTAAACATCGGATTGATATGTATGACAGTACACCTTTTAAGCAGCGTGCAAGACACATTCCACCTAGTATGATTGAAGAGGTCAGAAATCATCTTCATCAGTTACTTTCAGCTGGAGTTATTAGAAGATCCAGGAGTCCATTCTCTTCTAATGTTGTTCTTGTTAGGAAGCGCGGTTCTAATGCTCTTAGACTCTGTGTTGATTACAGGCAACTCAATAAACAGACTATACCTGATAATTATGCTTTGCCTAGGCCAGAAATGTTGTTTGATTCTCTCAAAGGTGCCAAGTACTTCTCTGTGCTTGATTTGAAAATGGGTTTTCATCAATTAGAGATCTCCGAGGAACACAAAGAGAGAACTGCTTTTTCTGTTTCAGGATTAGGATTTTACGAGTACAATCGTTTAGCTTTTGGACTTAACAATAGTCCAAGTTCATTTCAGAGAATGATGGAGGATTGTCTCGAAGGTTTAAACCATAATATCTGCAATATTTATATTGATGACATCATTATTTGGTCGCAGACGGTTCCAGAGATGATAGAGCGACTTGAAGCTGTTTTTGACAGATTGAGGCAGTGTAATTTGAAGCTCGCACCTTCAAAATGCAAATTCTTTCAACGTAAATGTACTTATGTTGGTTTTATAGTTTCAGAGCATGGAATTGAAACTGATCCTGAGAAAGTTGACAAAATTGTCAATTGGCCAGCTCCGGAGAATCCAGATCAGTTGAGGAAATTTTTAGGTTTCTGTGGTTTTTATAGGAAATTTGTCAAGAATTTTTCTGCAATTTCTAAACCCCTTACAGATTTACTCCCACCCACTAATGTTAAGAAGTCAAAGAATAAGAAGAAATCATCTTTTACAGGTAAATGGAAATGGGAAAGTGAGCAGCAGTCGGCATTTGATTATTTGAAAGATCGTCTTTCAAATCCCCCCATTTTAGGCTACCCCGACTATAGCAGACCATTTGAAATCCATATTGATGCTTCCCGACATGGTTTAGGTTGTGTCCTTCTCCAGGAAGACGATGGCGTGATGCGGGTGATAGCATATGGCAGCCGAGGTACTACTGCCGCAGAGAAGAATTATCCCGCCCACAAATTAGAATTTTTAGCTTTGAAATGGACAGTGACTGAGAAGTTTTATGATTACTTATATGGAAATTATTTTGTTGTATATACAGATAATAATCCTTTAACTTATGTACTTACTTCAGCTAAATTAGATGCTACAGGTCAAAGATGGTTGTCAGCCCTTGGTGCTTTTAAATTTGATATTCTCTATAAGCCTGGTAAGACCAATACAGATGCAGATGTTTTATCTAGGTTGGATGAGCCTTCTTCAGCTTTTAATCATGAATTCATTCCAGTTGAATCCGTAAAGACTATATGTAACTCTTTACAGGTTCAGCAGCCTTTTGTTGAGAGTTTATGTGTAGACTCTGACGTATTAAAACCAGTTGATGAATTAGGTTATGATCTTGATGAGATGAATTACAAGGATTGGAGGAGAGCACAGGAGCGAGATAATGTTTTATCATTTTGGATGACAGCAGTTAGGCAGAAGAAATGTCCGAATAGAAGGTCTTTGCCTCCTTCAAAGGATCATTCTCCTTTTTTCAGGCATTTTTCGAAGTTGAAGTTGCAGAGAGGTGTTTTATATAGAGAGTCAACTTTTAATGGTAGTTCAACGTCTCAACTTGTATTACCTTCTTCTTATGTTAGACTTGTATTGAAGTCATTGCATAATGACATTGGACATCCCGGACGGGATAGGACTATTTCTCTGGTTAAAGAAAGATTTTATTTCCCCAGCATTGACAGTATAGTAGATAACTGGATCAAGAATTGCCATAGATGTATAAGGAGAAAGACTTCTACAAATTTTAGAGCTCCTTTAGTTTCAGTTTCTACTTCACAGCCACTTGAGTTAGTTTGTATTGATTTTTTGTGTTTAGAATCTTGTAAAGGTGGTTATGAAAATGTTCTTGTTATTACAGATCACTTTACTAAGTATGCTCAAGCTTTTGCTACCAAGAATCAGACAGCCAAGACTACAGCCGATATCTTATTCAATAATTTCTTTATTCATTATGGCTACCCACAGCGTATACATAGTGATCAAGGTGCAAATTTTGAGTCACAAGTCATTTCAGAACTCTGTCAGCTGTGTGGTATACAGAAGTCTAGGACTACGCCTTACCACCCCATGGGTAATGGCATTACAGAACGATTTAATCGTACACTCATAGGAATGTTAGGTACTCTTCATCCTGACCAAAAGAAAGATTGGAAATCCTTTATTGGTCCACTTGTTCATGCATATAATTGCACACGTCACGAAACTACAGGTTATGCACCATATTTGTTAATGTTTGGCAGAGAACCAAGGTTACCAATTGATGTCATGTTTGGTTTGCATAAATCTGATTCTGATGATGATCGTTCATATTGTGATTATGTTACTGACCTTAAGCACAGACTTAGAGAATCTTACAGGTTAGCTTCCAGTGGTATGTCTAAGTCTCAAGAAGGTCATAAGAGGAATTATGACAAGAAAGTGAGAGGCGCTACTATACATGTAGGCGACCGTGTACTTGTCAAAACTTTAGCATTTGATGGCAGGCATAAATTGGCGGATAAATTTGATCCGGAGGTATATGTTGTGAAAGAGCAACCGAATAGTGATATTCCAGTTTTTGTGTTACAGGATGACTCAGGTAGAACCAGAACTTTACATAGGAATCACTTATTACCTATTGGTTCAATTCCTTTTGATCTTCCAGTTGATGATCCAACAGTTAAACCCGATTCTTCTAAAGGTGTTGATGTTCCAGCTGGACAAGATCCTGTCAGACCTGTCCCTAAACCAAGAACTGTGAGGAAAGATTATATTCCAGGCACTGTTGACAAATCTCATAAAGAGAACAGACTTAATGGTCGTGTTAGTGATAGTGATGAGGAGTCAGTGGTTATGTTTATACCGCATATTGTTCCAAGTGTTTCATTTGTTTCAGGTGATGCGGATAATGGAGGTCCACCTCGTCCTGATGACGATCGGCGTTCGAGGATGGATCCTGGTATTTCTTCCAGTGGTGACGACCGCACTCCAAATAGGGAGCATAGTGAAGATAATGTGATAGAATTTATTTCAGATACACATGAGCCGTTCGTTCAGACAGAACTTAGGTCCACAGGTGTACGTGTAGAGGCTGAGAATAGTGAGGAGATTAATGATATTGTTCCTTCTGCAGCTGTTGCAGATGATGGAGAACGAGTTAGCGGAGATGGTGATAGAACTGTAGCTTTTGTTTCAGATGATGTAGCCTCAGGTGTTCGTTCAGATGTAGTGATTAGTAGATCTGGTAATGAGGAAATTTCTTCCCATATAGATACCAGTGTGCCAAGTCCAGTGCCTAGGAGATCGACAAGAGAAAGGAGTAAGCCATCGTGGATGCAGAAAGGAGACTTTGTTGTCAATAAATTGCAACCTATTTCAGGTAGCATGATAGACAAAAATGAGTTAATTAAGAATCTTACGGAAAATCAGTTATTTTCCAAAGTTTCACCTGAAGCATTACAGTCAATATTTGAGTCTATACTTAAGTGAACTCTTGTTTTCAGGTGATATCAGTTCATCTGTGCAAGATGTATCCATATTCAGTCTACTCATGTGTTTATTTCAGTCAATTTTCAGAACATTAATATTTCCAGTTAGTTACAGTTGTGTCTGTGACTATCTATCTTTACAGTGCTTTTATCTGTAACATGGCATCCACTGCCTAGTTAGGATATCTCTCACGTGTAATGTGAGCATTCAATCTGTGATGTACCTTGAAACATATGTTGTGTCATATGTCAGATATTGTTGTATCCATTGATTATCTTTTAATATGTATTGTGTACTGTTAGGTATCATGTATCATCTTCGTACGATCAGAGGTATAACTAGTTTTCCAGCTGACGATCCAGTGTAGAGCTACGACTCATTTGAGGTACCAGTTTTCAAGGAATTTTTTTTCTTATATGCTCTGTGAGGTGATATTATGTTCCTTTCAACTTATGATTATGTTTTTAACATTTGTGTTTTTGTTTACTCATTGAAATTTCAGATGGACCAGTGTGAATGTTGTCTACTTCAAATAGTGAAGCAGATTATGACTTTTCAGCTGATTATTTACCAGCTGTCTTGAATTATTCATGGCATAGTTTCAGTTATTAGCAGGGATCAATAGTGGTGACTTTAAGTTTGATTTGATTAGTTCATGGATTACTTACAGCATTCTATGTTCAGTTTATTTCGGTTATGATAGTGTTACATATAATCTCATTATTGCAGAGATACACGACAAATTTTCGACTGACGATCCAGTGGTTTAACTATTTGAGGTTCCAGTTCTCCAAGAAAATTTTGTTCTAGTTATATACTCTGGTAATATATAGTGTTCATTTCATTTCTCTTTCAGCTAATGTTTCGAGATTAGTTCTGAATTCAGTTTTTGAACTCTGAATTTATTACATCGTGGTTTAGATGGTGCTCTACTATTATTATTCAGAGTGTGAGAGTTTATTGATATTTTGTAGCTTTCAGTTGAATGATGCGGAGATCATTCGCCAACAGGAGGGAGAGTGTGACGGTGTAATTTAGCCCTAGTTTATATACAACTAATACAAGTTAATACTGACAACTAGCAGCTAACATATTCATCCATATCACCGGTATTTACGACATCCCGTTTACCCTCTCAACTTTGCTGTATTCGATCCGTCCCTGTCTTATCACTGTCACTTCAGCCCAATGCTAAACGCTCTAGTACTGCTACGTCAATTAGTACAGGTAAGCGCGCAGCTGATTGGATGACACATGGTCGCGCGTAAATTGTCAAAGGTTAAACAGTTTCGCGGGGTTTTAGATTAGTTGGTCAGAAAGTAAAGTTGTCTTCGGAAAGTTATTGTCTTAAAGTCTTAGTTTATTTTGTCGTCAAGATGTCGTCAAGTTGTTTAGACTATCGTTGTATACAGATCCTGACATAGTGGCCTATGTCTCATTGAACTGGTATGTTCACAGTTTCTATATTTTATCGTTATAATCATGTTTTTTATTAATACTTTTGTCTTCAAGTAAATCACCATAGAGTTTGTCCATTTTGACATAAAGTATATTTCCTATTTTAATTATATTTTAATGTGATTACTTTTGTGAGGTTATCTCCCGATAACCTGAGATGCCAGTTTGTAGATATCTCAATTAGGTAGATTGGATATCTGGCATCTCTTGTATTTTCAGGAACTCCTCAAGTTCCTTTAACATATATTTGTGTATGCACATATGCGTGCTTATCATGCAAATGGTAATATATTTGCATTTGGTTGCAGGGCCTATTCTATGCCTATAGTGATGTATGATAACACTCTCTGTGTTATGTGAACAGACTATGCCTGTCTGTGGATGATGTTTGATTGTATGTGTTGATGGTGATGATGATGATAATCAAGATGTGTTATTAAGATGAATAAATGCTATTGAAGACTACAAAAGGTAATATGAACTTTCTATAGACCCTGTCCACCAGATTGAGAATTCTTGAGAACAGAGCCCATACTGCCAAAGGCTAACTTTATAAATTTAATGTCAAAGGCTCAAGGACATTTAATAATATAAATGGACCCATAGTAACCCTATGACATTCACATTCACTCATATTTGGGGGAGAGACAGGTTGTCTGGTTGTGGGGCATAATGCGACACTCGGGTACAACCAGTACGAGAAAAAATATGAGTAGGCATATCGCAAATCAAACCTGGAAAAATAAATCTTATCGCAACCTTAGTTCAAAAGAAAAGAAATAAAAAAACATATTCGATCATTCCCAAACATTAAAACATGATATAGATAAATAATTATTGTTAACCCTACCCCGGCCATTTTCCTGAAATCAAAACTCTATGGTGCTATTTTACCCGCCATATAAATCAATAAAATGTATCATTGGTCTGCTGCTATGACTTTAAATAACGATTATACATTCTTTCAATCCACAAAAGAAAAGAAACTGCAGACCGTCTTGCATTTATTAGGTTCGGTATATGCTGATGTTGTAATGTCAAATGTGTCGCATTGTACCCCGTGTATGGGGCATAATGCGACGGATTGGGTACGTCGACGGGGAGTAATGCTGTTCAGAAATTGGTGCTTCCCACAGGGGGGGGGGGTCATCCACTTTTGTCCATACACTAGGCCGGGGTGGGTGGGTGGTTCAGCTGCGAAAAAGTCACTTTTTTCCTGAGTGGTCGCAATTTTTTCCTCTTACAACATTTCTTCAATATAAATGCCTCAAAGTGTTCAGCATCATTGTTAAGGTGTGAATGACACTTAGGGCAGTGCTTAGGGGGGTAGTTAGTGTGGATATGGGCATGATGCTTCTCAGAAATCCAGATTACGAACCAACTCTCAGGAATTCGCCTTTTACATCTGATCACATTGCCATGTACCAATGCTACTGGTTCCAGATGAAAATGGACAGTTATGTAGCACATGAATAAACTTTAATATAAATAAAATGAAAAAAGCTATTCATTTATCTCATTAATATTTACTCATTATACCTGATCAGACCAGATGACTCAGTCAAAATTGTATCGGAACTTGGCATGGGACTGTAGATCCACTGTAAAAAGGACTGTGTGGCAGCTTCCACACAATGACTGTGCGGAGGCATTATCTGAACATAAATGTGTACATAATACACACATATGTGTGTATCACCCAATATCCACACATATATGTGTACATCACCACACATATTTGTGTGTGACGTCGGTTTTTTAAATTTCACGTGGTGGTCACGCGCGCGTCGTTGTTTCGTACAGGCTCACAGGCTGCCGTAAAGTGTACACATGGAGTCTTGTTCATTGTGGTGGATCTCGAAATTCGATATATTGGGCGGTCTCTTCGATTATTTCTATAGTTAAGGTAAGATTATATTTAAATTGGCAAGATATTCACCTTTGTGAGAATGTCCGTATCTATTTTGTATAACATGATTGAACGAAATAATAAACTTGATTTGGATTTTCTGATTCAACAATTCCCTATCGCATAGTCATATATTTACATTTTAGAGTTGTGCGTTTATCTGGGTTTATCTGTTGTTTCTGTAGTCTATATGATACGCATCTTTCCGAAGCATAAAACCTATTTCTGCTCGAAAATTGTCTTTATGTAAATTGACAAATTCAACTGTGTGGTGAAGACATTTACTGAACAAATGTGTGTTCATCACATACACACTATATATTATACAGCGTGCTTTAAACCAGAACCACACTTTTATTATTTTGCACGGTAAGGTTCTCATGTTGATAAAGTAACGACGTTTTTTGTGTTTATATGGAATGCAGATGAGAGGTAATATCTACTGAGACCAGTGACGTGGCGACAGGGCGATATTGGGAAGGGTGTGTCTATAACCCTACCCCAAACTTCGGGAAAATTTACTAAAAATTCCAACAGTTGGAAATTTCATGCCTGACGCAAAGTTGCAAGTTTTACACCACATGCATTATAATAGGTTGAAATTGTTCTCTTTGTTTGATTTTTCAACCAGTAATTAGTGGGAAATTTATTTTTTATATTTTTAGACAAACAGTAGCATATTTTTCTACTTTTGGTAAAACAAAAATGGCCTCAAATGGCCATCGGGTGGAAGACTTCCATTTGGTTGGAAATTATAATAGTTGGAAAGCTTGAGGTACCAATTGGAAACTTCAGAACGAGAGGGGGTGTGCATATATAATTCTACAAATATGGTTCAAGGGGAGGGTGGGGTGCACTTCGACATTTGAAGGTGGACACCCCCCCCCCTCCAACGGCGACCATCGAGCCGCGTCCCTGAATGCGAATTGGTGGGGTATTTATTTGTCCATTATATTGGTGGTTTACCAAGACGATGTGAAAAATTAATATGCATATTTTGGCTCCTCTGCTATGTATAACTTGCTTAAATTCGGTTACCGAGGGAGGGGCCGGGGTGGGGTGATGTCGTATATCTAATACATATGTAGCCACCGTTTGTGTCCAAAACTTTAAATTGTGAAGAATATTATGTCATTCAATAAATGTCATATATAATAGCAAATAATGAACTTATAAATAATCTAAAATGATAATTACTGCAGAATAGTGAGATGTGTCATTAAAGTATTATTAGCATTTGGATTAAGTGACGTACATGGTGAAGAGTTATCGTTTATACTATCAAAAAGGGGGAGGGGCGGTTATTTTCAAACTCGCTATGTTTCTCATATTATAATCCTTATATATGAATGTATTGTGTTATATAGCTAAAATTCCTCATGTAAAATTGAAAATTTCCCGTGTCAAGATTGTGCTTAATGGGAGGGGGGGGGGGTAATGGGGCATCGTTCTGGCCATATAGATAAAGTAAAATATATTTATAAAATTACATTCATTATGTGAAGCTATAATGAGTAGTACATGTATATATTTAGCATGTTTCAAAAACTATATTCCTTTCTGAAAATTCGCTCTTTAATGTATGAATTATAATACTGTTATAGATGTACATACACTGTAAATAATATTCCCACAACGGCATGTTATAAACAAAATAACTTCTCTGCTTACAGGTTCAATGGTGAAATCATGGCGGTCACGCGGTGCGACGTCGATGTAAATAACAAGATATGGACATGACTGCCTTGGCAACGACGCAGATAAACTCTAGTCAACCAACCAAGAACCACGGTGGAATGTATGAGTTAGACACAAATTCCACAATCAATGATTTTGGTATACATATGATGATATGTCATTTGCTGTAATTTGGTTTCTGTGAAGAGGTGATGACTTCTATTCTTCGTGAACTCGAGATTTCTCCCCAGATATATTGCACCGATATATATATATACATTCAAAAAGACTATCATCTTTGGAGCCCTTAATGTTCTTGTATAGTTCAAGGGATCTCAGAAAGCTTCAGTTAGTTTTAGAGCTTGTTCTTCTACACACGTGAGGGTGAGTCTGATGTAAGACAACCAGTATAGCAATATACATATATATGTATATATAGCAGAGACTGACTTTCGACTTGTTCCAATACATTCAAGTTGGAGGAAAATTCTAGTTATTGGTGTGAAACCCATTGATGGAACTGAAACATGCACGCTTATAAATAGTTTAAAATTTCTTTGAAATCTCGTCGGATGACCAAAATATTATGTGAAACGGCTGTTTTGTTTTGTGTCGTTGTATTATTGAAATTAAAGACTATAGCTATACTATATCATTCGACAATCACGATTTCTGCTGTGTACACAAAAGAAGGCCGCGGATCCCCGGGATATGCATGTTTGCTGTTTGATAAGTTAATATTCGAAAACGTCCAGCGCCGAACGTCAAGCATCAGTAGACTATAACATTTCATATGTATGGCAGGAAAAAAGACGTCCAACGATAGCCGAACTATATGTATGGCCAATAAATATCGGTGTAAACACTCTTCGTTGAATATGATTTTTGTTTTTTTGCAGGATTAGCAGCCTATTGTTTGGATCGACCACACAAATTTGTACACATGTAATTAACACATATGTGTTGTCTTGCCCAACAGCATTGTGTACAAGAACAATACAAATAGTGTAGTGGCGGTGAACACTATTGTTTGGATCAACCACACAAATGTGTACGCATGTGATTAACACATATGTGTAGTCTCGCCCAACAACATTGTGTACAATAACAATACAAATAGTGTAATGGCGGTGAACATTATTGTTTGCATCAACCACACAATTGTGTACGCATGTGATTAACACATATGTGTAGTCTCGCCCAACAACATTGTGTACAATAACAATACAATCTTGTGTGGTAGCGGTGAACATATTGTTTCCTTGGTGCAAACATATTTGTGTTCATTCAACGAACAAATAAATGTGATGGACCCAAACATCTTTGTGTGTGTCAACTACACAACTATGTAGGTCAGTTACCACACATAAACTGTTCATCTGCATCCACACAATCTTGTGCGCAACTTAGCACACATTTAATGTGTGCCTACAAAGAACAAGTTGTTTGGTCGATCCACACAGTTTGTTCGCCACCGCCACACAACAGATGTGTGATCATTTGCCACACAATTCACCACACAATGTTGTGCTCGATCAAATGGCTACACAAACTGTGTGGTAACTGTGTGGTTCTACCACACAGTCGTTTTAAGAGTGACTGCAACAACGCATATCACTGAGATAATAATCTTGAGATGGTGGGACCCAGATAAAAGATTGGGCGAGCATACATAGACCTTGAATGTGTAGATATGGAGAAGGCTGCTAAGTGGAATAAACAAAATCAGAACAGATGAGTGAAAAGAAGGGAAAGAAAATATAATATAACTTAATATAATATGCAAGTCTAAAAATAATGTGCTGGTCATCAGCAAAATGATCGAAGTCTGCAGAGGGCGAATTTGGCGATACTACCCGGCATAGCATCAACAAATTCAACCTCTAACGACCTCATTCTATTTTGGTCTCGACCAACCATGGAGAACTAGCTACATATATGAGGGTCACATATGGTGAATTTGGTAATGCTATAGCCCACTCTGCTGGGTAGCATCACAAAACTCACCCTCCTTGGAGCTCATTCTGCAGACTGCATATGACCGTATTATTTTCAAGTTTCTATCTACACGCAGTACATGTATTTGTATGAATGCTTGACCTGGGTATGGCCTTAGCACAGTACCTAGCCCAAGAACTCAGCTCATGGAAATGAAAATTAGTTTTGTGATACATAGTGGATTTCAGCTGAATACCTGTATTGTTGGAGAGTTAATTGCCAGGTGGTGTTGCCCTAATAATTTTTTCAAAAATCATAATTGACATAAATTCATGTGATACTATGGGACACATCTAAAGTTACACTTTCTGTGATGAAAAGAAGGTACACTAATGCTTTTATATTTGTTTACATGTATAATGAGCATTATGAGCTACCTTAGACAATATTTGGGGAAGAATCAATCAATAATTTACTGATCAGCACATGTATTCTGTGTGTTATTTTGGGTTTTTCCAGGTATTTTTTTAGAACCTGTTTCGTGTTGTTACAAAAGTTGGAATGACTTAGAAGAACCAGAAATGGAAATAGGGTAACTGTAATACTGACCATCAAGCTTAAATGGTGTGATATTACAGATTTTGAGGTAAAAAGGGGGTGGGTACCCCGCATGAAATTGGAAAAAATATTTTTTCCTTCAAATAGGGGGGGGGGGGGGTGGTGGGTACCCAAGAGCCGGAAAAAAGTTTGTTCAGCCTAATGTCATGTCACTTTTTTTCCGACCCCCCCCCCTGCTTCCCAGGCAAGTGTGAGTATTAATATATATAGTGGAAATAGTTATCTAACTTTTAGTTTAATAATGTGTGCCCTTCCATCGTTTTTAGTGGCATGATGGGGTCTAATGTGCTTATGTGTCGCATTATGCCCCACATTACCCTATACAGATCTATACACGCCTCGGTGCACATGTGTGCACGTTAAAGAACGCTAAGTACTGGAGTCACCACAGGGTTATAAAGTTACTCGGCCGTGGCAGCACCTGGACCAGTGCGTCTACAACCAGAATTGGTTCCTGCACTGTAATGTCTACAGATACACAGATACAGATTATTCCCTCGACCGAAAAATACCGAGCCGAATCTTCCCGCGACCGAATCTTCCCGTTTATGGGTAACAGGCGGGCGTACGCATAGAAATCGGATATAAAAAGACTAGCATGGCAGTCACGTGACTACAAGTGTGCTTTCGTCCGCCATTTATGATCAGGATTCAGGGCAAAACATCGTCTGTCAAGTGAAGTTATTGGTAAAGTAAATTGATATTTTTCAGATTTCTCAGCAAAATTGGATTTAATCGTGCTCAGCGAAACGGGAACAAGTTGGAGAACAATGAAACTGAGCACATAGGTTTTATTTTACAACTATATTTCGTCAAAATGACATTTTTTAAGCGGATTTCCGAAGTTGTTTTGCAACATTTTGACTACAGGCCTTCTAAACAGTGAACAGGTCTGGCAAATGTGAGAATACAGCTACAATAGCTGTATTCAGCTAACCTAGCTGTATTCAGCTATATATTATACTCTCAAACCGGCTGTTTTTCGATAATAAACTAGAAGCGCATCAAAATTAGGCTACCATATTCTCCGGTCACCCTGCCTCAACCAAATCAAAATCGTCGCTTGTGTTCTGACAAAGTGTTGCATTTTGTCGACACGGCAATTCTGATTTTGTGTGAAAACTTACTACGGTGGTCGATGTCAGTAAATATTCTGGGGACTATTTTCTGCAAATGCATTCATTAACTAACTTATAAAATAAAGATCAAATTCATCCCAAACACTCGTTTACTTCTTCCCGATGCTAAACCGGTAGGGGGCGTTAGAATGGTGTACCTATATCAAGCATTTAGAATTACATACATGTACCACTAGCGGTTTGTGAGCGATACTGGTAACTATTCATAACTGTATATACAGATATTGTGCGGCATATTGCAAATGTATGGCACAACATAGGGACAACTGATATGAAATGAAAATGCGACTTATATAATTTCTGAAGTATTTCAAACATGAAGTCCTGGTCGTTAGCGAGTCAGAACTATTCAATCTGTTTTGGCGGGAAAATATATAATGTGTGAAAACTTACTAAACATAACATTGGTATTTGTATTTTCGCGATTCGACATACAAGTATGCGTTTCCGTATTTTTGGAGAGAATCAGCTCAAGCAGTGAGTGGAACTCGCTCGGTTAAACTCTGGCTAGAGATGTTCCCCTTTTTACCTGTTTTAACGCTACCAACCAAACTGCGTTTTAGCAGCATCATATTGATACTTCCGGGAATGATTAAGATGTTCCATCTTCGGTGATAAATATTGTATTTAATGTATTTTTCAAGGTATTCCGCATTGCATAAGAGAGTTATTAACCGTTATGACCGACATCGACCGCCGTAGTAAGTTTTCACACATGATCACCATCGCCGTACCGACAAAAGGCAACACTTTGTCAGAACACAAGCGACGATTTTGATTTGGTTGAGGGTGGCCGGAGAATAGGGTAGCCTAATTTTGATGCGCAAATTAGCGCTTCTAGTTTATTATCGAAAAAACAGCCGGTTTGAGAGTATAATATATAGCTGAATACAGCTAGGTTAGCTGAATACAGCTATTGTAGCTGTATTCTCACATTTGCCAGACCTGGTGAATGAAATCTTAAGCCTAAAGGGCTTTGTGGACCCAATTTTTCCAAAATTTGATAGAGTCCAAATAAATGATTCTGTTCATGTATATTATTAATCACAGACACCATGCGCCATTCAGGCATTGATGCAACATTTATATGGACTTTGTTTTTCTTGGATCATCCTGATCATTGCCTGTAAATTTAATTTTTTTAAATCTCAATAAAGTTCACATTTTGTATTTCTAACATAATGATAATCCACCATGAATTATACTCTTAAAATGTTGCATCAATGGGCATGATTTCTGTGATTACTAATATACATGAACAGAATCCTTTATTTGGACTCTATCAAATTTTGGAAAAATTGGGTCCACAAAGCAGCATGAAAGCTAGTCCAACAAATTAGACGATTCGGATTAAGGCCTATTTTAATATTTGGACATTTATGTGGCCATAATCCCTCATCGTCCAACCATGGGCGTGAAAAATTTGAACGCTACGAAGCCACATTTTTTATGTGGCAAGGGCATGCCCCTTTAACTTACACTGTTCACGTCCAATGACACAAATAAAACCATAAATAAAAAACACATACCTGTTGTTGGAATGTTTAGTATCATGACTGAACTAACTAGAATATTTTTTGTCACTATTAATCCATTAAAATTTGATCAGAATACACACGTCAGAAATATCAACATCAATGTCATCATCTGCATGAGGATTATGCGCCGTTTTGAGATTACGCGCATGCGTAAAGGATCAGAAATCATGGAATTTTTTTAGGCCACACCAAACTTATTTCGCAGTTTCATTGTTCCAGACCATCTAGGAGCAGGCTGATTTTTATAGACATTATGGGATCTATATCCTTATAATTTTTCGGAGTGAATGATTTTTGTTCACATCTATATATTAAGTATATATGTAATAAGCGCTAGATAAAAACGCTAACTGGCTGTCAAGCCACATACAGTACAAAGACGCAAGGAAATCTATAGTGGATGGGTGTCAAGTAGGCCTTCAGTTTCAACAATTGGAAAGTTTATGCCTAACATGTTGAATTTGTTTTGATATGCGAGTATTACTGTGGTCATATATTGAATGTGAAATTTGTAGTGATAAATCGAGATACCGCTATACTTAAAGTAATTGACCACCAATAACGTGGTGTCACCCCGTTAATACCGCGGTACTATACCGCAGTATCCTCCAATACCGCGGTACTGATACCGCTTGTTAACTCGAACAAGTATGTGGGAGTAAATACCTCCCCTCAAAGTGTTCCATGAAAATCACTGCGCTATTCAAAAAAATTAATGCGGTGCCCGCTAAAAAACCGCGGTATCATTATCGCCCAATACCGTAATTCCACTGCTGTGACCACCTCGATACAGCTACCGTTTATTACCGGTATTACCGCGGTCAAGACCGGGGTATCACCCCGTTTTTCTAGTCAATTACTTTGAGAATAGCGGTATATATAAACACATATATATATATATATAGCATCATCGTCGAAATTGCTAGAAGTTTCATAGCAGACGTCTAAATGCAATTTTGGGCGCAATTTGTTACCGGATGGGAATACTCTAGTGATCCGAATAACCGTACCTGTACGATTGTTAATTTTGGAGAAAAAATCCACCCCCTACGATTCTTATTCAAGCCCCTACGATTATTTAATTTTGATCACCCATACCGGTACTCCATGAATGATCGCATTATTCGTAGTTTTTAATCAAATGGCATGCATGAAACGGAATACGTTTAAAGAATTCGCGCAACCGTCTGGCATCGCAATATAATCAATGATTTGATCCATGGGAAGTAACTCCATCCTCGCACGTGTCGCTATTTTGCAATTTGTGCGACCCTATTGCAATAGACAGACCCCCCTCTGCGGGTATTGTTTATCGTTCAGTGTCTGTGTTTTTTTTTTACAATTGACGCGTTATTAACTAAGAAGTTAATCAACGTCTGGGGCTCACGTTTGAAAGTTTCTTTAATTAGAACACAATTGAGTAGTTACCGCTCAGGATCCCCTGAGTGTTAGATTTTTCGAGCCTTGTGCTGGAACTGAAAATTCGTATAAAAGTGTTGACGCAGTGTTCTCCGTTCAAATCAATGACATTGAAAAGGTTCTGCAAGAACCAGACGTTGTCCGTGCTGGGTCGAGGAGTGTTTATTATAAGTTTTTGTTTGATAATTAAATCAGTGTTCTTCAATGATCTCCTTTTTCATTGACATTTCCACCCCCTACTATTATTCCGACCCCTACTATTATTAAAATTTGGCAAATTTTCCACCCCCAGCCCTTTTAATTCAGATTGTTTGGCTTCGGCAATCTGCTACGGCAACCCTTTACCGTGGCCCAGTTTGCTTCAGCAAATGGCTTCGGCATTGCCGATTGCCGTAGCCAATTATGAGGGCTGCACCCCCTACTATTATTCCGACCCCTACTATTATTCGGATCACTAGAGTATATTCGCTGCCACGTGGTCTTGTATTTTATACATATAAAAACGAGCTTCGCTTTGATAATTGAGAATGACACAGCTACGAAAATGCATATATGTATACGAGTTCAATTATTCTATATAATTTGTAGCCGCCAGTGCCCGCCACACAGATGTGATATTTGTAAGCTCTGTGTGCGCACAGGTACGATTTTAGTCGAGCGACTGACTATGATTGGCTACTTCCAATAAATAGTACGACTCGATCATAGAAAATCAGAATTATTTGATTCTTTGCGAGGCCGATCGTGCGACAAAATGTCCTGCGATTTTCCACCGCACAAGCTACGATTTTACCTATATACATGTATAGCCTACAATATAGGCTTAACCGGTGCCTGATATTTGTCGTACGATATATATCGCATCGTACGCGTGTGCGGCGCGCTAAGGCATGTTCAGATTTTCCGTATCAATAATAATATTATATGTAGGCCGGTCTATTGCCAATTGTGTAATTTCCAATTTAACACAGTCAGGCAACTATTTTCGGTACGGTAGCGTATGTACAGGTACATACTTCAATTTTCTGTTATGCCCTAAATAAATGGCACATCTAACTGAAGTGGCACCCCAGTTTAACTGCGTTCCGTTTTAACCTTACTGCGGTTATAAGATGTGTTTAAAACGCAAGAGAACCGAATAAAATGTGGGGTTAAAACGGATACGTCGCGGTTAAATCGGTATATGTCGCTCTTAATGGAACAGATACAATGTACATGTACCATATGGCGTATATGGCGTGTCATGTTTTAGTTGCCATTCTCGTTAGACAAGTTAGCACAAATAACATGCCAGTGTCCCTTTCAATATCAATATTTTTTGTTGTGGATCTTTTATTTATTTTGGATAAATAGAACAGACATTCATATACCAATATTTTATGTTTTCGGTAAACGGAAGATTGTGATGTATGGTGTGAAAAAATAAAAGTGTTTTTGTGTGTTTTATTTATTTTTGGATTTCTTTTTATTATAATGTTGTATACTACGGCCCATTTTCGACTTTAACCATCGATGAAATAAATATTTACATAATTATATATAAATATAATTATTCAACAGTTTAGCTGACGAGTGCCGTTCACTTTCAATGTAAGGAAAACGCGTTTAAAATGGAACAACTGCAAAACAGAAAAAACGCATTCAAACGGATCAAATGGCCACTGAATTTCAAACGGATTCGAGTGGATAATTATATAATAATATAAAGTGGGGGTTAGAGTCCCACACATACATGTACATCGTAAATGTAAAGTGAGAGAAACAATACATAGTCACAAAATGCGTTTAAACGGAACAACTGCACTCTTCAAACATCGGGCATTATTCGGATATCGGAAACCGATATTTAAGTTTTCCGATCTTGCATTCGTTGCTATATAATCAGAATTAACTACAAACGTGACACGCCAGCTAGATTCGCGAATTGCGTATGGACTATTACTAGTATTAAATTCAGCACTCTACTTTTCACAAGCCATACAACGGACGTATACTAGATAGGGTTGAAACGATTAATCGACTAGTTGTAGACGACGCTGAAATGTCAGAACGTCGACTCTGAATTTTGCCGTCGACAAGTCGGAATATAGTGTATTAGTTTCATGTATAACGTTTTCAAGATCGATTCCGGCATAAACGGTGTTAACTGCGCGTAAGTTATGGTAAGTATAACGTTTGGTGGCACCCGGAATTGACAGTGTTACTAGTATAGACACACACGGACCGGTGACCCGACTATTAATTGGACGAATGAAATTGACAACACAATGTCTCACTCGTCGTTTGAGGTCAAAGACATGATGGCAATGATTGACGCGGCGTTGTAGTTTGTCCGAGACCGCTTTGATACAGACACTGTGTATATTTCCATTGATCTCGCACCGTCGGATTATGATGCGACGCTGGGTGCAGGTCGACAGTAAGACAGTCTAGCCTGACTATGCCACCCCCCTCGAATATACATTACAATATTTGTCAAATGTATTATGTATTAATTATTATATGTATATTGAAATAAAATATCCTATCCTATCCTATCCTATCCTTAAGGTGACGTCATTTGTGCTACCGTATATAAATGATACTGACATTAAGAACTGGCTATCGTATTCTACAACGTAGCCTATACTATAGGGCGTATTTAGTCGGAACATTAACATTTTATAGTGACACCGCTCGGCACCGGTTTATTGGTGATCACGTGACTAAACGAAATAATCTCGAACGCTGATATTAAATTTAAAACCTGTATAAATGAATTGTGTATCTAATCATTATCCACCACATGTCTAATTATATAATTACATTCAGTGTGTTGGATAAATATCAAGATGTTTACAGTATTATTTCCCAAATTAATTTGTGTGTATACATGCAGGGAAATGCGCAACGCAATAGAACACCATTGCATCAGTCATCAGTGTACGCCATGTACGATGAATTTTCCGTACAATGTTATGTTTGAAAGTTTTGATATCGGGTACCGACTAGTCGACGCAACGCGACTTTTGGGCCTCGACTAGTCGACTCTGAAATTCACTAATCGTTTCAACACTAATACTAGAACATATACGTCAAAATTATACAGTTTTCAACAAGTCGGGATTAAAACATAAAATATATCGTGTTGAGTACCGATGGTGATAAAAAAAACATACAATCAACTCCTGGTCGATTATGAAGTTACCACATTGCCGTGATCGCTAAAACACAAAATGATAACATACACTGGTAGTAGGGTCCTGCGAATTGGAGATTTTGATCGAATCGAATATCGAATCGAATTGAAGAATTCGAATCGAATATCGAATCGAATTATACATGTGTGTTGCATGTTTTGCCAGCGATTAGATGATGTTTGAAACGTTCTATGAACTTCCATGAAGTTCCATCATAACTTATGTGGCGATCAACCGTCGATCGCGATACTATTAACTTCAATTTATTATTGTCGAGAAGAAAGAAAAAACAGATCAAAATGTCCATGCGGACATTACGACGATTAATATATAACCGGCCTATCGGAACTAAAATCACGCAAAGTTTGTACAGTTTGCATGTACATGCAAAATTGCAAATGGGCATTCGGAAACACCGTTGTTGTAAACTTGAAGATGCAACAACAGTCGCAGGGTAGCCTGTTTATGTAGTACTGGGTGCTTCTGGAACTGATGATTCCATAGATGGGTCGTTGCCAGATGTTTGCGGTTTATACACCATGTTGTATTCGTCACACGTGTAAGTTCTTGCACTGCCTGAGAAGCTTATCATGTTTAAAATAAACATGAATAACGGACGACTTATTGTCAAGTGCCAAAGGAACGCTCCGAAACTGACAGTCAACTTCAAAAGAAAACTCCACCAACATGCACTTTTCGACCCCTGAAACACGTGAAGTTTACATCATCAACGATGTCACATACAAATTACGCGGAACCTGAGATAGACAGTCGGCGGATAACGCTAGCAGTTGCTCAGTCTCATAGTTATTATAATTTACGTGCGTCGTCGGTCCAACGGCGATTTCCGAGCTTTTGGCAACCATGTTCAAAGCTAGAATTCAGACGTATTTAGTGGTCCTAATCTGGTGGCTAATTATAGGCCATAAATATATTTAATAGCATGCGTACATTCGTGATGTACAATAAGAATTATAAAGCGCACTATTCATAATTTTAGGGAATTAAATGGCACAGAAACAGCTAAGATCGACGTGTGTATGTGTTCGTAAGCAGCTAATAAAGTAATAATTTCATCCATATATATTCAAAATTTCGAGTTGGAAATTTCGACTCGAATTCGAATCGAATCGAATATCGAATATTCGCAGGACCCTACCGCTATTCTCAAAGTAATTGACCAGAAAAACGGGGTGATACCCCGGTCATGACCGCAGTGATACCGGTAATAAACGGTAGCGGTATCGAGACGGTCATGGCGTGGAGTTACGATATTGGGCGATAATGATACCGTGGTCTTTTAGCGGGCACCGCATTAATTTTGTTGAATACCGCGGTGATTTTCATGGAACTCTTTTAGGGGAGGTATTTACTCACACATACTTGTTCGCGTTAACAAGCGGTATCAGTACCGCGGTATTGGAGGATACCGTGGTATAGTACCGCCATATTAACGGGGTGACACCACGTTATTGGTGGTCAATTACTTTAAGTATAGCGGTAACTGGTAGATGCATGGGTAGTACCCCTCTCTTTCCCATTAAATATTCAAATAACGGAAGGTTAACGTTTACGTGCGGTGTATATCTTCCGATCACGGGCTTTTCGGTGTTTTGTTTGTCATCCACGTTAATTAATTGATACCCAAAAACACTACACTACACCCTGTTTTATTTTGAAAAGATATGATCCGATGGTCCATAACTTTTGAGCCAAGAAAGGGTGAGGAGTCTGAACTATAAGAGCTCAAAAACCCTAGTCACGCAAAATTAGGATTAAGGTGTTGCTAAACCACACCCAAAAGTGAGCGTTTCTAATCTAGCAAAAACTCACAATGACTGCTCAATTTAGAAGTAAGCCAATCCTTTTAGCCAAATGGATCGTAACGCTTTATTTTAGAAATTTATGCCCTATATACGAACAATTGAATTTGAGGTACTAGTATGTGTGTGCTCCATATGTGTGTGAGTGATCCAATATGCTGAATCTATTGTGGGTGGATCTATATGAATTTGTGGAGCCTATTGTACTAGTGGTATTGGAAATTGTGGCTCACTAATATGAGCCTATTGTAATTGGCCTGGCCAATAAAATATTAAACCTTTTGTTAAAAAAGATTGTATAATCATAATGTGGAAAAGATGTATTTTTTGTCATGCGGACTACATAATGCAGTCTATTTTTAATACTGGTATGTGGACTACCTCTGGGTAGCCTATTTACATCTTTTTATTCAATGTTTGAATCTTTCATGTTTTAGTCTGATCCATTTAATTTCAAACTGAAAAATATGTGACGTTCAGTTGGATTGAGTATTGCACCAATATGAAATGATTTCATCTCCTTGATGTTACCATATTTTGGGAAATGATCTACTGTAGTAACCATTCATCTAACAATTAACATTCACAATGTGAATGATTTCATTTACATTACCGGTAGGTGCAGTCTAAAATTAAGATTCATGATGTTTCCTCAAATACAAGTTTGTCATTGTTATATTAACCAATTATGTTTTCTCTTCCAATTTAAAGTGAACAGCCATTCATCCCATTTGGATACATTTGCATGGTGGTTGGCAACTTGGCTGATTTTGCCATTCAAACAGTCATAACTTCGTATTTTGCGAAGTTTATCATTCGGGAAGCTATTGGGAAAATGTTGAGCTTCTGATAATCTGATTGATGCCTTGGTATAGATATATGACACATTTTGTCATAGTTTGCAATAGTCTTGCTATCATGGCTGGTTATCTCAATCATGTTTAGTGCTTCCATTGAGTATACCACCTTCTATTGGATGAATAACTTCAATTTCATGAGTGTCTTCACTGGGAATAGTTTCTGAAATCTCTATTGAAATATCTAACCATTCCCACTTTTCATTGACATTATTTGTGGAGTGGCTGAAGTATGTGGTGTTTGATTCAGATGAGGCTATCCCACACAAATTATCTGCGTCATTTGATGGTATGTAATCGTTCACATGTGGGATGTTATTCATGCTGTCGTTCGTGATTATTTCATGGTACAATTCGGATATGTTGTCATTAATGTCAACCTTATTATCAAATAAATCAGGGCTCGATATAAACGTTTCCATCTTCTTACCTGGAGATGTTTTGTCAGATAACTCACCATGTGAATCTGAGTCTTCAAAAACGGATGGGAATTCTGAGTAATCTGAGTTTGAACACAAGTATTTATCTGATAATTTATGAGGGTTGACTTTTGAATCTGGGTGGGAAATATCCGACAACTCTTCTTGATATCCCCAGTCCATGTGCTATGGAGGATTTTCAATTGATAATTCCTTACTGTTTGAGTCCAGAGTTGGTATTCCAGGAATGAGATTTTCAAAATCATTGTTTACTGGTGCTTCAACCATAAGTGGTTGGTATTGTTTGTTCCCTATGCTTGCAGATTTTGTCTCATTTAGACAAGTATCAGTAGAATCACTATCAGAGTAATTTTCTTCACCATCAAATGCCATCTGAGTATTCTCAGACTTTGGCATTATTTGTTCCATTTCATACAGAATATAAGTTGTCGATATGCCAGGGTTGTTGATGGCAAATGTATTAAAAATCTTGAAATCATTTTGAGACAAACAATAACAAAGAGCGTTTATTCTCTAATTTTCAGTGAAGTTGGCACTGATCACAAAATTAGAAAATCTTATTCTGTATTTCAGCCAGTCTTCTATACCATCATAAAATAGATGTTGTGGTACATTTTGGGGTAGTTGTTCATTTTTCGTACAACTTGAATGGTTTAATATGAACATGTGGGTCAACTTCTGGTATCACATTCTGTGATTTTTGGATTTCAATTTCAAGAGGTCTTTTTGAGTCTGAACTGTATGATGTACCTCTGGTATAATTAATTGATTTTGTACCTTTGAAGAACACATTTGTTGTTGGATAACTTGAGGTTGACCAACTTGAGTTTGAGAATTTTGAGATTGATGCATTACAGGGGGTATCTTTAGATCTTGTTGTAGTCAGAGGTTGCTGTATTAGTGGAACACCTTGTTGAGGAATCATTTGTGTTTGAACACCCTGATGGGGCATTATTTGAAGTTGAACACCCAGTTGAGGCATTATTTGAGCTTGAGGTTGCACACCTGCATGCTGATGTATCATTTGGGGTTTAATACCCTGCTGAGATATTGTTTGCAATTTCCCAATTGTTTGATACATTGGTTGAACCTGCAGACCTGGTTGAGGCATGTATTCATTTTGGGTGCCTGTTTGATTTATCAACTGGGGTTGCCCATTAGGTTGATCCATTTGAGTTTGAGTACCGTAAAATGGGGTGGCTTTGCCACCAACGGGGTGACTTGGCCATGTCACTGAGAAAAAGATAAGAATTAACAGCTCAGCACCAATAACTAGATAGCTAATGATTTTACAAGTTCAGATTGTATCACATTTGCCACAAAAATTGATGTATACAAATTCTGAAGGTCAAGGTCACCACACGACCTTTATAGAACATTTTGGCGAATTTTCTACATAACTCCAAATTTGTAGGGTTTCTTCGACACCAGCAATGATACACACCTGAGGGAAAGTTCATATTTATTGCTATTTGGTCATGTTTCCATGAATTTATTTACTTTTTCCTGGTATTAGATTCCTGGTATTAGATTATTTAATTGTAATTTGGAAAAAACTAAATTTCCATGTGAGTATTGAAATCGCTCGGGGTCACTTTGCCATAGTGGCAAAGTAAAAAGTAACCCCGCATTAAATTAGAACAGAAAAATTTACAAGCCACATACTCTTGGGCTCCAAATAAAAGTGCAGGCCCAATTAATAGTGCAGGCGGGAAATTCCATTGAAAGATAATAAAAGTGCAGACCCAAATAATAGTGCAGGGGGTGAGCAAAATACCAACATGCCTGGTTAAACAAATTATTTTTTGTAGTAGGTCAAGTATAGGAATCAACATAGTACATGTGGTATTTTATTCAATATTAATTAAATGTCCATATGTATGCCATACCGTACATGTATACTTGAATATGTACATGCATAAAGTTATAAGCTCATCGTTTTGATATCAGAATCATATAGAAATCTTGACTTTGTGCTCTTTTCAATTTTAATAGCCTCAAAATTAATAAACGTGCAGACCCAAATAAGCAATGTGCATGGGGGAAATTTCCCACGAAAATAATAAACGTGCATGCATGTTTATTTGGAGCCCAAGAGTACCGCTATTCTCAAAGTAATTGACCAGAAAAACGGGGTGATGACCGCGGTGATACCGGTAATAAACGGTAGCGGTATCGAGGCGGTCATGGCGTGGAGTTACGGTGTAACAGTTTATCTTACCCCCCCCCCTGATCAACTTCCCCCCGGGGGGGAAGTTTACCTAGGTTATCTCCCCCCCCCCCCGCCCTGATCATCTCCCCCCCCGCCTGAATTTTACATACCTTAACATCTATTGGCGTGATAGTCTCATTTTATCATTCACTATGACTATGTGACGTAGAAAAACTATCATTGGTGGCAAGGAAGCATGTCCTTTCTTCAGCAGAGACATTATTGTTCAGATTTTTTTTTATTGAAAATTACCCAGTTTATCTTCCCCCCCCCCCCCCCCCCCCCCCCCCCCGCCTGAATTTTCCATACCTTAACACCTATTGGCGAGTTAGTCTCATTTTATCGTTCACTATCACTATGTGACTAAGAAAAACTATCACAGGTGACAAGGAAGCATGATTTTTCTGTAAAAGAGACAATAATTATAGTTTGGAGAATTTTCATTGGAATTCACCTAGTTTATCTCCCCCCCCCCGCCTGGATTTACCATACCTTAACATCTATTGGCGAGATAGTCTCATTTTATCATTCACTATGACTATGTGACGTAGAAAAACTATCATTGGTGGCAAGGAAGCATGTCTTTTCTTCGGCAGAGACATTATTGTTCAGATTTTTTTTTATTGAAAATCACCCAGTTTATCTCCCCCCCCGCCTGAATTTTCCATACCTTAACATCTATTGGCGAGTTAGTCTCATTTTATCGTTCACTATCACTATGTGACTAAGAAAAACTATCACAGGTGACAAGGAAGCATGATTTTTCTGTAAAAGAGACAATAATTATAGTTTGGAGAATTTTCATTGGAATTTACCTAGTTTATCTTCCCCCCCGTCTGGATTTTCCATACCTTAACATCTATTGGCGAGATAGTCTCATTTTATCATTCACTATGACTATGTGACTTAGAAAAACTATCATCATTGGTGGCAAGGAAGCATGTCTTTTCTTCGGCAGAGACATTATTGTTCAGATTTTTTTTTATTGAAAATCACCCAGTTTATCTTCGCTAATGATCAAAGTAACCATTTCTGGGCCTATTACACTAATTGGCTGTTGCTAAAAATTAAAGTCATGATATCATGTCCATACTGGTATGTGTTGACTAGACCAGGTTTTCTTGGTGAAAAACAGCTTGAGATATTGCTTGAGTTTATGCTACCGGTACATGTACCGATATTCTGGGACCCAATCCTGCCCCATTCAGTACTTTTTTATGCCCAGAATCGTGGACGGAAATTATCTTGCGTGTACTGTATGCCTTTGGATTATGTCAAATGGACACTTTGTATACATGTATGAACATCGAGTAGAGGGCAGCCCTCTAAATTTAAATTGTTTGGCTTCGGCGATCCACTACTACAATCCTTCAGGCCTAAAAAAGACATTTGTTTCCGCTAACGAGACAATACTGAATAGGCACACAAAACATTTTTTTATTAAATTTATGTTTATTATTCTTCTATATTTTTAACAATGCATGTACGTGTTGTATAATTCTTGATATGAGCCCACATCATGGACTTATTACTATTAGTCTCCAGGTGGTCAACCCATGGGATACAGAAACAAGAAACTCAGATTCAAAGTTACAGATGATATATATTTTGTCATAAGAATATCAAATGCCTTCCGTGTGTGGTGATTACCATAGTACATGTACCGGTATCATGTTCAATCTGTTATTCCACGATATCTCTTATCACCGCAAACAAACTTGATATGGTTTATATATAAATGTTGAATGCCGACAACTCCTTAACTTTCATTTCAACATTTATGTCGAACGGCACCGACTCAGACGATGCATCTATTTACAGTATGTTGGTATTTCCACCAGAAGCGACTGATAGTACAGTAGGTAAAGAGTATACTATAAGCAAAATACTCAACACCAGGGAGACCCACTATTATTAATGTGAACTTTCATTAGAACAGCTGCCAAGTTGTTTACAGTATACAAGTACATGTACCAGTATATCCCTTGCTAATCCTGACCACTCAAGATTTTGGTATTGAATGCGTCACCATGAATCAATCTTCTAAAAAAAATGTCATTGTGTTGAGTGCTTTGCTTATCACTCACTCTTTACATGATGTATGTAAACAAACGCTCGGCTCTCACAAAGTGTGTTTTGTTGATACTATCGTATTCATACTATCATTATACTGTACTATACTATACAATTATAAGGTTCGATAGTTTATTCTTGAGGTTATTTTTATTATTTGGTAACTTCATGTTATTTCTAAATTATAACATAACAAAAGCCATCTGTACCTTTAATCACATTAATGGGTTCATGTGAATTCTCTGGCTCCATGTGTAAATACATTTGTATAGTATGGCACTACAGCTATTCCACGAAATCTGTTTTAGAAGAGTAACGCCACTAACGGGGCAGGACTCGGTCCAAAATCAGCATCAACTAAACCGATATCCCAAACTCTTGTTGACTGAGAAGGCTTGGTCTAGAAGACAGATGGGGGACATGATATTGCAGGTCAAATGTTTCTAATACATGTACATTATGCAAATAGTTAATACTAAAATCAGAGCGGTCAGAAATATAAATAATTGTTTGCATTTTAATCAAGAAAAATAACTGGTACGAGTACGTATTGTACATCTAATATTGAATATACGGCATGTATACTGGTATATCCTTTTGAGTGTGCCTGTATGCATATTTATAATGTCAGTGGAAACGTTTTTGATTTTATTTTTACAGTATGGAGTTTCACATTACATGCAGAACTTTCAAGAAACCAGCCACTGAGATTCCCATGATGGATTGCTCTGTCAGATATTCACAACATTCCAAATTGCAGAGGATGTCAAATTTCAGGTGAATTAGTTTGAACATTTTTAAATACATGTATGTGTACATTTGTATTGTTGGTGGTATAAATTGTATGCCAAAATGATAACCTCTAATCAAGAGCCCTGCAAAGTTCAAGCAATCAATTTGGTATCACATTTTCATATATTGGGACCAGTGTTTGTTTCATAAAATGCGATAGAAACCACAAGTTACAATATGTACGTATGTATTGCTACTAGTACCTCAGAAATGTCAAATAATGATTCTATCAACTTAGAATGGATTGCCGTCTTCTGATGAGTATTTTCTTGTATGAATCCAGATGTATCATTACCGGTATGTGTCAGATTGCACCAATCATTCAACGCCACTTACCTGGTATACAGGGTACATGTATGTAATTGCTAGATTTCCAATTTTCTATGGACACCATACACTTACATGTACCTCAGTTGCAAACAAAATCACAAGCCTCGTATTCTGGATTTCTTCTGTATAATTGTTGGTGTCCCTCTCAGTCTCAACTTGTCTATATTATTAGAATAATAAGTGACAAAATTGGTACCGATATATGTTGAGTGTTGACAACTTGACAGATTTATTAACATATGTTGTTGAATCAGATGTTGTTGTTGTGGACTCAGATGTGCATGTTTATCTTAACACCGGAGACGATATATACCAGTAAGGCGTTAAAACTCTGAATACATCTTTAATCTTATAACATTACTGAACCCAAGTTACATGTACACATAATATAGGACTACCCCTCTGGACAAAACAAGTGTCCATTGGCGCCACGGTGTCAAGAGTTTGTCACTGCAGTTGAGCAACAGGCAAGGATTAGTCTGAAATATGGCTAGTTGCCATTCATCGGACAGCTCTCCGCGAGAGATTTCCGATGAATGGCAAGTTGGCAACAAGCCATATTTCCAACTAAATCCTGAAACGTTACCCATAATTCTGCTGCGGTTAAAGAGTCGATTACTTAGGGCATTACTGTACATTGTATTCCTTGACTGCTGATACACTGACAGTACATGGCTACATGTACATGTAACTGCTGACTATGAACTATATGTCACTATTTCATTGATTATTTCGTGAGTTCTAACCACACAATCCTCTTGTTTTTTGTTTTTAAAGGTACATGTACTCAATCTGATCAGACGCTCCTATGTTAGTATTGCTTTCAGGGCTAAACAACAGAGTGATTAGATAACAAGTTTTGAAATTTGTTATTTCTCGAGATTTGTGGCCCAAAAATATGTGTTCAAATGGACGGTCTTGGACAAATTGCGCATCAAGATGGACATTGAAAATTATTCATCTTGAATTCTTGATCCGCAATTTGCCTGAGATCGTCCATTTGAACACATGTTTCTGGGCCACATTTGTTTTATATTTTGATATTTTTTATCCAGCTGCAGAAATATTGAATTGCCTCGACCGAAGTGACATAAAATTCCAACTTGTGTTGTGGGGAAAGTATTACTTTATAAACACAGTGGAAAGTACTTTATAAACACAGTGAAAGATCAAACTTACCGGTACTTCATGCTTAAGTATGTTTTTTATTATTCACATTCATGTAGCACATTTTCATAAATTTGGCTATAAACTTGGTACAAAATTGTGGCACTAACTTTTTATAAGAATTTTACCCATAATGCCGCCATTATACCGTACTTGTATTGTGACGACTACATCCCATTGTCTGGAGGTAGCCAGCACACGCAACCTAGCATGCCTGGTTTTTGGAAACAGTAGCTGTACCCCTAACCAGGCCTCGGCTCACAAGGCGACTCGGGCGAGATTGTCGCCTTACTGTCGCTGACTTCGCCCTATCGTCGCTCTAAGGCGAAATCGAAGTCGCCTTCAATTTTTAATAGTGGGAATTTTTTTTATTTTTTTTTCCTTAATTTTTTTTCTAGTTTTTTTTCCGGACATGTCTGGACATGTCCGTATATAGATGAATTGTGGCGGCCATCCCAAAAAAACAGACGATGCAGAGCCAAAGACCCAAGTGTTTAAAATAAAAAAAATAAAATATGACCTATTGTTTTATGTTGTTATTCCGTCGCCTTTGTTCCCTTTGCGGTAATGAATGTTAATCACGAATGTTTTGACACGCTGAAAACACGATGAGATGTTCCCATCTGTGTTGTTACTGACCATCGTTAGTGTCACAAATAAATGTTTTAATTAACTTAAAAGACCGCCGTCCCGCTTTTCAGATATAAAACAATTACGACATTATCAGAGTATGCACCAGGCGCTTCGGAAGTTCGTTTCGGTAACGCGTCGGACTTTTTGAAGAGACCGCGTCGGACTTTTTGAAGAGACCGACTTCCGTAAATAAAATAATGTCAAGTTTATTGCTTTAATCGGATTATACCAGTGATGTTGGCATTAATTAAGGGAGGCCATTAATTAATAAAAGCTTTTGCAACTCCTTTGTTAGTTAGTCCTTATTGTTTATTTTAGCGGACACCCACATTACAGCCGTGACCAAATTAAACTTAAAAAGTTACATGCATCATGATTAAGAGTCAGACTGTACAAACGTATCTTCCAAGCTGCAGTCTAGGAAATAATACTACTTTCATTTAGTTAAAAAAGTAACTATTACTGTAACTTGATAATTGTCTTGCTTAAATGATAGCTACACAAAACATTTCCAAAAATTTTAAATGTATAATAACAATTAATTAAACTAATTTCAGATAAAGTCAATTTTTTTTAGTTTTATTTGTTATTTTATCTTTTTAAATTTTTTATTGTCAGATGTTATAAAATAAAGCGATATTTGAAAATTGTCAATTTTTGGTAGTCTCCCCACCCTGAAGTCTCCCTAAATTTCCTGGAGGGAGACTTCAAGTCTCCCTGTTCTGGACCCCTAGGCTGAGGCCTGCCCCTAACATATGTGGCGATACCGGTACCTCTATACATGTATACTAGTATATAAAGATACACACCCACCATGTCTGTACTCTCGGGCTCCAAATAAAAGTGCAGGGGGGGATTCGATTGAAAGTTAATAACAGTGCAGATCTATCCAAATAATAGCACAGGGGAAACTCTGAGCAAAACATCAACTATAGTTAAACAATTATTTTTATAGTACATGTAGGTCAAACAATCACACATAGGAATCAACATTGTATGTGTCATGTGGTGTTTATTCAATATTTAAATGTTCACATGTATGCAATATACTTGGAAGATGTACATGCATAAAGTTATAATCTCATCAATTCGGTATCAGAATCATACGGTATACAAATCTTGAGTTAGTGCTGATTTCAATTTACATACATGTATAGCTTCAAAAAAGACCCAAATAAGCACTGTGCAGTGGCAAATTTCCCAATGAAATAATAAATGTGCATGTTTGTTTATTTGGAACCCAACAGTATGTTCCATAAGTCCCAAACAAGGCATACATGCAAAGCAGGCATGAGATCCACTCTCATGAAATTAAAATTGCAAAATTCATGCCCATCAATCCACAACCCATCACATACCTGGGATTTTGAGACAACTGTCACTTCATGGTCACTTTTCACAGGGATATGTTATTAGAAGCCATGTGTTTTGCACACTAATGATCATCAATATTTATGAGCATTAGTGGTAAAAAAAAAATCTTAAAATATTGATAAAAACTTTAGGGTCGGCGGGTTATTTTTAGGGTCGGTCGATGTACGGAAACATAGCATATTTTTTTTGGCCTTACTCGACTCAAATCAAATTTGTTTACCCCCGTCCCGAAGTCGAAGCAATAGTAATTTAGGAACATCTGAATCAATTGAGTATCTTTAACTACATTTAATGTCTATGAGGGAATGGGTCAAAGATCAATGAGGGAATTGGTCAAAGATGCTTAGATCAATAGCCTGATTTTGTCATCCTTGTTTATAGGGAGTGGTGGGGCTAAGTGGTATATTTTGCCAGTTTACTCTTAGAATTATATGCGTTACAGAATATTTTCACCTTGTTAATACAATGTGGGTGTTGTGTTCATATTTACAGTTACATGTATTCAAAGAGAGATGGGCTGATTATGTTGTCCAGCTGATTTGTCTACTGAAGGGAAGTTGAATATTATCATCCACCCTCCAATACAATAATTTATATACTCTCAACCAACAACTTGCCAGTCTGCACCTGCTTATGATCATGTGAGTAATATATTGAAATCTTTAATAAGTTTTGTAAAAGTTTATTATTAACCTACCGGTAACCATGTCCAAAAATGTTTTGTTACATCAGACTGATCAGTCCTCTGTGCGTGAAACTGTGTGACTGTTACAGTCCAATGGACTGGTTGTGTACTTCAGCGGACTGCTGATTGAATGCAGACTTTCTCGGTCACTCCGATTTCTTCTCGTACCATTCTCTTATCTTATTGTTACCAATGACGACAGGCACATTGACAGCGAGTCAGCGACAGTTGTACATTGGGCTGAATGTGGACAAATAATCAAATATCCCCTAATTTGCTGAAGATATAATGCATATCAGAGGTGACTAATGGGTAAACATCACCAACTTCAAATGGAGAACTTAATCTGATCTTAGATTTCCCATACCGATAACAGTTGATGCCTATGCAGAATAGGGTTCCCAGAGGGTGACTTTCGTGATGCTAGCCTCTGGGGACCTCATTCTGCAAATGACAGACACACTAGCTGCAGAATCCAACATGGAACATACCGGTACACAGGGATGGATCCAGCGATTTTTTGGGGACACCTGTTTTGGGACCATGATATGCCGAAGGCATATCCCAAGGGCCATAGGCCCGAGATGGGGGTAGGTACGGGAGGGGGTCGCCCCCTCCCTTATGTGCAGCATTAAAGATCCCGCATAAATGGACTGGCTTACAAGGTCAAGATAAAGGCCAATGTATTATCTTATATATGCAAGGCTCCTTAGATGGGAGACTCTCATTTATATAAGAGAATGCATTGGCACAGGATTTTTGCAAAATTTCAAGAAGCCCCAGTCATTAAAGGGTTAAAATAGTTCTCACTGGACACTTGATTAAGTAAATAAAGGCTCTGTATCAACTGTATATTGATGATTTGCATTGCATGTTGTTGAATTATAATAGAAGATTTCCTTCAAAATATAGAAAATTCAGCTTTAATAAAACTATCCACTTGCAATTTGGGGACATTTAGGCCACCAGAGTTCAGTCCTTCCCATGAGACGGGCGCTATTGCGCTCGCGCCCGTCCGCGGTTCCCTATTTCAGGGTGCAAAAAGATGCGCTCGTGTTTTGACCGGACATTAAACGGAAAACCGGCATTTCGTTCGGTGCGTAGACTAGCTCGAAATCTGAATTTCCGTCGCTTAATGTAAAACGCATTTTGATTGGACAACGACAAACTATTAACGAATAGAATTACGTATAACAGTCATTATGAACTCCTCGACCTGTGACCTCGGCGGAAACGGTGACGGAATCTGACGAGGTTTGCCGAATGGTATAAGTTTCATGTTCGGGATACCGGAAATTCCGTCAAATTCGTTTTCGAAATAAATTTTATTTTTAATATGGTGCTGTTATCCACTTTTCTGAACTGGACTTTCAAAAATGTTGTCGGGTATTCGACGAAATACGAAAATGGGAAAACGTTGGTTACAAAAGTATGGTGCAAAACGTGTGCAAAGCAAGCGGATCGCGTGAGAAAAAACGCTCAATGGAACTTGGAAGAACTCTTAAGGAATTTGACGTATTCACGGAGGGGAGCAATTTTGTAAATAAATATACATTCGAAAGGCATTTAAAAAGTAAAAGCCATCAGACCGCCACATATTATGAAAACATAGAAAATCCAAATACTGACAGTGGCAGGAGTGAGAAGAAACAGGATGCGCCAATTGAGAAAATTTCAACAAACGTCCATGATATTCATTTACATTTTACTATGAGTAACAGAGTATGAGTCATTTCTGTATTATTAATTAATAATTTATTGTTCCACATTGAGGTTTTATTGTTCTACAATTAAAGTTATTATTTATACCACAATTGCAAATTCATATCTCTAAATGACCTGCTGGGTGACCAGGTGATGATAGCAAAATTGTTACCGACACATTCAACATGTGAAAAGGTATTGTGCAGACGGAAAATGTTTTTTTTATTTTAGAGTTATTGACCCTTTCTCGACTTAGAAAATATTAAATGAAAATGTACTTGGATGCCTTATGCCAAAACAAATTATACCTGTGTTTCTAGTGGCATGCAAGACAGAAATAGGGGTGGGGATTGACTTTTCATTTTATTTTCAACTTAAATAAATATGTACATGTATACCCCAGACTGCTGCTTCTTGTTTTTAATGTACTATAAAATAATAAAACTAAGTACATAGATATTAGAATTATATAGTGTTAAGTTTGATTTGGCTGTGACCTAATTAATGTGTGGTATAATATACAGTTTAACAATACACGTGATGTGTCTATTTTACATGGAAATTAATCGGTTTACACAGAAAATAAAATCCGATGCATACTAATTTTCAAATTCAATAAAACGAAAATGGTCGGGGGTGCTGGAATACTAGTAGGGACGGGCGGGTCACCAGAAACACAAGTCTTTTTAATTTTGGTCTGATGACAATGTCAATGTTTATTGTAATTCGTTGGGAATAATAATTTGCATTCATATTTTGTAAATGATGCACACTGTTGACAAATTCAAAATACATGAGAAAATGGCAATAAGTACTGTACCCAGTCAGGGGGTGGTGATGACAGGTCTGGGGTTATTTTGTTCAGTTGGGGCTTTCTCACATATCAGTTCACAATTTCAGATTCATGCCTGAAGTTAAGTTCACAATTCTGCATGTCCACTCTAAAATGGCTCCTATAGAGATGCACCATTTCAAAAATGAATATTCAAAATTTTTCAACTCTGGGAGGGGGGACACCCCCACCTCCATACCATCCCCCCTTCTCGGTGCTACGCACCGAGGGGACGCCCAAGGGCGGCTGAAATTTTACGAGTGCTTATTGCACCCGTCTTCAATATTACGGGTGCATTTTATAGCTCTCGTGGTATTTTGTTCCTGTCCTGGGAAGGACTGAGAGTTTGGGCGCCCAAACCTGTAACAGGTATCAAAAGAGCCCTGGATCCTTCCCTGCCGGTACATGTATAATGTACATTTGAATGTTAATTGTTCCATCAGCCTCTTGATGACATGTAGCTGACCTTTATATTCAAATTGTTAAATATACTTATAGATCAGATAACAAAGGGTTCAAACATACAATGTACATGTACCCGGTGCATCTGATATACAGACAATGGAGACTAATGGGGAGTACATGTAGACATATACATAGTAATGTCAAAGTCTCGATCCTGCCGCATATGGCAGCATATGGTACATAAAACAAGTGTGTTAATACAGGGTTTCCGCCAGGGGGAAATTAATGAGTCCGTATTGGGGGAAACACATAACGCGATGGGACGACCATGGTTCGTCCTGTTGGGCGAAAATTTTGTTCTTTGACACTGCAAAGTAGCCATTTCCTTGCACCTGAGTGTCCCACAAAGCAACCAAAGCTACGTATATTATGCAAGTCGATAATTTCCGTAAATTCCGTGGGTGCATTAATTCTGTTGATGGTATCCAAATAATTAATCATGTAATTACGTACGTATAAGACTGCCGTCTGATTGAAGACTATATAAATGAACGAGTTACAGTGTTTACACATTTATAACTTACAATTCCAACAGGTATATAATGAATATAAACACTAAAAAGCATCTAAGCATTGACCAATAATACCTAGCAAGGAGAATTGAATAAAGTATTTCTTAGAATTTCAAGTAGCGTCCGTGAAAATAAAACTGACAGGATTATATATTCTGTTAATCGTAAAACTATTTGTGCGCTGTGACATCATACTGCAGGGTTTGTCTGCAGGAGATATTTATAGCGGCGAAATACGAATGGTAGCGAAATCTTTCACTCGGAACGCGTAGCTTGTTCAATAGTCTTCATAGGCCAACAACTGACGACCGCAGCTATAGAACAGTGTTTTAGCCAACATTTTATAAAATATAATTGAGTTTTGGCGGGAAATGTGAACATGTGCGTCGTTGATTGTGCTTGGGGACCCAGGCGGGACAAGGAAACTATTATTGACCGTACTTTGACTTATCTCAATATGGGGTGGGGGGTGGGGTATGTGTTCGTGTTTATACTGTGTGCATGTAATATGGCTCAAATGAATGGTGTTGTCACTATGAATTCCCGCTATAATGACTGATTTGGGACAGGTTCCGTATTATTGTGAAATAAATCACTTTGGGATTTTGTTGAGTATGCATGGCAATATACGCATAATAATCAACACACGTAGAGAATCACATGTATTTTTCAGGAACTTCACTTACATCGAACTCAAAACAAATGATAATACAGCAATATATAAGATAAATGATCAGCATTGAGTAGTTTCATCCACGAAAATCCTGTGCATTAAAATGTCCCGTATCAGCAATTTGGTGTTCTTTGATCGAATTATGTAATCGTACGATAGCACAGGGGCCTTCGAGTCTGAGTAGTTTCATCCATGGAATCCCGTGCACAAAAATATCTGTACTCAACAGTCCGGCATTCTTTGATGTTACCGCGACATGTATTACGCTGTATCTAATGTCGCTATTTGACCCGCCTTTTCACCAGTGTTCTGTTGCAGCCGGATTTTTTTACGACATTGCTCTGACTGTTGGTACATGCATGAATCAAACAGATCATCTGCGAGGGGAATGGGTTCATGGGATGGACCCGCAGCCGGCCTGGCGGAAACCCTGGTTAATATTCAATCAAACATGAACATAGAAGCTTGTAACAGTAACATGCTCTGCTAGGGTGCTACCCATCCACCATCACTACGTACATGTACATAACCTTGATGCATATCAATTAACTTGGTTACAGTGACATTCAACTATAATTGCTGGAAAATCCAATGATATCTGTTATATTGGTACATAGTGTTGTACATGTACAGTATTCCAAATTAAAATATGGAGACAGTTTTAATTTTAAACTTATCACCGTGATATCCTAGAAAATGGCAGTTATCATGATCAGGACTGTTTGTATAAAACAGAGGTATTCTATTAGAATTTCGCTATATTAGAGAATGGTGACTATTATTGCAATGGAATAAATTGGAATACTGTTCGCACATGTACTAGTACATGTATTGTATACATGTAGACCTACATTCACATGTTTCATGTTAAATTTGAGGAAATTGGATAAAACAGCTGTACGAGAACAAGGAACACATGTGCGGGTACAACATCATTGTGTGTTAGTTATGTAAGTGCCACATGCATAGGGCATGCCAAACAAGTACTGTACATGTACTGTACGGTACGGTACATGTGGTCTACCAGTCTAAATAAAGCACAGAAAACTTTGATAGACATACCCGGTAGTGGCGGTACCAAGTAATGTCACAACAGAGACATTGTATTTAAGTGGAGATAAAGTGTTAGCTTGCGTGAGAATAATTAATAGTTTTGATTGTCACGATATTATTAAATTGCCGATATACCGTTAAGTTGAGTCCACAAACTTACATTATATAATTTTGTTAATTTGTTGCAACCAACTGTTTGAGTTATAGCATAGTCAAAATTTTTTGTTAAACATTTGCTATTATTCTTCACAGGTGTGAAAGCCACACAGGTCTTCAGTACATGTTGGCGGTCGCAGAACCGAGTTCCGATTGAGAGAATTCTTCTCGCAGTGCAAGAAAAGTTGAGAATAAAAGAGCTCCTGACTCGAGACGACAGAGTTCAATTTGTCGGGGATATATACACGGTACATGTATACAGACATGTGCAGTTGTAAATAGTGAGTATTTTTTATCAAATATCCCGTTTTCAGCTGATAATACAATATCTATGTAGTTAAAGATCACCCATCCAATTTGGCAACCCTAACATTTCTTCGACTTTGGAGTTTTACCAACTTTGGGCCTCAAACATATCAAATTTGAGTCAAATTCACCCATAAAGCGCGCAACAAAAGATACAAAACCCCACACATGGTAAACAATACCGGTACATGTAAGCACATATTTCAGAGTTTTTATCACAAATCTTGCATGTTTATGGAGAAGATAACTATTATCGTAGTTTATTTAGATGTACATGATAAATATAGTATTTATTCAAATGACATGTGCGATTAAATCGCATAATTTAATGTGAGACAACATATTTTAAAAGTTATTCACCAACATAACATGGTACATCAGAGGCGGACTGGCCGATCGGGAGACCGGGAAAATTCCCGATGGGCCAGAGGCCGGACGTGGGCTGCCACATGTGTTAAAAAACATTGATTCATGTATACCGGTATGGTATTTTTGGCATATTTCATACCATACCTACGGTAGTCCCTGCATGTTGGTGTTATTTATTAGTAATTAGCCGATTCTGATCACCAAAGATTCTTTGAATCGCATTTTTATTGTAACTTGATCTTTAACAAATTAGTTTCCAATATTTACCTTTCTCCTAGATCATGCTATGAATAAACGACGCACAGCAAAATCGTTCATAAACTCACTTAAATTGGGAAATTTTGAGTTTGGGGCTTTCATCTGCAGTGAAGTACATTATTAATGAACAAGTAATAGCTAAGAAAGATATTCCCTGCATTATGTTTTTTCGACTTTAAATAGTTCTCATGTTTTGTACTGGTGGAATGTGAACTTAATGGGCGTTACTAGTAGTGTTTGTCTTTGTTTATTGCCAATTGCATCCCGTTATCGAGATGTAAATATTTACAATTAAGCACTGTTCAAGTAGTGATATCTATGGAATGGTATTGTCAATTCTTCAAGATTTTCGGTGATATTAGTAGAATGCTACATCCCACAGTTGGCATAGCGCACGAGTACTAACTTATCAGTTCTACACACTCGCCCATAATATATCTTTAACAGCGTGCTAAATGAATCATAATATACCTTTATATCGCCAATAAATATCAGGCAATGAATATAATGTACATGTATGGTAGTTACTGCACCTCATTTTATTCAAATATAAATATTTTCCATCTACATACCCTGTGACATGGCTTGTAAAAGACTAAACTACATTCACTGCCCTGTCTGAAGTAGCTTCAAGGCTACATCCATACAGACATAATACAGTAACACAATTAAAGTGATGGGAAACACTCCGATTGGATGATAAAATAGATATGGAGAATAATCTTGCTCAAGGTGTTATTTTTATGAATATTAATCAAAATCAACAGCAAACATCATCATTTTTATATGTTAGTTCAATGCATTGACTCTTGATGGCAAAATCATATGCGTTAGTATATCACCAATTGTTACGTCCAGAATCGAGATGTAAATATTTACAATGAAGCATAGTTCAGCGGGTGATATCTACACGTATATACTAGTTGTGGTATGGTCCATTTCTTTGAGATTTTTGGCGATGTTAGTAGAATGCTACATTCCCACAGTCCGCATAGTGCACAAGTACTAACTTGTTAGTTTTACGCACCCAAGTAAGTCCATAATATGTCTTTAAATGGTCTCCTTTTCAGCACACCAACAAACACAGCTATGATGCTACCGATATCCATGCACTGATGAACATTTCCCAGATTATTCAGAACAGCGTTCCAAAAGCTGGCATGGACGGCGTGGCGAGAGGCAGGAGACAATGACTGTTCACATGGTGAATTGAGCATACATGTACTATACTAGTATACTTCTGTTTTATAACTGCTATGGATTATCCGATTGCTAGTAAAATGGAGATTTTTTTCTCTGGGTGATGTTCATTAACCAATATGAGCTACCGTAGAAGATGCACCACACAGCCATTCAAAGCCAAGATTATTTAATCTATTGCACAAATTCCCATTTTAGTGATACTAAAATGCCTTAAGCCTTTAATAACTGAATTCTCATTGATGAGTAGTTAATCGATTCCCATTTGCAATACATTCAGCAAAGTGCCTGAAGCTGATTGTTGCACTTATTATCTGATCACCCCTACAAATGAAGGATGGTAATTCATGTAGAAAGCTTGAGGCTGTTTCATCTGTGCTGTCTGCATGGGAGACTCGCATATATATATATTTTTTCACTTTTTGTGATGGTATAGACCCCATGATCGCTAGATTTCAAAATATGATGTAGAACTTTTGTCAACATTCAAATTGGCATTTTTTTTTAACGCATGGTCCATGTAAATATTTGGTTGTTACTGCTGAATTTCCTTTCTCATCTGAAATTGACAACCAAATGGAAAAATTCCTTGAGTAATGTGAATCTCACCTGATAAAGCTGGTAAAACTCTTAAGGTGATTACTATTTACTTAGTTTTTGGCACATTTTAAGCGATTCCTTTACACAGGGCTGCAGCTGTACTTACCTTTTTATGCGTTTCCATCTGTGCTATTCATTATAGGCCATCTAGCCGAATATTTTCTGAACTGTCTCTTTTAAATTCTCTCTGATTAAATTGTCTTGGCTTTGCCACTTGAATGGCTAAGTATGGCAAATCTTTCAGTTCATATTCGTTAGTCAACACCATTTAGATAATTTAAAAGAAATGTATTCCCAATTCAGTCGAACTAAAAATCCATTAACCCTTTGATAACTGAATACTCACTGATGAGTTGTTACTGGTTAAACATTTGTATTAATGTTTATATAATTTCTCTTGTGATTATGAACAATAATTTTAAAAACGATAATGTCATTGTGAATTATGACACTTTAGCTAGCAAGTTACATATTCATACACGCTATCAGAATTTATCTGTCAATGGTATAGTGGCGGTATTTTTTAGATTCCTGGTAGATTTTTATAGTGGAATATAATAAACAGAATAATCATATGATTAAACTAGTGGCGTGAAATAATACATTGCACTTGAGTGTTTTACAAAATAGTTCTTGCCTCAAATGAATTATGTGGTAAAAAACTTGAGCGCAATTATTTTACTGCACCACTTCAATCAAGTGAATCTTCTCTATTTATCTACATGTATATAAATCACAGTGCCTATATACCGGTATACCATGTTGTTATGTTTAAAGGTACTCAATCCGATTAAGCATCCCTAAATTACTATTTCATTAGCTTCAGGGGTAAAAAATATTTGATTCGAGGATCCCATCCATCAAAGCTCAGAGTTATTAGATATTGATTTTTGAAGTTTGTAATTTTCACGAGATGTGTACATATAATTGCCCCTAAGTTTGTAATTTTCTCGAGATGTGTATTAATAATTTCCCCAGAAACACTTATTCAAACAGACGAAGATGGATACCTCTAAAATCAAGTGTATTAATAACACAATTTTGACTGAGACCATCCTTTTGACAGCGTCAAAACTTCAAAATTTTATATCTGATCACTCTGAGCGTTGACAGATAGGTTCCTTGACTCGAATCAACTATTTTTATCCCCGAAGCCAAATAAATAGTAATCTATGAGGGCCTGCATGATCGGATTGAGTACGTTTAAAGTTGAATTCTTATTCTGAATAAAATAAATTTAGATAGAAACTTATCGCATTTTACTGAAAACCATTGATGGAACATTCTGGGTACCCAACCCTCTCCCCTCCCCCCCCCCCCCCCCAGCTGGGTTCCCCATCCATTCTTCGACGCACCAAATGTGTCAGATGACATGTAACTGTGTCGTCCCAAACGTGTCACTTTACACGCCTGACGCGCTTTCTATGGACAAACTCTGACGCGTTTAGTGTGTCACCTGACACGATTGAGAGACACATTAGGTGTGTCGCATGACACGTTTACTGTGTCACAAGACATGGACCCGTGTCGCCCAAACGTGTCGTTTTACACGCCTGACGCGCTTTCTATGGACAAACTTTGACGCGTTTAGTGTGTCACCTGACACGATTGAGAGACACATTAGGTGTGTCGCATGACACGTTTACTGTGTCACAAGACATGGACCCGTGTCGCCCAAACGTGTCGTTTTACACGCCTGACGCGCTTTCTATGGACAAACTCTGACGCGTTTAGTGTGTCACCTGACACGATTGAGAGACACATTAGGTGTGTCGCATGACACGTTTACTGTGTCATTTTACGCGCTTTCTATGGACAACTTATCGTGTCATTTGACACGGTAAAGTTTTTCAGTGATATATATATAAACATAACTATGTATATGTGATTCCTAGTGGTCACCGACATTTTGTTTTATTATTTTAGCTAGTATATATTTTTACTTCATAACCTCACCTAATTAATATACCGTTAGGAATTTTCCTTTCTGGCAAAATTGGACTCGCACTGGTGTCGCGAAGCAGACCCAGCCAATCAAAAAACAAAATTGTGCGCCACGTGACCTACCTCAGGTATACTCCAAAAGTGGACGATACCATTATCACTTTTCGTTTAATGGCGATGAAATAAACATCGCTCTGGTGTTCTAATTTAATAGCATGACTGAAGCCATGTTTTCAGCTCAATCGGTGGTGTCGGGTGCATGGCGACACGCATGATTTACCCCACGACACGCCGATGCGCTCAATTACGAAGCATGTTTTCGCTGTATATGAGCTTTTTGATTCTCGTTATGACATAATCCAAGCTGATAGGAAATCGGGGTTTGCCAATATGTCTACTTGTTGGACAGTTTTTATCCTTGATGTAAATATCAAGGCATACGAGTCGTTCTCGGTCTCGCTCGCCTTCAACTAGGCGTTCGGTAAGTATTGGTTCATACACAGGTCGTGTTAGAACTCGGAGAACGAACGTTGGTCACGGCGGCAAGATAAGCCGGCCGAATGTGAGCCTAATATTTCACAGCGGCGTGAGCCGGCAGAAAGTGAATCAGAGGAAGATGATATTAGCATTAGTGCCCGAGATCATTCTTCCTACCATGAATTCGCGCTTGGTGTACATGACACGAAATCGGACAGGAAGTTTGTCTGAAATGATTGGAGACAAATGTTTTCAAATTTTAACCAAATCACAGACGATTGGTTTATGCATGGATAGTGCTCAAACGGTTAATTGACGAAAATTATCGCACTTATAATCCAACATCTTTGCTGTCAACAGTATTTATTCCATTTATATATGCAATGCCAAAAATGGGACACACTATAAAGTGTATGCCGAGGCCGGCTCCAAATAAAAGGTGTAAACGGCGTGTTATGTGGCGTTTGGTCCGTTGTCTCTCAATGGATATTAATGAAATTTGGTGTAAATGTCCGGACTGGGACATGGAATACAATAACGTTTGAATTGTTTTTAAATTCACAAATTTGTTGATTTTATTCAACTTTTTCGTTCTGAAACACACTATAAAGTGTAAACGGTCAACTCCAATTAAAAGGTGTAAGCGGCTTATATGCTTAGCGGTATAGGTAATCGGATTAACTAACTGACGACTCTGGACTATTAGTCTTGGGTGTTTTGTATCATTTGAGGTTTTTGGGGAAATAATAATTTAGAAAGTGAAATACATGATAAAATAAATTTAATCACAACGCATAAAATAATATAAAGACATTAAATTCACAGAATAAAACAAACATACGGCATAGCCGCATACAGTTTCATGTTCGGTGCTGGATGGCACCTCTCAGAATACGTTCAATTCTCCTCTGATATCGGACGATTCCGATATTATGATCTTTGTTCTCAGGCTGGTAGAGATGTATTAGGTCGGAGGTGTCGAAGTCAGTAGGATACCGGATGTCGGGAAAGCGGACAAATTTTGTCTTCAGTTTTCGTTTGTTAATCTTCTTTCTCTGCTCTTCGAAGTCACCCATTGATATGGCAGATTCCACGAAAATGTGTACCAGTGTATTAATCTGCGCATTAATATTCAGATAGTTGTCTCGGTATCGTCTCCATATTGTCGCCATTGCTTTGTCAACGTTATTGACACGTATCTTATATACGGAGGCGATGGTGACACGGTCGGAACTTGGGGCTTGATACCGAGAAAACTATTTGAATATCAATGTGCACTTCATAAACTACATTGAGTTATCATAACGTTATCATTTAAAATAAATGTAATTAATTTATTATTTCGCCAAAACCTCAAATGCCCCAAAACACAATAGTATAGAGTCGCCAATTAGTTAATCCGATTACCTATATAACGCTAAGCACATAAGCCACTTACACCTTTTAATTGGAGCCGGCCGCTTACACTTTACAGAACGAAAGAACGAAAAATTTAATAAAATCAACAAATTTGTGATTTTAAAAACGATTCAAACGTCAATGTATTCCATGCCATACCCCGGACATATGTACTAAATTTCAGTCATATCCATTTATAAACAAAGAAGATAATGCGACATCAAGTCCGCTTACACCTTTTAATTGGAGCCGGTCGTTTACACTTTATAGTGTGTTTCAGAACGAAAAAGTTGAATAAAATCAACAAATTTGTGAATTTAAAAACAATTAAAACGCTATTGTATTCCATATGCCAGTCCGGACATATACACCAAATTTCATTAATATCCATTGAGAAACAACGGACCAAACGCCACATAACACCCCGTTTACACCTTTTATTTGGAGCCGGCCTCGGCCTCGGCATACACTTTATAGTGTGTCCCTAGTATCCCGCCAAAAATGAAGCATGAATATTGCTTGTATGGAGTATTTCTGCTTATTTGTGTCATTTCCGATTACATGTGAATAATCCATCTTTGACGGTGTTCTCGGCAGAAACTTTCGACCAGTTTCCTATATAGGGTCTAAAGATGCATGATGCGACCGAGGATTTTTTAAAGTGCCTACCCGGACAGGGAACTAAGAATGTTATCTGCCGTAAAACGGTGGATAACATTGCCACTTACGCTAGTCTCCCAACCTTACCAGAGGTTTGAGTTTCGATATAGCGTACAAAGGCCGACGAGTACAGGCCGTTGGCGGTCGTGACACAGTTGTATATTCAACAAGCCTTGTGAATCAATCGTTTATATGCCGAGGTATTAAAATGCATGTCGACTTGAGATGAATTATAAACTGGTTTGATATGGTAATGCGGTTGTTGCACGCATCGACAGGCACTGACATACATTTTATAGACTAACAAATATTATACCGTCGGCGTACATTGTATAACGCATAAGATGTCAATGTTCACGGAGAAAGAGCGAAATAATATAAAAAACTATGTGTACTCTCGCCATGGATCATCCATTCTTGAGGTTTACATGTATGTGATATACAACTATCTAATTAAGTACGTTCCAACATACGTGGCGCCGAATGTTATCTCGTTATTTGGACTACTCAGCAATGTATGTGCATGCTTGATCACGTGGTCGATGGATCATGAAAGTGGGGTAAGTGCATCCGGTTTGACACACAAATTTAATCGAACGTTGCTCATTTGAATATCTTAGTTATGTGTACGGAATTTGGAAGGTGGGATATTAACGAACCAAAGCCGGACGTACGCTTTGGGTCGTATATAGACTATATCTGATTTTGTGACGTCACCAATTATTATCTAATACGACACTGCTGTTTTGAATTTGTGCGACCACTTTTGTCGCACAGTAGATCGGTGGACTTAAAGCATTAACATCGTAATCGGAAAATCTTGTTACTTTGTCTTTCGATTACTGGTATTGCAAATGCGAATAATGAATATTAAATTGCAATATAAGTTCATTCGAACGGTAGTTTACCTTTTATTCAGAAAAGAAGAAACAATAAATAACGACACTATAGTAACTACAGTCTACACCCAGCGGGGCGTGTGAAAATTAATCGCAATTCCTGATGTGAAAATATAATAAGAATGACATCACGAGTGTACTGTTCTACTGTACTTTAATGTACAGTAGTTGGCACTGTGCGAAACGAAATAACATATATGTAATATGGAATTAATTTTATCATAAGACAACATAGTACATACATATATGTGATAATCCATAAATATCATACTATTTTCTGGAATCTAAAGGAAACACATAACTGTGAACAAAGCAAAGATACATTTGCTCAAGTTCAGGCGATCTCGGTCAATGGGGAAAGTTACATGATGACGTTGCTCGTCGTTTTTCGTTGAAATCGACACGGTGAAATGAACAGCTACGAAATGGACACGCTTCTCTATAATAGTATCTCAGTCGCAGCGCTCACACAGTGTCAATACAATACATGCTAGTTTATACCATGTATAGTCTAGCTGTTAATCAAGACTACCCGGAAGTACGATTGGCCTAATTTATACTCGAAATTACGATTCGGTCCATTCTTTCGGCGAACCGTTGTGTAGGGATAACAAAAACACAGCACCAGCTACCATCATGTGATGGTTTTGCTGTGGTCCGTTAATTACGCTAGCGTATGATCATATTATTCTCTGATAATGCTTATTAAATGTGTATGTGTTCCTTTCCGCGCAGAAGTGACACCAATGCGGAATAATCATGTAATCCTCGTAACTACTCAGACTGTCGAGGGATCACGCTGAAGAAGACCAACTCATTATTTTTCTCGTCTTTACGCTATACCACTGTTGACAAATTCCTAGGTACCAGTCGCTGTTAATGAACAAACGCACTGCAAACAGTTAGCACTTCAGACTGTATTCTTGACGAGTATCTGAGGTGCTGACTAATGTTTATCGACGTGCATCGACCTCTATAGACTAACACATATCACAGAGTCGCAACCGTGTCGTCATATAATGAATAAGATGGCAATATTCGAGGAGAACGAGCGCACTAATTTCAAAACCAATGTGTACTCTCGCCAGGGATCATTCATTCTAGAGGTTTACCTATATGTGATATAAAAGTATTTAATTAATTGCGTTCCAACATACCTGACGTTATCTCGTTATTCGGAATTTTGAGCAATGCGGTCGATGGATTGTGCATCTGGGGTAAGTTCAGGTATGCATAAATGCACACATTGTGGGAGATCCACATCCGATTTGACACAAAACTTACTAAACGCAAGTATTTCAATAAATGTTGTATTACAATTGCCAGCACACAACTTCATTCTTTCATATAAATTAGATAACGTGACTCTCGTTGGCGAAATTACTCTCATCTATTTATCCAGCCTGGTCTCCAGAAAATGCGCACATTATCTGCTTACGTAATATGCTTTAAGTTAGTAATCGGCTCAGAATCGCCTCTGTTTGAGTCGATAATATGCTGAAAATGACAGCGTTTTATTCACATTGTCGACTCACAATGACGGGAATTCTAAGCATATTATGCGCGCACAATGACAATGTTTAGCTAACTCGCTACTTTTCAGGTGAACGCTATTTAGCATGTATTTTCACCGCGGCCTGCGCCATAAAACGAAATAGCGGAAATTACTCTAATATGTGCATATTTCAAAATAAAAAAATCACATTATATACCTATTTCACTGTATAGGTCGATATATGTGCGTATTTGCGCGAGGATTTGTTTTTTATCGGTGATTTTAGACCGGCCCCCCAGATGAGGGTAGTTTCACACGAAAGGATATAAATTTTGACACTATCTCCAATTATCATTGTCCCATGCGGGTTCCAAAACACTGAGGTATCCAGGGCGGAGCAGGTGGGAAATATATTTTGATATTTTTAGTGTTTTTGACCTGCAAGTATAATCAGGTAAACCAATAAAACAAGACAAATGTCGAATAAAATATACTTTAATATCATATATTTATTATATCTGGGCTGCTTAACATTAATCTTGTGCAATAAATGATATTCTCTAACATTTTTTGAGAAAAATTCACGAAAATGCCAAAAACAATGCATAAATTGCAGTGCTTTTTCAAAAAAGGTTTCCAAAAGATTTACTATAGATTTTTCATTTGTTTGGTATAAAGCTCTCAATGGTGCATCAAATTTGTTTAGCATTATATACCTGAGTCATTGATATCAACGTTACAACCATGATATCCAACAAACCGAGATATTTTTTAAAACTTAACCCTCCCCTAAAACTGATTTTATATATACTTCTTGAACGTTTTGACATCCCTTGCTTCATAGAAATTGACAAGCTCACCACCTACGAACAGATGATGATACTTCTGTCATGCATCCCACCACATGTTCGGGAAAAAATAACAGATATTAACAAATTTATTATATTTATAACAAGGAGTACGCTCCGCATGTGGAACGATTATCACGAGCTGCTCCGGGCATCTGATGATATCATACCTAATATTCCATAATTTTTTGTATTATAGCAATGTAGTGCAAATAATGCATGCACCCGTCCGAGTATCCCAACTACAATTTATTATGGTGCGTATCATCGATTTATTTTTGTCAATATAGCATCTTATTGCATCGTATCCCAATATTCCGAAACCCCATATACTCTCGTGCTAAACAGGTACATCGTTTATACACTTGTGCCTGAATTCTCACAATATATTATTGCATAATTGATAAAATTAAAACCGTAGATATTATTATCATGAATGTCCTTCTGTGATTGACTTACTGTACATACTCACATGATGTATTCTTTCTTGTGTTATTGTTCATTTGTATCGTTATTTGTATACATTTATTCTAAGCTCTCCATTACATGGAGGAAATAAAGGATTATATATATATATATATGAAAATACCTGTCAAGTCAGAATAGCCCATTTTTTTTCCGTTGCGTTAACCAATAAAGTGTCTTATCATAGAGCATGGAATTATAATGTATATGATGAGTTTTGTGTTATGGGAGACTCTATTTTGTTAAAATATTTTATTTTTTTGGGGTAAATTAGCTAAAAATCTTCATTATTTTTAAGTGAAAAAATTCTGAAAAAAGTCCATGACTCTCAGTTTTATGGATACAGCTGCAAAACATGCACCAGAATAAGCAAAAATTAATCCCCTAACTTATATAATCATGTACCAGACCAGATATAAGAAATAAAGTTAAACTTAACCCTACCCCATGATAGTGTTCTTACTGCTTTCAATGTTATGCTATATGCTACTAAACTCGAAAGATAATGCAGACTAGTGGATATCATTCATACCATATATTGCAATATTGTATCTCACGTGACTTTGTTATTGAAATCAAGCTTTCCGATTGGTTGGCTACTCGACTCTATTAGTCGTAGTTGTATACTACGCCATCAAGTCTCTCCCATCGTGCACTATGCATATGTAGTTTTGACTACTAAAAATAGTAACGAACACTACATCAAACTTTGTTCTGAAACTACTTGTTATTTCGCCGCTGATCCAAATTAAAGCTTCAGTAAGGTGAACATCAATTGTCTGAACTTAGTAAAAGTTGAAAATAGTAGTTTCCTACTGCTAAATCAAAATTACAAAGGTTTTCTCTGGAGTCCCGTTGCGTTTCCTAAGTTCGCGATACCCCATTCCTATACCGGTAACACTAAAACGTGTGATCGGTTGCCGTACACGAACAACTAATAAAATGAACCGAGAATACAATTTGCCGATTGCAGCTTGTTTTAGCTGTCTCTTGTAAATAAATAATACCCCTATGCTGTATACTAAGCGTTGAAAAAACACGCTACTGCAGATTTTCATGGCACAATAACACCAATCATACGTTCATGTTTCCGGAGTTGGGTACACTTTTTTTTGTAGCCGTAAATTCTTTGCTTCCGATCAGAGTCACGCGACCGCTCGGTTCGAAAATAATCAATAATTTCGCGGCTCAATTATTCTGATAGTTCCGTGTACAAGAGCGACTTATACTAATAAATGACCAAATATAATACATTCTTCGTTCGTCCGGGCACCAATTAAGAGTGGGTAAGTGGTTGAAATGTGTTGACATTGGTCTAAAAAAAAACAGGAAAAAAAAAAAACAATTACAACAAAAAAATTAATTTAAGAAAACAAACAAACCTGAACAAAGGGGAATTTAAAAAAAACCAGTTTTTTTTAAAACAGGAAAATAAACATGAAAAATAAACAAACAATAAATAAACATTTACAACAAATAAAAATAATAAAACAAAAACAACAAAAAATAATTTTAAAAAACAACAAACAGGCAGCCAAAGTTTTTTTTAAAACAGGAAAACAAACATTGAAAAAAAAAAAAATACAAAGAATTAATTAAAAACAAACAAACAAACCTGAACAAAGAGGAATTTAAATTTTTTTTTATTTTTTTTTACATATTATTTGGTATTAAATGGTGTTTGCCCACTGGTTTGCCTTTAATTTCTGCATTTGTTCGATACAATATAATAATTAGAGCATGACTTGTCGTGAAATACGCCGATATAGTGCATAGTGCGGTTGTGTAGTTCACTCCGCTTCGCGTCGTGAACTACACAACCTCACTATGCACTATATCGGCGTATTTCACTCCAAGCCATGCTCTATTTATTAAATAGTACTGCCCACGGATTATGCAATCTCATCTTCACTGTCACTGTCAATTTTTATCAAATGTTATGGTATCATGCAACATAATTACTATGCAACATCTTCAGGGAAGATTGGTTCAAACAACTCAGGTTTCTTATAGGCCGTCCACCCACGAAGTGCTACACCGGGGGTGGTTGATTTGGCAACGGTTGCAAGTGTCCACTGTTTTTGTATCGTGTGGGCTCGTTTTGGGTGTAGAATTAAAGATTCCTTACATGATGGAAGTGCAGAAAGATAAACTACCTTCTGCTGATTTTCAAACTTGTTCTCGAATGTTGACCATATATGTATAAGGCAAATGTTAACTTCTCGATTGTAGTAAGCGTGTCACTGTCCAAAACCCAATGCGTTCCTAAATAAGCTATGACTTCCATATATTTTGATCATCTTTCCAGCAACTTCCAGCAGACTTTTTTTCCATCGTAAAACCGATGAAAGGTAATTATTACATGTGAAGAAATGGAACCAAATAACTCCATTCTTCTGTATATTTGGCTGCCAAAATATGGAAAATGATAGATATTGCCTCGTAGTGCCCCGCAATCGCTTACAAGTTGTGGTTGATGTATACAATTGGCTATTCTGCCTTCTCTCCATTGAACACTAACACGTGTGATGCACCTTGGTTAATTTTTACTTAATTTGTCACCACTGATTTTACCATACATATTGGATGTTTCTCTCACAAACTTGACATAAATATCGGGGGGGGGGGGGGGGAGGATATCAAGTAAAATGTAACTATCTTTGATAAGAAAGATGTTTATTGTTTTTATCTACCGTATATGTGTCACACTAATGTTACCAAATTACTCCAAATGGCTTCCGAAATGGCAATAATATGTTTTACTTATATCACGAACATTATTCTCTGCTGTTCCGAAAATGTAGCAAATTGTGACTCACTTGGTTATTATACATGTTAGCAAATCAACTGTCAACTAGATGTTCTATGCTGGTTGTCCCATTTCCTTATGGTACATGACAAATTAATTTTAAAGTTGCCTTATGGAACAACGGCGATAACCTCTTTATAGTGGCCATATTTGTTTTAATAAATGGGCAGAACTTTGAAACGGAACTGAAACGAATCATAATATGTGGCTATTCTGGCCTATTATGATAAACATTGATCAACTTGATACAGCGTGCAGGTCAAGATGACAACCAGAGAGTTACCGTATGGTCATATGTGAGTATGTATAAAGGGAGTTATTGTATGGTCATGGATGATGTGAATATGTATACATGTTTAACTATATGTTCTTGAATGGGGTGGACATGGTGATATGTATGGTGTACAAGGAGAGGGTGCATGGTCATATGTGAGGTGAATGGGTATGCATGGAGTGGCTATGGTTATATGGGTACGTGTACCAGTACATGTGTACTCAATGTGGCTGTGGTTTATGTAAATATCGAGAGTAGCTACATGGCCATATGTGTGTTAGTGTATATATGGAGTGACTGTATGACCATGGGTGGGATGTACAGGTGTAACTTGCGTGGCTGTATTGTCACAGGTGGGTGTATATGTATACGTGTGTTGTCTGTACGATCACAGGTGGGGTGAATGGATAAATATATGTGCAGCTATGTGTAATGCGTATAGGTGTGCATGGAATCACAGTACAGTCATTATGTGCATATGTGTACCTGGAGTATACTGGATGGTCACGATCATGTGGATGATCGTGTGTAGAAGTATATGTATATAATGGGTGGCTATATAGCTATTGATGTGACAAGAGCAAAAGGGTATAGAGTGATTGAATGTATGTCAATAGTGAGGTTAATATGTTTTCAGGGAGTGATTGTATGGCCAATGGTGATGTGAACAGATATACAGGGAGTGACTGTATGACAAAGAATGTGGTGAATGGGTATACAGGGTGTGACGCATGACCAACATTGAGGAAAATAGCTATATAAGAATTGACTGTATGATAATTAGTGATCATCACCTGGTGTGCTTGCATGGTGACTTATGGCTGTATGGCATTTGTGGGGTGTCCCATATAAAAATGTACCTGGGTAAATCTTGGTGTTTACCTAGGTATACCCAGGTACATATAGGTTTTACCCTGGTTCCACCCAGGTCACACCCAGGTTACATCCAGGTAAATCAGGGATTTATATAGATTTACCCAGGTGTTTTCTATATATGTTAGGTATAAACCCCAGTTTACCCGGGTTTTTACGGATTTACACCCAGGTATTTACACCAGGTATTTACACCCAGGTATTTACACCAGGGTTTCGCCCAGGTATTTACTACAGTGTTCACCCGGATATATACACCTGTGGTATTTTGTTAAACTGTATAATCTGCATTGAAGTCACCTTATTAACCCTTTCTATATTACAGCACCATTGGCGTGTAGTTACCTTATTAACCATTCTATATTAAATCATTAATTGACAGGTAGTTACCTTATTAACCCTTTCTATACTAAGTAACATTGGTGAGTAGTTACATTATTAACCCTTTCTATATTAAAGCACCATTGATGTGAAGTTACCTTATTAACCCTTTCTTTATTAAAGCATCATTGACGCGTAGTTACCTTATTAACCCTTTCTATATTAAAATATCATTGATGTGTAGTTACAATGTTAACCCTTTCTATAGTATAGCATCATTGGCGGGTAGTTGGCTCCTTAACTCTGTATATACCAAAGTATCATTGTCGTATATAGTTACCTTATTAACCCTTTCTATACTAAGTACCGTTGGCGTGTAGTTGCCTTATTAACCCTTTCTATATTAAAGCATTAATTGACAGGTAGTTACCTTATTAACCCTTTCTATACTAAGTATCATTGGTGAGTAGTTGCATTATTAACCCTTTCTATATTAAAGCGCCATTGGCGGGTAGTTACCTTATTAACCATTTATGTATTAAAGCATCATTGACGTGTAGTTACCTTATTATAACCCTCTCTATATTAAAGCATCATTATTGCTGGGTAGTTATCTTATTAACCCGTTCTATACTAAGTATCATTGGTGAGTAGTTACTGTATTAACCCTTTCTATATTAAAGCATCATTGACGTGAAGTTACCTTATTAACCATTTCTGTATTAAAGCAGCATTGACATGTAGTTGTTAACCCTTTCTATATTAAAGCATCGTTGACGGGTAGTTGCCTAATTAACCCTCTATATACTAAAGTATCATTGTCGTGTAGTTACCTTACCAACCCTTTCTATACTAAGTATCATTGGCGTGTAGTTACCTTATTAACCTTTTCTATATTAAAGCATTAATTGACAGGTAGTTACATTAAACAACCCTTTCTATACTAAGTATCATTGGTGAGTAGTTACATTATAAACCATTTCTATATTAAAGCGCCATTGACGGGTAATTACCTTATTAACCATTTTTGTATCAAAGCATCATTGACGTGCAGTTACCATATTATAACACTTTCTATATTAAAGCATCATTGACTGATAGTTACCATATTAACCCTTTCTATATTAAAGCACCATTGGCGTGTAATTACCTTATTAACCCTTTCTACGTTGAAGCAATAATTGACAGGCAGTTACCTTATTAACCCTTTTTATAATGAGTATCATTGGTGATTAGTTACATTATTAACCCTTTCTACAATAAAGCATTATTGACATGTAGTTATCATAGTAGCCAGTTATATATTAAAGCATCATGGACGGTAGTTACCATATTAACCCTTTCTATATTAAAGCACCATTGGCGTGTAATTACCATATTAACCCTTTCTATATTAAAACATCATTGACGTGTAGTTACCCTATTAGCCCTTTCTATATTTAAGCATCATTGACGTGTAGAACTTTATCTTATTAACCCTTTCTTTATTAAAGCATCATTGACATGTAGTTACCTTAGTAACCATTTCTACACTAAAGCATTATTGACGGGTAGTTACCTTATTAACCCTTTCTATATTAAAGCATCATTGACAAGAAGTTAAATTATTAACCTTCTATAATAAGTATCATTGCCGTGTAGTTAGTTACCTTATAAAACCTTTCTATATTAAGACGTCGATCATTGACGGGTAGTTGTTACCTTATTAATCATTTATGTATTCAAGCATCATTGACGAGTAGTTACCTTATTACTTGAAGTTTATTATGACAGTATGACAATACACTACCCCGGACAAATGAAGCAATATCATACTTTATCTAACAGCCTAGCTATAATTAGTGAACATTAAACTGACAAACAGACAATTTTCAGGGCCATTATTTAATATTAAAGGGATACAAAATAAAGAGATTTCTAATTATCAGTAAGAATTATTCTCTAAGTGATACTTATTATTTCAAATAAATGATTGCATATACTATAGTAGACCATATACCAACAGGAAAATATTAGTGAATACAATTATTATGTTTCAAAATTCGTTTCGTTTCGTTTCTGCAGCCAAATTACAATCTTAACTTTTAGTTATCGTTCTTCAAAATAAAGCGCGGATAATTCATTGTGGTATTTTGAGTTAATTTTGTCGCGAATCAACGCGGATTGACAGAAGGAAATGGTGTATTGGCTACAAACGGATAAACTGTGGACTTATATATAAGATTCGCCGATTTCTCCCCATGGATGTGCGCAAATATCGAAAAAGACTGAATTTCATGTGACAAAAAATATTTCAATTCCCGGAACAGTAAGAATTAAGCTGCGATAACGAAACGGATCAACTATAGTATTGAACAGTACCTCAGCTACCTGGCCATAACCAGAATATTTTCTCAAAATTGAATTTGTGGTACCGGTACAATTATGATGTAGTGCCAGTGGCCTGCTCATAATGCACCTGTCCAGAAGAAGAAGAATTGAGAAGTTTGAAGATCATGGACTACGCAGACACCATCTGGGACCCCTACCAACAAAATCACATCGACAAGCTGGAAAGAATCCAGCGTAGAGCAGCCCGTTTCATTAAAAGAGACTATAAGAGCAAAGAAGATGGATATATGACCAAGATCCTCTACGAGCTAGATTTACCAACATTGCAGAACGGCGGAAAATAAATCGGCTGGGATTCATGAGTAAGGTGGTGGGTGGATTGGTCCCGGCTATACCACCTAATCAATACTTTACACCCGAAACAAGGCGTCTTAGATCGCAGAGCAAAGTTCTGACAGGCTACGTCACCAGCCAAATTCCTCGGCACCTAATTTAAAGGAACAACAGTCAGTGCTACGAGGCTATACCATACGTGTCAGCTCAGTTCGCTAATTCCACATTTGTTCGAACTATATGCGACTGGAATCAGCTGGAGGAATCCTTAATCCTACAACAACAGCCTGTGGATTCCTTCAAGAGTGCGCTGAAGGAAAAGATCTGAGACTCTCTCGCCCGCTGCGAAATTACCATAATTGGGATCTGCAGCGTAACCATTCAGATTCAGATTGATCCACGATAGTAAGGGGTCAGTACATGTAGTAAGTACTGATAGTGATAAGCCTGCTGTACAATAATACTACTTTTGCTGTTTTACTGGTCTTAACTGAGTACTGTGTAAATGTGACATTGTTAATTCAGTTCCACTCTAATGTACATTAACTGGCAATGATGCATCTGACGCTATTAAAGGCACCGGTAATCCCTAAATACCAGGAGGACGCGGCGTAGAAACTTGGTACAACAGTTGTTACACGACAAAGAAAATTATCAACAAGCTTAGTGAGCGTCATCATCAAAATTGCAAATTAAAACACGGCAATGGTAAATTGGTAATCCCTACATACCAGGAGGACAAGGCATTGAAACTTGGGACAACAGTTGTTACACGGCAAAGAAATTTAAAACACACTGTGCACAGATGAATGTTTATACATGTACTGTGCAGTCGAGATCACCTGGACTACAAATATTTGAGGATTATACTATTTGATGAGTAGATGCGTGACTGATAAAAGAATTAGAGACTCCATATTTACTCGGAAGATAACAGTATACGATGCCATACAGTTGTTCCATAACACCTCAACCTTTGGTGGATATTAACAGTAAAACTAATGAAAATGATGAAAGCCAGACTCAACATCAAGACAACATGTGCATGCATAAGTGACGGTTCAATGATTTTGACTCCATCAGATGATATTTAAGCGACACCAATTTTTAAGTCTGGTTTATGATGTGGGGAGAAAAAAAGTAGATGCAGGAGGGAAAAAAATAAAAATAAAAAAGATTGTCCCCCCAATTTATATCAAGTAAATCGTGGAATTTTACATAAATTTTACAAAAATTGTGAAAAAATGTTTTTGAATGAAATTCTGTTCAAACCAAACAAGACATATCTTGTCATGAAATACATGAAAATATGGATCTGTAAATGATCATAAGCAGAACCGGATGCGACAGCACATGAAAATCAGTACGCGTGTAAAATATTTTGGGACACAAAAATTAAAAAAAAATTTCATGAAATGGAAACAAAGTTGTAGGAGGTGTTCGTAAACCAGACTTAAAAATTGGTGTCGCCTTAGGCTCATGTTAACACAGGATCACATATTCTCAAAATAATTGTCTCCCTCAAGTTGGCCTCAACCATACTAGTATTTATATTTGATAGAACCTCAGTGAGACCATGTTGAAAATTACCATCAATGCAGTTCCAGTGTTGACGCAACGCGGTCATGTTACTTCAAACCAGTTGCAATGTTCCTTAGGCCAAAGAAAAAAGATACTATGTTTCCGTACATCGACCGACCCTAAAAATAACCCGCCGACCCTAAACTTTTTATTGATATTTTGAGAAAAAGTCAAAATTTTCGCAATTTTAATTTCCTGAGAGTGGATCTCCTGCCTGCTTTATGTCTTGTTTGGGACTTATGGAACACTATCAACAGACATGGTGGGTGTGTATCTGTATATATACATGTAAAGAGGTTATCACTGCATATATTAGGGGTATACATGTACTAGTAGCTACGGTTTCCAAAAACCAGGCATGCTCGGTGGGTGTACTGGCTACCCCCAGACAATGGGATGTAATCGTCACAATACATGTACGGTATAATGGCGGTATTATTGGTAAAATTCTTATAAAAAGTTAGTGACATCAATTTTGTACCAAGTTTATAGCCAAATTTATGAAAATGTGGTATTAGATATAATAAAAAACATATGTAAGCATGAAGTAAGTTTGATTTTTTATCAATCTTAATGTATATTTCCACTGTGTTGATCAAGTAATACTTTCCCCATGGCACGGGTTGGCATTTTATGTCACTTTGGTCGAGGTAGTTCAATATTTCTGCAGCTGGATAAAAAATATCAAAATAAAATAAAATAAAAAAAATTCCCTACCTACCGTACCTACCCTAAAAAATTTTACCGGAAACATACAATCTTTTTTCTTTGGCCTTTAGCATGGTAATTCGTGAAAATAAATGTCAATGCAACTTACTCTCAGGCTCCAAATAAAAGTTCAGGCCCAAATAATAGTGCGGGGGGGGGGGGGGGGGGGGAAATTCCATTGAAAGTTAATAAAAGTACAGACCCAAATAATAGTGCAGGGGGAACTCTGAGCAAAACATCAACTGTGGTTAACCAAATAATTTTTATAGCAGGTTCAGGTATACGAGTCAACATGTAGTACAGGTACATGTATGTATCATGTGGTGTTTTTTTGGTTTGCCACATACTTGAATATGTACTACTCTTGAGTGCCTAATGTACGATTATTAAAATCGAGGTAAAATTCCCACCTGTACGATCGTTATTTGGTCCTGTACGTTTATTAAATTAACCAAAAGAAATAATTCACCAATCTTAAACTGTGTTATTCATATAAGAAATGAACGGCGGTTTCAATGCGGTCATGGGGTTTTGACCGCGAGAAAAAATCAGCAAACTTCGGGGTTCATGCAGAGTTTGCTGATTTTTTTAACGCGGTCAAAACCCATGACCACGTTGAATCCGCCGTTTATTATTTATATTTATATACTTAAATTCATTATGAACTAGGATTGTATGTCTTTCCCATTATTTATTCATCTATTTAAACAAACGCATGGAGTTCAGTTCAGACAGTTCGAATCCTTGTTTTTTGGAAAACCAAACATTTTGAGAATCCGTTCATGGAGAACGGAAGAAACGCAATTTCACAGTAAAGTATAAACATATGACAAAATGTCTTGTTTAGCTAGTAACTAATGTAGACGTGTTGATCATTTTTACATCTGAATCATATAGAAATCTTGAATTTGTGCTGATTTAAATTTTCATAGCTTCAAAATATTAATAAACGTGCAGACCCAAATAAGCACTGTGCAGGGGGGGGGGGGGGGGGGGATTTCCCAAGAAAAATAATAAACGTGGATGCAGCTGGTGCATGCATATTTATTTGGAGCCCAAGAGTAAAGAGGTGGAGGTGAATGTTACATGTAAGTTGTTATTAACGAAATGGAACGATGCCTTTAATAGGTTCCACCAGCAATAAGTCGCGACTTCTTTATATTGGCCTGACAGATTGGTTTTTGTTGGCGTCATGCCTGTCGACCATTATGATGGCCACATATATTGTCATATAACAGCGATTTACGATCTGTCTTGTTGGCTCATAATATAAATTAAGAAAGTGGCCTTGTGTTCGTTCCTTGCGTAAAAAAATATTTTTTAGTACAAACGTCCTCATTGATTGTGTCCCTCGACTCCTTGTGTAATTGGTCAAGTAACTTACATGTATGTACATGTACAGACCACTCACAAATTTCTTAGAAAAGCGACCACATGTTCGAATCTACTTTGCGATTTTGGAGAAACGCATTTGTAAATGCGTTCATATTTTAACACATTTACCTTGATTTATTCACAAACAAATGTCTTGATGCAGGCCTTAAAATCCATCAGATTTTTGGCAATAATCAAAATGTTAGTGTTTCACTTTCTACAGGGAATCAAGACTTTTTACTAGAATCAAAATGAGAATCATGATTCTCAGATTCTGATTATAAAACAATTGATGTCAACAGTGTTTATTTATGTTTATTCCATTTTGAATGGAAAACTACATCATGAATGTCCGATTCCGAACATATACATGTACACCAGGAGTGGGAAAACAACACAGAATTATTCAGATGTGAATTTAAATTAAACAAAATTATAACTAAAATTGCAAAATACACTATCGTATCGTTATTTGGGTGTTCATACTAGTATACTTTTTCGGCGCAATGATCGGTAATTTAAATGCGACTGCGATTATTCCCAATGCAGTGCATTTAATTTAAATGCTGTCATTAAGGCATTTACAAAGTGGCGTGACACAATGCACCCTCAATGCATTTTAAATGCAACAACCGCATTTCATTGATCCACGTTGTAAAGGACATTTATTTTTAGAATACATGTATGTACGTGTATATAACCACAAGAATAAAGAACAAATCAACTGTTTTTATTACTTTGTAAACCTCTGATGTTTCCCATACAGTATACATTTGTATATTATAAACCATGTTACAGTAATTCTAGAGCTAATTAATCGACTCCTTAACTACAGCAGAATTATGGGTAACTTTTCAGGATTTAGTCCGAAATATGGCTTGTTGCCATTCATCGGAAAGCTCTCACCGAGAGCTTTCCGATGAATGGCATCAACCCATATTTCCGACTAAATCCTGAAAAGTTACCCATAATTCTGCTGTAGTTAAGGAGTCGATTAATTAGAGCATTACTGTATATCCTCTATAACTGTTTATTCAACATCACGTGCTGCAATCCATAAATGCGGTTCAGATTTCGATGTCCGGTTCAACATTATTATCATATGGTTTGATAGCAGAAATACTCAGTTTGGAATGTTATACCATACAAGTTTTACGAGTTGCTCTTGCTCAAGAATGGATAAATTTATAAACCTGATTTTTGGCGCATTAGTTAGAATTATATTTTTGCACAAGAACACACCACAAATATCGAACTGGACATCAAAAGCAGAACCGGATTGTATCGATTGCATAAACATAAGAAGTTGGTCACTGACCGACAATTGCTATTCTCTGGTGTGGTTTATAGGACTACCGTATGCAATGCCGACTTAAAAATAAAAATTCACATAAACATCGCATGAAGCGGTCTATCCACAAACTCAGGTATTCGGTAATTCCAAATGTATGAACTATCACCATGATATCCCGGTATATCATTGTCAGGACTGTTTGTACCAAAGGTTGTTATTCTACTATGCATAATTTTGCTATATCATTGTACTCGGACTGTATTGCAATGTAATATATCAGTACATGTACCGGTATACTGGGTGCACATTATATACATGTAGGCCTACTTTCACTTTAGTACATGTATGTGTCATAAAAGACTCATGTTGTTAAATTGAAAAAAAACATGTGTGAAAACAGAGAGAATACATGTACATGTGCCGGTACTATATACCTCTTTGTGTGCTGTACTACCGGTACTATTCATGTACATGTACTACACTACAATAAGAGAAATTTTAATTGATTCTGCTGCCCTTGTGCCACAGGCCTCAAACACGCCAAACAAGTATCTGTAGCCAGGCCCACCAGTACCAGGCTACTAGTAAATGAAGTACTGAAAGTGTCACATCATTAATCGAGCCCAATCTTAGTTATACTAGTCTCTTGTGTAGTTTGGGTTACTATTAATAAGATATTTAATGAATGTTTGGAATGTATGGTAGCATTCTTACCTGGATCAACATATGCCATGCACAACGCTGGTCATCATATCATCACCGCTGTTGGCAGTAAACCGCTCATCGGGCTATAACAGTTAGAGTTTTCCATACCAGGGCTAATCTAATCAGTTAAAATTAGTCATTTTAGAGGGAATACCAACCAGTGGAAGACGTACAAAAAGTCATGTATATTCAGATATCAGTTTTCGAGAAAAAACCCATCTTAGTCGAGCGGACTTAGAATATCGGGGTTAACTTAAATTTCATTCAGCAACACTTTCACAGCAGAATATAAAAATAGTACATTATAATCACTTACAGTACATGTACATGTAGCCCAAGTGCAGTGCTAGCCTATATTATATACTACCAAAACTTTTAGTCAGTTTCTCGATGACTGACACTTGTAAACGCTTGAACGGGTACTATATAGTACATGTACATGTACATGTGTACCGTATGTGAATTAAAGATCTTATTAGTGACACAACAGGAGGCTAGACATACATTTGTAACTACAGTAATGCTCTAATTAATCGACTCCTTAACCACAGCAGAATTACGGGTATTAAACTCGGGGAGAGCTTTCCGATGAATGGCAACAAGCCATATATCCGACTAAATCCTGAAAGTTACACATAATTCTGCTGTGGTTAAGGGGTCGATTTCTTAGGGCACTACTGTATCTGTTTTAGTGCACATCAAATGTATTTGTTGTCTTTCCTCTTGTAATTTGTCTTTGGTTGTGTTCGCCATTTCGATGGACAACTACATGTACTGACATCAAATGACTGAAATGAGTCAAAATTTAGCAGTGCAGCCAATTATATAGATAAACAGAATTAAATAGCATCCAAATTCCAAATGAGCATAAATGATAAAACAAACTTTATTGAGCACTCTTTTAATACTAGTACTGTAATTACAGCTACAATGAAAGCACCTAATAAAAATTCTAAGTTTGGTAAAACTGTCTGTATACAAAGTTTATCTGGCCGTGATGAATAAAACCTATAAATGGGATCATATACATGTATGTTAGATATCATTACATGATTATTTGAAAACACATATCCGTATGGAAAACAAACTATTTTACCACTGGCCAAGTGGTCCTGCTAATATGCTATGATGCTGGTGGTCCTGCTGAATTGCTATGATGCGGGTAGTGCAATTCATAGCAATTAAGCAGGACCAAACCGCATCATAGCACATTAGCAGGAACACTTGAACAGGGTATATTTACAGTGTCAAATCGAATGGGCATCTTTTAACAATATTTTTGAACAATTTCCTAGAAGTGTTCGAAAATTGAGAACTGAATTTAAATTTTTTTTTATGAGGTTTCGATTGAAAAATTTCTAACTTAGCTCATCAGGATTAACATTGTCGCACAGCTATATTCTCTTTCCCAACAAAGTCTATAGAACATACATGTAAAATTACAGCTATGCTTTAATTAATCAACTCGCCTTATATTACTTGGGTATTACTGCAGTATTCAGGCGTGTTCATGCGATCAACCGCAGTCAGTTATACCGCCGCAGAATGTGGTCCACCTCACATTTGCAGTTAGGCTGTATTTTTCATGCGATGTTTATATGAATTTTGTTTTAAAGTTGACATTGTAATCACACCAGAATTTTTTTTTATTGTTTCAAAATGTCTAGATAGAATTCAGAATTTTTGTGGTAAAAACAATTAACTTGGTTATCACAGTTAACACATATTACTGTGGTAAGATTACCAGCGGATACCGCATGTCAACAGGGACTGCATGCTCTAATTAATTATCAGGTTTAACATGTTTATACTGGATACAGTTCATTTTAAAGGTACTCAATCCGGTTCGATGATACCCATATAATCAGATTCCAACATCATACATTTGTATTTAGAAAGGCTGCTTCAGTTACGTTATCAGAATTGATTAATTGCCCTAAAATAATGCTAACCACTGTCAACTAAAGTATACAATTGCCTGACATATGTTATTTATCAACATGTTGTTCTACAAAATTTGGCCTTATTATCAACAGAAAGCCTCTTGATTTTAGAGTTATCCATCTTCATCTGAAATTTGGTCCGAGACCGTGGGCCACTATTAATTCTTGATCGTATAGTATATTATAGTATAGTATATTTCAAAAATTGATATCTAATAACTCTGAGCTTTGATAGGTGGTGGGTTCCTCGACTCGTACCAAATATCTTTTACCCCCCAAGTCCAAATAAAGAGTAATGTGCGAGCATTAATTCAGGGGGCCCTTAATCAGATTATGCATCTTTAAATTCAAATACAGTTTAAAGATGCATAATCCGATTAAGTGCCCCACATTTGCTATTTACATATACATGTATATGGAATCGGGGGGGGGGGGGGGGGGGGGTAAAAATATTTTAATCAAGTCGAGGGACCCACCTACATGTATCAAAGCTCAGAGTTATTAGATATCAATTTTTGAAATTTTAATATTTATCACCATCGATACTTAATAGTGGCCCAGAAAAATTTGACGAGCCGACAGTCTCAGACCAAATTGCGGATGAAGATGGATAACTCTAAAATGAAGAGGCTTTGTGTTGATAATAAGGTCAAACTTCGTCGAACAGCATGTTGATAAATATAACGTATCAGGCGATTTTATACTATACATGTAGTTGACAGTGGTTAGCATTATTTTTGGGCAATTAATCGATTCTGATATTACTGAAGCAGCATTTCTAAAAAAAATGTTGTTGTTGGAATCTAATTATATGGGGACCATCGAATCTGATTGAGCACCTTTAATAGTTAGCTATATGAGTTATATACACATAAGGCGACACCAATTTTTAAGTCCGGTTTACGAACACCTACAACTTTTTTTCCATTTCATGAATTTTTTTTTTACTTTTTTGTCCCAATTTTTTTTACACGCGTACTGATTTTCATGTGCTGTCGCATCCGGTTCTGCTTATGATCATTTGCAGATCCATATTTTCATATATTTCATGACAAGAAATGTCTTGTTTGGTTCAGAATTTCATTCAAAAAGTTTTTTTTCACAATTTTTGTAAAATTTATGTAAAATTTCAAGATTTACTTGATATAAATTGGGGGGGACAATTTTTTTTTATTTTTATTTTTTTCCCCTCCTGCATCTACTTTTTTTCTCCCCACATCAGCCCACATGTTCGTAAACCAGACTTAAAAATTGGTGTCGCCTAATAGACATTTAAACTTTGAAAATTGTAGGTTTCCGGATGATAACTTCAGTTTGTGTAATCATATCTGAACCAAATGTGGTATGTAAGTTTATCAGACCAAAATACAGGTCAAGTTCGAATATAGGTGTGCTCCGCTCATTTTTGCGAGAGTTATGGCCCTTTTTCGACTTAGAATCGTGTTAATTTCTGGTTTCCGCATCATAATTTTAGTTTGTGTGATCAAATGTGAATCAAATTTGGTATGATAGTTTATTATCCACCATTTCATGGGACACTGGTTGGATTGTTCTGAAATGTAGTATCGGATTTAGGGGACCTTGATATATTTTTCAGACAAGCTGATGCCCCAAAGAAGCCACTTTTTCTCACATTTGCTGAAATAGTATCCAAAACATCAACATATCAAGAGCCATTAGACTGAATTAGATAAAAATATATCACTTGGGTCTGTTTAAGCTGGAAAATACTCAAATTTTTTTTAATTTTCTGCTATTATATCTGCATACTAGCCTTTTTGCTGAATCGTGAATGCCGGTTATATTGCCGTGTGAAATCCTAGTACCAGATAGCATTGGGTATGTACATGTATATAGCATACCACCTGAAAATGGCTTGAATATCACATACCAAAGCGGGGTGGGGGTGTGTGTGACACCCTCCTTGATCATAGTCTGTATTCTACAGGGTATGTTAACTGTTTCGAGTTGGTGCAATTAATGTGATTGTTTAATCTCTACCATCTTAAATCTATTTATAGCATATTTTGCTATCTGATCAATATTGCTACTTAGTACTGATATAAAACAGGATAAAGATGGTGTGTCTCTTTCCCGAATGTTCTGTTTACATGTACATTTGGGGGTTTATGAGTCAAATAATATCAGACAACATGTCCTTCTAACACTAAGAAATAATATGTTCTTATGAACCAGGACAAAATATGACTATTTCTGGAGCATTACAGCACATTATTACAAATCTATATTTGTAAGCAGTAAGATAATGACAGGAAACATGTCCTCAGACTAAGAAATAATTTGTTGGTGTGTATTTCACACCACAGCTCATGTGTATACTCACATTAGTTTATGTCATTCAAAGGGAGAAACCCATTTAGAAAGTTTAAATGAGACAAAACTACCTCACTGTAGATGTAGTTGCAAGGTACAACATGTACATGTATTCTGGTAAATGACATTGGAACTAAAATAATGATTTTTGTGTCCACCGGTATGTCATGTACCGGTACTAGTATACATTGCAACTACATGTACATGTAACTTGCCTAACATACCATATACATGTATGAAGAGGGACTTTGCAAGTGTTTTTTAATCAAAATTTTAACCCAACTCTTGTTGTCAGTAAGTTTTAACCCATGCAGTTTAATGAGTTTATATATTTATATATTACATGTGTTTCTATACATGTATTTTATCTTTAGTTAGTTTGTTGTCCTTGAATAAACTTGTATTGCTGCACAATCAGTTTCCTTAATGTTCTATTATACTAAAACAACTCCATTGATAACAATACCCCTGCATCCCATCAAAATCTACTTCATTGCCATCCTCATCATTTCACTTTGGTATCCCCACCCAGGTGTACCTTGGTGTTATTCACCCAGGTGTTCCTTGGTATTTCCTACCCATGTGTACCTTGGTGTTTTCTTACCCAGGTGTACCTTGGTGTTTTCTTACCCAGGTGTACCTTGGTGTTTTCTTACCCAGGTGTACCTTGGTGTTTTCCTGCCCAGGTGTACCTTGGTGTTTCCTTACCTGGGTGTACCTTGGGGTTTTCTAACCCAGGTGCATCTCAATGGGAAATCCACCTGGGTAAGAAAACACCAAGGTACACCGGCGTAAAAAAAACACCAAGGTATACCTGGGTTGGAAACATCAAGGTACACCTGGGTGGGGAACACCCAGGTAGGAAACACCAGGGTACACCTGGGTGAACAACACCAAGGTACACCTGGGTGGGAAACACCCAGGTAGGAAACACCAGGGTACACCTGGGTGAATAACACCAAGGTACACCTGGGTGGGAAACACCCAGGTAGGAAACACCAGGGTACACCTGGGTGAATAACACCAAGGTAACCTGGATGGGAAACACCCAGGTAGGAAACACCAGGGTACACCTGGGTAAATAACACCATGGTACACCTGGGTGGGGAAACACCCAGGTAGGAAACACCAGGGTCGACCTGGGTGGGAAACACCCAGGTAGGGTACACCTGAGTGTGGTCACCTGGGTAATTACACCCAGGTTTACCCATACCAGGGTTTTTATCCAGTTTCAGGTGGGTAAATCATGGTAAAACCCAGGTTTCGCGGGGTCTTGATGGTTGGTGGATGTCTTGGTAGATAGATTTTTACCTGGGTTTCGGCCCAAAAAACCTGGGTGGATTTACCCAGGTACATTTTTATATGGGGTACGGGTATACACAAGTGTGGCTGTACATGCATATGGTTATGGGTGAGGGGAGCGTGTAGAGAGCGAGTGGCTGTTTGGCCGTTGACAATATGCGTATTTATACATGGAGTGACTCTATGGTCATGGATGGGGTGTATATGTATAATTTGATTATCTATTTGGCCATATGAGTGGCGAATAGGTATACGGGGAGTAACCGTATGACCAACGGTGAGATGAATATATATACAAGGATTGACATATGATCATGAAAGTGGTGTATATGTATACAGGCAGTGACTATATGATCACGGGTCATGTGTATGTGTATGGAGTGAGTGACTGACTAACTTGTCATCTGTGTGATGTTTATGTGTATGTATACATATGGAGTGACTGTATGTTAGTGGGTTGTTTTTACTTGTGTAACCTGGGTGGCTATCAGTTTTCCACAATAACCCAAGGACATATTAATCGATAGAGAGGTCATGTCAGAGAGTTGTCCATCTTGATGGCGTTTATGCTAAATGGAGGAAACGTTAAACCCCCTGACAATAGTTGATCAAATTTGATGCTATTAGGCAGGTGATTCAAGTCGGTGATATCGAGATGTCAAATATGCAGAAGAATGCACTTATTGGGTTCCATTCCTTCACGGGTAAAGATTACCTTCCAAAAAGGAAAAAACTTTTCTGGAAGTTGCTGGAAATACGATTAAAATATATGGAAGTCATGGCTTATTCAGGAATGAATTTGGGTTTGGATAGTGACACGGTTACTACACTCGAGGAGTTAGCATGTGCCTTATATGATCAACGTTCGATAAAAATGAATCAAGCTAGGTGGATAATGTTCCAGCAGATGTTCGAGAATCAACAGAAGGTACTTGATATTTCTGATATGTGAGGAATCTTTAATTCTACAGTCAAAACGAGCCAACATGATAGAAAAAACAGCGGAGACGTGC